>JARCFY010000003.1:80070000-82470000 GCA_029233225.1 Lepidodactylus listeri | reverse complement strand
TCGTTCTTGCTTTGAACAGGGCACAGCACAATCTTTGTCTTCAGTTCCTAAGTGTTACTCTGGAAGGAATGGTGATTGCACAAGTAGCAGCATCAAATATGACTACTACTAACACATTTACTTAGTGACACCCAAAAAACTTCAGTCTGTTGGACCATTTGTATTTAGACGTTGTAGCTAATCCTGCAAGCTAGGCACTTTGGAGAAGATACAGAGAATGTTCAAGCATCAAGTCAGTCAAGACAGAAGGGTTAGGAAAGGAGAGGTCACAAGGCAGGGCAAAGGTATGGTAATTCAGCACATGCTTCATGGAAGAGTGCTGTACCTTCATTAAACAACCTTGCGATGCACAAGCTGCATTCAGACAGCACAATAAACTATGGTATATACACTATGATTTTATCAAGCCCTAGTTAGTTGCAACATCTGAATACAGACAGTCCAACAGACTAGAACATATTGGCTATCAACAAACCAGGATTTCGAGCTAGGGTTTGTAGTTGGCCTGCTAACCACAGCTTGTACTATGTGACTTGTGACAGAAGAACATACAATCCACAGTTCGCTGAGTGGTACTGCTCCTCTTCCATAGAGGTGGCAATATATGGAAGATGTCCTTCCCACTGGGAAGCGAAGAGGGGACAAGAAACAAATTTGAGTTTACACTGTAACCCAAATTTACTACTCATATCTGGCAGTCTAATCACAGATAGTTGCACCAAGCACAGTTAAAGATGCCAGTTTATCTAATGATGTCAATACAGCTCTAGCTTCCTATAGAACAATTAGTGATTTGTGTAAAGAAGCCACACTATGTTTGTGCATGTATGACACTCAGCTTCAAGAGACCAAACTCTGCTTGTAACCATCCAGTGCACGAGCCCAGGCATATCTGCACAACCGTAGTTCAAAAAATAGGCACTTAACAGCACTAAAGATGGCATTTGGTTACCTCTGTGAATAGCAACCAATGTTGAGATTAAACAGCATCTTCTGTGACCCATACTAGTACCCTGACAGCAGGTCTAGAAGAACCTATACATGTTTTGCTACCTCCTCTTCCTCAGCATCAAACGGATTAATATTGAAAGATGTTTTATCTGACTTTATTAGAACACAAATGAAACCAAATCACAACAACATTTAATACACAACAGCAGCCAAGTACGAAAATAAGCAAGAAAGAAAACTGGAGTATTTCATTAAACATTGTAGAAACCCCATTTCTGTGTAAACCTGTTTACTTATTTTCTAAAATATTTTATTTCTATTCTATCTGATTTCTGCTATTCCTTAATTTTGGGGACACTGCTGAAAAGGCCCTGCTCCACCTGTGGCAGTTCCCTCACATATGGCTAATTATGAGTCAGGCCTCCCTGGCTGATCTCAATGGAGGAGGAGAGTCCTGCAGGGAAGGTCCTCTCAGATACACAAGATACATGCTGCAAGGGCCTTACAGGCTCTCCTTCTAGCTAAGCTACAGAGATGATCTGAACTACTTACCAGCACAAGTTCAGATGCGCAGCCTCATGAAAGTGGCAGTCAATGCAAAGACTTAGAAGGAAAGGAAAACAAAACAGGGCTTACAATGCAGACCAGTGCCACACCTGCTCTTCCTAATAGAGGCACGGGCACCACCTCATTTCCGAGCACTCGTGCAAATGCCAGGTCCAGATGCACTTTATTCATGACTGGGAATATTCTGTGTGCTAAAGATGGCTCTACCTAAGGATCTTTCAGTTTTCAACCTTCATCGCATCAAGGAAGGGCAGGCAACTTGCTTTGTTTTTAAAAGAAAAGCAGAGACTCCCAAGAAGCTAGAATTCTACAGCAGAATCGAGCCTATATTTGTGACATGCAGAATGTGGCCAGAATGGAAAGTGAAGCTTCAAGGTTTGCACACCAAGGCAAGGTAGAACCAATCATTCCAAGAGGCTTGCCATAACCAGAGGAGTAAACATTACTCTGTGCTAGATAAGCAAATATTTTTACCACACTACAGCAGGACAATGGTGTTAGAATTCGGCTTCTTGACAATTACAGTCCTGGTTTATAACAGCCTGGCACCATTCCTTATTGAAGAGAGAAAAATTGAGATTTTGGAAGCCAGAATCCTCTCTCCCCTTCGCCACTTACTGCGAGATTCAGAAGGCATCTCACCAAGATGGAAAGCCTGTGTCTGCCATGAGGCTTCGTTTATCAAGAGGAAAACAGCTCTATGAACTGCATGACTATAGCTCAGATGGGGAAAAAATATTATAGAACTCAAAATGTTTAGCAGAACATCTTCATAGACCTGCACACCTTCTCATTTACTCTATGTGGGAAAACTGATGCTTAACTTAAATGATAATTTCACAGTTATTAGCTACTGCCCTGCTCACTATTCCATCAGAAAACAGTGTTCATAACACTGATTAAAAAGAACCTGCTAGACAAAATGGAACGTTCTCATGAGGCAAGAATCAGTAGGCCACTATTTCGGTCCCTTAACACTTAAAAGAAGAAGAAGAAGAAGAAGAAGAAGAGGAGCCTGCAAGGCTCCCTCTGTGTCTGTATCTTCTCTCAAACTGAGACCAACCTGGACTGGCATGTGACAAATGCACTACAGCTACATTAAGATGTCCACATTAAGCTGACATTAAGCTGACAGTCTGTATGAACCCATCTTATTGCCAGGCTCACATCTGCACCTTGCTCTTGCTTCCTCCCCCTTCTTCTTCTTCTTTTTTTTTGGTATGGAGAGCACTGAAGGATTCCTGGCTTAAAGCAAAATGGTTAACTATAACATATCAATGAAAGAGCACAGATTAACCAGAGTTAATCCCCACCCCTGCCCCCAAACAAGCAGTGATTCCAGGCCTAAATTATAGTTAAACTCCACAAATTAGAGCACTGAGAATTGAGATACAGCAGCAGATTGAAGGCCAGGATTCTAGGGTACATTATTGCCCTTCAAATGCTCAAGCAATCAAGTTGGATGTGTTACCAAAGTTTTCCCTGGTCTTGTCAGTGACACCCACCCTTGCAGATGGGGCTGGTACTTAGGGTGTGGAGCGTTTGTACACACTCAGAGTAGGAGCCGTAAACAAAGTTAATGGAACAGGAAGTCAGTAGGGCCTGTGCCGGGCTAGAGAGCTGCTGAAACAAGTCTTTGAGATGCCCTGGTACTGGCCCTGCCCCAACAAGCTTGTTGGCCCCTTTCCTTACTACGGTGTTGTCTTCGGGCCTCAACTAGTACAGAACAAACAACCTCACAATAGCACAGGTATTCCAGGGCTGCAGAGCAATAACTTCTCAGAGAGAGGAGGTCGAGTTCCAGAATGCAGACTGACTCAGCATGGTTCCTACAGGAATCAACAGGCTCACAAGCAGGGCTCTGTGTTCTCTGCAACTCCTTGCAAGCACAGGACAGAATTTGTCACAGAATGCAGCATCCCAAAGAGAAGCGATCCCAGCTCTTATGTCAAGAAGATACGCAGATGATACAGTGTCAGCACCTTCCATGACTCTTGTCCCCTTTCCTCCCAGAATTATACACAGGAAATATATGCAAATTTATGTACAGTTACACAGATCACAAAGTTCAGGTTTGTCCTGTGTGCACAATATGGGTGAGCACGGCACAGAACTGATTTCTTTTAGTGCAGAGAACACCTAGTTTAGGAAGATTTCCACATACTTGGTTAGAAGAGATGAAGAAGAGAAGAGATGAGATTGGATTTACACCCCGCCCTTCACTACCCAAGGGAGTCTCAGAGCGGCTTACAAACTCCTGTCCCTTCCCCTCCCCACAACAGACACCCTGTGAGGTGGATGGGGCAGAGAGAGCTCTGACAGAAGCTGCTCTTTTTCAAGAACAGCTGTGCCAGAACCAGGGGTCATTTAGTAGAAAAAGAGTTGCAGGATCGCATTAGCATAACTCATTAGCATAACTTATTTGCATATGCTACACCACCTGACATCACCAGAGGTATGTCAGAAGGCAAGAAAGAAAGGAGGCAGGGAGGCAGGGAGGCAGGGAGGCAGGAAGGCAGGCAGAAAGAAAGAAAGAAAGAAAGAAAGAAAGAAAGAAAGAAAGAAAGAAAGAAAGAAAGAAAGAAAGAAAGAAAGAGAGAGAGGGGACAGCTACTAATCCAAGCCTCAGAAATACCACTATTCTGGGAGAATAGCTTCAGTGGTGGCTGAGGCCTTCAGAAGGCTGGTCGGAGGAACAAGGACCTTTCCAGGGGACAGGGTCCTTTTGCTGCAGCCATGACACAAGCAGGCATTCCCCCACAAGGGGGGGGCTGGCACCAACTCCCGGAGCTGCGCTCCCACGAGCTCCTGCTCGAAAGGACCCCTGGCCAGAACTATGGCTTGCCCAAGGTCATCCAGCAGGTGCAAGTGGAGGCGTGGGGAATCAAACCCGGTTCTCCCAGATTAGAGCCCGCGCACTTAACCACTACACCAAACTGGCTCTGAACTCCCTTATATTAAGAGTCTGGACCAGTGTTAAGAATACTGCACTAGTGAATCACATGGGGAAGTAGACATCTACTTAAACAAATCCTCTCCAGCACACCCATAAACCATGCATTTTGCTGCCTTTGCCCAGCCACCTTATCTTCTTGACACAAGAAACATTATCCTTAGGACCATATATCACTCTCTCTCCCCGCTACTTCCCACTAGAACATATGCTTTCCCTAGGCTATTCCCTCCCTCCCCAGACACCCTGCTGAAGACATTATCCAGGGCACCAATGCAATACCTGTGAAAACATTCAAAACATCCCCAAGTAGGCCTCTCATAAAATACAACTTACAGACCCAAAGTGATGTCCTGTCCAAACATGTTTTTCCTCCCCGCCTCAGAGTCAGCGATCTCATGACCGCATCCAACAGCATCTGGCCAATGATTCCTGAAACTTGAGAAAGGAAACTTTATGTGAGTTACTGATCAGCATGCGCTCTCAAGCAAGAACACAGTCAGCCATGAATACAGCCTATTGTAACTAGGTTTTCTGTGGCAAACATACACATGAAGCCCCAATTTCATATTATATTGGGAATGGTTTTTGAAACTATCCTTCTGAAGATAATTCAAGGCAAGTCTACATCTTATGAGTCCAGACTAAAGGCAGTGGTATTAAACCATCTGGTACACTTCTCAAGGAAGCATTTGTGATGGGGTAGAACAGTTCCATCAATTATGCAGAAATGTTCATTATTCTCCCCTCTGTTAGTTTGGGCAGCAGTCCAACTTAATTTGCAGGCAAACAGAGCACAGATCTTCAGAGTGGGGTATCTCAGACTCTGCCAGATAGAGGGCAGAGCCCAGACAAGAAGTGACCAGTCAGTAGACAAAAAGCTGCAATGCGGTTTCCATTTGGCTGTAAAAAAAGTAATCTTACCTAAACACAACCAGAAAAGGCCTTTTTCTCAAGCAGGTCTCTAGAGAGGCACCATATACATTTTCTCAATCATCTCTAGAAGCATACTTGAGAACAGCAGTGCCCATGAGAAGCAAGCTTATAACGTTTACAATCAGGGTCACATGGTTGCATTGGGTCAGGACTTACTCTCACACCAATAGTCTTTTGTTTTTAAAACCCCTCTTGTTCATTGCTCATATACAAACTATGTTCATGAGGATCTGAAGGATCCCTTGCAAATGTTGCCTCCATCGGCTTTGGACCCATCACAAGATGCATTTCACAAACAAGAAGTCATACTATTACAAATCATCTGAAGCAGCCACCATCCCTAAATGGTTCTTTTGATGCTCTGGTTCATCAACTACAGTCACAGTTTGCTCATTTTACGGTTATAAAAACAAAACCAGTGCTCTCAATTCTCAAGCACAAAACAGAATTAAACTACGAATTAGATTCAGTTCAGAGCCGCTTGCAGCAATGGCTACAACAGCATGAGCTAGCTAGCTTCAATGGGAGCTACCTGGTTGATAGGAAATTAACTCTTCCTGCAATTATTCAGCATCAAGGTGTTCAGACTGGTTCAACTGTAACAATTTGTTACTTTCTTTCATATCAGCAAGCTAAACACTGAAGAGAACACCTAGACTGGAGTCCAGCAGCACCTCAAAGACCGGCAAGGTTTTCACAGTAGAAGACTTTTGAGAGTCAAAGTTCCTTCACCAGATACCTAAAAATCATGTTTGTCTCTAAAGTGCTTCTGGACTCAAATCTGGCTATTCTACTGCAGACCAACATGACTGTCCTGCAGAACTGTCAGAAATTCATATCTCAGGTTTGCTAACTTCATGATGCTACCATCTTTACTAGGGCTGCGGTCAGACACACTAAATAAGCCACTTTCAATCCACTCTTGAATTGGATTTTGCCAATTCACACAGTAAAAATCCAGTTGGAAAGCGCATTGAAAGTGGATTATTTAGTGTGTGTGACCGCAGCCTCGGTTTAGACTGATTTGTCAAGAAGTGAAAGCAAGGTTCCAGAGGATTCTGCACTACTCATTAATGACTTTACCGCAATCACCTTCTGTCCAAGTGACTGGATTTCAACAATGAGAATCAGACTGGCCATTAACCCTTAATCTCATTTTCTATAGTGAAATTACTGGAACTCTCTGAAGGAAAGATTTGGCTGCCCAGGTTGATATTTAGAAGCATCAGAGAAAACATTACACCAAGAAAACATTCCCTGGACATTTTTAAAACAAAACCCAAACACTTCCAGAGTTGCAGAAATTTCTCTCCTACTCAAAACAGCTTTCAACTCATGTGCGTTCCTATTCCTAACATACTCTTTTGTATTGCTTCTTTACACTGAGGACTACTATCTTTTATTTTTATAGCACCTTTTGTAACCAGCAGCACAGACCCAGACCTTGGGTGGTCTTTCGAGAGAGAGACACCCCCAAAACAACCTCTGAACCTCCACTAGCAGTACCCTCATAAAGCCAGGCTTGGATAAGACAGTGGCTTTTGCTGGGCGGCTAAGAGAACCACATTTTAGCTTGGAAAGCTTAGGCCAAGTGCCAGGCCAGCTGCATGGTCAAACATCCATGCAACACCCCCACTCTTCTCTGCTCAATCCATAAAGACAAAGGATGGACACACCTATGCTCTTGCCTCAAGCATCTTCTCCTGACCAGATGCCAGGTCTTTAGTTTGTCAAATGCACAGGAGGCAGGGACAATAAGCTACTGGTCACTGTGTCTCCCTCATGAATGGAATATGTTGTATGTTTTCTGTCCCAAATCCTTTCACACCCTGGAACTCAGAAAATACCTCTTGGTAAACCTTACATTTCTACACCTGTTTGCCTAAGATATCTGCCTTTCTCTCACCTAAGCCAGACGCATCAAGGTAAACATTGCTGTAGAATGATAATCCATTCAGCTTCATCCGGTCAAGGATTTTCTCCTCTGTCTGGTACCAGGGAAACAACAGATTGCCCTATCATTCCACAATGAGAATCTATTGTGAAACTAGCTACCACACTTTAACATACCTTCAGGATACATTTTGGGGTATAAATATACCCACAGTCTTGCCCAGTGTAACTCTAGCTGGGTGCGCACAAAGCTAACACCCCTGAGCACAACTCAGGTCCCTCTGTGGTCTCGCTGGTCGGTCCACACATCTCCTCTCCTCTTACCTTGGATTCCTTCATCTCTTCAGGATAGGTATAATATAACCCTGACATTCCCCAACCCCCTCTATCTTGTCTGCTAACCACTTACTATATCTTGTATACTTGCAGCCTCTGATTTGAATGTAAATACCTAGATTATTATTAGTTAAATAAAACCCATCTCTGTTACAATTTGGACTGGTTATTGCCTTAAACTAAGGGTCTAAAGGGAACTATCTTCATAAAAACTGATAGCAGATCCACGCTATACCCCAGTTTCTTGCTAGTTCTGCCTTTGTAGCTAATTCCTCAACCAAAGCAAAAGCAAGGTATTTATTCAATAAAGCTGTCTTGAGGTAACACTTCCAGCCTATAGACTTCTGTAAAAACTACCAAACTAGGATGCAACAAGCACTGTCACTGCTCCCAATGCCACTTGGCTGCCTCTAGAACATAAACAGATGCATCATGCTGCAATACACATGTGGGGAAAAACTGGTTACAACAGGAAATTAAAAATTAGGTTTTCAGGTTTTTAAAGATGCAGACACATTGGTCATATTCTCAGCCAGGAGTCAGTCTGAAAGGGAAAAAAGCTTATCCCTTATAATTATTGTCATCTGTTCAGAGACTGGATGTCCTATTTCTTCACAGGTATAGTACTCATTTCATGAAACAAATGCCACAGCAGAGTACGCCCTACCATCACAGGAAGAGCTGCCAGGTTCATGAAGATGACATGGCTACTCTCACACTTGTAAACATTCAGCAAAAAGCTGAATCAAGTTTACGCTTCTACAAAGTTTTGCAGAGAGCCAACAAAGAATAATGCCTAGAGTAATGGATTTTGACGCAAGATACCAAGGTTCAAACCTCAGCTGTGAAGCTTTTAAAAAAAAAGATAAGTACAGCAAGAGACCTAGTCTTTGATATTTGGGAACTGGCACTCCCTAGAGGAGCCCCCCGAAAGAGCTCCACAGTGAGTGTCTGGTTAATGTCAGTTCTACTAAGCTAAGCATCCCATCGTGAAAGGACGTCATTTTTATTTTGTTGCTGGATGTTCAGATTCCCTCATTGGTAAGTAGGGTATTTGTCAAGCCCTGTTCATACAGAAATCAAGAACAGTACCATGGTTGCTTGGGAAGGGCACCCTGATTTTCTGATGTCAGGTCTTCAAGGGCATCAGCAATCATACTGAAGTGCACTTTTTGAAAAGTTCTCACATATTTCCTCCTTCTCTAGTGGGAAAGCATATAAGCATTTATCTAATAACCAGTTTTCAACATTAATTTCTTCCGTCATACCCTTTTAACAATTAAACAATGCTCTTCTACTCCCAATAGTGATCTACAAGGCTACTTTTTTTTGGGGGGGGGGGGGTTAAAGAAAACATACACATGCACACTTGATATGGAGAGGAGTAAAGCTGTCATATTAAATTTCTCCCAGAAGAGGGAGCTTTAGCTCTAGCCAGAGAGGGAACAACACTGTTACAGGGATTTGCACAAATATATTTAAGCTCCCATTCCTTCACTAACAATAAACGCGCTTAAAATAGGGTGCTGACATGTGGGCCTCCTCCATGTTGTCTACCATCACAAACAATATCAATAAAGGAGAAGAAAACATAAAGGCACCAGACTCTACTTATCGAATGGGCGGATCAGAAGGAGTTGGCAAACCTGGCTGATCAGCCCCTATAAGTCTTCCCAATTCCACACACAATCCCAGAACAATCAGACCATAGGTCATAGTGCCATGGATACTTCTTAAACCATGCTGCGTTAAGTTCCTGCCCCAAGTAACTGTGGCCCACCTATAACCCTGAGGAAAAAAGATATGAATGTTGGCTGGTCCTAATAAAGGATTTTACTCTGCAGACCCTCTGAATTTTATTCTAATGGACCAACATTGCTTCTGGAGTTATGCTATTCAGTGGTTCTGCTGCTGGGGAAAAAGATGGGCTCTTCTGATCTTACGAGTAAAGAGATCCAGAGGAACCATGGCACATTCTGGGAGGCAAGAACCAATCACAGATATTGGACTCATCAGCTAAAGGGGGGGAGGGGCACAACATTCTAATTGACTTGGATAAACAAACCTCTTAAAATCTAAATAGTAATTTCTGTATATGTTGTAGCAGCCCTATAGTTCAGAATAGCCTGATCTCATTGAAGTCCAGAAGCTAAAGTAGGGTCTGCACCTGGATGGGAGACCACCAAGGAAAACTGGGATGGCTATGCAGAGGAAAGCAATTGCAAACCACCTCTACTGACCTCTTGCCTTGAAAATCCCATGAGGGAGAATTTCAGGGGGTCACCATGAGTCAGCCGCAACTTGACGGCACACTTTACCTTAACATTCTGCTGGGAATAAGAAAAGCATCCCAGGAACAGGTTGCCACTCTCCTCCACAGTACAGAGATCAAAGAAGGAACCCGCAAACAAGAGGGGGACAAATATATTTCACCACAGACAAAACTGTCAGTTATAAATGTATTCCCATACACACTACTTTCAAGTACAAAAAAAAGCAAGAAAAGCACTCTGTTAGGAATAAAGAAAGCCACACAGGAAAAGAAGCGTTCCCCCCCCCCCGCCCAAACTAAGGAGTCCTGTGAACTGCACAGATCATGTCAATCCCATCAGCTGTGTGGTCTAGCAGGAACCAGTGCAGGCTAAACTACTCTTTACATTTGGACTGTGGGAACCAGAAGTGCATAGAGAGCTTTCCTTGTATCCAAAAGTAGGGCAGCTGTCTGAACGTGCCTTAATCTCATATGCAGCATTTCATATTCAGTTTGCACAGGGTACAGAGTTTGGTAGATCTAGGAGTTATCCATCCATTTGGCACCCAGCCCACAGCATGCAAACGGCACAAGAGTGAATCCACCTCAGTTGACCTGACTGAAGTAAAATTAAACACATGACCCAACCAACAAGTTAGTCCATTTGGAACAGGCAATAGGTATTCTGCTGCAAATACTCAGATGGCAAGGTATGCCCCTAGAGCAATCCCTCCGTTTTCCCTGCTGAGTACCTCAGTTAATATATATTCAACCCCTTTAGTAGCTGCTTAACATGAACTCAGCTCCTTTGCTTCCAAAAGTAAGGAGAAGCCTGAACCTTAACATTGTCTGCAAACACATCCCAGACCACGCCTACCTGCGTGCCTGCAGGCCACCAGGTGTGGCCAGGAATGGCACAAGCTACGCACCAAACACACCTTTGATGTGGAGCTGAAAGCAGGTAGCCGCAAGGCACGAACAGCACGCCGCCTGCCGCCACGCTGACTCTAAACACAGGAATGCAGGCTGAAACCACAGGCCAAGAAAGGCAAACACTGCATTCCACGCAAGGCAGAGAACAAAAACAAGCAGCCAAGCCCACGCGTCCTCCACACTGCCTTGGAACATGCCAGCAGCAGACCTCCACCACTGCCTCAGTCATGAACCCAAGCGCGCAGGAGAGTCCTGGAGCCTCCGCCGTGTGCACTGAAGCCAAAGATGACAATTGAGGAGGAGGAAAGAGCAAGGGACAACAGAGTCTTCAGAGAAAGAGAAAAATACAAGAGCTGACTGGATAGCAACTGAATACTTTGAGCCAAGAAGAGTTTTAAGAAATCTGAAGAGGGTTTCTTTTTTCCTGTTGGCTTTTGCTCAGCTTAGCCAGTTGGCAAAATCTGTAAACAGCTCAGTTTAATAGAAGCAAATGGAAAGGGACTGCTATGCTTAAGCTAAAAACTGGTATACAGCTTGTCAAACGAGGCCAAAGCAACAAGGTGGCTCTTAAATCTTCAGTTTCCAAGTACTGTAATGATATTGTTCCTTCCTTCATCCTGGTTGTCATTGCTTTTACACACTTTATTTATTTATTTATTTATCTATCAGATTTATACCCCGCCCTCCCCACTGAAGCAGGCTCAGGGCAGCTTACAAAAATTAAAACACATAAATAACCATTAAAACAGTCATAAAACCTTCTAAAACAATCCAGATGATGTAAAGTGCTAGTACAGTTGATCTGGCAAAAGTAATGCTTAACAATATTTGGCAACGATGGCATCAAGTTTCTCTCTTCCACACTTTCATACAACCATCACCAGTCAGCAGCAGCTGATCTGCTTTTTCTTCCACTAAACACACTGCACCACCACAAGTTAGCTTTAGAAACCAAGGCAGAGGGCTCAGATACCTAGGGAACTTTATGAAAGGCACCTCTCTTCTCTCTAAAGCCAGCTTACTCTGGGTGGAGTTATGCATATTATCATGTACACATAAATTCTCCAGCCAGAGAGAGCTCTATAATTCTACTTTCCCCCACCAAAAGCAACCCATTTATGAAACAGCTCCAATCTATAAAATGGATTGTGGAACAGAGTTGAAAGTTTCAAATTCCAGCAACTTCGGGTATACTATGGCTTAACCTCAGTTGTCCATTTATAAAGAGGAATAATAACATTGCCTTTTACCAGAGATGTTGTGAAAACAAAAAACATATGATTACAAAAGGACACACGAATAACCCTGCTGGGATCAGACCACAGGCCCCTCTAGTCCAGCAACCTGCCTCACACAGGGGCCAACCAGCTACCCCAAGGAAGCCCACCAACAGGAAGGCTGCAACAGCATTGCAAAGCCAGCTGCACTGATTTTATGCACAGGTATGAATGATCTCATATAGAAAAAGAAGTACCTTAGGGTTCCATGTAAAGCAAACAGTTACCAGTTTTTGTCAAGTACAAGCAGCTGTCCATAATATGTAGGATTAATATGAATGGATTGTGCTAATAATATACAATTAAAGGACATTATTGAAACCAGAGAACCTTTACCTCCAGAAGAGCTGTTTACTAGTCTTCCTGACAGAGCATTGTCTCCCTCTTAATTGTCTCACACGTGCTCTGCTTCTCAGCTCGCCCCTTTAAAAATAAGAGAACCCAATTGTCTCTTCAAAAAGCACTGAAATTAAATACAGGATCGGCCTGAAATAGTTCTAGAGTATGCCCCCCCAGCCCCCCCCCCCAACAAAAGGCTCACATTAGAAACCAAGCTCACTTACAGGTATAAAAAGAGTAGACCTTATGTTTCAAACTTATTGAAAAGCAAAGAAACGGCTCCCTCTTTTGCTTATTCCATTGTTTGTTTGTTTTTAAGGGAGACTGTTATCTAGCAGTCTCCAGCAATCCCATGCTGTTTGGCTCCACATGAAAAATGGACTGGTACAGAGCACCTGTAGTGCTGCAGAACCCTTTTCTACCACAGCTGCAATCAACAGTGAAGGAGCCCACCAGCAACCCCACACCCTTCCCCAACTGCATGCAGATTCCAGGAGGCTCAGCAGCACTGTCTGTGAAGGCTGCAATTCTCCAAGCACTCAGATAATCAGAAAAGCAGCAGGCAGGCAAAGGAGGTATCTCTGCAGCTAACTCGCTCCCGCCCACGTTTATTCTTTGTATGCTTTGCAGCATCTCAGGGCATAGCCCTCATCCTGCCACTGGTGGGCGGGCAGAGCAGGGGAAAGGGGCCCTTTATAATTGTAGTGTTGCAATCTGCCAGCCTGGCCAGGCAGCCTGTTCCTGCCTGCATGTATTAAATACCTTATAACTGATTACACCCCCATGGGCATGATTAGCAGTCTCCAGAGAACAAAGTCTACTTTCATAAGAATAAGAAGAGACACGTACTGCTAACTTACTATACAGCTGGGCAAAGAGAGCAAGTCAAGGAAATCTGAGATCTATTGATACACCCATTAGCTCTGCCTTGCTAACCACCACCTCCCCCCCCCCGCCCCCCGCCCAAAGTGCACCCATCAGCTTCAAAATATTTCCTATTAGGACCAAGCAGCCACAATGAATTGCCTTTTTTTAAAAATTCAGTAAACATCACTTTATATACAAACACCTATGCTGGTGAATAAAATGCTGTTTCTTGAAACAGAAAACCTAATCTATTCTGCAGAACTCTTTTTTTGACAACTGGATCTTTCTGATGGAAGACAGCCACAGCACAACACCCAGCAGCAGGTGAGAGAGAAATACAAGTATTCTCAGGCCATGCTTTATATGCCAGAATAAAAACCTTGACTGAGTCACTGGGGCAACCTGGGGGCATGTATAACCTGGGAACATGAAACTTTTAAAGCTACCAGCTCTCATGATTGTTTAGAAACAGTGAGAGGGTAAAGCAATGTTATGTTTGCAAAGATAAAAGCATTTCATTAAGAATCCTACCCTTCAATTGTTTTTTGAAAGCAACACATGGCAAACAGCCAAAGATGCTACATTTATGTGAAGAATCTGTGGCTAGAGTCTAAATAAAAGGAAGATTTCTTTCCACTGAAAGCGCAATTCTTGCTGAGCATCACTACTTGCTGTATGATATTTTCTTGCTAAGTGACCTAGGAAGATAAGCTTTCCGTTACAAGGTTTCAGTTTCTGGCATGAACAAGTCTATGAGGCCGAAGGAACTGAAGAATACTTAGTTCAAGACTTCCACTGCAAGGGAGGACCAGATCCCCCACAAGTCAGCCTATATAAATCCTCACCAGAGTACCACAACAATCAAGAGCACATACATCATACCCAGGGAAATGCTGATCCCCACGTTGGGGTCAGGAAGCAATTTTTCTCCAGGCCAGTTTGGCTGGAGATCCTGGAGGTTTTTTGTCATCTTCTGGGCGTGGAACAGCAGTCACCGGGGGGGCGGGGGGGGGGCGGGGGTTTGAGGTATTTGTGAATTTCCTGCATTGTGCAGGAGGCTGGACTAGACAACCCTGGAGGTCCCCTCCAACTCTATGATTCTATGATCACAGAACAAGTAGTTCAATGTGAATGAAGCAAACGAGCGAGCCCAGCCATACAAAAAATACTGAAGGGAGACATAATTTCATTAACAGCAGTAAAAGCAGTTTAACAGTGCCATCATTGACCAAAGTCCACAGAAACGTTTTCTAGTGCCCCACTTCAGGCTGTTATCATACCAGTTCTCCATGTAGTCAGCACAGTTTATGCTGAACTGGGGAAAACCCAATTCCTCTTTTCAGGAGGGAAATTGAATGCTGATACTGTAACTATAAAATCACCAGTTTAACTATTGGGTAGAGTTCATGACACCATAACAGCCCCTGCTGTCCCTCAATCAATTCTGCAATTATTTTAAAACACTATAGCAATATGTTTTTAAGGCAAAAGATATTGTACACAAATGTATATGCATATTATTTTTTTTAAAAAAAAGTTTAAATTGCTTTTAAACATTGAGGCAGCTTTTTAAAACCATTTTTGAATAACAGTATATTTCCCAGCTCTAGTGTTAAATACCTCCAGGTAAGTAAAAACTTCCTAGGAGGAGGACACAGGAAACCATAACACCCCCCCCCCATCCCCCCACCCTAAAGCAAGGCTCCCATCCACCTCGGCTTTATTGCATGTGCCTGGTTCTCCAGTGGCTTTGGTCTGGCCTGGGGCTACAGAAACAAGCTGTTGTGGCATACGGAAACTGTGCCAACTCTGTTACATGTCTACACTCCCAAACTTATTAGCCAATCAGATTTCTAAGAGCAATTCCTTCCTGTCGGAAAGTATGGCACTCAGCCAAGTCTTAAGCGTGAGCAATATAACTTTCATCCATGAGCTGCAGCATGAAAAGGTATGCACAGTGCTCACACAGTTTTTACCTAACATTGTGCCAAGTGGTATAGTGAACAGGGTTGGACGTGGGACTGGTTTAGACACAGATTTCAAATCCCAGCTCAGCCATAATGTGCACTGGGAGGACTTGGGCAAGGCACTGGCTGCACTCAGGCATCACAAGCAAACCAATTTGCTTGTGAGGGCACAACCCCAGTTCATTACAGGAATTGGATGCTCACACCCTCCTCCCTTGCATGCTCCACCAAGACTGAAGATTAAAGCCAGTATAAGTCAAATTTGCTATTATATCCACAAGTGAGTGCCTAAACAAATAGAAGTTGATTGCTCTCTCAGTAACCAGGATTCTTAACCATAAGCAGGCAACAAATAAACCTAAATTTGTTAAGATGCTGGCATTCAGATATCATGACAACTTGGCATTAGCCTCAGCATACCAGATAAAGAAAGGAGGGAAGGAACACACAAGCCTGAAAATATACCCGCTTTATGTCAGTCACAGGCTCACTCCAGTTTATGTTTGACATCTGAACAGAACCCATTGTTACTTGTTTCAGACACAATGACCAACAAGGATTTGCCACAATAGCAAAAAAAGCATGGCAGAATGCAATGGGATAAAACATAATATTTATTTGCCTTCAGAGACTACAACCAAGCCAAATGGCCACTGATCCACAAGGTAACTACTCTCAGTTTTATGCAGTCATTTACTCATAATGTTTTCGTTATGAGGCACTGGATGATACCATGCCTTCAAAAATAATCTCTGAAGAAATGACAGCTCAACAGTTGCAGTCTATGTTCTATTGTTCATGCTTGGTCCTCTGTCAATATCCTGTCTGTCGTGCAAAGGAAGCAACTATAGCAAGCAGCATGCTCATTCATTACCGCAGCTGAGCTAACAGAAGAGAGAGATACCAATAGTGCAGTGAGACAATTCACAAGAATTTAAATAAGGCTTCCCCCATACTTAGCTGCTTATACAGAAAAACCCTAAAAAAGGGCAGCTTGAGAAATCCATCTGTGAATGGCTGGATTAGTAATACATCATAACGTTAATACTGTGGTTCAGGGTAGGGACTATATCAGGGTAGGGATGATTTCTTAGTTCCATACTATATTCACCTTCTCCTTGTCTGCCACCTACCTGCTTCAACACCACTAGCACATGACCATACAAATTCTACAAAAGTTTGAGCATTTGACTGGTTAAAGAGATTTGCAGTGCAATCCCATGCAAGGGTTACTTTGAATAGGATTGCACTATTGGTCAACTGACCAGTCAAATAATGGTCAAGCAATATATAATAGTCAAGTATTTTCAAAGTATTAACTATTTGAACAATAAAAAGATAATTTAATAAACACATTCACAAAAATAACAACTTCCAGTTAGGACAGAACAATGAAAATATTTTTTAATGCTATAATTTTTAATATGATCAGTAAGCTTCTATGAATATGAATAATCCACAGATTTGTTTATTTCTTTGATGGTTTGACATCCTCATAGTAATGGTGACAGCTGAAGGTGATGTGCAATGGCTAGCCCTCAGTAAAGCAGACTGCTTAAGAGCCAACTGTCAGGCTTTTGCCCTGAAGACGAGCTAGACTTAATGACTGAAGTGCTCCGGGGTATATTTGTGCTTGGTTTTCAACTAAGAATGAGCTGAGAATTCTCCTGAAAAACATTTTGAGAGAGATTAAATAAGAATATATAGCCAGGGAAGAATGTAATCTGAGATACATCAAAAAGTTGCTACTTGCCAAATGATCAATCATTTGGACCCTGCACCTGATGTAAATGGCTTACATCAAGATCAGCTCAGTATTAGGTACAGTGTAAGGCAAACCAGCTCTCGCATTTAGTTGTCAGGAGTATTGCAGCCATATCTAAAGGGAAAATGTTCACTGAGCTGAATGGTGCACAAAATCATGTGCTCACCTGGAAAAGTTTCCTCCACTGTGAGTCAGTCAGTCAGCATAAGAGATAAGGTATTATATTGCACAAGAGGGAGCAGTTCTCACTTTGGCCCAGCGTCTAATAATTACACCGTTGGCATATAATCTCATTAACAATACTTGGAAACAGTAAAAATTCATTCATTCTGTAGAAGCATAGAGTAATCCCCAGTATACCCACCTTGTCAACCCATTTTACTCCTTATCAAGCAATACTGAAGCTCACATTTGCTTTGCTGTACAAACAACTTGATGACACATTGGCTACAGATAGTGGCTAATCTCTCCGCAACAGAGAGCAGCCATCGATCAGGCATTCCTGCTCAGTCCATGAGCAAGAAAAGCATGTCAGCACATAGCTACTTCAACCGCCTAAAACACCATTATTCACTGCCATTATTCACCATTATTCACTGCCATTATTCACTATGCAAATCCCTACCCTAATTCCCTGAACTAATAGTCTTTCACTGCAGAGAAACACTTCTGCTATTCTACTCTCTTCATTGCCAGCATTCGCAACCAGGGCAGTAGGCCCTAATTTAGCTCAACAGAGGCCCTCTACAAACTGCTAATCCCAGGGCGCAGCTGTTTTCTCAAATGCACCGCACCAGCAAACCGTAAACGATTTATGGCGCGTGGCAGGAAGACTGCAGGCTCCTTGCACGGGCGGGGTTTGGGTATAAGATCATGTTTGGACTAATGTTTATATTGCAGGCTGTCAATCTGGTAGTAAATACTACGTATTAATATTCTCTCCACACCCAGCTGAGGCCTTGACTACATAAAAGCCTAATTAGAACCATTTCAGAAACACCTATATAATTGGGGGGGGGGGCACATGTGAAGATTATATTATGGAAATAAACTGCAACAGTTGCAATCTTGCTAGAATCTTGCCTTTGTCTCCAGCACCAACACTGCCAATTTAAGATGAGCCTACCCGGAATGCACCACTGCTTAAAGATGAGCCTACGTGGAATGCACCACTACTTAGCCTTTTTTTTTTTTTTTTTTAAAGAGAGTACATAGCAGTTGCCCTCCCATTCAGGAAAAGGAACAGAATGGAAGGAGAAGGGTATAACACTTTCTCCCTGAGCCATTTTCTGACCTCAGCAGGTTCCACAGAGCTGTTATTTGCCACAGAGAGATTCAGACGAAGTCTCAGGTTAGCTTCCTGTGCCATTCATCCAGAGAAGCAGTGAATGACAGAGACCGCAATCCCAAGATTCTCAAAACCTGGAATCTATATATCTCATTCCCAAGTGCACCCTTTTCTGTGGATACTTATATCCACAAATTGGGGCCATATCAGCACTAAACAGATGTTTCTGCAAACCTGGGGGACCCCCTAGGTTTATAGAAAAACCTGTCATTAAGAAAAACACTGGGGGTTTAAATTCTCCCCCAAACAAAACAAAAAAACCCATTGTCTGTGCATGCACAAAGAACTCACTTATCTCTCATAGTCCCACCCATGGTAGCAGTGGTGGCAGAGCCCAGAAGCCACTGCCGGGTCCCACTTGCCTGGAGTCACACCAGGTAGTTGCCAAAAGCAGCAGGGGAGGCCTTGGTTAGCCTGTCTGGAGCAGCTCTGGGCAAGCCACCAAGAGCAGCAAGGGGGAAGGGAACCTTGGCAGGCCCATACAGAGCAGCTCCAGGCGAAGCGCTGCAAATGGTCAGGGAAGCCTCAACTGGCCTGCCTGGAGCAGCTCAGACAGGGGGAGGAAACTTTTTCCTCAGAAAGGTACACAATTGAAATACCATTTTGGTTATATGTACCTGACTTGGGCACAAGGCAATACCACATGAGACCATATATATGACATTTTTGCCTTGTGTCACTGATATTTATCAGAACACAATTTTTACTTGGTCCCATTTGGATTAATATTAGTATTGCAATAGCTGAGCCTATGAGTAAGATTTATGTTTGACCACTGAAGAAAGCCAGTAGGCTGAAACGCATCTGTTTTAGGGTTGCATACGGTCCCTATTGTGCACACTGTATGATTTGTAATTTTCACTGAGGCTGTATTTGGGCCTAGAATTGTTTTAAACTAATTTGTAGTAAGTACATGTATTTTTAATAATTTGTAATAATTATTTTGTGTATTTATTGATTTTAACATTGGGACCCCTAATTTGTATTCTTTCAGATTCTTAATTCATTTTTACTAAGTTTTTTGTCCTTCTCTTTCTTTCCCCATTGTTAAACAATATCTAACCACCACAGTATTCAAAGCACAATTTCTAAACACACCTATAATCTAACTTATTTGGAGGGCATGGACACTATGGATCATCTGCTGCAGCCATGTAAACTAGCTTTCACATTCAGCAAAACAACCAATTCTACTTGAAACAAGGGCAATTTACAAATTCATACTGCTAGTCCAAAATATATCAACATTTCTTTTCAGTTTAAAAGTGATTAGGGGAAAAAATAAGGGGACGTGTATGCAGTTTAAACCAGTACTCAAGCAGCACCCTCAGATGACCAAAATAACACATTTCCTGCCTTTTCCTTTAAACAGATTTAGTTTCAAGTTGACAGTGTTTTCTTTTTATAAGGTCCAGATGGCATGAACAGAAAGTTAGGATTGGAGAAAATAAATGAAACAATTTGATAGCTCTGCTGAATATATTTCATAATTCAGGTTTAGAAATAGATAAAATTAACAAAACTACTTAAAAGACATATGAACTAAGAATTTCAAACTTATATAGGAAATCTAATCAACACTAAATCAGAGGACATGGGGCGGAAGGTAATTTTTCTATTTCTGCTGAGTTGTGTTCACTTGATTTAAACACGCACACTTAGTATAACTACAGACAACGATCCCATCATTTTGATTTAAAGCAAATATCACCGTAAGCAAAGAAATATTACCATAACATTAGAACATTCAACATGCAAGTCAAATGTGTCCATTACAATCCCTGAACCAGGTGCCAGAGTTTATAGCTAGAACTTGATAAGACAGCCTCAGGCATAAGATGCCTTTCTAACAAGGGTAACTCCTCTGACTCTGTTGATCCCAAGGCACTGAAATTATCATTAACACTGTATTAAGCTACCATCCCAGTCAGTCAAATTAAAGCTCCAGTCTGAATCTGAAGCGAAAGCCACAATCCATGCCCCAAGGAGATGCTGCTTTGCTCCCTTGACATCATAGTGAAGCAATCTGACTAGTTAAAATGAAGCATCTGCTTTTAGATCCCTGGACAGAATTATGAACTAATTGTAAAAGACTGTTCTAGTGCACATGCTATTTTTAACAATGCTGTGCAAACGTCTAAAATCCTGTTCCAGCTCTAGAATCTTTACTATTTTGGCTGTCAATCTAATTGAACTTGAACTATCAAAATGCCTTCAACCCGGATAAGTTCTAGTCATATTTCCCTAAATTAAAGTAATATAGGAAAAGCCTATATTTTGGAACCTACATATCTCCAACTTATATCACATTCAAAACAATTTGTGGGCAAAGACTTATATACAAAAGCAGACTTACAGAGAGAGAAAATTTAACCATTCTGTTCCTCACTGTGTCCCCGCAGATGGCAGGATACCTATTTCTCTACTACAGGGGTCTCCATCCTTTTTGAGCCTGCGGGCACATTCAAAACTCTAACTTGGCATGGTGGGCACAGCTACAGAATGGTAGATTCAGGTAGATTGGACCTACCTGAAGGTTCCGTCTCTTCAGTGGGGGAGAAGTCATCTGCTCGCTAGATAGGCTATGCAAATTTCTTTTGTTGTGTGGCTCCTGTTGGAGTGCCCGAGGCTGACCTCTCCAGTTATGACCAAGCCCTGTCCGCGAAGCACATTGCCACTGCACCTTGATTCCTTTTGTGAACTTGCCTCCTTGTTTCTGAGTTCCAAGGATTCTGGGTGGGATGTGGATGACTTCTCCCCCACTGAAGAGAAGGAACCTTCAGGTAGGTCCAATCTACCGTTCTCCTTCAGTGAGGGGAAGTCATCCAGGAACTGGTTAGCTGTACCCAAGCTGACTTCCCGGGGTGGTTGAAGTCGGAAATCTTTTTCTTTCTTTTTGTTTTTTGGTTGTTGGGGTTTTTTTTGACAGGTTTACATCTGCACCACCTGTTGTAGTACTCTTCTGCCAAACGCCGCCTCGGCTGAGGCAGTTTGATCCATCCTGTAGTGTCGCACAAATGCGGAAAAGGAAGCCCAGGTAGCTGCTCTGCATATCTCCTCTACTGTGGCTTGCATGGAAAAGGCTGCCGTCGTAGTGGCCGTCCTCGTGGAGTGTGCCATCAGCTGCCCTGGGGGCATGAGTCCTTGTACTTGGTAGGCCTTGGAGATGCATTGCCTAATCCAGTAGGCCATGGTTGCCTTAGAACTCTTCTTGGCCAGATTTGGAGGGCCATAAGCCATGAACAAGGCATCTGACTGTTGGAAAGTAACCATCCTGTGAAGACATATACATAGTGCTCGACGGACATCCAGCTTGTGCCAGGCCTTCTCCCTAGGGTGCGATGGATTTGGACAGAAGGAAGGCAACGTGATTGGCTGATTGAGGTGGAACGACAAATTTACCTTGGGCAAAAAGGATGGGTCCATCCTCAATGTGACCAAGTCCTTCTGGAAGCTGCAAAGCTTCTTCCGTGCCAACAATGCAGCCAGCTCAGAGACCCCCCTGGCTGATGTCACTGCAATAAGAAAGGCGACCTTCCATGACAGATGGTGGAGGTCAGCTGTGTTTAGTGGTTCGAAAGGCAGCTTAGTCAAGGCATCAAGAACCTTGCTGAGGTTCCATGTTGGAAACCCGTGTCGGATCAGGGGGGCCAATTGGCTTACCCCTTTCAAAAACTTCTACACATATCGGCTAGTGGAAACCTTCATTCAAGCCTTGTGTTCCAGGCAGGCTTGTATGGCCACGACTTGTCGTTTCAGTGTGTTAGGTCACAGCCCTTTCTTCCAGCATTCGGATAGGAACGGTATGACTTCCCTGTCCACGGTGCACAACGACTGTATCCCGTTTGTGGAGGCCCAGCATGCAAATGTCTGCCAGGTATAACTGTATATGCAGTAGGTTGAAAATCTCCTGGCCTGTAGCATGACCTCGACTACCTCACGGGGAAATCCTAAGGCCGTTAGTCACATGTGTTTAATTTCCATGCAGTCAGTTGCAGCCACGTCCGGTCCGGATGGAGAATGGGCCCTTGCTGCAGAAGGTCCGGTCTCTGAGGCAACTTCCAGGGTCTCATGGATGACATCTAAACTAGATCCAAGAACCACAGCCGTCTCAGCCAGTGTGGTGCCACGAACACCACCACAGCTCTCTCTTGCTGGATTCAGTTGAGAGTCGCTCCTATGAGTGCCATGGGAGGAAACTGGCCAGCCAGGGGGGGTATAGTGCATCGAGTCCTTCTGCTGTCGGCTCCTGGTATCTGGAGAGAAACCGCTCCACCTGGTGATTCTTGGAGCTCGCTAGGAGGTCCATCACCAGCACTCCAAATTGTTGTGTCAGCTGTGCAAAGATCTCCTTGTTCAATGCCCATTCTCCAGGATCCAAATCTTCTCGGCTTAGCCAATCTGCCTTGAGGTTGGAAAGGCCCCTTAGGTGTTCTGCTTTGAGGTCAGCCATGTTTTGTTCTGCCCATTGGAGAAGAGTCCGTGCCTCTACGAATAGAGACTTCGACCTGGTGCCACCCTGCTTGTTGATGTGCACCTTTATCAACAGGTTGTCGGTGCAGATCAGCACATGTTGGTTCAGTATGTGCTGGTGAAAAGCCCTCAGCGCCAGGATGACAGCCCTGAGCTCCAGCCAGTTGATGCCGTGAAAGGCCTGCTCTGGAGTCCATTTGCCCTGGGCAATGAGGTGACCACAGTGGGGGCCCCCAGCCCCTCTTGCTGGCATCCATTGTTATGATGCACTGTTGAGGTCTGAGGAAAGAAATGGTCTCGCCCAGGTTGGACGGGCATGTCCACCACTGTCAGTTCTTGCGGAGCCCCGCTGAGATTGGTATCATGATGTGCCATTTTTGGCAATGTCGTGTTGGTAGGGGAGAAGTGTCCACTGTAAGGCCTGGCGTGGAATCACGCCCACAAGGTCAGGTCAATCATTGATATCATCAGGCCCCATAAGGCTGCGAGTAACATCAAGTCCACATGATTTTTGGCCCTGATGTCCATCACTAGGCTCCAAATCTTGAGCTGCTTCTCCTCTGGAAGAGAGACCGTAGCCCGTCTGGTGTTCAACCTTGTGCCTAGGTGTATGAGATCCTGCAATGGCAGAGGTGGCTCTTTTCCTTGTTGATGAGGAAGCCGTGTGCACACAGGAACTCATGCACCCGTTGGGTGTTGCATAGCGCTGACTTCTCCCTGCCCGGAGAAGGACGTCATCCAGATAAGGGTACAACTGGATCCCCTCCTGGCATATAGAAGCCACCACAGTAACCATGAACTTGGTGAAGACTCTGGGAGCCTAAGAAAGACCAAAAGGCAAGGCCTTGTACTGGTAGTGGTGGTGCTGAAAGCAGAATCACAGGAATTGTTGGGAGATAGGGTGAATGGGAACATGCAGGTAAGCCTCCTTAAGGTCCATGGAGGTTAGGAAGTCTCTCCATTGTAAAACCTGCAAAATGTGGCATCAGGATACCATCCTGAATTTTCGGCGTGCCACCCATCGGTTCAGACAGCGCAGGTTTAGAATCAGTCTCCAGTCCCCCAACTTTTTCGGGATGATGAACAAGAACTCCCCTGAACCACTCTTCCACTGGCACCAATGTCTCTGAGATGTTGTATTGCTTCCTGTAGTCATTGAAGCCGTTCCCTGTGTTTGGGAGCTGGAGATGGGGTGAAGCTGTGAGGTGGTGGGCTGGTGAATTCTATCCTGTAACGGTGGGTAATGATTGAGTATACCCACTGGTCTGTGGTGGTCAGGCCCCAAGCGTGTGTGAAGGCCCGGAGCTGGCCTATGTGACTACCATGCTGACTGCTTTTTAGGGAAAGCGGTCTTGTCGGCCCTGTATGTGGTTGCTTGCTTGGCGTTGTTTCGTGCTCCATACTTGAAGAATCTGAATGGCCTGCAGTCCCTGGTATCTCGACCACTACCCAGGGCATAGGAGCTGTGAAAGGACTGGTTGGGTCTGGCCTTGGCATCTCTCTCGTGACGAAATGAAAAGGACAGCATGGCCTTCCTCTTTTCCTTAGTCTCCACTAGGACCTTGTCCAGGTTCAGCTCTCTGAAGGGTAGTCTACCTGAGAACTTCTCTGTAGCCAGATTGCTTTTTGACAACGTGTCTACTTTCCAATGCTTGAGCCAGATGTTCCGTCAAATGGTGATGTTGGCCGCCTGTGCACTGGCACAGAACTGAATGTTGTCCTGCGATGCGACAGCTGCGAATTCCGCTGCCCGCTTCATCTTTAACAGGGTCTGTCTCAGGACCAGCAGACAAACCTTAGGGTTCTGTAGAAGGTTGCCGGCCCAAATAGCGGTGGCCCTGGTGAAATTCGAGAGGGCCGCTGTGGAGCGTATTGTCAGGGACATGGCCTCATGTGCCTTTTTCAAAGCAGCTTCATTTTTTCTGTCCATGGCATCCTTCAATGTGCTCCCCCCCATCCTTTGGAAGCACCGCCCCTGAGTGCAGTGCCACCACTGGCGTGTCAACCATGAGCACCTTCAAGTCCTCCATGGTGTCCTCCGGCAATGAGTAAAGTCGCTTCGCTATTGACAGGAGGGAGGTCCCGCCTCCCGGACTGTCCCATTCCTCCCGTATGACATCATCAAAATAGTGCAAAAAAGGCAAAAAGGTTTGAAGCTTAACCAGCTTTTTTGAAGCCTCTAGGGTCAAGGTTAGTGGATGCTGACAACCGTGGCTTCTCAGTCACCTGGTAGTTCAGAATGGAAAGGACCTTCATTAAGAGTTGCTGAAAATGCTCAACTTGGAACAGGCGAGAGAATGTGGGCTTTATTTCCGTCTCATCGCCTGACCATTCACCTTCCTCCTCAGTAGTGTCCAAGGACATGATGGTGGAGACAAGGTCTCCCTGTTCTGAGCACAGACTGCACTGCTGCTTGGCCCTGGGAATTTCGCACTGTTCAGGTTTGCCCCGTCTGCTGGGGCCAGGAGCCTGTTCGTGCCCTCCTTCCCCCTCAGAGGCTCTGTATGCCTCATTAAGAACAGGAGATCTGGGGCCCCGAGGTCTCTTAGAGGGAGTTGGAGATCTGGACCACGATGAGAACTGCGAGGCCACGGAATGATGACGGGCTCTGGACAAGGGTTGAGCGGCTGCCCCCGCCCCTTGGGTCCCTGGGTCATAAGGCCAACGTGCTGGCCAAGGACCCCCCAGAAAAGGCCACATCCATGCCGGTCTAGTTGAAAAGGGTGGCATGAAGCAGCCGGGGGCCGCAGCTAGACCCAGGAGGTGTGGGGAGGAGGTCGGGGGCACTGTCTGAAAGGGCAGGGTATATTGAGCAGGCATGGCGCTAGCCGGAGGTTCTGGCTGAGGCAGGGTAGGAGGCTGCAGAAAAGGCTGCGGTTGTGGAAACAGCAGGGCCAGCTCTGGAAGACCCGCCGGTCCCCATGGTCCTAAAATCCCCATGGTTCCCCAATCGGTGGACTGGGAAGGAGCCGGCTCCCCACCAAAGGGTTGGCCTCGATGGGCTCCTGTTGCTCCGTGACTGGGACTATTCCTGGTCCCCCCCCCCCCCCGGTTGGAATCAGCTCACCAGGCGGGCCCACCAGCCTGACTGCTTTCCCACGGGGCTTAGCCCTTTTTGCGCCACTGGCTGCCATGCCAGCCGATTTTGGCGCCTTCCATTTCTTAATGGCAGGAGGGGGGCAGAAGTATTTTGTGTCAGAGCGCCCGATGTCCCCAACGCCAGCCGCGGTCTGCACACTGCCATCTTGGATCATGTGGGGAGGAGGTGGGGGACCAGCAGGCACACTGCGTTCAGCTGGCCCTGCAGTGGTGGAGCTTTCCTCCAGAGGACGCAGTGGCGCGCCTTCCAGTCGCTGCACCTTGAGCTCTCCAGCCCCTGGCACCTTGGATAAGGACTGCTGCTCCCTGGAAGCCTGTGTTGCAGCCATAGTCCCATCCTCCGAAGCTTCGGTGGGCGGTGGGGACCGTTTCTTCCTCTTTGTGTCCTGTGGCATTCCCCGAATCGTCCTTCTCCGACAGTACCTGGATGGGAGGGGAATGGTCTTTGTTTCAAGTTGTTTTAAGTTGTTTTCCGTGTTTCCCTTAAATTGAATCTGTAGCTCATCTGGCTTGGAGCAGGAGTTCAAGACGTCCTACCGAGCTCAGGGCTATGCAGAAACTGAAGAGGTCAGCCTCGGCCACTCCAACAGAAGCCACACAACAAAAGAAATTTGCATAGCCTATCAAGCGAGCAGAGGCTGCCACAAAAATGATGCTGCAGGAGGCAGAGGCAGCCAGAAAACGAGTGCCACAGCTCAACTTCAGTAACACAATGTGTAGATCCTTGTGCTGTGGTACCAAAGCAACATTTCAAAACTTTGCACAGCCAACCAAATCTCCAATAGCCAATCAGAAGCCTTGCAGGGCAGATGCTCTACCTGGCCCCTCCAACTTCCTAAATACACTCGGTGGGCATCAGAAAAGGTGCTGGTGGGGGCGCCATGGGAACCACCACTGGGGACCCTGCTCTACTCCCATGAAAAATGGAAATAAAACACTTTAAGATGCAAATAATTCAAAGATACAGTTAGGTACAAGTAAATGAGACATCTCCCAATATCTAATCTTAATTAAAAGAAGTGTTAGGGGGAAATTCAACAAAACTGGATCAAAGCCATGAGTTGGGGAAGAGAGAGTTAGTTCATCTTTGCTACACACCATTTTCCAGATCAAAATCAACACCTCCCACCTTCTGAACCCGAGTGAGGGGGTTTCAACTTTAATCAGGAATATGGCACTAAGGTGGGAAAGACAAGATAAGCTCTAAGATCCACAGCAGCTCTTAAATAAAATTACAGACATTATGGATTTCTACATCTTATCCAATTGAACCCTCAAGTCCAAAAAGGACAGGCATACACTGATTCCCCTTGGGGATGCTGCAGAAAACTGGTACAGTGGCACTTTAACTAGAGTTCTATAATTTACACTCACTATGACTAGTGTGGTATGTGGCTGGGAAACATCAAAACAGGACTTGGGAGAGGGCAACTAGGAAGACTCCCAAGGAATTCAAGAATAGGGATTGCCCCACAACAGCACCACTACTGCCCAGAGACACATGATTATTCTAAAGTGTTGTTCTCATTTTGTCATGGAACCCGGGGTATGTGTGACTCTGGGATCCCAGGCAAAGTTCAAGGATGGGGCTTCAGAATCAGAGGTGCTTGGCACAGGCCCCCAACTCCCCCCAACTAGCTCACTGCCACCACTGGGATGTCTTAACATTCAGTCAGTAAGCAGTGGGTACAAGCTTGGCAGAATCACTAGCTTTAGAGGGCAGTGCATGACTAATTGAATCTGCTGTAGGGTAGGGCCCAACTTGCTGCCACCACCCATACTGCCTGACAGTCAGGCAGCATGCAGCTGGCATCACTGCTGCTGTGAACTTCCTCACCTGTTGTGGAAAGATGGTAGGAGGGGGAAGGGGAGGGGGTCCAGTGCGTGAATCAGGGGCAGCTACCCCATGACTAGGAAACCTACTGGCCCTCGTTTCAGTGTTGTTTGTTTATGGGTTTTAATTGAATTATGTTACAATTTTAAATACATATGTTAATTGGTTAATTTTTTTATGCTTGCCACCTTGCAGATCCCAACTGGGTGGAAAGGCGGCATTAAAATGTTTTAAATTAAAAAAACACAAATAAACAATGAGTAGAAGAGCAGTTCAGACAGAAGCCTTCAGTTGCTGACTACTCTGCCACCTGCTTTCCTTCATCCTGGGGCCTAGAAAGAGAAAAGGTAGGAGAAAAGACATCCATTGTCCAAACCTAATTCCCCACTGGATCCCTCCTGCCAATCAAAAGCTTCCATTCCTCCCCAGCAACACTCCTCCCTCACAAACACATCACAGTGGGAGGGGAACTGGCTTGGAGGAGACAAGCCTGGAAAGACATTATTGGGCTTCCCACACAGTTGGAATTCCAGGGTTGCATTTGAACAAGGGGGGGGGGGGGGAGAGCAGCAGGTAAGCAGGGAATGGGTTGGGTGAGGGAAAGAGCCCAATTTGATCTCCATAAAAAAGCAATAATCCTTTGAATGGGACTGGCCCTCCTCGGTTTAGACTGAGGGTATGAAATTTGGACAACATGAGTTCTCTGTTTAGTGATCAAAGTGAAAGAGATAAATCTCTTTCTCTCATCTGCCCTTTGGCCCTGTTGCGGTGAGAAGAGCTGCTGGCAAAAGAAGTTCAGAGAAGGTACTTTTCTTGCCATGCTCATCTCTTGAGCCAAATACATCCCTCCCGATGATGCATATAAGGCCAAAGGGCAGAAGCAAATTCATACACATACTTCAGGCGCTGAAACCTTCGAGGGAGGCAAGACAGTTGCCACCGCAACTTCTCCTCAAAGCTATGTGCGTCTTTGTCTGAATAAAAGGACAGCAGAGGCTGCAGCACAACCCCACGGCAGCTCTACTGAGCTGGAAGCATGGGTAGGAGGTTTGAGAGAGGCAGTTAAAAAGATGACGCTTACCAGAGTTCCTCTTTCATCAGCTTCTTTTGCCAGCAACTCTTCTCACTGCAACAGGCAGTGCTGAATGATGAGCAAGTCTTCAGTGCATAATGGGACAAAATGTTTCAGTATGAGTGGGATGAAGACAACACAAAATCAAGCTGGAACATTCTCATAATTCCCAAAGACAGCATGATTCCCAAGATCATTCTGACTAAAGTTCACTGCAAGCCTGCAACGTGGAGGGATCAAATTCCACACACTTCTTTCCTTTCAGAAGTAATGGAAACAGAGCGTGCTGTGCACTGAAGACCAAAGAAGCACTATCCTACAAATCCTAGCAGGATCCACTAATAAACTGCAAAAGAGAAATGAAGGGCTACAGGTATGCACTTCAGCACATTTAATGTCCCTAGATGGATATTAAATGTGCCAGTAAGAAATTGAGATTTATGACATCGCATTAATTGCCGTAACAAGCACACACAGCTACCTCACTTCCTAGCAAAATTGAGTCTTGAACACGAGAAAAGCGACTAGCCAACAGAAGTCAATCAAAACAGGAGGTATGAATAAAAACCTAGATAACAGATCAGACAAGAAAAATAAGGCAGTCGCATCTTCCCCATTGTCATTTCCTCATGGCTTCAAAACTGATGTTTCAGGGACATCTGCTTTGGCACTTTATTCACATAAAGTTACCTTGAACTGTCTAGGAAGTTCACAGTTGCATCCGAACCAGGATTATTCAGAAGAATTGTTTTGCTGGATCAAGCCAAGATCCATCTTTGGAGAAATGCCCTAGGATTCACTTCCATAAATCAAATATTGGGACTATACTCTGTTAATAAGTTGGAACTCGGCAGAAAGCTTGTAGCTGTCAGAAAGGAAGGGGTGGGAGGGATAAACCATCAAGCCCCAAGCACAGACTACTTCGGTGTTACACATGCTCTAGGCTGATCCTGCATTGAGCAGGGGGTTGGACTAGATGGCCTGTATAGCCCCTTCCAACTCTGTGATTCTATGATTCTATGCTGAAGGCTCTGGCTGAAATAGAACAAAAAGGGTTACCATCTCACAGCTTGCTACACTGTCCCACCAGAGAACATAGACTGTGAAAGCCAAATAGCTAGATAGTTTTGGGGGGGGGGGGTTGCTCACTTGATCAGAAAGAGTGAGAAAAACTCCAGAGGGAGAGAGACTCTCTGTAGAAAGATTATAAATTCCCAGGACAAGGGGAGGAGGTTCTTTTCCATCTTGTTCTTCTCCTTGGATGGACATAAACCGCAAAGGACTACACATTTACCTACATTAGGTAGGTTCCTATAGGAGTAGGGGATCCTTTAGCAGATTTCTGCCTGTTGTCCCTACCGCGTGGACAAGATGGAGTCCCTAGGTAAATGTGTGTAGTCATCTTTCTGTCATCTCCAGAGGCCCTGCTTTGACTTCCTCTACCATCAGAGGTGGTAACCTGAGAAAGGGCTTTCTTGGTCACAGCACCAAAATTTTGGAACACCGTTCCCAAGGAGATTTGTCTGTCTCCCTCTATCACTGTCTTCTGCCATCAAGTGAAGACTTTTTTGTTTGGTTTGGCATTCCCTCACTATTATTAGCCCTTCTCCCTTGTTGTGTTTTTATCTGATTGAATATTTATTGTTTTAAATATTTTATACGTATTTGTACTTTAAATGCTATTTTAATGTTTTATATGTTTGCTGCCTTGGGAACCCTGTACTGGGTGGAAAGGCAGCACAGAAATGATTTAAATAGATTTTTAAAAAGTCCTACTCTGAGAACTGAGGTAATGATCAACTTCTTAATCCTGCAACTTCAAGAATTAATAGTCTACCATACTTAAACACTTTTTAGTATAAATAACAATGGTAGTGAGAGAGGAACACAGGTTTTCACATTTTTCTTTATGGTCTTGCTCAGACTGATGCTTGAACGAAAATAACTATTTTTGGTTATTAAAATTACTTACATTTTGAATGCCTGAAGCCTGATCTCTGTAAACACACCACGCACATTCAGTCTTGCTATCTAAAGTGTGGTAAAGGGGAGTGTCAACAGGTAAGTATGCCAGCTCAAAGTGCAACTCATCATCCCTGTCTTCACTTGGAAGAGCGAAGCAGGAGATGTGGCAACTGGGCGGAGCCTTAAAGGGCAGCACAAGGTTCTGGAAGTGCAAATCTTTCCAGCAGAAGATACTCTCAGATTTGGTGATGGCACTGATTACTATCCAGTTTGTTTTTGGTACTCCCAGAAGTAAGGGAGAATTTCTGGCCAAGCAGAGACTTAGGATGGCCATGGGATTTCCAGCCTCCAGGAACCAAGAAAAAAAGGGGCTTCAGAGTCCATTCCTTCAAACCATCTAACTCTTCTAACAAGCAGTAGCCAGATGCCTCTGCAAGCTAACAAGCTGGGTAAGGGGCAATCAATGGCCAGCCCCTTTAGCTCCAACATCAGCACTTGCAGCACCATTGGACATGTAGGTTACATTTAGCTATTGCACTGAGCTGCTGACAGAGCTGTGCTCTGTGCATTGTCTTCACTGCTGTTATCTTGAGAAATCTATATTATACTAAGTAGCCTACAGCTCTAGGCCAGAAAAGGTAAATAGCTCCAACAATGCTCAGATCACAAATAACATTTCCTCATCCCTGTCACTGACAGTAGGAGACACACCCTAAAGTAAACCTGTTTGGGAACAGATATGTTCTGATAGTAGTTTTCCATAAGAGAAAAAAGAAGCAGCAAGAGTTTCAAATCAGGGATCTGAAATGTGATCCCATCAGTATTTCAATGATACTCAGCACAATTTCTCCTTTTTATCTCAGTCATGTAAGGCAGGTGGTATTCTGGATCATTGCCTGAAGGCAGTAATGTGCTAGATGAAGACAACTAAACTGAAGCTCAACCCAGACAAGAGTGAAGTACTGCTTGCTCATAATAAAGCTGGTGTAGTTTATGGCCATTATCTCAAGCAGCAGATTTAAAACTTGAAAATATCTCTAGATGAAAATAAACTACAGAAGAAGGTGCATATCCCCTCTGTAATGCATAGCATCTTCACCCAGTTTTGGCTTGTACACCAGCTGCGGAGCTTCCTCATGAGGCATGGATATAGTTCCATGCAATGAGTACACCCAGATTGGATTACTACACTGTAGGTGGAGCCGCCCTTGAAAAAGGTTCAGAAGTTTCAAATGGTACAAAATGTCAGGAGCAAGGGTGATGACAACTTGGGGGGGGGGGCGGGGAGGCAGGCCCACAGAAGGCCCAGAAGTAGAGGCCAGGAGAAATGCTGGGCTTGCTGCTGGCAGCAGCAATAGTGGGAAGAGGCCAGGAGCCATAGCAAGCACAGAAGCAGAGGCCAGGAGCCACACTGGACTCAGCAGCAACAACAGATTGGGGAGGAGAGAAGCACAGCAGGCCCAGCAGCAGAGGGCAGGTGCCATGGCAATGGTGGGGAAGGGGGGCTGCAGTGGGCTCAGAGGCAGAGGGCAGAAGCTTGCAGTGGCAACAGTGTGTTGGGGGGGCTGAGAGCAATGGTGAGCATGGCAACAGAGGCTGGGAGCCATGAATTGGGGGGGGGGGTAAAGCAGCTGCAGCAGGCCCAGCTGTGTCGATGTTGGGGAGTGGCCAGGAGCTGTAGTGGGCAGTGATGGGGGGAAGGGATCCCTCATGAGCACCATGGGTCCCCAACTGTGTGATACACACAGAAACACTTTTATACTCCATTTTTCTCTAAGCCGCCCTGAGCCCGTTCGCGGGGAGGGCGGGGTATAAATCGAAAAAATAAATAAATAAATAAATAAAATAAAATGAGAATATGAGATGGCTTAATGAACCCATGGCCATCCGCTGATGGTGATCCATATCTGATCCATATAAATCTTTCATTATGAAGTTACAACTTCCTAAAGCAATACTCTGAAATCCTTGAATGCCATTCTAAGAAAAAAAGGTTTTCTGTCACACATTATTCTATCTGTGAGGTCAGAAGGGCATCTAGCACAAGGAACACGCCCTTCCCCTGGGGTGGCTAGGCAGGCTCCTAATTTGAAATCAAATGAACAGGGTCTCACCTCTCAATTCCCAATAATGAGATAATAATAATAACTTCAATAATGAGATAGGCAACATGCTAGATTCGACAGTTGCAAGACTTTTTTTTTTTTTTAAAGAAAGAGCACAAGCGATGGCCAAGAGATATGACTTCTCTCAGAGTCTGATGTGTTGCCTATGATCATCACTGCTGCAGGGCAGAAGCTACTGCAGAGATAACATGATGCCTACTGTGGAGATAAAATGATGCACGGCCAGGGCTCTGAAAGCTTAATCTACAGTCTCATCTTCATCAGGACAGAATCCACGTAGATCAACAAGTTCCTGCTCAAGGATTACACAAAGGCACTAGAAATCCTAGTGAATATCCTGCATTCTGGCTGATGAAGCAGACACCCTCCATCTGGAAGCCAAATTTCCAACAAGGTGCCCAGAAAAACCTATGCTATGGTTATGCTACAGGGGTATGAATGTCAAATTTGAAGTCATTTTGGCCAGTATCCCTGTTGATGGCTACGTTCTATTCACAGACACTCCAGATGCTATCTGGAGTGCTAAAAACAAAGGTCCTACACCGGCTTCATCCTTCCAATCTAAGCCTCCTATTTCATAAAGAATTTCCCTCCATCAAGTACAATTTGAGACATTTACGCACAGAAACAGAGTTCCAACAGACCCTCTTCACATCATCATTGAAAGCCCAGTCCTGCATCAACAGGGACATGGGTTCCTTAAGATTAATGCAAGCCCTTTTCCATATATGTGGTCCTCAACAGCCTAACCATTAACACGCCCATTCCTCCAGCTCTTTCTAGTGATGCTTGCATACATGAGTTTACTATTGCTTTAAGGCTCACCTCCAAATTTTGGCAAGGTTCCTGGTTACACTAATTAAGCCTATAGCATGGATGGGTTTCTACTCTAACTCAACTCATGGGGTGCATTATCATATCTCCCTTATAGATTCTAGTTCTGCGACCAGTCCATTAGTTCTCTCAGTGGTTGATCTGGCATGTTCACATGGACCAGGAAAGCTCACTGAGGCACTTCAGCAAGTGGTGATCAGCAATGCTGACTCTGCCAACTGGGGAACCAATAAGAGTGTAGCAGCAAAAGACACTGATTCAGGTACCCCATTTTCCAATAGGATAAATTTCTGTGAGCTGAAAGAAATCCTGTGAGCTACCTAGGTAGATGGTGAGCAACCCCTCACTGGCAGTCTTTAAGCAGCAGCTGGACAAACACTTGTTTTGTTTTTTGAAATTTTTATTGCATTTTTTACCCTACACCTACACTAAAAAAACTACATACTATCCTACCCTAAGGTATACAGAAAATGTGTTTGTAATGCTAATAATACTAACATCATTAGTTTCTGAAAAGCTAAATTATTTCTTGGCATACATTGTTAATTCATTCTTGCTGTTTATAAACAAAAATTTAACGTTAGACCTTTGAACCACATACAGCAGAGGAAACAATTTAAATAATAAATTTTAAGATTACAAGCCTTGGTGTGTTATTACAGCAGACAAAAACAGTTATAAAACTATTTCTCCTTTGATTCTCTTCCTTTCTTCTTGTCTTTCTTCTTTTTAGGAGCAGCCGCCCCTTTCTTAGAGTCCGAGTCTTCTCCATCTTCAATTTCTGAGCTTTCAAATCCATACATACTCTCCTGCTCTGCCAGTGAATCGTCTGGTTCAGTCTCTGTTTTCTTCTTCTTGTACTTTTCCAAAAACAATCTTGCTTGTTCGATGGAGTCAATTTTAAATTTCTTATCTTTGTAGCTGAACATCAGTCCCTCCGGGATGTCCCACCTGTAAGAAATAGTCTCTGACTGCAACCATAAAGCCAAACTCCTATAAGCTTTCCTTCTCTTTCTTATTTCAAATGGAATGTCTTTTAAAACTTTGATTTCTTCTTCCTGTATCTTCAGAACAGTTCCATTCGTGGCTTTTAACACCACGTCCCTGGTTGATCTTTTGAGAATCTCACCACAATTTCACCTGGCAGTTTCTTCTTTTTAACATATTCTGGATATGTCCTGTAGGTCATATCCATATCGCTTTGAATTGTCGCTGCTTGCCATCCTGTCATAGGTGCCAATGCTTCACTTAATATTTTCTTAAGATTCTCTCCTTTTGACTCAGGAACGTTCTGAAATCTCAAGAAGTAGTTTGATTGGTCCATTTGAAGCTTTAATACACTGTAACTTTGAAGAGATTTTTCTTTTTCAATTTTCTGCAGTCTTGAATCATTTTTTTCAACCGCTGTTTTGACATCCAGGAGGTCCTGCTGGAGCCTTTCCTGTTTTCTATTTGACTCTCTCATTTCAGTTTGCATCGTCTCCAATTTAGTGTTGATTGAAGCCAGTTGGTCCACTAGGGGTCGCAGTGCCGCTGTCAATGCCGCATTCAGCTCAGTTCCACCTTTTGAAGTAGGAAGCGAACTTTTGAGTCTTGGAGAAGCTCTCCCCGCCATTTCTTCCCGCAGTTGCCGATTGTTTACAGTTAGATAAGAGATCTCAAAGGGGACCTTCTCGATTTGTCACACCGATGCCTTTTGCAAGCTCTTCCTCTGCTCCATGCGATCCAACACTCCAACGCATTTATAACGCCTCCAAAACAGCAGCAGGACCGTGGGAAAGTCTCTGAGTAAGTTACGAGGGAGGGGGTGGGAGGGATTCGATCCTCCTAGCCCACCCCTTAACGCTTCATATCAAAAGATCAGGAGACTCACGATTCAGCCATTGCGTATCTGGTAGACCCTCACCGCTCCGCTTTACATTTTCTGCAGCTTCACAGCATCGCTTCCAGTAGCCCGAGGGCTTCCTCTGGCAGGCGAACCTCTAGGGGTAAAAAGGAGCCTCAATCCCGCGATCGCCACCGCAGGGAGAGGCTACCTTCAAGCACCCCAGGCAGGGACCCTTTCCTAGGTTCCCTGGGGGTCCGGCACCAGTCCGGAACCCCTTCAACCTGCCGAGAGCGGGTCGCCTCTCCTGCAGTTGCAGAGAGAAGCACCCGCCATTAAAGCGCCTGAAACCGAAAGTCCAGCAGCTGGACAAACACTTGTCAGGGATGCGCTAGGCTGATCCTGCACTGAGCAGGGGGTTGGACTAGATGGGCTGTATGACCCTTTCTGACTTTGTTATTCTATGATCTTATGCTTTGTCTACTTGGTCAGAAAACCCATATACAGATCAGGTTGAACAACATGATAACCAGTTCCTATGTCAACAATGAGGATTAAGCTGAAGACCCCATTGTTGTACCAATCTTCTGTTTAAAACAGTTGTTCTCAAGCTGTGGCTTGCAGAGAGCTGCAGTTGCCATCAACCAAAAGAACCATATTTACTTCCACCCCTGGGATGAAGCATGCACCTCAAGAAGGCTCAGAGCTTATGCGTTCCTCTAGCAGGAGCTTTTTCAAGATGGGGACCACAACCAACTACAAGCCCCTCTAGGCAAGGGCCTTGCCCACTTTCCTGAAACATAAAGCAAGTGCTTCAAAGCGCCACAGGTAGCATGTCAAAGAGCCACGTGAGGCTCCTGAGCCACTTAGTGAGCATCACAGTGCTAAAAGGAACCCTCAGTTTGCAAGAAGAGTGGCTTAACTATCAGACCACACAGAACAATGCAAAAATACAGGCATTTTCCAAATGAAGTAACTGAGCAGTGGACCTGTTGTAGGACCTGGCTAGTTCTACAACAAAGGTAGCTAAGGTTTACAGCCCAGTTTGACAGGGGACAGGCACAGTTAATTAACACTAGGAGAACAGAATGACCTCAGAGTCTTTTCTACAGTCTCCTCCATTCCTCCTCATTCCAAGAATTGGCATGAAGGGGAAAATGCAGACACGATTCTTATTTCAAATTGTCAGTAGGCGGTGTTTCTTGGAAACAGTAAAATTTGATATACATAATAATAACCATGTCCACATTAAAAATCAGAGATAACAATTAGCTTTTGAGCTTAACCATACTCTAAATGACTATTTTATGCTAATACTCAAAGTAATAGCTACAACAGTGAATATTCAAAAATACAACAAATCTCAATAATGTGGGTTCTTTGGAACAATTTTGTTTCTCGCTAAATATTCCATTATAGAATACCAGGACCCCTGAAAAGTTTTTTGGTAATTTTCTAAATTACAAATTATAGACACTCATAATTCTGCCATAAATGAAATGCTCCCAAACTTTGCTTTGCCACATGTGTAAAGTAGGTCCTGTTTTCTCTCTCCATTTTGTCACAATTGTAATTCTGGAGATGGTTAACAGAGTTAAAATTCACAGAGTTTTTGTTTTGTCTCCCATAGGATCTGACCAATTGCCTAACAGAACTGTTTCTGGAAAAGCAGGTATGTCACATCCAGTGATTAGAAAGATCTGCATCAGTATTGTCTGCCAAAACTCTTTGATCAGTGGGCATTACCATCAATAGTGCAAGAAATCACCTACTTGGCCACAGTGTTTCCAACATTTTTTACCTGTTGAAGGATCTATGCGATGTAACCTAACTGGGGGTAAATGCCACCTATTTAAGACTTTAAAAGAGTTAAAATGAACACTAAAAATCTTATGAATAATGATTGGTGAGCCCTAGATTTTTATCCTGTCTGCCTCTTGTAGCCTATATTGGCAATCCATCTGCCATAAAGTTTGACATTTTAAAGTTTCTTATTTCTTGTTAGTGACTTGAATTTTATAAATACAAGGGATTAGACCTTTACTTTCTCCCTTATGAATCTTTAATATGTTTTCAAATATAGCTAGGGTCTCAAGAAAGTACTAGAGTGTCATAAAGTTGATACCACGTGATTAATTTGAAAGAATCTAACCCAAGAAATCCTTTCCCCAATCTTAGATTCTAAATGAGATTTGTCCAAAAGTTGACCTTTGCTAACTAAATCAATTATACGAATAACACCGGCTTGTCTGCATTTAAAAAAAACCAGAGAATTCTTTCTCTGGAGGGAACCATACTTGATTCAGATAAGAGGATAACAGAGATGTCTGGGAGTAAAATCTTCCTACATTTATCCAAATTTTTAACGAAGTCTGAAGAAATTCATTTTCCTGTGCCTTGTTGGGTCTATCCTTGGATGAGCTCCAATATAAACCTGACAGTGTGAATGAATCAGACTAATTTTGTTCTATTTGTTGCCATTTTGTTACCGTATTGGTACTTAAAATTCTGGTTATGGAAGCCAGATATGCTGCCTTGTAATATAACTCTAAATTGGGAAAATCTAAACCACCCTCATTGGAAGCTCTCCGTAGAGTTGTGAATTTGATACTGAATGTCTTATAGGCCCAAAAGAATTGATTAATTAACTTCTACCATTTGGCTAGATCAGTTTTAGAGATGTGCACTGGAATGGTTTGAAATAAAAAGAGGTATTTAGGTAGAACAAAACTGTTAATAACACTTAATCTGTTGGCCCATGAGAAACCCATGGCATTTATTTATATTTTTTATTCAATTTATACCTCGACCTATCCCACACGTGGGCTCAGGGTGGCTTACAACATGTAGTAAAACAATAAAACTGTAAAAGCAATAAAACAACCGATGGCACGGTAAACAATATCATCAAACCCCATGCCTCATATCAGGTTAATATAAGTGCTCCAGTGCCCAATATTTTCTGTCAGCAGGCACAGGGAGAGGGGCCATAAATAGGGGAGGCCAGATTTCCAGAAACAAACAGGGGAGGCATTCCATTTTCTCATTTGTTTTTTAGTATCCTGAAATACATTTGTAAAATTGCATATTACTAGGTCTTTCCAATCAGATGGAATTTGTACTCCCAAGCATCTCCACTGAACATCTACCCATGAGTAAGGGAAGTTTGCCTGTAGCTTATCTTTCATGTAAGGGCCAACCCATATTGGAATTATGCAAGATTTTTCTAAATTGACTTTGAGACTTGAAATTTGAAAAATGTTCTGAAATAACCCTGCAGTTTTAACAGAGAAAGCTCAGGGTTTGTGAGGAAAATAACTAAGTCATCTGTTTATAGTGAGTGTTGTTTCTCCAGTTTTGATTTCCTGGATTTCAGGATCAGACCGTATGGCTTCCACTAACAGCTCAATTGCAAGAGTGAACAGTAAGGGTGAAAGAGCAGCCCTGTCATTTACCTCTGTTCATATGAATTTCCTCGGTTAGGTAGTTATTTACTTGGATTCTGGCTACAGGGTGACCATATACAGATCTAATAGCATTCTGAAACTTTACATCAAATTTCTTAGCCAATAAAAGACATTTCAAATATGGAATTTCTGTACTGTCAAAATCCACAACTGTGAGGATAATGGCATCTTGTTACATGAGCTTTCCATGTGCAAGAATATTTAGCACCTGGCGAACACTATCCATTAAGGATCTTTTGGGTATAAAACCTGTTTAGTCCTGCTCGACATAATCTGGAATTATTGACTGCAATCTATAAACCAGTACTTTAGAAAAGTTCTTTGCATCACAATTTAGTAACGCTAAATATTTCTCATAATTTGGAAGAACAGTATGTTATCAACACCTACCAAACATGTTTTGCACTTTGGACCTGAAGTGCCTGCAAGGTCTCCCCTGCTAGTCAACACTGGAACAGATTTCTTGAAAGGATGCAAAGTATGAGTTTGAGTCTGAAAAAGAACAGGAAGAGGAGAAAGCGACAAATGGGAGGTCAGGAAAGTACATATAGAGAAGTGAGAAGTATATGGGCATGGGAGAAATAGGAACACAGAGAAGCACATTTCTTAGAATGTTCTCCATTTAGAGGAATTTTGGAAAACAGTCCTCATTGCTCCTAGGTCAGACAAAACATAATGCAGTTCTTCTAGCTGACTACTAAATGGATGACAACACACTTGTCTTTGAAAATTTCCAGTGAAACACGGACATATTAATCCTATGGAAACAACAAACTGAAAAATGAGGAAGTAGGTTTTGAGGAAGCAACAATGATAAGCCAAATTTTAGGAACTATTGGAGTTTTCACTATTTCTTCCTTTGGTCATTTTTATGTAGACACATGTAGAGTTTTTATGCAGATGCAGAGACCATCAACCAGAAATGGATTCTCTAAGAAATCCTGCAACTGCAGTATTTTGCTCTCAGTAGTCATACAGACCAATTTAATGATTCTGTTTAGAAATTAAAGGTGGAGAAAAAAATCTCACATGATGAGAAACGTACATCAGATGACAAGCAGAGAACCACAGATACTCAGCATAGAACATAAGTTGACGACTACTTTTATTCTACAGTAGGGCAGGCTGACAGCTTGAAAGGCACTACATGCCGGATTCTCTCTCAAATCAAAAGGCCCACCAATATTAAAGATGACAGTAGCTGTGGGCCATGCTGTGGAATTCAGCCATTCTAGACAGTGTAGATGTCTCTAACATGTTGCATTAAACACATCACCCTAAAAAGAAAGCTGAAAGATATGGTGCTTGAAGCTAAAGACCATATGTAAGAAATTACGAAGATCTGAATTTATTGTGGAAGACTCATGAAGCATTATTAAAATTATCACACCACCAGCATCAAACAGCTGTAGCTGTTTTCACATTGATTACAGTATATAATGAACACAAAGCAGTTTAAAAAGACAATTTACTTCAGTGAATTAGCTATAAATCTGCCATGACATAAGGCCGCTTTTTTGTTCTTCTTGTCCTCTGACCCTTTCACTCTCGCAAAATTCTCCACTTCTTCATGTCCGTCAGACCTCAGCATCATTTCACTTTATGCCTTTGACTGATCGCTCTGATGCCACAAAAGGGTACAGGCAGTCCACAAGTGGGCACAGAGCATTGTGGAGGGAGGGATCCTTGGAATTTCCACATCCATGAACAGGTTTTGCAAGTTGAACTGTTTCATCAATGCCCAGACACTGTGGGGCATAAATACTTGTTGACACAGTCTTTACTTACAACTACAGAACATATATGAAGGTGGGGGGGTTGGGTTGTAGAAAATTCTAAAACAAATAAAAGCTCTTCCCCCATTTTTTTCCTAATGACTTCCCCCTAATTTTCCAATGCAAAAAATAGACATATTTAAGAGCACTCCAAAAATCCTATGAAATACATTTTCATTGACATGAACGAAATGCTTTTTGTGATAATTTTTTTCTCATTCAAGATCTATAGAATGAAATTAAGACTTCTTCCTAGTTTTTCTAATGGAAATTCTGGAGAGCACTGGGGGAAAAAACTACTATGAAACTTTTTTTGTTTCCTTTTTAGAATTAGTGAGACACTTTTAAGACAAGGTTTAACTCACTCAAAACGTACAGCTTGACCAAGGCAGGAAGTGTTCAGTTAAGCTCTGTGTGCTAGAGAATGAAGAAGAAGAAGGGGTGTCCTGGAGATGTGGGGGGGGGGAATTTCCTGAGGGCTTAACATTTTTTCCAAAGGAAAATAGTAATTCCTAAACAGCACTGGAAAAAAACTTCTATGAAATATTTTTGCAGTTAGAATAAGTGAAATGTTTTTTCTTTTTTTCTTTTCTTATGATACACAAACATACACAAAGACATTATTTAATTCCTACAAAAAGCTTCCCAGCCTTCCTTGCAGTTGCGACAAATCATAACCTCTCTTTATATTAGTCAGTTTGATTAGAAGGAAGCTTTCCTTGCATTTCAAAATCCATTCATCAATCATGGGGCTTGAATCAGATTTCCAATGGCATGCAAATACTAATCTACAAGTTACTGTGAAATTAAGTTTTGCTTATCTTTCAGAAACAGGGTAGCATACCTTAACAATATAACCTCAACTGAAAAAAGGAAATCTACAACAAAACCCTTTTTTTCAAATTGTCTACAATAAAGGACCAATAAATTTGTGCACTGCAACATGACTACTACATATGCAAATAATCTACATTTTTTAATCAAATTTTCCCTACATTCAAGGGAGACTGAAAAAGTTAAACCATGGGTAAAAATATATTTCCACTTTTCTTTAGGAATTTCATAACCCAAGTCCTTCTCCCACTTGGATTGCAACAAATGTTTAGAGACGTTAACTGTTTGACACAAAATCTCTTGCATTTTGGAAACTACTTTCTCCACGTTTTAGCTTATCTCTTCGTCATGCTTCTTATACCTGAGCCTGTAAGTATAAATCTAGTTTAAAAAACCCTTCTAAACTGCAAATATTAAAACCAGTTAATGTTACCATTGCTTATTCAATAGACTTCTTGGAAATCAAAAATGTTATTGCCTGTAATCAATCAACTATATGTATCTATCTATATACTATTAGCCAAGTCAGCTAAATCTAAGGATATGTAAATCTGGTGACTGGAGCTGTGATGGGTAAAACAGATCTTTTGATAAACCTGAAAAATGCCCCAGGTTTGTGGAAAAACCTGAAATCTAGAAAATAAATATGGGGTGGGGCTAAAACACCCACCAGCCAAACCGATAAAAAGGACTGCTTGTAGTTTAAAGAAACAGAAGCAGAGGGTATGGGGGTTGTCAGGAGGAGGCAAAAAGACAATAATGTAGGGAGAGAGATATAGAGGAAAGGGATGTGCACCCCATAAGTCCTTGAGGGTTCCCTACCATGCAAGTGGGCCAGGACCAGCAGCCAACACCACCCAATTGGGTCTTAGCTTTCCTAGGTAGAGGCTGAAAAGGAGCAGCTGAAAGACAGGGGGCAAATAACGTGTTAGCTGTTGGGTGGGATGGAGTGAAGGAAGCAATAAAATAGGAGAGGCTGTGGGAAAAAGGAAATAGTGGGGAAGAGGAAATTAGATGCACCCTGCAAGCATAGGCGTCAACTTCAGGGGTGCTGAGGAGCTGGAGCCCCCCCCCCCCAACTTTTTCAGGACATCTTGAGCCTCCCCTGGAGACAATGGTCTGTAATGTCTCTGGCCCAGCCCCAGCCCCAGCCCACCGGAAATTGGAAAGTCTACACCCGTGCCTGCAAGTCTTTGTGGGCTCCCACTTGTATTATATAGTTCCTGTTTAGCCATAGAACTAGGTTAAATTCCTTACTGCAGATGCCAATGGTGAAATACTGGGTGATATATCTATCCCAGAGCTTCAGAAGACCATTTATAACCAAGTTTTCCTTATTGCCGATTCTTTTTAAAGCGCTTATTCAACCACGTAAAGTTCTTCAAAGGCATTCTAACATAATATTGTTCTATGGCTACTTCTGACAGATCTTGATTTTCAACTATCCATTTGGCAATCCATGCTAATCGTGAAGCATCGTGAATTAGTTTTATATTAGGAATGCCTAACCACCTTTGTTAATTTTATTTTGCATTACTAGTATTTTGACTCTAGGTTTCTTGCTGTTCGTATAAACTCATTCATCATGGATTGCCACTGCTTAATGCTTTCATCTGGAAGGACTGGGAGATTAGATATTGTACAGTAAATCTTGGATATCAATATAGCTTTAACAGGGTTAATTCAACCCGTAATAGATAAAGTGACAGTTTTCCAGAGAGCAAGTTTGTTTTTAATATCTAATATAAATTAGTTTGAAATTGTTATCAAGTAGCTTATCATTATTCTTGCTTAACTCAATTCCTAACTAAATACTTTAATTCCCCTCAATCAGCTTTCTGGAAAGAAACTTTCAAAATCTGTTGGATTTCGGTGAAAAGTTTTTCAAGACAAGATTCTACTCACTCAAAACACGTAGCATGAAAGTTTTTTTCATGGTTTAAAGCCTGCAGAAATTTTACATCTCTAGGGTACTTGCAAACACAGCACCTAACTATAATCCTGCCCAACTGGAGTCTAATAGCAGCTTGTTCTGAAAGCAGCCTTACTCTTATCGAACTCTGAAACTTCACATTTCTGCTTTTATTTTCATATACTTTCAAGAAGTAAAGACTGAGTAGTGTGTGTGCAAAATTCTGGGAGCCCAACAAGCTAGGCAAATCACATGGTTGCCTTTAATACCACATTTGACTTGAGCTAACACCATGAGAAGAGGATCAGGGGAGGGGAGGACTCAGGGATCTCAGCAGCCCTGATTTCATTACCTCCCCTAACTCTGCTTTTTACACACACCAATCATTTATACTAATATTCACACCCTTTTTCTCTGGATACATCAACCTGGAAGATGACTACATCAAACAACAAAGTGGCCACCCTCCTTGCCAGGGGTGTCAAACATAAGGCCCATGGGCTGGATCTGGCTCCTGCAGGACTGCTAGCCGCCCGCAAGCAACTGGCTTTCTGCTGCTTCCGATTTCCTGCATCACAGCTCCTTTTGCCCAGTCTCTCCTATTTCCTTTCACATAGGAGAGAAAGAAAGCCAAGCCTCCCTTTCCTTTAATTGGCTAAGTGATCTTCCCCCCTCCTCCTCCAGGGAGGGAGGGGGAGGGAAAGACACTTTTAAGAAGACCAACAACATTTTATTCCAGGTATAAGCTTTTGTGTGTGTGCACACTTCTTCGGGGGGAGGGAAGGAGCCAGAGAGAGCACGCCAGAGAGAAAGACAGACCTAGTCCCATGGCACTTGAAGAGATTCCCCTTTACAGTTCTAACAGATGGGGGGAACCATAACAGCACAGCTTGCATTCTTTATTAGTGAAACGGAGCAAGAGTCCAGTAGCACCTTAATGACTAACAAAATTTGTGGCAGGGCATGAACTTTCATGAGTCACTGCTCCCTTCTTTACATACAGCTGGAATGGGAAGCCATCTATCCTTATATCTTGAAGTGATTTCAGATGCCAAATGACAACAGCAGGCATTGGTAATGAGAGAAGAAACCTAGGTCTCAGTTCAGTCCAGGAGGATGCATTGCCTTGAGTTTCATTATCAGTTGCAATTCAACAGTCTCTCTTACTAATCTCCCTTTGGAATTCCTTTGTAAAAGAACTGTGCTCTTAGGTCAGCAACTGAATGTCCTGGAAGGTTAAAATGTTCGCCTTCTGGTTTTTGAATACTGTGGTTTCTAATAGCAGTAAAAAGAGTAAGAGTCCAGTAGCATCTTAAAGACTAACAAAATTTGTGGTAGGGTATGCGCTTTCGTGAGTCTCTGCTCACTTCTTCAGACTTATTTCCATTTATTCTTTGCATCCTCTTGAACTGAATTCTCCTGTACCAAACTAAGACCTAGGTTTCCAGTTTCATTACCAATGCTGATATTTCTATGCCTACTATCCCTCTTCATATCACACCTAATCCAATCAAGCCTATTGCCATGCAGCATCTGAAATAATCTTTATAAAGTTTATATTTCTGGTACCTTGTGTTACATTTTATGACACACGTGGCCCGGCCTGACAAATTGACATTTATGTCAGATCTGACCCTTGTAATAAATGTGTTCAACACGTCTGACCCACACCAATCACAAAATCAGCAAAACCTTACAGAAAGACAAGAGTATTTACATCTCAAGAGAATCCTCACATACGCGCAAAACTTTTAATATTAACCTAACACTAGAATAAGGACAGAATATCTTCCGAGAGTGTTGAAAGCAGTTAGAAGTCTATTAAAGGAGGAGAAGGATTAGCCAGTTCAAGCTCCTGAGAATGTACAGATACTTTGAAGGGAAGCTTTGGATGTGGACTCCAAATTGTCACACACCCCAAGCAATTCTTTTCAGGCACCCAACTTGTATATTCATAATGTAGAATTCAGATCTCTACATCACCCCTAAGCTGTACTGAAAAGTATAACAGAAAACATTTTTGTAAAATCCAAGTTTGTACACAGCAAGATTTTTATTTGCTTCCTAATTTTAACTGATATTTCATAAATACAATTTATGACCATATTCCAATAATCAGCAACCTCCAGACATAACCATAACATGCATTCTTAATCTGAAACCAAGCTAACATCTGTTCAGGAGCTACAAGTATCAGGATTAATCTTTAGGGAATAAGATTCCGCTGTAAATAATTCTTAATAGTGCTTCCTTTAAATTTAAATGCCATGTAAAGTTATCTAAAAGCTGGAAACAAAAATCCACTTCTCCTTTGGACAGCAATAACTCTCCATAGGCCAGTTCCAACAAGGCATTAAGGATGTGGAACACATAAATTTATTAACAGTCAAAAATTAATTTTTGCAAGGTTTGGGAAATCATAAAGAGATCCAAACTTGAAAGAATATTTGGGGAAGATATTAATCACAGACAAAATAATTGTGTTAGGAAGGTTTAGGTAAATGGAAAGGAAGTAAAACTGGACTAATTCTCTTGAATGTATATAAAAGAGAAACAATCGGAACAGGGTGTCTGGTCAAATTCCAGCACATACATGTTATGACTGAGAACTACACTAATCTGTAAGTACTGGTAAAACTGTAATTATAAAAGTATGATGGAATCCAACTTTTCAGAGTTTTATCACTTTAAGTATCTTAGTCTGATGAATGAATATTAAGCTGTAGCTAGCTCAGTGATTTTCTTAAAAATGCACCCACTAGCTCCCCCTTTACTCTCACCTGTTTCACTTCCAGCCGTTGTTTTAGTAGGATGGGTTCATCTCCACTTTTTCCATCCTTCGTCCCTCAGGCTTGACCACCTGCGGAGGTCAGCAGATTCCCCTCCCCCTCACTAACTAAATTCCCCCCGTCCCCCCCTCTCTCTAGCGTAGTACAGAATCTTAAATCAAGAGTCTCAAGCGCCCCCCCCCCTACTATTTTTGCCGCCCCCCCCCCCGGCTTCCTCTCCCCTAGGCCAGGGCGCCGGTGATCACCAAGCTGAACCAGCAGCCACTTCTGAGCCCAAGCGGAGCTCGCCGTCCGCCACCCTCGGAGAGTAGGAAGACCGGAGGCGCCCGAGGAACTCTTGCCCACTCGGCAGCCCTCAGCTGGGACTTGGTCGACAAACCTTCAGTTCTGCCCGCAGACGGCTCCACAGAAGCCCTGACCCAGCCAGCGATCGCTGAGCCGCCCCTAAGGCACCGCCTGGACTCCCCCCGGGGGTTCCGAACTCCAGCAACAGGCGGACGGGGCTTCCCGATTCGGCTCAGACCGACCCGGCGGCCCCCTCAGTCCCTCTCCCACCCCCGCGTCCCGCTCTGGTCGCTCTTCCCTGCGGGTTCCCTCCCCCCCCCCCGTCACTTTGCGGTGGCTTCTGAGCCTCTTGGAGGGGGGTCTCCTGCCTGCCCCAAACTTTATCCTCCTCCCCTCTCAGCCGGGACCTCGCGCTTAGTCCAAGCCGCCATTTTGCCGCGGGGCATGTCGGGTAATCCGGTGGAATCCCCACGTACCGGCGTGGTTGCATCATCACCCTTCCCCCGGGGGTGGGGGAAACAGGCAAAGTGGAGGGAGGCTCCCCTCGGTGTTAGAATGGAAGAGCCGCGTATCTGGGGCGTTGCCGTCGCGGCAGGAAAGTTTCAGGGTGGAGATGGGAGGGAGACATCGGAAAACAAAACACGGATGGGAAGGGGCAGCGCGAGTTCGAACTAAAATCTCGTCGACATGTAACAAAAAGTGTAACCGTCGCGCAGAAGTTTGTGTTATTCAGTGCAGCCTACTTCCGATAGTGTCCTTAGGATCGCACTGTGACAGCACTTAAGACTGAGCTGTTAGCTGGGTACATAAGACCCTGAAGGAAACGAAGGACCTATGAAGTCCAGTATTCTATTTCCCAGTGCTCCAGAACCTCCACAAACAGCACAAGGCTTAATCAAAAGAAACATTGCACAATGTTAGATCATTGGAATTGTAGTTGGGAGCTATAGGTGATAAGAGGTGTTCTGTCATTTCTAAACCTGCCTCTTTAGGGGAATTTCTTTAAACATATGCGTATAACTTACCCTGTTAGTAAAACAGAGTACCTGTGCCTGATGACATATTATTATACCTCACTGATTCTTCCAACTACCATCAAGAGCACATCAACTGATCCACATTCTATAACCATTTTTGTTCCTTGTAACCATACACATTTGTGCCAACATGAAATTCACTTATCTGATAAGTGAGCTTCAATCCACTTACATTTATTCCGCAATCAATTTGTAAATTTTCACTTACCACAAGAAATTTTGATGGCTCCATTAAAACCTACTTAACTGTTGAAGGCTCCATGTTTGTTATCTATATACAAGTGGACATTTAGGTTAACTATATATGTACCATTTGTACCTAGGTATTTGCCATAAATGTTTTCTACTTCTACTTTGCCAAACTGACCCACATCCTTTTCCATCTGATTAATTTTACAAACAAAAGCATTTTCCAACACTCCCCCCTCCAAAAAAAACCCCACCCTATGAGCAGGTTAAATGGCCAACAGAATTGACAGAACCCTGCCAACTGCCTTGGTGAGAGATTAGCATGGTGAAATCATAGCCTGGCCTACACATGCAGCAAAATTACACTTACCTAAAAGGAAGACTATGTTTTTCCCTAGTAGTTCTATCAAGAAAAACAGGGGTTATTATTTCTTTATGTGTTTATTTATTAGATTTTATACCACCCTCCCAGCAAGGTAGGCTCAGGACAGTGTACAACAGGTTAAAAGCAAATCCATAATAATTTAAACTGTTAAAATTAAGAACTATGGAACAATAAGGTCCTGAATCCTAAGGCACCATAAAAGGCCTTATTTATCTTTAATATTTATAAAAGCTTCAGTTATGTACAGTAGTAACACCCTTTTATGTATAAACTTTTTACTAGAAAGTATCAAATCACAATATATCAACACATAGAGAAAAAAAAATCAATCACAACAGCAACAAAGTACAATAAGCCTGGGGGGACATCATCTAACATCCAGGCTCACCCTTTCAGTTAAATACAGCACACAATAGTCTCCTGAGGTGCTAGAGTTATCACCACCACTTCAGACTACAGGTGAGGGGTACTATTTCTCTTGCTAAAAAGGTAAAGGTTTCCTTTGCTCGAAAGCCAGTCAAATCAGACTCCAGGGGGCAGTGCTCATCTCCATTTCCAAGACAAAGAGCCAGTGCTGTCCGAAGACTTTTTCTGTGGTCATGTGGCCAGCATGATTAAACACCGAGGCGCATGGAATGCTGTTACCTTCCCACTGAAGCAGCACCTATTTATCTACTGTTAGACCACATTAAAATTCCCTGCAAATAAACATCCAGTATATCAAGGAGAAAAAGTTGTTTTGCAGTTAGCTTCCTGCTGTCTTAGTTTCCTCCTTGCAGTGAGCTTTTGATATGAGGTTCTCTTGAAAAATGTGATCCCCTTTGTGAAGTCTAAAGTGGTGCAGGCCAGTCTGTTACCTCAGGCTGCAGTAAGGCTCCTGATTATGCGGCAGGGCAGTGGTATCCCTCATGAGGACCCACACAGCTGTTAGTCTGACAGATGAAGGCAATTTGGGGGCTGTTTATAAAGTCTCTGAAACCAATGGCAGCCAATGATGTCTAACTAAACCAGACTACAGATTAATATGAGAACTATTCTGAGTCACATAAACATAGCACTCTTTTAGAAAACCAACCTCCTGAGGTCTATTGGTCACTTATAGATCAATATAATCAGACAATCCTAGCAGAAGCTCTTCAAAATCCATTTCTGAAGCCTCTGGCACAAACCCTTAGGGTTTCTCTCCTGACAATCCTGAGGTATGGCCTGAGTTTACAAACTCCTGCTACTCTTTATGCTGCACAATTGTTCCTTATTGTGAGGTAGGGTTGCCAAATCCAGCTTGGGAAATTCCTGGAGATTTGGGAGTGGCAGATGGGGAGAGTGGAGTTTGGGGAGAGGAGGGGACTCAGTGAAGATATGATACCTTAGATTCCACCCTCTGTAGCTGCCATTTCCTTCAGGGGAACTGATTCCTGTGGTCTGAGAACTCCACTTCCTACCTGGAAGTTAGGAGGTAGGAACACCTGCATTTGACAAAGTATTGCGTATTGTTAGTTTCTACAGACTGACAGAATTGTTGGCAGGACTAAGAAAGCTAATGATGAAACCAAAGAACTAATCAAAAGGAGACCACTTGAGGCACAGGCTTACCTCCTGCTCCTATATTATGTCAGTGTAAACACACACAAATATATTGATAACTGCTGCTACAAATCTGAACCTCTTTATTTGAGGAAGCCTTTCCTTTGCCACACAACTGAAAGGTGATCTCAGCAGCAGCTCTATGAAATCTTCACAATATTCTGGGTGGTGTATTAAGCTCAGTAGCAAGTGTCAATTAAAGGCCATTCTGGAACTCCATAATAGTTTGATGGGATTTTATCTGTCCATTCCTGACCCCTTCTCCCACTGAGGAGCTCAAGGACACACTTAGCTAGGATAAGCATGTACTGAGTTTTGAGACATACATGGATAGATATTTGTATTTCTGGGTGAGTTATTGTGTGAAAAAATGACTGTAAGCATGGAACGAGATCTCTTCCCCTTGTTATGTAATGGATTTCCAGAAACACTCCTTTAACTCTTGAAAACCATCAGGCAGATATTATGCACAGAGGCACACCTATCCCCATTAAATTCAAAGGAATCAGAGGCATCAAACTCCATATAAGGCTGGGCTGTAACATGTCTGGGATAAAGCATAACTGGTTGCTATGAGAACAGATACTGTGCTACAAACAAATAATTCTAATCTTGCTGTGGGGGTAGGCAATAAGGAATATGTAGGTCATACAAAAAACTACCTTAGAAACATAAAAGGGATTTTGTGCTTCTGAATGCAGAAACTGAGAAGATAGGGGCTCAAAAGGTTAACATTAACAACTGTTAAACTCTTCTTGGCATTTCTGTGGACCATTCTCATTAGAATTCTTTTAGCTGTTCCACTCCTAGATGACACTACAGATAATATCTGTATTGAAGAAGGACATGGTACCAACTTCCTTGAAGGAGGCAGTTACAAAGCCTTATTTTAACACAGATTATAACTATTGTCCAGTAACAAATACTCCCTTTGGAAGCAAAGTGCTTGAGTAAATACTGGCTAGGCAACTCTAGGCTTTCTTGGAAGAAAGGGATTATCTGGACCAGTGTTCCCTCTAAGCTGAGTTAGTGTGAGCTAGCTCACAGTTTTTCAGCCTCTGGCTCACACATTTCTGCCTCAGCTCAGGAAGAAGGGCTCCAGAACAAACTAATTTATGCAGTAGCCAAACCGCTCGCTCACAACTTTAATGCCAGTAGTTCACGAAGTAGCATTTTTGCTCACAAGACTCTGCAGCTTAGAGGGAGCATTGATCTGGACCCATTCCAATCCAATTTCAGGCCTGGTTTTAGAATGGAAATGTTCTTGGTTGCCCTGACGGATTATCTTTGCTGGTAAAGAGACAGGAGCTATACAGTCTTGTTGATTTCCTTAGACTTGTCAGCAGTTTTTGATATTGTGAAGAAATACCTTTTTTTTTTTTTTTGGCGGCCTGAACTGAACTAAACCTTCACTGAGGGAAAAGTTAGTCTCACAGAGGAGCCAAGGAAGTGAAATGTTTTCTTCAGGAGAGAGAGCCGTCTGCCAGTAATTCTGACAGGGAACAGTGGCTGGAGTGGGCGGGGAAGAGGAGCAGACTCAGCACCTGGCCAATAGCACATAAGTACTCTTGAGTGGCAGCTGACGGGCAAATTGCTGATGGAACATACTGTGGGTGGGACTCAGGCAACACAGCCAGTGGATAGGGACAGCCTCTGAGCGACACATCATGGAGCCAACTGATTTAGGAGCATGTGGAATGTTCAGAATGTGCCACCCACTACTGAATGATATATAAGGAAAGATTATTTTCTGCATTAACATACCATGTCTGATACTTTGTGCTTTGTTTCAGATTTATGTAATCCCAGACCTGTTACATTGCTTGCTTGTTAGATGTGTAATCCTATTGATTGAATTGATTTACACAGTGTAATCTGATTTGAGTCTCAGTGAGAAAGGTGGACCATAAATGAAATAAATAAATAAAGGCTAGACTACACTTGCTCTTAGCCAAAAGACTGACTGTATCTCAGATATCTGAGTAGCAGCCAGTGGGTCATGTTTCTATCCTAAACAGATATCCTAGATAGATTTACACCATTCTAAAATCATTGACATCAATGGATTTAGAAAGGTGCAACTCTGCTCAGGAGTGCACTGCAGCCTGGGAAAGACATGATTAAATCTATTGCTGAGACAATTTAAATTAAGAGAATACTGAACTGAGATTATACAATAGAACTTCAAAGAGTTCTGCTGTAGCCACTATAGTCTGTTCTGGCCTCTGTGATTGCCCAGAAGATGAAAAGCCATAGGTCAGTTTCACCATTTTTATCCAAGTAAGACTACCAGCAACAGAAGATCAGCCTAAACCAATTATATATATTCTGTCAAACTGATCTCCTTCTCCTACCTTTTCCCTCCTTTCCCTTCCCTTATGTGTCTTGTAATTTTAGACTCTTTGCCTTACTGCACGGACTGACTGTCATTACTGATGTAAATCACTTTGGGAGACGCTGATGGAAAAGCATACTATAAATATAACATACAAAATAATAGTCTAGCTCCCTGCTGTCTGAGTCATGCCCTCTAACTGTTGGCAGAATAATTAACACTGTGATAGTGCACAACCTGATTAAAGAGTAGATAAAGGTTTATTTGGGAATTAACATACTTGATAGGAAAGAGGGGAGACCGAGACAGATTCCTGAGAGAGGGTAAGACTGATGTGGCACTTCCAAGAAGAAGCAGGAAATTGCCCTGAGAGTAGCAATCTGGAGACAGACAAGGAATGACATTTAACAGGAGAGGAGCTGCTGACCTCACTGTCCTATCTAATTGTCTTCTTGCTGACCCCTGCAGGGTCTTCTTCTCTTCTAGTAGGAAAGACAGATGTAATTGCAATCCTTTAGAAAATATATACAGTGGACCACTTTCATGGTCTTGGGAATATTTTATGTGGGGGAAGAGACGAGCACATGTTACCATTGCTGGTGAGCTAGTGCTGCATCTGGTCAGACGTCAGCCCGGGATATTTCAAGAAAGGCCCTCGATACTTGGCCCTCCCATAAATTCTCCAAATCCTCTCTGTGCACTGGAGTCAGATAACAGGCAGAAAGACAATGGCTCCTAGAGTCCAGGCTGTCCATCTGCTCTACACTTCCAGATTCTTGCCTCCCAGCGCCAGCTGATGAAATTTTCATAGCTGCAATGAGGTTTCTCATTTCTATTAGGCCCTGCTGCCTTGAAGTCTTCACAGTTGTGCCCTGTTCAGGTTTCTGTGGCTGTTGTAGGTGACAATTATAAGAGCCATTTGCTCTTTTGCAGTCATCTTAAAGCAGAGGATATCAAAGCAAATAAAGCCTTAAAACCTTTCAGTGGGTGAGTTCATTGTGCACCTTTAACCCTTACTGTTTACAATTTTCCCCTCTCTGTGTATGTGTGTGTGTATACTTAGTGAGGTTTAATTTCATGCCTCTGAGGAAATCAGTTGTAGCCCAACAAGACTTAGGCTTAAAAGACAAATAGTGCTACAGGACTACTCCTTTTGGTTTTGCTCCAGGCAAAGATGGTAAACACCTCTTCAACTCAAATCCTAAGTAGGCATTCAAGGTTAGACAGCATTTTCATTATGGTCTTTCTTTCCTGGTGACATGCCACAACGTGATTGATCATCATAAATAATATTATAATATGCTATTTTGTGGAGAAATGCTTTAATAATGGTGTGGTTGCACAGCTGGTTCAGAAGACTTTGATGATTTTTCAAGCCAAATTATTTGAAGAAAAATGACTGAAGAAAAGCTGTTAACAGAATTAAGGGATTCCATTTCCCAGCCTCTTAACTCTGATAACTAGAAAACACTTTTTCTCTAGATTTACACACTGGACCCAAGACTCCATTATCTCCCCTTTCTTTGTTTTTCTTTTTAAAGTAGACTGAAAGCTCTCTCCACAATGAAAAATGAGGTGTTGGGTACTATGTGGGGAACTGCATTATGCTGTATTATATTTACTAACGTAAACACCATTAATACCACAGTGCTGCTCCCTGCTGGAACCAGTTGCTCACTAAATCCTCTGAAGTACAATTAACAAGCTTCAGGTAATTCAACACTTGACTTCTAATAATCCCTTTATTTTAAGGGGGCTCCAGCTGAACCTAAACTGTTTGCCAGGGGGCCCTGGAAATACATTTTTGATTCTATTAAATACCAGCTGAATGTATGGCCTTCAGTGAAAAGCAAAAAGTAATCTCTTCAAAATACTTTCCAAGAGGAAGCACTTTATATAGACTACACTAGCTGTTCAAGGGAGGCTACTGGTGGGTCAGGTGTCGTTCTGCAGAAAGATGAGCCCCTCTGTTTAGTAAAACATAACCTTGATTGCTGATGGAACAGATGTCAGGAACTTGGGATGTATTGCCCCCCCCCCCCACTGGATAGATGCAGCAGAACCACAGCCAGTCCATGTCATTGTGGAACTGTACAGGTGTCTGTGTATTCACACAAAGAAAAGGGCCAGCCCTACCATTAGATGGGCCAAAGCAACCTGTTCCCACATGCTCCAGATGGTGGTGGAGGAAAGTGCTATCAAGTCACAGCTGACATGGTGACCCTGTAGGGTTTTCAAAGTAAGAGACTGTCAGAGGTGGTTTGCCATTGCCTGCCTCTGTGTAGCAACCTTAGACTTCCTTGGTGGTGTCCCATCCGAGTCCTAACAAGGGATGACTGATAGCTCCTGAGACCTGACAAGATCAGGCTAGCCTGGATCATCCGAGTTAGGGTGGCAGCTCCAGAGTATGTTAAAAGGCAGTAAATTCTCATTTATTTTTGTTTACATGAAGGGGCCTTTATACTGAGTCTATCAGATCAGTACAGTCTGCTGTGACTGGCAGTGACTCTCCAGGATTTTAGGAGGAGGTCTTCTGCATCATCTCCTACATGGCCCTTTTAACTGGACATGTCATGGAATTAACTTGGGACCTTCAGCATACAAAGCAGATGCTCTTCCACTGAGCCACAGCCCCTCCCCTTTAAAAAAAAGTCGGGAGTCCTTTGGCTGCCTTGGGCATCAAAACATTTTAGTCCCTCTCTGATTAAAACACACCATCAAGTGGAATTATAGAGACTGGGGGCTGTGCAAGTCTGAGGCGACACAGTGCTCACAAATTATACAATGCCTTAGTTTTCACTGGGAAAGCTGCAGTGTGTTTGTAAATCCCTCATATGAAAAATCACAATCCCTGTGAACAATTTACCACATCAAAGAGAAGATGTAGCCTAATCTTCTCTCTAATTTGCTTACATCATTAAATTTCTGTATAGAAATTCAAGAAATGTGTCTTCTTGCTCTGCCTGATTGACAGACAGACAAACAGCATTTCTGGAAATATGCAGGGAGGGGATTGTAATCAGGTAATATTACGTGGGGACATTGTAGATGTGGTGAAGATATTGCAGCAAAACCATTAAATTCACCGGACATTTTTCTATTCATACTAAACAACACAAGATTAAAGGATGTGAAGCTCAATGCCCCACAATATTTTGAACCACCAGGTTCCCAGACCTACTAAGAGGAACCTGCAGAGGCATAAAGAGAAGTGGGTATCTTTTCCCTGATCTGCTAAATCTGCATTTAATCTGACACTTTCCATGGTGTGTAGGCCCTGACCTGGATAGCTGAGGCTAGCCTTATCATTAGGTCTTGGAACTTAAGCAGGATGGATTCTTGTCAGTATTTGGATGGGTGACCACCAAGGAATACCAGTGCTGTGATGCAGAGGCAGGCAATAGCAAACTGCCTCTGAATGTCTCTTGCGTTGAAAACCCCACAGGGTCGCCATAAGTCAGTTGTGTGACATGATGGCAAAAAAAAAAAAAGGTATATAGATATTTTTGCTCCATCCTGCTGGTCAACTTCCTGTTTTTTAAAACCTCCTTACTGTTTGGAACATTATCTGTGTTCTCAGAGAGTTTTTGAAAACCTGGCATACATACAGAGGCATTCACAGATTATCACGGCATATTAGGATGTCCATTTTCCTAACTTGATAACTGTGCATTCCTTTTTGTCTGAGGAAACAAAAAAAGCCTAACAAGTTATTTTCTCGGGGAGAAAAACGGTTATTGAAGATTCAAGGCATCACCTCTCTGCCATGCAGGTTGTTCAGCCTGTACTGGCCCTGTGATTAGGGGCCCAAGCATGCAGCTGGGGAGGAATGGATGCGCTTTACAGGGGCCGCAGTGATTTTGGAGTGGGGAGGCCAGCTGGCAAGCCCATTATCATCACAAGGTCTATTTATATAATTTCAGTTAAATATATATATATATATATATATTTGTTTTCTTCGATGACTTATGAGATTGCATGTGTGTGGCACAGGGAACGGTGTATGTGTGTGCCAGGCCTATGTTATCAGCTTATCCTGGACCCATAGAAGTTATGCTTGGTCCTAGCCTGCAATTACTGTGATCTGTAACATAGACCGAAAGATACAGTGAAATGGGTTCAAGCAGAAGGGTGGACTGTGAGCCTTTGATTAGACACAGAGATAGACCAACAGTCCAGTCTTGAGCAGAGTTAAGACTTGGCTTAAATGGACTTAAAGGGTGTAATGCTGTTAATGATTGCACTGTAAGTCCACTGAAGTAAATGGGTTTAGACCTGAGTAACTTTGCACAGAACTGCACTGTGCATTCCCCTTTTCCAAGCAGCTTGTCTGTACAATTCAAGAGAAAATTCAGTGGAAAGATAGGTATCAGACTTTGAGAGAGAATGGATAATAAGGGATAAGGGTACATTATAAGCATGTTGTTACATAGCTTTCTAGAAATAGGCCTCAGGAAGATGTTGAATGTATGAATGCAGAGGAGTGCCCCCAGGGTTTTAGGGAACTGCCACCTATGCATGGCATGGAAATGGACATTTTAGTGTAAGTACTGCACATGTAAGAGGAGGAGCATTCTCACCAGGTACATATGTACTTGTATTGTTTGCTTTCAATAATGCTTTTATTTTAGTAATTCACTGCAGGCTGTTGCTGTATTTTGTCCTGCATCCTGGGCTACTTTGTTGACTCATGGCTACTTTGAATGCCTGCCTGTCAGACTATGCACAGTCATGTGTGGACTGCATTGAGCTAACAGGAGCTTCTGAATGTTGTTGCTTCTGGTGAACATAGCCTTGCTGCATTTAGGAGAAATCTCATGAAATCCCTAACACTCTTTTCCCCGTGGAGCCTTAGTCGTTTATAGGGGCAGGTCCAGGCAGGCTGGGGAGGAATTACCTTACCCTAGGATATGGTTGGCGCTAAACTGAGTTCATTACTGCCTGCTCACGAGATCACTCCATGACCAAGGAGCCATGTAGTCTGAAATCAGCTTACTATCACACCACGCAGACCATCAAGCACTGGCTGAGACAGATTCCATTCCATATAATAGTAACTTCTGGCTTCTCTTACTAAGAGGAAGCTGCAATCTCAGGCAGGAAAATGGACATTTTCGTGGAAGCCATTATCTTCAGATTGTTACTGCAGAAGCCAACTGCCCTTTTAGTACTTATCCTGCCAGACATAAATATGAACCATGGTCAATATAGGATTTAGGTTTGAGGTTTTTTTTTTAAATTATCATCCTAAAATTTCAGTCAAAACATACACATAAAGGAATTGGCTGAAAAGAATTGGGCTCAGCATCAAATACAGAGAAGACTACCTTAACAGAAAGCCACATCAATGCCTAAAGGTGGTAAAGGTTTCCCTTGCTCGAAAGCCAGTCGAATGTGACTCTAGGGATGCGGTGCTCATCTCCGTTTCCAAGCCGAAGAGACAGTGCTGTCTGAAGACATTTCTGTGGTCATGTGGCCGGCGTGACTAGACACCGGCGTGCATGGAATGCTGTTACCTTCCTATCAAAGTGGTACCTATTTATTTACTTGCAATTTCTTGCTTTCGAACTTCTAGGTTGGCAGGAACTGGGACTAGAGATGGGAGCTCACTCCATCATGCAGCACTCGGGTCTCGAACTGCTAAACTACTGACTTTCCAGTGTGTAGTTCAGCATCTTAACCACTTGAGCCACTGCAGCCTTTACATCAGTGCTTAGGCTACTTTAAAACAAAAGAAACCCCAAATTCTTTACTGGGGGAAAATTAAGTAAAGGTGCAGAACTCTGGCCCAATTTGCTTAGTTGATTTTCAGTGCTTTAGGGAGCAACCCTAAGAAGGTTTACTCAGGATTGTCCCACTCTATTCAATGGGGCTTATTCACAGGAAAATGTTTTTAGGATTGTGACCATGGTGGACTTTTTCAGTATCTCGACACGACTGAGTTTCCTGTGAAGCCAAACTCTGTGCCACATTCCAAAATGGATGGAATATGCATATGCTTTCAAAGGCATTTGATGCCATCCTATCCAACAACTCAACTGTTCTACTGAATAAAGTAAAATTCTGACAGAAGGGGAAGAAATATTTCTCACACACAGTACGCTGACAAATTAATTTGGAGAAAGACAGGTTCTATTTCATTAAGATCCACTGACAGGAATATGAAAGTGCAACACACGTGTAAGAAGAATGTACAGATCCTGTAATATACAACTTGTATATTCAAACAGAATCTCTAAGTAAATGCAGTTAATACAGAACAAGTACTCTTTAGAATCTAAAACAACCATTAAAATTATAGAAAGATTTTGCCTAACATTTGGTAATCCCAAATTAAATCCACTTTAAGGGGTCACTATATACTTTCAAGGAATCTTATAAAATATGGCCTAAACTCCTAGGTGATATGTTCCCAGCAAAGTAGAACCTGCCTCAGAAAAAGATTGGGACCTTTCTCAGGGGCTAGTCTTACACTCCCCCACTAAATACCACAGGAACCCACAACCACAAGTTCATCATTTCCCACAGAAAATTCACTCTCATTCACTCCTAGTTTCTTGTTTTCTGTTTCTGAGAGCTATTGCTCTGCAGTTCACCTTCTTCATTCAGGTAGGATCAACTTGGACTGTTATTGCCTCTTTCTTCATGACCTTAAAGCCAAGTTGGTTTTTACAGGCAGGTCAGGCAGCATCCTAAACTTGACCCTACCCTGCCCTAATCCCCTTTCTTTCTCCTGCCCTCTAAGTGATCAACCCACTCCCCCTTAGAAAGTCTATGCTAGAATGCTGCTTCAGGACAAATTCTGTCCTGATTAGAGCTGCTTCAGAAAACCTTTCATGACAGAATTATTACATGGCTATCTTTGAATAATATGAATGATTTTCAGATTTCTGAACTTCAAATTGATTGTTAGAGGTACATGACCTCTGCTCCATACACAAACTGCCATGCAGCGGTGGAGGGAGGGAGTGTACCTTGTTTCAGATGACAAACAATGCAGTGTCATGGTTATGGTGTGGGGAGTAGGATCTGGGCCATCCAGGTCCAAATAAACTTGTTGTTTGAAGGTGTCTTCCTGATTTGATTGTATCAGTTTCACTTCCCTCATGTTCAGAAAGTACGAATCAAAGGCCACAACACCACAAAGGGTTAAGGTTGGTGAGTGGGGATGGTGGGTGGCTAGGGTCTGTCAGACCTCTGTGGCACTCAGCAGGCCAGAGCCACAATTTTGAGAGCATGTACCTGATGCTGGGGACTCAGAACAGAGATTCTGTTGGTGTATCACCCATTCCACTTGCCTAGAAGACTCACTGCCTGAGTTGACAGAGGCAATCTCAGATGTGGCGATGAGGCCCCCAAGGTGTGTTGTCCTTGGATATTTCAATGTTCATGCCAAGGCTGACCCAACAGGAGCAGCTCAGGACTTCATGGCCACCGTGATCACTGGACTGTCCCAGAACATTCCGGTACCTACACATACAGCAGGTCATATGCTTGATTTGGTTTTCTCTGGGGATGAGGCGCACAATCTGGTAATGGGAGGATTTGCCACTCTACTTTTGTCATGGAATGACTATTATCTGGTGAGATTTAGACTCAGGGACACCCAGAACCTTGGGAAGGATGGGGGACAATTAGGATAGTCTGCCCCAGGAGGCTGAAGAATCCAAAGGGGTTCCTGACGTCTCTTGGGGATTTTCCAGTCAGCAAGGCTGTTGCTCCTGTTGCAGCCCTGGTTAACCTCTGGAGTATGGAGATGACCTGGGCTGCAGACATGATTGCCCCTGAGTACCTTGTCTCCTCCCATGGAGTCTGGAATGCCCCTTGGTTTATTGAGAAGCTTCAGGTGATGAAATGGTTGGGCAGATGGTGAGAGAGCAGGTAAAGAAAAACTCAAAATGAATGTGGCCATAACACAGGTGAGAGCATATTATCCTGTCTAGTCTCTGGCAGTGATGGCAGTGAAGCAAGCTTACTTTTCTACCATCATCGCATCCTAGGGCTGCCAAGTCCAACTTGGGAAATATCTGAGGACTTTGGGGGTGGAGCCAGGAGACTTTGGGGGTGGAGCCAGGAGAAAGGAAGTGACATCATTTTGTGATGTCACATCCTGTGATGTTGCTTCCACATGCTGACACATGAACTCATGAAGTTTCCTAATACTGAATCAGGCCATTGGTCCATCAAGTTCAGTATTGACTACTCAGACTGGTAGTGGCTCTCCAGGGTCTCAGGCTGAGATCTTTAATGTCACCTATTACCTGATCCTTTTTTAGCTGAAGAGGCTGATACCTCCTGCATGTCAAGCAGATGCTCTATCACTGAGCAACGGCCCTACTGAATCCTTCCTCATCTCGGCAGAATATGAAGCACTAAGTGCTACACAAGTGCGAAATATGATTTTCATATCATAAGAACAGGAGAGAAGCCACAGTGGATCGGGCCAACAGCCCATCCAGTACAACACTCTGTGTCACACAGTGGCCAAAAATACCAGGTGCCCTCAGGAGGTCCAGCAGCGGGGCCAGAACTCCAGAAGCCCTCCCACTGTTGCCCCCCAAGCACCAAGAATGCAGAGCATCACTGCCCCAGACAAAGTGTTCCATTTAGACCTTGTGGCTAATAATAGCCACTGATAGACCTCTGCTGGATGGGGACAGAGAGAGACAGACAGACAGACAGAAAAAAGAAAGAAAGAAAGGGGGAGGGGGAGAGAGAGAGAGAAGGAAAAGAGCTGGCAGGGGCACTTACCCCAGCAACCTTGAAAGCCACATGCAAAAGCACGCCCTTCAGTACAAAGAGCCTAGTCCCTCCTTAATCTCTGGGCGGGACTTTCTCTTGCTGCCTCTGCTCTTAAAGGGGAAATGTCTGGTGAGGCTTTTTACTGCAGGGCAGGCTCTCTGCAGACATTTCCCTTTTAAGAGTTCAGGCCTGGCAGGCAGAGGGCAGGGCAGGCTCCAACGTTCCCCTGCATTCCTGCTGGCAGCCATTGCCTCCCCCGGTGGCCAATTTTGAAAAAGCGGGGGTAAGCATTAAAAATCGGTGCTTCCCCTGCCCTCCCGGGCGGCTTGGCAGCTCTATCACATCCGCACAATGTGGGCTAGTGGAGCTTTTCTAGATTGTGAAGGGGCTTTTATCTCAAGCCCCAGAGGGTGTTGACCCAGGAAACATACAAGCCCACTGTGATTCCTTTGCAGTGCATTTTGCAGATAAAATTGCTCACATCAACCACACTTGGGCTGATTCAATCTCAGGATAACAAATTTCGAGTCCAGTGGCACCTTTAAGACCAACAAAGTTTTATTCAAGGAATAAATATTCATGTACATGCACACTTCTTCAGATGCATTGACATGGAAGTTACCAGTCCATATGTATAGGTAGAGGGTGAAGAAGAGTGTGTACACATGACAGCTTATACCTTAAATAAAACTTTGTGGGCCTTAGAGGTGTCACTGGACTCGAACTTCATTCCACTGCTTTAGACCAACACAGCTACCCACCTGAATCTATCAAACTCAGGATGTTACTGGAGTGCAGTTTGGTCTTAGTTTGCATGGATGACTTTTAGTGGGTGAGACCTGATCAAGGGGAGAAGGTATTTTGAAGTCTGTGGCCCACCCTGTTGTTTCTCCTGCGCTGCAATCACACAGACTAAATAATCCACTTTCAATGTACTTTCGAATTGGATTTTGCCAGTTCACACAGTAGAATCCAGTTGGAAAGTGAATTGAAAGTGCATTGAAAGTGGATTACTTAGTCTGTGGCCGAGGACAGATTGACAGTCTCGGCTGCTCTGCCTCCGCTTCAAAAGCGGAGGCAGAGCGGCCGTTCAGACGGCCGCATCTGCCCTGAGGAGGCAGCCTGGACGTATCGCGTCCAGCGCCGCGCTCCTCCCGCAGCAGCCGAGCACCACTTCAAAGTGGTGTTCGGCTGCTGCGGCACGCATTCCACCCGCCGGAGCGGGTGTGAACGCGCGCGGGCAGGGGGAGCCGCGCGGCATCCACCCACCGCCGTAGGAAGCCGCCCGCAGTCTGAATGCTGTGGGCGGCTTCCTTCCGGCGGTGTGCGAACGCCGCGCCGTGGGGGAAATTCCCCCCGCCTTAGTCTGCCGCGCCGCGGAGGCGCGGCAGACTGCCAGTTTGTCCTCAGCCTGTGTGATCACAGCCTTGGACTTCTCAGTGGCTTTTCATACAATCTGAAGAGGCTGGCTGGGCTGGGAGTAAGAGGCACCATCCTTCAGTGGTTCTTCTGTTACTTGACTAATTCCAGAAGATAATGCAGGGGGGCTGCCAGGCTACAGGCCAGGCTTCTGTCAGGGGTGGTTTACAGGGATTGTATGACCCTAGCACTGAAAGATCTACACTAATTATCCACTTATTTCCAGGCACAATTCAAAATGCTGGTTTTTACTGTAAGGCCCTAAACGGCTTGCTGCCATGGTACCTGAAGGACTGTCTCCTACCATACTGTCCAGCCCACCGCTTAAGATCTGCCTCTCAAGTCCTGCTCTCTGAGCCCCCACCTTCACCACCTTCAGAGGGTGGTGAACAGAGATGTGGCATTTCCTGTGGTGGCACCTCACCTTTGGAACATCCTCCCTCTTAAGGTTTGCCTGGCACCTACTTTATGGTAGGTGCCAGGCTAAAACACAGTTTTTAAACTCAGACTTTTAATTAGAGGCTTTAACTTATCAGCTTTTTAATGGTCTGCTCCTGTTTTATGGATGGTTTTCTGCGGCTTATGCCTAATGGTTTGTTGATCTACACATTCATATTCCTGCCAAGGGATTGATCCTGTGAGTGAATACCTTCAGAGATGCAGTGTGTAAATGCGATATACCCACAGTATAATCCTAATGACAGTTACATTCATTTCAATGGGTTTAGATTGGAGTAAATCTCTTTAGGATTGCACTGTTACCAACCTTAGCAGCACTATTTTAAACAAGCTTATGCAGAAATAAGTCCCACTTGCTACCTAGTAATTGTATTTAGGATTGCTACAAAATGGTTCACAGGGAAGCCATGTGCAGGGAATAAGGCATTCTAACATTAGCATTCCAACAGCACCTATGTAAAGGGTGCCCTGGAAAATCGTGAATACAGCCCAATAGAATTGCACCGGTCTAAGCCCACTGATTCACTGGAGCAACTTTGCATAGGACTGCCCTGTAAGTGACTTAACTCTCTAGCCTCTCACTGCTGACTTATGTTTGTTCTCCACTATGAATGGGATGGGCCCCTGCTGTTCCATTTACAACTAAAGGCTGAAGCTATTTAGTCAGTATTGAGTCAGCATGCTAATTATAATATTTATCTTCCTTTATAATAGAGGCACAGATGAAATCCAACCAGCATCCCTCTAGAATCCAATTTATTGTAGCCTTAGGGAGCTCTTCTTCAGCTAAGCTGGGTAAAAAAAACTGTAGAGCATTTAACACTCTGTTTGGCTTTCAGGAAACATGTCTAGAATGGGGACTGCCCCTAACCTAGTGTAAGCAAAAATCCATTCCTTATCCTTGGTTTATAATTCTTCTACACAATAGGTGGGTGGGCCCCTTGCTCTGGTATGGTGACTGAGGTTAAACAGAAGATTGATCCCAGCAAAAAAAAAATTGTGGCCTTGGTCACAGTTTAGGAAGCTTCAATATAACATAATATTTTAATTAGGTTTTCATCCCACTCTTCCACCAAGAAGCTTGGGGTATTTAATTTTATTTATTTATGTTATTTATAGTCTGCCTTTCTCACAGGGACTCAAGGTGGATTCCACATAGTGAGTCAGTACAATCAACAAAGTGGGACATTCAGTAACTAGTACATTAGGATTTTAGAAGTCTGGAACCACCAGAAAGAAACAGAAGCATAGCATAAGTATTAACATGTCACATAAAGCAGTACACAGATTACATAATAGGATCCTACTTACAATATGCTGTACACAGCTATATAGACCACAATCATTTATCCAGGTAAGTTTGTGAACCAATTTGTACAGTGCAAGCCTATTATATACACCTCCTCCATTTTATTCTCACAACAACTTTGTGAAGTAGGCTATATTGTAAGAGAGAGAAAGGGGGGAGGGGAGAATAATTGGCCCAAGGTCACCCTGCGAGCAAAGAAGAAATTTGAATCCAGATCTCCTAGGCTCTTGCCAACTATTCTAACCACCACAAGCACACTAACTCCTGTGGCCCTAGTTGCAACTAGTATCACAGGAGATTTTAAGGACCCGCACATGGAACTGGGATTAAAAGATCTGAGGTGACAAAAAATGAGCCCCTGAATCTGAAGATAGAAGCCCACACGCTAAGATCACAGCCCCACTGAACTCTGTAATATTTATGTTTAAGTAAATATGTCAAAGGAGTGAACTGCAAACTTCCTTGGCACAGATGCTGTGTCAATTTCAATAGGGTGACTCAGGACCTAATTACATGTTACGCTTTTCCCAGGGACATCCACAGGTTGAGTGGAGAGGTGCATTTTGAAGTTCTGCACTTCCCAGTCACACACAAGCACAATTTGGATCAGGACCATGACACATGGAGACAGGGAGCTTAAATCTTCACTCTCCACATGCAGTTTTTCTGACCTGAAACAGCCTGGAGATAGGGGGTTCTATTTGCCCCATTGTGGAAATGCAACGTGTAGTTCATCAGTTCATGTGCAGCTCCCAGTGGAACAAAATAGTACACCCAAAGACTATTTCAGTTCAGTAAAATGGCCTGGGGCAAAGATCTAAGCATTCTCTTTCTGCATCCTGTGGTCTGATTCAGGCCCATATATGTTTGGGATGTGCAGAACCTCAGAACGCATCTCTCCACCTGCCTTGGGGACACCCTGGGGAAATTTAAGCCTTTCAGAAATACACAGAGAGGCAGAGCCCCCATCTTAACAACACACCATACACACACATATCTGAGAGGTTTTAGAGAGTTTGTGAAAAAGGATTACTGGCTAAAGTATGCTGCAATTTTAAAGTATATTTTTAAAATCACTAAAAAAAGGGGCACGTTTAATGAATGGAAAGGACACAAGGAATTGGCCACAACAAAATACCATCAGTTCTGTCCCCCTCTTACCGCTTTTTGTGTCTGCCCTTTCTCTTCCCCTTTACCTTATCCTGCTACACTGTCAAACCAGATGTGGATGAACATCAATTATCCAAGTGTCTCTTTTCTCAGATTCAGTAATACACGTGGGGTAGCCAAGTGTCCAGCAGTTAGCCAGGAAACCAGCAAATACAACTGTGTGGCTTTAAGTCCATGGGTGTCTTCATGTGTAGAAGCAGCAATGAGAGAGGTCCAGCAGCTGGCTGCTTCCTGCAGAGTTTAAGCATAGTGCAAAGATTCCATTCACTCTACAGGAGGCTCACCCCGCAAAGGAATAGGCCCTGCCACGCACAAGTTGAGGCTGGATAGCCAGAGGGTATGGAATTAAGGGTTTTTCTTTGCAGATACTTTTATGCCATGTGGCTGCTCTCTGCATGTGACACACAGTGATCTGGATTACATTGGCGGATCAGTATAGAAGCTGGTGGTGAGTGGCCCTGCCTTTAGGCAAGAGCTTGAGCACAATTACTTCTTTGCAAATCTACAGAATCAATTAACAAAATCATCCACCACAATCCAATGTACAATGATAAACACCTCACTCCCCTCCCCCCTAATATGGATTAACCTACATAATCCTGACCACATTGTGCCAGTGACACAGAGCAGATTGCACAGAGACCATAATCTCATCTGTAATTCTTCCTGTTTTGAAAGAGAGAGCCAGTTTTAGCAGGCAATCTTCGGGTCCAGGGGGACTGAGTGATTGACAGCAATTGGAGACAGGAGCTGCTGCACTAGGCGGCAGCATATGCAAAGTTATATTTGAATAAAACCAGCCTCTACAGGTTGGCAGATGGCTGAAATGGTGAAAATTATAAATGAAGAGCCAGAAGCCGTTCCATCTTTCCCTACATTTTCTCCCTCTTCTCCTCTCTTGCACATACACACACCTACTGCCCAGGGAAGCTATTTGTAAGCAATCCAGGGCATCTGGGGAATGAAGTGCTGAACAAATACCAAAGCAAGCGCATGCATGTGCTCACACTCACACACACACAAACAGTGTAGCAGCAGAGTCAAATATAGACCATGGGGAAGGAGAAACAATGGCAGGGCATTGGGTTACATTGCTGCAGGGCCAGCAGGCTGCTTGTGTTTGTTGTGGGCCTGGATGGAATGGGAAAAGAAGAGGGAGGGCATGGAACGGGGAGTGGGTGGGTGGGTGGTGGTGGTAGGGAGAACATTTGTTTCAGTTCATAAAGCCCAACTTGGCATTGGTTCTGCCTGTTGTGTGTGTGTGTCTGTATGCACGCGCTCAAAACTGACCTGGAGTGTATGCCAATTTATGAGACGCTAATTTGAGTTGGCAGCTTAGTGGGGTTTGTGGTCTTTCTCCAGCTGGTTTCCGCTGCCCCCCCCCCCCCCCTTTAGGGATTAGTAGAGTAGGCAGAGCGTGTTTCACAAAATTCCTGAGCAGCAAAGTGCTTTTCTTTCTAGTGTGTCTTAATGGAAAGGATGCCATAATATCATCCTGGCTCCTTCCCTTTGCATTTGCGATGTACCAGTGGTCCCTTCAAGAAGCAGGCTCCATCCCACAAGAGAAAGGGAAGTGACATCAGCTGATTTCAGCAGGTAATCTTTGTGTCTTAGTGTAAGTGGTGACAGCAGTTGGAAAAAGTAGCTTGCCAAGAAAGCAAGTGAGAAAAGACTATATCTTTGAACGTGTTGTTGTGGCTGGAACAACAACAAAACTCTTCCTAATTCTGACCCAACAACATGTTAGTCTGAAAAGCCTTTATGGAGATATGACAGCAGGTAGAACAAAACACCAAGCACCAGAGGATCTTTCTAAGGCTCTTTGCCGTCCTCTAGAGAAAAGACTAGGGGCCCAAGAAATCTGTTCTTCTCTGTGTGAAACCTATCAGGCATAAGAAGAGTTCAGTATAGCAGTTCTCCCTGGTGAAAGCTCCCCCCCTCCCGCCACTGCAGTTTTAACCTAAGCTTTCAGGGCTAGCCAAGAAGTGCAGGTATTCATCTGTTCTTTCAATAGCTGGGTTTATTTCTGTTAAATTAGGTGATGTCTCCTTTTCAAGACCCAATGAATGATGAACATGAAGCCCCAGACCAAAGATCAGAGATACAGCAGTAGAGACAACCCCTTACCTTTAAAAAAAAAAACAGCCTGGGAGGAGCCACTAGTCTTTTTTTTTTTGCAGTTAGTATGGTACCTACTGTAATGGCTCTTCCGTAACTATTAAAAATTGCCATTGTACTCAAGGTGTGCAGTTAATGCTTTGTTCTGTACATCTTCTTTTCCTCCCATAATTAAAAAATAACAAGTTTTGACACTTTCTAAAATGTTGGCTTTAACCCTGTTTTCCCATGCAGAAATATTTCTTCTTTGGCTGAAAAAAAAAGATGATTTAGGAGGTTTCCAATATGTAAGGTTAACACAGGAATCTTTTGCTCCATGTAACAAAAGATGTCCCCCTCCCCCCACCCCGCAACTGCTAAGTACATTTACCAGTCTGTAAAGCTAAGGATTCATGCAGGGCAGCATCCTGAGTTTCTATGGTGGCTGCCAGACAGATGCCTTCCAGAAGTTTACAAGTATGGAACAATGCTATTACCTATTGTCAATCCTACCAGTCTCTGAAAATGGAGACTGCATTTTTTGTCTTGCCATAGGTAGAAGACCTGGCAGACTCTTTCTCTTTGCTCAGTCCTTTTCTAAAAGCCCTCGACACTCATTGAGACTGCAATATCCTGTGGCAGTGAGTTCTACAGGGCAACGGCATGTTAAGTAGCACTGTTTGTTGTCAGAGTCAGACCAGTTACCAGGAGGCAGCTGGTGTATTGAGGGTACTTTGGCCCTATTCACTCTGTCAGCACCATTCATGATTTTATTAGCCCCCATCATCACACTTGCCCTTCAGTTCTTTTACCTTCCTCCCAAAAGCCCCTTGACACAATCCCTTCCAGGGTGGGCAGCCTGAATTCAAGACCCAGCATCAGCAGCAGTAGTGCAGAAACAACCAGGCCGAAACCTGGGGCCAGTTCAACGCCAGATGAGAAAGAGGGAGAGGAGCTCCTGGCCTGATTGGGAGGAGGCGCCAATTCTGCTCCCGGTCCATGGAGAGGCGTCTCTCCTCCTGTCTCTCTCCCCCCCCCCCTCCCCCGTCCCCCGAGTCTGGGCTGAAGGCGTCGCAGGTGAGAGGCGAGCCGGGCCGAGCTGGGGGTGGTGGCGCGGGGGCTGGTCCTGCTGCGGTTTTGGAGCCCTGGGTTTCCTGGCTCCCTGCTTCGCGCAGCAGCCGGGCTGCGGGAGGCGGAATGTCCCGGGGAGGGAGCAGGGATGTGTAGCCACACGCAGCCCCTGGCAGCCGGCCTGAGCGTGCACGGCAGCAACAGCGGCTGCCGCAGCAGCAGCAGCAGCAAGAGGAGCAGCCGGAGGAGCGGGGAGGCTCGCAGGCAGCTCCGCCGCGCCTCCCGAACCCCCCGTGCCCGGGCTGGGTTGGGTAGCATGGCAGCCCCACTCCTCTGACGTTCCCCACGCTAGACTGGGGGCAGCCCCCCCCCCGAGACCCCAGGCAGGCAGGGAGGCAGGCACGCCCCCAGGGGAGAGAAAGGAGCCATCGCCGCCGCCGCGATCGCCGAGGTGAGGACGAGGGGAAGTTCTTTTCCTTTTTTTTTTTCCGGGCGGCGGGGGGGGGGGGGGGGGGGGGATACGAGACGGGAAGGATGTGGGCTGCGGGAAAAGGGGGGGGGGAAACCTGTTTTTTTTTTTTTTGCTGAAATGGGAGGGAAGCTGGATTGGAAGGGAGGACCCAGCAGCACGCGAAGGAGGACAGCTTGCGAAGCGCGGCCTCGGGAAGGGGGGGGGGGGGGCAACAACCCCATCTGCCCTACGGATGAACCTCTTCAGGCGCCCTGGCTTGGGGGGGGGGCTAGCCCGGCGCCATCCCAACCCCGCGCCTGAATTTTGTTGCTGGGTGCGTGGCGGTGGCTGGCTGGCTGGCGGCGGCGGCTGCTCGGGGCTCGCCCTGGCACGAGGCTGGCGCGCTGCGGAAGGGAGCCGCTCCGTACCTGGAAGGAGGCAGTGCTAGCGTGTGTGTTTGTGTGTGCGTGTGCGCGCAGTCGGCGGGGGTCTGCCCTACCTTGGGGTGGGGCTCTCGGCGAAGAGGATGTCACGGATGTCTGGCGGCGGCGGCGGCGGCGGGAGCACGTGGGGTTGCGCCGAGCGAAGCTGGTGTGTGTGGTGGTGGTTGGGGGGGGGGGACCGGGAGTGGCTCGTCCCCCCCCCCGCCCCCCCCAAAGCTTTCTTCTCTAACACCTTCGCCGAGGGCTGGCCTGGAGGCGACGTTTCTGGGCCAGGAATCCTCGGATCTGCCTCCCTAACCCAGGACTGGGACAGAGTGCACAACAGTCGGGTTCGGGCAGGCGTGTGGGTTCCGTAATTCTAGGAGAGGAGGTCGGGGAGAGGCCTAGGGCCTTTCACAAGTCCCTCTCTGCATCTGCCTCTAAATAAAAGAAGGTGCCCCCCTCTCCTAATCTAAGGGGCTGGTGTAAAACTAATAATTTTTCTATCCATACCCAATTAAGATTGATTGGGAAAAGCTGAAACAGACTGAATTGATTTACACCCTGCCTTTCTCCCCATTGTTCTCTGCTCCTCCATTTTATCCTCACAACCACCCTGTGAGGTAGATTAGGCTAAGCGTGTGACTGGGCCAAGGTCACCCAGAAAGCCTCCCTGGCAGAGAGGGGATTCGAACCTGAGTCGAACCAGAGCCTAATGCAATACTCCTAGACTGACACACTGACCTAACTCTGACTACTACATCACACTGGCTCTCTTATTTGCTTTGTAATCCATGGAAGGCTATTTCACACATCATGCTATTGGTTGTACATCTGTCATAAATCCCTGGCAAATGTGCAGTATGATATACAGTGTTAGCCACATTTACACTACATTTTGTCAGGCTATGCCTAAAACACCTAAAAATATGTCCAAGTGGTCTGCACAGTACCCTTCAACACCAGGGGCAACAAGGTGCCATGATAATCATTCTGTTGGCTTGTTTCTTACCATTACGGTTAGTCAAATGTTCTTCTTCTACAGTCACATAGTGTCCCCTCCACTTTTTTGGTAAAGACCAATATTATGAGCATGAAATTATGTATACAGATTTGGTCACCATTGGAAGAAAGTTCTTAAGAAATGAGAATAACATCCACATTTGGGAATAGAGTAGATTTTCTCTCTGTTCCCAAATACAATATCTCAATCAGTAATCAGTTTGATCGTATCTCTGTAGGTTCTCAATTTAATTCTTCTAACCTTCTAATATGATATATCTACAGATTTCTCCAATGTAGTAAAATCCACAGATCCTCCTTAGCACCCACAGTTTCAACCTCTCTATTCATCCTCCAGTTTAAAAAGCAGAGAATTCCACTCACAGATTCTTGATTCTCGTAACTTTTTAAATAGAGTATGCTGACTATTTAGCTCACAGACCTCAAATGCAGCTATTTGACCAATAGCACTACTATATTATAATTTACACGTGCATATTCTTCAGCCCCACCTGCTGATTTCCAGCCTACTTAACCCAAGGAGGTTATTTAGATACTCACCTCCAATCCAATAATGCAGAATCCTATTTATTGTCTTTAAAAACAATAACTCCTTCCACTCCATCATGATCTAGTATCCCTTAAACAGTCAATAAGATTATTTCTGTTACAGTATTGAGAAACTCTGCCCCCCACTCTTGCTTAAGTGACAAAAGTAACTCTGAAGCATCCTTCAGCATGTATTGAGGTACTGAAATTGTTGCTTTAAGTACATCATTTTGGGAAAAATAATTAGAACAAAATATTGGTATTATGATGGCATTGAACAGAAGAGGTCATGCTTCTGCTTTGGAGGCTGTATTAAGAATGGAAGGGAGAAATGACCTTTTCAATGACATGTGGTATTCAACCAGGGTCCTAACAACTCTGGAGAGGTTGGCTGCCAACTGTTCATCCCTAATCCATAAATTATTTTATAAGATTCACAGGAATCACTCTGCCCTCCCCTGATATGCAGCAGCTGTTCAGCAGCACAGAGCATCACAACACAACACTTCAGGGCAGGAAGTGAAAGAGAATCTTCCAACCCATTGGAACAACAATGGGAATTTAGGGAAGTTGCAGAATGTACTTAACTAAAGCAGACTGTAACCAGCATACTTGAGACTAGTAAAAATAATAGCCTTTAAGAATCACACATAATTAGGATTTTTGTTTGAAAACTTGCCCAATATACATTTGTAAATAGAATACGTTCTGACATTCTCACGGCTATTCACATATCTTCACATTATGTGCCACTAAATGGTGTATCTACACTATAAACTTGTATCGACTGTGCAACTGTTATTACTTCTCCCAAAGATTCTTGGAAACTGTAGTTTGGTGAGGGTGTGGAGGATTCTAATATAGATCCTTGGACGGGCTACTGTTCTGAGGGTTCCCTGTAGAGAGGGAATGATGCTCTGTATTCTGGTTCTTGGGGGGAGCAGCAGTGGAAGGGCTTCCAGTGTCCTGGCCCCACTGGTGGACCTCCTGATGGCACCTGGTATTTTTTGGCCACTGTGTGGACAGAGTGTGTTGGACTGGATGGGCCATTGGCCTGATCCAACACTGGCTTTTCTTGTGTTCTTATGTAATGACTGTCAAGCCTGCATGTGAGCAGTAAAGGGAAGCCTTATGTGGGTGCTTTGAAAATCCTTCATTCAAGTAAAGCAAAATTTCTGCTACCTTATATTAAAGTAATGTAGCAGAAATTTTCCTTTACTTGAATGAAGGATTATCCTTGAAATAGCAAGATATGTTTGATTCTCCCTTAGTTAAGAGACAACTTTTTTCACTTCGTCTTTCATTCTTAATTGATTGCCTCTACTTTGTCTTTCATTATGGTCACAGCCATATTGAACAACTGTCAATATTGTTAATCCCACATAGCCAGACGTTGGAGTAATTCGTTAAAAAGATCCATAGGTTCTGTTCCAGTAATGGTGGAGCCTTCCCCTGCCACAAAGAGGCTTCTACTGACAGAAAATGCTTCTTCTACCAAAACAAGGCTCTTCGTACTGGTGGGTAGAAGGCCAGCCACATATAACATTTAGATTCTACAGAACATCATTAAATTAGTTTATAGTTACTCTGTGATGAATCTATGGGCTTCAGTCACCTTCTGACATTTCTTTCAGAAGCTTTGAGAATGGAAAAAGCCAATCTCTCTCCCCCCCCCCCCATTTCTGGCTGGCCAGAGCTTTTGAAAATACAGCAGAAGATTCATGAGTCAGTCACATGGTGCCTTTACCTATATGATGAGTCCCAATATATACTGCATGGCTGCAACTCAATGGGTAGACTTGGGCTTTTGCTCATTCTAATCTACCTCCGATGTGTTTTGCCTTCTTTGGAGGAAGAGGAGGGACCATTGCTGAGTGGTAGAACATGTATTTTGCATGCAGAAAAATATACAAGATTTCATTTCTGGCATCTCCGTTAAAAATGATTTTAGGTTACAGAGCTGGGAAATATCCCTGTCCAGTTCCTTGGAGAGCTGTTGCTAACTGGAGTAGGAAGGACTTCCACATTTTTATTTCACCCTCTATCCAAGCTGGTCAAGCCAGTGTACATGAGTCTCTTATCCACTATTTTAGCCTCACAACAACCCCGTAAAATATGTTAGGCTGAAGAATGTGACTTGCCCAAAGTCATCCAGTGAGCATGAAGGCAGATTTAAACCCGGGCTTTTCTAGCTCTAATCTGACATGCTGCCACACCCCATTGGATTTTGATGTACTGTTCGATAAATCTATTGTCTGATTCCATATAAAGTGACTTCGTACTTCAAAAGGACAGGATACAAATGCAACAAATAAACCAAAGCATCTTAAGAACCTGTTTTAGAAGTATAGATTGTAGTGGGAGGAGGGTTGTCAAGCTGCAACCGATTTATGGCAACCCCATAGGGTTTTCAAGGCAGGAGACATTAAATAAGTGATTTGCCATTGCCTGCCTCTGTCTCAGGACTCTGGACTTTCTTGGTGGTTTCCCATCCAAATACTAACCTGGGCCAATCCTGCTTAGTTTCCAAGACTGGATGAGATCAGGCTAGCCCGGGCCATCCAGGTCAGGGCAGAAGGATAGATGGTGGATGGAAATGCATGAGCACCTCAGTTTGTTCTTCAGGGTGACGAGCGGCAACAGGGAAAAGCTGTAACTCATCCATATTTTTTTGGGGGGGGCATTTTAAACTTCAGAGGGTTGATATTCCAATCAGCACCCCCAAATTTCAACCCACATTTACAGAGAATGCTCCTGGTAGTATTTAGCACCCATCACCGTTAGAGAAGTTGATCTGCTCTCCCTTCCCTCTCAGGCGTACCAAAGACACAAAGAACAACTTTATCAGGGCCCAGCAAGTCTTGTAAGTTTTCATTCTACAGTTTGCTCCCTACTAGCAAACGCCAAATTATCAGCTGGAAGACTGAGTATATCTGAAGGTTTGCGCTGGCAACGCAATACAAGGAAGCGACACCTTCAAAGTAATAGCCCTGTGACTGAGGATATCCTTGAGAGGCTTGTATAGGGCATCTCAGTTTTGCATGGGGGCAGTTTCCTTCTATTCTTGGAAAGTGAAGGGATTTCAAAGATGATGGAGATGTGGACGATGCATCTTCTGAAGAGTGGTGTGTCACTTTTCAATGCCCGGCAGTAGACCCTAAAGATTCACAGTTCTAGCTCATTGAGCTTCCATGTCAAGGAAAAAAGGAACCTGAAAGCATCTGAAAGAGAAATGTAAGATCTGGATAAACTTTTGTTACAGTATTTTAAAGAAAAATGCTAACTCATAGTATGAATGATTGTGTTTAGCATATGAAATTCTGTGATAGCACAACGGAAGTGTTAATGTAGTACTGGTCTGACTTTGCCTTCCTGTTCTTCTAGGTGACTATCTCGGTGGGGCCACGCTGACCATGCTCAGGAGCTTCTGTCTTCAGCTCATGTCCTTGCTTTGGATCCTAGCAGCCCATCACCATTTTGCCCAAGGTGAGGGTCTGTTAAATGTTCCTTTGAGTTCACTGATATGTAAGGTGCTACACCAAAGAAGAAGTGATGTGCTAATTGCCAGTCATTTCTTTTATCTTACCCAGAAAACACTATTATCTGTGAGAAATGGGTCATTTAGAAATGTGACGGGTAAATACCGAGGCTGAAGCAGTACCTGAGGGTGTGGGTGGCATTATTAGATCACCCGTATGCTATAGAATAGGGAATAAATACAATTGGGTTCATGATGTAGACTGATTACGAGGATACCATGTGCTATAGAATAGACGTATCCTATACCCTGTGCTGTGCAACAGTCAGGGTGCATTGCTAGCACATGTGATGAGATGAATGGCCTGTAGCCTGTTTCCCCAGCTGGAGGAAATAGAAATAAAACTATTTGGGGCAGGAGTATTTATTTATTTAAAACATTTCTATCCCACCTTATCTCCTCAGATTCAAAATGGGGTATGATTGTACTTTATATATTGTAGTATAAGGTCAGACGGTCAAGAGGCTGTTGTTTGCCAGTGGGTTTATCAAGATGGGTAGCTGTATTAGTCTGTCTACAGCAGCAGAAAAGAGCAAAATTCCAAAGCACCTTAAAGACTAACATTATTGATTGAATTATTTGTATCAATTTAAGGAAATAATTTTTTTCATTAAAAAAAAGTCTAATAAAATGTGTGGCAGAGAATAAGCTTTCGTGAGTCACTGCTCACTTCTTCAGATACTAACCTGGGTTTATGTGAATGGCTCTGTGTTATTGACTGTGTCCAAGTGTGAATTAAGGCAGAGGTTTTAATCATAATAGCAGGCAGGCTGCTAGCAGGAGGAATTTTCTTTGATTGTACATACTATAGGAATACATATACAAACCATATGGTTATAGCTCTTTCCTTATGTTAGTGAATGTCTGTTCTAGGTTTGCCAGGCCTGAGTTGGAAAATACTTGGAGACTTTGGGGGTTGATCCAGTAGAGGGTGGGGTTTGAAGAGGGGAGGGGCCTCAGCATGGTCCAATATCATAGAGTCCACCCTTAAAAGCAGCTATTTCCATCAGGTGAGCTGATATCTGTCAACTGGAGATCAGTTGGAAAAGCAGGAGATCCCCAGGCCCCACCTGGAGGCTGGCAATCCTACTCTATTCTTTGTGGTAAGAATGTAAAAGGCCAATATGGATCATCTGAGGGGAAAATTTGTTGCTGTTTCCACAGTTTTGCCTAGTGGTGGAGCAGTCTTCTACAGAATTCTGCTGACAGTTTAAGTAATATGTAACTGACAGGAAACACTAATCTCATGTCTTTGTTTGTTTTGTTTGTTTGTTTAATCCAAAAGCAACTTCAGTAGGGTGTGAATCTGTGGAAGCATGGTGCAGTTTAACCAGGGGGAGAGGTTGTTTTACCATTTTCCCTCTACCAGGCAACTGCATATGACATCTCGTATCCTACAGTGCTGAAGCTTAATTGGTTTGTTCTTTGGCAGTTGCCTCAGTTGTCCAATATTTTAGCTGTACTGCTCCCCCCCTATTTTTTTAGGCATGCAGTGACACCTGCTGGACACTCTAAGAAAGGCTGTGAGTCACATGTAAGAACATAAAGGCTATTCTAGTAGAGGCCCCAGTGTAACCTATGCCTGAGGGAATGAGCTCATCTACACAGTAGACTTACTCTAATTTAATAGTCATAATCCTCCTCCTCACCTCAGAACCTTGAGAACTGTAGTTCGTGGGGTGGCTAGAGACTAAAAGTTAATTTTCCGCACCCCCACCTAAGGGAAGCCTAAAACAATGACTACCATCCAAGTGGGTAATGTAGTTATGCCATATAAAGATGTGATCCAACAAGCTTCCTTGAGGCCTGGGTCATTATTCTCTGTGAGCACATTGTGTAGAAACAGATAGGGAGGAGACATGCAAATAGAAAGGAGAAGCCGGAAAGACTTTAGATGTTCATGGAGGACAGTGGAAGATTCAGTCAGGTTGCCAGTTTTTAAACTGGTCCCTCTAGCTGTCCCTTTAATATTAGTTTGATCTGCAGCAGTTATCAGGGGGTGTTACTTAACACCATGCCGTGAAAAGCTTAAATGGCCCATTTCTACATATTAAATCTATATTAGACTGATAGGCTGTCCCCTCCCCTTGGCCACTTGGCAACCATAAGAAAGAATGAAAAGGCGACACCATGGTGGAAAACAAAACAAACCAGGCTAGTAATGAGGGGGGGAAAAGGAGAGGGCAGGCTGGGCTGTGGTATAAATGATTAAATGGCTTGGAGACATTTAAATAAATAAACAGAAATCAATACCTTGGAAATGCTGTACTTCTTATCTCAGGTGGTGGAAATGAAGGGTGGAACTAAATGGTTTGGAGACATTTAAATAAATAAACAGAAATCAATACCTTGGAAATGCTGTACTTCTTATCTCAGGTGGTGGAACTGAACGGTGGAAATGCTGGTAGCTTCCAAGTGAAAGTGTAGAGGAACCCACTCATATTTCTAGATTGTTGTAGCTTCTTTGAGAATATATGCTTTGCTATGGGTATACTGAGTGGCAGGGGGAATCTCCTATCCCTTTTCCTCCAGGTTATGCCTATCTGTTTAGGCTGGGTGTGTCTGTCTCAGCAGGGCATTCTTTTATGACCCCAGCAGTCATTCTGGTGTCAGGAACATTTATCCCAGTGTAGTCACAGTCCAGGCATGGGCTACTCCCCCAATCAGTGCTCTCACAAGGTCCATGGTGACAGATCACAGCCTCTGTGTGCCACTCACTCTTGCATCACTACCACAATATGTTATTGCATTTTGTCGCTGCTGTTCAGCTCAGATTTTTATTTTTATTGTGGTGGTTTTTATGACATAAACAGCCTTTAGTAGTTCTTGGAGCAGAAAGGTGGCATGTGCGTTTTCAGAAATAAATACCAGCACCTCTTAACTGGAAATTAAGGTTGAGAGGGAGAAATTAGATTTTTTATGAGCTTGAATGCATACTCAGGTTTACAGTCTTGTTTCTTTAGCAGTTAACATGTTTAGGAACACATTCCATGACCCCTTAGTGCAATGGTGATGCTAGGATATGGCAGCGTTGCTGAAGTGCGGGCAGCATTGTAGTGGGGAAACTCTTTGTGGAGGGGGGGACTAACCCAGGTGTTCTGTGTTCTTGTACTGGAGAAGGGGAGTGTGTATCCCTCACAAAAAAGGTGGTAGTTTGTCACTTCCTTTTTCTTTTTAAAGAGTTACAAATGATTACTCTTGAGATAGTGTCTAAGGCTTCAGTCCTAAGGCCGTTTTCCTGGGAGCCACATTGACAAACATGGAATTTACTTCTGAGTAGACTTGCTTAGGCTTACTCTCTTATTTTTATCTTTTATCAAGAAAAATCTAAAAGGTTACCCCTTATGAAATTCTGCAGGTTTGAGGTGGAGTAAGATGTGCATTTTGTCACATCATCAGCAATGTCATGCACGTTATCTAGTGGAAATATCCCATAAATGCTCTTTTGACACATCCTGTATTCTTTATTATATACTAACACAAGATTTTTTAAAATATTGTCTTCATACTGACAGTGCTTAATTGGGACAGCTCCCCAAAGCAGCTTAAAACTTGTGGTGTATAAATGCCACTTTCCCCCCTCCCGTATTAACACCATTGGCTTAGTCCTTATTTAGGAGAATCCAGTTGATGTCCTTCTCAAACTGTTGCATTCCTTTGGTTTCCCATTGGTGTTCCATTTTTTAAAGGTGTCAGTTTGTAGCAATGTTTCATTCTTCCATTGCAGTAGTAGTACTGAGCTTTGACATGTGAACATGGGGCTGTTGTCTTACCTGGTCAGCAGGTGTGCTTTTTGACATGCCTGGTGATGGTGTGTAATCTACCAGTCTCTCCCCTCCCCTTCCTCCATTGTTTCCTTCAGTGTTCACCTTCCTCTTTTTCTCTTCTGTCCTGAAGTTCTTTAAAAAATCCATTGTTGGTTTCTTGTCTTCAGTGGAGAGGCTTCTCAGTACTCATTGCAGAAGTTGAGGAACAGTCTTGTTAATGTTGACACTTTTCAGATTTTTATGGTTAATCTTTTTGTTAGTGACAGTCACCTTGTAGAGTTGGCAGTGAAAAGACAGGACTAAAACATTTTAAGAGTAGCTTGCAGATGTGACCAGAGGACACATAATCCAGTTAAATATACTCAAATACATATAGGAAATTATCAAAGCTTTCCAAAGAAAGCAAGAACCAAATTAACTGCCTGCCAGAAAACAGTTTAAAAATCTGCTTCCTTTCAAGCAGTTGTGTGTTGGGAATTCCATGCTTCCCAGGTGACCGACCAGATTGGGACCACAGCACACAGGCAGACAGGACTTAAGCTTTCCCTTGAGTGCACCATTTTCCTGAACTGAAATGGCCCCAGGAGCCAGTGTTTGCCCTCTTGGGGAAACTCATATACATGGCCTACATGTTAAGTTTCCACAGTGGGGCAAATATAGTGGCTGTTTGGGTGGGTAACATGGCATGGGGAGGGAAGGCTTAAGTCCCCTTCCCTGCTGTGCCACAATCTTGATACAGTTTGGGCTCCCATGTGCCTAGGTACTAAGTTCTGAGCATGGAATTTACAGTGCATGTCTGGTTGAAAGTCCTCATGACTATCACAATGGTTTTGTACAGGAAGAGGCAGTCCTTTAGTTTTTTCAGATTTCCAGTCTTGAAGGGCTTTAAAGGAGAAAACGAACACCTTGAATTGAACTCAGAAGCAATTACCAGTGTAAATGAGTAAGCAAATATATAAATTGGAATTTATCAAGGGAAATATGAATAATGTAAGAAAGTATTGAATAAATTGTATAAGAATACAAGGATGAGATTCTAAGCTACTGTTACTTTGTTTATATGCATCTATTAATCTTGGTTGTAAGTCAATGCAGTTAATGGTCCAGAAAGCCATTATTTTACTGATTTTTGAAATAAGGGGGGAAAGTGTACTGCTCATTTGGATTAATCTTTATTGCTTTTGTTTTATTTTTGATCTGTTTATTTATTTACATTTATATCCCACCCTCCTCGCCATTTGGCAGGCTCAGGGCGGCTAACAACATATATAAATATAGGGGTCCTTTCAAGCAGGAGCTTGGGGGAGCACAGCTCCGGGAGTTGGTGTCAGCCCCCCCCCCCGCGGGGGAATGCCTGCTTGTGTCATGGCTGCAGCAAAATGACCCCATTCCCTGGAAAGGTCCTTGTTTCTCCGACCAGCCTTCTGAAGGCTTCAGCCACCTCTGAAGCTATCCTCCCAGAATAGTGGTATTTCTGAGGCTTGGATTAGTAGCTGTCCCCTCTCTGCCAGCTTTCTTTCTTTCTTTCTTTCTTTCTTTCTTTCTTTCTTTCTTTCTTTCTTTCTTTCTTTCTTTTTCTTTCTTTCTTTCTTTCTCCCTACCTCCCTCCCTCCCTCCCTCCCTCCCTCCCTCCTTTCTTGCCTTCTGACATACTTCCGGTGATGTCAAGTGGTGTAGCATATGCAAATAAGTTATGCTAATGAGTTATGCTAATGAGCTCCTGCACCTTTTTTTCTACAGAATGACCCCTGTATAAATATACATTAAAATTCCAGTTAAAACAATCAAAATTAGTATAAAACCATGATTATGTTGTTTGTGTTCATTTTGACTAAAGCTGTGCGTGGTTACCTGAGTTGTGAATTTTTCCAGAAACAATAGCTCCTTTTATCTGCATCAATGATGCACAGAGGCAGTGCTTGAATTAAAGGGGGGAAAGATAGTGGGGTCCATAATGAAATCGATAACCCTCCATTTTAGCGCCTCCCGTTGGTTATGGTAAGCCGTGGCCCATAATCTTAGCTCAGTTGCTATAGCGTGCTGTACACATTCGTGGAATTCTGGTACCATTGTGAACCAAAGCATATGCACAGCTATTAGGACAGCGCTTGACAATTGCATGTCATCTTTATTTCAGACTATTGCAAGACCAACAAAAACCCTGCTTAACTGCACTGAAATGAGAGAACTAAATGTATGTCCTCATGAACATTACTTTGGGTTGTTGTTACAACCCATTCCTCTCCCTCCCGTTCTGCAGCATTAACCCTCTTTGCCTGTGTTTGAACAATGCTTTGTGAGATATGGAATCCAGAACAATACCTCTTAATGCTGAGCTTACCCGACAGAGACTTCCCGAGGGAAGAGGTATCAACTGAGATATAGGGTGGAATGCATGGAACAGCTGTGATGCATAGAGGATTATTCCTTTCATTAATCAAACTTCCCTGGGCCAATAAAATCTCTGCATCATTCTGTCTCCGCTCCAGACTGTGAATATATACTAAAGGGGGACCTGCTCTTGTTCTGGACTGCCTCCCCACCTCAATTCCAGAAGGGATTTTTCAGGAATTTGTTCATAGCTTTTGTTCCCCAGGGTTGATCTTAAAAAACAAAGCTCGGCTTCAACATTTCTTCTGGGGTAAAGATTCTGTCCCTTCTTCCTGCAGCAGGGCCTCGTATGCCTAGGGTTGCCAGTCTCTTGGTGGGACCTGGAGATATCCTAGAATTACAGCTGCTATCCAGACTACAGAGATCAGTTCCTCTGGAGAAAATGGCTGCTTTGGTGGATGGACTCTGTGGCCTTATACCCTACTGAGGTCCCTTCCCTCCCTCAAGTTCCATCTTCTGCAGGCTTTACCCTCAAATCTCCAGGAATTTCCCAGTGCAGGGTGGGCAGCCCTATGTCTGCCCCAAGAGTTCTTGATGGCCATTTGGGTGGGACCAGGCTCAACCTTCTTAGGGTTGTCAGCCTAAGACTGGCAATTGGCTGGAGATTTCCATGGGGGGTGGCTGTAACTAATGATGTCATTGGCAACTTGGTGACTTCACTTCTGATGTGACCTGGAAGCAAAATCATCATAAGAGGGTGACACTCCAGCATTTGGTAGACCATAGAATGTTGGGCAAATGCTAGAGCATTGCCTGACATGATGACATCACTTCTGGGTCATGACAGAAGTGATGTCATGGCAATGTTGATCTCTCCCCCCCCCTTTCTGCCAGAATTCCTCACCCAGCCAGCTGAATAGAGGTGGGGAGAGTTGGGGGGGCACAAAGTTTCCTACCAAAGTGGGAGACCTGGGCTCTCTAAACCCTCTCCATTTCATTCCCCTGCTGGTGTTCAAGAAAGTACCATGCTCACCTTGAAGTCAGGGTTCTTTTAGCTCTTGACAGGGAAGGAATAAAAACCAGGATTTTAAAAAATAAGACAAAGACTGACATAAGCACAAAAACATAATACTTTCTTACAAAAGGTTATGCTTATAAATCAATAAACAGGAATATTACATTCAAGTATTTTAAAGTAAATCATACAAAATTAAACATTAAGTGTATAGCCATTACTGACATTTAGAACAACACTTAAAAAGGAAATGTTAAAGCAATTTAGTGGGGTGTTTTCAAATTCCCTCAGCCAGTGTATGTAGAAGAATCTGGAGCAGCAGGAGGGTTCCACCGCTTCTGGGGGCTCCAATCTGCAGTCAGCCAGCTGGCCAGCAGGGAATACCCTGCCCCCAAAAGTGGCCACCCATGGCCAACTCTTTCCCTCCCCTCCTGCAGAGATTTAAAGGGCTTCAGCTGATCAGCAGGAAGCACATGGCCTGCCCATCAGCTGGAGGGCCCTTTAAATTTTTCAACAGGGAGGGAGAGGGACCACGAGGGACTGTAACCAGCTGCAGCTCTGAAGACCCTTTGCAAACAGCACGCGGAACTGAATCCCAAGCGGTGAATCAGCACTGGGAAATCAGCCCCATGCACCACCCCACCCCCACTTGCAAAAAGACCCTTTAAAGCAGGGGTGTCAAACTCATTTGTTATGAGGGCCGGATCTGACATAAATGAGACCTTGTTGGTCCAGGCCATGTGTGTCATAAAATGTACTGCCAGGTAGCAGAGATATAAACTTTATAAAGGACACAAGCACAATTAAGGTTTTTTAAAACTTTAAATAAAACATGCTTAAAACAGTAGCACTCTTGAAATATTTTGTTTATTTAACAGTCTCTGATAACTGACACCTCTTGCTCTGAATTATTGCATCAAAATGACTGTGTTGTAGCAATCGAGTATGCTGTTCAGGTGTGTATCTGTAAGTTGCAAACCTACTTTTGATTTATTGCCATTTATTACAGAAGTTTCATGCTCTGTTCTGAGCCTAGGAACCAGGGGAAAATATGAAATGTCTGAACATTGCATTTTGTACATAAATTGTTTTGTGTGCTGGTCAAGAACATGAGAAAACTATAGTCTTCCCCAGAGAAATAACTGCAACTCCTATGAGACAGTGCAAGCATAGAGAGACAGCCATATATAGTGGTCAGTGTCAGCCTGCTATCTGGGAAGTGTAGGTTCAAAATCCCCAGTCTACAAAGGAAATGTTCTGGGTGAAGTTGGTCTTGACATACAATCTCAGCCTAATCCACTCCACTGGCTTGTTGCTATTCCTCATCTAAATAGTTCACATGGCTTTCCTAATGAGAAAGCCTGTATCATGAGGGCATGAATTTTGTGAGTGGAGCTGAAAAGGGGGAGAGAACCCAGTTGCACCCAAGAGAGCCCTAGCATAATGAGTCCAACAAAACACACACTATAGCAAGGCACACAAAACCTCATACCTTGAATAAAACTTTGTTGGTCTTAAAGGTGCTGCTTTGTATTTCTCCCATGCAATTGAGGCAGCTGAGCAAAGCAAGGCAGGAGGAAGGGGAGGAGCCTCAGCCAATGGAGAGGAAGAAAGGTTTGCCTTTCTCTCCCATACGATTGAGGCAACCTGGCCAGGAAGCAAGCTCTGGCTCATTCCCACCGTCCCCTTGGGAGGAGGAGGAGGGGGAGGAGCCTCAGCCAGTGAAGGGAGCAGCAGCTTTCTAACTCTCCTGTGTGATTGAGAGAGTCTGGCAAAGCATCCAAAGGCCCCACTGCTTCTTTGGCTGGCTTCCTGCTTTGGATATATTTTAAAAAATGTTTACTGTTTGTTTTGATGCTTTTAGCAACCCGCTCAAAATATATTTGCACGCTTAATTATTGACTTGCATTTATTTTGCTACAGCCTGTGGTCCCTCCTGTTCAATTCATTGGGTAGACCTTCCACTCTTTCAAAGAAGCCTCTTTACTTTTTATAGCTTCCTTGGTTTGCTTTGTTAACCATGCAGGGCTTCTTTTAGACTTGACAGTGTTTTTCCAAACCTTTGGAATGCATTCTGTTTGAGCTTCAGTTAGTGTGGTTTTAAATAGCTTCCAAGTGTCCTCTAGGTATTTGACTCTCTTGTGTTTCACCTTCAGTTTCCTTTTTACTATTCTCTTCATTTTTGTAAATTTCTGTCTTTTGAAATCAAATGTTACAGTTTTGGGCTTTAGGGGTAACCTTCCATTGACTGGAATGCTGAACTTAACAACACCATGATCACTGTTCCCAACTGGTATAATAATCTTTATATCTCTCAAAAGGTCTGGAGACCTGCTCAGAACCAAGTCCAAGATCACTATCCCTCTGGTTGGTGTTGTAGTCAAGTGTTCCAGTGCACAGTCATTTATTGTTTTGTTTTGTTTTTTGCCATCAAGTCAAGCTGACTTGTGGCGACCCTTGGGGGGGGGGGCTTGAAGGCAAGGGATGTTCAGAGGTGGCTTGCCACCACCTGCCTCTTGTGTCATGACCCTGGTATTCCTTGGAGGTCTCCCATCCAAATACTAGCCAGGGCTGGCCCTGCTTAGCTTTTGAGATCTGAGGATATCGAGTTTACCTGGGCTATCCAGGTCAGGGCAGTGCACAGTCATTTATAATGAGTAGGAATCTCATTTGTACAATATGACTTGAATACATGTTTACCCAGTCAATGTGAAGGTAGTTGAAGGCTCCCAGTATCATAACATTGTCTGCTTTAGTCACCTCCTTTAATTCCTTCTCCATCTCAAGATCAGCCTCAAGGGTTTGATCAGGTGGGCGATAGTACACTCCCACTTTTAAGTAACCCTTAGGACCCATTATTCTACCTATATCACTTCTCTTGGGAAGTTAATTCCCCTGATGTTTTCTAACTTATTTGATTCCATGCCCTCTTTGATGTACTACACACCACCACCACCACCAATCCATCCCTCCCTGTCCTGCCTATAGAGCTTATACCCAGAAATGATTGTATCCCATAGATTTTCCCCATTCCACCATGTGTCTGAGATATAAAAATTGTCATTGAACACCAAGCACTCCAGCTTCCCCATCTTGGCTCAGAGACTTCTAGCACTGGCATACAGACACCTATAATGTGTTTCCTTCTCCAGTAACTCTCATCTCTCTTGGTCCCTTACCGCCACACATGGCCCTCAGTCGCCATCGTGCCATCACTCCCAAATTCTATTATACCTCTATCAATACTACCCTGAGTGTTTATGCAATCATCCCTTTGGGCTGACTTGTCCCGAACCAGGGGGTCTCCAGACTTACCCCCCCATTAATTTAAAAGCTGCTCTGCAACCTTTTTGATATTAATTGCCAGCAGCCTGGTTCCCTTTTGGTTCCAGTGAAGCCTGTCTCTTTTGCACAGGATTGGCTATGACGGTAGAAAGCACACAGGGGAGAAGGGGCTATCCAGAGTTTTTCAGAGAGTGCCACATGTACTATTATTTACTCACTGCGTGGAAATCATGGGTGTGTGCTCGCTGCATGGTAGGGCTGCCAAGTCCCCCGGTAGGGCGGGGGAAACACCGATTTTAAATACTCACCCCCCGCTTTTCCAAAGTTGCCCACCGGGGGGACAAAATGGCTGCCTTAAAAGGGAAATGTCTGCAGAGAGCCTGCCCTGCAGTAAAAAGCCTCACCAGACATTTCCCCTTTAAGAAGTCAGCAAGAGAGCTTCCACAGCAAGAGAGGTCCGCCCAGAGATTAAGGAGGGGCTGAAGGAGCTGCTTTTGCATGTGGCTGGCAATGTTGCTGTAGTAAGTTTCTCTTCCAGCTCTTTTCCTTCTCTCTCCCTTTCTTTTTTTCTGTCTGTCTGTCTGTCTCTCTCTCTCTCTCTCTCTGTCCCCATCCAGCAGAGGTCTATCAGTGGCTATTATAGCCACAAGGTCTAAATGGAAGTAAGTGCCTCTGCCAGTTTTTTTCCTTCTCTCTCTCCCTCTTTCTTTCTTTCTTTTGTCTGTCTGTCTGTCTCTCTCTGTCCCCATCCAGCAGAGGTCTATCAGTGGCTATTATTAGCCACAAGGTCTAAATGGAACCCTTTGTCTGGGGCAGTGAGGCTCTGCATTCTTGGTGCTTGGGGGGCAACAGTGGGAGGGCTTCTGGAGTTCTGGCCCCGCTGCTGGACCTCCTGAGGGCACCTGGTATTTTTGGCCACTGTTGTGACACAGAGTGTTGTACTGGATGGGCTGTACTGGATGGGCCGATCCACTGTGGCTTCTCTCCTGTTCTTATGATATGAAAATCATATTTCGCACTTGTGTAGCACTTAGTGCTTCATATTCTGCCGAGATGAGGAAGGATTCAGTAGGGCCGTTGCTCAGTGATAGAGCATCTGCTTGACATGCAGGAGGTATCAGCCTCTTCAGCTAAAAAAGGATCAGGTAATAGATGACATTAAAGATCTCAGCCTGAGACCCTGGAGAGCCACTACCAGTCTGAGTAGTCAATACTGACCTTGATGGACCAATGGCCTGATTCAGTATTAGGAAACTTCATGAGTTCATGTGTCAGCATGTGGAAGCAACATCACAGGATGTGACATCACAAAATGATGTCACTTCCTTTCTCCTGGCTCCACCCCTAAAGTCTCCTGGCTCCACCCCCAAAGTCCCCAGATATTTCCCAAGTTGGACTTGGCAGCCCTACTGCATGGAGCTCATGGCTCTCGGAGCAGGTTTGTTCCCTGGAGGCAAGGGCTGCTGAACTGGAGAAGTTGAGGCAGAGAGAGGTCTCCACTATGGCTCTCTGTGGATAGGTGACTGGCTGAGAAGAGTAGTCTGGTTTCTGGGCTGCTATGCTGACTCTCTCCAAATGCATGCAGGATATAACCCCAGATAGGACCTCCCTTTAGCCAGTTGCCAGCCTGCTTACCTCTATTTCTCCATGTATGCACGTGCTAGTTTGGTCAGACACAGAGCATGCTGGGGTGGGAGAAATAACCCAGGTTAGAGCTGCTGGAAAAGTGAATGTGGGGTTTTTTTCCCGCCTTTCCTAAATTACTAAATTACTGGGGAGCATTAACTGAGGTTGCTTTGTGAGAGGACAGTGAAAGGGATTGGGAAGAGAACCCTGGTCTGTGATAAAGGGGAGAAGCTTAGACACTTCAGGAGTGAGTGAAATACTGTAATATCTAAAGGGAAAATGTAGAACTCTAAAGGGAGAAACCTAGAAACTTTAAGCAAATGCTGTTCTCCAGAAAACTGTTTTGAGAACCTGTGTTAGTGCTGAAAAATACTAAACAAAGAACCTTTCAAAGAAAGAACTAGAAAACCTTGAAACCAGACTACAAATACACTCTGTTGTATGATCTAAGAATTAAAATCTGTATATGGTATGAAGTTTTACCTTAGTCCTTCTAAATCTTGACAATCTCCTATTATATATATTCCCTGCCTGTTCAATAAAATATTATTTCTGTTTTGAAAGTTACTTTGCCTCAAGTACCATTTCAGTAAGGGTTTAAATATAAGACAAGACAGCTCCTGTATTTTCCCTTAAGCTCCTGCTCTGGGTCAGAAGCCTAAACTAATATCTGTAACAGGGTGGGACAATTAAAGTTTATAAAATAAAGACGAAATGTATGCTACTGAAGGGTGGCTCAGTCATAGAAGGGAACTAAAAATATTTTTGGTGGGAAAATCTGCCTAGGAGTGGGGGAGAGTCAGGAGTATGTCATAGTCATGTTAATACTTATGCTATGCTTCCGTTTCTTTCTTGTGGTTCCAGACTTCTAATATCCCAATGCATTAAATTTTTTTGGTGGTATTTGTGTGTGTGTGTGTGTGCTCGCTCTTGCATGCCTGGAAGTCAGGGCGACTTCTGGTGACCCTTACTGGGGGCTTGGATGTTTTTCAGAGAGGTTTTTTGATAGCCTGCCTCTGCATCCCAAGCCCTGGTATTCCTTGGAGGTTTCCCTTCCAATTATTTGCCAGGGTCAGCCCTGCTTAGCTTCTGAGATCTGATGAGACTGGGCTTGTCTGAGCTATCCAGGTCAGGGCCTAATGCATTAATTATTAAAGGTCCCAGTTTGTTGGTGGTACTGACTAGGAATAGGCATAAACTGGAAAAATTGAGGTTTGTGGAGGTTCGTACAGTCTCATGAACTACAAACCTCTATTAACCTTCCTGTTTAACAAACTAGTTTGTGGTTTGTGAGGTTTGTGGTGTGGTAGAATGGCCCCCCTGTGGGTTAGGCATCAAACTCGCAGCAGACCTCCCCAGGATCTCCCCTCCAAGTTGTGTGCAGATTGACTTGGGGGGGGGGGGGATGTCCTAGAGTCCTGTGTGCAAAAGGGGAAGGAGTGTGTCGAATGGACCCCTGCAAGCTAGAGACTTAGAGCAGAATGGGAGCTCTTTGGTTGGCAGTCAGAGCTGCCTATCAAGCTTTGGAGGGCCACTATTGGTGTGTCCAGGGCTGCAGAAGGGCTGCAGAAGTCCACCCTCCTATTGCCTGAACAATTGATTCATCGGTGCGAACATGTCTGGCCAACAAACTGCTCCCACAAACCTCACGAACCTCCATGAAAATTGGTTCAGTTCGTGGGCAGTTTGTGAGAGAACCAATCACATGAACCAAGGCTCGCGAACCATGAAACGGGCCTGGTTTGCGACAAATTTCAGTTCATGTCCATCCCTAGTACTGACTCACTCTCTGTAATCCACTTTGAGTCCCTGTGAGAAAATAATGTAAATAAATAAATCGATTCAATGCTCATAAGCCTTGGTTGAGTGATGAGTTGTGGTGGGTATATGAGCTTTGATACACAACCAGAGTCCTTCAGCTCATTCACTTCAGTGGAGAAAAGAACTTCATGTACCCAAAGGAAATTGTGTACAGCTGCTCCTTTTCACAGAAGTGAATGGGAAACTCTATGTGCCTGTTTGTAGAATACCCAGTTATAGTAAACATACAGCTTCCAATCAGAATTCCAGTGTCTTTTGTAGCAGCAAATCTGTTGAAGTAGGCAACCTTGCCATAAGAGGATGTGACATGCTGATTTCAGTTGTGTGTGTGTGGGGGGAAGCTGCCTGCATTGTGCCTCCAATATGCATTAAGTCCTGCTCTCCACTTTGTGCTGCAGGTGATGACTGCAGTGACCACTGTAACTTGGCCCATGGCAGCTGTGAAGAGGACGGCAAATGCAGGTAAAACAATGTTCTGATGAATGATTTATTCAAACACTGCCTTGCTCCACACCCTGTGAATTTTGTACCAGGCAAGCCAAGATTCAGTGCTCATTAAACTCTTCACATAATTTTTATAGCACTTCACAGTGATATAAAAGAGCCACACAGAACACCTATCAAATTAGGTGAATTCCAGAGTTTTGTAATGAGGTATAATAGGCTCTAAAGATGTATTCATTGTTTCTCTAAGATCGCACATGCTTTTAAACCACACATGGTTGATCTCTAGGAGCAGTCGCTAGGAGATTTGGCTTTTTAAGATTTTTAATGGCTGTTGTTTGGTTCTGTCTTCAGCTTGTTAGGTGGAAGACTTGAGAAGATTTGCACTCATTTATCATTTAGATCCAATTAAATCCTGGATTGCCTGGTGGGTTTAACTGCCTGCAAGACAGCTTAGCATTATCAAAGAGGTATCAGAGAAATAACATGCTACAAGATCACAACTGAGAAGATTTGAAAAGTATAAGGCTTTTTGCCTTCTCTGTATTGCATTCTTGGAAGAGGCAGTTCATTCTAGAAATCTAGCCTAGGGCTGGAATTGGCGTTTGGAAAATCTGATTTGTTATTCTGACACTGGCATACTACCCTCAACTAGATGGTTTTTAGGGCCCAAAATTGCAGTTTGGAGTGTGATATGCAGGGGTCCTTTCGTAGAAAAAGAGGTGCAGGAGCTCATTAGCATACTAATTTGCATATGCCACACCCCCTGACATCACCGGAAGTGTGTCCGAAGGCAACGCCCACTGCTCAGGCTCCACCCCAAAAATCTCCAGGTATTTCTGGTACAGACCGATTGCCTATAGCCCAGTTTCCTGTTTTCAACAGTGGCTAGTCAGATGCCACAGGGAAGCATGAAAACAGGGCTGTCAGATGGCCTCACCTGCTGACCACTCCTCAGCAGCTGTCAATCAGTGGAATGCTGCCTCTGAATTGGCTATTGTGATGACAGACCTACCCTCTATAAATCTGTCCAACCCCCCATTCAAATCTATCTAAACCAGCAGCCATCACTGCACCTCGTGGCACTGAGTTCCATGAGTCAGCTATCCATCACCTGAGCCCGCTTGCGGGGAGGGCGGGATATAAATGTGAATAAATAAATAAATAAATAAATAAGAGAAAGCTCTCTGCTCATACCACCATCACGCTTAAATATGAACATAGGAGGAGACATGTTGGATCAGGCCAGTGGCCCATCCAGTCCAACACTCTGTGTCACACAATGGCCAAAATCCAGGTATGATCAGCAAGTCCACCAGCAGGGCCAAAACTCTAGAAGTCCTCCCACTGTTGCCCCCCCCCCCAGCACCACAAATGCAGAGCATCACTGCCCCAGACAGAGTGCTCCATCTATACCTTGCGGCTAATAGCCACTGATGGACCTCTGCTCCATATGTTTATCCAATCCTCTCCTGAAGCTATCTACGCTTGTAGCCACCACCACTTCCTGCAGCAGCAGAAGGAAGCTTTGACTCTTAAAAGCTTAAAGCCCCAAAAAACTTGTTGGTCTCTAACACATTACGGGGCTCAAGACTAACAAGTTTCATCATGATATGACAAAATTAAAATCTGGTACTGCTCCAAACAAAAAATTAGGTAACAATCTCAGGCCAGCTGTACCCCAGATTCAAGCAGGGCTGCATCAAGCAAGGGGAGGCAAGATGGAACCAAGTCTCCAGGAGTCTCAGCCACCACTGAGGTGTTCATGCCAGTGTTCCCTCTAAGTTGAGTTAGTGTGAGTTAGCTCACAGTTTTTTACCCTTTGGCTCACATGTTTTTGTCTCAGCTCAGGAAGGATGGCTCCAGAGCATACTAATTTATGCAGCAGCCAAATTGCTTGCTCACAACTTTAATGCCAGTAGCTCACAAGACTCCAGAGCTTAGAGGGAGCGCCGGGAAAAGTGGGGGGGGGGGAGTCTTTCCTCAGGAAGGAGAGCTCCAGAGCAAACTAATTTCTGCAGCAGCCAAATCGCTCACTCAAAACTTTAATGCCAGGAGCTCACAAGACTCCAGAGCTTAGAGGGAGCGCTGGCTGGGAAAAGTGAGGGGGGGGAGGCTTTCCTCAGGAGGGATGGCTCCAGAGCAAACTGATTTCTGCAGCAGCCAAATCACTCGCTCGCAACTTTCATACCAGTAGCTCCCAAAGTTGAAGTTTTTGCTCACAAGACTCCGCAGTTTAGAGGGCGCATTGCTCCCCACGCCCACTGCCCCGGCCACCCCAGAAACGGGCGGCTGGGGAAAGAAAAGTAAAAGCAGTCCCCACGCCCGCCATCCTGGCCACCCCAGAAACGGGCGGCTGGGGAAAGAAAAGTAAAAACTAGGGCTCCACAGCAAACTGATTTCTGCAGCAGCCAAATCGCTCGCTCACAACTTTAATGCCAGGAGCTCACAAGACTCCAGAGCTTAGAGGGAGCGCTGGCTGCGAAAAGTGTGGGGGGGAGGCTTTTCTCAGGAGGGATGGCTCGAGAGCAAACTGATTTCTGCAGCAGCCAAACCGCTCGCTCGCAACTTTCATACCAGTAGCTCCCAAAGTAGAAGTTTTTGCTCACAAGACTCCGCAGTTTAGAGGGTGCATTGCTCCCCACGCCCACTGCCCCGGCCACCCCAGAAACGGGCGGCTGGGGAAAGAAAAGTAAAAGCAGTCCCCACGCCCGCCGCCCTGGCCACCCCAGAAATGGGCGGCTGGGGAAAGAAAAGTAAAAACTAGGGCTCCACAGCAAACTGATTTCTGAAGCAGCCAAACCGCTCGTTCGCAACTTTCATACCAGTAGCTCCCAAAGTAGAAGTTTTTGCTCACAAGATTCCACAGTTTAGAGGGCGCATTGCTCCCCATGCCCGCCGCCCCAGCCACTCCAGAAACGGGCAGCTGGGGAAAGAAAAAGAAAAGCCCTCCCCACGCCCGCCGCCCTGGCCATCCCAGAAACGGGCGGCTGGGAAGGGAAAAAACCCCCAAAAGCCAGCCCTTACCTCCTCTTCTCCACACTGACTGAGCCGTTGGGTGAAGGGGGCGGGGCTTATGTACCCACCCCCTGCCGTCTTCACTGGCGGAGCGTCGCTCCGGCGCGCTCCCCCTCCAACGGAGCCCTACATTATAGGCCCTACATGACAACCACTACATTATAGGCCACATTTTTCAGGACCCCTTACAACAATTGTGCATCTCTGTCAAGACCCAACCTGGAATTATTTTCTGTAAGTCTACATAGAGAGCCTTGTACTTGAAAAGCAAGCATTACTGGTTTACTGGAGGGGTGCTGTGCGTATTCTGTGCTGGACTTTCATTTCATGTAAGTCCAGTGAGCCTGGCCAGCACCCCCAATGACCTTATCTGTCTGATCAATAGACAAAAAAGTGTGAAAAGGATTCGTTGAAGGTAAAAAGTATGAAAAACTTTGCTTTTGCTTATAACCACTGGAGCCCTGTTTATACCTATGCAATTTCCAGGTACACTTGTGAATGAGGATCTCCAATTCACCTAGTAAGTGCTTAGCTTCTTTAAAAAATGCAAGGCCCTAGACTGTATGGAAGTTGTATTCTACGCATTCTTTCTCCAGTCCTCACTTGTGGGAATGGGCTGTGATTCCTCAGTAATGAGGACGATACACGGTGTGCATGTTCAGAATCCTACTCTTCTTTATTGCTACTTCCACATGTATAGTTCAGGGCTGGGCCATGTTAGTCAAAACAGGTTCCAGTGCTAAGCCGTGAATCTAACTTATTCATTTACGTCCTGCTGGTATGTAAGAGTGGTCAAAGGGAGGCTTTAAAGCCATCTCTGAGGGCTAATCTACACCACTCATTGTTGCATTAAAATTAATGTACAGTGCCAGTGCAGTCCTCCTAAGGAGAGTTACACCTCTTTCTAAGTCTATCGACGGCAATGGACTTTGAATGGTGTAACTCTCCTAAAGATTGTTCTGTTCAACTGCTGTTCTTGAGGATGAAACCAGACGAGAAACTGGAAGATCTGTGAAGATGTTTCTAGCATTTTTAAAATTGTGAAATAGCAGCCATGGCAGCCTTTGATTCAGATTGGGGCCATGGCACCAGGGGACAAGTGTTTTCCTAGCTTCACATTGGCCTTGGGAGCTGTTAGATATAGAGGGTGCCTGTATGCTGCCTTAATGTTTTTTCCCCAGTGGGGCAAGTATCAGCCCTGAAGGGAGGGAGATTTGAGATTGAGAAAATTGTGTGGGTGGATTTTTTTTTCTAAAAAAAAAACCTCTCCTAGTGCCACAGCCCTACTCGCTCACACACACATGCACACCTGGCGGGTGCTATTTAGCACTGGAAAATGTGCTGGGAATTCATTCATGATCTTCCAGTCTTTTCTCTGCTGATTTCTGCAGATTCTTGCAAAGGTTGCTGGACTCCATGGACCTTGGTGTGGTTCTTCAAGCCACTTCTTGTGGTCTTAAGCTATAGCACAGTCTTAGGATCATCTTAACATGTATTAGTTACGCCTTAACTGTTAAGAGATCATGAATATGGACTCTTGCGTTGAAAATTTAATACACATTGGCAGACCCAGGTGTTTCTAGTACAAAGAAAAATAGACCACACATGATTAACAGCAGCCCACCACTGCTGCTCATTGAAGATCCCACAGAATTTGTATTGGTACCCGTGCAGTTCAGGATGTACCACTTTAAATCAGTGCAAATTTCTCCATCTAAGATCAACTTAATACAGAAGAATAGGGACATAAATTCTGTGTTGGCCTTGGTCACGTGGTTGCCCAGTGTAGATCAGATTAGTCTGTCTGGGGGTCTCCCTTAACTTCTTGATTTTTGTCTCCTCTGGATGGCTCAAAAGGTTAATTATGTACATGGAAATATTTTCCTCACTTGGTTTATGTGTGCGAGGTGTTGTTTTGGTTGTTCCTTTTGCAGTTGTGCAATCCGAAGTGTGAGATAGAGCATCTGCTATCTTTCAGGAAAGTGCAGCTGTGCATTTTTCTTTGGCGCACAGCCTATGAATTGACATTTTGCTAGCATAACCTTAGGTATGCTAAATCATCGTTGTTGAAACTGACTAGCTATAAGGCCCTGTGGTGCTGAGTTGGGTACTGAACAGGACCATCTTGGTGCCTACTGCTGCTTTGTTCTCCCTTCCAGTATGTTCTCCATGTACATAAAAATAAACAGCAAAGATTGTTTTGAGTTTTGTGCATTTGACTAATTTCACAAGCCAAAAGTAACCAGCCCCTTAACAGTTTAATTTAGGAGAGCCTAGCACTGGCAGAAATCTATTCCCACTAAAAACAATTTGGATATTACTGGGATGGACCAGTCAACATATTTCTTTGCTCATTTCACCCATCAGGTGTCACTGATGTGTGATTTTGCACATCAAATGTTGACTGTCACCTGTGATAAACCCCTATGGCAGATACAGCCAATGAGAAAGCCTCATTTTTCTGCTGATCTTTACCCACTTGTCAAATTTAGATTATTTTCTTATAAGCCAAGGACAATAATTAGAGAAACAGGTTGTGGTAGTTGGGCCCACGAAATGATGGTGCTTATAGTCTCCCGAGTTCTGCCTATTCCTCAAGCCCCTCCTCTTGCCCCTCACCTGCCTGCTATGGCTTTTTGTAAGAATTCTCCTGGTGTTCTTTTGAAGTGTTACTCCATATTGTTCAAGGGAAACTGAAAAAGTTTATGGATTTTCTTTCATGGTCTATCAAGGCCTTGGGCCCATAGCCAGCAATTTTAGGGTGAGATATGTGAGTACGTTGGGCAGGTTAGGGTGGCAAGGGCCCCATCATCCTAAACCCTGAGACTTATTGGATGGCACCAGATAATGTTGTAAGCAGGAGTCTAGCAATGTTGTGGGGTGAGGTCTAGTTACATCAAGTTGGTTTACAATGTAATGTAGATGACATTAGCTCATGCAAGTAATTGCAACTTTATAAATGATGTCAAAGTGGCTTGTAGTTAATGATTAAAACAAGATGTTGAGCCAGACCCGCCAGTGGAGGCAGGGTCCCCTACCCCCGGCCCTGCCCCCCCAGCCACCAATCAGCTGGCCAGCGGAGGGACTTGCCAGGAGAAACAGGAATGCTCAGGCCACTTGCTAGTGTCACACAGAGGCTGGCAACCCTACTACAAGCATTCAACTTCTTATCTAAGAATTGAAGCCAATATATCTAAATGAAATCTGAATGCAGTGACCTAGAAGAAATTATACCTGTGATGCTACATAATTCCTTTTTTTTCTGCATGCTACGTGGTGGCAGTTTTTCTACATGCCTTGACCTTCTTTTGTTCTTTTGCAGGTGTGACCCAGGTTGGGAAGGGAAATATTGTGAACAGTGTGTGAGGATGCTAGGCTGTACCCATGGAACATGCCACCAACCTTGGCAATGCATCTGTCAAAGTGGCTGGGCTGGCAAGTTCTGTGATAAAGGTAGGTTACTCCAGGTGGGCAAAAGGATCAGGAAATTCTGTGTAAAGTTTGCATGAAAAAAAAAATCAAAGGATCAATGTATACAATGCAAAAGAGGACAGGTCTTGATCTGAATGTTCTACATTATCACATGGACTTTGGAGGACATGTCCCATGATCTCTTGAGAGTTCTGGGTGGATTGTGTGACTGTCAGAGTGGGAGCGGGTTAAGTGGAATGTCAGAACATACCACAGGTCCTTCTGGATTAGATGAATGGTCCATCTAGTTCATCATGCTGTTTCCCCTAGTTACTAACCAGGTGGTTCAATTACCTCCATCCAGAAGGACATAAGAGAAGCCATATTGGATCAGGCCAATGGCCCATCCAGTCCATCACTCTGTATCACACAGTAGCTAAAACCCAGGTGCCATCAGGAGGTCCATCAGTGAGGCCAGAACTCCAGAAGCCCTCCCACTGTTGCCCCCCCGCCAAGCACCAAGAATGCAGGGCATCACTGCCCCAGACATAGTGTTCCATCTATACTTTGTGGCTAATAGCCACTCATGGACCCCTGCTCCATATGTTTATCCAATCCCCTCTTGAAGCTGTCCATGCCTGTAGATGCCACCACTTCCTGCAGCAGTGAATTCCACATATTTATTACTCTTTGAGTGAAGAAGTACTTCCTTTTATCTGTTCTAAGCCTACTGCTCATTAATTTCATTGAGTGCTCACGAGTTCTTGTATTGTGAGAAGGGGAGAAAAGTACTTCTTTCTCTACATTATCTATCCCATGCATAATTTTGTAAACCTCTATCATGTTCCCCCTCAGTCGTCATTTCTCCTAGCTAAAAAGCCCTAACCTCTTTAATTTAATATGGGCTGCTGTGGTAGAGGTAGAAGCCTGCATCTTGGATTCTCCCTGGGCTCCTGCCCACTCCATCAGTGACGTTTAAATGAGAAGCCATCTGAATTGCTAGGAGAGTATCTGTGCTCCTATGCTCTGACACAGCACAAAGGTGACTTTGTTGGTTTTGCACTTCTTTGGGTTGTGGTTCAGATCATGCAACTGACCTACACTGCCCTGTTGTTTGCCTGACTACTGTGGTAGTTCTATAGCAACAGGAATCCGATAGTCAAGCCAAGCCATGCCTCTACATTCTTAGGACAGTGCCTGACATGCAGTGGAGAGTGAGGTGCTGATATGGCTCTCCGATACTGGTGGTCAACTCCGTCTTCGCTGCCTGATCTGTTGCAACTTTACTGTGTTGCTTCTAGCTGGCCTGGAGCAGCTGCATCATTTGCCTGTGGCCTGGGGACTTTATCAGGGTTTTCATCATTCTAGTGAACTAACTGCCTGAACAGAAGAACAATAAAGAAAGCCTTATTAGTAAACAGCAGATTAGGTGACTTCCTGTTTTCCATTATGAGGTCTTCCTTGTTGGAATGGATGTGGAGATGGGGCCAAACCACCCCTGTGGGTTAGGTGGTGGAGAAAATAATCAAATAGTGAAATGAAACCAATTTGAATTGGTGGCCATATTTTCCATCTCACATGACAATGGAGAGAAACTCAATGTTTAGAACTACAAAACAGAGAATTAATTATCAGACATGGATGTCCTCAGCATTTAATATCAGTCAGAGAAGCCCAGCTTCAAGTACCAACCAGACCAAGGCCATGGAGGGTTCCCTGAAGAGTTTCTTCTAAAGAAGGGGAATACCATGAGGAGGAGTGGAAAGAACAATGTGAACACAGAACCTTCTTCCTTGTATGATCAGGTTCTCATTTCTAGCCTGACTTCTACAGGGTCCTGATCCAGGCAGATATTCACAAACTTGCTAATCATCATCAATATATCTAATTCTTAACATGACCAAATATGTGGATACTTAATTCAGAGATTGGAGCCATGAACAGCCAAGGCAAATCATTTAACATGCTGCGAACTGAGAGGGTCAAGCTAACAAAAGAATTATTATGAAAAATATAAACATTTATTAGGGTGTACACATAAATAAAACAAAATAAAATTAAAAGAGACAGTCCAAGTATCAGATATTTAAAACTAGGTTCATTAAGAACTAATTGCAGTACATATCAAACTGATGGATAAAACCTTTGACCTAAGGACCATATGCGTTTCGGCCCCTATGGTCCTTAGGTCAAAGGTTTTATCCATCAGTTTGATATGTACTGCAATTAGTTCTTAATGAACCTAGTTTTAAATATCTGATACTTGGACTGTCTCTTTTAATTTTATTTTGTTTTATTTATGTGTACACCCTAATAAATGTTTATATTACCCTAATAAATGTAATAAATCTTTTGTAAGCCTGACCCTCTCAGTTTGCAGCTATTTGTTGGGTTGAGCCCCTCTCCCCTTTTTTTCGCCTTTTGTCAGTTCTTTTTACACACCTGAAAAAAGTTCCTGGTTTGCAGAAAAATCTGAAATGTTTTTTTTTAAAAAGCATTATGGGGGCTTAAACCCCTCAAAATAATAGAAGTAGCACCTGTAACTTTAAGAAATGAATGCCTTCTGCTGTGGCCATTGTGGGAGTTGCTTGGCAACCACAATAGTATTGCTAGTTTTCAAGCTTTGGTTTCTGTTAGTAAAAGGCAGGTGGGAGGGCCCTTTTCAGGGCTGTTTTGGCCTTTGAAGGAATGCTCCTTGGGGGTCATACCTGGCAGCACCACCAAGCAACTTGATACCATGGAACCTGCATGACTTGGCCAGGGCTAGTCACTTGCTGTGGTCCAACAGAAGGCACGTGACAAAAGCCGGTGTGAAATAGCAGTTAGAGTTTCAGACTAGGATCTGGGAGACCCAAGTTCAAGTCATCCCTCTGCCAAGGAAGCTCACTGGGTGATATTGAACCAGTTATACATTCTTAGCCTAATATACCTCACAGGGTTGTTGTGAGGATAAAATGGAGGAGAGAATGACATAAGGCGCTATGAGTCCCCATTGTGGAGATAGGCAGGGTATAAATGAAGAAAATAAATAATAACTATAGCTGAAGACGCGAGGGCAGATTAAACAAAGGTTGGTTGGTGAGTGGGAAGGAAAGAAGGAAAGGTTGCCAAGAGGACAGAAAGAGGAGGAGCTACAGGGGAAATTGAGGCTTTCCTGCAAGTCATTGCAGGTTCCCAATCATGCAACTGGCCCTGGCCCTGTGGCTGGCACTGTGCAACTGGGCCATACTTTTTTCAAGTAGAGGCTGCCAGAGGGAGGGAAGGAGAAAAGGCTGAAGACAAGTGGCAAATAAAGGTAGATTAACTGGTGAGTGGGAAGGAGAGAAGGAAGCAGGAAAAGAGGAGAGGCTATGGGGGCTTTGAGGAGAAGGAAACAGTGGAGGAGAGGAAATTAGATGCCCCCTGCAGGTCCTTGTGGGTCCCCCACTTGTGTGTTATAATTTCCGTCAAATCAGCAGGTTTCAGACCCTGGAACCAGTTTAACCCTAAGCTGTTGCACAACACTCACTTTTTATAGTTGTACCATATAAATTTGCTTTTGTCCTCTTTCTAAAGTCACCAGATACAAAGGATGGAATTTAGATGGCTGGACTTTGCTGTGTCGGGATTCACATACTGATATTCTTTTCTGCATTCAAAAGAAAAGAGCAGACAAGCTCTGTTGCCCTTTGTAGACTTCATGTACTCCTCCCTACATATTTTTCCCTTGAAAAGGATATTCCTAAACAAAATAATGGTGACCCATGTAAGTCAGGATGTGACCCACCTTTGCATCCCAATCCAGCAGCTGAAGATCAGTGTGCTAAGCAATACTCAGTGTCTGGGATCTGTTTAGGGAGGGGCTATGGCTCACTGGCAGAGCATCTGCTTGGCATGTAGAAGATCCTAGATTCAATCCCCAGTACCTCCAGTTAAAAGGATCAGGTAGGAGGTGATAGGAAAGACCTCTGCCTGAGACCCTGGAGAGCCGCTGCTAGTCTGAGTAGACAATACTGACTTCGATGGACCAAGGGTCCTTTTCATTATAAGGCAGCTTCATGTGTTCTGTGTTTGCAGGTAGGTTGTATGCCTTCTTGCAGCAGGTTTATGTAACTCCTATTCCAGCTGCATTCATTAGCTATTCAGTACTTAACAGTCCCAGATGGGCTGGTGTGGTTTCCATCTTCACTGTGTTTGGTAACTCCACAGTGTAGCCTTTTCTGTCTCAGTTGCATCATAGTTTTCTTCTCTAAACCTTGTCTGTGAAGTACATACGACATGCATGCCATATGTATGCATGGCATGGGTATCTTCACTTATAACCTGCAGTCGTTCCTTTTTCTCTATTCAGATGTGCATATCTGTGAGCACCAGACCCCCTGCCAGAATGGAGCCCAGTGTGTCTATGACCGAGACGGAGAGTATTCCTGCCTGTGCCTTGAAGGATTCCATGGAAAGGACTGTGAGCTGAAGACCGGGCCATGTGAAAGGGCAGGGTAAGAAGTTCTAGTAGAAATCGGAGGGGATGAGCAGAAGAGCTTCTCAGACTTGGTTACAGTAAATCCCACTGTTTGAAGAAAATACTTCCTGAGCCAAACATCTGTCCACAGGGAAGTATTACACTGTACATTCAGAGGACAGCCTTTCCCTGCTGTACTTGCACTGGGACCCACAGTTAGGACTGACTGCTCAGCTTCTCCCTTCCACACAGCCTGCAGCGAACAAAGGCTGAGCATTTTAGCATTCAGGGGTGCAAAGCACCTTACTTGTAGGAAGCCCAGAATGGTCACTGCATCTTTCAGCTCTACAGTTTGGTGACTTCTTGCCCTTCCATTTAGTGTGACCAAAATAATTTGAGCTAGGACTTCTGCTTTTTGATGGCTGTGTGGAAGAGTAGATTTCAGCTGCTGAAACTTTTCTCCTTTGCAACCAGTTAAGGCACAAGGGCTGATTCAGGGGCATTAGATGCTGTTGTGTTGATGTTGACAATAAACATACAAACAGATTTGGCAGGGAGCAATCACTTCCTTCCCCCAAACTGGAGCCAGGCAAATCAAAGGAAAAAGGGAGACCAGTGCCCAGTCTGCAGCTTGCTTTAATGCCTCAGGGTGAGGGGAAGCCTTTGAAAAACCTGGAGTTGCATCCTGGTCCTCAGTGCCATCACTCAATACAAAAAGGAGGTAGGCTGTGCTTTCTTTGGAGATGCCCCTGTGGTATCGATTGGGAGGAAGCATGTTAGCATCCTGCTTCCTGGCCCTCTGAACATGTACCATTCTACAGATCTGATGGTGGGAAGAATTCCTGTGAAGTCGCTTTTGGAGGCTCAAGTTGCAGGAGGGTGGGCGTGTCTTACAGAATAATGATTGTGCAGCTTTTGCACTGTGAATGGTAAAACACTAGACATAAAACATATTTTTTAAAAATAAAATATAAATGTATATATAGTATTCAGTCTTGTATATAGTACAAACACCAGGTTTGTGTAGTGGTTACAGTGTCTGGAGAATCTAGGACACCCAGGTTTGAACCCCCACTTTGCCATGGAAGCTTGCTGGATGACCAGTCACACATTCTCAGCCTAACAATCCCAGGATGGTTGTAAGGATAAAATGGAGGCTGGAAGAACAATATCAGTTGTTTTGGGTTGTCCTTGGCAAGAAAAGCAAGATATAAATGAAGTAGATCAATAAATAAAACCCAGTTATTCAAAGTAGCAGCTGTAAAATCTATAAGACCTACAGATTCTGCTCCAGTAGCCTCCTGACAGTTTTTTTGTTTTTTGTTTAATTAAACACTAATGTATAGAATAGAACTTCTATCAAGGCGGGTTTCACCAGCAGAATATAGCATGGTCTGTGCAGGTTTTATTAAATGCCTGATCTCTGATTTCAGATTTCCATGCAAGAATGGTGGACTGTGCCAGGACAAAAATGGCTTCGCTAGCAACTACACCTGCAAGTGCCTGGCGGGATTCATCGGTTCACACTGTGAAATTGATGTTGACGACTGCCTGATGCGTCCCTGTGCCAATGGTGCCACTTGCCTTGATGGCATCAACCGCTTCTCCTGCCAGTGCCAGGTGGGCTTTGAAGGACGCTTCTGCACCATCAACATTGATGATTGTGCCAGCCAGCCATGCAGAAATGGGGCAAAGTGTTATGATCGCATCAATGATTTTGATTGCTTATGTCCTGATGGATTTGTCGGCAAAACCTGCGAGCTCCCTGCTCCAGAGCCAACCTGGGTCACCACATTTCAGCCTGACCACAATGGTGTTGTGAAAAGCACAACTGGCAGTGACCTTTGGACGACCCAATCTGAGCCACTTAGGATTGTGGTTACTGGGAAACGAATCACTAACAACAGTGAGAAACCAAATGGGGGAGGGCTGCTAATCTCTGTGAAAGAGGTGGTGACACAGCAGGACTCTGGGCTGAGTCAGTCACAGCTGATTTTAGTGCTGGTGTTTGGGCTGCTCACTGTTGTGCTGGTCTTGGTAACTGTTTTGTTGTTGCTGAAGAACTGGCAGAGGGGGCGCCGGAGGTGCCAAAGCCCCACACAGTCTGCACGGAAACTTCAGGACCAAGAGTGTCAAGTGGGAATGTTAAGTACAGTCTTGATAGAACCCAGGAAAACAACAGAGCTGTAAGGGCCCAGAGTTGGAACCTGGCCAACCTACATACACCCGTCAATGAATCCTTCAAACCATGTCCTGGAGCCATTCTGGCTGCATCTCTCCAAAGTACTGAAGGGCTCCAGTAGAACTTAAGTTTGTGAAACAGCAGGAAGGAAGGAGGATTCCTACAAGGTAGCAAATCCTTGTTTGAAAGCAAGAGTCCTTGAACGTGTGCAGCTTAAGGCACTAGCGTGGTGACACCAATTTACAAAGAGAGCCAAAGGAGATGCTGGGTCACGATAACCTAGTGTTGGAAACAGCAAGCAAGACGGAAGTATTCCATCCCACGTGGACTAAAGGGAGAAATGAGGCCAAGCATGCCAGAACAGGCTGTAGGAGCCAAAACTCTCTAGGCTCATGGGCATCTGGTAATTCTTGGTCTTTGTCACTGGAGGTGTTGTGTGGCCTATCTACTTACACAAGGGGGCTTGGACACTGCCCCATGTATACCCCACTGCGGAAGCTCTGGCAGAGACAATCTGAGATTCCTTTTCTGGGTAGACAACATGAGCTCATCCGAGGGCCTCATGGTCACATGGGCTGGTTTATTGACTGCACTGATTATCCAGGCTCATATCTTGCCCATTCTGTCCTTTACTGTGTCCTTTCCCCATGTGGTTACAAATATTTGGTATCTCTACAACCAACAACATGTCTTACCCACCTTTTATCAAACCATCTCAGTGGGTTTGTTAGTGATTTCACACCACACTACTTCATTACCTCAGCACGTCAGTTAGCTGTGGTGCCCAGGAGGGGCAGAAGCAGACACAAAGCCAGTACCCTTTGTCCATCTCAGCTGACCAGGTTCTTCCTGGATGCCAGAATGGAAATGTATGTGTATGAAGCTGGAAATTGTGGCTTGGCATATTCAGTAATAATCCCAGTTCCATAGCCGAACTTGTGCTCTGCGAGAACAAATGGAAGTGACTTAGAAAAAAAACACATATTAGAACTTTCTGTACCACCCAAGGAACTTTTGTTTCCACAAACAGAAGCAAGGTTTAGGCTAACTCCAGCTCCTGTGGCAGCTTTTATGGAGACAGAATAATATACATCTATGCTGTGTTTTGGAGGAGAAATGTGTTTTCAAGGGGTCTGACAAGCACCATGAACCCCCCATCTTCTTTTGATGTTGATGCTCGTTTGCAGCCATTGTTTTCCTCTACCACCTGCTGCTTCAAGTTTTCTTTCACTGTAAAGTAGTGAACATCGTATTGTCACAGACTGAATCAGATTGAGTGACTTGTTGATGACAGTGATAGCCAAGGAAACTGCGTCACCCTGATTCTGAAACCCCAGTCCAGCTGAGTCAGGCTGTGTATTTCACTGCAGACTGGAATACACATCTAATGCAGAACAATACAGTTTGGATGGGCAGCATTAGCCTTTGGACGGACATTCTGATTCTGATTACACATCAGAGTGTGGCTACTGTCTGCCTCTGGTGTATTGCTTTCTGCTGGCCCTCAGTCCCATGCAGGTGGTCATATTAGGTACAAATGTGCATATGGGACATTCAGAATGCACCTGACACTCTTTGGGATCTCCAACTGCACAGGTCTCCATGTACATACCTTGATATGCATAGGCTCTGAACATGCAATCTGTGCCCTGCAAAAATATACTGTGCAGATTGTATGGTCAGAGCCTATACTCCTCAGGGTATACATTAACCTCCTGAAGTCATAATCAGTGTACAGAGGTTAGGGGTTGAGTCAGCATCTGCTGTCCCAAAACCTCCATGTGTATATTTCTATCCAGTCTATCTCACAGGTCACTTGGCTTCAAAGGTTTTTCTGGAAAGAACAGAGCTGGATTTGGGGCTTCAAATTGTTGCCCTGGCACAGCAGAATAGACTGTTGGGCCCAATAGGCAATGGAGACAAATTCCCTCTCCCCCTATGACTTTGTTTTCACTTCCTTTTGAACCCCTTCTGAAAGATCAAAGAAAAAGGATGCTTTTTGAGTGGCATGAAAAATATATACAAAACTCCCCCCTCCCTTATTGCAGCTCAAGCCTTGAAAGATTACCTTGCTTCCAAATCAGCCATTACATCATGATGAAGCACATTTTAGTTGTGAGGGTCAGTTGAGGGAGGCCATTTGCATGGCAAGTACAGCCAATTCTGTAGTGTTTGTTCTACTTCAAATTATTCACATTCTCCATGCTGGAAACAGAGGCCTATCTCTTGGAATACGCTCTGGTTTAGGTCTTGTGTGTGGAATTTTCTCATTCACTAGCACTCATCTTTCCCCTCGCCCTGTATTAGAAATATGTGAGCCCCCCACTTCCATGGCCAAGGAACTACCAGATGTGTGTTTGGAAATATGAGTTAGGCAAAACAAAGGAGGGAAGAAAAAGAGGGTGGGGTGGGATTGGGTGGGGATTTGACCAGAAAGATTATTTTTGTAATACACAGTTGAATGATGTAACTTTATAAAATAAAAACTAAAATACTACAACTACTGCCTTCCTACCCTATCCTCAAGACTTTTAACTCCCCTTGAAAATGTCACTTTCTGCTTTTAAATAAAGAGGTTTTGTCTTAGCTCCATAATTGGGGAGAATGAGCTGCCCCACTCTAGATAAAGACAAGGAAAAGTGTCTCAGATGTAGATAGCATCTCCAAATAATACGAGCTTGGGGGACAGAGGGGAAGAGTAATTACAATATGACTCGATGCACAAAGTGCTGTACAGTATTTCAACTGGAATGTCAACAGTTCAGAAAGGCAGGCTAAACAGAGACAATGACTCTGTCCATGGCTAAGTGGGGATGTTAACTTGCATCTCTCTTGACCAATCCTAACACTGTAAACTTTGCAATTTATTGTGATAACAGTAAGGAAATAGCCCTGTCACAAATGGAATGCAAGGATATCTGTGGTATGCTCATCCATTCAAAGTTTTGTTCAGACAGGAAGGTTTTCAGTTCTGGCAGACTAGTCCTAACGCATATAAAACAACATCTGTATTCCTTCCCCAGAGTGTCAGGCTCTGTATCTATATATCTAATAGCCAAGGCGCCCCCTGTATACGGATATGTAAATCCGCACATCGGGGGCACCTAGGGGACAAAGAGATTTTTCTGCACACTTGGGGGACTCCCCAGGTGTGCAGAAAAATCTGAAAACTTTAAAAAACGACATGGAGGATATTTAACACCCCCCCCCCCCAAAAAAGTAAAAGAGCATTCCCTGCACATGTGCAGAGAACGCTCTGGGAACTCTGTGGCTGGGGAGGCGTTCAGGCCTCACCACCAAGGCCTATGGGGGGGGGGAGAAGGATTGACGGGTCCGGGCCTCGCTGTCGGTGCTGGGGGGGGAGAAGCTCACCTCCTCAACACTGAGCTCCTTCTCCCCCCGCCCCGGTGAGTATCACGGGTCCTCCTGCTTGTAAACATGTATATCCAAGACAACTATTCCTAGCTCAAGGGCTACCAGTACAAGATTCGCTGGCTTGTGTAGGACTCAAGAAATACTGATAGGGCTTACTATCCAGTCTCTTCGAAGTAGAAAGAATCTCATCTCTTGTTGTCTGTGTAGGGGGAAGAGTTGCATGAGGAACACATTGCCTTAGGCTATACTTGCTTGGGGCATTATGTATGGGAAATAAGCAGAACCAGGAATGAAAATATATACTGTATGGTATTATCTTTTTGGTGTGGATTCTACTGTCTCTAGTATGCCACAATACCAGGGTATGAGCTCAGTTGAGCAAACATGCTTTCAGAGGTTTTGAATTAGTGACGCCTTTGCCCTTTGCAAATATGATTTAGGACTACTAGGTGGTGTTTTCCTCTGTATAACTTATATAAGAAACAGATTAAGTCTTCAGCATTTGCCGCTGACTCTCACAGTAACAATGGATTATTGCTACTACCAGTAGCATTTCTCTTCTGCACCCTCATGCCAGTTCATTAAACCCTGAATTTCATTCCCACCCCTGTCCCCCCAGTGTGGTTATACAAACACTGGTTATCTTTAATGGGAAGCAGCAGTATCCTGGACTCTATGAATGCAGAAAGAATTAATTGCACAAGGAGTCAAAATGACAGATGAACTTCTAATAAAACATTTCCTGTTCCGCATTTTCAGCTTAGGATGCGAACCACAAAGCTCCTGGTTCAACTCTTATCTCTGCCACGAACTCACAAGGTGAAGTTAGGCAAACTGCATTCTCAGCATAAAACCCCTCCCCCAAATTTGCAGTATGAAAATAATACTGGGGCCAGTTTTAAATATTTATACAATATGATGTGAACAGCGATGCTGGACTAGATGGAGCACTTGTCTTGAGTCAGCAGGGCACTTATGTTCTTACTGAGATAAGAAATTAAGCCCTTTGTTCGAAGTTTCAATGCTTCCATTGCCAACGTTGTTTCTTTTTTCCAATAAATTTTTTTATTTTTCAAAAATACAACAAAAAACAAAATAAGCTTAAACATTGTAACCAGAGCATTATACAAGACCAAGGTACATGTTACAATCATTTCAGACTGCAACTTGATTTAAAATCTTGTCAAAACAATTAACACCTTAAAACATTGCCAACATTTTAGTGGCAGCTGTGCTCCAGGTGCTTGCATAGCAAGGCCTGCATGCATACTGTAGCATCTTCATCCTCTTCACAGCTACTCTCAAAACAGTAACTTGATTCCACAGGAAAATGAAAACTTCCAACGCAAACATAAAGTTGCCTTCAGCCTTGGTCTTGGAGGGCTAACAAGCTCGGATGGGGGTGGGGGAGAAAGTAATGGAGAAGTAATAATACAAGGCTTGATAATGAAATAATGAAGGCTATGTAGAATAATAGCTACAAACAACAGAAATACTGTACCAAGGAAAGCTGGAATCTGTACCCAAGTAGACTATATTTGCACAGATCTGCTCATTTTGCATACTTTATTCAGCTGTTCAACGGAAGAGAAAGCCATGTGAAGCACTGCTCCCTCCAGATCTTCTTCAGCACCTGAAGTTTGTTGAAATGTTACCAGTATTGGCCCCAAACTTTTGTGTTTATTTTTGCAGGCTTAAAGGCTAGAAGTTAGCTTCTGGGATTTCTTTTGAAAAAGTAGAAGCTGTACCCTGTGCCCTAACCCTTCTGTCCTGAAGTTACCACATCCGCAGAGCCTTACCCATAAAGACTGAGGCCAGGGAAAGCGTCCAAGCAGAGGAAGCAACATGGCACAGGAGTGACGGGCGGGCGGGGGTGGGGGAAGAGAGCGGCAGAAGGGCGTGAGAAAGCCAATAAGCATTCTCCTATTATGTAAGTCTGGTGAAAGGTTTGTTGCCATTTCAGCTCCAGAGAACAAGAGACAAAATCAGTTAAGTGATATCTTTTATCAGAGTTATTTCAATAAATCCCCCTGAAACATTTGCATCAAGTCCAAACAAGTAGAATACTCCCAAGCAGAGAGAAAGATGTGCCAGGAAATGAGGAGTCAAGCAAAACCGCTTGAGGAACAAACTGCTATTTTCCCCCTCAGCATTACTGACTCAGATAACACAAAGATGGAATTGGGGAGGCAGGGGGATTGTCTACTGAAAAAGGGGGGGAGAAGGGAGGAGTCCTCATATTAATGAATGGTTGTCCGTGCTGAAGACTCAAAGAAAGACGGTTCTTACGAAAATCAAATATTTATTTTTAAAACAACAGCTGATTATAAGTAAATACTCATTTGCCTGAACTGTGTAAAAGCCATTTTTGATCCATGTAAACTTCTTAACTTCCTCCCCCCATTCTGCCCAGGCACAGCTCAGTTTGCGGTACTGAATGCATCACCTACTGGAATCCCTTTTGTCAAGGGGAAAATTTCTGCATCCACTCAGAAAGTATCAAAGCAAGATGCCCAGGATAATGTGGAGTGCGAACTCCCCTAAGTAAGGGATGGAGAATAATGGCAGGGAAGGGACCACACAGCAGAGGAGATGCTTCACCAGCATAAGGTGCCAAGTCTTAAAGAATCTGAGGGAGGTCACTGCTGACCACTGTGCAGGAGGTGCTGAAACATGGAGTCCTGCTTCTTGCTGAGGACAACAGGGGAATCCAGCTCTGCCACCTTCCCAGCATGCATTACCAGCACTCGGTCTGAATCCAAAATGGTGTTCAGCCTGGTAAGAGAAAAAGCAACAGATTAAGCAGGGCAAGCTTCATCGGCCGGTCTCTAATTTGCCTTATTTAGAGAGGGTGGTGGCGATACGGTTGCAGGGATTCCTGGATGACGCTTTGGTGTTAGATCCCTTCCAGTCAGGCTTTCGCCCGGGGTTCAGGACCGAGACAGCGCTGGTTGCCCTTACTGACGACCAGTGTTCCCTCTAAGCTGAGTTAGTGTGAGCTAGCTCACAGTTTTTTAGCCTCCAGCTCACAGATTTTTGTCTTCGCTCAGGAAGGATGGCTCCAGAGCGAACTCATTTATACAGTAGCCAAATCACTTGCTCACAACTTTAATGCCAGTAGCTCACAAAGTAGAATTTTTGCTCACAAGATTCCACAGCTTAGAGGGAACACTGCTGACGACCTCCGGAGACATCTGGATTGAGGTGGTGTGGCGGTGTTGCTGCTGCTCAACCTGTCGGCTGCATTTGACACGGTTGACCATCGGCTGCTGTCCCGCCGCCTCGCCGACGTGGGGATTCAGGGACTCGCTTTACAGTGGCTTGTCTCTTTTCTCCAAGGTCGGGGACAAAGGGTGGTGCTCGGGGAGCAGCAGTCCAGGAGACACCCGCTTGAATGCGGTGTGCCTCAGGGGGCTGTTCTGTCCCCAATGCTTTTTAACATCTATATGCGCCCCCTTGCCCAGATTGTCCGGAGAGCAGGGCTGGGCTGTCACCAGTACGCTGATGACACCCAGCTCTATCTGATGTTGGGGGGCCAGTCTGGCACGGGACTGGACGATTTAGGCCGGGCACTGCACGCTGTGGCTGGTTGGCTCAGGCTGAGCAGGCTGAAGCTGAACCCGACAAAGATGGAGGTCCTGTGCCTTGGTCGGAGTGGCCCATGGTCGGGGCTCCCACTCCCGACCTTCGACGGGGCGCCGTTGGAGGCCCAGGTAGCAGCCACTGCCAAATTGGCCTTTTATCATTTGAGGCTGGTGCGGCAGTTGGTCCCCTTCCTGGATTGCTCGGACCTGGCCACAGTGATCCATGCAACGGTCACCTCGAGGCTGGACTATTGTAACGCTCTCTACATGGGGCTGCCCTTGGTGCAAATCTGGAGGCTTCAGTTGGTGCAGAATGCCGCAGCAAGGTTGTTGATGTGTCTCCCGAGACGGGAGCACATACAACCAACGCTAGAGGCACTGCACTGGCTACCAGGGGCGTACTGGATTCGCTTCAAGGTGCTGGTATTGGCCTTTAAAGTCCTAAATGGCCTGGATCCGACCTACCTAAGGGACCGCCTTTCCCCGTATATACCCCAGAGAGCACTTTGGTCCGGGGCCCAACATCGCTTGGCCATACCTGGCCTAAGAGAAGCCAGGCTTACTGCCACCAGGGGGAGGGCTTTTTCAGTGGTGGCCCCTAGCTGGTGGAACGAGCTCCCGGAAGAGATCAGGGCCCTGCGGGACCTGATGCAGTTCCGCAGGGCCTGCAAGATGGAGCTCTTCCGCCAGGCATTTGGATAGGGGCCGCCGCCCTCTTTCTGTCCCCCCTTGTCACCCAGTGACCACCAATGCACAACAGAACTTTACCACCTAGTCGCTGAGGACCCTTTATGCTCCCAATAGCAGGTTGTAGGTAACATCACCTAGTACGCCATCAGATAGCACTGAGCACTTTAATATCTGTATTAGGTAATATGTTTTATGTAATATTGTAATGTTTTAACTGGTTTTAACTGTTTTATTGTGAATGATGTTCACCTAATTATGTAAGCCGCTCTGAGCCTGCTATGCGGGGAGAGCGGCCTAGAAGCCGAATTAAATAAATAAATAAATAATAAAATAGTAGGAAGGGTAGAAACCTCAACTGCTTCCCTCTCTTTCAATACAATAAAGTAGGGTGCGGGAGGTCACTCCCTGCTCGACAGAGCCGTATTGCCACAGGCATCTAATCCAGATATGTAACTGCCACTTGCTTTTTCAGAGGCCCAGTTCTCATAAATAACACTTGAGACAGTAAAAGGATTTTAAAAAAAATAGGGCAGCAATCAATTGTGCATCTTGTAGATTGACACTAGGTTCACCAGCTCCTGCTTCAGAAACTCCTGGAGATTTAGGGGTGGGACGTGGCCGGCAGAGTTTGGTGTGTGGGGTGTGTGCTGTGATGCCATATAGTTCACCCTCTGAAGCTGCCGTCTCCTCCAGGGAAACTGAGGTCTGTAGTCAGCTGTAATTCCAAGAAAACTCTAGGTCCCATCTTGAAGCTGGTAACCCTTTTCAGGTACATGAAGGAAGTTTACCGCCTCATCAGTTCAGAAGAACTAGGCCTAAGGCTCAGTTTCAGATATATCATTGAGAAGTACTGAAAGACTAAAGTGTCCATCTTGTGTGTGCACTCTTTTTTAGGAGCAAGTCCCAATGTAAAAGGTAACATCTAGTATGTTGAAAAAGAGCACTCAGCCGTCTAGAAGCACCACAGTGTAAAGCATGGATTTCCTGTATCCAGTTATTCTGCAACAGCCCCTGCTGGGCAGATCAAGTTATAAACGAATGATCTGTACATGCTCCTCAATCACCAAGGACTTCCACCATTCAGTTTAGGGTGTATTCCAAAGGAAGGTTTGAAGCAGGATGGATCTAGTAGATTTCTATTTAATACAGTATACACACAGTTCTATGCTATGTGTGTACATACACAGATGCAGGAGAACTCTTAACTAAAAATACACATTTGTTATACATGGCAATATTATTATTCTAAGACAGATTTTATCCTTGGATGACCTGCACAATCGTACTCCACAGAACACACTTATTTTCTTTCTTATGTTCAAGGAATGATAGATGCAAGGATTGACAGATCCAGAGGTTCACCTGAGGAAAAGTAATCTGTAGTTCAGGCACATAACTTAGTACAGCTGCAGGGTGTGTATGTGTGTGTAATGGTATCTCTGAAGGAGGCCTGCCTTGTTGCCCCTCCCTAATGGTATTCCACCACACACAAAGACTGTCCATTTTAAAGGGGCCTTTACTGACCACACTATAATTTTAGGATTTGGGATGATCTTGAGTCTTTTAGTAATGCTGGTTTTCAATGTTGTTGTTAACAGGAAAACAAAGCTATTTGTAGAAAGGCTGTTGTTACAGTAAGGTTTGCTGTATCGTGTCTAAAAGATGCCGGGCACTGTTGGGATTACTGTAATTTGCAGTTGAACAAAAAGCTGTTGCAACTGAAGGCATGACTGTGGAGGCTGACCATAGGGATTCTGCCCCATCATGTAAGGAAGATACTCTTCCAAGAAATATTGCAAACACTTTTAAGTGACATTTTCAATATCTTTTTGCCGCTTGTATACATACCCTTTGTGGAAAGCTCTCTGAAGTCAGCATATATCAGTCCTATGATATTACCAAAAACTTGAGTCCAACTGTACCTGTTGCACAGCTAGAAATACGCTCCTACTTAGGGTACTGTGTTTGAAGTCCACTGCCTTCCAATATGATTTATAGGAGTCAACACAGGGAATTATGCAAGGAAGCATCAGAGCATATTGCCAAATTGTGCTTGAATACAACAGAAAAGTTCTCTGCCAACTTCCTGCACTGCTGTTCCCAAACAGCATTTAGTTGGAATATATGTCCTTTGTCAGAGGCATAATTTTACTCCTTGCGTGTCCTTGCAAGTCTTGCCTGAAATGTATTTTGCCCTGATTTGGTAAAGGTATAAATGTCTTCATAGGCATGTTAAGCAATATTCGTCCTTGGCTGTTATGAAGACAATTACTCCAGCAAAATGCCCACTAAGGCAGCAACTGTGTGCAAAATTGGATAGCTTCAATTCCATTGAATCCACTGGGATTTAAGCAGTCTAATTTTGAACAGGACTGCAATCTTCAAGTAAGCGGGGCTCAGATGTGCAGCTTGCACAACTGGATCATTCATTTTAACAAAGATACACAGCTTCCAATGAATAGCTGTACTACCCTATAAGAACACCCATAAGTTTAGAATTTCTTCTCAGTTTATTTTATACTAGTACTAGCCTGATACCTGTGCTTCGCTACAGTATTTAAGTCTGGCAAATCCAGTTATAATACTGATGATGTGAAGTGTGAAATGTAACATTTGCTGTAGGAATTCTAATGGAGAAGATTGTAGTATAAAAGTGAAGTGAGACAGTGAGACATACGTACTGGTTTTTCTCTCTCTACTGAAGGACCTCTCTGTAGACCACATTGGTGGTTCTGCCCTCAGGTGCTAGGATCACCAGGCTGCTTAGTGAGCTCACTCTGGAGCAGGCTACATAGAACTGTCCATTTAAGAAGCAGTCGTCTGTTAAGTCAACTCCTGCCACCTTCCACGAAAGTGATGGCCTCTCTACTGGTGTTACTTGATTGTTTTGCTCATATGGAGACTGTGTTGTTCTGAGCGCCTCAGGATGATCTTGCTGGTACTTGGCCTGCGCAGCTCAGTGCCCCACAGGAGTACTATGTGCAAATGTCTTTGCTGCATTCCTAAGTTGCCTCCTCCTGGTAGAAAAAGGTCTATTCAGGTGTCTTGAATCACTGATTTCTGTAACTGTCCTCAACTGTCTGCAATCTCTTTTAACTGTTTTTACCTCAGAACAGAGACTGCAGACAGTTGCGTCTCCAGGTACATGGAAAACAATTGGGGAAACACATTTTGACCCTTTTTTACCCCCTTCGGAATCATGTTTCTCAGAAATCTCTTTGTGGGGAGGTGGGGTTGACATCATGGTAGGAATGCACTCTCCTTATTGTGGGTTTCTTGGTGCAGGGGTTTGGCCTGGGCATTGAATTGGGGGAGAAGGCATACCCCCCCCCCGCTTTTTTTTACAAAATTGTCTTTCATTTATATTACATTTAAGAAGTGGGGCATAACTACGTATTCAAAACACCATCCGAGCAATCAGAAATTAAGCAAGTTCACATGAACCAATTTTCTAGGACCCACATTATAAGAAGTTAACCTAATAAAGGAAACCACTTTTCTACAAATTTGGGGTATATTTCCATAGTGGGTGGGAGCAGGGGCCATTTCGTAGAAAAAGAGGTGCAGGAGCTCATTAGCATAACTTATTTGCATATCCTACACCACCTGACATCACCGGAAGTATGTCAGAAGGCAAAAAAGAAAGACAAGAGAGAGGCTGTGGTCACACAGCACCCTAATCGTGATTTTCTCCCACTGGACTTTAAATCCAGGATTTTTTCTTTCGGGTTGGGATGATCACACATCCCAACCCAGTGGCGGCTGGGGGAGGCAAGGCGAGGGCCACCCGTACGCCCACGCATGGCTGTCTTCCTCCGAACGCCGCACAGAGGAACTGGCTAACTGGCTGGCTGGCTGACCCCGCGCTCCACTCTGAGCCCCGCCGGGCACCGCCTGATGGAATAGGGAGAAGAAGAAGAAGAAGAAGAAGAGATTGGATTTATACCCCGCCCTTCACTCACTTGGAATCTCAGAGCGGCTTACAAACTCCTTTCCTTTCCCCTCCCCACAACAGACACCCTGTGAGGTAGGTGGGGCTGAGAGAGCTCTTTCCCAAGCTGTCCTTGACAGAACAGCTGGTACAGAGCTATGGCTTGCCCAAGGTCATCCAGCCAGGTGCAAGTGGAGGAGTGGGGAATCAAACCCGGTTCTCCCAGATTAGAGTCCACGCACTTAACCACTACACCAAACTAGCATGCCGGGGGGGAGGGATGCCAGGCGGTGGCTGGCGGGGCCTGGAGCGGAGCACAGGGAGTTTCGAGGAACCGGGGCTGCCAGGCACTTGAGTGGCCATGCGTTCAAATGCAAGAAGGGACCCCCCCCCCCCCCGGAAGAACGATCAGACGGCCCTTATCGCAATCATTGCAAGAGAGAGGTCCGAATCGGGAAAATCATGCATTTAAAGTGCAGGAAGCCGGAAAATACTTGATTTTCCTGGGGTCGGAAAACACACTAGGGACCCGGGAGTGAGCCCACTTTGGTGCGGGAGGGGGACTGGCCAGTCTGATCATCAAATTTAAATCCGCGAGGGAACAGCAGTGAATCCCGATCTAAAGGACTGTGTGACTACAAAGAGAGAGAGAGAAACAGAGAAGAAGAAGAAGAGGAGGAGATTGGATTTATACCCCGCCCTTCACTACCCAAGGGAGTCTCAGAGCGACTTACAAACTCCTTTCCCTTCACCTCCCTACAACAGACACCCTGTGAGGTAGGTGGGGCTGAGAGAGCTCTGAGACAACTGTCCTTGACAGAACAGCTGGTACAGAGCTATGGCTTGCCCAAGGTCATCCAGCAGGTGCAAGTGGAGGAGTGGGGAATCAAACCCAGTTCTCCCAGATTAGAGTCCGCGCACTTAACCACTACACCAAACTGGCAGAAAGAAAGAAAGAAAGAGAGAGAGAGAGAGACGGCAGAGAGGGAACAGTTACTAATCCAAGCCTCAGAAATACCACTAATCTGGGAGGAGAGCTTCAGTGGTGGCTGAAGCCTTCAGAAGTCTGGTTGGAGGAACAAGGACCTTTCCAGGGGACGGGGTCATTTTGCTGCAGCCATGACACAAACAGGCATTCCCCCACGGGGGGGGGGGGGGCAACTCCCGGAGCTGCGCTCCCCCGAGCTCCTGCTCGACCCCTGGCTGGGAGTGTGGCTAAAGCCATTGGTGAGGCTGGGCCAGCAGCATCGCTAAGGTGATCCTGCTGGGGCAGCGTCCCTGATGGATAAAAGTACCCTGTCCCTGCTCCTACACCTGACAGACATCTGCCTGTCTGGTGTTTGGGGGGGGGATTGTGTTTAAAGGCATTGGGGAGGCTGGGCCAGCAGCAGGGCTAAGGCAATCCTGCTGAGCAAACCTCCCCGACAGCTGTAAGCATCCCACCTGCTCTCCTACACCTGACAGGCAGCTGCCTGTCTAGTGTCGGAGGGGGAGGAGTATTAGAAGCCATTGTGGAGGCTGGGCCAGCAGGATCACTAAGGCGTTACTGCGGGGGGGGGGGGCTCTCTGTTGGCTTCAAGCATCCTGCAGCTGCTGCTGCACCTGATAGACAAACCACCTGCCATGGGGAGGGTGGGCCAGCAGCATTACTGCACCTCACAGGTGGTTGTTGGCCATTCCTGATTTCCTCAACTGCCATTAGCTCTCTGCAGTCTCCTGTAATTGTTGACATGATTTCTCTCTTTAAGTATTTGAAGAGCTGTCACTTAGAGGAGGGCAGGGAGCTGCTCCTGTTGGCAGCAGAGGATAGGACTCACAATAATGGGTTTAAACTAAGGGTGGGAAGGTACCGGCTGGATATTAGGAAAAACTTTTTTACAGAAAGAGTTGTTCAACAGTGGCATCAGCTGCCTAGGGTGTCTCACTGGCAGTCTTTGAGCAATGGCTGGACAAACATTTGTCAGGGATGCTTTAGGCTGATCCTGCATTGAACAAGGGGTTGGACTAGATGGCCTGTATGGTCCCTTCCAACTCTGTGATTCTATGAGTCTACTTAGTTGCTCAGTCTTGCTCTTTGGCTTTTCACAGAAGTTCACCAGTTTTAAATATGGGGCACAATACTGATAAATATCAACGAAATAAATTTAAATACTTCTACCCTGCTTTTCTCCCCAAAAATGGGAGTTTGGGCTCTCTAGGACCATGAATGGTTATTTCAGCTTAAAGGAACATAACAAGCAAAATTATCCAGTCTATACAGTGTATATATACAGGATAAAAACTGGATGTGTCTAATCTACACAGAAATTATATTTTTAAAAGTCTGTATGTATCATCTCAGTGTGTGCAATGATGCAAACAACACTGACTCAAATATACAGTGTACTACTACAAAACTGTAAAACAAACCTAATACTAGTTCTTGAGACAGCAGATATAAACATTACATTTACAAAGTAAATGTGACCCATATTACCCTGATTTAAAATTCACAAAATGTGTGATAATGTTGCCAGTCAAAAACTCAGAATCTAGTTTAGGAACTGAGCATTTCAAAATAAACATGGCCAAGGTATATTTCATTTCCACATATTGGTCCCTAAATGCTCCTAGATCTATTTTACATGGCCTTTCCTCAGAAGTCTGACCACACTTATACATGGTTCCTAAAGTGCTTTGGATTTGTAAATCAAAAGCCATGTGGCTTGAAATGTTCCACCATCTGACAGCCACTGTGACTTAGTGCAGCAAGTAGTAAACAGCCTGTTGAAGAGGCTGATAGTCTGAGAATTAAAAGGAAGTTAATGTTAGGCAAGGTGATCTCTAAATAACTGAGTAACACCCAGCTTTGCCTCTGAGACTTGAGAACAGTACCTGATGGGAAAACAAAACCACACCTGTGAGCAATAGTTAGCACCGTTTTGTCTGCAAATCGCTGACGGATGGTCTGCTGGAGCAACTTGTCTGTCTTATGATCCACACTTGCAGTTGCCTCATCGATGCACAGAACCTAACATTGAAAAAAGTAGTTTTTTAAAAAGCATTACGTAAATGCAGGAAATGAAGGAAGTCACGAACACAGCTCATGGTCCTCCAGCTCATTTCTACAATACACTGAAGCCAGTAATTCAATCAGGTCCTAGAATCTTGACAACGTAAGAGCAGCCCTAATAGATTAGACCAAGCAGCCATCTAGTCCAGCACCATTTTTTCCTACAGGTCCAGCCAGATGCCTCCAGGATGCTCACAAACTGGGCTTGAAATCCTTCCCTATTGCTCATCCTTCAGAAATTGATACCCGGAAGCATTCCACTACTGAATATGAATATTCAGTTTGCTATGCTGGCAGACAGCTGCTGATACAGGTATCCTCTGTGAATGCCTAAACCCCTTTTAAAGCCATCCAAATCAGTGGCCATCACAACATTCTTAGTACTAAATTTCATAGTATACTGTGTTAGAACATAATTCCCCCTCCCAAATCATTTTCATTTTGAGACCACACTGTTTATGAGAAATGGAGAAAAAAATTCCTTCATCCACTTTCTCTGTAACATGTATAGTTCTATAAGCCTTTGTCATTTCTAAAATGAAAAGAAATCCAAATGCTTTAGCCATTCCATATATGGATGTGCTCCAACCCCTTTATCATTTTGCCTGCTGTTTCTGCAAATTTCCCAGCTCAGTGACATTCTTTGAGAAGGGGGGAACCAGAATCTTCTCATCTCTCATGTCTTGAAGCAGAAATCTCCCCCAGTCAGCAGGCAAAGCCTGGCCCAAAGCAGTGTCTTTGCTGTGTCTGGGCAACTTAGTCTGAAACAGCAGTACTCACCTTGGCCTGGGTCAGCAGAGCCCTTGCTAGACAAACCAGTTGCCTTTGTCCCACTGAGAGACTCTTCCCTCTTTCCCCCAGTTCACAATCTAATCCACCTGCATAGAGCAAGAGAGTAAAGTTGCTTTTAGGGTAACCAAGTTTAGCTATCCTACTCAAGAGCCTGACAAGATTTGAAACTCACATCTGCTTAGCATTGGTCCATATGAATCTGACATTTCAGAAAGGAGAAACTTGGTACAAGCAAGAAGCGCTAGAATGCGACAGGTCTTCAGCAAGAAACAAAGAGGCTGAAAGTCCTCCGTTGCCTTCCCAAACCTTTTACTGGTTTAAAGACTTCAGTTAATGAATCTTACCAGACTCCATTACCATTGACAGAAATTTCCACTGGAGCTCAACCATCACCATCTTTGTAGGTACTGGCAGATGTTCTCTGTGGTTTGCAAGCCCACCAGCTCCTGAATCTTCATGCTCATTTCCCCTTAGCAAGCTTGCTCCCTTCCGCTTCTCCTCCCCACAAACAGGACTCACCCATCTCTGTAATCACTTCCCGCAGATGGCACTGCTCCAGGACCTGGTATAGGTCAGCATCTGTGTATTGCCCCTGAGGATCCAAGTTCTCACGGACTGACCCACTGAATAAGAACGGGTCTTGGGGGATGATGGCCAATCTAGACCTGAAAGACAGAACAGAGCAAGGTTTGCTGGGCAGAAACAGCTTCAGTAGACAGCCTTGCCCAACCGCATTAACCTATCTTCAGTTCAAGCCACAGCAGAAAAAATATGGGAACACTGGACCTATAACACACATGCAGAGTAACTGCAGAGTTTAACCCAGGACTGAACTAAAGAATGGCTGGACAAGGACTACTACTAATTAGCCCCATGACAATGGCATTCCACCAGAACCTGCTGAAAGTAAAAGAAGGATTTTCCAGTATGGGTATGAAAGTTGGACAATGAAGAAAGTTGAGAAGAAAAAAGTAGATTCCTTTGAAATGTGGTGTTGGATGAGGTTCTATGGAGACCTGGACCACCAAAAAAGTAGATAAGGGGGTTCTAGATCAAATCAAGCCTAAACTCTCCCGAGAAGCTAAAATGACTAAACTGAGGCTATTGTACTTTGGTCATATCATGAGAAGACAAGACTCACTGGAAAAGACAATAATGCTAGGGAAAGTTGAAGGCAGTAGGAAAAAGGGAAGAACCAAAATGAGGCAATTGACTAGATCTAGGAAGCCACAGTCTTCATTTGCAAGACCTGAGCAAGGCTGCTAACGATAGGACACTTTGGAGGACATTAATTCAGAGGGTCGCCATAAGTCAGAAGCAACTTGACAGCACTTAACACCCCCTCCCCCTTGAAAGTCACTGGCTGAACCTCCTTACCTCAGCTCCTTCAGGCTAACAGAATGGATGTCGATATTGTCCAGGAGAATCCGGCCAGCTTTAAGCTCCACCATTCGGAAAAGAGCCAAGAAGAGAGTGGATTTGCCAGACCCAGTGCGCCCAACTATCCCTACTTTCTCCCCAGGATAGATAGCAAAAGTCACCCCCTCCAGGGCGTTGGGTAGCTCAGGCCGATAGGCCAGTACAACTTGTTGGAACTCTAGGTGACCTCGACTTGGCCAATCAGATGCAACCTTGAAGGAAGAAGAGATGGAGCGATAACTAATATCTTCTACCTCCCACCAGTTCCTTCTGCAGGCTGTTTTTGATCTGGTCTGCTAGCATACAAGTGTAATAAAATGACACCACACTCATTTTGTGTATATCAGATGTACAGTCTTGGAACAGAAATCTTTAATTTGCTGATCAGAAGTTAAAAACAAAGACAACCTTCGTGGGTAAGCAAAACACAACTGAACTCATTTTTCTCTAGCTAATTGTCAGCTTGCCAGGTTACAAAGAGGATAGTTCATATTTAATGGAGTGTATATGATAGAGCAAGGGAGGGGAAGAAAAACAACTGCTTAGTTAGATTAGAGGAGGATTTGCTGGCAAGGGGGACTTTTACAATCCTTCCTCGCTGGAAGGGGTTATTAGTTTATGTTTTACATTGGGAATCTGTTCTTCCAAGCAAAGGAAATAAATTCCTCCCCACCTTAGCCATGGATTGTCCAAACTGGCAGAAGACAACGACGAAGGCAGGTTGGTTCTGCAATGAAAGACCATCAAACCCTCTGCTCTCCTGGTGAAAGCAATATCAGGATGGGAAGAGGAGACAGACCCTTTGATAGAGACAGTCTGGATGAGCCCTGTCTTCAGTCCCCATTCGGATGGGTTCCACCTTCCCTGGGATGCCCTTCTTCACTACAGGAGAACTATAACCAAGTCAGATTATATAAACATCACTGTGAACCACTGAGACTGGTGGGTGACCAATGAATAGAGGCATCCTATCCTTGGGAACTGCAGGAAATGCACATCTGATTGCTCAAATGAGAACAGTACTGACAAGTAGAGATTGTACAAGGAGGACTTACCTGGAGCAGCCCCTCCTGAGGCTCTATGGGGATCTCTGTTGCATATTCCTCTGTCCGTTCCACACTCACCATCATGGTCTCTGTTTCTGTGAAGCTGGTGATGAGCCCAGACAGCAAGCCCGTGACTGACAGAGCATAGGAAAGGGCTAGGCCCACAAGACCTAAAATGGACAAAAAAGGATACCCACAAAAAGCATCAGCAAGAGAAGGTATGAACCCCCTACTCTGAAAGAAGCTAAAAGGAACACAGAACTAGTTGCGACAATGAGTGGTGACTCAGCTCCATCTACTAGGGCACTGGGGAGTGACTATCACTTTGAAGAACCTGCCATTCCAGGCCCTCACCAGAGCTGCAGGCAAGTTTTTCAAAATCCTCTTTGGTATCTTAGAAACCAATGGGATCTGTTAACTTCGAGAGGTGCCATTTTAATGGGGAAGGGGGCAGAGATTGATGTTGCAGATCTGGGTGGAAAGCTAGACTACTCTGAGATGAAAGAAGACAGACATCATTGGAAGGGCACAGCCTTAGGCGCGGATGAAGACGACTTCTACAGAGTCCAGTGTAAGGTTTCTCACCTGGATTCCCCAGTTTCCTCTGATGCTGGATAATAGCAATCACCGCAATAGCTGTAACAACAGCAACTCCAATCATCTGAAGCCGAATGTCCAACCACTGCACGGCAGTGTTGCTGGCAAAACGGCAGCGTTGGTTGAGCTCCAGTCGCAGCTGATTCTCTGTCTCAAACCTAGACTGGATACAGTCCTGAGGTTAGCATCAAAAATAGTTCCTTCACAGCTGCTGCTGCCTCTTCCGCCATTCGTCATAAGGCTGTATGTTTAAGTCAGCACTTCCTGTGCATATTTAGACCTTCCCTGGCTGAACAGCAAAACTCACCTGCCTGTGGCCCTGGTAGCCCGGATAGTGCTGAGGCCTGTCAAGGTTTCTGAGAAGTGAATGTAGATAGGTGACAGAGTGAGACTGTAGAGGCGTTTGAGCTCCCGGGAGGTGCGCCGGTAATAGCGTTGAATGGAGTAGTAAACAGCAGCCAAGGGCAGGAGGACTAGGCCGATCCAAGGCAGCCCATAGGTGATCATCACTAGCATGCCAAGCAGCCCAAACATGTTGGCCAGGAAGACGTTCAGAATGAAGGGCAGGGTGTCATCCACACAGTACAAGTCGGAGGAGAAACGGTTAAGGATCCGGCCTGTTGGTGTACTGTCAAAGAAGGTCATTGTGGCCTGTCAATGAAGAATCAAGAGCAGTGAGTCACAGTGGGCTGTGACACACTGTATAACTGTAGGCAATTCCACACATTATCTTTCCCCCCTCAACAGAGATTAACCTATGCCAGAAACAGTAAACATTACAGAATGTGACAAGTTTTCCATGGCAAGGACAGGGAATAGAGATCCCTGTGTGTTATTAGCTGCTCAGTCCCTGCATCCAAAGCACAAAATGTGACAGACTGAGTTGTTTATACCCCGCAAAAGACTGAAACTTGATGGACAAAGTAATACAAGAAAAGTAATACACCAGTACAGCTACCCGCCTGAAACTATGTGCCTATTAAGTGTACAATCTGAAAACATCACTGTGACGGAATTGAAGAGTTGTGGAATGCAGCAGGTAAACAGAGAAGCTGCAGAGTTACGTGATTGAGAAAGGAGGGGGCCAGAGAGCTCGGAATTCTCAGGCTGAGTGACAGATAACTGTCAGAGTGGACAGTTGAGAACAGACAGTTGAGTGAGGGAGTTGAAAGAAGCGGTTGGAAGAGCATTAACTGAAGCACAGAGAGTTAATGATCAGAGAGGTCTGAGGAGAAAGTGAAACCTCTTAGCTCAGTGAAAACAGCCAGGTTCATGTGAAAGAACTGTGGCTGAATAACACAACTGGTATTCTCAAACAGTGAGAGGAGAGTTACCAGAGAGTGGGTACGTTTAAGACCTCAAGGGTCACAAACACCAAACACACTACTCCAAAGGAACTTAAAAGGGTGGCTAAAGAAGGGCAAGAGGGTCTAAAGGAGTCTGAGAGAGCTGGGATGTCGAACCAGTAGACTCCGGAGACCAGATAAAGCCACTAAAAGGTTAACCACTAAAAAGTGACTGGACAGTGGAGTCAATAGAAAGGTTTTGTGAACCAAGAAACATCTGAATTAACTGAAAGTGACAAGCATACAGCCTCTGTGAAAGTTAAAGCAAAGTAACTTGTTTAATGACCAACGAAACAAACTATCTTCTGTATATAAATCCCATCCCCCTGTTGAGTTTTCTGTATAATAAAGATCTGTGCTGTTTGACGTTTACAAGCACTGGTGCCTGAAGTCTGTGGTAAAGAGTATACTGGACAGTGGCCCTCAATATATCTAGAACATATATAGAAACCCCCCCAAAGAGACGACTTATAAAGCAAACCCCGAAGAGACTACTGAAATAGGGAACTGGTCAGATATAGAAAAGTGGGACTGATCAGTTACCACACAACACAATAACTGAATTCAGTATAAAGAAATATACAAATAGGCAAGGACGTTACAGCTTAGTCACAGCCAACGGCCGGGGAGAGGTCATTGGTGTTATAATCACACCCTATTAGGCCCCTAGAATCAAAGCTGAGCTGGAAGGGAACCTAACCTGCTTTCACCTTCCAGCACAAGCTATGAAGAAAGAAGAGGGAAAATGGTTTGTTTGAAACCAGTTTATTTGTACAAATTTGCAAATCCTTCAGAGAGCCAGTTTGGTGTAGTGGTTAACTGCACGGACTCTAATCTGGGAGAACCGGATTTGATTCCTCACTCCTCCACTTGCACCTGCTGGATGACCTTGGGCAAGCCATAGTTCTGTCCCAGCTGTTCTCTCAAGGACAGTTCTGGAAAGAGCTCTCTCAGCCCCACCTACTTTACAGGGTGTCTGTTGTGGGGAGGGGAAGGGAAAGGAGTTTGTAAGCCGCTCTGAGACTCCCAGTGAAGGGTGGGGTATAAATTCAATCTCTTCTTCTTCTCTTCTCCTCTCCTTCCTCAACAGCTACAATGATAGGTCTCATCCTGGTATAAACTCACCTCCATATTCCAGCCGTGAAGCCTACTGGGGAGGAAGGAGGGAGAGACCTTGGACAAGTTACTCAGTTCACGTGATCATTGTGAGGAGAGAAATAAAGAGATGTAAAGCACTTTCTAGTATTGTTGCCAGCTCTGGGCTGGGAAATACCTGGAGATTGGGGGGGGGGGGGAGCCTGGAGAGGGTAGGGTTTGGGGATGGGCTTCAGCAGGGTGTAGCGCCATAGGGTCCACCTTCCAAATGGCTATTTTCTCCAGGTGAACTAATCTCTATTGCCCAGATCTCCAGCCACCATCTGGAGGCTGGCAATCCTACTTTCTAAACAAAAAAAGATGTTATAGGAATAGTTAGCTGGAAGGATTTTTTGGGTTTTTTTGCAATGTCCCCTTCAATACCTCTCTCATACAGTGAGGATGCAGCCCTACAGATACAATCCACAGGAATTACTGTGCTTCCAAGTGCATAGTGGAAATATTCTCCTCAAGACATTTCCCTCAGGGAAACTTTTGGGTTCAGGTTAGCATAAGCAGGGCCTGGATATGTTAAAAGACAAAAATAGGCATGGGGCTGAGGAGACACTCCCTTTCATTGCCAACTTGATGCTCTCCCCTAGCACAGCTTCTAGACCTGCCTGACAGACATTTACCTTCATTACCCTCCTGAGCAGTCGATTGTGAATGACTGTAGCAGCACGGATGGCACCATAGGCAAAGAGGAAGGCCCGCAGGATGGTGAAGACAGAGTTTGCCCCAGCAATACAGCCATACACAGTCAGGTAAAACTTCACATCCAAAGTGCCATTTGAAGGGATGGAGGCCAGGACTGGGGAACTGAGAGAAAGAGGCTAGGTTAGTTAGAGTAGGCAGCTAGCCAAGCCACCCTTTCCCCTGCCCAGCTCTTGGTCTTTCAATAACACTCAAAAGCACTGGCGGACATCCCCACACGAAGCCTTTAGGAAACATGGTCCTCATTACTTCCCTCCCACTGTGTGTTTTTGTCAGTCCAGAAGACCAAGTATTAACCACTTCATTCAGTGCAATACAGAAGCCTATGTGCTCCACACATGCTTCAGTCATCAGTAGGCAATTCATCCTCAGGGCAACTCTTTCATTTTTCTTCCCTAGGTCCATTCTTACCCAGGAAAATTAAATGTCCTAACCCAGGCCTGCTGTTCTTTGGGCTGACAGAAAAAAAATTAGCTTTATAAGGCAAAGGATCCAGTCTTTGTCTTAGTGACACTTGGGAGAAACTCAGTCTAGTTTTCTTTTGATTTAGTAAAGCTTTCAATGAGAAAGTTATGAAATCATGGAAGGCCTTTATTAGCGGTTTATTTTGCCAGAATGCATGCTTCCAAGTCTCTCCATGCAAAGCACCTCAATCTCCATCTGATAAGCCAGCTCTTAAATTTATCTTGCAGCTTATATCTACATACATACATGAGTCCCCCATGGGAGAAGAGCAGCAGCTGTGAGGAAGGCAGACATGACAAGCTCCTGATAGAGGCATTCTCTGCACGAGGTAGACTAGAGATCCAGTTTGACAGCCACCAATCAGAGACATTTCTGGAAGCTGCAGAAATGCACAAACATCAGATCAAAAGTTCTCTTGGGACACATTCATGTAAATTAGGAAGTTGAAAAAAAAACCACCACAAGGTGACCCTTCTCCTTTACTTTCATGATAAATGTAGTTTATGAAATAACCATACATACTGCCTCTAATTAGTCAGAATAAGTGCTATAAGAACATGTGATGGAGTGAATACCTCATCGTCATATGAGAATTTAAGAGGGAAACAATCTGCTGACTCTCCTATGGGGCAAATGGTCATGGGAAGAAATTTCTCCCAAAATTACTCAAAAAGGTTTTGGAATGTCATAAGGAATACTCCAGTGGCATCATAAAGACCTCAGCCCATCTATAGAGCCTCAGTTCCTGGAGCAGCCAGAATCAGGCAACATCACAGTCGTCCCTCTAAAAAACAAGAGCATCTTCAATAAAGGATCCAGATGGCATCTTACACGTTACAGCATTCTCAAAATCCACAATACCTTGGAAATTCTGAGTAAACCCACCTATTCGATAATCAGACGAAAGCTTGAATGACCTCTAAGAGGAAGCACTTTCAGATGGAGTCCAGAATCCTGAGCTTAGAAACCCAAACCCTGGGCGTAGGTAGGCAAACATACATAAATATTCCTAGTTTCATATAATGTATAGTCAACAAACTTGTTTTTTGTTTGAAAAAAAGATGCCAGGAGCCATAAAAAGAACTGAGGGAGCAGAAATGATTTATAAGGGCAGGGAGTCCAGTGTTCCCTCTAAGCTGAGTTAGTGTGAGATAGCTCACAGTTTTTTAGCCTCTGGCTCACACATTTTTGTCTTAGCTCAGGGAGGAGGGCTCCAGAGCAAACTAACTGATGCAGCAGCTAGATCGCTCGCTCACAGCTTTAATGCCAGGAGCTCACCAAGCAGAAGTTTTGCTCACAGGACTCCACAGCTTAGAGGGAGCATTGGCAGGGACACATAGTCAGGGATTTAAAGGAAGTGGATGGCACTTGCACCATCTTACATTATGCACACTGGGATCCCTACCTCCACCTATGGTTGCCAGGTCTTACCTGGCTGCTGGCAGGGGGCTCCCTTTTTGTCCCCTAGAGTTTTTTGGTGTGAACCCGAAGTGACATCATCGTGCAGGGCATGTTGTAGGGGATGCTCTATTGTTTGAGGAAAAACTCTATGGTTTTCTCAAATGATAGAGCGTTGTTCCTCACCCCACCCCGCAACATGACCTCCAGGTGACATCATTGCACCAGGCATGTTGGCTTGGATGGCAGGGATGGGGGCAGGGATCCCTCTACCGCCCATTTTCTATTTATAAGAAAAAATAAAATGTTCGTCTGATGCATGGGTGGTTAAAATCTTGCTTTAAAAAACCACTGTGAACTCAGAATCTTAGAACTACAGTTGATTTCATATTTTATTTCTTTTGAGTTAAAACATTTAACATGTCTTTCAAGTTCAAAGAGTTCTCTCAGTAGCTTACAAAGATGAAAATAAACCAGTGGTATAGAATACCATAAAACCATATAATTAACTTATAAACAGAAACAAGAAAGGCTGCTTCCACATGGAGATTATACTCTCCATAGCTATTGCTGCTACAGAGCATAAGGACAGTAGCTCTTCCTCACACTTTCCTTACCTCAACCACCATAGTTGCCATTCCACCCCCACTACTGGACGACTTTTTGAAAAGGAAATTGGAAATAACTCAATTGCTCTAGCACAGTAACAATACAATAGTCTATTGGCCACAATTCCTCTGAATCCACAGCTTTTATTTATTTATTTATGTCTCTAGCCCTTTTTTTGTGTGGTTGTATGAAGAACAAAACAATGAAACAAAAACATGAAATGAACAAAACAAAATGAAAAACCATTTGGAGGCCAAAATGAAGCAGAACCTCTGTGTGGAAGCAACCAGAGAGTCTTGTGGTATCTTGAGGACTAACAGATTTAATAAAGCATAAGCTTTTGTGAGATACAGCCCATTTAATCAGATGTACATGTGAACTCTTAGTCTCACACACACTCATCTACATCTACAAAATCTCTCCAAGAGGAGAACCTGTGAGGACTTGGGGGAGAAGTGCGTGTCCTCCCACCTCACCAGGCTTTTCCATATAGGTTTTTTTTTTGTCAGTTCAGGTTCCATACTTCTTCAGTTTAGCCTCTGACTTCCACACATATTTTTTTGTACCTTTAGTTTTTCTTGCCAAGCTGGCTGTGTGGCATGGCTAGCCCCATCATGCAGATTCGGCTATCTAGACAGGGGCCAGATCTTTGCTGTTAGATACAGTATGCCATGTATACATACAGAGAAAAATTACGAAAAGCCTTTGATACTCAAGAGGCATGGCTTGTGATATTACTGTGCAAAATTATACAAAAGTAGCACAGTGTAGCTGTAACTGATAACATATAGCAAATCTAAGTGGGTTTACTCCAAATCCTACTCCAGTCTATTCAGTGGGGCTTACTCCCAGGAAAGTGTTTTTAGGATTATGCTCTTCATCTCCCTCATTATATAAAGCAAATGAATAACACCTGTAGCAGCCAAGAAAGGTTTTGGCTTTTTAAGCCACGTTTAATACAATTAAACCTTTTAAAAAATCCAATTCAGCAGCTTCTCCCTTTTGAAGAGCCAGCCTTGAAGAATGCTAACTTCAGTCAATAGTACCCTGGTAGACTGAAACATTCTGCCAATAGTTTCTGAAGGTTACTATTTTTTCACATTGGTCTTGTGTCCATTTAATTATCAAATTCTGAACCAGTAAGGAACATTTCAATCTACTAGGACAATTTGTTGCTGACTTGAAAAGTCTCTAGCCCCTGAAAGCTTATACTTCAATAAATCATCTGTTGATTTATACTTCAATAAATCATCTGTTGATTTATTGAAGTATAAGCTTTCAGGGGCTAGAGACTTTAAAGTACCACAAGGCTCTGTTATTTTTGCTGCAGCAAACTAATACAGCTGCCACATTGGAAAAGAGCAATACTAAAAATGGAAAAGAGCAATACTAAAATGGGGAAAACTTCTAAAATACTATCTATTGAATACTTGAGAACTTTTTTAAAAAAAATTACTTTAGTTCCAAAGGGGCAAACAGAATGTATCTGGGGAGGGAACTGCATGCCTAGGGTGGAAGACAGGCATTTTAATAAGGGAAGAGATGGTCCTTCAGTCTTGCTCCCAAGAGCAGGCAGGGACTTGGTTTTTTAGATCCAAACTAGTACATGGAATTGTACCTGGAGACAGGCTGGCAAAATACGTTTGGTTGGGAAGGTCCCAATTGATAGCTTGGCTGCTCTGTTCTGAACCAGTTCAGATTTCCAAACAGTCCTTTGAGGGTAATCCTACTATCTGAGCAGAATACAGGATTTCTAGGATGTAGCAGAAAACCAAAAACAGAGAAAAATGAAAGCAATAACTAGTGTTTACCTTGCATCAGCAGCAGAGAGAGGAGGACACACAGTGCTAGGCAGCTGCCCACAGCCAGCCAATACGCTCTGTAGACAAGGAAGGCCACTACCCCTTCTTTCTTCTCTTCTTCCTGCTTGAGAAAGCCGCTTGGTTGTTCTTCTTCAGGCTGTACATCCTCCTCTTGGATGTCTTCTGTAGGAACTTTGAAAAGAGAAACAGAACTGCAGGTCACAGGATGCAAGCAGAGCTCCCTGTTGGACCAGAGTAGGGAGATTCCTTTAGAATCTGTGCAGTGCCTCTTCCTTATTTTATAATACAGCCCAAGCCCAGTATCATAAAGCCCCTGTATAAATCGATGGTGCAACCTCATTTGGAATACTGTGTACAGTTCTGGTCACCACACTTCAAAAAGGATATCATAGCATTGGGAAAAGTGCAGAAAAGGGCAACTAAAATGATTAAAAGGTTGGAACACTTTCCCTATGAAGAGAGGTTAAAGCCCTTGGGGCTCTTTAGCTTGGAGAAACGACGACTGAGGGGTGAAATGATCGAGGTTTACAAGATTATGCACGGGATAGGGCAAGTAGAGAAAGAAGTACTTCTCTCCCTTTCTCACAATATGAGAACTCATGGGCACACAATGAAATTGCTGAGCAGTCGGGTTAGAACAGATAAAAGGAAGTGCTTCTTCACCCAAAGAGTGATTAACACATGGAATTCACTGCCACAGGAGGTGGTGGCGTCTACAAGCATGGACGGCTTCAAGAGTGATAAACATATGGAGCAGAGAGGTCCATCAGTGGCTATTACCCACAAGGTATAGATAGGATCTCAGTCTGGGGCAAGTGATGCTCTGTATTCTTGGTGCTTGGGGGGGGCAACAGTGGGAGGGCTTCTAGTGTCCTGGCCCCACTGCTGGACCGCCTGATGGCACCTGGTATTTTTGGCCAGAATGTTGGACTGGATGGGCCACTGGCCTGATCCAACATTGGCTTCTCTTATTATGTTCTTAAGCCAAGGGAATCCCTTAACAAAGATACCAAACAAGTCATCAAAGAGGTATACAAGTCTGTATATATACATCCAGACACCATTCCTTCCCCCCAGAACCTTCCCCAGTGCCTCCTGGTTAAAAGAATATAACTTGCCTTCCTGTAAGAACACAAAGTATCAACTATCTACTTCTAAAATAGTTACTAGTAATCACAGACCATTCTAGACAAGCTTTTTTAGGGCAATTAACTGTACCATTATATTGCAAACCCAGGCATATGTTGTCAAGGTACTTCTGTTGCAGGTTTATGGAGTTTTCACCAGTATTCAAGTCATAATATTTTGCTGCTGGGAAAATGTATTTCCCTTTCTCTGGCAGCACATGAATTACAGTATTCAATGTTTATTGAATGCATCTGTCATGATATCAGGGGAATCTACTGGTTATGCTGGTGACATCACTGCTGTCGAGTAACAAAATCCATGCACCCACCCAGCTCTGCAACACCCATGCCATTTTGTGATTTAGTTAAATCAAAAAGGGAAAAGAGTGACAAAGCCCTGCAAAGCTACCCTTCCTCCTAGCAATGTCATCCCTTCATTTTATGAATCTGTTCTTTTGGCAATGACCTACGGGGAAGAGCTGAGGACAACTATGATTAGTGCTGTTCTCAGTGATGCAATTGGACTAAATGACACAACAGGACTAAAGCCAAAAGGATGCTCAGTTGTTGATGTGAATGGATGCAAAAAGAAAGTCCAAAGCTGTTCGAAGCATGTAATAGGAACATGGAACGTGAGAAGTATGAATCAAGGTAGGCTCGAAATCATAACGAGAAATGGAATGTTTAAACACAGCAATCCTGGGAGTGAGCAAACTAAAGTGGACTGGATCTGACATTTTCAGTCAGAAAATTACAAATTTACTTGGGGAATGACAAATCCAAAAGAAATGGGAGTCACTCTAATAGCCAGGCAAGATGTAGCAAGGGCAGTCAGGGCTATAATGCAAAGTCTGACCAAATAATATCAATCAGACTTCATGGAAAGCCTATTCAAGTTTATGCCCCAACTACAGATGGTGATGAGGAAGAATTGGAAAGCTTTTATGCAAATGTCCAGGAAGAAACTGATCACACACCTAAATAAGATGTTGCCCCGCAAGTGCCTTATGTAGCATTTATAAGGCTCTGGACTATGGCTGTGAGCTGAACTGTATAATAAATATGCCAGGAACTGAACTGTGCAGTAGCCCAATGTTGGTGCCAACCTCCCAGACTGTAGACACATGCCCAGCTGAGGGAAGCCTTGCCCTGAAGCAGTGTGCCAGCCAGATGTGGACCCATGGGGCTCCTCACCCCTGCATCCATACAGGAGGCAAATCAACCCCCCTGATGCCAGAAATACTCCAGCAACCAGAAGCCGTGCTTTACACCAGAAGCCCGAGTGTTCCTGAAAAGGACTCCATTGAAGGACTTCTTCTCCAGCATGCAGGCAGCCTTCTCCCTCCCCACCTTCTCCTAGCATTACGGCATGTACTCATCCTCAAGCTAAGCAATAGAACTTGGCTGTGACAGGATTACCTGAGCAGCCAAACAAGCCCATCAAGATAACAATGATACAGATCACCAGATCGTTGACTAGCCAGGAACCTGAAATTACTACCTTTTCTTTCTCTTAAGCCATCCACTCTAAGAGGTGTCATTGTTAGCAAACATTAAAAATCAATTGCCCAACACTTAATTTCATTCTTTTAACCTCGTTAAGGAACTGGCAGCTTCTATCATCTTCCTGGGGGCCATGTCCCTTGGTGGCCCACACCCCAAGACCCCCCTAGAGTATATAAGAAGAGCATCTGCCCATTGTTAGCTCTCTTGCTCCTGCCTCTCCTAACACCACCCTATCTTGTTGGTTCCAAATCTAGGCCTGTTTGGAATCAGTCCACGTGTGCTGTTCGTCAGCTCACAGTCCCTTTCCCCTTATTGTGTTATTTTTCACTGCATGATCCAAGCATCTTGCCAGACAGGTAAAGTATCACCGCACCAATAATAACCCTGCTCATGCAAATGTCTCTATCCTTCCAGCTCTATATTCTTAGTTCAGTATTGTGTGTGTGAGTGCTTGATTCTATGTTTGTATGTGTGATAATCCTTTAGTAGAAGAAATCACTGCTTTTTAAGATCTAGTCTCAGTGTCTATTTCTGGGATTTGGATAAGTGGGGCTCCAGTATACACAGGTCTGATCCTATATTTAATGCCTATTGCCATTTAATATTCATATTCCCCACATTTATTAATAAATCAAGCCAATTTGGCTAACAAAGATGTGCTGATAATCATAGGTGACTGGAACACTAAAGTAGGAAACAAAAGAAAATTAAATACTTTTGGAAAATCTGGGCTAGGGGCATGAAATGAAGCAGGAGAACAACTCATGGAATTCTGTTGACAAAAAATTAATTGCAAACATGTTTCAGGCAACCTGACAGACCAATGTATATGTGGACATCACCAGACTGCCAATACGGAAATCAAATAGATTGCATGGCTGGAAGCAGAAGATGGAGAAGCTCTATTCTCTGCTAAAACAAGACTAGGAGCTGATTGTGTACTATTAACTGTTAATATCAGAGATCAGAAAGCTGAAAACACCGAAACAGCTGAAAAAAAAATACCAAAACACTCAAAATACAATTGAAGCAATATTCCTGAAGAATTTAAAGACCATGTAAAGAACAGATTTGCATTACTAATGATCCCACTCTGTCATACCAATGCACTTCTGAAGGTATCAAGATACTGACTTTTGTCTTTCTTTCTCCTGTCTGTCTCCTTAAGTTTAGGGGCAGTTTCCACCAGTGGCAGAACCTCAGCTGGGGTTCCTAGAAAAAATAAGAGCATAAATTTACATTTTGCAGAAGCTATTAGAAAATATGTCAACTGCAGCGCTGTATCACCTACCTGAGGCTCCAGATTCTGGGCTGGATTCAAACTAAATTTTTTGTTAATGGAAGACATAACACTCCTGCCTCCTCCTTCCAATACAGCCTGCTGATCTCCCCAAATGATGCTTCTGGGGAGCTCAGTGGGCCACAGTAGGAGAGGGAAGGCAGAAACATTCTGTATACTGTTCCAGACTTGTAGAATTTTGTTCAGCACTTGCCCATTCTCACTCCATGAATATCTATTTGGAATCCTCCTCTGCTTTATCCATACAGAAACTGTCTTCTCCATAACCTGGTTTGTTCACCTGCATCATTCTTATTCCTCCTCTGTCCCTTACACACCACTCCCCAATTTAATCTGATTGCTTTAAACCTTATTTTCTAAGTTTCCATCTGAACTTTCTAACATATTGTATTTATATCTGACCACAAAGCCAACAGGACCCAAAACTGGCACCAATAAAAAATGATACTAATAAGAAAATAAATCTATTAAAAACAATTTATCCACTGCAGTTGATTTATCATAACCTCTTCAAAACCGTAAAATAACCACAGTGAAGAGGTTCACGGCACTGCAGAGGCTACTCAGCATGACTCACTCCTAGGCTGCTCTAACTTCTCAGTCCACCCCGTAAAATACTACCTACTTGATATGAAAACAGCCATCTTCTTCACCCTGTGAGTAATTCCCACTCCTAGGTGGCAAGCCAGAACCCAAACCAGCCGGGGTGGGTGGGAACAAAAGCAACAGAAGGCACCAGGCTATACCTGTCTTGAGTATTCTCCCGCTGTCCATCAGCAATACAATATCAGCATCTTTTAAAAACTCCGTTCTGTGAGTGCAAAGAACCCTAGTCTTGTTTCTAAGAATTCCTAGAATGCATTTTTGCACAAGGTGATTGGCTACATCTGCATCGACAGCTGCCAGTGGGTCATCAAGAAGGTATATGTCCTTTTCCTAAAGAAAACAATTACAAAGACGTAGCCAGTATTGCAAAAGATGGTAAGAAATTGACAGAAAACATCCCTTTTTCTTCCATTTTTAATTATTCTCAAGAGCAGAACCCACTAATTGTTCAGGAAGGCCCTTGGAAGAGATCTTTATGTTTCATTTCAGTATTTTGTCCTCTTCTCCTGCTCACCCGGTCCTTTATTTACCTGGTACACAGCCCTGGCAAGTGCAATTCGAGCTTTCTGTCCCCCGCTGAGGGTCACTCCATTCTCACCTACCTCTGTCTGATCACCAGCAGGTAAGATCTAAAAGTTAAACAGACAAAATAAATAAATGAACACAACAGCATTTCATTCTGTCTTGTATCTTCTTAATAAGAACTTTTTTGTACACAGTGTACCCTATCCAGAACAACAAGAGATGGGAAAGTAGGAACCAGGACTCCCAAGTGATCCACAACTGTAATGCCAGCCACCATGGACACTGATGGTCTGCAAAGAGCCCAAACCGATTAAGCATTATCCAGCAATGCTAAGAATCAGGCCAGGTACTAGTTTTGGGTTTTTCTTCCAAAACCATGAAAGGGGAGAAAACAGACACCATTCCACTGTGCGCCACTTGGAGGCACTCTTAGCGTCACAGTGCCTAGGCATGGAATGTGAGGTGGCCACTGCTCATGAGATAATGCTACAAGCTTGAACCAAAAAACGGTTTTCTTTTTTCCCAGCTCTGTTCAAGCTTCAGTCCTGAATCAGAGTGAACGTTAGACCAAGCCAACACACACTGCAAAACTGGTGCTTCTCTCTCAAAAATCATGAAACCCCCCCAATAAGATAGCGTAGTTAATTAAAAAGGTCTCTTCAAAAGAAAATTATCTGTGCTTAAGTCTCAATCAGTCAGTAAGGCAGGTTAGTTGATTAAAATTGTGGTTTAAACCACAATTGTGGTTTAAACCACAACAGGCTTTCTCTGGATTGGGGCAGCTGTGTACAGAAATCCACCTACATAATACAGAACTCAAAACAAAACAGAAGCATCTTAAAGACTAACATTTATTGCAGAAGAAGCTTTTATGCGTTAAGAGTTCACATCACTGAATGCATCTGTAGCAGTTACTTAGACTCAGAGTTGCAAGCAGACATACAGGTAAGTATGAGAAAATGTTTCAAAGAGAAGCCAGTTTAAAACAGTGACCAACCAAAGACAAATCAATCCATACAGAGTGGGTGAGGACCACTGCTAACTGTAGAAGATGCACTCCTTGATTATATACTATGTTTACCGTACTCTGCAAAGAGGGGCTGCGACTTAGTCGTAGAACATAATTCTTTGCACATAGAAGGTCCCAGCTTCAATCCTGGCATCTGCAGTTAAAGGGATCAGGTAAGCAGATGATCTGAAAAATTCAACCTGATACTCTTGAGAACTGTTCCCACACAGAGTAGACAGTAGTGGCCTTGAGAGACCAACAATCTGATTCAGTATAAGGCAGCTTCAAGTGTTCTTGTGCTCATCTCCTACAGTCAGGAGCGGTCCTCCTCACCTACACTGCGTGGATTCACTGAAAATGATGTTTTTGTTGTAGGGCTCTTACATTCAAGTCATCAGACAGAGCACAGGCTTCCACTACTTCCTGGTAAAATTTGGCATCATACTGTTTCCCAAAGAGAATGTTTTCACGGATACTAGTAAACTGGATCCAGGGCTCCTGTGTGGCTAAGCCAAATCCTCTTTCCAGATCCCCAACGTAAACCAGCTCACCTTGACTGCAAGAATTCAGTAGACAAGCATCAGGAGGAGGACACACACACAAAAAGCAAATTTGTTTAGTTAGAGTGTGCTTGGGAAAACAAACCTAACCAGTACTGAATTTCTACAAAGGCTGATGCTGAACTTCCATGCCTCAAGTCATGCTTGTCTGACCAAGAATCCATGTCCTTAAACCTCACCAATATGGAGGAAAAGATATTCTGTACATGTTTGGAAGCACTGGAGTGGATCCTGCCTCTATCCACCACTCCACTGAACAAAGTTTGAAGTCTTCCTCCAGTCTCAGGAGCCTTCTTCCTCCCACTTCAGTGGTTTCAGTTGAAGAGAGGTTCCTTAGGCTGGAGGAAGGCTCCTTGAATATAGCTGCACCCACCTCACTACCTATCACATTTTTCTCACTCACCCTCCAAAGAGCTCAGGGAGGCTTAAATGCTCCTCCATTTTATCTTCACAATAACTCTGTGAGATAAGTTAAGCTGAGAGAAAGTGACTGGCCCAGAGTCATCCAGTGCACATTATGGCTAAGTAGAGATTTGAGGTAGAGTTGCCAAAAACCTGGAGGAAAAAAGTGTCCCTGTAAAAGAGGCCCAATGGGATGTTATTAGCCAGGAAATGATCTTCACCTCCACAACAGAAAAAGTTTCACATGCCTATTTCTACAAATTAAGCCTCTATTAAAGTGACAGGACTTTTTTCTCTAGGCTGTTGGCAATCTGAATTTGAATCGTCTTCCTGGCCCTTGTCCAAAACTGAAATCACTATACAAAACTGGCTCTCTGTTCTTTAATAAATATTTCTAGAGATAGCCCCAGCAATAAAAATAGGTTCCAGGACTGGATCTGATAAGTCCTAATTCAAATTAAGCCTAAAATCTAGCCAGTGGAATCATGGAAGAGAGGAGGCATTATTTACCTGCTGAGTTCTCCGGTGATAGCTGCAAGCAAAGTGCTCTTCCCACATCCAACCTTCCCAACTACTGCCACCAGCTTGCCCTGTGGAATGAAAGAAGCACCAGTACTTTCACTGCTGAATTCTGAGTTTTACTATTCATTCAGAATCTTTGTCTCCTCACAGCTTTTTACGTGAAGTGACTTGGTTAATGCTTTCTCCCATACCGGTGTGCTCCCTTGCTTACCTTTGCCACCGTAAGATCCTCAATAAAGAGTTGCAAACTTCCTCGAGGCCCTTGTTGTTCAGCACCATCCTTGCTTGGTGGTGACCATGAAAAGGTGGACTGGTGCATTTCCAGGGCAGAAGATGGATCAGAGGGGTCAGCTGCAATGGAAAAGAAAAGTGGCATAGTTACAGTTAATCTCTCCAAAGGCCAAGAGCTGCATCTGGGATTTGAGAGTGGTACAGCATACTTCCTGGGTCAACCAGACAGATCCAACAGCAGTCTCCAAAAGCAGGCTATGCAGACGACACTGAGCTCTAGTACACCTCAGTTGCAGTACAGAGAAGGATTTCTTAGTAATAACCTTTCTTTTGCCTTCTGTTCCCCTCAGCTGGGGTCAATTAGCTCAGGCTTGAAAAATACTTAGGAGTAATACCCACAGCAATCCTGTGGCTCTGTCTCTCTGAGGTGGACACAACAAGAAAGAACAGTTGAGAGATGAGAACAGGAAAGTAAAAGGTGGAAGAACAGAGAGCTGCCATCCCAGGCAGAGTGAACAGAAAAAGGCCCTACTGCCAAGGTGGAAATCTACAGACATAGGACTTGTATCTCTATGCTATAGTTACGTGCCACACTCTCCAAAGCATCTTTGAGGCAGTTTCCACGAAACATCAAACCAAAAACACAGAACATTAAACAAAAGCCACAAAAAGGCAGCACTAAAATTCAAACAGCAATAAAATTGTAAGAGTTTCGATTAAATGTCATAAAGCAACATTTTAAAAAAGCAACACAAAGCCCAGAGCATCCTATTGCTCTTCTCACAGCTCATCCCTATGAACCCAGAAGTAGCTGTGTCCCTATTCTGATGACCCAACCCAACTGCCTATCCACTCCATTTCCTCTGGCTTCCATACCTCTGCTGTAGTAAGCATCCAAATCCTGGTCGGTGAGCTCAAGGAAGTGCTGGATTCGATCCAGAGACACTTTGGCTTCCAAGATCCCATTCAGCACCCAGGGAAAATTATTGAGAGGAAGAATGAGCATCCCAACAAGTGCCAAGGCTGTGAATACCTGTGGTGGAGACAGAAGGACTAATGGGAGTCAACACCGACATTTCAGGCCTAATAAACAAAGCAGCATTTTAGCACAATTAGTTAAATGGGAAGCAAAGAGTAGGGGTGCACAATTCTCACAACAAAGGAAAGTATTCAGTGGGGGTACCACAAGGACTGGTGCTATTTAATTTGTTCATAAATGGTGTGAAACTGGGGGTGAGCACTGTAACAACCAAGTATGCAAATGATACCAAACTATTCAGGATGGTGAAAACTAATGTGGATTGTGAAGTGCTCCAAGAGGAGCTTTCCAAACTGGGTGAGCAGCCAGGCAACAATAGAGCAAACAGAGAAGACAAGTGCAAGGTGATGTACACTGGAGAAAAGCATCCTGATCTTAAATATATGCTGATGAGGTCTGAACTGGTGATAACTGAGAGGGAAAGAGAATCTCGGGATTGTAGGGGGTAACTCCAGGAAAATGTCAACTCGCTGTGTGGCTAACTCCATGCTAGGAATTATTACGAAAGTAGCTGAAAATAAAACTGCCAATATTGTAATTTTATTTATACCGTAGAAAATATAAATGCCACCTGACAGCTAAAGGAAAGTAAGGTAAGCAGCAGTCCTAAGACAAGGTGCCACTACTAAGAAAGCCCTGCCTCTGGTTGCAGCCCACCTCACTCTGCAGATGGGGACACAGAGAGCAGAGCTTGAGACGAAGATCTTAACTGTAAGGCTGGACAGCACAAATCTTTTAGCACAGGGATGATCCATCCCAACCCATGACAGTAGCCTGACCATCACACTTTGGAGCAAATGAAGATTCCAGAGAGCTTTCAAAGGGCACCCGTACAGAGTGCACTGCAGTAAATCTAACCTGGACGTGACCAGAGCACGGATAACTGTGGCCAGACCACACTTTTTCAAGGAATAGTTGTCGCTAGAATACCAGCTGAAGCTGATTAAAAGGTGCAACATGTCATGGAGGTAACATGAGCCTCCAACCACAGTCAGGATCCAGCAGCAGCCTAGTCTTCTGAGGGAGTGCAATCCCCTCCAGGATGGGCTGACTCCTCAGTCCTCTCAAGTGGCTTTGTTGTTGAACAATAGTGCCTCAGTGTAGCCTGGTCTAAGCTTCAGTTTATTGGCCCTCATGCATAGCATTACATTCTCCAGGCACCATTGTAGGACAAGGGACAAAGATATATATATTGACAGCTATCACTGTGCCTTCAAAAGTTTAGTCATAATAGACGCAGATCCTGGTATGTAACCAAGAAGCTCCTGATTAGAGAAAGTTATAACTGCACTTTTTTGATAGGAAGCCTCTGTAGAAGGAATAAGGATGCAATAAGAATGGAATGCTATTTAGAAGTTGCAAGGCAGCCGAGAACGAAGTTTAATGTGATTCACAGTCCTTATCAGCTAGCTCTCCACATGTGAGCCCAGGAAGTCACCCAGTGTTCTCTAAAGTTCCCAATGTTCTGAAGACAAGACAAGTGAAATTACTGACACCACTGAGAGATGCACTGAGTCAAATTATGCTTGTATGATGTTAACTGCCTGGTACCAATTAGAGACCCTTTAATGTGTAAACTATATGTGATGTCATTTGGGTTATAAGACCTTCTGCCCTTCCTGGTTATGGCAGAATACAGCTTTGGAAGTGCTAAGGAACTCAGCCCTGTATTCCCTGTTTTGAATTCATTAAACAGATATCCATCTAACTCATTGGACTCACCATTCAAGACTACTACTCTAACCACTACATTGTACTTTCTTGTACAGCTCTGTGGTGTGGCTTCTTTTGGAATATTATGTTCAGCTCTGGTCACCATAACTGAAAAAGAATATTGCAGAACTGGTAAGAGTGCAGAGGAGGGCAACTAACCTGGATAGAGCATCTTTCCTATAAAGAAAAGTTAAAGAGGCTGGGGCTTTTCAATTCAGAAAAAAAGACAACTAAAGGGCAGGGCACAGCAGAAGTTTATATAATTATACATGGAGAGGAGAAAGTGGAGAGAGATAACTTTTTCTCCCTTTTCTCATAATACTATAATTCAGTGGAACCTACCACATCTGATGGGGAATAGATTCAGGGCAGCCAAAAAGAAGTACAACTTTATTCAGTGGTAATTCAGTAGTGGAATTCATTGTCAGTGTACGTAGTGATGGCCACAAGCAAAGATGATTTTAAAAGGAAACAGACTGACAGAGAATTTCAGTGCCTTCCCTGTATAATCTGACATGGTAATTGGATGTGTTGTGCAGCAATTACCACATCAGATTACACAGGGAAGCTATTGAAATTCATAAACACAAACACAATTTCAACAGGAAAGAAGAGAGTTTAAAAATAAACAGGGCATGGTTTCCAGTCCTGAAAAACACAAAATGCTCTAAATCTTACAACAGCACTACAGATAAGATTAGAATTTCAACAGCCAATCCATATTTCAGCCAACAGCCAATTTTAACAGCCAATGCATCTTTCTGTTATACCTCTGAGGATGCCAGTCACAGCTGCTGGTGAAACATCAGGTACAACAATGCCAAGACCATAGCCATACAGCCCAGAAAATCGACAACTAATGAACTCCGGCCATGAAAGCCTTCAACAACATATTTCATACATTGATTCCTTTCTACGATAGAGTTTACTATTGGCAATGGCTATGGAGCCAAAGAACAGGAAGATGGGTAGGATTAGAGCAAAATGGGGGCCTGGTAGCCAAACAAGATGATGCAGAAGGATAGTTAATTGTGTAGGGCATAGAGATGTTAATTCCTTGCCTCTGAAAGCCTATTGTTTCTTAGAGGATGAATAAGAGCAGATAAATTGAGACTAAGTAGATGTCACAAGCACAAGAGCTAGGGATGTCTGTTTTATGCAAAGTAGATGGCTGATATTTACAGAATGTCATGTTCTGTCCTATATGTCATATTCTATACCTGAGAAATGAAGCCATGGTTATGCTAAAGCTAGCCACTAGACTAACTTCCTGTGACAGCTGCATTCAACTTCCAGTCGCAGCTGCATTCACCATATGAGCTAAGTGATGGGTTTCACTGTTATAAAGTATTGAGAGAAAAGAATCCTTTCCAAAAATTATTATTTTGCTTGTTTGAGATGGCTATACACTCTCAAACACAAGAGTGTTTCAGAGGGTTACCACAATTTCCAAAACATCATATGGGAAGAAGAAGAAGAAGAAGAAGAGATTGGATTTATATCGCACCCTTCACTCACTTAAGAGTCTCAGAGTGGCTTACAAACTCCTTTTCCCTTCCCCTCCCCACAACAGACACCCTGTGAAGGTAGGTGGGGCTGAGAGAGCACTTTCCCAAGCTGTCCTTGAGAGAACAGCTGGTACAGAGCTATGGCTTGCCCAAGGTCATCCAGCCAGGTGCAAGTGGAGGAGTGGGGAATCAAACCCAGTTCTCCCAGATTAGAGTCCGCGCACTTAACCACTACACTACACCAAACTGGCCATTTTTCAAATGCTTTCTGAAGTACCTTAACATGCAACCCAAATAGAAGTCTCCTAAAACAGCCACATCTCCTACCTTGGTAGCAGAGAGCTGGTGTCCCAGCAGAACATATGTGATGAAGATGAGGATGGAGACAACCACAGGTAGTGCTGCCCAGAGGTAGACACACAGGGCATCCAAGTACTTGATAGCACGTAGGGACTTCAGCTCTTTGGCTCGACACCCATACACTCTAGTGCCAAAATGCTGCTCCCAGGTATAGAATTTGATCACTCGCATGCCACACAAGAACTCTGTCATCAACTGTAAGCAGCAGAAGGTACAATGTAAGAGGCATAGGCATCTCTCTCTTAACACACACTCCAAAATTAGGCCAGGCCATAAATTACATACTAGAAAGAGAAAATCTGAATCATGTTCCCTTCTTGTATGATGCCATATCAGTGTGCACAACAATGACTGGGGCATTTCTATTAATTTGCTGCAGCCACCCAGGGGCTCCCAAATAAACTGTATTCAGATTCTCTGAAGAATCCAGCTAAGTTTTAAAATGGACCACGCTCCTATTCTAGCAACTTTAGTGTGCAAAACTGGGACCCTAAGAAAGTGGGGCAAGTGGGCAGGTGGGGGGGGTCTACAGGTGAGAGTCTGTAGCTGATCCCATGCTCATAAGGAAGTGATTGTACACAGGTAGGGGCTGGGTCCAGAGCACTCACGCCTGCTGTTTCAATGTGTGTAATTGTCTTCTGTAGAAGGCTATAATAGGTCCATCTTTGTTACAAAAAACAGAGTGTGAGTATGCCTTTTGTTTCAGTACTGCTAGCTCATTACTAATAGGTAAATCACGCAGACTCTATTATACGAGTTCACTGTCACAAATACCTAAAAAATTCAACACATAGCTATTCCAGGAAAAATGAACAGATAAGCACAACAGTGAGCTTTGGAAATGCTGAGTAGCCCCACCTCACCTTGACACGGGTGTCCTTGTGCTTCAGCATCTCCTTGTTGTTCTCCATGATCCGATCTGCAACAACTTTATTAACGGGAACAAGCAGCAGAGCCATAGCCAGCCCTCCCAAGAAGGCTACGCCTACCTGCTGGTATAGGAGGTAGAGTGTGATGGCAAACTGGAAAGGAAGACTCCACACCTCATGGAAACTGCGGCAGAAATTGACCAACCGATCAGTGTCAGTGCTCATAAAGTTGACAATCTCCCCCGTGGTGAAGCTAGCCAGGCTACTGCCCCTCACCCTGATCGCCTTCTGGTAGATAGCAGAGATAACAGCCGTGCGCACCATCAGCATCATCTTGTTTACCTCGTAATTATACTGATTCCTCATGATGGCACCCAGGAATGAACCAGCAAAGAGTCCTAGTGCATACAGCACCCCATGGCTAAGAGGTTCTTGGTGCGACTCCATAAAACTCACCAGCAGGTTTAGGAGCAGGGGCCCTGAGAATTCCAAAAGACTGCCAGCCAGCTTGAGAAGGCCCAAGGAATAGTAGCGCAGCCCAAAAGCTGTATGCAAGACCGACAGGAGACTCACACGCTTTTGAATATCATGATGATGATGCTCTGGAGATGGGAATCCATTGCTTTTGGCAAATAATCGGTTCGTGGAAGATGTAGTCTCTTCAGCATCTTGTCTGAAAGCTGCCTTTTTCTGCCAGCAAGTGGAGAAGCGTTCACAGACTCTGACTGCTTGGAGCCGTTGAGGTAGCTGATAGACATCCTGAGGCCGATTTAACATCCACTGATAGCCACGCTTCATAAGAGGATTCATCCAAGCATAGGAGAAACGTGACAGCCAGCTCTCTCCATCCTCTGCCACTCCCTGCCATGTGGGTACAGGAATCCCTGAGTCTGCCATAAGAGGCTCATGCTGCCAAGAATCATTGATACAGAAAAAGTCATGCCTGCTAGATGTGGGCATAATGTACCCAATTACATAGAAAACCATTGTGGTCAACTGTAGGCAGAGGATAGACACTCTGAAGACAGTGCCAGGTTGGAGGTGCTGAACACCCAGCTCGGTCTGGCAGCGCCACACCAGAGTGATAATAAGGGAGGGAATCGGAAACAAGGCAAGAATCAGCAATGTTGCAGGACCGCGGCTGAAACTACGTGGAGACTTGTAGAGAGCAAGCAGCGCCAAGCTATGAGTAAGCCATGCCAGTGTGGCTACACCACTCGCCAGTACTTCTAGGTACAAGGAACCCAATTCTCGTCGCCATATGGCTACTGGAATTATGTCTAGGACAGATAAACCAGCAAGGATAAAAGATGCAGCAATCTTGCATTTCCAACCAGGTCTGTGGACATTCCCCAAATCAAACGATCTAGTAAAGAGAGAACAGCATGCTTTAGAATGGAGTCTCTTATCCCTTCTCCTGATGTCCTTTCACCAGGCAGTCTTCGACATCTCATTTCCCAGTCTGTTAACTTTTGGAGTATATGCAAAAATGACCACACTGTTCCAGGCCACAGCTGAGGTATCTGATATACCTGCAGTTATTGTTCATTAGAAAATATGGAAGATTGGACTCTGCAAACATTCATGCTTACATTTATTCCTATAAGCTGTCAGAAAACAGTTTTGTGCAACAAAATCTTACATGTGTTTCAATGGGACTTTCTCATGAGTAAATGCCTTTAGGATTACAACCTTAAAACACCTCAGCAGTTAGAAAGCCAAACAAACTGCTAGGGTATCGTCATTTCTCAACATACATCATGGCCCATAAATGCAACCTCACTTAAATTGAATGGAATATTCCTATCACAGAATCTGTGATATACAAAGGTGAGAGCTAAAATATATGTGCCTGTATGTCAGATTTAGCTCACACATCTGGACTGTCATTAATACCTTGGTGTTCCTATGTAGCAAGCACTGACTATAGCTAGGATTGCATGTGGAAAAACGTTTAGAATCAGCTGGTTGAAACAATGTCCAACATTGCCATGTTCCCAGACAGGGAGTGGATCTGTCAAACTGCTCGCACACAGATTAGCCAAAATTTCCTCCATCCTCCTCTGGGGCCAAGGGCAAAAGCTACAAGTTCCTAAGAAAAAACAAACAAAAAAAAAGAAATCAGGTATGGAAAGCAAAAGAAAACCAAAAAAGCCTTGCTGCCCCCGTTTGAGAATTCTTTGAATGAAGATTAAAACCTTTTTGATCACTACGTTTCCTTCTGCTTTATAGGAAAGGATTGCAAACTGAAATGCAAAATGGTAAAATAATTCTATCATCAACTTTCTTCTGCTGCAAAAAAAAAAAAAGATTCTGAATTAATTTAGAATTCATTTCATCAACAAATTCCTTTATGTAATCTCCCTTCCAGTAAGGAGAGAAGAGGAAGCATAGTGTATTGTAGCAAAAAGAGAAGCACTAGCTTCACACACACCCCTTTCATGTGTTAGGGGGTTAAAGTGCCATATATCTGAAAGCTTTGCTAGTAGCCTTTGACTGCTGGTAGTGAGCTGACTACTCTCTAAATAAAATTAAAATTTTATTAAATTAAAATATAATTTTATTAAAATTAAAATATAATGTTGAGAACTAAAAATAGTGAAAACCAATAATAAGCTTCATATATTGAGCATGAATGTGAAAAGGAGTCTAATCATTGTTGTGACAGAATTTACAATGAGACATTGCCTTAAATTGAATAGTGTAAGGAACTGGTACTCTGAGGATTAGTTTGCTAGGGCAAGGCTTAGAGACTGCTGTGCAAGATGTTTTAGTTGCTGTTCCTATGAAAGTCGTTTCCAGCCCTTCCTCATTCAGTTCATTGTATTTCTGGGTCCATACCTAAACACTACAATTAGTCTATCTAAGGCAGCACTACCTACTCTGACTGGCAGGAGCTCTATAAAGTACCCAGCAGAGAAACGCCTTTCCCATTGTCTATTACTAGAATGCCCTTACCCGGAGATGCTAGGGACTGAAACCGGAATCTCCTACATAATTAGGGTTGCCAAGTCCAGGTTGAAAAATACCTGGGGACTTTGGGGGTGGAGCCAGGAAAAGGTGGGGTTTGGGGAAAGGAGGGGCCTCAGCATGGTACAATGCCATAGAGTCCACCCTTCAAAGCAGCCATTTTCTCCAGGGGAGCTGATCTCTGTCAGCTGGGGATCAGTTGTAAAAGCGGGAGATCCCCAGGCCCCACCTGGAGGCTGGCAGCCCTATATATAATACTTCTAACCACAGCGCAGAATCCACTTTAATTGCTTCACTTGGGGGGTTATTTCAATAGGAGGAGCTGTTTGTGTGCTGCAGGTTTGAATAGGAATCAGTTGTTTATAACCATGATTCCACAAAAATATTTTGGAGGACATAGTAGCACAGTGAAAACATTCAGTTCTGCACAGAGAGCTACTGTACATCAATGGGTCATCAGAGGTAGCATTTACCCAAGGCAAATCATTTAAAGCAGCTTCCATGTGGCCACATCTTATAGGCCTGGTGTAGTCACACATCAAAATGTAGTGGTAACATGAGCTGTACCACTTCAGAAGGTAAAGAGAGTATAAATTTTAACGCACTTTGATTTAAAAACTCTCTATGCTTATGCCCTTGCTGTGGTAACATCTCCTTGAAAAAAATTTTAAACACAGGGGACCATTTAAGAATGTGATCCTCACCCGCAGTCCAAAGCAATATGGTATTTTCCGATCACTTCAGAATACTGCTGCATTTGTAGGGCAGGCCATGAACCTGCACACAGAGGATGGAATGCATACAATTATTGGCAAATCAGAAAGCTAATATTTATTTAAAGAAGAAAAACAATTCCTATCTGATAATTATCTCATGGAAACAACATATATAAACCATGCGTGTTGTTTCCTCGATGTCTGCTAAATTCCACAAACATATCCTCCTTTCGGTAGTAGTAGAACTGATGTTGGCAACCACTACACAGGGCACTGTTGAATAGCCTAATGCAACATATTCTTTCTTTTAGGTGCCAGGCTGGAACATTTCGGTTCATCCAGGTTTTTAACCAAGGAGTTGATTTTTAACACTATTTTAGTCTGGAAATTATTTTAAGCTGGCAGTGGTTTGTTTTTATGCTTTTCTGCTGGGCTGGATTTTAATAAATATCCTTTAATATTTTGTTCTTATTATTTTTATTTTGTAAGCCACCTTGGACAGGTTCCTGGAAAGGCAACATACATTTCCCCCCTAAATAAATAAACAAATATACCTACCACCCTGTGAAAAGAAATCACAACTGAAAATTCCACAAATCAGTTAAATAAAAGGCCAAACCATTAACAAGTTAAAAATATGTGAATCTGGCAACACACAAGAAAACCTTGACAACACACATGCATGCATGCACACATACATGTAAACCCCCTTCATTTCATTTGAGCCTTTCCCCCTCAAACAAAACATTTGATGGTATTTGCCCAGATTTGGAAGTTTTCAAACAAAGGTTTTCTCAAGCATTAATTACATTATCATAATCTTTCCAGGCTTGATATTGCCAGCCCCTGTTTTCATGAACTATTATCATGCTTATTCACATTTGAATGTGGCACAGAAACATGCCTTTTATTTTTCACAGCTTTCTAAACTGATGTTTCAGGTTTCCCCCCTGCAACCCATGTATTTACATATAAAATAAAAAGCCTGCTATGATCCTGTCTTCCCTTCAGACTATTGGGGCTCAGCCTACATCAAATACTTTCTTCCAATGCGGGGGTGGGTGGGTTGCTTGCTGTGGTCTCTAGTGACAGAAACACACCTGCACTTTCCTGGTAGCAGCCTCTGACAAAACAGAATCTAGCTCATGATGAAACAAAAACCTGCTAATGCTCCAAGACTTCCGTTTGTTCTTCCCAGGTTCCAGACCCTGATGGCAAAATTCATATTATAGGATGCAACCGAAACGATATCCTCAAATTACAGAGAAACATCCCTTGCCTTGCCGCCATCTCAGTTCTTCTGTTTTTACCCAATGGGAAACTAGGGTGACTACATGGAGGCATTTTCAACATAAGGCTTATTGAGAGCGCCAGGTCCCCCTCGGCCACCGGCAGGAGGAAGTAGGGTTGCCAGATCCAGGTTGGGAAACTCCTGGGAATTTGGGGATAAAGCCTGGGGAGGGGAGGGGAGGGGGGAGGGGGGAGGGGGGAGGGAGGAGGGACCCTCCCCCCCCCAACCATCCTTTTTCTCCAGGGGGACGGATCTCTGTATTCGGCTGTAATTCCAGCCAACCCTCAGGTCCCACCTGGACTGGCAAGTCTAACGCTCATGCGCATTACATATGCTCCTCCTCCGCTTTCTCTCCCACTGACGAGGCCTCTCTTCGCGTGCGGTGGGGCGGGGATAAGACAGCAGATTCTCACCACCGGGAGGCAGATGCAAGAGGTACAAAGGAGAAGGGGGTACAAAGGAGCGGTGGCGATCGCCTCGCTCCGTCTCAAGTAGGACTCATTACACTCCCTACGAGGAACAAGCGCCAGAACCGGCGCTCCAAACCGGGTTCTTTGCTTCCGGGCCAAAAGCATCTTCTTCTCCCGATAGCGGCCGCTGCTGTCAGGGAAGACCCTTTACAACCGGTTTGTGTGCGGTGATAAGGGAAGGTTGACTTGCAAGAGTGAACCAAGTAAGAAGTTTGCGCTATAATCTGATCCCCAACTGAGAGGCGCAAGTTTTTTTGGAAGTAGACCTCTCTGGCCGTTATGATAATACGGTTTTGAGAATAGGAAAGAGAGTCTTCTCACGATCTTCAAAGTCGACTAGTGACTGGTTTACAGATATGAGCTCCTCACTTGATGACTGCATTATTTCAGGATGACTCTCATAGAGAAACTGACCATCACTACTAACATTATCTCTCCAATGGAAATCAGCTAACACATTTAGCTGCCTGCCAGTCAACAGGTGGACAGAAATCAGGTGTACATAAATTTATTATTTAGGTGATTTATGTCACCTCTGCAGAGACATGCTTGAGGTGGCTTTACAAGTAAAAACACAATACCATAGAACCATTAAAATCAATTCTAAAATAAGCCATTAAAAACAGCAAAAACAATCACTGGGCATCCTAGAGGTATATTTATAAAAACAGTTCTTAAAGGTGCCACTGGACTCAAACTTTATTCCGCTGCTTCAGACCAACACAGCTACCTACCTAAAAGTTCTCAAACTAGAAACAGACCATAAAACAACTAAAACGTTTTTTTTAAAACCTTCATTGTATATAAATCCAGCATGTACAGATGAACCTGTTTTAGGCACATTTATATAATCAGCGGAATTAAGTTTTTTATGGTGGACTATACCTCTTCTCGCTGCAGATGCCTTAGGGTTGAATGCTTCCATGTTTAAAATAAAATCCATGGATTTTGAAAACATGTCAGAGAGAAAGGTTCAGTAAAAGACTACCCTTTCATCCACTATCAGATCCACCACCAACATGTAGTTTAGACTTAGAAAGGCAGGGGGAAAATACAGACTGAAGCTGGGTAGGAGGGATTTTCCTCATACACTGTTTCCCTGATTATCCCCCAGCATACTTTTAGAGCCATTCAAACGTACATCCTTAGCCTAAGCATGTTTAATAGGAAGTAGGGCAGAGTCATATTTTATTATTTTATGTTATTTAGACAATTCTATGCATTATTTCTGTATTAAACATCCAAGTCAGCTCACAAAATAATAAAATGTAGAAAACAATATTATGACAGTGAAAGTATTTTCCATGTTTATTTTGGCACTTGCCCATTCTGGCATTTGCTGTAGCATGAAAACAGAAGGGTGCACAACACATTTTCAAACACCCAGTGATATGAAGTTCATGTGCAAGTCTATGGAGCCACATTTGACATTGGGGACAGGTGCCTCCGCAGACTTTACCTATTTCCTGCAGGGTGAACAAGGGGAACATACCTGCTACAATAAAATATGCAACAATTCTCAACCATAGTAATTTAAATGGGACCACTATGTAAATGTGCTCAGATTGCAGCCAGAACTTTTGTCTGTTTGCTCAAAAGTAAGTTTCATTCCACTAAATGGGACTGACTCCCAAATAAGTGTTCATAGGATTTTTGCCTTCAGGTAGCCACTCCTGCCCAAGTGTAAGGTATCCTACACTCACCCAGCAGCGAAACACCGACATCACTGATGCTGTTTCAGTGGTTGGAGAAAGTAGTCATAGCTTCTCTCTTACCAGAATGAAACTGCAGCTTCTTCAGTCCCTCTCCTATGCAAATAACATGTAAGAATAAAAAATTCCTTTTAAAAAATATTGGAATGTGGGTATACTTTACTGGGATAATCCATTTCAGCTCAAAACCTTCCATGCTATAGGAGGTTTTAATGAAAGTTAATTATCAAGTTTTCAGCTGCAGATTGATCTAAAATGCTAGAATCCTGCAATTCTCAAGCATTCTCTCTCATCAACTATTCAGTTATCCTTCTCTCACTAAATATTACATCTAGAGAGGAACATATATGGATCAAGAACATAATCATGTTAATTCTGCTGAGTAATCAGTTTTCCATTCACTGAATTTGAAAATTTCCTTTTCTTCATATGGCTCTTTCCCCTCATTAGATGGAGTTTACACTGTAGAAGACCCTGAGACAGGGTGTGTCATAGTGGTCAGCAATTCAGTAAAAGCTTAGGTCAAAACTGATCACTTCAGGGGCGCAGTCTGACTCCTCCAGTTGCCAATCTAGAGACGAGAGGTATATATACAGAGATTGGAAACTGTTGGAAAGGGACTTGTAGATATGCCATTTGAGGGATGGGGTGGTGGTGGAAACCCTAGCTTACCATTGCCAGTTTCTTCTCAAAAGGAGTGGTGGCAAACCCAAAACCAGTTTCAGGTCAGGAGTGTAAAAATCTTGAAGACTTCTCATAGTTCCTCAATAGGGGAAATAACATGTCCCAGTACAACATGAAAAAGTAACATATACTCAGGGGCGTAGACTTTTGGAAATTTTGGGGGTGGTGGGGGCTCCTTAGCGCGCGCGCTTTGCGCGCGCGCTCACTGGGACAATGTTCTCCCCCCCCGAAACCGCCGCACCTCCCCAGGTCCTTCCGAGGCCCGCCAGCCGCTGCTGCCAGTGCCTCTCTCCCCCCACCTTCCCTCTCCCTCTCCAGCAGCGGTGGCCAGGCCTCGGAAGGACCCGGGGAGGTGTAGCGGTAGGCGCTCTGATTTGCCAGGGGTTGCTGAGCCCCCCCCCCAGGAAATTTCGGGGGTGGCTCAAGCCCTCGAGCCCCCCCGTACTCTACGCCTATGTATACTTACACAAGCTCTTTCTTGTGTTATAGGAGCCTAGGTACAGGAAATCCAGGCTGGTGGCTGAACACGCAAGGAAGTTCACCAGGAACTACTGACTGTCTTGGAGTACTTTCAGCATTTGAATAGTGAAGACTCCTTTCACAGGAGACTTTGTTCTGCCCTTATCTTGTTTTGCTATGTTATGCTAGATAAGGAGAAGGTTCCACGGAGGATCAACCTTCCTGTATAAGAGCAAGTTTTGAGTCCTGTGGTACCTTTAAGACCAACGAAGTTTAATTCTGGGTATAAGCTTTTGCTTATTAGACACAAGGTATAGATAGGATCTCTCAGTCTGGGGCAAGTGATGCACTGTATTCTTGGTGCTAGGGGAGGGCAACAGTGGGAGGGCTTCTAGTGTCCTGGCCTCACTGGTGGACCTCCTGATGGCACCTGCTATTGAAAGACAGAAATGCTATCTCTGGTGGTGTTTCCCCAGCCCTATTTGAGAAAACACCCGGCACAATCCTGTAGAGCAGAAAATTCCAAACAACAACTTTAATACAGGCTTTAGACACAAATAGGCCGAGGACAGACTGGCAGTCTGGCCCGCTCTGCCTCCGCTTCAAAAGCCGTGGCCGTTCAGACTGCCGCATCTGCCCCAAGGAGTGGTGCCCCGGCTGCTGCGATGCGGGTGTGAACGTGCGCCAGGAGGGGGAGCCGCATGGCGTTTGCATGCTGCCGTAGGAAGCCGCCTGCAGTCTGAACGCTGGCAATTCCCCTGCCTTATTCTGCCGCGCCGTGGAGGCGCAGCAGAATACAAGTCTGTCCTTGCCCAGATATTTGCAAGCTGTTCCCAACAAGCCACAACAAACACTCAAGATTCAGACTTACTTTTCTTCAACAGAAGATGCCATGAGAAAATGAAGGTAGGTGGGGTAGGGCTGCCAAGTCAGCCCGGGGGGCGGGGGATCCCCCGCTAAAGGGGTTCCCGATCCGCCGGCCAGCATTTGGCCGGCGGGAACCCCACCCCTGACGTCGTCCAGCGAGGATGACGTAATGACGTCGTCCAGCGAGGACGACGTAATGACGTCCCCCCCCAGGTGACAATAAAGGAAGACTAAAACTACCCCCCACTCGCCTGTGAGCCCTGCCACGCCGGTCTCCACAAGGGCGCCACCATTTTGACAGGTGCTATGCGACAGCACGGGCGCGGACAATGGGGCTAGCCAGGCCTGTTCTCGCGACAGGCAGAAAGCTCATCAACCAATCCTGGGTGGCGGCGCTCGGCCTCCCAAAACCGGCTCCAAGAACGCGCGCCCAGAGGCCAGGACTTTGCTCCCCAGGATGTCCTCTTCGTGGCACCGAGGCCGGCTCCCCCAGCTATGAGAGCGGTGCCCCCCCCGCCCCCCCCCCCCGGGAAGCTTTGCTCTTGGGGCGATTGCCAGAGCTTGCCCTGGCAACGCCCCCAACGTGCTGACGTCACTTCTGGTGACGTTGCTGGGCGCGCGCGCTTTGCGCGCATGCCAGAAAGAATTCCCGGACGGAGGAGGACTCCCCCCCCTGCCGTTGAGTTCCAAAGACTTGGCAACCCTAAGGTGGGGGAGAGAGGCTGTTGCAGGTGGGGGGGGGGAGAGAGAGAGAAAGGTAGGGGGAGAAAGAGAGAGAGAGAAAGGGGGGAGAGGGGGGGAGAGAGAGAGAAAGGGGGGAGAGGGAGTGAGGGCGAGAGAGAAAGGTGGGGGAGAGAGAGGGGGGATGGTAGGTGGGGGCAGGCTTTTACTGCCTTTCCTGGGCTCTGCGCTTCGGTGTGGAGCCCAGGGAAGGCGACGGCGGAGTACCCTAAAGGCGGTGGCGGGGAGGGGGAAGTGGCCATTGACTTACCTGCTGGCTTCTTCCTCCTCGTGGCCCCTGCTGGAAGGGCTGCTGGAAGCAGGGGGCAGGGCTCCGGCCCCAACCAACCCCTGCTCTTTGCCCTTAAAGGGAAAGCTCCCTTTGAGGGCAAAGAGCTGGGAGGCCAGACCTTGCACTCGATCCGAGTGTGGGACCTTTTCCTGCCGGCGGGGAGGGGCGGGGCTGGCTTGGACGCCAGCCGGCGACCCCTGTGAAATGGTTGCTCAACCCCAAAAGGGGTCCCAACCCACAGGTTGAGAATCGCTGTCTTAAAGGAACATTCAGTAATAAAGGTTATGCATCTGTTACAGTGTGAAGCTATAACCTCTGTTTGAGCCTTATTAGATCTCTGACTGTATCAAATAAATTACTGTTCAACTGACATTCTGTACTATCCATCTGAATATGGCATTTGGATGAGAGCTACTCTGTGATCACCCAGAGTAGGAGCCCCTAAATTTCTGGGGAGTCCATTCCTAAATCCCACATGGTTCTGCCTCCATAGATTGTGACAATGGTCTGTGATGTCACTGGCTCTTCCCTATGATGTCACTGGGCCTCAGTTCTTTTAAGGACCTTGAATAGCAATTCCTCTGCCCTCCCCCCCCGAAACTGGAAAGTCTACACCCTTGACTCCGAGTGAAGGCTGGGGTATAAATCCAGTTTTTCTATAGCTGCGCAGCTATGGCAGGAGTTCATGCCATTAGTCCCAATGCAAACAGAAAAAACCACACAATAGTCATAGCAATTGCTTGAAGAGATCCTTTGAAGGCTGGTTGCTGCTAAGTAACTTCTAGTAGGAATGTAATACATTCTACTATCCTTGGTGTCTACCAAAAATGTTCAGGAACGTGGTGAAAGTTATTAATTCAACTCTCCACCAAACTGAAACCGTTCTGCCGCTTTTTTCTCTTCCCATCCCACTTAGGGGGCTGACTCCCTTGTTTTCTTCCTCCCATCCTCAGTAAGTTATTAATTACAAAATTCTGTTAAAGTCTGGACTAGATATTGTAGCTCTCTTTCTTTGTGTACGTGTGTCTTTTGCTCTTTCAGATAACACAGTACTTCTCTTTAACTTTGCATTCCGCTGGGCAGGGCTAGAAAGCGGGGCAGCCCGGCGAAGCAACTACTTTCTCCCGGCCCCGCCTCTTCCGCCTCACGTAATTCACAGTCTTTCGCGGCCATATTGTTTAGCAGATTTTCTTACATTCCCTTCCTCCCTTGGAACCTTGTCTCCGTTGGCTGCATCACCCGCGCATGCGCACAACTTGTGTGTGTGTGTGTGAGGCCGTAGAGTGAACGCGGCCTTCGCCGTCCTTGCAACCATGTACGGTTCCAGCAGCGACCGTTCGAGCCTGTCGTCCTCTAGCCGACATCAGGAAAGCAGCAGCTCGGGCTCCCGCAGTTCCCGCTCCGGCACCTCCACGTCCTGCCCGACTCGAGACCGCAGCCCGCGCCGCTCGCGCTCGCCCTCTCCCCGGGGCCGCTCGCCGTCTCCGCGCTTCACGAGTAGGGCGGGCTCTCCATCTGGGGGCAGCCGAAGCCGCCGCGGATCTGAGCAGCGAGACGGCAGTTTGAGCCGGGTAAGTATCCCCGAGGAACTCTCTTCGGTTTCCTCTTCTTCCCTCCCTAGCGCCCCTGGAAAGAGCTTTCGGCCTGAAACGGAGCCTCCACCGGGCCTTTCAGGAACATCCCCCCCCCCCCCGCTAATTCTCGGTGATTTCTGGTATCATAGAGCGGTTGCTGGTAAAAATACAATCTTAGTGCTGCCCCGCTTCTATGATCCCCCCCCCCCCTTTTCTGTCCGAAGAAGCTGTTTGAGAAAACGATATTATCGTCTTCAGGAGAGAATGCAGTTTAGGGTCCTTCCCCCCTTTGTGAGCTGATAAATTAGTAGTGTACCTGTACAGAATCTATATAGCTAGTTCTCAATGTTATCAGATCTGTGGGTACTTAAATTTGGACATAGGAGTGAAGCCCTGCGTTTGCAGGAAAAAAATGAAATCTAAAAATAAAATAGTGGGGTTAACCCCCTCCAAATAGAAGCAGATATAGTTGTTTGAAGAGATGAATAGCTTCAGTGGCTGTTGCTAACCAGCCATAATATTATTGCCAGCCTTCAAGCTCTGGTTTCTGTCACTTAAATGCAGGGGGATGGGGAAGGGCCCTTTTTGAAGCTTTTTTGGCCTTTGAGTGGAGACTCATCCAGGCCAGGCCCACCAGGAACTGCTAGGCTACTTGCTACCACCTGCCTGGTATGACTGACCTACATCTGTGTGCTTGTTCAACAGCAGCCACACCATGAATAGCCATGTGGTATGAATAGTTAAAGTTTCAAACTAGGATCTGGGAGACTAAGGTTCAAATCCGCATTTTGCCATGGAAGTTCACTGGGTGACCTTGGATAAGTTACGTATTCTCAGACTAACATCCCCCCAGGTGGTTGTGGGGATAACATGGGGAATAGGAGAAACATGTAAGCTGCTTTGAGGCCTCTGTAGAGAAAAGTGGGATATAAACAAAGTAAATACATATAGCTGAAATGGTGAGGCAGATAAAAGGCAGGTTGCTTGGAAGAAAGTAGGGAAAGGTGAGGATATGGGAGTTGCAAGGAGAAGAGGAGAAAATAGTGTGTGGAGGATTCAGAAAAAATGGAGGTGTCCTCTGTTGATTTTTTTGTTGGTTCTACAACATGTGCCTGTACCATAGCTCTTGAGTAGAGGCTGCCAGGGAAAGCTGAAGACAGGCACATAAAGGTAGGTTGGCTAGTTGATGGGAAGGAGAGAAGGAAACAGGAAAATGAAAGAGAGTATGGGGGGCTTTTAGGGAAGGGGAAACAGAGGGAGAGGAGGAAATGAAATGTTCCCTGCAAGTCTTACAAAATTTGCAAAATAGGAAATCTTAAATTTGTAGATATTTAGTGTTTGGCTTATTTTAGTAATGATATTGTCTCTGTTCCTGCTCTGCTGCTTAGTAATTCCCCCTGCAAAATTTATGATATTCAGTTTAATTTTTAACTTTTCTCTGTTTTTTAATACCTGTTTTGAACAGTCTTCTGTTATCTGGTATTCATTATAATTTCATCTTCATTTTGTTTCAAAATACCCCAAAGTAGTTTAATGTTTGTTTCTTAAAAAAACATGCTTAAAGGGGAAAAAATCTGGAAATTTTTCTGTTTTGTAAATCCTGGGGAAAATATGCACCAGTATGCTGAAAGCTTAAGTCCAATAGCTGGTTGGCTCAAAACTGGGTCAGGAAGGGTGGCTGAAGTGCTTTTAGAATAACTTCTGATGTCTGGGTGCAGACATTGGAAGTGATTTGATAGGTGCTTGGCCCATTTTTGAGCCAAATATCAATTGGGCTTTTTCAGTTTTCAGCACCTTGCCATCTACAGAAAAAGTGCCAGCAAAGCCTTCTGTCTTTTGATTTATTTATTTTTCCAAATTATTTATTTCAGTTTTCTTATGTCTTTTGATTTATTAACAGTTTGAATTCCCTTTTTATTGAATTGCTGGCCTTGCACACAATCACTGTTATGATTTAATTGTTTTAAGGGAAAATTTTAAAACAGTAGCTGGCACTCTGCTATATACCCGTGTGGCACTGTGATTGTGAATAGCCAAAATACCATTACTAAGAAGTGGTTTGCAGAGATTCATCTGCAGATGTAAATTTAGTGTGCAGAGGTGCAAATGTAAATTTAGTGTTGGTAAGTGTACTGTGGTGCACATTGGAACACTGAAAAAAATGCCGACTTGAATTATATTCTGATGGGTTCTGAACTGTCGGAGTCAAGATTTAAAGATTTTAGGGCTCTAGTGGATAGCTGAATGAAAATGTCGCCCCAGTGGGCAGCAGTGGTGAAGACAAACTGCATGTTGGGAATTATTTGGAAAGGGATTGAGGATAAAATGGCAAATACAGTAATGCCTGTATGTGGCGCCATGATGTGGCTTCATTTGAAATACTCTGTACAGTTCTGGTTGCCAAATCTCAACAAGGACTTCACAGAGCTGAAAAAATTACAAAAGGCAGCAACTATGATTTTATTTATCCATTTTATTTTATTTTATTTTCACATTTTTACCCTGCCCACCCGGCAAGCAGGCTCACAGCGGCTTACAAAGTGGCACAATGCTGATTAACAGTTGGTTTGTTTAGGAAAAAATGGCTGAGAGGGGGACAGATAGAGGTTTATAAAATGATGCATGGGGTGGAGAAAGTAGATAAAGGGAGCTTTTTATTCCTCTCCTGTAATACTGGCACACAGTGGCTTACAGATATAAAGACCTGGGAGAAAACATAGAAAAGTTGGGTGGCCCCCAGGGCATTTTTCATTTTATCTGGCAGAAAAATTAAAAAATTTCAGACAGCTGGAGGGAAAAAATAATTTTTTCACTTTTAAGAATGAGTGAAATACTTCTTAAAGCAAAGTTTTTCACATTCAAAGAGGAGAACATTAGGAATTCCTCAGGGAAATTTTAGGGAACACTGCAAAAACCTCCTAGGAAATACTTTCTTTTTTCAGTGAAAAAAATTCAATTTTAAAAAGCATTCCTCTCAATACAAATGTATAGCATGAAGAAGACTGAGGATTTTCTCAGGTCTTCATCATGGTCTCTGTGAATCATACCCATGGGGTACTCAGTGCGCCTGCGCTGAACCAATCGGTGTTGTACAAAGCTCACAACGGAATTTTTGCGCCAGCACCTCAGACATGCACAGAAACCCCAACCACGCATGCCCAGAGGGGTGGGGAGTGGATATTCAGCCAGTTCTCTTCTGACCACCATGCTGTTAACAGCTCTTTCTTGGTCGGTGAGATTTTTTCTCAGATAGCTCTCCGGGATCCCTTTCTCTCAGTTTCTTTAGTTTTTTTCGGTTACTCTTTTCACTTCCCTCTCTTTAAAAGAAAAAAAACACTATATTTTTCTTGTTTTTCCTCAGTTCAGCCTTTGGGCTTCCCCCCCCTCTTTTGTCCTCTATTTTACATTCTTTTATGGCAAAAAAGTGGGGATTTTTCAAATAGTGCACCAGCTGTGGTAGCAAACATGCACTGCCCGATGGCCACACGCTTTGTGTCCTCTGCTTGGGGGAAGCCCATCACCCAGATTCCTGCCCCCAGTGTCCCAAGTTCTCTAACCAAATGAGAAAAAATAGACTGGCACAACTACGTGTGGCCCTCTTAGAAACAGCTCTTACCCCTTCAGCTGCCTCCTCGACGGGAGCTCAACTCAGCATGAATCTGAACACGCCTCCGAAACCCTCCACCAACGGCTGCCATTTTGTCAAAATCGGCCTCTGACATTGTCCAATTGACATAGAAGCATCCTACACCGATTGCCCAGTTGGCTTTGTCCACTCCTGCCAAGAAGAAAAAGAAAGACAAGTCGGATAAGGGACATAAAAGCTCAGCTAAGGGCAGTCACAAACCCCTAAGGCGAGCATTATAGCTGACACTGTGGGCCCTGTGCAGAGCTCTGCTCCACAAATGCAGCCTGTTCCCATTGAAGTTCTGATCTCGGATCTGCCCAGGGTGATGCCTACCCATTTGACAGTTGAACCCTCCGATGTCGGAGCAGTTCTCGGAAACAACCATTCTCAGATGTCCATGAGGTTGAGGTCCTTGTCGGTCACTCTCTGCACAGGGATTGGTTGCCATCCAGATCTTCATTAACAGCCGACCGCTTGTGTTCATTCATCGATGCCAGTCTCCTTCACTGACATCAATCACAAGCCATCAATACCGACCCACCAGAGAGTAAACAAATATTGTGGACAAGGGGGACCCAATAGATGTTGTTTACCTTGATTTCCAGAAAGCTTTTGATAAAGTTCCTCGTTAAAGGCTCCTAAGTAAGCTTAATAGTCATGGGATAAAAGGACAAGTCCTTTTGTGGATCAAAAATTGGCTAATTAAAAGGAAACAGAGTGAGTATTAATGGGCAATTTTCTCAGTGGAGGGAGGTAAGCAGTGGGGTATCACAGGGATCAGTACTCGGTCCAATGCTTTTTAACTTGTTTATTAATGTTTTGGAGTTGGGAGTAAGCAGTGAAGTGGCTAAATTTGCAAATGACACGAAGTTGTTGAGGGTGGTGAAAACCAGGGAGGATTGTGAGGTACTCCAAAGGGATCTGTCAAGGATGGGCAAGTGGGCATCAATGTCGCAAATGGGGTTTAATGTGTCCAAGTGCAAAGTGATGCACATTGGAGCCAAAAATCCTAACTATAAATACACATTGATGGGGTCCGAACTGGCGGAGACTGACCAAGAGAGAGATCTTGGAGTCGTAGTAGATAACTCAATGACAATGTCGAGACAGTGTGCGACTGCAATGAAAAAGGCCAGTGCTATGCTGGGGGTTATTAGGAAGGGAATATAAAACAAATCAGCCAGTATCATAATACCCCTGTATAAGTCGATAGTGCGACCTCATTTGGAGTGCTGTGTACAGTTCTGGTCGCTGCACCTCAGGAAAGATATTATAGCATTGGAAAAAGTGCAGAAAAGGGCAACTAAAATGATAAAAGGGTTGGAACACTTTCCCTATGAAGAAAGGTTGAAGCACTTGGGGCTCTTTAGCTTGGAGAAACGACGGCTGAGGGGTGACATGATCGAGGTTTATAAGGTTATGCACGGGATAGAGCAGGTAGAGAAAGAAGTCCTTGTCTCCCTTTCTCACAATACAAGAACTCGTGGGCACTCCATGAAATTGCTGAGTAGTCGGGTTAGAACAGATAAAAGGAAGTACTTCTTCACCCAAAGTGATTAACATGTGGAATTCACTGCCGCAGAAGGTGGTGGCGGCTACAAACATGGACGGCTTCAAGAGGGAACACAAGGGGAGACCCACAAGAAACTTGCGGGGAGGGGGCATGTCCCCCATCTAGCTGGGCCCGCCACTCCCCCCCTCCCCCCATGGGCTCCCGGCAGTAGGATACTCATGGGGGGGGCAGGTGAGCCTCTCTCTCCTCCCTCCCTCCCCGAAAACAGTGGCGGCCGCGCGTTGAGCCTCCTTTTCTCCCTCCCGCCCCCAAAATTGGCGGTGGCAGCAGCCACATGCTGAGCCTCCTCCCCGGAAATCCGCGGTGGCCACAGCGCACCAAGCCCCCTCCCTCCCTGGAAATTGGTGGCGGCAGCGGCCATGCGCTGAGCCCCGAGCTCCTCCCTTCCCAAAAATTGGTGGCGGTGGCAGCCGTGCACTAAGCCTCCTCCCCTCCCTCCCCCCTCCCTCCCCGAAAACAGCTGTGAGGCCCGCCGCGCCCTCCCCGCAGCCAAAGCGTTCTCTTTGCCTGCACAGAGAATGCTTTTACTTTTGAGGGGATTTAAATATCCCCCCTAAAGTTTTTTTAACATTTAGGATTTTTCTGCACATGGGGGGAGTGCCCCCCGTGTGTAGAAAAAAACCCCTCCCCCAAGTGTCCCTCCATGCGGATTTAGGTATCTGCACTGGGGTGGGCACTTCGCTATTAGTATATCGATATGGAGCAGAAGTCCAACAGTAGCTATTAGCCACAAAGTATAGATAGGAACTCTCAGTCTGGGGCAAGTGATGCTCTGTATTCTTGGTGTTTGGGGGGGGGGGCAACAGTGAGAGGGCTTCCTGCCCCCACTGCTGGACCTTCTGAGGGTACCTGGTGTTTTTGGCCACTGTGTGACAGAGTGTTGGATTGGATGGGCCATTGGCCGGATCCAACATTGGCTTCTCTTAAGTTCTCATGTTCTTACGTTCTTATCGCCATACAGGTCGATTTCTCATTTGATCCCAATCGCCCATTGACAAGGATTGGTGCTACTCTTATGATGCCAATGCTATGCATCATTTTCCTCGTCTCAGTTGAGATCGCCAGTCACCGAGAGTGGCTATTCCCCGGGAAGGTCTCCTAGGAGCTTCCACCCTGCAGCACCAGCAGTAGTTGCTTGGGACCAACAGTGGTTCCAATACCTTTACGGTGCCTTCCCACTTTCATCTTCAATGCCTTGGTTGACCCCAGCAGGATTTTCTGATTGGGATCGTTCGTCTGCCCAACGCTCTCATTCGCCTGGAGTGCCTCGTGCTTTCCCATCAAAGGCTTTCCAAATGGATTGTCAAAGTGATCTGCCTCTGCTACCTTCTTTCTAAGCATCCTCTTCCTGGTCCACTTTGTGCTCACTCCATGAGGGCTATGATGACATCTACAGCCTTTCTTAAGGGAGTCTCGCTTATTGACATCTGCAAGGCTGCTAACGTGGTCCATGCCTAATACCTTTATCAAGCACTATGCGCTCGATGTCTGCAACCTGGATCAGACCTAGATGGTTGCCTTATTTTATCTTCTGCTGTGCATTGACTGTCTGCCAGCACCCTCCTCCAGCCCAGCTAATGCTTGCTAATCTCCCATGGGTGTGATGCACAGAGACCACGACAAAGATAAACAGGTTGCTTACCTGTAACTGATGATCTTCGAGTGGTCATCTGTGCAGTCACACCGCCTGCCCTTCCTTCCCCACTGTTGTCAGTCTCGGTCTCACTTTTCTGATTCTGCAGTGGCCAGAAGGAACTAGCGGGATATCCATGCCTCGCCCGTCTGGACATGCATGGTTGGGGTTCCCACGCATGCCTGAGGTGCTGGTGTGAAAATCCCGCTGTGAGCTTTGTACAACACCAATCGGTTCAGCATAGACACACAGAGTACCCCATGGGTGTGACTGCACAGATGACCACTCGAAGGTCATCAGTTACAAGTAAGCAATCTGTTTTTTTTCCATCGGGAATTCTGCGAGAATCCTTAAAAAATGGTTATGATGTTCATTCCTTTTGGAATAAGACAAAGTTTACTCAAAATCTGCAGTATGAAAGTTTTTATTTATGACAATCTATAGCATTAGATAATAGTAATTGTATATATTGTAGAAATATAATATTTTCAGTACTTTTTAGTGTAAATAGTTCCGGCAACAATTAATGTTATAATGCATTTAATGATGATACATTACAGAGTTTAGGAATTTCAGTGTTGTAAAGTTTGCTTAATATCCAAATATGCTGGTAGTCCTACCGATTGTGTGAATGTTTCTGTCCAAATTACACACTGTCTTGTTTTACAACAGGATTTTATCTACTGTTAACTTTTATTCTTTTCCTACTTTTCCTGTGGTAGAAATTAAGATACATGTTCAGTGGTAGCATAGGGTGCTGTAGTTTGCAACTCTTGGGTGTACTTGCAATTTTTAGACATTTATACTTTTAAATTTCATAAATATGCCAAATAGTACAATTTTATATACTAAGTAAGTTATAAATAATGCATTATATGTTGTTAGTCTGTTAAAAAAGTTTAGGCTTGATATGAAAGTAGGTATTGCATATATTTCCGTCCTGCCCCCCCCCCCCCCAATGTATTTTTCTGCCAAAAACATTTTTTTTTTTTTTGGCTTCAACATTTTTGGAATTTTTGTGTCTTTCTTGGGGGCACCAAGTGAAGTTTATGGGCAGTAGGTACAGGATGCATAAAAGGAAAGTCTTCATTACTCAGTGAGTAATTTTTAGAATTCACTACCAGTGGAGGTAGTGATGGCCATGACCATAGGCGGCTGTAAAGTGGGGTTAGACAGATTCATGGAGGATAGATTCATCAGTGGCTGCTAGCAATGATGACTAAAGCAAACCTCCATATTTAGAGGCATATTTAATGGCTCGAGTGGTTAAGATGCTGAACGGCAGACTGGAAGGTCAGCAGTTCAAGATTTGAGTGCTGCATGATGGAGTGAGCTCCCGTCTCTGGTCTCAGCTCCTGCCAACTTAGCAGTTCGAAAGCAAGAAATTGCAAGTAGATAAATAGGCACCACTTCGGTGGGAAGGTAACAGCGTTCCATGCGCCTCGGCATCTAGTCATGCCGGGCACATGACCCTGGAAATGTCTTTGGACAGCGCTGGCTCTTCAGCTTGGAAATGGAGATGAGCACTGCATCCCTAGAGTTGTATTTGACCAGCTTTTGAGCAAGGAAAACCTTTACCTTTACTAAACCTCTGAAACCCATTGTTGAATTTTTCTCCTTTTGCAGAGATGTTCTCCAAGGAGGCATTCATGCTCTTCACAAAGGCACTCACAAGTTCTGGGCAGTTGTTCTCCAAGTCGACACTCTGAATCTTCGGTGGAACAGAACTTGTGGACTGAATTTAACAGTGACTTTTATGGCATTGACCAACAAGAGCGAAGGAGACTGTCTGATAGACTAAGTGATGTTGACAGGTAAGGTTCTCTAACAATCAATATTTTAGAATCAAGAACGTCTTTGTTCTTTTCCTGTAAGTTATGTAAAACAATAAAGACTTTCTGTGGATATAGAAAATGTCAAAAAACTGGATTGTATTGGATTTGACTTATATGTATGTACTGCATCTAGGCTTTTTAGCTATCCTTTTTTGAGGTTCAGGTTTGTATCTGCAGCTAACCGAGCAGTTTACATTAGGAAAGGTAATAATACAAGTATAGTAATAGTAGAAAGAGGTATACTGCACATTTTCTCTTTCTAAGGTAAAGGTTTCCCTTGCTCGAAAGTCAGTCAAATCCAACTCTAGGGAGGGGTGCTCATCTCCGTTTCCAAGCTGAAGAGCCAGCATTGTCTGAAGACTTCCCAGTGGTCATGTGGCCAGCATGACTAAATGCCAAGGCGCACTGTTACCTTCCCATCAAAGCAGTACCTATTTATCTACTTGCAATTTCTTGCTTTCGAACTGCTAGGTTGGCAGGAGCTGGTGTCAGAGACTCCGTCATGCAGCACTTGGGTCTTGAACTGCCGAACTACCGACCTTCCAGTCTGCAGTTCAGTGTCTTAACCACTGAGCCACTGCGGTCTCTTTCTACATTAAAGTAAAATTAGATTTCTAACCTAACAAATTGAGTTTCAATTCAGCTGATCAGGCTGGAGAGTAACAGAGATTCCTATTAGGCTGTCACTACTTGGATTTTTCTGGATTTTTTTTTAGTGGTGGGGGTTTACTATGCCTAAAGGCAGGATGTCTCAGGTTTGTCTTGTATAGCTGAAAACTAATGTGAAAACCACAGTAGATATCTTTTCCCTTTATTTATTTTACTTATATCCCACCTTTCTCCCCAGTGATAACCCAAAGTGGCTAACACAGTTTTCCTCTCCCCCATTTTATCCTCACAACAGCCCTTAGAGGTAAGTTAGGCTGAAAATGTGTGATTAGCCCAAGGTCACCCAGCAAGCTACCATGGTAGAGTGGGAATTTTAATCTGGGTCTCCTGGCGCCTGGTCTGACCCTGGAACCACTAGACCATGCTGGCTCTTATTTCAATTCTAACCTGGAAGATTCCCAGTTTAGAAGGTTCAATCTAAAACGTAGGGCCTTGGTGGCTCAGAGGTTAAGACACTGAGTTGCAGACTGGAAGATCGGTAGCTTGGCAGTTCGAGACCGTAGTGCTGCGTGATGGAGTGAGCTCCCATCTCTGGCCCCTGCTCCTTCCAACCTAGCGGTTCAAAAGCAAGAAATTGCAAGTAGATAAATAGGTAACAGCATTCTGTGCACCTTGGTGTTTAGTTATGCCAGCCACATGACCACTGAGAAGTCTTCAGACAACGCTGGCTCTTCAGCTTGGAAATGGAGATGAGCACCACCCCCTGGAGTCGGATTTGACTAGCTTTCGAGCAAGCGAAACCTATATACCATTCCTGACATTGCTTCAGTTGGAGTACTGATTGGAGTACCATCTGTGATGGACTCCTCCCAGGTCATCATAGGTAGAAAGTTACCAAAGAGAATTGACTCTGTGTACAGATCATGCCCTTCCCCAATGAGGTTAGAGCTCATCTCATAATCCAGCTCAGGTGTGAAGAAAAATGATGACATATCAAAATATCAGGTTAGATTTCTTCTAATTGAATATAGTTAATATTCAATATTGAATTTGTGAAGTTTTTTCTGTTACATTTAGCATTGCATTTCATAGTATATGAAGAGGGAGTTTGACAGAAGGCATGAATTTGGACTGGATACAGAAAATGAGCAGAGATCTGCTTGAAGAATATATTTTCCTGTATCTTCTGCAGTGACCTCTGCTACCCCCTCCCCCTAAAAAGCTGCTTCTGAAGATTGAGGAATCTTCAAGAACAAATAGGGATTTTTTTTTGATTACATAATATTTAAAATAGAGTAGAATTAGAAAGAATAGAATTGTATATTCCCATTTGCATGAACCTAATACCATCTTGGGATCCAATTCTGTATTTGCATATAAATTACAAAAGAAATTGAAAGACACTGGAATTAAAATATCATAGGTATTTGAGTACATGTATGTTTACATTGTCACAAATGGATTCAGTACTATAAAGAAAATTTACATTTTCCTTATTTGCAGCCAAGGAGGAAGTCTGAGAGATGACTAATAATAAAAATAGTAATATTGGAAAAAACATTAAAACATTTTTAAAAATACGTAATTCTGTATAGTGATGGAATCAGTTTAGCTGCATGTGTGGAGTGATAGCTGCAACATGTAGATGGCACATTGAGAGAGAGTGAGCTTGCAGTACAGGAGTAAGAAACTGAAGGCTGTGAAGAATCCTGGCTTTGTTTGGGTGGAAGCTTTTGGAATCTTCTAGCTAGCAACAACTACTATTTTAGAGTAGAGTTGTCAAACTCATTTGTTACGAGGGCCAGATCTAACATAAACGTCACTTTGTCAGGCCAGGCCATGCATATCATAAAACATAACACGAGGTACCGGAGATATAACTTTATAAAGATGATTTCAGATGCCGAATGGCAAGAGCAGGTGAATGATAACAGCAGGCTTGATTGGATTAGATGTGATATGCAGAGGGGTAGTTGGCATGAAGATTCCAGCATTGGTAATAAGACCGGAGTATGCAAAGAATAAATGGACATGTCTGACATTAAAAACCACAACATTCAAAAATCAGTGGAGGAACATTTAACCTTCCAGGACATTGCTGACCTAAAAGTAGCAGTTCTCATACAAAGGAATTTCAAAGTGAGATTAGAGAGACTGCTAAATTGCAGCTGATAATGAAGCTCAGTGCACCTCCGGAGTTGAATTGAGACCTAGGTTTCCTGTGTCATTACCAATGCCTGCTATTGTTATTTGGCATCTGAAATCACTCCACTCTCCATGATATAAGGACCAATGGACTCATATTCTAACTGTATCTGAACAAGTGAGTAGTGACTCATGAAACCTCACACCTCGCCACAAATTTTGTTAGGTGCTACTGGACTCTTGCTCCTTTCCGCTAATAAAGCTTGCAAGCTGTACTGTTAGGTTTCTTTTTTCTTCTTTTGCCTACACTGGAGAGGGGAATCTCCAAGTGAAATAATGTGTTAATTTCAGACTGGGCAAAATCCACTCAAGTGCTGGTGATGATAATGAAACAGTTGAAAAAGTGAAGAGGGAGTGAAGAAAGGCAGCCAGCAAGGTGGGAGGGGGAAGAAGGGGAGATGTGTTGAACTGGAACATATGGAACCATAAATGTATTTTAATTACAATCCAATGGAACTGGATTATTAAACAATGGAAGCCAATCCAAGTGTTCTAATTTCTAATCAAAGACTTTTTGAAAGAAAATGAAATCCCAGATAGGCACAAAGAAATCTAATCTTTAAAACAAAAAAAACCCTTTCAGAATAAGCCAAAATAATTTTCTTTTAATTCTCCTTTCCCCATATCCTAACCTGCCACTTACATACACCTGTGCATGTGTGTGTGTGAGAGAGAGAAAGAGATAGACAAAGAGATATCAAGTCTCAAAGAAGACAGCAGTGTAAATTGTGCTTATCAGAAAAATCCATCTACCCTCCCTCCGTCCCTCCTTCTGAAGAAGAAATGTATGGAAGCATATACCTGAAATAAAATGTTGCTGGTCTTAAAGGAGCCTCGAAACTCAGACTTTGCGCTCTCTCCTGGGCGGGGCTCTCTCACACTCTTTGCCTCCCCCACCCTTCCTCCCAAAGGGGGAGCCCTCAGCCAATTGAGGGAAGGGAGGCTTGGCTTGGAAAGAAGCAGCAGAGAGAGCTGGGCAAAAGTGAGCTGCAATGCAGCAGCAGCCCTGGAGAAGGAAGCAGAAAGGGGCCAGTTGCTCACAGGCTGGATCCAAACCCTGCAGGAGCCAGATCCAGCCTGCGGGCCATATGTTTGACACCCCTGATTTAGAGTTTTGGGGCATCCAGAGGGAGGTTTTGGATAAATCAAAGGGCTTGATTAGTAGGCCCAAATGTTTCAATTTAAATTACATTTATCATTCCATTCTTAGGCTGTATAATAGTCATCGTGCTGACAGGAAGAAAGTCTGTCTCAAATACACTTTGAAGTATTTTTTTTAGACTGCGTAGAATGAAATGTGATTTCTTTCAGTATTTCACAAAAACATTTGCTTCATCCTGATGAGTGTTCAGGGTTAGACCCAGACAACAGAAAATGCTAAAATCAGCAGTAGGGATCCTAGGGGAATTACATCCTGGGCTGGGAACAAATTGGATTTAGGAGAGGCTTTCCACCATTGATGGAACTCTCTTAACTCTCTTTCATCTAGGAGAAAAATATACATCTAGCCCTGGTGGAAAGCCTTACAGGGCCTTTATGGACCTTAAGGGAACATTTGATTCAGTTATCCAAAGCAAGCTATGGGAGAAACTGGCGGGTCTATCCATTGATAAACTATTATGGCTAATTAAGACACTATACCAATACAGCTGCCCAGGTCCGCTGTGGTGGTGAGGGGCAAGTTTCAGAGAGTTTCACCATCAATGGTGAGGGGGGTGAGACAAGGTCATCTGCTCACTTCTCTTCTCTGTAATTTATATCTAACCCCAGATTAGCTTCAGAAGAAATACCCTTCCTGTTGTATGCTGATGATCTGGTTCTTATCTCCCACACCGAGATTGACCTAAAGAGTCTCCTGAGATGCTTTTTAAACTATTGCCTATATGAAGAGTTGCACATAAAATCTTGGTTTTCCCTAAAAGTGGCAATCTGTGTCTTTCCAAATAGACTATAGCAAACTCCGACATTAAACAAGTCAGGAATTTCTCCTACCTTGGGGATTGTTCTTTCTTCAAACCTCTCCTGGTCACATCAGCAAAAGTTTGCTCCGAATAAGATTAAGCCTGCTTCCAGAGTGATATCTTGCTTCTTCTTTACAAGGGGAGGAAGATATATCCATGGTGTAATAATCCAGATGTTCAACTCCAAAATAATACCCCAGTTACTTTATGGTGTTGCTGTCTGAATTTTGGCAATCTCAGAATCTTTTGATCATCCCCTATGTCAGTTCATTCATAGGATAATGGGAGTACCTTCTTGTGTCTCAGATGTATCCCTCAGAGCTGAACCTAGCCAAAAGTCATTGGAAGCCAGAGCATGTCTCTGCACTTTTAAGCTAAAACTAGGGATTATTTTTGTTATGGAAGCTGAAGGTCTGCTGTTCTGTCTTAAACAAGAAGCTTGCCTTTCTCAGTGGATGAAGACAGTAGATGCTAGATTAAGGCAGCTAGGGGTTATAACTGAAGATGTCTTCTTGGTAAGTAAGGCAAAGACTCTTTTGCTTATCGAGCATTGCCTTACAGAGCTGGATTATAACAGCATGGTGATTTGCTCTCGCAGTCTGCTTGAGTCAGTTTTTTGGTGTTTTTCCTCCTTGGCCTAAGCCATTATACATGAGACACCTAACAGCCCCTCACCATATTAGGGCATTTGCCTTAATGCCATCCCTCCAAAGTATTACCGGGCAGCCTCCATCGTATTCCGTATTCTGATTATCTCTGCCCTTGTGATCAGAGTAAAATCAACACTCTGTCTCACAAAATATGCCTCCCAGATTTGGTCCAGAAAGTACAGATGCAAATAGCAGATCAGAGCCAATGTAATATGAATTATGTGCAGTGTTGGGTAATAGGGACAGAGATGGAAAAGGGTCATAGTTACAGTAGATAAAAGAGAAAGGGAGGAAGGGAAGGTGGGAGAAAGTGACATACAACCACCTTCCCTCAAAGACAGAGGTTCAGATTCCAGAACAGAGAGCAAAAGCTATGGCTACCTCTTGTTCCCACTTCACTAGTATCCATAGAGAATACAAGGGTACAATGTAGCTGCCTTCCTTCCTTTTCCTTGCAGCTCTGATGATTAATTAGAGCACACCCCCTGGGAGAGAGGGAGAATAGCTCAGTGGACACATGTTAAGAGGAAAAGGGGACAAATGAAGGAGAATCTCATGGGATCTTAAAGGGTCATTTTCCCATGTTTCTTTTACATGGTATATGTTTTTCTTTGCATATGTGGGCTCTGATAGGAGAAAGCATAGGGTGCCAGGGAGGAGAGGAGCTGTTTTCTTGCTGAAGAAAAAGTCACATCCAAGTTGCTTTGGTTTTCTTCAGCAAGAGTAACATAGTACTAGTAAAATGCTGCTAAGTATGAAGAATCCTTGGAAGCAGTCATGTCAGGTTGAAAGCAAGAAATATAGCTGGGTTTTGGAAAGTTGTGGACTTTTTCATGCTAATTTGAGCTCGGAGTTTCTGACTTTGTTTATCTGTGTCTATTATCAGAGGTTACTTGAATGATGATTCCGTATTTATCAGAAGCCTTTCACATTCGCGAAGCCCTGAGCAATATCGTTCTCGACAGGAAAGTCCTTCTAGTTCTTTCAGTACAAGATATGACAAGAACTATCATGGTAGGGATGCTTTCCACCACCAATCAGAGTATAACATGAATGATGACTGCCTAAAAGATCTACCAAGAGAATCTGACAGAGATGGCAAACTATTTACAAAGTCCTTACATCCATCAGAGGAGGAGAGGATTAATCCAAAGCGCCTTCGATATGACAGAGAGGACAGACTGCTTGATGTGAGCACAGATCGTCAAGGTTCCTTGTCAGAAAAACGAAATTACTACAAACAAAGGCTTAGTAGTAGTCAAATGTACCCTGATGAGGATTTCAGGAAGTCTGTGAGTTCTAGAAGAAACAGGGAAGAGGAGGAGAGCAAAAATACGTGTCAAGATTGTCCTGGCAGTGGCTATGTGATTCCTGGCTTGACTAACTCTCTACAGTCTTCTGAATCTCAATACCTTTATAGACCTGATGAAGTACCAGCAATGCCCAAAAAATCAATCCTGAAGAAACGATTAGATGATCCTACCATGCAGGTTTGACCCACAGTCTCCTCCCTGCTTGTTAAATTGTCAATCACATCTCATTGTTTCATCTTAAATATTAATATTTAATCTATTTTCAGTCTTTTTTCTTTGGTGGAACAAGTATCCTGAAAGTACTATTTCATTTCATTCTACTATTTCATTCACTGTGTTGATTTAGCATTAATAACTATATAATTAACGTCTGAGATGCCATTTGAGTCAGCATGAGGATATTTCATTTTTTAAAAATAGAATTCACGGTAAAATTATTGCTAAGTTGTGTTTTTTTTTAATTCTGTGCTTTTGGATACAGTTGTTATAGATAAAAAACCTGTGGTATGAAATGAAGCAGGCTGGGCCATGGTGAGTGTTTGGATGGGAGGCCATCAAAGAATACCAGCATTGCTGTGCAGAAGCCGGCAGCGGCAAACCACCTCTGAATGTCTGTTGCCTTGAAAACCTATAGGGTTGCCATAAGTTAGCTGCAATTTGCTGGCAAAGCAATAAAATGAAATGAAAGTTATGTAATGAGATCAAGCAGAGTGGATTTTGGAGCAGAAGAAATCTAAATTATTTTTTAGTGGACATGAGTTTAAGGGGGAGTTGGTAAAAGTAGCTTGGAACAACTTAATTATCACATATGATGAGATGCTAGCAATGTTTAACACGTTACATTTGTACATTATATTTTGTAGTATTTCATTTCATTTATTAACTTTTAGCCCACTCCCTGACAAAACTTTGTTGAGCTGCTACTTAAAGACTGCCAGTGAGGGGGAAGCTCACCACCTCCTTAGGCAGCTGATTCCACTGTTGAACAAGTCTGACTGTAAAAAAGTTTTTCCTAATATCCAGCTGGTAACTTCCCACCCTTAATTTAAACCCATTATTGTGAGTCCTCTCCTCTGCTGCCAACAGGAACAACTCTCTGCCCTCTTCTAAGTAACAGCCTTTCAAATACTTAAAGAGAGCAATCATGTCCCCCCTCAATCTCCTCTTCTCCAGACTAAACATTCCCAAGTCCCTCAGCCTTTCCTCATAGGCCTTGGTCACCAGGCCCCTGATCATCTTCCATCGCTCTCCTCTGCACCCACTCCGTTCTGTCCACATCCTTTTTTGAAGTGAGGCCTCCAGAACTGCACACAGTACTCCAGATGTAGCCTGACCAATGCAGTGTAGTGCGGGACAATGATATCTTGCGATTTGGATATTATGTTGATACACCTCAAAATTGCATTAGCCTTTTTTGTCACTGCATCACATTGGCTGCTCATATTTAACTTTTGGTGCTACCCACATTGCATTAATGCAGGTCCTCAGGAACCATGCAATGCATTTGTCATAACACTTAAGCAGTTGTCCTTTGCTGTGCAGCAACATTAATGAAAGCAAACAAAACTCTTACATTGTTCTCATTTCAAAATGGAGAGAGGAAAATAGAAAAAAATGGCTATTACCAAGACAGCTAAACTGACATTTCCTGCCTTGTTCTTGTTTACTATTATTAGTAGTAGTAGTAGTCGTCGTCGTCGTAGTAGCATTAGCATTAGCATTATTTTAGACTTTTATCCCAGCCTAGGCAGGCTCAGGGCAGCTTACAGAGTAAAATCACAGCAGTACAATCACAAAAAATCACATAAATATAAGTACATTGTTAAAACTCAGACAAAATAAAGTGCTAGCAACATTCCTCATCTTACGGTCAGCTCTTCAGCCTTCTCCAGCCATCCAGGGTGATTGGTTTGGGCAGTATCTAAGGTACCAGTGTGTCGGTTCTGCCAAAATGGATATCATTTGTTGGCAGTAGAGATATTAAGTGGTGGTGGCTCCAAAAGCCTGGCGGAAGAGCTCCGTTTTACAGGCCCTGTGGAATTGTGAGAGGTCCCGCAGGGCCCTGGTCTCTTCTGGGAGCTTGTTCCACCAAAGTGGAGCTGCCACCAAAGCCCTGGCCCTAGTTGCCACCAATCTGGCCTCCTTGAAGCTTGGGAGAGCCAGCCGATTCTTGGTCCTGGATCACAGTATCCTCTGGGATACGTATGGGGAAAGGTGGTCCCTCAGGTGTGCAGGTCTCTGGCCATAAAGGGCTTTAAAGGTAAGAACCAGCACCTTGAAGCGAACTCAGTATGCTATAGGCAGCCAGTGCAACATCTTTAGCACAAGTCGGATGTGCTTCCTGATGGGAATTCCCATCAGCAACCCGGCCGCGGCGTTTTACACCAGCTGCAGCTTCCAGATTTGTGACAAGGGCAGCCCATGTAGAGGGCATTACAGTAATCCAGTCTCGAGGTGACCATCGCATGGATCACTGTTGCTAGGTCATTGCGTTCAAGGAAGGGAACTGACTGCCTAATCAGCCGAAGATGGTAATAATGCCACTCCCCCCCTCCGCCCCCTAGTCTGTGATTGGGGAAGGACCGAGAACCCAGGCAGAGCTGATTGGGAGAGAAATACTGTCTCTCCCTCTCTCACCCAGGTTTCAGTCACACACACCTAGAGATGTAAAATTTCCGGAAATTTTGAAGCTCGGAAAAAACCTGTTTTTTCCAGTTGTTTTCAGGGAAAAACAGAAATTTTTGGAAAAATTGAAAAAAATGCTACATTAGCACTTTTTTTTCTTTTCCAGATTGAAAGTCATTCTGTTACTTTAGGAACATAAAATATGACTATAGACAATTTTACTTGGAATGAAATTATTGCAACTAGCATATTAAAAATATAGTGTATCCAAACAATTATTACAAACAGAATTTACTTTTAAAATAATATTTGTAATTGTACCAAATGGAGCAAAAATCTCCTGAACTGTTTACTAGTTTATATGGAACAGACAAAAAAACCTCCACAAAACGATTTTTAAAAGTCCAGAAGTAACAATTAAGTTTCAATGAATGGGCATGAAATTTAATCAGTATCATTTTCTGAGCTGTAATTATCAGTTTCGATCTCTGCTTCTGCAGCTACTCTGTTGTGTCTTGTCATTATCACAGTTATTATGGACCTCTAAAAACTATACTTTCAGGTCCTTTTTGTTGCTCTGAATTTTTTTCCAATGCTTTGAGGCCTAGTGAAGCCTGAGTGCCAGTATACCCACCCACATGCAAAAACAAAACTGAAACCTTTTTCTTTTCTTGTGACAGTAGCACCTCCCAAAGGAAGAAATGCATCTTGTTCTTGCATTGGAGAGTTCAGTTTGTAACCTAGGACTTGCTTGTCGTCAGTGCACAGAAATCAGATTAATCTGATACCATATATATTGTTAAGAAATGATTTGGAAAATATTTGAACATCTTGTCTTAAAATATTTTATTCATCATGTTAAAATAAAATGTTCCATTTTTCCTTTTTCCAAATTTTTCTGGGGTTTTTTTTGGACCTTCATATCTCTACACATGCCAGGTCTACATTCTGCTCCTTCAGGAAATCCTGAAGGACTGTTGTCTTATTATTTATAGACCTGGCGTTGCATAACACCAATGTTGGAGTGGGGTTAATCTTCCTAGCCCCACTGCCTGCAACCTTTGGGATGGGACATAGGCTGGAAGGAGGCCAAGCAAGATTATTTCTCTGCCCCCTTCCCTTAAACTCCCTGACTATTCAAAAGATATAGTTTTTTGCATGTTTCTAAGCTATTGGATGTAAACCCTTTTATACAGAAGTGTTGTCTTTTCTGTAGATTAAATATTGATTAACTTCATTAGAGAATATAGTAAGAAATGACAAATCAACTTGTATGTTTGTTTTTTTTAGACCTCTGAACAGAATTTTGGAAGTTTTTTGAGAAAAAAGTATCAGGAGTTGACATCAGAGTCTGCAGACTTGTGTGAAAGAGCCAGCCAGGATGGGGGTGGTATCTCACACATAATGGACAGAATGGCGGATTCAACCAGTGCTCAAGAGAAAAGAAGGCACAACTTCTTTGATGTTGAGGAGGAAGAGAAGTTTCTTTATGGTGATGACGAGGATGACTCTAACATTAACTGTCCTTCTACTGAGAATCTAACAATGAGTGGTGGAAAAGGTTCTGTAAGCCTGAATAAGAGACCCCCGGACAGTTTGGAAGGGTCCGGAATAGAGTATGAGAAGATCCATGACTTGCTCAAAACTATTGGTCTTGACATTGGGGTGGTTGAAATTGGAAAGGGTGCCGCCCGTACGCAAGAACGGCTCCACGGGAAGAAAACATTGCGTTCTCTAGATGGTCCTTCTTATAAAGTAGACTCTAGTGAGAAGGACAGCATTCAGAGCCATACTCAATCTTCAGAGTCAGATTGGAAAAATTCTTTGTCACCATGTGGTTCTTCCCAATCATCTAATGATGCATCCTCTGCTCCGATAGCAAAGCATGTTAAAACACTGGAGTATGATAATTCTGCTGGCCCACCAGAGCAATCTTTTCCTTCAGTATCTGTAACTCCATCAGCACCACCTTTGCCTCCTAACTTGCCACCTCCTCCCCCCTCACTGACATACTTTACAGCATTTCTTGCAGCTCATATACTGCGAAATTATCCTCCTCCCACAATGCCCCCACCTGGCTATAATGCATACGGACACCGTATGGCATATTCAGCTTCGGCCTGGCCCATGCACCCCCCTCCTCAGCAGTCTAATCCTGCACTTCCAGATGTACGAGGGCCTGCATCCATGACAGTGCCACCGAAGCCTACCCGGCCCAACCTCAGAGTTATTGAGACAGTTTCTACAATCAAGACTCCCGAAATGGAGGAGGAGGGAGGGAAGAAGAAAAAGGAGACTCCTGAAAACAAGATAAATAAGTCTGTGCTTGTGGAAGTCCCTATTACTCCTACTGGCTCCAGATTGCTTTCTCAGTCTTCCGGCTGTAGTACTACTGAAAGAATATCAGATGGAAAAAATCCAGCTTTTGAGAAGCCACAAGTGAGTAGTTTTCACTTGGATTAAAAGTTTCCAGTAATATTGAAATACAGCGGCATTATCTGAAAAGATTGGAGTGTTTATTACCTCTGTGTGTGGATTCTCCCCCCCCCACCAGTTTGATTAGTTTTCTCCATATTACAAATCAGACATTTTCCCCAGCATTGTTGTTGCTAGTGAGAAGTGGAGAACTGGTTTCCTCAACCCATAATGATGTATGGCTTTAGATGCCATTCATGGATTAGGATTATTTTCACCTTTCTCCAGGGATCCAAATTGGGCGAGAGAATGCCAATAGATGAAGAATGCAATAAAGGACATGGAGTAACAGTCCAGCCTGGAAATAACTCTAACAAAACACCCCATGGAGCCCTCCTACTCAGTAATCTACAACGAAAACTATTTCAGGTAAAGGACTTCAGGAAAAGGACAGATTCGATTATTTTTTCCTTTCCATTTCCTGTTATTAATGCAGGCATTTAATGCATGTGTATATTAATGTATTTTCTGGTTTGTGTCTTATATCCCTACTTCCTCTTAAACTAGTGGAATGACACTTCATGCAATTTTCCCATTCCATATTTTACTCCACGCTATTTCCAAGGGTCCACTAACTCCTGGGTGTTGATTTGTGCAATGTAGGAGGGGCAGTTGGGCGAGAGAATGCCAATAGATGAAGAATGCAATAAAGGACATGGAGTAACAGTCCAGTCTGGAAATAACTCTAACAGAACACCCCATGGAGCCCTCCTACTCAGTAATCTACAACGAAAACCATCTCAGGTAAAGGACTTCAGGAAAAGGACAGATTCGATTATTTTTTCCTCTCCATTTCCTGTTATTAATGCAGGCATTTAATGCATGTGTATTTTAATGTATTTTCTGGTTTGTGTCTTATATCCCTACTTCCTCTTAAACTAGTGGAATGACACTTCATGCAATTTTCCCATTCCATATTTTACTCCACGCTATTTCCAAGGGTCCACTAACTCCTGGGTGTTGATTTGTGCAATGTAGGAGGGGCAGTAGTGAGAAGATAAAAATGGGAAATACCTGCTAGCAGAACTACTTCTTTGTGTTCAAGGCATTGTGTGTGTGTGGTGTGGGGGGGAGATATGGGGTGTGTGTCTGTGTGGGTTAAGTGCCACCAAGTCACTTTCAATTCATGGCAAGCCTATAAATTAATGACCTCAAAGACATCCAATTATTCACAGCCTTGCTCAGGTCTTAAGGACTGAGGGCCGTGGCTTCCTTGATTGATTCAGTCCATCTCATGTTGGGTCTTCCTCTTTGTCTGCTGCATTCAACTTTTCCTAACATTATTGTCTTTTCCAGTGACTCTTGTACTTTGGTCACATTACGAGAAGACAATAGCCACAGTTTAGTCATTTCAGATTCAGGGAGAGTTCAGGCTTGATTTGATCTGGAACCCACTTACTTGGGTTTTTTTTTGACAATCTACAGTATTCGTAAAATTCTTCTCCAGTACCACATTTCCAAATGAATTAACTTTCTTTCTGTCAGCTTTCTTCATTGTCCAACTTTCACACCCATGCATAATAATGGAGAATACTGTAGTATGAATTATCTTGTTCTCCCTCTGAGGTCAGGAGGACATCTCCATGGGTTATTCCCACTGTTCCTTTAGGGAGGCAGGAAATACTTTTTTCTCCTTCCTGTTGGTGCCTTGGAAATAGCCCCACCTTCAGTTTCTATTCGTGCCTCTTAGGGAGTAGCAGCTAGGGACAAGGCTCTGCCTGTGTCTGTGTGTTATTACTACAATCTGCATTTTCATTTCTTGTTCCTACCTTTCTGTCTTTTTCTCCTTATATCTTACTACCCTTTGCCTGCCTTCCCCTTCACTACCTTCCCTCTGAATTTCGGGGGGAGGGAGCTCAACGGTGCTGGAGAAGACTGCTCCCTGAGTGCTCCATCGGGAAAACAGCCCCGAGGACGATGGCTGCAGAGCACTCCGATGCCTTTTCTTCGGGAGATGAAGGGACGCTTGACGTGACCGCGGCCGAAGCGCATCACGACTGTGGGGCCTACCTGCCTTCAGGGCTTGTTTGTGCCACCCCAACGAGCCCGGCAGAGTCACTGCCACCACAGCGCGCGCAGAAACACTGCTGGAGACAGGACGAGGACAAGTCCACCAATTCTGGGCGAACGACGAGTGGCGGCCATTTTGAGGTGGCAGGACCGGCTCCGACAGTCGACCCATCGCTCTTCCAGATGATCCTGGGATGGATGGAGCACGTAAGACCGCCGAGTCGTGTCCCCATGGGCCCGATCCTGCCCAAGCAGCGCTCCTTTCAGGCTACGCTGGGGCCCTAATTAATCCCTCAGACCTCATGCGGGCCTTCTGCCAGGCCATGCAAGAGGGCCTTTCATCCCTCTGTGCCAGAGCGGGGATCTCAGCGCACGGGGACCTCTCAGCCCATTCCCAGCCTCATTCTGGCCCTTAGCGCACTAAGGCTGCACAGAAGGCCCTCTGTGCAGACGGCCACGGAGTAGGGACTGGGAGGATGAGGAGTCGATGAGCTCCCTCAGAGTAGACAGAGAGGAGGGAGAGTTTCTTTCGGACGAGGAGGAAGAGGAAATTCCAATGCCGGAACAGTCCAGTAGATTTTTCAAGGCTGAAGACTACCACCTCTTCCTAGCCAAGGCCATTAAGGCCTTAAAGATCACGGATTCCCCCCTTCTGATGACCAGGGACCCACCAGGCCCAAACTCAAGTCTATGTCTCGAGGCAACCGGGAATTCTTTCCACCTGAGGAGTTTGTGGAAAAGGTTTTTCCCTTCCCTGACTATTTTGAACGCCAGCTAAGGGTGGCATGGGACAGGCCTGCGGCTAACAAACAGTTCTCTAATTTTGTCAGGAAATTCTACGCCCTTCCCAGTTATGCCGATGAGTTACTGCAGACTACTTCCGTGGATGGCCCTGTAGTGGCTCTTTAGTCCACAGGTCTGGTCTCAGGATGGTCATGGCATGATCTGAGATCCAGTAGACAAGAAGGCAGATGCCACTCAGAAGAGACTCCATGAGGCCATAGCCATGATAGTCAGGACAGTGTCAGTCACATCTATTGCCTCCAGGGCTTCCATCGTTTGGATCCGGAAATTGATCCAGATGTTACCCGAGAACAACAGAGGTCTCTTAGAGGGCGCTACATGCATTCTGAGAGGGGCATCATTCTCTGCTGACGCCACCCTGGACATTCTAACCTTTGCCTCCAGAGCCATGGCTGCCACCACTGTGACGTGACGGCTTCTTTGGCTGAGAGCTTGGCAAGCAGATCTTCAATCTAAATTGACAGTCATCACCTACCCCTTCTGGGGGGACCACCTGTTCGGAGAGGCCTTGGACAGAATTCTCGTGGAAACTCGGGATAAAAAGAAGGCCATGCCGAGGAACCTTCGACACCTGGACCGCAGAGAGATCCATTCCTTTTGGACGCAACACGCCCTTCTGAGATTTCGTCAAGACCAGAGGAAGAATACCTGGAATCAGTCCAGACCAGCTGCCAGAAGAGGATCCTTCAATCCCCGGTTCAGCAGGCCCTTCAACAGGTCAGATTGCGGGGATTGGGACCCCAAACCAAAGCAAGCCTGAATACGCCTCTCTCCCAGTGGGGGCATGGCTGCTGGAGTTCTCCGAGGCCTGGAGGGACTCTCAAGCAGATGCCTGGGTGACCGAGGTGGTCTCGCAGGGCTACACAATCGAATTCCGGTACACCCCACCAGAGAGATTCCTGATATTCCCCATCAGCAAGTCCATTACCAAGCAGTCTTTGGTCGACAGAGCACTACATCACCTCTTGGAGATAAAAGCCATTGAACCAGTGCCCATGCAGGAACGTGGCCAGGGTATGTACTTCATCTTGTTCCTAGTACCCAAGAAAAATGGAGACTGGAGGGCCATCCTGGACCTCAAATATGTCAACAAGTACATCAGACTGCGTCATTTCTGCATGGAGACCTTATGCGCCATAGTCGAGACCCTCTCGCCTGGCAACTTTCTCACTTCTGTAGAACTGACTGAAGCATACCTCCACATACCGATCTACCCAGGGTACAAGAGGTTTCTACGGTTTTGCATGGGGCCCTCCCCGTCCAATACCGGGCCCTCCCCTTCGGATTGTCTACAGCTCCCAGACTTTTTTCAAAGCTGACCATCAGTCTGGTGGTACACCTCAGGAGGAGAGGCATACACGTGTATCTGTATCTAGACAACCTGTTAGTACGGGGCAGCGACAGAGCGACAGCTGTTCAGAACACCGAGCAGACCCTACGCTGTCAAAGGGAACACGGCTTCATTGTGAATCTGAGCAAGAGCGCACTCTGTCCATCACAGACTATCGAACACCTCGGTGCCATAATAGACACGAGGCGCAATGTGCCCTCCCTCCCATCTGCCAAGGCTGCCAAAATCTGGGAGGTGGCTTCTTCGGTGGCCCAGAGTGCGGTGTCACCCCTGATGACTCTGGCAAAGTTGTTAGGTCTCATGATATCATGCATCGATCTCATACAGTGGGCTTGCCTACACTCCAGACAACTCCAACGTTATTTGCAGCCCTATCAGCGCCACATCATGGAACGCAGACACACCATGCTGCAAGTTCCGCTGCAGGTCAAGGCAAGCCTACGATAGTGGAGGATTCAGACGAACCTGACCCAGGGCAAGGTCTACTACTCACCGGTGACCGCAGAGATCTTCACAGATGCCAGCCTGTCAGGCTGGGGAGCAATCTTACAGAAGACTCCCGCCCAAGGCCAGTGGAGCAAAGAGGAGTCCAGACTTCCGATCAGTGTGCTGGAGCTGAGAGCCATCCACCATGCCCTGCGTCACTTCGGACCCAAGATCCATCTACAGCATGTCCTGGTTCGGACCGACAGTGTGTCAGCCAAGGCATATCTCAATCACCAGGGAGGGTCACGATTGTCCCAACTGCATCGGATAGCGATTAAGATCCTGTCCTGGGCAGAACAGAATTTAGCCTCAATACGGGCTGAACAAGGGGATGAGCACGTCCAGGCTGATTGGCTCAGCAGGGAGACCATCTGCAAGGGGGAGTGATCTCTTCACCCAAATATTTTCCACTTCGTCATGAAACATCTAGGTCTCCCAATAGTAGATCTCTTTGCGTCGCCACAGAACCATCAGCTTCCCAGGTTCTTCACATGGTTCTTTCACCCAGCAGCAGAGGTGATGGATGCACAAACATCTCCTTGGCCCCGCGGTCTCTTGTTTGCCTTCCCGCCACTTCCATTGATTCCAAGAACAATCCGGAAGATCAGGGAGGAGAAAGTGGAGGTAATCCTGATCGCGCCTCGGTGGGCACGTCACCCCTGGTTCTCCATTCTCCAGGGGACGGCTGTCATCCCGCCGTTGACCCTGCCACTATCCCTGGACATGCTCATCCAGGGACCGATCTGGCACCCCCGGCCAGACTGGCTATCCTTGACTGCTTGGAAATTGAACGGAGACAACTGTGCCAGTCAGGCTATCTGTCCAAAGTTCTAGAGACCTTATTTGCTTCAAGGAAGCAATCCACCATCTGCATCTACAATACCACCTGGAAGGCATTTGTGAGTTGGTGCCCCAGGAAGAAGCATGACCCGCTCTCCCCTATGGTGGCACAGATTCTTGCATTCCTGCAGGATGGTTTAGATACTGGCCTCAAGGCTGCAACTCTGCGAAGGCAAATCGTGGTGTTGTCTACCGTCACCTCTTGCTTGGGGGGCTATCGCCTGAATAAACACCCACACATGCAACTGTTTCTGAAGGGGGCAAAGGCCAAATCACCGCCGCAGATTCACAGGTTCCCCACATGGAGGTTGAACACGGTCTTATCGGCCCTCACCAAGCCACCCTTAGAGCCCCTCCGAGAGGTTGGGATGAAGTGGCTTTGTATGAAGACTTTATTTCTCGTGGCAATAACATCGGCATGGCGAGTCTCAGAACTCCACACATTCTCCGTCAAATCCAACCTCTGCATCTTCCACAACGACAAGGTGGTACTTAGGACCGACCCCACCTTCCTACCCAAGGTGGTATTTTCCTTCCATAGGGCCCAGGAGATCTATTTGCCCTCATTCTGCCCCAGACCTCGCCACCCCTTGGAAGTAGTGTGGCACACTCTGGATGTTCGAGGAGCCTTAAAGATATACATCATCTGGACTGAATCGCTTCAGAAAACTGACTCCATGTTTATTAACATCTTCCCTCCTAGAGCGGGGCTACAAATATCCAAGACGTCCATCAGCCTGGTGTTGCGGCTATGCATCATGGAAGCATAAAAGGCTTCTGGCATTGAGGTCCCCCATGGGATCATTGCTCATTCTCTCCGAAGTGCCTCAACCAATGCTGCCTTCAAAAACTGGGCATCGGTAGACGAGGTCTGCAAAGCAACACTTGGACATCCGGTTCCATGTTCGTGCGTCACTACAAGCTAGACACCCTGGCTTTGGCGGATGCTGCCTTTGGGAGAAGAGTTCTTCAGCACATTCTCACACCAGCAGACGATGAAGACCCACCCAAATAGGGGACGCTGCTCTGGGAGGTCCCATGGAGATGTCCTTCTCCTCTGAGGTCAGGAGGACATCTCGGCCCTCCTGTCTTCGTCATCATCATTTGCTCTTTCCTTACTAGCTTCAGTGTGCTACTCTTCTCTTTCAATGTTCTTTCACCTTGGCCTCCTGGCCAGTTTCTTGTTATTTACCGTTATTTACTGTTACAGTTTTCTCTAGTAGTATGTTTGGTGTAGGAGAAGGAGTTTTCCTTTTAATACTCACTGCTTACGGAGTCCCAGAACTGAAGGTGGGGCTATTCCCAAGGCACCAACAGGAAGGAGAAAAAAGTATTTCCTGCCTCCCTAAAGGAACAGTGGGAATAACCCATGGAGATGTCCTCCTGACCTCAGAGGAGAAGGACCCCTCACGGTAAGTCCACTGGTCGATCTTGGTCACCAGCAACACATCCTTACACTTAAACTTTTCTAGCTCCTTCATGGCTGCCCTTCCCAGTCTCCTGATTTCTTGGGTCTCCCTTTTGGTTGATGATAGAGCCAAGGGATAGGAAATCTTGAACAATTTACACTTCTTCATTGTCACCCTTAAAGTTGTGTAGTTCCCCAGTAGTCATTACTTCTGTCTTAATGACGTTCAGCTGTAATCCTGCTTTGGCAATTTCTGCTTTAAACTTCATCAGTAGTCATTTCAAGTCTTCACTGATCCTTTCATATTTTTTGTCTAGTTCTTCAGTGTATTGTTCCCATCTTTATTTTGTCTTGTTCAGTTAATGTAATTCCATGTTGATCTTTCAGCATGCCTAACTGAGCTTTACAGTTCTCTTTGGTTTCTTGGATCCTGTGAAATAGATATGTTGGGTTTTTTTATTTTTTTCAGTTTCTTTGAAGAAGTGATATCATAGTTCTCTTTGTTTCTATGTTTCAGTTGCTGGAACACTGTATTTAGACTTCTGATACTATATCTGTCACCTTTCACTGTTTGCTTCTGTACTATCTTTAGAAATTTTAAGAATTGTCAGTTGTCCATCAAGCTTTTTCATTTCTTTTGGCTACAGGAATAGTCCTTGGGCATTCTTCCTTGATAATATCTCTGGTTTCAGCCCATGATTCTTCTGGTTCACGGTCTCTATACTTTTTTATTTTATTGTTTGGTTCTTGTCCAATGTCATTATACATTCTTAAATGAATTTTTTAAGAGTATTAAATTCCCACTGTAAACCTTTAATTTTTTGTTTGTTTGTTTCAAGTAGTATTTAGTATTCTAGAAACAAAGTGTAACTGATTACAATCCTTAGAAATACACTGTATTACTGAAGCTTACTTTGGGAAGAAAATCTCTTATTTCCTATGTTTATTATTGCATTTCTTTGTAAGTTGAGTCTTCATTCAGGACTGAAGAATTGTATTTAATGTGAGCTGGTAACATTCTATGTTTAACAGGGAAACTAGAATGCTTAAAAGTATTTTTATTGTATTGCAGTAGGTTCTGGGAAGAATGAGTCACAAGATCTTTGATTTCAGTGTTATTTATCATGTGTAATTCTGTGATCCACTGTTCCTTCTCGTATTATTTGAATTTTAAATATCTCATGTGTTTTAATATATTTCATAATACTTTTCAGGGGAAGATCAGGGAATTTAAAAGAGGTGCAGCGGGTGTGGGGCCTTTGGAAAGTAGAGATGTCCTACCTATGCAGTTACAGCTGAATAAAAAAGAATTACCAGGAAAAGAAAACTGCAGGCAGTAATAATACCATTGGCTAAAACTGATGCCTGGTTTTAGAAAAAGAGTTGTTTTTTATACCTGTCCGGTCCCAGACTTACCAACCAACAAGAATGGCACAAAGGGAGCCCTGGCAAGGAGGAGTGGCTCCGGGATGCCAGTGTTGCCCTGAGACTAGCAGGCGCAACCAGGCCATGACTGCAACCAGCGGCTGCTCTGCGCTTGTGGCCCCAAGCTGCAGCAGCCTGAGCAAGGGAGACAGGCTGGCAAGTCGCCTCCTGGGGCCCAAACAGGCCAGTCCTGATGGCTTAAGGAGAAAGGGTTGGCTACAACCCCAGGGAGATGGCCGAGTGCGAGGCAGGCGGGTGAATCACAAACAGGCTGAGCCAGAGCCCAGGTCTGGGGGAGGTGGGCGGGGCTGGTGGAGGAGAGCCTCAGGAGAAGGGGCAGTGGCAGCCAACCTGCCAACTGATCAACTCACTGTCAACCACATCCCCGGCTGAGTGCAGAGGGCGGACCCAACTGATAAATATGGCCGCACTCAGGACCAACGGGGAAGATAAGGATGGGTGACGGACAGGACTAGAGGCCACTCAGAGGGGTGATAGGGGAGGGGGAAGGAGACTCAGGAGTATAAGAGGGGCTAGTATGCTAGGACCAGGGAGGAAGGCAAGACTGGAGGCTGAGTGACCCCGAGAGAGAGAGTGAACATGAGGCAGCTGTGGTAGCAGGCACTGATGAGGCGAAGTAACCTCATTCTGAGTTCTTGGCCAACCCCTCTTTGTTTTCCACAATATGGCTGACAGCAGGGGCCCGGGAGAGACGCTCTCCCAGCCTCACAATATCCCACCCTTCACTACCGAAAGGAATCTCAGATTAGTTTACAATTGCCTTCCCTTCCTCTCCCCACAACAGACACCTTGTGAGGTAGGAGGGGCAGAGAAAACTCTGAGAGAACTGTGACTGCCCCAAGGTCACCCAGCTGGCTTTATGTGGAAGAGGAGTGGGAAATCAAACCTGGTTCTCCAGATTATAGTCTGCCGCTCTTAACTACTATACCAAACTGGTTTAAGGAGCAGATAGTTGTTTGCTCATATGCACCCACTAAGAATGCTTAGCTGTGTTTGGAGGACCAGACTTTAAAACCAGACATGTGACACTTGCAAGAACCAGTGACAGAAAAGAAAATTACAATGGAGAAAGGAGAGGAAAAATATAAAAATGTCCATAAATGAAATCGCTGACATAAAAAAACCTAGCCTTGAAGGAAGTTCTAGTGGAAGCTGTGGAAGCCTCATCTGTGCTGAGTGCCCCTCGAGGTCAAAAGGACTATGATGAAGGGAAGAAGAATGTTTCAAAATCAGTTGGAGAAAGTAAAAGTACCCCTCTGTATGAAGAGAAAGAGCTCCCAACAGAAAATTCAACATTACAAGGAAGGTACTGTATTTTCCATGGAACCACTGTTAATATAAACCAAAAAAAGCCTGGAGGAAGTTCTAAAGGCACCCTTCTTTCTTCAGAAGGTGCTTCATTCAGAAGAGCCAAAGAGCTCATTAAAATCATGAGAAGCATACATTATTAAATGAGAGCTCCTGTGACAGGTAGGGAACAATGGAAATGTCATTGGTTTCATTATAGGCTCAGGGTTAAAAAGTTTGCCATGCAGATAATGGCCAGTTATAGAGCAGAAAAGAGCCTTAATAATCCCAGTCTAGGAGTGCTTGGTAGGTAAATATCTGTGTAATATAGGAATCAGAATGGTACAAAAATACTTAGTTGCAGAGGGAGATTATCCTTTGATGTCTCATTTGCAGTCAATGGGACAGTTCCTTGAAAACCGAAAAGCTTTCAAAGGGAAAGTGCTTTCTGGAAGTTTAGAAAGAATTTATCATTTTATGTTGGAATGCCAAACACTGTTCTCAAAGTAAAATCAAAACAACAATTTTATGTGGTCTGTTTCAAATAGGAAAGGCACAGCAGAATGTGAAAATGATGGGGAAAGAAAGTGTGTGGAGGTAGAGGAAAATTAAAAGGTAGTAGAGGGACAAATAGAACAAGAAATCATTCACCTGGAAACCTAGATGTACGTGTGAGAGAACAAAAATTATGGGTTCTTGTGTGTAATAGAAGGAGATCAGGAAGTTGATGATGGTTATGTAAGGAGAAAAGAATTAAAAGGTGGGCTAGACTTGAGTTTAAGAGGAACCGAAGCTGGAGAAAGAGACAGCTATAAGAATAGAGTATATGAAAATAAAGAGTCAGAATCATAGAGTTGGAAGTGACCTCCAGGGTCATCTAATCCAACCACCTGCACAGTGCAGGAAATTCACAAATACCTTCCCCTCCACACCCGCAGTGACTGATGTTCCATACCCAGAAGGTGACAAAAATCTCCAGGATCCCCAACCAAACTGGCCTGGAGAAAAATTGCTTCCTGATCCCAAAGTGGCGATTAACATTGCCCTGGGCATATAAGAAAGGGCCACAAGAACTAAGCACTGATGCAGCCCTTCCTGCCCTCCCTCTCATGATCTGCCTAAGTTCACAGAATCAGCATTGCTTTCAGATGGCCATCTAGCCTCTGTTTGAAAACCTCCAGAGTTGGATTTATAGCCCACCCTTAACTCAGAGTCTCAGAGCAGCTTACAGTCTCCTTCCCTTCCTCTCACCACAACAAACACCCTGTGAGGTAGGTGGGACAGAGAAAGCTCTTTAAGAACTGCTCTTGAGAAAACAGCTCTGAGAGAACTATGACTGGCCCAAGATCACCCAGCTGGCTGCATGTGGAGGAGGAGTAGGGAATCAAACCTGGTTCTCCAGATTAGAGTCCACTGCTCTTAACCACTACACCAAACTGGAAAGAAGATGAATAAGGACAAAAGAATAGCTTATATCTCATTTACAAATCATGATAACTGCTTCACATTTTAAACATACTGTCACATGAGTCGCTCGAGCCCGCCTCACTGTCGCTTGAGTCCTTGGGCGCAGTCCGCTCCGCCACCTTGACTCTGGGTCCCTGGGGCAGCCGGCGCCTCAGTTGCATGAGCAGGGGAGGGGGGTTACATCACCACACCCTCTCCCTGGCTCCTCCTGTCTTGGTCGCTCTCTCTGTCGTCTTTGTGTCTTTGTCACTCGTCAGGGCATCCTCCTCGGCCCCTGCTGGCTGCCCCTCTTTTATACCTCCCCCCTCCCAAAATCCCTTCCCTGGGCTCTCCTCTCCCTCTTCCCCCTCCCCCCTTCTTAGGCCTTGATGCCGAGCAGAGCCTCGGGAGAGGCCTCGGCATCTGGCACCTACCTCCCTCTGGGACCGGCCCCCCTGTGCTGCTCTGGCTGAGGGGCCGGGGAGAGTGTGCGCAGCCCGGCGCGGTGGGCTCCACCAAGGGCGTCTTGCCTCTCACTGCCTCTGGGGTCCTGTGGCGGACAGATGGCAGCCGCGACGGCACCAGGCTGCCAGTGGCTGTCCGAACAGCCACAGGCTGCAGGAGAAGCAGCTGAGCAAGGGCTGCTGCGGTCCTGCTGGAACCGGCTGGGGAGGAAGGTGGCTGCCGCTGTGGCCCCACAGCAGCGGCCCAGGTTGTAGTGGGCCACGGGAGAAGCAGTGGCGGTAGATCCTCCCCCCCCCCCGGATGGTCCTGGTAGGGGCTGGGTCGGGGGGCCTTCTGGCGGTGGCAGGGGGGGTGTTGGGCTCCCCAGGTGCCCGGGAAGGCCTGCTGGCGGGACACATACATAGGTATTACAAGCTGTTGTTAGTTGACATTTTTATGTCACAAAACGGTAGCTGTGAGACTGCAGTTGTGGCCAGGAAGTAATATTGTTACCATTGACTGGGGACATAGACAAGATAAAATAAATGAGCATATGTGTTAGCAGTTAGAGCCCTCCTTCCGTAGAGGGGCAGTTTATTGCTTATAAAGGCAGAAGCACCCTTTTTAATATCACCCCACTATTTGAAGTGCAGGGCACTGCTTGGGCCAAAGTGGACCAAGCTGGATGCCAGCCAGGCATCAGCCTGGGAAAACAATTCCAAAACACAAGACAGAGAGGCTAACCGGCTACTATCCCTTCCTTGACCTGGAGAGATGCATGACTTTAGAACAATGAATCACCCAGGACCTATTGATTCACTCATGCATAATCCCATCAACACCCAAGCCTAACTTCCCCTTCACCCATTTCCGTTGATTAAACAGCAATTAATCAACCCTTAAATCTGTTCACCTTCGCAATTACCCTTCCCATCCAGCGCTTGTAGAGCCATCAAATGTGTCCCACCTTTTTGTCTACCTCCGATAAAGCCATTAGTTCATTGTCCTCTGGCATTGAATCAACCTGCCTCAGGAAACATTTTGGCCGATAAATGTGTCACCCAGATGTGTGTGCCTTGGATCCCTCCACACACACCCTTGTATGTGAGCCTTTCATGCTTCCTGAAATTCTGGTCATTTCACTCTTGGACTTGGCTGCTTCTATGGACCTCTTCAGGATCTTTAAATATTGCCCTTCCCTAAAAATCTTTCCCCTTTCCTCCTTGCCTTTCTTGGTTAGCTCTTTTATGTGTTTGTATGTTCCCTTGTTTTATTTTGTTTCCTTTTTGTTTCAATAAAAACACTACCAGTTGAACGTCTGCCTGGTTATTTCCAAGAGTTCTTAGAGGGACAGTCCTGGTATACACAGATGGAGATCCAAGTTACCTACCTCTCCCTTTGTCTCCTGTAGCTAATTCCCCACAACTGCCTACTTTGGGTAACATGGTGTAATGGAATAGTTCTCTTTTTCTAGTATGACTGAAGCTACTCATAATAAAAAATTTATGAGAAATTGACTAAAGTGGTAAAGAGTTAAAAAGAAGTATAAGAAATATTATATAATGGTCATTTTAGAGGGTATTGTTAACTAAAAATGTAGTATAAGTGCAGAGGCAAACAGGCAACAAAAGGATATTTTTGTGGCCTAATTAAATAGGAGGGTACAAACTGTTACTTAAAGAGCTGAGCATGCTTATTTTAAGTATCTCTGCCTTTTGGGGGTGAGGGGATTGTGCTGTTATTTCTCTATAGAGTGGATTAATCTAAAGCTTAAGATAAATAAAAATTCGCTCTAAAAACCTAGAAGATTCATGGGACATTCTTGTTTCTGTTTCCTCTTTTTTGTGTGTGTGTCATGACAACTCTTGCTTTGTTTCATCACTAGCAAAACCTTTTACTTAACAGCTCTGAAGAACACAAGACTATAATGAAAGCAAGCTGATTTAAAACAGTTCGGCCCCGATTTTTTAAAGTTAGATGTTATTGTTTTAAAATAGTCATATTTTCAGCAGAAAATTTTGATTTTTAAATATTTTATTTTTGTTAAGGATACTTAAAACTGGTTTTACTCCTTGCCAGTTACCTGTTGTGCGGCCATAACTCTGACCCTCCTCAGTTCAGAGAAAAAAATTGATTTGGTGCTTCAGGAATCAGAGAAGGAATGACAGGATTTTTTTTTTAAAGGCAGGTGGAATAACACCTGCAGAAAAATAAAAAAGACAGGGTATAAGTGCTTCCTTCATACAAAATAGGGCAACTGGTGATGTATTTGAAACTTAGAGCCAAGAATCACACACTGGACTGCAACTGGAGAAGCCCTTATGAAATTGTTAGCAGGATTTCTTCACAAATGTACCAAACGGATGTCAAAGGCAAGCCAAAATGGGTACAACCTGTAATATCCTGTTTTAACCCCCATCCCAAGATTTTTTTCTCTTTCTTTTTCAATTCCTTTGTTCTTCCAGGAACCTTCCCCTGTGAACAAGCAGAAGAGCAAGAAAAGACAGAACACCATGACAGAGGCTTACGCCACAAGAAAAAATGTGAGTTGTTCATTAGCAATACAGTGGGAATACTGGACTGCCATGGAAGCTATGAAGGAATGCTTCACATTATTTGGGACAGAGACCACAAAATTCTACTGATGTTCTTATCCAAATGACTTAACAGTGTGAACTGTATGTTCATGTAGTTCATGCATGGGTCCAAGGCCCAGAAAAGGGGGCAACACCCCTGCATAAATTGGCTTCTAATGATGGGTACCCCAGGGTGCCCAGAACACCATATGTTAAGTGGCTCATAGAGTGGTGTCTTTCTAATGGTTGCATACTCAGTACAGGCTTTCATAGAAGGGTTTATACATACGATGGCCTCATGCCCTGTTCCCTGGTAGTGGCTTTCTCTCATGCTGTGCACTATTGGGAGTACAGTCAAGATGCTTGCTACTTCCCATACCCGGGAGAGAAGGACTGTAGACCCTGACCCTGCAGGAACTGACCATAGAAGCGTTGATACTGGCCCAGCTGGTTCCCTCATCTAACAAACTGCCAGCTTGGATTCAACATCAGATTTCTGAGAAACTCAGCAGGGCTGTAGGCCAGCAGATGATTAAGGACATGTGTGACAAGTGTCCTTGGTAGAGCCAGGATATTACATGTAAACTGTTCTTTTCTGTTTTGTTATTCGTAATGATTAGAATACGGGTATTATGCTTGCTTTTGCAGGTATACCAACATCCAGAGTCTGTAAAGGAAAACAGAACCTGCTTTTTGTTGGGCATCAGTTTTACAAAGGGACAGGATCCTTTCTCCTTTGTTTCCAGGGTTTATAGTTAAAAGAAACACAACTGTGTTTTAATTAAGTGTTTTCCTGTATGTTTTATCCTCCAGGGACTCAGCCCCAGGAGACTCCAGGGTGTACTCTGTAGAGGATGAAGTAGTAAAAGACCTCTTGAACTATGCCCCAGTTCCTGCATACTGACCCTAGAGTGTAGCAAGGAAGCAGCCCACTTATGAATTGAATGGGGGGGAGGCAGAATCTGGAGAGTGGACAGGGGGAGGATTTCAGTTGCAGGATACAAGTACAGGCAGCGTCAAATACTTACACTTACAACACCTCTAACACTGGAGGAAGCTTCTGGCTATGAACTCAGCCCTGCTGGGTAGACAGGACAACTGAGGTTTTCTCTGGAGCTGTGAACCCAGAAGTGCCCTCTTTTGTATTGTCCAGACACAGCAACGCCAGGACCAAACTTCAGGCCAACTCAGGAGAGACCCTTTGCCACAACACTGGGTCCCAACTAGAAGAGCCTGGTTGCCTGCTTCAGCCAGGTCCACTGGCACAACCAGGATCCCGCAGCCCTGCCTACCTCTGTCCCTGATGAGGGAGGCTTTGGGCAGCAGCTTGGACCCGACAGAGAGAGGGGGGCTGGCAGGGGCAAGGTGAAGCCCAGCTGGGCAATCCTGAGCCCCGGAAAGACAGCTGAAAGCAGTAGAGGCTGCCAGAATGGACGGTGGCATGAGTAGCCCTGGCCCAGGAAGAGCTCCTCCCAGAATCATCAGCTGGCCAGACATGCCAAGGGCCATTGTGATATGCAGCACATGCCCCAGGGAGTTGGGCGGGCTCACCCCATATTGAGGGCCGAGAGGACAAGGGGGTGGAGGCATTGGTGGCCCAAATGTAGTCTGACAGACAGGGTCTCGCACCAATGGGAAGACCCAGTGAGAGAGGTGGATGAGAAATGGGAAGGTATAAAGGGAAGCTCCAGTGTCAGTCCAGGGATGATCAGGCACAGTCGCTTTTGCTGAAAGGAGGAGGAGGATCTGGGTGCATAGATCCCTCTCCCCGCCAGTTGGTCCATAAGGGGTGGAGCAGGCATTGGCAGAAAGGGTCACCACCCAGGGTGAACAAGCTGCGTATGACATGCATACTCTCAGGGCCCACCCGCCCATAAGGCAGATTAGCCTTTTGCCTAGGGCACCCCCTGGAAGTAAGCGCTGAACTGGCCTGCCGCCCAAGTCCATAGTTGGTGGGGGACGGGAATGACCAGGTCTCAGAGAAGCAGGCATGTGCGCTCCTGTCCCCCCCCCCCCCCCCCACTTTCTCTAGTGGCACTAGAGAGGCTTCTGCTGCTTGAGGGAATGGCCTCCCCCGCATCCTGACGATACATATTGTCCTGGCGTCGTCTATGCAGAGAAATTAAGTAAAAGCTGAATAGTCTTGTATTTTGGGGGGTTGGTCCTCTGGTTAGCGTGCCTCGAATTTTGGTGGCAAAGTAATGCTTCACCATTTGAAGCCAGGTTTTTCTGAAGGGCATTCTGACATGAGAGTTCCCCCCCCAACTCTTCAAGTCCCGAGGTCTGGCGGGGTGGGGATCCCGGAGACTGGACTTCGCAAGCTGCACTCTTTGTCCCCCCGCAGCAGGCAGGCCCTGGAAAGGACTGTTCAGGCAAGGCGCCTTTGGGCAAAGCGCTTCGCAACAGCTGCTCCTGCCTGGGTGCCTTGGCGGGGAGGGGGGGGGCACAACCGGTGTGTGGTCACCATAAGTTGAAAGCAACTTGACAGCACTTAGCCCACACACAAAAGTCCACCAGTTCAGGGTTTTTTTAAGCTATGGATTTTTTTAGAGGTCTCTTATCTGTATCCAGCCACCGTTCACACCTCCATAGGCACAGCGAAGTCAGTTATTAATGCAAAGCCAAGTGGAGCTGCCCCCCCCCCCCAGCAGCAGGCAGAGGAAACTGTTGAAGGTACTGACAGACTGCTGGGCCTTTAGGGCTTCAGTTGGATGGCCTCCGAAAAAGGACAGTGTGCCTGGGGAAAGGAGCCCACGTGGAAAATGTTCCTTAAAACAATCAGACTGCCCTTTTTTTTGAAAAGGAGTGCCCGCAGAGTGGATCTATCTGATCCATTGAGCACGGGGAGCCACTCCACTCGGAGCTGTGCCTTTCTCTGCTCCCTCGGTTCTCCTCGGGCGGTGAGATGACCCATCCAGCCAGTCGAGTCTTTATCCCACCCCTAGGTCTCCCTCCTCTTTCATTAACCAAGTTACTGCCTCACTCAGTTTAGTAAATCTCCTTTGTGCATTGTAATTTGCCTGCATGTTCGCTGAGTAGAAGCAGGTGGGGGCAGTTCGTTGGTCTTTTGTGATGAGCTGGGACTTCTGTGTGGGTGAATACAAGAAGCTGGAGGAAGGTATTTGTGGGAAGAAATAAAACCTGTCACAGGCTATAAGAAGGACCGGTGTGTGTGGGGGGGCCCTCTATAGTAGCTGCTGCAAATATCTGTGGCAGGAGGAAAGGAGAGGAGAGTCCAAACTATATGATGCACTTTCCCCTCGCAGTGGCAAATGTGTTAACCTGTGATCCTCTGCTGAAGAGAATCCCCTAAATCATTGCTGTTAGCAAGAACCATCGGGTTTTTTTTGAGTTCACAACCCAAAGATAAGAAGTGGAGTCTGAACAAGCAGAATCTGAACAAGTGCTACCCATTTGGTGGTCTTGAGGCCAGATAAGAAGTGAGCAATAACTAGCTCACTGGAAATGCAGCAGGAAGGAATGCTATAAAATCCTGGGGTTTGAGAGATAAGTAGGAGCCATTTTCTATTACTCTCTAAACTTGAGTTGTTCAAACACTTCAAGGTCTTGGCCAGTCCCTCTTGGTGTGTATGAGGAGTGTGTTTGTGTTCACATAGCAGGTTGTTTGCTTTGAGCTCAAAAAATATTACTTTGAAATTAAGAGATTATATTGGCTGGACATTTCACTCTTTTAGAATAATATTCCTTTCAAGGCACACAGGACCAGGGCCTTGATTAACCCCTTGGACTTGTGCGTCATGGAGCCTGAGCTTGTTTTGCTCCTGATAGTATTGCAAGGGCCCACAAATACTAAAATGTCAGTATATCCATGGAAAGTCTTTTCCATATGCCATGTGTTGCATCCTCCCTTGCACACAACTCCACCCCAAAAAAGTAATGGTTGCAAACTTGCACCTGGGTGCACTGCCGTTGTTAGGAACTTTGACACTCTCGATTTGCTATTCAGGCACCTCTCCTTCCCAGAGTCAGCTAGAAATACAGAATGGAGAGGGAAGAATCCTTTGTTCAGCAGTCCCTTGTCAAGTCCATCATCATGAAGCCTGTACCATCAGCAGTCTGCTGTCCGAGCATGGCTATTTGGATCAGCTGACTTTCCTGCTCCTTAGAGGAAGGTGTTAGCAAGATGTTGTGTTTATGTTCTCTGCATTCTGAGGTCTTGAAACCCTACCATCTTTGTACATGCTTTGAAGAATAAACGTTTTAAAAATTTGATACACTACCCAGAGGGAGAGGCAGCTTCCTCCATGGAGATGTGAAAGCACAGGTAGATGCATACTCAGGTGGATCTGGGAGTTGACTTAGCAGCATCCCCTGTATTTTTGAAGATCTCTCTTTGCAGTGGTGGCAGTACCAAAGATTGCCTGAATTTAATAAGATCTGAGGTGGCATACATTTAAAGTAGTCTTACTCATTCGCAGTAACAGGATCCATGTTTCTCTTCTCCCCTTAATCCATTTTCTAACCCTGTCCTTCCAATTACAGGATACTAATACATTTTTTCTTCACACACTTTCCAGGTAATGGATAAAACAGAATTGAAAGCTGAGCTAGAGGCACAACAGAAGAGACTGCAGTATCTGAAGACTGAGTTGGAAAGAGTTTCAAAACAGAAGAGTATTTCTTTTTCCACATTTTGTTTCCTTTTCTCCCTGGGTTGCTCTCTGGTGATGGTGTTAGCTATTGTATAATATTCTATTCTATAACGGGTCCTCAATGTGGGGTGCCATGGTACCCACTGATACCTTTTCTGGCACACAGGAAAGTACATGGAGCTGGGTAGGGCTTTTCTGCTGGGCTGTGCAGATTGAAATAACATTGTTTCAGTGACAGCTGCCACTACAGTGTTAGTTTTATTGTCTCTCACTCTGCTTTCCCAGTGCATTTTTTAAATTACCCTATTTTCCCCCTGCACTCTGCTTCCTGCAGCAACCATTTTGTGATTGTGCCCACCACCTTGTGTCAAAATTCCAAACGTGCCTACAGGCAAAAAAATAAAAAGGTTGGGATTCTAGAGAGCGAAATAATCCCTGTTCTAGAAAGAGAGAAATTTATGGGGGGTTTGCCCTATGTCTACCATAGATATTCCAGTATGTAATCTAAACAGTGTCAATTAATATACTTCCTATATGACATGACACAAACTTACAGTAGTACTTTAATGAACGTAATTGTTTAAACAATGTTACATTGTTAGGATTATTTACTTCCTTTCTGTAATTTTGACTGGTTTAGGGCTGATGGAATGCATTAAACGGAAGGCCTATCGTGAAGACATCCTGCTAAATGAAGTTAATCGAGCCCACAGGAACATTGAGAATGAGATTGCTCAGCTACAGGTAAAGATTGAAACAATGGAGAAGAAACAGTATGATCTTGACAAGGTATCTCAGGGAAATAAGCCTTGTACTTGATTTCTGACATTTGTGCTTAATGATCATTAACACACAAATGGCTGGAAGGGCCTTTGTTCATCAAAAGCATTCTGCTTGCTTTAGACTCTCTTCTCTGTCCACTTGGAGCAGTTTCTCTTTAGAAGAAAGAATTGGCACTTCCTATTTCTTTTCCAGAGTCATTCTTCCACCTGACTCTGCAATGAATAATTGTAAATACTTCCTAGTCTTCACGGTCTGGTTTAGCCAACTGGCAGGCATCTTTTACTGCCTGTAGGCCAGGATTTCAGAGATGAAAAAAATAGCTATACAGAAGGAAGGAAGTGTTCTTTGCTGACTGAAGTTGACTATGTGTCCACTGACTTAGCCTCATAGCTGTGTCCCATTCCACCTTCCCATGGGGGAGTCGACAGCGGCTGTGTGGCTTAATGTACCAGCCTCATAAGGGGCATGACTGTGGACCTGGGAGGAGGTGTACCCAGTCTCTCCACAAGCTGTAGAGAGGAGGAATAAGGTGCTCAGAACCCCCTTCCCTCTCCTTGTCTAAGACCCTGCAGGCCTAAGGAGTGGCAAGAAGGGATGGTCCCAGAAGGGGAGTTCCCTGAGAGATGTGGTTTGGACACTCCCAGATCCTCCGCACAAAGAAATATTCCATTTAGTAAAACAGCAGTACAGAACCCCATTCTTAGATTTGTTTGCCAGGCCAGCAAATGCCAAGGTGAAACTTCTTCAGATCACACCCATTGTTAGTTCATAGACCTCTAAATTCATCTCCTGATGTTGTTGTACCTCTGTCCAGACTTTCTCAGTCAGGAACCATTGTTCTACCCTATGCTGGAGCTTCTACAGCTTTATGCTTGGGGGCTGAAAGAACTACACTAAGAAGCCTGAGTTATTATATGGGGTTTGGATTCCTTATTGGTGTTAGATGTGAGTCCATTAGAAGGTTTTGTTTGGACAGTTGGATGCATTTCTGTACCTGGTATCTGGTATAGGGGTTGTTCCCTTAGTGGACCAGGTTCACTGTGTGTTAGAGGTCCTCCACCAAGGGTTGGAATTGGGTCATACCAAGCACTTCAGGAAGCAGGTATAACCAATATGTTCAGGTGTCCCCCACCCCCCCTTTCTGGTTGGTACTTATCTTATTCCTACCAACATGTGAAGCAGTTCCTAAAGGCTGTTTTCCTGTTAGGTCTTGTGGTAGCACACAGATTTCCTATCTAGATGGTAAATTTTGTACTCTAAGCCGTAAGTACAATACTATTTGAGCCTGTGACTGAGGCCTTTCTCTCTCCCTTGTAAACAGAAAAGTCTTTTCTTGTAGCCATTACATCAGCCTGTAGGATGCTGGAGTAAGAGCCCCCCCCCCTTTTTGGGGGGGGGGGGCTGACCCAGCATATTCAAAGGATTGCATGATTCTCTGTCCTGGGGGCAAATTCAATTTTCACTTGGAACAAGAAATTGTCCTTCCTTTATTTTGTTCCAAACCTGTCAATCCCAACGTGGAAGAGGTGTTATGTCCCATACACATTTTTTTCCAGACACTACAAAGTCAGTGTTTGCCTCTGCAAACTCTTTGGCAGAAGAGTTCCAGTGTGAGGTTCTGCCCTGTCTGTTTTCCTCCACCTGTCTTCTTTCCTAATAGGGAGGAATAGAGAATATGTTTACATAGTTCACCTGATAGTGATGCAGCATCAACCTAGTAGGTGGGGTTTGTTATACCCCAGTTAGTTTTATTGCAGTAGTAATGACCAACTCTGGGAAGGAACTGAGAGGTCCACCTCTGGCCAACTCTTTCTTCTGTAAAGATTCTGCCTACTGGTGGACTGTCCATGTCAGAAAAATTCATCAGATAAAACAAAATTTCAGTGTTTTATGGTAGATTCAGGTGGATAGCCTTGTTGGTCTGAAGCGGGACAACAAAGTTTGAGTCCAGTGGCACCTTAAAGGTGTCACAACTCGAACTTTGTTCCAATGTTTTATAGTGTGACTGATCTTAGAATAAGCTGACTACGTTTGGTGGAATAGCATCGTTTCAAAACAGGTCTATAGATCACGTCAAGCAGCTTCCAAAAGGCCAGAAGGAAGGAATCTGCAAAAATCACCCCTTCCCTTGGGCCCACAGAAATGTAGGCAGGATCCAGGCCAGTATCTATAATCGTAAGCAATTTTAGTTGGCTTAAATGTTTACCATTCTGTGTTATGTAGTCATCAGTAAAAATATCTGTGTCATGAAACACAACTTGCGCTTATATTTACCACTACTCCAATTAAATAATTGCTCAAATAAATACAAACCAGGCTCTGCAGATGCACTATATTAAATAAAGTCAATGCCTGTAGTAAACAATTTCATCAATTCAAAGTGCAATTCGCTAAATATAATTCTTGTATAGCATCATTTACTGTCCAAAGAGACATGCCTATTAGTTTAATTTCAGAGGGTAGTCGGGTTGGTCTGCAGTAGAAGAGCCAGATTCAAGTCCAGTAGCTCATACCCTGAAAATCTTGTTAGTCTCTCAGGTGCCACTGGACTCTAATCTAGATGCTCATTAATATCAAGCCTAATTTGTAAACTGGCCTATTAAGATGCAACCAATATTCCAAATGGTGTTTAATGCATTTGAATATGGTGTTTACTGCATATGAATAAACAGATATAAAATTAATTATGAACTATAAATGAATTAATGCCATCACCCAAAAAACACAGTTTAGATTATAATACTTTCCTATATACTTTTGGCTGACCTTTCTGTTGCAAAAATTTAGGAAGTTATTCCAATTCCAATAAACATTTTTAAATTTATAAATTTTCTCTCCAGATCTGACCCAGTCTGTTAGTACCATGTACAAACTATTCCAAACTCTCCCATCATTCTTGGACATTCAGCCCTTCATTTTCTTCTATTTATTGACTATTTCTGTGTGTGTTGCCCCCAGTAAATTTGAAATACCATGTTAGCATCCTGATTATTAGTTGCAGAACCATTCTTAGATGCATATTATAGTCTTTTACTATCCCTTTTGAAGTTATTTTCTTGATCTTCTGCCATGAGACGTAACATTTTAATTATGCGGTATCTCTTTTATTATGCTGGAGGGTTCTGTGTTGCACTGAAATGAAATTTTACCTTAAATAATGTCTTTTATATTGGTAGAAGTTCAGAGAGTTTCTAGTTCTTCGGATCTGAGATACTTATATGGGGAAGGTATCTTATGAATTCCTCCTCTGTTTCACAGCAAGTATAATTAATTGGGGGAGGTTACTAAGCCACAGCTCTTTCATAATATAGGTATGGTCCAGTAGCAATCTCCACTGACAGAAGGGATTTCCTGAGGTGGGGGGATTCCTGCTGTAGCCCCAAATGCTCTCTGAAATGTTTTCTGTGTTGGGGAGAGGGGATTGGAGAAATTTCCTCCTTCCGTTTGTGGATTTGCTGATTCCAAGGTGTTTTTCTATATGGGATAATCATGCTGAGATTTCTTTCTTCTCATAGGTGTGTTTGAGTAGGAATCCATTCTATGAAGAAGGGAACAACCTGGACCAACAGGCAGGACTGACTCCGATTGAAGAAACAGAAGCTAAAGATGAAGAGAGTACAGAAGTGGCAAGGAAAGAAGAATCAGAGATTACCAAAGAACTGGGGGAAGAGGGTGATGAAAATGAGATTAGTAAAGAGAAAGATTTTCATGGCCAAAAATTAATGATTCAGCTTGTGTTGAAGAAAGATAACATACAGGTTGAGAAGAAGGAAGGTGAGGTAGAGGAATCCCAAAAGGAGTCAAGCCAGTCATCTTCTGAAAAGTGCATCTTGAGGAAAACTGAGACAAATAATCAAAGTCAAGACCAAGATGTAGCTGCCCCAAAGGCTGACAGTACTGAGGAAGACAAACGTAGAGAAAGCAAGTCCCAGTCTGGAAATACAGATTCAAAGCAGAAAGTGGCTGTGACAAAGATGCAGAGCTCTAGGAGGAGGAGAAAGGGACAGAATACTGCAGGAGTAGCAAACGTGCAACAACAGTTTAGGCGTTTTGACAGTCCGCATTGTCATCCTCTATTCACATTGCCACCAAGGCCACCACTATTGCCAGACCCTGAGCTTTCATACAATATGTTCATTCCTCCATTTTCGGAGAGTTTATTGTTCACCCTCCATAGGGCTACAGAGGAGAGGAAACAAAATATGAAATGGTAGAAAAGATAAGAAACGAGTGAAATGTAAATGAGCTGACAGACTGAGAATCCCCCTTATTGGTTAAATATTTTTATTTCAGTAGTCTGATAAATCCTTGTGTCTTTGTACATCTTCATATTAAGGTGTCAGTATGTACAACATACCCTTATTGCTAACTGCAAGTTCTTTTGCACTTAAAAATGTGTTTGAAAGATTAACCACTAGACTCCTTTTCTTTCTCCCCTGAGATCGTACAGATTCTGGATATTTCTTCAGGTCTCTGAGTAAAATACCTCAAGTGTATCTTCCCAAAATCTTGCTAAAAAAAAAAAAGTGGACACAATATCATAAAGATAACTTTTTTTCACTGTTCTTGCTAACAGAAGTAATCTGCTCTGTGCAGTCTGAAGAATATGTCATGGACAAAAGAAATTTTCATATTTTTGCTCTTTTCACTTGGATAATTTTTTTCTTTTGTCACTTGGACACTTTTTGAGGTTTGGCCTTATGACCCTATTGCAGTTCCTTATCCTACCATATTCACTTGTTTCTCATGGGAGATTTCAATTACCCAGATATCTGTTGGAAGTCCAACTCTGCTAAAAATGAAAGATCCAGTAAATTCCTGACTTGTCTTGCTGACAACTTCATTTTCCAGAAAGTGGAGAGGGAAACAAGTGGATTTGCTATCTTGGACTTGATTCTTACCCACAGGGAAGAACTGGTTGATGAGGTGAAAATAGTGGGCACCCTGGGTAGTACTGACCATGTAATTTTGGAATTTATAGTCTTGGGGAAGGTAAAAGCTGTACATAGACATATAGGCTGGTCTTCAGGAAAGCAAATATTGACAAACTTAAAGTTATGCTGGGTAGACTCCCATGAAATACATAAGGAGAAAGGGAGTTCAAGGGGGGGGGGGGAGTTTCTTAAAAGCAAAATACTGAAGGCACAATCACAAAACAATTCCTATAAAAAGGGAAAATGGGAGGAGCCTAAAGAAACCAAGATGGCTCCATAAACAGCTTTTTAAAGACTTTAGAAATAAAAAGACTCATTTAGAAAATGGAAGGAGGGCCTTATAACCAAGGATGAATATAAACAAATAACCAGTGCTTGTAGAGAGTTAGGAAAGCTAAAGTTCAGTATGAGCTTAGGCTAGGGAGAAATGCTGAAAACAATAAAAAGGGTTTTTTTTCTTATGTTCAAAGTAAGAAAAGGAGCCAGGACGTGGTAGGCCCATTGCAGGGACAGGAAAGTGAAATTGTAACAGGTGATGATGAAGAGAGGGCAGAACTGCTCAATTCCTACTTTCCCTCAGTCTTCTCTGGTGGTACCCAACTTGGCAAAAACAGAGCACATGATGAGGGAAGGGAGTTGCAGCCTAGGATTGGCATAGGGGTAGTACATAAATATCTAGTATCTTTAAATGAAACTAAGACCTCGGGGACAGATGAACTGCATCCAAGAACTTGTGGATTTAATTTCTGAGCATTTGTCTATTTTTTAGAATTCTTGGAGAACAGGTGAGGTGCCAGAAGATTGGAGGCGGGCAAATGTTGTCCCCATCTTCAAGAAGAGGAAAAAGGAGGATCTGGGTAACAATCAACCTGTCAGCTTAATATCTATACCTGGAAAAGTTTAAGAACAAATAGGCAGTCCTTTAGCATTTAGAAAGAACGGCTGCCATTACTAAGAGCCACCATGGGTTTCTCAAGAACGAGTCATATCAGACTAACCTTATCTTTTTTGAGAAAGTTACTACCTTGCTGGATCAGGGGAATATTGTAGACATAGGGCGATTCTGCATCTAGCGTTCACTCCACATATTCTCAATTGGGAGGAAAAAGTGCAGCTCAAAATCACGTTCAAATACCTCGGGGCAATGCAGTACTGACTGCAAAGTCACCCCTAAACAGCCATAAATCCATGCAGAAGGTACCATAAAATACCAATGCCCAAAGAAAGTGAAAGTGGCATGGAGTGTGGAAGGTACCATAAAATCTGATGATCAAAGGAAGTGAAACAGCATGTAATGCAGAGGGGAATTTCTGTTCCAATGTGGGTTTTGTAAAACAACGGAGGGAAAAGCCAATGTAGAATCAGCGATAGTTTATCTTGATTTCAGTAAGGCTTTTGATAAGGTTCCACATAATATTCTTGTTGGCAAATTAGTAAAATGTGGTTTGGATCCTATTGCTGTTGGGTGGATCTGTAACTGGTTAACAGTTTGCACCCAAAGAGTGCTTGGTTCCTCATCCTTTTGGAGAGGAGTGACAAGTGAAGTGCCTTAAGGATCTGTCCTGGACCTGTTTTGTTCAACATCTTTATCAGTTATTTAAATGAAGGGATAGAGGGAATGCTTATTAAATTTGCAGATGATACTAAATTGGGAGGGGTAGCAAATATGATACAAGGCAGAGTCAGGATACAGGATGATTTTGACAGGCTGGAAAACTAGGCTAAAACAAAATGAATTTCAATGAGGATAAATGTAAAGTTCTGCATTTAGGTAGGAAAAATCAAATGCATAATTATAGGATGGGAGAGACGTCTTGGCAGTAGTATGTGCAAAAAGAATCTAGGGGTCTTAGTAGACCATACACTGAACATGAGTCAGTAGTGTGATGTGGTAGCTAAAAAGGCAAATGCGATTTTGGGCTGTATCAACAGAAAGATAGTATCCAGATCACACAAAGTGATGGTATTGCTTTACTCTGCTCTGGTTAGACCTCACCTAGAGTATTGTGTTCAGATTTGGGCACCACAATTTAAGAAGGGTATAGAGAAGCTGGAATGTGTCCAGGGGAGGGCATCGAAGATGGTGAGGGGTCTGGAGACCCAAGTCCTATAAGGAAAGGTTGAAGGAGCTGGGTAAGCTTAGCCTGGAGAGGAGACAGCTGATAGATATGATAACTATCTTCAGGTATTTGAAGGGCTTTCGTATACAGGACGGTGCGGATATTTTTTTTTCTGTTTCCCCAGAAGATTGGACCAGAAGCAATGGGTTGAAATTAAATCAGAAGAGTTTTCAACTAAACATTAGAAAGAACTTCCTGACAGAGCGGTTTCCTCAGTGGAATAGTGGGAATTATGATATTAAATGGCAATAGGCATAAAATATAGGATCATAACCCATGTATACCAGAGTCAGGATTCCCAGAGCCTGTGAATAGACAAGGAAGCTAGGTTACTAGAATAATTGATCTCTTTACTTAAAGATTCTCACACATACCAATAATAATAAGCAAGTACACACAATACAGAGCTAAGAATACAGGGTTGAAAAGATAGCAATATTTGCATGAGCAGGAGTATCATTGGTGGGTAATACGTTACCTGTCCAGCGTGATGAGCAGATCTTGCAGCAAAAAAGGAATTGAAGGGGGGGGGGGGGCATGAGCCAGCTAGCAACACCTGTGGAGTAGTTCCAAGCTGATCAGGAATGGAACCAAAAAGGTGGATGAGGGGTGAAGAGAACACAGGGAGAGCTCACCTTAAATAACCAATTTGTGACCTGAAGCAGTGGCCAAGTGGTCACTGGTTCCCAGGAAATATTAGAAAAATACTATACTCTGGAAGGTTGAGACAGAGGAAATGACAGTTCTGCAATTTAGACTTGATGGTCAGCAGAGAGTGACACCTCTTATGGAAGGAGGTAAAACAAAGGAGAGAGCAGAGAGATCCAATCACAGTGCAGGTCTGGTGCTTCACATTAACTCTGGATCGGTGGCAGAAAAGCTTAATCACTTCTTTTGTTTTTCGCAACAATCTTTGTTTGAGAATGGCTTAGGAGGAGGGGGAGGAATGTGCCATGTGGTGAAGAAGAGATCTCTTCATGGCTTCTGTGCAGGAACACTGGTCCTCTGTCAGAACATGGATTCTCTTCAGGGCTGCTACTGTCTGTGTGCTCATGGAGTCCAGGGCTTTTGGTCTCCATCATGGTCCTTGCTCTAATGCAGAGGTACAGGCTTCTTTAGTCCCAGGTCCACATCTGGCTTGGCATGCTTCTTGGGCACAAGGCTTCCCTTGGGCACAAGGCTTCCCTTGACCACAGTGTACAGCCCATAGTCCAGCACTGAGCACTTCACTTAGGATCACAGCTCAGTCCATTGCCCTGGCATATGCTCTTCACAGTTCAGTAAGGCAGTGATGTTTCAAGAATCTTTAATAATGCTATCTGAAGTGGCTTTATGGCAACAGTGGGCTCTCCTTTGGAGGTTTTCAAACAGGCTAGATGGCCATCTGACAGGAATGCTGATTCTGTGAACTTAGGCAGATCATGAGAGGGAAGGCAGGAAGGGTTGCCTCAGTGCTTAAGTTCTTGTGGCCCTTTCTTACATGCCTAGGGAAATGCTGATTGCCACTCTGGGGTCAGGAAGCTATTTTTCTCCAGGCCAGTTTGGCTGAAGATCCTGGAGGGTTTTTTTGGTCATCTTCTGAGTGTGGAACAGCAGTCACTGGGATTTGGGGGCGGGGGGGAGGTATTTGTGAATTTCCTGCATTGTGCAGGCAGTTGGACTAGATGACCCTGGAGGGCCTTTCCAACTCTATGGTTCTATGGTTCTATTTTACCCTCAATCTCTACTATCCAGGCTATTGCAGTGTTAGGTTCTTGTACGATTACTTCTAAATCCTGATTAATTGTTTTCGCTGTATCAGCTGTTAATATCATACAGGATAGTGCACCATTGATAGATTCATGATTATCTTTAAACATGTGGAGGTTTTTGAATATTTTCAATTTATATGGTAATATTTTTAAAAATGTAGATATATTTAACTCTTGTAATTTTATAAGGGGTAGAGTTTGCTATGTCAGCATCAAATATAGAAGTTTGTTCCAACAAGTTATCCAAATGCTCCTTAGAAAAACAAAAAGTTCTCTCAGTACATAGAGGCAAAGAAACCTGGACGTCACCAGCAAAAACAGGATAACTTGAGTCACCAACCAAAGAGAAAACAAAAATAGAGACAGAACCTCAAAGGTGCTCTGCAAGAATATGTACTAAGCGGCCTGAGGAGATTAGGAAAGTGCTATCCTTGAAACCTTTATTTAATTTAAAAAATGTATATTCCACCTTTTAAAACACATCATAAAAGTAAAATATATTCAAAAGTACAAAACCAACAATTAAAACGTAGAGGATAAAGGAGAGGAAACCCAGATGAAACAAAAAAGTCTTCACTCACTGGTGGAAGATGATAGAAGGGGATGAACGAATGTCCCTCAGTATGGAGTTCCTCAGTTTTGGCGCCATGGCTGAGAAACCCCTGTCCCGGGTTCCCACCTCAGAAGTCAAAGGCATCTGAAGCAGGACTTTAAAAGATTATTGTATCACTATTATTTACCCAGGCTTTTTTCCCAATGAGGACCCAAAGTAGCTTGAATAATTCTAGGTAGGTTCATATGGAGTAGGTATGCTGGTTCCAAACCATAGGGTTTTAAAGATCAGCACCAGCACCATGAATTAGTCCCAGAAACAAACTGGAAGCCAGAGAAGATGAACCAAAACTGGAGTGGTATGGTCCCTACAGTCCATTCCAGTCAACATCCATTCCATTCCAACAACAGCTGCCCTGAGCCTGCTTTGCAGGGAGGGCGGGATACAAATCTAATAAATAAATCCTGGATGCAACATGCTGTATCAAATGTAAGTTTCCAAGCACTTTTCCAAGTACTGCCCCATATAGAGTGCATTGCAGTAATCTGGTCTACATGATATCAGGGCATGCACCACAATGGCCAGGTCTTTTCTTCCCAGGAAAGGCTGAAGCTGGTAGTAGCCATTCCTTGCCACGGCTAGCACCTGCTTATCCAATTGGAAGCCCAGCTCTGTAGGGCTGCTCTGTTCATCAGATATTTGCATGGAGGCATTTTCATGGAGGTTTCAGTATTTTATATTATTAGATTTTATAAAGCAAGATAATTTGAAGTTTTGGGGGGGGGGGGTTAAGATGGAAAAAATACAATTTTTAAATAAATGGTGGACTACAGACTTGTAAGATATTGCAGTAAAAAAAACCAGGCATATTGCAGAAAACCCAAAAGTGAACCCCAGTATTTCCCCCCTTCCTCCAATCTATTCTTCCCCAACTGGTATATACTTACTAACATTGCTTCACCAACTGAATGTGAATAGGGGAAACGTGAAACAAGTACAATTTTTAAACTTTTTCTCTTTTTCTCTGTTTTCCTCACCCCTGTGCTAACCCAAGAGGTAACATGTAAAGTGGAAGCAGCCTGTCAGGTGACATATTTTCCCCAGTTCCAACACTAGCAATTTTTCTCTTACCTGTATAATAGCTCCCTAAGCTCAACATTAGCTTTCCCAACCCACCCTTCCCCTCCCCCTCCTGTTTCCCATCTCCTCCCTCCCGAACCAACCATCACAATATAACATAAAAACATATGCTATAGTGCAGGGGTGGCCAACCTGTGGCTCGGGAGCCACATGCGGCTCTTTCACACATATTATACGGCTCCTGGCAGGGCGGCTGGGGAAGCAAAGGGGAGGCATGCTTTTTCTCTCTTTTTCCCTTCCTTCCTTCCCTCCCATCTATTTGCTTTCCTAGTTTCTCTCTCTCTCTTTCTTATAACTGGTTTTCCTCGTTTGTTTTTATTTTTGGCAGTCCTATTTAACGTTAATAAAAAGCAAATTTGCATATTTTTAAAAATAAAAACGTGTGTGTGATATTTGTTCCTGTCTTGCGGCTCTCAGACATCTCTATGTGGCTCTTACGTTTATTCTATGTGGCTCTTACGTTAAGCAAGGTTGGCCACCCCTGCTATAGTGAATAAAATAATCAGAAATGGAAAAAAAATCAGTACCTTCAGTTTTGTTCATATGACATGGCTCGAAACCTGGATCATGGGATAAATAGAAGTAGAGCCTTGAAAGCCCTGCCATTTCAATTCCTAAAACAGCGAGAGCTTAAGATTCCCCCACACACCCTCCCTCCGCCAACAGAATTGAAAACAAAAATTTCAAGTTACCTGGCTGCTTTTTATCCAAAACCAGACATTTTTTTACCATTTTTATCCCATTCTGAAATGTACATGTCTGGCACTCCTACTGTTGCAGCATACACAAAAACAAAATGATTTACATAATATATGAAATTTAAGTGAACCAATGTATGTCATTTAATTCACAATGTCTAATTTTAAAGTTTGTTTGCATTGCATCCACTCAGTGATATGGTAGATCTGGGAACAGGATGTATCTAATGTTGATATGTACCTATTAAAATACTTTAAAAATGTAATGAACTGAGAAAGCAACCTCTATCCAAATCAGTATTTGGCATAGTTGCATTTTTCGTAGCCCCAAATATGTGTGTGTATGAAAATATGGTAATGAAATGTTTCATGTATATCCCAAAGCACTTTACATTGTTTGCCACTTGTTGTGGTCTAATGGCGACTGCCATGCTGCCGGGCCATGTGATCAGGCCATATGGTCCCGGGCAAGCACAGGGCCAGGCACAATCAGCTTCACTCCAGAACACAATAGACTGGCTGGATTGTAATTTAGACCTATCGGGTCAGCCAGGATGCAAATAGGGGCCAATGACCTGGGAAGACTTAATTGTATTAATTGTAACCCTATCAGAGTGTGTGGGCGAGGCCAGGGGCATGGTTTAGGTGCGCATATAAGCAAACCCCTGAGCCCAGCTCAGTCATGTCATCCCCTACCACCTAATAAACTTCACGTGCTGATTCACTGAGATGTGTCTTGGACCCCAGTACTTTTCACCACTCCTCCATTTTATCCTCACAACAATCCTGCAAAGAGGTTATGCTAAGAGTATGTGACTGAGGCAAGATAACCAGCAAGCTTCCATGGCAAAGTGGGGATTTGAACCTGGGTCTCCTAGTCTGACACACTAATCAGGATACCATACTGGTTCTTGGATATGCTGGGTCAAGTGGTCACTGCAACCAAGTCCTTACTCTATTTTGCTACCAGTTACTATGGTCTGTCTCCTAATGTTGGAGAGGTATTGTAATATGGCAAGTGTATGCTGAAAGTGAGAAAGTTATGAGGTCATGGTATTCTGTCTCTTAGAGAACAACCCTGCGCAGTTCCACTCAAAAGTTCCATGTTGTTCAGACATACTCTCAAGAAAGTGTCTACACGATCGCTGCCTTAACATTTTTATATGTTAGTTGGTAATTTTTACATGGTTGAAAGAAGGTCGTTTAGAATAATATTCTAATTAGTAACTTTAGGTCCACGGAAGCTTACAACAGAAAGATGCCACAAGCCTCTTGTTTGCTGCTGCTAATCCTGCGATGATCCCTCTGGCTTCAAGGATTGTCACAACCACTTTTTACAAGTTATTTCTTTAACAGCACCCGCGACTCTAAATAGTCTGAAACAATTTCACAGCCCATCATGTGAGACTCAGAGGAGTAGAGGCGCGCTACAGACAAGTCGTTCCACTCCCGCCTGCGGCACAATTAAGCGCACTTAAATCGTCCTCTCAAACTCAACTGCATATAAATTCCGTTGCCTCTCACACAGCTCCGATGATAAATAAAATACGGAATAAAACAGAAAAGCAAAGCGCATGCCAGGCTCGCGCTCTCTTCCCTATCGCCAGGCGCCTCCTTTCTAGCCCCACCTCTTTCCTTCCACGTGACGCGCGGTCCGCCTCCGCCATTTTGTTTGTTTGGCGGTCTGTCCATCTCCGGGCCTCGCTGTCGGCGTTTGCGCCGCGCGCGCATGCGTACATACAGTGGTGTTGGGGCAGTCGGTGCTAGGGAGAGACTGAATGCGGCCTCCGCCGCCCTCGCAGCCATGTACCGCTCGAGCAGCGGCCGCTCGAGCCTGTCGTCCTCTAGCCGGTCCAAGGAGAGCAGCAGCTCGGGCTCCCGCAGTTCCCGCTCCGGCGCCTCCACGTCCGGCCCGACTCGAGGCCGCAGCCCGCGCCGCTCGCGCTCGCCCTCTCCCCGGGGCCGCCGCCACCGCTCGCCGTCCAGCAGCCGCTCGTCTCGCCGCTCGCCGTCTCCGCGCCGCCCGAGTAGGGCGCGCTCTCCGTCCGGGGGCAGCCGGAGCCGCCGCGGATCCGAGCCGCGGGACGAGAGCTTGAGCCGGGTAACGACCTCCGAAGACGCGGCCTCGGTCTCCCTTTCCTTCTTCGCTCCGCCTGGCGCCCTTGGGAACGGCCGCCTGCCCCGGCCCCCTCCCTCGAACGGAGGAGTCTCCGCTGCCCCTTCGGGAGACGCCCCCCCGGGGGGGGGGGCTAGATCTGTGTAGTTGCTGGGCGGCCAAAGCTGGTGCCGGTGCAAACACAACCGTGGCGCTGTAGGCCCCCCCCCCCCCCCCCCCAGCTCGCCCTTTTGGCCAGTGGTCAGGGATGCAAGATAACGCTATGGTTACGTGACCAGCGTTTGGTGAACCTTCAAAGATGCGCTTGGTCTGGAGGTGCTCCAGCCAGAAGAACAGCATGGAATATTCAACCGTATATGTAGTACGTCAGGAAACTGTATGAACTGGAATCTTTATCATAGCTCTTAACGCTTAGATAAGAAAATATCTGTCCCCCTTGTAAGTGCTTTCGTGGCTAGGGATGAGGTGACCTGGTTATGGAAAGCTTTACAGATACTTTCATATAGGTGCCCTACCCAAATGTTAATGGTGCCTGCAAGGCTACAATGGCCTTTTTTGTTCAGATGATGATGATTAAAAACAGAGCCAGGAATAAAGTAATTTAGCTGTATTGCCCCTGAGGCAGGGATGTGTGCATCCATGAAACCTGTAGCATTCCCTTTAGGATGAATTTGCAGACTTGTTTTGCTATATGGCTGGCAATTAATGCATTATAAACTGCTAGAACTTTGGTTAGTTGGCACTAGTTGTACCTGTCCAACCATTTTTTCCCACTGTTGCTACCAGCACCCTGAGATTGTAGTTGCTACTTTAACTGCTTATGAGGACCTCAGTATTTGGAAGCAGGAAACTTGAGTTTTTCATTCCATGATGTTTTTTTCCCTTCTAAAGCAGTAAAGCCCACTCCATTCCTGCAAGAAAGAAGAAAGAAAACCCCAAAACATATTTTTTGAGCCAGGCAGTTTGGGACAAGGTTTTTAGTACCTTTTCTCCTTATATATTTATGTATAATTTTTTCAGTCCCTTTAAGGATTGGCACTTCTTATGCACAAGTTTCCTACTTTGATTGCAAGAGCCAGATTTATATTGTTGAAGACTTGATTTGTAGAAATCTGTCTATTATAAAGTTGCACAGCATTTGGAACACAGGAAGCCATACTACATTGTGATTTGTCTCTCTTGCTCAGATGAATTGGTGTTAGTACTTGGTTGTTAGTTTATCATCTTTAAATTTAAAAAAAAATGTTTTCAAAACTCAAGTTTCTGAATCCCAGTTTCTTATAGATAGACTACCAGTGTTCTTGCTTACATGATAGTCAGGCTGTTCAGTTCTGAGATTTCCAGCTCTTATTAAGATAATGAAAACATAAGATAATAAAATAATAAGGTTTATTTTACAAGAAATTCTGCATCATGTTGCTTTTCCAGTTAGAAGTTCTTTGAAACAATACCATCATTCTTTGCCAGGTGCAAAATAATAAGAACAAAGGTTCATCTGGTCCAATACACTATTTTCCCCAGCGGCCAGACACATGCCAACTGGATGCCCAGAAACAGGGCAGGAAGGCAGTAGGAGTCCCTTGCTGCTACACCCCAGCAATGGGTTTTTAATAGTATGTTACCTCTGTTTGCATGTTCCTCTGATCCCATGTTCAGCTCTTCTGATGCAGTGGTTAGCGTACTGGACTAGCATCTAGGAGACCCAGGTTCAGACACCCACTCTACTGGAAACTTGCTGAGTGACCTTGTGACAGTCACTCTCTCTCAGCCTAACCCGCCTTGCACAGCAGTGGTTGCGACAATAAAATGGAGGATGGGTTAATGGTTATGTAAGCAGCTATGGGTCACTGCTGGATAGCAAAGCCATGTATAAATATCTAAATTGAAAAGTTGTTACTGTGGCTTGTAATTTTGATAGATCTCTCTCCTGTGTATTTTTCTAATTTCCTCTTACAGCCATCTTTGACAATGATGTGCTTCTTGAAATTCCACAATCTTGATTCCACAGTGATGTGCGTCTTGAAATACGTTTTTGGTCTATCCTGCCCCTGTTACCAAATACGTTTTTGGTCTATCCTGCCCCTGTTACCAATCAGTTTCATTCTGCATTCTTATTGGCGTGATATTATAATGATAAACATTTACCATGTTCTCATAGTTGTGTCTCTCTTTAGAAGTTCCGATTTTTGTCCCGAAGGCATAATTTTAAACGTATGTTTGCATTGGCTGCATTCAGACGTGGTGACAAAACTGCCCATGATGAGGGCATGAATGTAGCTTCTTGTGCTTGCATACTCACTTTCCTTCTCCCCTTGTGCACTTAATAGCACAAGGAAGTGGCTGGGGAGCACTGAATCAAGCTGGTTCTTTGTGTGTTCAGGCACCTGAGAAAACTGGAGTGGTGAACAATGAAACCTGTAGAGCAAGCCTGTAGTACTGTTGGGTCACTTTGAATGAGATTCATCATATACAACAAATATAATTTATTTTACAGTTATGCAGAGACTTTGAATATTCTGAAAATAATATTTTGTAAGATGAGATTTTTTTTTCTCTTCTTGCAGAGACGCTCTCCAGGCCGGCGCTCTCGCTCTCCAGGTCGACACTCTCCAAGTCGACACTCTGAATCATCAGTAGAACAGAGCTTGCGGATCACAGTTGGCAACGACCACTATGGCATTGACACTCCAGAGCAAAGGAGACTGTCTGATAGACTAGGCTCACCAGTTGATAGCCTAAGTGATGTGGAAAGGTGGGATTCACTAACAAAACCGTCTTTCAGAATTACTTCTTGGTCCTTATCTAGTGGTGGTGGTAGAAAGTGCTGTCAGGTTGCAGCCAATTTATGCCAACCTCATAGAGTTTTCAAGGCAAGAGATGTTGAGAGATGGTTTGCCACTGCCTTCCTCTGTATAGCAACCCTGGACTTCCTTGGTGGTCTCCCACCCAAGTATTAACCAGGGCAGACCCTGCTTAGCTTTCGAGATGGGGGATGGGTTTAGCCTGGGCCATGCTGTGGGAGTGAAAATGTTAAAGGACTGGGCTTTATTGGACTTGGGCTACATTTCTCGAATCCTGACTCCAGTTTTAGTTGTCTTCCATTTCAGGTTTAAACATATCCCCAGATAGATAGGTATCAAGTATGTTTTTTTTTTTAAGAAACTAAAATTCTGGGTTGAGAAGGACGATAACAAATACAGTAATAATAAAGGTGGAAGCCTTTTACTGTATAGAGATGCTATCGGAGGTGTCAGACTCATTTGTTATGAGGGCCATATCTGATATAAATGTCAGTTTGTATCTCACTTGGCAGATTCTCAGATTAAAAGACATCTGTTAGGTCTTTATTCTGAATATTATTGCCGTTTTTGCTTCAATTGGAGTACTATCTCTGAAGTGTCCTATCTGTGACATGTTTTGCACAGCCATACATTTTGTACTAAGTTCCGATCTGTAGCAAGCTTAATTTAACCTATATCTTAAAAGTAAACCCAGAAAATATTTTGCAAAACAGGATTAAAATGCAGAGTGCAAATCAAGCTTTAGATAACCCAGAAGGTAGCAGCTTGTAATAAGTCCCTAAGTCTCCCTTTTGCAGCCAGTGATCTCTTATTAGAATCTGAACTTTATTTATAAATAATCCACTGGATTGGAGTATTCAATCTGAATAATAAATGTAAAATTTCTGTTGCACTTCTCAGTACCAGACTGAGTAAGTCTCTTATGCAGAAATGTGTTCAGAAGCTATATTGGCAGCAGAGTACTCTAGGTAGTTCAGTCAGTTGTGAAGAGTAGTTTCTTTCTTTGAGCTTGTCCTAACAATCAGATATCGCATAAACAGCTATATGTTATTTTTATCTTTGGATTGGGGAAAATAGTTTAGTGTCAGCTAGCTCAGTATAATGTGTAAGCAAGGTTGACAAGTGGCAAAAATAAATTTTCTGAGATTCCAGGGAGTGTGGCTAAGCATTTAACTGAGAAGAGAACTGTTAGAAACCAGGCAAATAGTCAAAATGTGCAGTGAGAAAGTAGAAATGCGGAGACCTCGTTCTACACACCTTACTCCATATATAGAATATTTGGCTGCATGTGTGTGTTCATAGTGAGAAGGTCCTACCTAGACATCTTGTCTGTCTTTTGTCCCCTAAGTGAATCACAGGAGCAGGAACTCCTCATGTATGACTTGGTGTGCATAATCACACTAAACATATGGAGGTTGCTCTTGCTCCTCACTGAGGCATGGGAAATACCATAACAGTAAGCAGAGTATTCCTTGAGCTGGTACCAGTGACAGGATTTAAGGACAGCTGTTGAAGATTTTGAAAAATACATTTGACCAGTGGTATTGAACATGTGCACATTTAAGAACATAAGAGAAGAAGAAGAGATTGGATTTATACCCCGCCCTCCACTCCCCAAGGGAGTCTCAGAGCGGCTTACAAACTCCTTTTTCCCTTCCCCTCCCCACAACAGACACCCTGTGAGGTAGGTGGGGCTGAGAGAACTCTTTCCCAAGCTTGTCCTTGAGGGAACAGCTGGTACAGAGCTATGGCTTGCCCAAGGTCATCCAGCCAGGTGCAAGTGGAGGAGTGGGGAATCAAACCTGGTTCTCCCAGATTAGAGTCCGCGCACTCAGGCCAATGGCCCATCCAGTCCAACACTCAGTCACACAGTGGCCAAAAATACCAGGTGCCATCAGGAGGTCCACCAGTGGGGCCAAGACACTAGAAGCCCTCCCACTGTTGCTCCCCCCCATCAAGCACCAAGAATACAGAGCAGCACTTGCCCCAGACTGAGAGTTCCTATCTATACTTTGTGGCTAATAGCCACTGATGGACCTCTGCTCCATATGTTTATCCAATTCCCTCTTGAAGCTGTCCATGCTTGTAGCCACCTTCCTTGTGTACAAAGGTTGGTAGGAGTTGGATGAAAAATTCAGTTCTGCTTCCCCTTGCTGAGTCCATTTTAAATTTTTAACTACAGTACCACTTTGTTGAATTCTCCCTCTCATTTTCTCTTCAGTGGATGCTGATCTCAAAAGCAAGTAGTGAGTGGATGTGGAACCAAAACCACTTGTTTTGAAAAATATTCTCAATGCTTCTTTGAAACAAGAATAGGAAACACCTTTTTGCAAATTTTCTGTTTGTTGATCAAAGTTTACCAGCTTTTTAGTACTTAGATATATGCACAGGTGCAGTAAATCAATTTAAGATTTAGATCATTCAGACATCTTGTTTTTGTGATCCCGTTTTATGGGTGTTTTGTCTGCAGACAGATGGAAGCAGATTTCTGTTCATTGAAATGTAAATGCACATGAGAAACCTATATTTAAGAGCAGATTGAGTAATACGTATGCATTACTGTATGTTTTCTCCTTGAATTCTGCAGCGATTCACTTTCGCAGCAAGGGCTATATGTGGCTATCTGCATTCAGTACAGTATGACTAGAAGAAGTGGAGCACATGATGGTTATTTCACTATCCAAAATGATTTTTTTTCCTCAAGGGAATTGTTTCTATAGAGAAAGCACCTCCACTTACTTTCTTTTGCTGACACTTTCATTTTTTGCTTAGAAGTGTAAAATGGGAAGTGAGAATATGTTTGAAGGAGATAGGAAACGCAACAATACTAGGTTAAATTTAAGGGCAGAGTAGACATACCTTTACAGGCTTGTTTTAAAAGTCGTTGAAGTTGCTCTGAGGCTAATTATAGTACTGTTTTAAAAGGATTCTAATATACAATATTTCTAATTGATAACCTGATCTTGCGATCCCATTTCAGCTGTAGTAGTACAGAGCATGGCACAAGCTGCTATAGGTAGCAGAACCAAAGATCTGTGTTAATACAATGAGCATAGCCAAAAAGTTGAACCCCGCTTACTATTACCTTCTTTCCCTCACAGCTTCTTGTGGCTTGAAAAAAAATATGAATAATAGTGCCAAATTTTGAGACTCTCAGTGGCTGTGTAGGCTCCACTTGAAGAACTGTTATGTCCAGCCTTTCTGCATTGTCTACTGGCCCCTTCCCAAATGCTGCTTTTGGCAGTTAGGGGACTCTCAGGAACAAACTGTCCATTATCCACAAAAGTCACAGAAGTGCCTGATACTGATCTTTTATATACATTATAAAAGTAATTGGAGGAAGTTTAAATCAAAATAGGAGTGTGTGTGTGTTTATAATGCCAACATGTAGGTGCAGTGTGTGTGTCTTTATAATGCCAACATGTAGGTGCAGTGTGATAATGTAAATATTATATTAACCTGTCCAGTGGACTTGTCAGGAACTTCTGTGTGAGAGCATCGTTCATGTAAGATGCTTGAGTGTGTCTGACATTATGAATGGGAGGGAAGTAGTACTGTGAGCATCCATTTGTACTTCTGGACTTTGAGGCCTTATTAAAAGGATTTCTAGTTTCACGTGGTTAATACTGCTTAGTAAAAAGTTTATATTTTGGTGCAGTTTTAGAATTTTGGATGTTGGATCTGTGCTGACTGTTAAGTGCTTCTGCAGGCCACAGTACCCTTACGTGCTCCAAGAATTTACTCTTGGATTTAGCAGCTCAGTCTTATTCACAAAAGTGTCCTGTGCCAATGAATAATGTGTTTCTGAAAATGGGAGGGTGGATTATTGCTTAGTATTCAAAATCCCCAGAACCAGCCATGCTGGGTTCAAAGCAAGAAGTGTGGCTGAGTTTTGAATAGTCAGCAGGTTATTTTATGGTAATGATAAACAGCTCAAGGTCTAATAACACAAAGTTTTACTTAAAGGTATATGTCTCAGTGTAACATATTAAAGCACTAATGCTTAAAATAAATATACATGTCCAAAAACCTTCCCAAGCAAGACCTAAATAGGCAGTACACTGTCCTTGTATACACCGATTGAATTGGAACAAAATGTATTGGATTATGGTTTGGGCTTTGTTTTGACTTCAAAATATGGACCATGGCAAACTAGGATAGATTTATTTTGTCTTATTTATCAATTTAAGTTAACGGTGCAATTTGGTGAGTCTGAAGACAGCGGAAAAGATTTGTTTCACCCTAAGTCTACCTATTTACCGCAGGTATATGACCCTATGATTTCAGCATTTGAAAGACTAGTGATCAGAGATGTGGAGGCCTTAGAAGCACAACATCATTACCATAGATACAGTTTGAATAAGGAAGAATACAAAGCTCTCATTAGTTTGAAGGAGGATGAAAACATCACAATAAAACAAGCAGACAAAGGGGGGAGCTACTGTTATTATGAACACAGCAGATTACATCAGTATGGTCCATAAACTCTTAGATAATTCTGAACATTACTTGAAAATAGATGCTGATCCCACCCAACACATCTTGCAAATCATTTAAGTGACAATGCAGGAAGTGTTAGCATTGGGTCGTATTAGGGAGCCCACAGCAACATTTTTGATTAATAAAACACCAAGGGTTCCAGTGTTTTATGCACTTCCTAAAGTGCACAAAGAGGGCATGCCACCTCCAGGAAGACCTATAATTTCTGGGAACGCATCTCTCTTAGAGCCATAGCCCAATTTTTTGATAGTTTTGTTAAACCTTTTGTTAATAAAACTTCTTCTTATGTAAAAGATACTAAACATCTTATACAAACCTTAGAAGGCACTGCAGTACCAGGCTATAATTATTAGTCACCCTTGATGTTGGAGCCTTGTATAACAATATCCCCATCAAGAAATTAGGATAGTAGTTAAGAACTTATTGGAATCAAGACAAGATCTTAGTGTGCCCACTTTCTTTCTTATAGAGATTCTAGACATTATCTAAGAAAAAAAATTATTTCAGATTTTCCAGTGATTTTTATTTGCAAATCTGGGGTTGCCATGGGAAGCCCGTGTTCTCCCAATTTGGCCAACGTTTTCATGATTTTTTAAAAATCTAAACATATTGTGAATAATGAGTCAAACAAGTTTGCAAAATGCATTCTTATTTATCGTAGATTTATTGATGATTTGTTTATGATCTTTACTGAACCTGTTTTGTTTGAGAATTTTTTGAAGTGGCTTAACAGTTTACACTCTACCATTAAGTTTGAGGGCAAAGCCAATGAGATTGAAATCAATTTTTTGGGTACCATCATTTATAAGGATCATCTGAATAAATTGGCATTTAAACCTTATAAAAAGCCCACTGATAGAAATACATACCTGCATTTCAATCGCATCATCCTATTCATCTTAGAAATAATTTACGGGCAGTTCCTGTGCATCAAAAGAAATTCCACCAACTTTCATGATTATAACAGTGAAGCTAAGATTATGGAAGCCCATTTTTTTGAGCGAGGATACCCAGATGAAGTAGTAACTAAGGCCAAGAGAAGAACAGTACATACAGATAGGAAGACTCTACTTCAGGATAAATGTACTCAAAAGGCTATGGGTGTGTCTTTTGCTCTTGATTTTTCACCAATAGCTAAACAGATTAGTCATATAATTCATAAACATTGGCATTTAGTGTCAGGAATTGATGGATGTTCGGGGACTCCAATAATTGGATATAGAAGGGTTAGAAATATAAGAGAAATTATCATTAGATTAGATTTTCAGATTGAGAACAAGGTGACCCCTGTGTCATTAGGGCATCATAAATGTTTTCAAAATTGTGCAGGCTGCACATATTCTTTGGACATTAAGGTATATGCACATCCACAGAAGGGATATATAATTCAACTTCCACATTACTCTTAATTGTAGAACATGCCATTCTGTGTACCTTTTGGAATGTGAATGCAAAAAACAATACATTGGCATCTCTATGTATATGATCAAAATGAGAATTTTGGAACATCTTTCTTGCATTAGGAATTCTATTATGTCAGCTCCCCTCATTGAGCGTTTTGTTATGACCCACCATGACCCAGAGAAGTTGAAATTTTTTGTTATTTACAAATACAAGGGGGGCCCCCGCGATATTTGCGGGGGGGGGGGAAGGTGACAGCTGCTCCTCCTTCCTCCGCCCCCTTCCTCTGCCGCCTCCCCCCCCAGAGACTCTCGGCGGCTCTCGCTGGGCCCGCCGCTCGCCCCCTTCCCCCCCCCAGAGACTCCCGGCGGCTCTCTCTGGGCTTGCTGCTCGCCCCCTTCCCCCCCCCCCAAGACTCCCGGCGGGCCTCGGCGGCTCTTGCCGGGCCCGCCGCTTGCCCCCTTCCCCCCCAGAGACTCCCAGCGGGCCTCGGCGCCTCTCGCTGGGCCCGCCGCTCGCCCCCTTCCCCCTCCTCCGTGGGCTGTCAGCTGGCCTCGCCGACTCTCGCCGGGCTGCTGCCGTTCCAAGAGCGTTCCCCGCGGATGCGCAGGGGACGCTCTTTTACTTTTTGGGAGATTTAAAGATCCCCGAAACGTTTTTGATAGATTTCGGATTTTTATGCAAGTGGGGGGGGGTTACCCCCCACCTGCAGAACCCCCTCTGCCCTCCAAGTGCCCCCCCACGCGGATTTAAGTATCCGCACGCGGGGGGGGGCACTTGGGAATTAGATATATAGATGCACCACAGAAATGCAATTGTCATGACATACAGAAAGTCTTATTGCAAAAAGAAGCAAGGTATATCTTTGAATATAGAACTTTTTCACCCTGTGGTTTGAACAATGAACTTGACTTATCCTCTTATTTGTAGTTTTGTACTTTGTGGTAAATATACTCTGTGACTTTAAATGCAATTTGTGATCTGAAATGATTCAGGCATGGTCAGCTTTAAGTTTGCAAGCTGGGTTTATGTACGTAACAACCACTTTGCCATCAGTAGCGTATCGAGCCCATGTGGGAGCAAGATAAGGCATACAAAATATGTAAACTGTGTGGGTAAGTTGGGTTTCAAATTGTTAAACAACAAGGTTTTGAAGTGTTGTGAATATCTATATACTAGATGTTTTGCTTGCTTTATTATTTATATCAGTTCCATAGAATATTGGCTCTGAAGAAGTGAATCGAAACTCTAGGCCAACAGGAGACGTCAGCCTGGTGTTTAGCCTCCCTGCAGACCTGAGAGTTGGCAACTTAGAAACAGCCAAGAAGACCACAGTGTATACAAGGACTGTGTACTGCCGATTTAGGTCTTGCTTGGGAAGGTTTTTGGACATGTATATTTGTTTTAAGCACTGGTTATTTTATGGTAGCCTCAGCTCCAAGTTTCTGACTTTGTTTTAACCTGTCTCTCTCATCAGGGATGACCTGGCTGAAGGTCCAATATTTAGCAGAGGTCTTTCACGTCCTCAAAGCCTTGAGCAATATTCCTCTCATGAGGACAGTCCTCCTAGTCCTTACAGTTTGAGACACGATGAGGACTATCGCAATAGGGAAGTCTTTCTTCACCACTCAGCCTATAGCATGAACTATGACCATCTGCAGGATATATCAAGAGAACCCGACAGGGATGGTGAATTCTTTAGGAAGTCCTTATATCAGTCAGAGGAGAGAGGGAGAGAGCCAAAGCGCCCTCGATATGACAGAGAGGACAGACTGCTTGCTGTGAACATGGAGCATCAAAGTTTCTTGCCAGGAACACGAAATTATCGTAAAAGAAGTCTCAGTAGAAGCCCAAGCCCAGCAGATGACGACTTCAGGGAGCTTGAAAGTGCTAGGAGAAAAAGAGAAGAGGAGGAGCTGAGCAGAAATTCTAGTCAAGATCCTCCTGGCAGTGGCTATGTGATTCCTGGCTTGACTAAACCTATGCAGTCCTCTGAACCTCGTTACCTTTATAGACCTGATGAAGCACCAGCAATGCCCAAAAAATCAATCCTGAAGAAACGAGTGGATGATTCTTCTGTGCAGGTTTGACCCACCTCCTCTCCCCTGCATGTTAAACTGTCAGTCACATTTTGTTGCTTCTTATATAATCTTTAGTAGTAGTAATCAATTACTCTGCTTTTTTGTCCTTTTTCTTTATGGGGGAACAAGTACCTCCAAAGTACTATTTCATCCAAGGTTCCTTTTGTCGTGGAACTGGTTTAGTGTGGGTCATTGTCTAATTAGCATCTTGCTTCCCACTTGATTTGGAATTTACTTTGGAGCAAAATAAATCCAATTTTTCCTGATGGACCCATGTGTAGTTCAGCTTATGCAACATGTCACTTCAAGCATGCTAATTCTCACTTGTTAAGGTGTTTGAAAAGCTTAGCACATTACTAAATCTGAGTGGCAGACTTTGTGTTTTTAAAGTTGATAAAAAGTAAGTGATACTTTGTGTGGGATGACCAGTGTTTATGTTGGCACTGGATCTCTGGATTTAATGTGTGGTTCAAATGAAAATGAAAACTATGGTTTGCTGGTACCTGAATGAGCCTGGGGAGAGGGGGAATCCTCTGGCCCATGTGCTCTTTCTTCCTTCTGCATGTGGTGTAATAGTTAGATTTACTTTCATCTAAGTCAAACCATTGTTTATCATTATATTCAAATCTCAGGCTTTTGTTCTTTGCTCATCCCAAAGCTGCTTCCACACATGGAATTTTCCCCAGGTAGAACATGGCATGCCCCCACTTTTTAGGGAGCTTCCACAAAAGGTGCACTTTCTGAACATGAGGTGTGGAGCTCTTGGGCCTTTTCCTTTTAAGCTGGAACAAGGAAGAAACATGTAGATGCCATCCCCATGCACTGCTATCCTGCTTGCTGCTGCTTCCACAGTGGGGAATCTTTTCCCATCCCTGGGTGGAAACAGCTCAGGGTTCCAAACTGTGGTTCAATTCTAATTTAGAGGGGAAACTGCAAGCCACAGCTTGTAGTTCAGATATAATGGCTGTCATAAACCACCCTCTCCCCCCCTTCTTCTTTTGCTGTGGGCTGGATGAAAGTGAACTAGAGGGTTTGGCTTCTGGTTTTTTCTAGCTTCGCAAAAGCTAGGTATAGGAATGTAGCCCTTTGGTGCTCTGCCAGCAAAGAGTCCTTTGTCCCCCCAACCTTCCTTTCCCCTAGTGCTCTGATCTGCTAGAAGTTTGTTTGTGTATAGGAGTGAAGACATATGGACAGAATTCTCCCTCTTGTTCTCACATCCCTCAGTCAGCTCCATTCATTCAACCCGAGGCCAGATCATGGTGTTCTGCACTGTAGAGCATCTTAGGCAACATCAGTGAGATGTAAAAGCAGCTAGTTCACACCAAAAGATCTTTAAGCATAAATCCTAACATAAGTGAAGTACAGATAAATGAAGAATAATCAGAAGATATATCACAGACTGGTAGAAAGTAACCAAAAGGGAACAACTAGCTAAACTTTACTTGCAGAGTGAGATCTCAGCATTCCTCTCCTAGGGATGGCTGCAGGGACAGACTTCAGTACTTGAACGCAGATTGACTTCCTTGGTGCATTCTGTCAGACGAGGCTGACAATTTTATCCCTTTTCCTGCAGTCTGGGAGTGCCTTTTTGGCACTAGTCATACTTTGGAAGACAGGCTAAAAGCTTCCTCCTAAGCCTGCTTTGGCCAATCACCCCCAATGTTTGGATAATTGATTTTAGTGCTCTGAGACGGGAAATTAAAATCAGTCCATCTTGGCTCCTTGGGCAACTGTACTAAATGGTGAGATTTGAGCCCCAGACTCCCTTCAGTTTCTAGCTGATATGTCAACGTGTCCTTGTCCCTCTTTTTCCTGGGTGCAACTTAAAGCTTTTTATTGCCCAGTTCATAGATACATGTTTCTCGCAAGGTATATTTCCTTGTTTTGTTACAGTGACAAATTATCTCACCTCATGGAACAGGAGGAGGAAGCATTTCTGCCAAAGAAGGTCCTGCCTCAGTCACATAGCTGCAAAGTGTGCATGTTGAACTACACAGAAACAGATATAATTTCTACTAAGACCACGAACTGGTGTCTCTAACGTTCTTTATGCAGATGTGCAGAATGCTTGCTTCTGAACATTTTAGTGCAAAAATTATGCGTGCATGCTTCGGGAGGAAGGGTTTGTCGTCCCCACCCCTCCAATTCTTGCTTGGATCAGTGCAGCACTTCGATGGGCCGAAGGGTTTTGCCGTGGAACATGATTTTCTCACCTTAATTGCAGCTTGAAGCTCCTTGCAGCTGCTTCTGCCTCTTGGAAAAACATTTCAGGGAGCATTTTAGGCAGGAGCAGGGGAGGTAAAAAAGCTGCACCCCCATAGGTGGAAATGCTATTGCTCACAGGGATTCTTAAGCCTTCCTTCTAGCCCCCAGTATCTTTTTTGCATTTTCATGGCTGCTGTTTTTAGTTCTTTTGCTGCCATTTGCTCTTTTTACCCACACTGCATCATCATGTATCATAGAATGTAGATATTGTGGAACTAAATAGTTGGCTGTGCAGAGATGTCACTGAGAGCAGACAGCCCTCACATTGCTCTCCCTCTGAAAGAGAGAAAGGAATAGGGGAGGCATGGATGTTGACAAGGTAACTAACAGTTCCCTTTCCTTTTCTTCCCAATTCCTACTAATTTTCTAAAATATTGGCTGTAATTCTTTAATATTAAAGTGTTGCCTTTTACGTAGACTGAATGTTTGTTAGCCTCCATATGCAATGTAGAAAGAAATGACTTTTCTTCTTCTTTTTTAGCCTGAAGTGTTTTCTAGCAGTTCTGGCTCTGTCAAAGAACTCCATTCACATCCTCCTCCTTTGCCCCAGCGTAGTACCACCACTCCTTTTTCATCTGAAGTGGAAAATTTCCTCAAACGTTTCAACAAAAATGCAGTTGCAGAGTCTGCAAACAAGGACTTTCAACAAGCCAGTGCCCATGACTGGAGACCAATTTCTGGCCTACAGCAAAATGCTTTCCCCTCTGAACAGAATTTTGGGAGTTTTTTGAGGCAAAAGGACTATCAGGAGCCTGCAGCAGGTTCTGCAGACCGGCAAGGTGACTTCCTACTTCCTCATGAAAGAGCCAGCCAGGATGGGAGTGGCTTTTCACGCATTCTGGGAATGATGGCAGATTCTACTAGTGCTCAAGAGAAGAGAAGGCGCAGCTTTCCTGATATTGATGATGAAGAGAAATTTCTTTATGGTGATGATGAGGATGACTCTAACATCAACTCGCCTTCTACTGAAAACCAAACAAGTGGGAAAGAACCTGTAAGCCAGAAACCAAGTTCCCCGTCTTCTCCTACTCAGTCTGTAAAACCGGACACTTCGGAAGGGTCCGGAATAGAGTATGAGAAGATCCATGATTTACTCAAAACTATTGGTCTTGACATTGGGGTGGCTGAAATTGGCAAGTTGGCTGCTCGAACACAGGAACGACTCCATGGGAAAAAAACATCGCATTCTCCTGATCGTCGTTCAGCAGTTTCTTGTAAACCAGACTCTAGGGAGATGCGCCGCAGTCGAAGCAATACTCGTTCTCCAGAACCAAACAAGAAGTGCTCTTTGTCACCCTCTGATTCTTTTTCTTCATCTAAAGAGCTGTCCTCTGTTTCAGAATTGGAGCACTCTAAATGCAAAACACAAGGGCATAATAATTCTTCAGGCACACCAGAACAATCTGTTCCCCCAGTATCTCTAATCCCATCTGCACCACCTTTTCTTCCTAATTTACCTCCTACTCCCACCCCTATGTCCCAGTATTCAGTGTCACGCTTTTCTCCATTTGCTCCAACTCAGCTACCCCAAAACTATCCAACTCCCCCAATGGCCCCTCCTGGCTATGATGCTTATGGGCACTATATGGCATATGCAGCATCTGGCTGGCCCATGTATGCTCCTTCTCAGCAGTCTGATCCTGCACTTCCAGACGTGCATGGGCTTGTCTCGCTGACAGTGCCCCCAAATCCTACACGGCCAAACCTCAGAGTTATTGAGACAGTTTCCACAGGCAAGGGGACTCCTGATATCAAGAGAGACGAGTCTGTGCTTGTGCAAATTCCCACAACTCCTACTTACTCCAGATTACTCCCTCATCTATCTCAGTCTTCTCTCAGAGGTCCTACGGAAAGAATGTCTGATGAAAAAAATCGGGCTTCTCAGAAGCAAAAGGTGGGTTTCTTTAATTTGGATTAATATTTGCTGGAAACACTAAATATAGTAGTGCAATCTGAAGGGATATAGGAGTGCTGAATATCTGTGTGTATTTTTCAATTTAAATCGCTTTCCCCTGTTCTGAGAAATCAGCCTTTTTTGCTTGCCATCAGTGTTACTGCTGGTGAGTTGTGGATAGCTGGTTTGTCTCCTTATATGTGTACTTTTGAGTACTTCTGTTGCACATCATTTCCTCAGCTCACATTAATACGCACCACTAGCTGAAAAACTCATTCATGGTTTAGGATTATGTTCCTTGATGTAGAATTGCACTATTAATACAGGCATTCATAATTTGATATGTTCATCTATATTTTGCATTAGACAATGGCTTGGATTGAAGTCCCCCTTTGGTGAGGTCACATCTGCATGTTCAGGTGGGGCAGTTTTCACCAATTCCTTCTTCTCACTGAAGGGTGCCTCATTGCACTCTGCTCTGTTCTGAAAGTTCCCTGTCTTGTTGGATTTTAGTAGAAAATGCAAGAGAGGGAGGGAAGATACATAAGCAGAGCTGATCTTTTGGATCCAACCTGTAGTTTTTTGGAATATGCACTTCTTATGACTGAGGCTGTTTTGCTCTTTTTGGAGTAATGTGGAATGAATTTATCAACAGATTTCAAAGGGCATGATATTTAAACAATGCAGAAAGCTTTATTTGTCTTGTTTGTGTCAGACAGCATTTAGGCACAAAATGAAGCAGGTCACAATTTTGTAAAATATACTAAATTAGTGAAGCTTAGTTTGAGAGGCATATGTTTCATTTCCTTTAGATATTCTGTTGCATTCCTATTCATTTCTTCAGGAATGAAGAGAAAAATTTGATACATGAAGTAGTAAAATTCTAGATTTACTAGGAAAATCAGGAACCGAGTCCAGACTAAAGAATGCTTATTATCATTTTCTTATGTTATGGTAGATTATGGCCAGAATTCAGTACAGAATTGTGGTCCCTTAAACCTATTGGTTTCAGTGGGCTTAGGTGTGTTTTAATTCTGTAATGGATTATGGCCAGCCTCTGAATATATGCCTTTCTTTTTAAAATTATAAAATAATCCAGGATTCTGTATAGTTTATAACAGTTCAGGGCAAGGTCATTTAACATTGAAGGACTTCTTATACTTCTGTTTTAATTGAAAAATCAACACAGATACAGCACAGAAGAAATGAGTTGCTATCTTGGATCAGAAATTACATCAAATAAGAGTCCAAGCAATGATTATTGGGATGACTGGGAGAAGATATCTTGGGAATTGCAACAGTGGCTTTTATGGAGTTGCATTAGCTGTGGTCAGTGAGTAGGGTGTTTTAATACCTTTTTCTTCATACCCTTTTTAGGTAATAGAGGAAAGAGAGAAACTGAAGGCTGAACAGGAATCACGACAGAAGAAACTGCACTACCTGAGGACGGAGTTGGATAGACTTTCTAAACAGCAAGGTACTGCCTTTTCTCATTGTTTCCTTTTTTTGCCTGGGATGTTCTCTAGTGGAGATATTAGGTATTGCATAATCCGTTGGAAGGAGTGGGATTATTTTTACATCCTTCCTGTCCTGGACATTCCAGGATAGTATTCTGAACAGTGACTTTAAAAGTATAGTTCCTACACAAACGTATTGCCACACACAGAGTTTCTGGTATTTGGAGGTGGCAAAAGATATCTTTGATCATTAACATTATTTTCTTGTGCTTCCTACTCTCCCATGTTGCTTGGCTCAGGGGAGATGTTACGGAAGAAACGTAGGGAGAAGGATGGCCATAAAGACCCCCTGCTAGTGGAAGTAAATCGACTACAGGAGAACATTGTGAAGGAGATCACTCAGCTGCAGATAATGACTGAAACAGCGGAGAAGAAACAGTCTGAGCTTGACAAGGTAGCTCAGATCCTTGGGATTAACATTTTTGAGAAATCTCGGAAACCATCTGCAGAAAGTAAAGATTCCACAGAGAAAAACAAGTCAGAGAATACAAGAAGTCAGGAGAAAACTTCCAGCTCAAACAAGGTAAAATTCTAGGTATCGGTGTTAACAGATGTTCTCCCTGTAGAATAAAGGGTCTTTTACTGCCACCACTTCTAAGCATTAAACCCTGTACTTCATTTCTGTCAGCTGTGCTTTATATGCACAGATCACTGTGGGAGCACTTTGTTCTTTAAAAGAGTTCTCTGTGTTTTAAGGGATGATTGATCTTAGAATCATTTGTCTGAATTTTATGGTACCACTTCAGAGCAAATCTGTAGATTAGATGTCAAGTAGTTTCTAAGGGACTATGAGTGACTCACTTAGAATTTTGTACCAAGTTTGTATTTTTTGTATGACTTTTTTGTGTGGTGCAGTTTTGGAAATGTCTTACATAAGATGAATAGTAGAAATTACTGAAAACTGGACACCCATAACATAAACTTTGGAATTTTTGTTCCTCCTTCCAAAGAAAGTACATGATATATAAATCTGTGTTATTGGTGAAGTGTAGAATGTGATACATTCCAGTCTTCTTGTTTTGTTTGTCTTCTGTGTCTCATACAATACTATGATATCCTTTTCACTTAAAATTCTCTACTTTAGAGTAGGAAAAAAAATAAAGAGGAGGAGTTGTGGCATTTTCTGGTTTGATGGGAAGATTCTGGTGTAAAATGAGACAAACTTCTTATGTCATTTGTTACTGATCCTAGTGTGTGGTGCTGTGCTGTCTACAGACTCAGAGAAAACATAAAACTACAGAGAAAAGTGCAGCAGTGATCTGTATTGCCAAAAACTAAAAAGCTAGGAGAGCAGCAGTATGCTCACATTGTCATATAAATGGTCTGTTATGTTACTGTTAGCTAGTACTTCCTTAAGGTGAGAAATTATGAAAAAAGGCTGGAGGCGTGACTTTTCTAATATTACCTGGAAAACTTTTATCCTAAATCATGGTTTCTTAATCCACAGCAAATTCAGGAAGACGGTTTAGCTACTAGAATTCACAATCCTTTAATTATGGGCCCAGAAAAGTAGAGGAAGGGATGGGCTTGTCATGGCATTCTTTACAGTTCTCAAAGAAGACATCCCAAAGGGATGTACACTTACAACATAAATAAACATAGAGGTTTTTTTCACCTGCCTAAGCACTGTTGGCACAAAACTCCACTGTATATCAACTGGTATATGTGGTACTTGCATCAGTGTCTGTTGACCGAGTCAAATCTTTATCACTGCTTGGAAGAGGCTGAAGAGCACTGAATGATTTGTGTGACGGTAGGGAAGCTCACCTTCAACAGTGAAAACGCTTCTAAGGGGATGTGTTCTGTTGCAGGTTACTTGCACTATACACTTGAAACTTTTACAGAACCATAAATGCAAACAATATAACACAGTCTTGTTTCTCATATATGCAAAATGTAAAGTTTTGGCACATTTAACAGTATCTCCCTTATACATAATTCTCTGTTGGTGGTGGCACGCTCCTGAACATTACACATGCCGCCCCAGCCTTTGGTCCCCTGGCCTGTCAATCAGAAGCTGTCCCTATCCACTGGCTGTGAATACTCGCATGCCATTGGCTGGGTCTGCACCTCCGCCCACTCCTTCAGCCTCTGTGCCCTGTCAGAATTTCTGGCAGACAGCTTTCTCTCTTGACGAAAATGCTTCTCCTGCTTCCTTCCTGTGGGGGGATTAACTGTTACCTCAGTGGCTGTTGGTAGGTGAAACGAAATGGCAGTTACCTGTGTTTATAAGATTGCTGCTGCCTGTGGTTTGTTAAAAATGTTCCCCCATAAGGTTCAGCTGTTACCTCAGTGGCTATTAGTAGGTGAAACGAAATGGCAGTTACCTGTGTTTATAAGAAGGGCTTCAGAGCACAGTAGAGGCTGCAGGTGGGAGGGATGGAAATCTGAAGAGTGAGGGGGAAATTAAGGTAGGTTGATGCTTGGCTGGGAAGGAGATGGGGGTTGCCAACTCCAGGTGGGGAATTCCTGGATATTTGAGGGGTGGAGCCTGGAGAGGGTGAGGTTTGAGGAGAGGTGGGGCCTCAGACAGGTACAATGCCATAGACTCTGCCCTCCAAACCAGCTATTCCCTCTTGGGGAACCACTGCTGCCAATCTCCAGGTGAGGGCAGGAGATCACTCAGAATTACAACTGCCCTTCAGGTAGCAGAGATCAGTTCCCCTGGAGAAAATGGTGGACTCTGTGTCATTATACCCTGCTGAGGTTGCCACAGCAAATTGACGCTAAGTGCCCAAGGCCTTGACACTCTCCAAGAGCCTCTTTCTAGAGCCCGTTGTATTTATTCCCACAACGGGCCTTATTCCTAGTTTCTAATAATTTAAGATTTGGTCCTTGATTCTTCAGCCACATGCTTTCTTCTGGTGCAGTTTGGGCCCCAACATATTTCACTTTTGTCAGGACAAAAGCCATTCTGTGCCATTTACATAATTATTAAACAGCGGGTTCTTTTAAATACATCTTTTAAACATAATCTCTGAGGATTTTTCAGATTATTGCAAAGGGATGGGAACTCTTTACATATTCCTAGTGCAGTGGTTGCACTCACACGCATACATATACACTCTTACTTTCATGTACTTCAAGAGATATACATTCCATGCATTACTTGCCTATCCACCATCTAGCCAACGTACCTGAGCCTGAATGGAAGCTCTTTCCTGCTGTCTGAACAACATCTGAATCGGCAGTGCTAGCTCACTGAAATGGAATTATCCTGGGCATTGGCAAGCAGGTGATATATAGTTATATATTTGGTGTGGTCTCTCCTAGAGGCTGGTTCTGAGGCACTGATTGTCATTCTGTGTCTTAGAAGTGTTTCCTTTTGTTCAATTTAGGATTCAAAACCAACTAATGACAAGCCCAGGGGTAGGAGTCCCAAGCCTACAGAATCATGTTCACAGCCATCCAAACAGCAATTCCAGTTGGGCAATATTTATGACTATTATGACACAGGAAACCATTGGTGCAAGGACTGCAATACCATCTGTGGGACCATGTTTGATTTCTTCACACACATGCATAACAAGAAGCATAGGCAGGTATGTGTCCAGCCATCAATTTCCCATTAAGCAATTTTTATTTATTGTTTAAAGTTGTAAACTGTACTTTAGAGGAGGCAAAGAACACTGTGCCGATTGAGTTTTAATGCTCAGAGATGTAAAGTTTGGACTGTTGATCATCCAGTGAACTTGTTTACTTATTTATTAATTAAAGTATTTATATCCAGCATGTTGAATGGGAATGTTGGGGTTTTTTGCTTCTGGTCTTTTGATGTGATCCATACCTTACTGCTTCATTACCTCATGTCTGGCCAGCTATTTCTTAATTACAACTCCGTTTTCATATGGCCCTGTGAGAGGCAGTGTGCTGCCTGCTTTGTACATTCAGTGGCAGAGATATGTTGCAGCAAAAACAAAGCAGTCTTTTGGCACTATATTACTGAGCAATATTAGTTTTTAAAGTAATATAAGAACATAAGAAGAGCCTGCTGGATCAGACCAGTGGTCCATCTAGTACAGCGTCCTGACACTGTGGCCAGCCAGTTATTCTGGAGGGCCAACAACAGGGCATAGAGGTTGAGGCCCTTCCCTGCTGCTGTCTCCCAGCACTGGTATTCAGAGGGCTGGATATGGAGGGCTCCCTTCAGTCACCACAGCTAGTAGCCATTGATGGTACCAAAAGATTCTCTTTTTGCTTGGTAAGTTGTTTGCTTTCTAAAAATATTTCCATTGGAATATATTGCAGTGAAAATAGAAATAAAATTCTTGTTTGTATCCTTGCTCTGTTTTGTTTTCCCCATGTTCTGAGCAGCTTCAGAACATTGGCAGGAAAATTTATGTTTTTAATGAATTAGTCTGTATGTTTTTGTTACTCTTCAAATAGACCCTGGATCCATACAATAGACCATGGGCTTCAAAGACTCAAACTGAAACAAAGCAGGATCCCATGAAACGCATTGACAAAATACCTCTTCCTGCGAAAGGTATGTTGTTATCTTCTTTCCTTTGACTGTTCAAGCATACCTCACGAAAGCTGTGATACTTGGTGATACGAGATTGTAGGGTAGGGAATCCTCTCATTTCTAAGGAGGGTTTAGACAATCTTGTTTCTGTAGTCCTGCTGCTGAATTGGGTAGGGATTGAAAAGTAATAATCGCTCATATTTGAACTGGCATGCAATGTTGTAATAACAATGTTGTAATAAATAGAGTAGGCCTCCAGATTGGCAAACTATAGTTAACAATAGTCAGTTTCAGTCTCAAGATTCTCAAATGGAATCCACAGCTAAATAGTTCCATTTCTGTGGTGTTATTTAGATCAAGTTGCTTTTTGCTATTAGCTGCAAAACTCTTTGTGTTGGGTTGAAACTATCATGAGTGAAGCTATTCAAGTGAATGGGATTTTCATGCTCCCTACCACTGCATCCTAATGAACCCCCTGAAATTTCATGAACAGTGGTGATCAGCAAAGTGCAGATCTGCCGTGAAAAGCAGGGAATTGGCAAAAATCTCCCTCTATCAACAAAAGTGTCATTGTGCTTGCGGAAGTACTGCTCCACTGATGCAGGAACATCTTTGTATCCCTTATCTCTTTTTGTGGTGATCAATTACCTTTTGGGGGCATTTCAGGTTCTGAATTTCTAATCCCAGTCACCGGCTATTACTGCCAGCTTTGCCATGAATTTTTTGGTGACCAGATATCTGCAGAACAACATGTGAAAAGTCATCCACATAATGAGAAATATAAGGTTAGTATCCAGGCTATGAGTTGTCATACTTCAGAGTGTATCATAATCTTTTAAAATTATTTTCTGTGGAAATACTTTAATTATATATAACTGGATTAATATTGCTAACATCAGCTGTTTTATCATATTGGGATATTCTCAGTTTGCATTACTGGAGATGTGAGGGTCTGGGGAAAACAAACTTTTTCCCCTGAAGACTTTATTGAATTGGAGAAATAGAAAATGTTGGGGAGCACTGAAAGAAACTCCTTTAAAACATTTTCTCTTTTGGCATGAGTGCAGTGTTCTTTAAAAACAAGATTTTACTCTCACAAGACATGCAATATGAACATTTTAACTGAGTGAACTACAGCAGTTAAGAATGGGGATGTTGATGTATACAGATGACATATAAGACACTTAGATCTTTTTGGATTTGCGTGCTTTGTATGCCCACAGCAGGAGTCTCCATTGTGATGTCTGTGGGTGCCATGGCAATACCTTTCCTAGTGCCCACCAAGCATTTTTAGAAAGTGGGTGGGGGCAGGCGAGGTTTTTGCCCAACAGGGCTTCTGACTGGCCGTTCTAGATTTGATGGGCTGTGCAGATTTTTTGAAAGTTGCTTCAGCAGCAGCTGCCACCACAGCACAAGGATCTTCACTATGTAACTGAAGGTGTGTACACATTTTTTTTTTAAAAATGATGTGCATTTTAAAAGGCATCCTGTTAAACAGAACTTTTGCCTGAAATGATGTAGAGGTACTGTTAGTTATGCATAACCTTAACTCCCTGACATTTTGTGGTTGGCTTTGCCTCTCACGGCAGCCAGTTTGTGGTTGCACCTACCACCTGGTATCAGGATTCCAGAGGTGCCTGCAGGCTCAAAAAGGTTGGGAACCCCTGGTCTACAGTATATACTTCTGTACTTAGAAGGCGTTGTCATCTTCCTGAGAGGTGGATACAAGGCTTTTGCTGCTTGTGCGGTTTTTATTATTTATTTATTTATTTTATTAAAACATTTATATCCCATCTTTTTCCATCATTCAAGGCAGCCTACAGTACATAAAGAGCTTACCTTCCTGTGGTGTCCTCTACAACTACGATATATATGTTTAGGTAGCAATAGTGTACAGCAGTTTGCAACTGTCTCTGTAGCATGGGGTACGGTCAAAGCCTTCCTTGTAGAAAATTAATGCTGCGCACCTAAGCACACTTACTGGAGAGTAGGTCCCATTGAACAGTGGGATTGATTTCTGAGTATACATGCTTAGTATAGCAGTGCACACTGTATATATTTTAAATCTCATAAATACACCAAGTAGCATAATCTATATTCTAATTCTGAGAGATTTTTTTTCTGTGTGGATGCTTATGTCTGCCAAAAGAGAGCTCACTCACCCCCAACACCTTTTCCTACATAGTCAGACCCCTTCCTCGGGCTGCAGAAAAATCCGAAAAGTTAAAAAAAACCTTCAGGGACCATTGAATTCCCCCCAGTATCTTTTGAAATGGCATCAGCTCCAGGCATCAACTGTGAGGAGATTAGAATGTTCGGGGGAGAGGGGGAGGTCCTAACTGTTTCTGTCAGTAAAAAGCAGGGTTTTTATTGGCAGCAGTCTAGGGTTGCCAAGTACCCCCCCTGGCCACCAGCAGCAGATCCAGGCTGGGAAACTCTTGGAGATTTGGGGGTGGAACCTGGGGAGGACAGGGACCTCAATGAGGTACAATGCCATAAACTCCACCCTCCAAAGCATCCATTTTCTCCATGGAAAGTTATTTCTGTAGTCTGGAGATGAGCAGTAACTCCAGGGGATCCCCAGGTCCCACCTGGAGGCTGGCATCCCTAGGCAGCACCCTCTGTGTGACTTGATACCACCTGATTTGCATGACTTTATTAGGCCCAGCTGCTTTGCTACTGTTCATCAGCAGCCACCCTATGAAAGCCATTGTGATGTAACAGTTAGAGCTTCAGATTGGGATCTGCGAGACCCAGGGTCAGATCCCCATCTTGCGGTGGAAACTGACTGGGAGATTTTGGACCAGTCACATACTTTCAGCCTAACCAACGTCACAGGGTTGTTGTGCAGCAACAAGGAGGAAATAATAATGTAAGCTGCTTTAGTCCCCACTGTGAAGAAAGACTGTAATTTTCCTAGCTAGAGACTGCGGGGGAGGGGGGTGGAGATGGAAAGCTGAAGACAGATAAAGGTAGGTTGGCTGTTGGGTGGGAAAGAAATAGGGTTGCCAATTCCAGGTTGGGAAATTCCTAGTCATTTGAGAGGTGGAGCCTGGGGAGGGTGGGATTTGAGGTGGGAGGCAGAAAGAGAGAGAAAGAGTGATGAGGTGGGGAGGCAGAAAAACAAAAAGAATGATGACGGGTCAGAAAGAGAGAGGAAGTAACATACATGGAGGAGAGAGAGAGAGTAAGAAAGTGGGGGCAGAAGGGAGAAAGAGTGTGAGAGAGGTAGGGGGAGAAGGGAGGAAGCAGAGGTGTGAGGAATGGGATAACCATCCCGCAAGTTTCTTGCGGGTCTCCATTTGTATCATATACTAATCATTACGAATTATGCATTTTATGACGTTAAAGCAGTAAAATATGTTTAGGTTAGATAAGAAAGTATTGCACATTTCAGTTTTTCCCAACGTTTCTATTTTTTAAAAAACTACAAAAATGTGTTTCCCCTGTATCAGCATTTTTTTGGAACTTTTACATCTTTGATTGAAGTGAAACTTGATCTGAAATATGGGTTTTATGCATGGGTTTTAATGATTTCCTATGTTGATAATCTGAATCCTAAACATCTATGAAAATCCTCCCTATTTCTTGACAGGTGGAAATAATTGTGGGTGGGAAGAAACAGCCAGTCCTGTTCCACTAATACAGTTCCATATTAAGTAATAGTGTTGTGATTTTTCTTCCTTTTCTTCTCTCAGAAATATGTGGATGAGAATGCACTCTATGAAGAAAGGAGGAGCCTGGACCGTCAAGCAGGATTGTCTGTGATTCAAGAAACAGAACGTAGACTGAAACGGAAACAGTGTGAAAAACATAAAGATGATAGAGATGAAAAGAATGCAAAAGTGGTGAAAAAAGAGGAATCAAACCCTACCAAAGAATTAGGAGAAGAGAGTAACGAAAATGAAATTAGTAAAAAGAAAGAAGATTCTAATGGCCAGAAATTTGGAATAAAGCTTAAATTGAAGAAGGATGACAAAGAGGCTGAGAAAAAGGAAGGGAAGAAAGAGGAATCCCAGAAGGACTCAAGACAGTCATCATTTGGAAAGTTTAGCTGGAGGAAAACTGAAAAAGAGGATAAAAATCCAGGCAAAGATGTAGCTTCCCCTAAGGAGGAATATATTGAGGAAGGCAAAGATAAAGAAAGCAAGTCTCAGTCTGGAAAATCAAATGCAAAGCCTATTGCAATTAAGTTGTCTGGGAAAACTGTTATACCACACACTAGCCCATGGACACCAGTTGTTTCAACTTCATCACAAGCAAAAATCCGGCCAAATTTACCAGTTCCTGTCATGGTTCTCAGGAAGTCTGCAACTACAACAGTCAGCAAGCCAGCACCATTAAACACATTCTTATCTATAAAATCCTCAGGTGCCACCACCAAACCACTCCCTGTTGTAAAAGAGGGTAATCCAGAACTTGTTCTACCTCCAGATATTATTTCAAAAGCATTTGGGGGAGAAGTAGTCATTTTAAAGGGCTCCCAGGAGAATGTAAAGTTACCAGAACAGGCAGAGACTCAGGAACAGGAGGCTGAAAGTGTGACACAGGCTGTGGAACAGACAAAGGCTCTAGAACATGTAAAGGCAAGTATGGAAAAGGTACAGGAGCAGGCAATGCTGGTGGCAAAGGCACAAGCAAAAGCACGAGAGCTTGCACTTATGGCAAGGGAGCAAGAGGTCGCAAGACTGCCAAAAATGCCAGAACAGCCCCATGTTTTTGAGCGACCACATCGTCGCCCTCCTCTGCTCCCACTGCCACCGCGACCTCCACTGTCAATGTTACCACCACGGCCATCACCACTGCTGTTTCCACCTCCCCCCATGCCACCACCAAAACAGACACCACTCATTCTGGCAGATGACATGGCTCCAGGTGTATCTGAGGACGATAAAAATATACTGGCAATGCCTATGTGCCCACGTCCTTTACCTCCACCAACCGTTTTTAAAGACCATGCTAAAAAAATGGAGAAAAAGAACACATGCCTTGCTGCAGGTAATGCTAAAGATCTTTATGATATTTTTTACAACAACAGTGGAAGAAGTCCAGCTGATAAGCCTGCAAGTTCTGTAGTTTCAGATAAAGGAAAATTAAATTCTGTGGAGAAAGAGAGAAGTACAGACACAGTGGCAGATTCTAAATCAAATATCCATTCTTCCATACAAGAAACGCTGCAGAATGTAGACAGTTCTTCAGATGTTAACAAAATCTCTGTATCTGTGGGAACCCCAGAAACTAAAGTAGTGAAAGCAGAGAAGGTTTGGGCAGCTTCTGAAGAAAATTTTGAAATTGCAACTAGTGTTGAAAAGGAATCACAGGAGTACTCTTTGCTAGATTTACAAAATACACCAAAACATAAGGAAACAGCACAACCTAATGATCATCAGTCAAGTGCTTCTCTTTCCCTTCAGAATGAGCTAGAAATGGGAGCCACTGCTTCATCAGAACTCACTAACAAATCATCAGAGAATGGGAGAGCAGAATTAACTGTACAGATACTGAATAGAAGTGTTCTTCCTTCTGAAGAAGTTAACAAGAAACCTGCATTTGAGTCTGCAGAGTTAGCCATGCAGTCGTTGTCAGAAGAGAAAGCTCTTCTTTTGCAAGTTGTTAGCAAGAAACCAACACCGGTTGAGACTTCAGAATTCACCTTGTCATTGCCAAGAACCACTCATCCTCTGGAAGAAGTTAACAAGAATGCATCAGAGCTTCAGACCGCAGTGTTTATTTCTCCTGATAATGAATTAGCCACATCATCAGAAGTTAAAGCTCTTCCTCTGCAAGATGTTAGCAAAAAACCCGTAGAGCTTAAGACTGCAGAGTTTAGAATGGGTTTTCCAGAAAGCAGTATGCCTTCTGTTCAGGAAGAAGTTAGCAGGAATTCATCAAAGCTTCAGACTGCAGTGTTTATGTCTTCTGATAATGAAGCAGCCACACCATTGTCAGAAGATAAAGCTCTTTCTTTGCACGATGTTAGCAAGAAACCTGTAGAGACTGCAGAATTCACCATGGTGTTGCCAATAAGCAGTATGACTCCTGTTCAGGAAGAAGTTAGCAGGAATTCATCAGAGCTTCAGAAAGCAGTGTCTCTATCTTCAACTAATGAATTAGCTACATTGTCAGAAGATAAAGTTCTTTCTTTGCAAGGTGTTAGCAAGAAACACGTAGCGCTTGAGACTGCAGAGTTTACCATGGGTTTTCCAAAAAGCAGTATGACTCCTGCTCAGGAAGAAGTTAGCAGGAATTCATCAGAGCTTCAGAAAGCAGTGTCTCTATCTTCAGCTAATGAATTAGCCACGTTGTCAGAAGACAAAGCTCTTTCTTTGCAAGATGTTAGCAAGAAACCCGTAGGGCTTGAGACTGCAGAATTCACCATGGTATTGCCAATAACTCCTCTTCTGGAAGAAGATAGCAGGAATTCATCAGAGCTTCAGAAAGCAGTGTCTCTATCTTCAACTAATGAATTAGCCATGTTGTCAGAAGACAAAGCTCTTTCTTTGCAAGATGTTAGCAAGAAACCCGTAGGGCTTGAGACTGCAGAATTCACCATGGTATTGCCAATAACTCCTCTTCTGGAAGAAGATAGCAGGAATTCATCAGAGCTTCAGAAAGCAGTGTCTCTATCTTCAACTGATGAATTAGCCACGTTGTCAGAAGATAAAGGTCACTCTTTGCAAGATGTTAGCAAGAAACCCATAGCGCTTGAGACTGCAGAGTTTACCATGGGTTTTCCAAAAAGTAGTATGACTCCTGCTCAGGAAGAAGTTAGCAGGAATTCATCAGAGCTTCAGAAAGTGGTGTCTCTATCTTCAGCTAACGAATTAGCCACGTTGTCAGAAGACAAAGCTCTTTCTTTGCAGGATGTTAGCAAGAAACCCGTAGAGCTTGAGACTGCAGAGTTCACCATGGTGTTGCCAACAAGCAGTTCTCCTCTTCTGGAAGAAGTTAGCAGGACTTCATCTTCAACTAATGAATTAGCCACATTGTCAGAAGACAAAGTTCTTTTTATGCGAGATGTTAGCAAGAAACCTGTAGAACTTGAGACTCAAAGTTTCACCATGGCGTTGCCAACAAGCAGTACTCCTCTGGAAGAAGTTAACAATTCATCAGGGCTTCAGACAGCAGTGTTTATGTCTTCTGAAAATGAAGCAACCATACAGTTGTCAGAAGATAAATCTTTTCTTTTGCAAGATATGGGCAAGACATCTACAGAGTCTGTCACTACAGCGTTGGCTATGACATCAGAAAGAAGTTTTCCTCCTTTTGAAGTCATTAGCAAGAATGCCTCAGAGCTTCAGACAGCAGAGTTTAAATTTTCTGACAGTGAGGAATTAATTGCACAGTTGTCAGGGGACAGTGTTCCTCCTTCAGACCATGTTAGCAAGAAGCCATCAGAGTTTGAAAAAATAGAACTAGCCATGCAGTTGCCAGAAAGTAATGGTGCTCCTTTAGACGAAGTTAGCAACAATGCATTACAGCTTGAGACAGATGCATTTAAAACTCTTGATAGTAAAGAGTTAGCTACACCATTGCCAGAAAATGAGGCTGACCATAGTAAGGAAACTCCAGCAATTATAGATGTTGGCATGACAAGTGATGAGGACATCATTCAGAAACCACCGGATCAGCAGAAAATGGAGGTCCACTGTGAGAATGAGAGCAATTTGGGGATGGAAACAGATGTCTCTGTTTTAGCTAAGAGAGATGTAGAAAGGAACCATGTAGACTTAGCTGGATATCAGGCTGAAATTAATCAGGGAGATCCAGAGTCTCAGGTACTAGAAATGCAGGTTGAAACCCACAAGGGAAAAGTGCCTATTCTGACAGAAGAGAGAGAAATGAATGATAGTTCTGAACTGACAGTTTCTCCTTGGATTTCAGACATGTATGCTCAGAGTCAGCTGGCTTGGGAGCCAACAGACACATCAGAAATAAATGAAGAAAATCCTCAAGTAGCTGCGAGAGGTCAGGATAGTTCTAAAGAATCACCAGTGGATTTTAAACTTGGAAACAGGGGGGTTGACAGGCTCGAGTCAGCATTCATTGAAGAAAGTCCTCAAGTTTCGGTGGCCCAGAATGTGGATCTAGAACGGAATAGTTTAAATACAGGTGAATCGGACACTTTCCATACTAGCAGTAAGGAAGAGGGGTTGTTGGCTAACTCCCAACAAAAAGCTGATGAGGACTTTGATGTAGTCCCTGAATCAGGAGAGATGCCAGTTGAGTGCCTAGTTAATGTAGCAACAACAATTAGCACCCGAGAGGAACATGAAACTAGCCAGCAGTCACTGAGTTGTGAAACCCTCCAAGTGCAGGGAACTGAAGATCCAGGCAGCATCTCTTCTTCAAATGATGTAGAACTTCGTTCTGGTGTAGAATTTATATATCTAAAAGATGATACACAAGGGCCTTCCAAATCTGCTATGGAATTAGGTGGGGAGAAAGGTTCTATAGAAAAAGAGAGCTTCAGCAGGGTTCAGCCAGTGACTGTCCAAGAGCCATTTAGCGGTCTCCCAACAGAATTCAGTGTTGGGCATCTGGGAGAGGAAGCCCTTTCCTTTACAGACATGAACACAGAGGTCTTAAATACCTCAGCAGCTGGTGACTTTGACCTGCACACAGCTTACTCAGAACTTAGTTTTGATCAATCTGGAACCCTTAGTCTGAATTTAAATGTGGAACGTGAGAGAGATTCTCCAAAATCGAATGAAATAAAGCCGACCGATCCTTCCAGACTGGAGCCACATCTGGAATTAGAAACCATTGATTTTAGTTTGGGAGATATTGATGTGGACCGTGAACACCTGGCTATCTTGCCACCTGAAATTCTAAATGAGGATTCTGTCGAGAGCCCCAAATTAGAAACTATTGCACCAATTTCTTTAGAGTCCAGAAAAACTATTGATTTGGGTATTAACCAACCAGGGGTTGAACCAGAAGTGATTGATTTTGCTGCGCTAACCTCTCGTGAGCAAGATGATAACATTTGTTCTTTGGTTTCTGATGTAGCTGACCCACACATGGTATCTTCTGCACCAAATGATGGCACTGCAGAAACAGACCTACCACTTTTAAAAATACAGTGCATGCTGCCAATTTCTGAAACTCTTCTGAAAACAGGTAGTAAAAGCAGTACTTCTGATATGCTGTCACTGAGTTGTGGTGGCGAAAGTTTACAAAGCCAAGCAGATGAGTGCATGAAACCCTGTCTGCCAGATCCAAAGGAAACGTCTTTAGAAATGGGGGGGTCAGGTGACAGTGAATTGTATGTCATCAGTAATGAGATGCAAACACTTTCAAAGGAGTTAACAAAGACAGAAGAGGTAAAAAGTAATGACAGTATGTGTGGGGTTAATAGTAAGTTGGCTTCAGCAGCAACCAAAAGCCCTGCAGAGGATCTGGTAAGTTCAGGCAAAATTTAATTCTAGTGCTTTGAGCAGCTATTTCTGGAGTTTTGTAAATACGGTTTTAATATGTTGGACATTCTGCACCTTGCAGTAGATATTAGCTAAAGCTTAAACTTTTTTTGCCTCACTAAGTAGATTGCATTCTGTAATGGATTGTATAAAATGTTTTCTTGTCAACCTGTTACCATTTAGTTACTGTTTCTTGCCACTGAAATTGAATTTCACATTTATATTGTGTGTGTTTGGGCTCCAGTTTATTTGGGGTTTGTTTGCTTTTTTTGCTGTTTTGTTTGCATTTCCCTTTGACTTTTAATGGTTTCTGATTTACACAGCTTCTGTAAGTAACATTCCAGTGCAACACTGACAAGCGCAAGGACAGCTGTTCAGCACTTGAGGGAAGTGGAGAGACTTGCTGATACATTTAAGCTGAAAGTTTTGTTTTGAAATGTTATGTGTGTTTTGTTGCACAAAATGTATGAAGAGATTGTTCTTCATTTTTCCATGTCTTTTGACTTGTAATTACATTGTTGAATTGTTCTCTGTAATCAAGACTGTATTGCTATATTGTATAAAACCTTCTGTGGATGCCATCTCACCGAACAAAGGAGGAAAAAAAATCTGCCGTCTTTTGGAGAAGAAAACTATTTGGTAAGGTTGTGGCCTGACAACTGGACTCTGAATATTGAGGTCACTTAAACGATTTGAAATCACATTTGCTTTCTTTATATTGTATATAGTAACTGTTTGTGTTAAATCATTTAGCAGTGCCCAACTCAGAAGAAATAGAAGAACTGAACTTTGGATTCACTTCATGTACCAGACATTACATGCCTGAATCATCCCCTGAGCCACAAAATACTGTTGTGTGAAGGTTTCCACTTACACAGCTTCTCAAGAGAAATGTAGTAAATGTTTGCTTGGATATATGAAAAGGGTTTGTATCTGTAAATCTAAAATAAACCTATGATGATCAAAGCCATTTAAAATTTTCCTGTGTTTTTCAGTTCAAAACACCTCTGTAATCAGTTGTCTAAACCTAAAAGTGAAGATAGAAAATATAGACCAATGATAAAATTGCCCTTCAGTTGACTTCCCATAAAAAGAGTCTGTCACACCTCCATGTCTAACTGCTTCCAGTTGGAGTAATCAGGCCCTGAGTTATGCAGCTTTAGGAGAAAATAGTGGAAATGTGTGGGTTAGAAATGGAGAATTTATGTCCCTTTCAATAAAACAGCCCCTGGCAATTTGTAAGGCTTTTGGTTTCTTTTCTGTAGTACCCAAGGTTCTTGAAGGTGGCTAAAGACTACAGGTAAGGGAAATACATTGAGGGTGTAGTTATGGGGGAAGAACTTTGTCTGCTTAAAATTAAATATATTTGTCAACAGCGCATACTTTTCATGCATCTGAAGGACTGGGCTCTGATACAGAAAATGGGAGGATAAATCTGTTGGTCTAAATTGCCTCAAATTTGGCTAAAATCGAAGTGTCACAGCTGACTTGTGAGCAGCTGCACTGAACATAAATTTTGGTGTCAGATGCAAATCATGCTTATCACAATTCAGCTGATGCCTCTACTGGCTTTAGTGGAAGTAGCCACCCAACCAATTACAGCGTAACATAAAGGCAGAGGTGCAACAAGTTTATTTGACTGTATGGCATCCAGGGTTTGTTTGCCACCATCCAATCAGTTTTGCTGATAAAGATCTATATTCATACTTGTTAGAAGCTAATTACATTTGGCAGACAGCATCATAGAACATGTACCTACCTATTAATCACAGGATACCAGTGTATACTGGTACAAATCACTTTGCTTGCAACTGCATACATCTGTGCTTGCAGTTTTTATTGAACTAGGGTTAGTAAATGCTCCTTTTCCATCAGTACTCACATGAAAATTTGGAAGGTGCATGAAAATTATTTTACTTCTATCCTACCCTGTCTCTGTGGAGTTTCAGAGTATATGGTCTCTTCCAGTTCCCCTATTTTATTCTTACAGTAGCCTGATGAGATAAATTAGGGTGAAATTTAGTGACGAGAATAAGGCCACCGATGACTGGCTGGGAGGGTTCAATTCTGGGTTTCCCAGCACACTTTTGGCATTATATCCATTTTACCACATGGTTTCTTGGAATTAATTTGTATTTTATTTCCACACCTAGCTTTTCTCACAAATATGGGTTAGAAGTCCTACCTCAAACATGAGCATGCTTTGAAAGAGTAAAGGAACAAACCCATTACCACTTTTACCAATGTTAGTGACATATCCAAGGCATTTGACGTGTTTTATTTGAAGCTGAGGGAAAGTGAACTGAGTTCAGATTGGTCTTCATGAAGAAAAGATGTCGTACATAATTGCATTTATATTTTTATATACATTTATATATTTGTAATTAGAAGTATGGGTGTAACTGAATAAAATGAATGGTAAATTCTGAGATATGTAATTTGTTTTAAGTGACCTTGGGAGTTTGTTCTGAAAGAGAAAATGGCTTATTAGTAATTGCAAGAACAGAACAATTGGGTATTGATGCCTGTTTAAGTATCATTTTGCAAAAAGGCTTCCGACTCTTGCTAATGTGCTGCTATATGTGCGTCATAAAAATCTTTTATTATTTATTTGTTTGATTTATATCCCTTTCTCCCCTGCAAGCAGGCTCAGGGCAGGTTACAACATGTCAGTAAAGTACATAGAGTATGTAGAATTAAAAGATTAAAAACAATAATAATCCAGATTAACAAATAACGAATTTACTACTCAGGTCCAAGATGGCAGGTTTGAGATTCTTTTAGCCTTTTTGATCTAGTGTATTGCTATATGGTTTGAAACTGATAACTACCCATGGAGTTCAAGATCATATTAGCCTAAAAATTGTTACACACAAATTATTGTACTGCTCTATAAAGATCGCATTCCAGGACAGATATTGTGAATCTGGACAGAGAGAGCTTGGAACATTGGATCATATGATCTTGTTTTGCCCATGGTATGATCCATGTAGAGCAAAATGGCTGGATCCAATCCTGAGGAATTTAGTACCTTTTTCATAGAACTAAGATTGCACCATTTTCATAAAGGATGAGGATCTGAAGATTACTTTCGCCATGACAGAATTCTCAGTGGTGATTGCATGGAAGGAAAAGATGAACTTCTTGTGAAGGCGTTAAGAAAATTCGTAGCATTAATCTCAAATTTAGAAATAAAATAGAATTTAAAATATATAGTCATATATGCATATAATAATAATGAATAAAAATTAGTGTGGCCTGACTTGAGACCTTAGGTCAAACAAGTCTACCATTAAAGGATTTTGAAATTCTTAAACTGGCAAATCCCACATTCATGTATTCTGGTTAGATAAATACTGAGTTGCCATCTCCAGAGAATACTGCAACAACCAACTGTAGTTATTTTCATATAGAGGACAAAGTTAACATCAAGAAACAGTAGTTTACCTTTTGTAATAGGGCATAGATGGTTGGAACATTTTTGGTTTATTTATTGAATTGTCTTTAACATTACAGGTATTGAATGGAAGACCTCTTAAGTCTTTGGTATTAATGATACTTCTTTCTGTAATACAGCTGTCCTGTGTATTCCAGCCCCCAAATAAAGTTCAGTAGGCTGAATTGAAAGAGAATATGTTGTAAGGTAGTAGATAGTTGTTGTACAGTTAGACCATTCTCTCTGGTTGTAGAACGCTGAAGAAATGGTGTTTTAGTTCAAATTTCTATACCTAGCTATAGAATTGAACTATGTAAGAAAAGTGAATTTTGTTTCTTCATAAAGGGTTATTTGGAAGATGTTAAACCTCCAGCTCCTAAATATATTCCTCTGTTGTCATGATCTCATAAGTCATCTGATAGGGCACTGCTCTACTGTCAAAGCCATAATGAAGAAATACAGCCAAGAAGTGCTTTCCTGAAATACTCTAAAGGGGAAAAAAGTCTTTGACAAAAGAATTTCAGTTTGCTTTTCAATTCTCATAATAAAATAATTGTATGCTCTGCTATATTTGGTTGCTAATTGGAAACTTGCTGTGTGGCTTTAGCTGTCCTGCTAGTTGTTAAAAAGGAGTTTTATTGACAATCTGTGCAAGATTATTATCTTCCCCAGCTACAGGCATCCTTGTTTATCATGTAGATGAACAAATTATATGGGTAGCTCTTGAGGTATTACCCTAGGCTGCATTCAGAAATCAGCCTTACAGGTGTGCAAACATAATTAGTTACTCGGCTGCTGTACACCCTTTCTCCTTCCTTTGCACAAGGAATCCCTGTCAAAAATTAACATTGATACCCTTTGACACAAGCCCCTTTTAGTCATTAATACTTTGGCACTCCAAGCTCACTGGCGTACGTGCAAATGTACTGAAGCTGGAAAATACATGGACTGATCTAGTCACACAAAATAGCATATATTGAAAGGCTTGGGCATAGCATAGTCTCCTCTTATTGGGTTGGATTACCAAAATCATAATGAGGGGTACAAATGCAGACATGTGGGTTAAGCAGTTAGTGCTCATCCCACATATTGGGATTGAAACTGATCCAAGTTTAGATTCCATTTCTTTTGGCACTAATACTGTGCAGGTTTTCTTATCTGGAAAGGACCCATTGATGCTTGTTTAATACTCAGTTTTTAAAGTAAGCAGTTGAACATTACATCGGTCAAACAACAGGTTACAGAAATGCCAAAATAGCAACACAGCTGGTGTGAGAAACGAGTAACTGCAGTCCATAACCGGAAGTATTGTGGTGAGGGACTCCTGAGGATACACAGGGTGATGACGGTATGTGCATCTATGCAGAACAGGCAGAACCTAAACACTGGTAGCCTAACATGCTTAAAGGTATTTAATTGTATAAATGTAAATAAAATTTATGAACTTTTGGGTGTCTTAACACTAACAGTCCTGTACAGAGTTACTCCAGTGTGAGTCTCCTGAAGGTAATGGATTGATACTGGAGCTAACTCTGCCTAGGATTGTATTGTAATACCAAATAGTAAAAAGCCCAGTAGCACCTTTAAGACTAACAAACTTTATTGTAGCATAAGCTTTCAAGAAACAGATGAGAGCTGTTTCTCGAAAGCTTATGCTACAATGAAGTTTGTTAGCCTTAAAGATGCTACTGGGCTTTTTACTATTTTGCAGCAGCTCTAACACCACTAACTCCTCTGGATCTATTGTAATACCGGTTTGTGCTGGCTTGCCTGCCTCTTCCACCTCTCCATTATGGAGGACACTCATTCTGAAGTGTCATCTCTGGCAAGGTGGCTGCAGACGGCAGAACTACTGAACAGACTAATTTGTGAATTTAGGCATCGCAGCAGGGCATAGGTTGTGCAAACAGGTTAACAAACCATCTCCAAATGCTAGTGTGAAATGCTGGTTTAGGGCCTGTGTGCCTTGGCGTTTAGTCATGCTGGCCACATGACCACTGAAAAAGTCTTCAGACAGCGCCGGCTCTTTGGCTTGGAAACATGAGCACCGCTCCCTAGAGTTGGATTTGACTGGCTTTCAAGCAAGGGTTGAACCTTTTACCTTTTAACAAATTCCAGCTTATCCAGACATCATAACTAACTTGTGTTAGTTGATTATGATTTCTTAATGGAAGTATGTTTTCCATGCTTTTTCTTAAATATTCCTACAAGTAAAGGATACAGGGTTTTTTTTTTAAAGAAAGCTGAAAATGCAGAGAAAGGGCCTGTCATATCCCTGAATGCCACTTCCCCTCCAAAAAACCCCAACACCTTTCCATATTGCTGTATCTAAGAAAAAAATGAATTCCTGACGGTACTTTTTTTATACAACTGGTAAGTATTTTAATTTCTGTGAATTCTAGGAATCATTTTCATTCATAAATTTAGTTAATTTGAAATACTGTGTATTTCAGGTTATTGCGTTTTATCCTGTGTCTTCCTGGCATGTAGAAATTAAGCAAGAAAAGCTTTTCATTCTACTGTATCTCCATGCCTGGAAAAACAACCTACCAATGTTTATGTCTCAGGCAAAGTAGCCCCCCCCCAAAAAAACAACAACTGGGGCATCCTTGTATGCCTCCTAGACTTCTTTCTGTCCAGCTAACTGCCATGTTACATTAACTCCTGAGGTGATGTTTAAAAGCAGGAACAGAGTAAGTAGCATGCAATGACCAGTCAGTATTGGTACACTGATACAAATGGGTGACTGTTTTAGAGCAGCCCTTCAAAGGGGATACCTATCTAAAGTTTCTAGCATAGCTAGGAAATAAAGCAATGCAGAGGGTGGGGGTGAGACGGCTACTAACATGCAAACTACATAGCTAATACCACTAAGGTGCCCATCCTCTTTGCACTCTTGAGGCCTACTCATTCCTAGTTTGTTTCCACTACAGCAATTCTGATGCTATCTGGGACTACTTCAGTGGATGGAGCCTTATTTTATCAAGGTGGGTATTGATTAGCATGACATTTATGGCCTCAGTTTTAGTTAGTTGCTTCTTTTTCCAGTTCTTGTTATGAAAACAGCAAGATAAAGTATTTTGGAATAGGTTGAGATAACTGCCATCCTAAGCAAACTTACACTCTTCTAAGCCCAATGATTATAATAGGTGTAACTGCTTACAATTGCACTGATAATGTTGTTAAATATAACTGATAAAGGTAATGCTGAAATTATTTTTCCATACTGAGGTGTGTTGCATATTACCTGTGTATTTGTGTGCTGCTTTTGTCCCTTTATAGAAATGTGAATGTGTTGTCTTATGCACAAAAACCATTAAAATTATTGCACAATTATTCTGGTGTCTTAGTGGTCTGTTAAGAAAATTTGCATTTCCTAGAGTTTAGTTTCAAATCAGCTCAGAATTCTGCTTGATGTTACTCAGTTCTTAAGCATATGGAATTCAGAGAGAGGAATATTGAGATCAGGGAAAAGAGGAAAATTGAAAGAGAAAAGGGAGGTAGGAAAAAACCCCTACAGATGGAATAAAAAAATGAACATTTTGATTGCTTGCAAACTTTTTGAGAATGACTACAGAGGGTTTTGTTATTTTAGACTCCATGTCATGTTCTTTGTTTCCTAAATGCAATAAAAGAGAAATTGATGGTAAACATTACCAAACATCAATTTCTCATTAAGCTATGTTTTCTGTAGATGAGAGTAAACTTTCATTCTGGTGTCTGTGAGTATGGTGGGTTGATCCAATGTGATGGGTACATGTTAAAAAAGTATAATATTGGTGGATCCTGTCCTCAAAAACTAGAATTTGAAGCCAAGGGGCCAGAATTTATCCGTTTTTTCTGTATTCTGAGAATCCTTCAACTGATGGGAAGCTAAATGAAAATATTCTTACTATATGCCTCAACTAGATAGATTTCAAAAGTGGGTTTTGTTTACATCACCTTACAGTAAGTATGTAAATTTAGTGAGAGTGCCTATGATAAATCTCCAAAGGGTCCTGGTTCTGATATAAACTTCCTTTTCCACTCATGCTAATTACTTTATTTGTGGAAGATGGGAAAGGGATTTTTTTTAAAAAATCCTTCCTCTCACTGCAGCCTCCCCCTTTGAGACCCACAGTGTCCTAGGGGCGTTCACTGAGCCATGGAAGCCCAATTTTTTTTATCAAAGAAGATTTCTGTGGAAGGGGAAATATTGCTGAATATATTCAGATCTGATACACCCTACCAGAAGGACAGGAGGCATGTTAAAATGCCTTCTTTCCCGCTGATAGCTCCTGCAGATTTCCTTGTCAATTTCACTCCTCACCAGTCAACAGGAAACATGCCTGGGTTCCCTGCCTGCTCTTCTCCAGGTGCCCTGTGCCTGCAGAGCACCTGGAGAAGGTCAGCCAGGGAACCTAGGCATGTTTAAAATGCCTTTCTTTCCTTCCCTAATGTCAGGGAGGAAAAGAAAGGCATTTAAACATCCCCCCCCCCACTTTCCCTCCCCTCCCTGAGTTTCTCTGCAGCAGCAGAAAGGCTCAGGGAAGGAAGGAGGCATGTTTCCATGCCTGCCCTTTGCTTCCTCAGCTAGCCCACTGCAGGGCACCTGGAAAAGGTCAGCCAGGGAACCTAGGCATGTTTAAAATGCCTTTCCCTCCCCGAGATCCAACAGCTGACTGGTGGCTCAAGGCTGTTAGGTTTAACTGACACCTTGTATTTGGTATAGCAGAATGAACCCGGGAAAAAAGCCGGATAATATCGGTTTTTCCAGGTTCAGCATGTTATGTGATACCTGAAAAATACCGATAAGGTATTTTCAGATATTTTTTGGTTTGGCTATTGCTGAATGCGCCGCCCTAGTGGCAACTCAAACTACTTATGTCATTCTCACACCATTTGTCCTCACAATAGCCCTGTGCGGTAGGTTAGGCTGGAAGTGTTTGAATGGCCCAGGGTCAGCCAGCAACCTTCCATGGTAGAGTGGTAATTCAGACCTGGTTCTTCCAGTTCCTACTCTGACGCTATAACCACTATACCATACTGAATAATATACACATTAAAAAGCTAGGCCAGTACTAAATGAATGAATTTAGCCCGAAGGGCTTTACGATCTGCCAGTCAACATCTGGTGATCCCCAGCCCCAGGGACGTCCATCTTGCTTTGGTGAGGGCCTGGCCCCCTACCTGGTGAAATGAGCTCCCATGGGAGATCAGGGCCCCATGGGATCTTTTGCAGTTCCACAGGGCCTGTAAGACAGAGCTCTTTCACCAGGCTTTTATTTAGGGCAGTGGGTGTCCCTTCTCTCTTGGCCTCCCCTCAGCAGGTCAGTTTTGTATTATCATCGACAGACCCCAATTCATAACAGACTGCATCTGTGATACTTTGATCTGTATGATAGGATTATTGTATTTTATTGGAGTTTTAACTTTTAATTTGTACGTATATATTTTGTATATTGGTTATCATCTGATGGAAGCCGCCCTGAGCCTGCGTTGTGAGGAGGGCAGGATATAAATCTAACAGGTAAATAATTTTCTTAAATGGCAGTGAAATCTGGTAATGGAGAAATGGTAGGTTAAAAAGACAGTGTGGATTACAATGGTTTGAGACCAATATGGAACTAAAAGAAAACAGTTGTTCAAAATATATTTGCTGGGTGTCTGTGTGTTAGGACAAAGACTGCCATTTGCCTAAGAGCATTCCACCAGAATGCTTGTACAACCTGTCAGTATAAAGTAGTATTTTGGTTCAGAATTATGATCAGCATAAAAGAGAAGCAACTGCCACCCTTGGCACTAAACCTCTGCATCTGGACAAAATCAGTAAAGGAAAATGAAAACCAAAGCAGATGTGTTGTGGCCAATGCTCCCTCTAAGCAGTGGAGTCCTGTGAGCAAAAATTCTAATTTGTGAGCTACTGGCATTAAATTGTGAGCAAGCAATTTGGCTACTGCATAAATCAGTTTGTTCTGGACCCATGCTTCTTGAGCTAAGACAAAAACGTGTGAGCCAGAGGCTAAAAAACTATGAGTTAGCTCACACTAACTCAGCTTAGAGGGAACACTGGTTGTGGCACCTTGCATCTGCACCATCCACAGCACGGAAATATTCCCCTGCTGCCCTTTACTAACTGGAAAAGCTAAAATGGGGACATTAATAAAATCCTATTGTAACACCCATCTTAGTCTACTGCAGAAAAACTAAAGTGGAGTCTGGAGGCACTTTAAAGACTAGTAAGAGTTTTTTAATCTTCAAGGTGCCCCATAGACTCCTGTTTACATATACAAAATATTGTTCCACTTCTCTAAGCATGGAGAAGTTACAGGCTCTTGCAAATCTTGACTCATTAAAATGTGTAGGCACACAGGAGATTAAATGCTCTATTCCCACCTGCAGCCAGAAGCCAACAAAAAGTTTTATGTCCTACTTGGGAAACTCAGAAAAGAAGCCCATCAAAAGATCCTGTGGGTTGTGAGGATAGGGGGGAAGAAAAGAAACAGAGCAAGTTGGGCAGGGCTGCCGGGGGGGGGGGGCAAAATTAGGGGGGGCCGTCAGCTGCATAGCACTTGAAGCCAGCTTGTGATGTATTCAGGGAATGCATTTAAAAGCTTTTTCTCATGCAGTTCCAACTGCAGCCACTAGGGACTCAGGGAATGCAGAGCTCAGCAAAAAACTTACAAGGAGACTGAGGAACAAAGTTTGAGTCCAGTGGCACCTTTAAGACCAACAATGTTTAATTCTGGGTAGAAACTATCCTGTGCCTGCACACTTCTTCAGATACATTGAAACAGACTTCCTCAAGCCTTACCGGGGGGGGGGGGGGTAGTTGCCAAGGAGCAGCTGTTATAGTCATGATGTATAAATAATTAGCAATAAGCAGGACTATTTTGGGGCAGGAACGCACAGGAACGGAGTTCCAGCTGGCTTCTGAGTTGGCCATGCCTACAGCCTCCCCCTCCTTGGGTTCCCCAGGTGCCTCGCAAGCCGCGGGGCACCTGGGAAAGCCAAGCTGATCCAGGAAGGGAAGGCCGTTTTAACTGCCTTCCCCCTCCTCAGGTTTCCCAGGTGTCCCACAGCTGTGGGGCACCTGGGGAAGCCGATCCAGAAACTGCCTTCCTTCCCTCAGGTTCCCCATGCGCCCTGCAAGCTACGGGACACCTGGGGAAGCCGATCCTGGGAGGGAGCTGCGCTGTCAGGGGTGTGGCCTAATATGCTAATGAGTTTCTGCTGCTGGGTGTGGCCTAATATGCTAATGAGTTCCTGCTGGGCTTTTTCTACAAAAAAAGCCCTGGCAATAAGTATAGCTAAAATTAGATTAAAGCAATTGGTAAGACCTGTGAATAGTAGAAATTAGCATACAAATAAAAGAGGTAACAAACAGATGTGAGAACTAAGTTTGAGTCCAGTGGCACCTGCAATGATATGTAAATGGTAACCATGAAGAGCTCAGACCTCGATTCCTCAGACTAGTCCAGTCTCATCAGATATTGGAAGCTAAGCAGGATCTGCCCTCGTTAGTATTTGGATGAGTGGCCTCCAAGGAATACCAGGGTTGCTATGCAGAGGCAGACAGTGGCAAACCACCTTTGAATATTTCTTGCCTTGAAAACCCCACTGGCTCACCATAAGCCTGCTGTGACTTGAGGACACTTTCCACCACATCCAACCATGAAAAATACAATTCAGTGTTAAGATTCCTGTGTTTTATGGGGAAAGTAACAATGGAGTTCCATTGCACATGGGCCCTCTATAGTAAATATATATGAAATATACTGGGTTCAGATGTGGTCAAGTAATCAGCTCATAGTTTATTATTTATTAGTTTATTGTTAGCGATTCAGCAAGAGAAAGAAGACTAAAAATCCCTGGCCGAAGCCAGGTATTTATGCCTGAAAAAGGTTACGCCCAAACACACCCCACTCCCAACGATAGGCTATTTATAGTGCATTGCTTCCTAATTGGTTTTACTCTAGGATCCTTGTCTCCCTACTGGTCCATTCTAGGGTCCTAGTAAGCTTTTGTTATGCAACCTCAAGCTAAGACCTTTTGCAAGTACAGTCCAGGCTCAATACATAACAATATATTTAAAAGAGAACTCTCTAAAATAACAGTAGATTCAGAAGTGGGTCAGTCCCACTTCAAAAAGTTTGAAAATCACTATCCTATGCCATTTTATACCACATTGTACAGTATGAACTATGTATAGCATCTGTGATCCTTGACTTTGATCTGTATGATATGATTATTGTATTTTATTGGAGTTTTAACTATTTTAATTTGTCCATATACAATTTTGCATATTGGTTATTATCTGATGGAAGCCACCCTGAGCCTGCGATGCGGGGAGGGTGGGATATAAATCTAATAAAGAAATAAATAAAAATAAATATAGTGCTGCTGAGGCTGTTGATCTGAAATAATGTAGTTGCTCACTTTAGACATGTCCCATCATGCCTCACAATACTGGGTACCTGATATGGGTGCATAAAAACAAAAAGTTCCATCATGGAAACTTAAGAGATGAACACATCGTGTCAGATACAGGTCTCTTCCGCATTCTCATTTTTGCAACTCACTTGTCCCTATTGCTTTGGGTCCCCTTCCCCTTTTCCATATGTGTTTTGCCCCCTCTGGGACTACTAAAGAGAACAAAACACATGGGGGGGGGGAACACCCTGAAGCAATAGGAATACACAAGTGATGGAAATCAGAATGCAGAAGAGCCCAGAATGTGTTTAAGTGCCATCAAATCGGGGATGTACTAAAACGAATGACAGGATTGCCCATTGGAAACAATGGGAGCGGCTGGATTGCCCATAAGAAATAACAGGAGAGAAGATTGCCAGTTGACTTGCATGGGCTCCATTGAAATCCACTGAAGTACAGAAATGGTTCCAAACAAAACGTGGGATGGATTTTCCATGGGACTGAATTGACTAGGTTGCCCACAGGGCAGGGTGGGTTGCCAAGGGAAAGAATGGATTGCCAGGCTCTGTAGCTACTATATGGGTTCCTTAAAAAGATTGACATGGTTTGGGGTTGGTTGCCAGCTTCCAGGAGTGGATTGCCAGGCTCTGGAGCTACTACAGGGGTTCCTTTAAAAGATTGCCAGGGCCTGGGGTGGGTTGCCACCTTTCAGAAGTGGATTGCCAGGCTCTGGGACAGCCACAAGGGTTCCTTAAAAAGACTGCCAGGGCGTAGGGTTGGTTGTCACCTTTCAGGAGTGGATTGCCAGGCTCTGGGACAGCTACAAGGGCTCCTTAAAAAGTCTGCCAGGGTGTGGGGTGGGCTGCCACCTTTCAGGAGTGGATTGCCAGGCTCTGGGACAGCTACAAGGGTTCCTTTAAAAGATTGCCAGGGCGTGGGGTGGGCTGCCACCTTTCAGGAGTGGATTGCCAGGCTCTGGGGCTACTACAGGGGTTCCTTTAAAAGATTGCCAGGGCGTGGGGTGGCGTGGCCCTGTCAATCTTTTTAAGGAACCCCTGTAGTATCCGCAGAGCCTGGCAATCCACGCCACGCCCTGGCAGTCTTTTTAAGGAACCCTTAAACCCATTTCTGTACTTCAAGGCATTTCAATGGAGCCCATGCAAGTCCATTGGCAATCTTCTCTCCCATAATTTCTTATGGGCAATTAACCCCCGCTCCCATTGTTTCCAATGGACAATCCTGGCATTCGTTTTAGTACATCCCATCAAATCGCTTCTCACTGACAGCGACCTTATGAATCAATGTCTTCCAAAATATTCCGCTGTTGGCAGCTTTGCTCAGGTTTTGCAGACTAAGGGCCCTGGCTTCCTTCATTGAGTCAATCAATCTCCTGTTGGGTCTTCTTTTCCTGTTGCCTGGCTTCAACCCTTCCTAGCATTATTGTCTTTCCTTGTAAGTCTTAGCTTCTCATGATGTGACCGAAGTACGATAGCGTCAGTTTGCCTATTTCAGCTTCAACGACATTTCTTTCTTGATTTGATCTCGAATCCACTCATTTGTCTTTTTGGCGGTTTTACTGCAATAAATCGTTGGTCTTTAAGAAACCCCAAGAATCTGATCCTTCGGTTACTGGAGACGACCATTCTGGAATTTATCAGTCCGCTTTCAACTAACCAATGCTGTAGGGAGCGTTGCCGGTGAGAGGGCAGAACAGCTGCATGCTGGAACATGTAGTTTCGTCAAGGAAATGACCGCCTTCTGAGGTAGTTTGCCCCTTATCCCACCCTGTCTGTCTTTCTCCTTTTAGGCCCAGAGGTTTTCAACGTGGTTCCACATAGAGACAGAAACCGACATGCGACTTTCCAAAAGCGAATAGGTCCTTCATTTGCGGACTGTCTAACGATATGCCTGACAAAAAATATTTATGTTTCATACAGCTGTTGCTTCTTGCTTTAAGAAAAAATGCGAACTATATTTAGCTCCGAATGCCGGTTGAAAAGAGCAAAGAAACAGGCAGAGTCAAAATTCCCAAAGTAGATAATTCAGTCAGGCTTGGTTATGGGTGGCTCCCCAGGACAGGGTGAGAGGTCAGGGAAAGGGGGCCTTTCTCTCTCTCTTTCCCCTTCCGCCACCTTCTGACATGCCAACCCAGCAGTCGGCGGCGTAGCAGCTGCGCAAAAGGTAGGGGGGGGGGGGGGAAGCGCGCCGGGGGGGGGGGGGTAGAGGGAGGGAGGGAGGAATAAGACGCTTCACCTCAGGTCAGGAGAGAGATGGTGGGCTCCATGCGGTGTGGGGCGTTGAGTCCTATAAATGGCTTCTTGACTCTGGGTCAGTACAGGGAAGAGGGTGGTGGGAGATGGGATGCCTCTGGTCGTTGTGCCAAGACGAGAGATCTGTGTGGAGGGCAGCCTGATTCTTCATACACATCCCTCAGCGCAGCGAAGCAAGTAGGCAGCAGCAAACCTCGCTGGGAATATAGAGCATCCCCTTTTCTCTGCGTGTTGTATATTTGCTTTTTATTTGCAGGCCCTGGTCTTGTTTTATGCTCATTCTGAAACCTCAGAATGGAGTTTGAGCTCATGGAGAATGACATCCTTGAATCGCTTGAAGACCTAGGGTGTGTATCTCAGAACAAACATGTGTTAGCAATGTGGTTTATAGTATATACAGCTTTCTTTCTTAAAATTCTCTCTTTTGGCCTCTCTTCTGTTTCTTGTGGTGAAAGCTTCCTTAGACCCTTGATTGTGATTATGTCTTTGAAACCTGTTGTTTTTAGCTAGGGTGGGATTTTTTTTCACCTTTAGAGAGAATATCTTGAAAAACAGTGTCTGTTAGATTTATTAAAAAAACAGTTTCTAAACCCAAGGTTTACGTTGTTAGATCTATGAATTTTCTGGAAGTACCCAAGGGTCATTTTGAGCAGGAGCCAGCCCCCGCCCCCCCCCAACGGAGGAGTGCCTGCTTGTGTCATGGCTGCAGCAAAATGACCCCACCCCCTGGAAAGGTCCTTGTTCCTCCAACCAGCCTTCTGAAGGCTTCAGCCACCACTGAAGCTATCCTCCCAGATTAGTGGTATTTCTGAGGCTTGGATTAGTAGCTGTGCCCTCTCAGCCAGCCAGCCAGCCAGCCAGCCAGCCAGCCAGCCAGCCTTCTTTCTTTCTTTCTTTCTTTCTTTCTTTCTTTCTTTCTTTCTTTCTTTCTTTCTTTCTTTCTTTCTTTCTTTCTTTCTTTCTTTCTTTCCCCCCTCCCTCTCTCCCTCCCTCTTCTTTCTTGCCTTCTGACATACTTCCAGTGATGTCAGGTGGTGTTGCATATGCCAATGAGTTATGCTAATGAGCTCCTGCACCTCTTTTTCTACGAAATGACCCCTGGAAGTACCTAATGCATTTTTGAAGTGAGGCAGTTGATTCTGGATAATCTCATGTAGGAGAGAGCTAGAAGTAATACTTGGATTTTTTAATGCATCCTTATTCTCTTCTCTTCCCTCTCCCATCACAGCACTGGAAGGACAATGTTATTGTTCAGTGCTCTGTGTGTGCGCACACACACACACATATTAGGGTTACCAGATGACCTTTGTTAGAGGGCATGTCTTCTTTTTTCTTTCTTTTTTTTGTGTCCATCCTCTTTTGGGCTGTTTTTAAAAAACTGATGAAAAAGTCCTCTTTTTGGGTTGGAAGGTTAGGAGTATTCCTAGTTAGTAGCAATTATCACAGCTTAGTATTTAAAATAAGTTTTGTCATGGTGATCACTTGTTTGAAGTAGTCAGTTGGGAAATATATCCTCTTTTTTGCTTTTCAAAATATGGAAACCCTAATACAGGGGTGGCCAACCTTGCTTAACGTAAGAGCCACATAGAATAAACGTAAGAGCCACATAGAGATGTCTGAGAGCCGCAAGACAGGAACAAATATCACACACACGTTTTTATTTTTAAAAATATGCAAATTTGCTTTTTATTAACGTTAAATGGGACTGCCAAAAATAAAAACAAACGAGGAAAACCAGTTATAAGAAAGAGAGAGAGAGAAACTAGGAAAGCAAATAGATGGGAGGGAGGAGGGAAGGAAGGAAGGGAGAAAGAGAGAAAAAGCATGCCTCCCCTTTGCTTCCCCAGCCGCCCTGCCAGGAGCCGCACAATATGTGTGAAAGAGCCGCATGTGGCTCCCGAGCCACAGGTTGGCCACCCCTGCCCTAATATATATAGGCTTGGTACACACACATACACACACATATATAGAGTGATATTTACTTAGTATGTGTATAAGCATTACAAAGAAAATTACAGAGCTTATTTTTGTTAATCTTTATATCATTTTATTTTGTGATATGGCCTCCCTCCTTTAAAATGGTTATATGTACAGTCCAATGCAAGACTTCAAGGCATACACAACTTCTTTAAAAAATAATAACTTAAGAAACATTTCTGACTTAGCAAATGATTCAGAAAGTGGCAAGGTATTACTGGGTACAGGAGTGAGAGAATGGAGTTTTGCTGATATTCACTGGTTCTTGCAGAGAATGAGAAGGTCATCCTTCCCACAGAGATATCTTATTGCAGGAGTCACAGAGTCCCCAAACATTTAAAAAATATTAAAATGGTCACAAAATAGTAAAGGTGGAGTTGTACATTTTTTGGGGGGGTCTGTGTTATAAACAATGCTTTATAAGGGTATTGCGGTATTTATGCATCCCTGTTGTTCACAGCCATTGTGATGAAAATGAAAGTGAAAGAGTTTTTGTAGGCATCAATTTATTGTGGCTTGAATAACGGGGGAAATGTGATATTGAGGGAAAATATGTTAGGCACAAAAATATGCTTCATTTTTTCACAAAGCATGCTGGACAAAAGGGTCTTGGTGCAGTTTCTCTAGTTCTTTCGTAGGTCAGTGCAATTCTTATACTGTTTATTTTGAAAACTTAAGTGGAACTAGTAAAACTTGAGTATTTGTGCTGATCATCTTTATTGTTGCAGAACTTCTGTAATTTCTGCATCTGACAGTAGTCAGTAATATGTCATTAACAGTGACAAATGTTGTCAGACAGAGTGAGCAACATAAGATCCTAGAACTAGGATCTGGGAGATCCAGGGACAAATCCCTGCTCTGCCGTGGAAACTTTCTGGGTAAACTTGGGCTAGTCACACTGTCTCAGCTTAATCTACTCCACAGGGTTGTTGTAAAGTTAAAAAGGAGGAGAATGATGTAAGCTGTTTTGGGTCTCCACTGGTGAAAAAGGCGAGGTATAAATGAAGTAAATAAATCTGAATTTTGTCCTGGGATGATGTTTGCTAACAGAGGTTGGGACATGCAAAGAAATCAAATATTATAGCAAGGGTGGAATGGGAGCAACAAAGGTTTAAAAAAAAGCAACCATGTTTGTCCTACCTTAATTTCTTCCATTTATCCTCTCTCTGCTTGGTTTTTGATGGAGGATGGCTATGATCCTATGCTTATTTGGAACTCCTTTGACATAATTGGTGTTTACTCCCAAGTAAATATGTTTAGGATTGAAGTTTGCATGGAGTTATCACTGTACATTCATAGATTGTGTACCCAATTAGAGGTACAAGGATCTAACACAGAGTTTTTATTTTTGCTTGCCAGTTACAAAGGCCCATTGTTAGAAGATGGAGCTCTGACTCAGGCAGTTTCTGGTGGAGCCAGTTCCCCTGAATTTACCAAACTCTGTGCTTGGCTAGTGTCAGAATTAAGATTATTTTGCAAACTAGAAGAAAATGTGCAAGCAACTAACAGTGAGTAGATATTATTCTAACCAAATGTACACATTTTGCACTGATGTCGTGTGGAGGGTTTTTACATGTTAACTATTCAAGCAGGTAATTATTTGATGATTTATTGGGCTTGAGTTTGTAAGGTTCATCCCTTTTTATGCGCTGTAGACTTGATCCTCCTGCAGCTTTTAAAGATTACTATATTGTGAAGAAATAAGCAAGTTTGGATAAGTTCCGACGGTGTGTACTCTAGAGTATAAAAATCAGTTTTGCATCTGGACATCCAGATTCCATGCCAAGCACTGTCTCTAAATTATCAAAAATGTATATTTGCATTATTTATTTTTTTAATTGTTTTATTGTATCAGTTAGTTATGGGAACAGGCAAGGAGTTATGCATTCTGAATCTCTACCCACTACCAGAGGGCACTGAAGCCTCAAGTCAGAAACTTGTTCTTTTTAAAAATGGGGGTTGAGTTTCTCAAGGAGTAGAATTCCATATCCAATACTTTTTCTGCACTCCTGCAGAATTGCTTCATATACTCTTCCTAGGGTATTTTCTGCTACATTTTTAACAGCGAGAAAAGAGGAGAAAACAATTATCAACAGAAAATCATTTATCTTAACTGCTCTTTTCTTTGCTTTGAATTCTGTTAGAAATCTTGTTCTTATTTTTTTAAAAACAAAAGCAGTCTAAATCCACACTTTAGACTTCAGCCTTGAATTTTGAAATCCACTGTGAAGTTTGAATGCAGTTTCTTCTGACTTCACATTTGAACTGGATCCTAACCATGTTTTCGGCTGATGGGGAAGATGCGTTTGCTAGTGGAAAGCGGGGGGGGGGGGGGGAGAGTGAGCCAGCAGGGTTCACTATTTCTCCCTTCCACTGCAGACCCTCTCTTCAGAGCCAGTTTGGTGTAGTGGTTAAGTGCGCGGACTCTAATCAGGGAGAACCGGGTTTGATTCCCCACTCCTCCACTTGCACCTGGCTGGATGACCTTGGGCAAGCCATAGCTCTGTACCAGCTGTTCCCTCAAGGACAGCTTGGGAAAAAGCTCTCTCAGCCCCACCTACCTCACAGGGTGTTTGTTGTGGGGAGGGGAAGGGAAAAGGAGTTTGTAAGCCGCTCTGAGACTCCCTTGGGGAGTGGAGGGCGGGGTATAAATCCAATCTCTTCTTCTTCTTCTTCTTCCTCCCCCATGCCCTTCCTGTGGGTCAATTGAGCCCACAAAACATGATTTCAAGGGCACAGCAAGTTGTAGTGGAACAGAGGAGGCCTGAAAATCAGCTTCCATAAGTATTGCTTCACTCGCACAAGGTAGGATTTGCCCTTTAGTCAGAAACCAAGGCCTGCAAGAACTGAAGAGTCTTAACTTGAATAATCTGTGTTTTGAGGTCCAAGCGAAGCAGATGAGTTCCAGCTTGAAATGAGTGGACTGCTTGGTGAAATGAACTGCCCGTATACAACACTAACATCGGGAGACGTTACAAAGCGCCTTCTCAATCAGAAAAACTGCCTTTTGCTGCTCAGTAAGTTGAAGAAAACATTTAGTGGAAATAAGGATAATAAAATACTTGCTTCTGGGGTTTTTTTATGCTGTGGGAGATATTTTTGCTCTTCTGTTGATTTTTCTTGACCTACAATAACAGGACATCCCCCAGATTCAGAACTTCCTAATGATATCAGCATCATCTACTTCCCAGTAAAGGGAATCAGCATTTGACAATAAAGTTGGAAGAAGTATCAATAAAGTTGTTCTTCCTAGCCATACAAATCTTCACTTGATATCCTCACATGTCTGTGAAAAATACTGTTTGGTGTCTTGTCAAGTACATCTCTCTGGTCCTTAGACTTGACATTTGACCTCCGAAGCCTCTCTTTCTACCTCTTCCTGACTGTATTCTGTGGTTCAGTTTTTCTCAACAAGAGCATACTGTAGAATACAAATTTTTGTTCCAGTGTATTTCCAGGCCGGGTAGCTATGGTAAATATTGCGGGTTTCTGAAACTTGAAAAATGAGCACAGTTGTATTATGCTGAACTGTAACTTTTCTTCCTTCAGCGTACCTCATTTCAGAATTAGAAGCTGCTCGAATGCTGTGTGTGAATGCTCCTCCGAAAAAAGCCCAGGAAGGTGGCGGTAGTGAAGTCTTTCAGGAGCTCAAAGGCATATGTATTGCTTTAGGCATGTCCAAGCCTCCAGCCAATATAACTATGTTTCAGTTCTTCAGTGGAATAGAAAAAAAAGTAAGAACTGAGGGTCAATATTACAGTGGCTTGATTCCAAATGCAATTCTGTTTGCACACTGGGGGGGGGGGGTGCCAACTACACTTTGACTCCTCCATGAGCTCCATGCTTTGCCACTCCAGAGGGTTCCCGAGATTTTAGGAGTGGACTTGGGGTGAGAGGCTGCAGTGGGATGTAAGTGGAAAAGGCCCAGTGCATGCACAGTGCATATATATGATTCTTGGGATCCAGCATTTGCCCTTAGCTTCATGGTTATACTTGACCATTCATGAAGGGAACGGTTTTAGATGTTATGGGATCTGCTCATGCTCTTGAGAGGAAAATAGTTTAAGGCACTCTGTTGCCTTCAGAAATACTTTTAATAAGCTGTCAAAAGATTTACTTCTTGAATTTGGATTTTTGGGAAAGTCTTTTTAAGAATATATGAAGCTGCCTTAAACTGAATCAGAACCTTGGACCCTGTAGGTCAGTTTGGTCTGTTCAGGTTGGCAGAGGCTCTTCAGGGTCTCAGGCAGAGATCTTTTACATCACCTACTACCTGATTCTTTTCAGTGGAGACTGAACCTGGAAACTTCTGCTCAGCTTTGTATGTGTATTAGGCATAGACACTCATACTTTCTAAACCATACTTTAGCAGGGTGAGTGGAGAGTGTGACCTAGTTCTTAAGACAATACTTTAACACTATATATTTTGTTACAGTTAAAAGAAACATTAGCAAAAGTTCCACCAAATCACGTAGGAAAACCTTTACTGTCGAAACCGCTGGGTCCAATTCATTGGGTGAGTCATTTGTCATTAGACCTTTAGCTTCTGCCATCACTTTTCAGTGTAAGATGTAAGTATTCAGCCTTATAATTTGTAATGCATAAGACAAACAACATGAAGGAAGTTGCAGTATCAGAGATACAAGGATCCTCTTTTTAAAGTTAATCTAGGCCATATTCCATGAATGTCAGCTTTTTAAAAGATTAATCTTTGTTAGATAGATTATAGCATGTCACAGAAAGAGAGCAGCTGGTGAAAGTGGGCAGTCTCAGTATGCCTACTGGTAAGGTGTGGTTTAGTACAGTGATCTGGACAACTCAAGTAAATAAGCCAAGGCCCACGAAACAGGAGAACAAAAGAAGTCTCACTTTCTCTAGCCAATCTGATTAAGAGGGAGGGATCTAGTCAGTACTGAAAGTATTCCATTTTTCTGTGGGCACAAAGCAAAATGTATTTGTGAAAAAAATATTCTTGACTCTCTGTGATAAGCACACAGTCTCTGATTAGAGTTGCCTGATGCCCGAGTACTGTGTCTCGGGATGATAACTGAAGAATCTCATTAAATTGTAAAATAACCTACATAATCTTTGTGGAATTTTCTGAAAAATTTAAATCTTAAATGTTTTGAAATGTTGTTAGTCTTGCTTCCAAAGCAGTGCAAGATTTATGTGCAAAACAAGATCTTTGGGGCTCTAAATAAAAGGTAGCATGGCCATTGTGAGTTGTTGGGAATCATGACACACTGCCAGGGAAGATGACAAAGGGATTCTTTGGCTGTTAGATATGCTGTGCTTATGACAAGGCTTCAGGGCATTTTGTGAATGTGAGTTTACAGCTGATGATTCAGTTATGCTTCTGGTAATTTGTGGACATTGACTGTATGAGGACTGATGAGATCCATTTATTCAGGGGAACTGGGCTATCTCCCCACAATATCATGACATTGCACTGTCTGGAGGCATGGCTTCTTTATATCAGTAAGTGCAAAGGGTGTCTTAGATGCCAAAGATATGGGCTTGTTTCTGCTGAACACTAACACTGATAGAGGGGTTCCTATCAGCAGAATGCCACCCCCTTGACACCCCCTGAAAGGCTGCTCTTGGGGGCTTGGGGCCCTTCCCCCCAGAATAGTATTTCAGAGGAGATGGGGGTCTGCAGTAAGACTGGGAAATTGGCAAAAATCGCACACATACCTTCCCATAAACAGAAGCCCTCCATGGGATGCAAGCCATAGATCCTAGAGATACCCTGCTAGGCAGAGGGCTGAGAGTCTCTGCCATTTCTTTGAGGGGATCTGCTACCATCTGCTATATCTCCAGTCACTTTTCAAGGGAAAGCTGTCTTTCTGCTAGAAAGCCACAGAGGCTTGCTTGTGTGGCAACCTAATGGGAGTTGGGAACGCTCCTCTTGTTTTTCTGGGTGTCAGTCCTTTACTTATGTCAAGTTTCCTTATGTCCACAGCTTCACAGTCTTCTTGCTATCACTGTGCTCTAGCTTATCAAGGCAAAGGCCATGCCCAGGTTTCATTGCCCTTTTAGTATGTTCATTATTTATCTGGGAGAGGTTCAAGAAAACAGATCAGCAGTTACAAGAAAACTGCTTGCAAAACAATGCTGGCTGCTATTTCAGCTGTTGGGACTGTGTGTCATCTGATGGAATACAGCAGATCTCTTGGGGATTTTTTTCTTCATTGTGATGAAGCTGTATCTATTATGTGATTGTTAAACTTCAGGATTAGTTTTATTTTGATTTCCATCTGTCGTGAAGCACTCAGTGTTCTGACATGTCAAAAGTTAGAGAAGTGTGCTTAATATAGTATTTCAGTCATGAAACTCATATACTTTCATTTCAGGAAAAAATTGAAGCTATTAATCAAGCCATAGCCAATGAGTATGAAGTCCGGAGAAAATTGTTAGTGAAGCGTCTGGATGTGACTGTCCAGTCATTTGGCTGGTCAGACAGAGCCAAGGTATAATTTGTTTTCCATGTATTTGATTTGTCCCTATAAAAACAGCTCTAGTTAATGTGTGTGGGAAAGCCCCAATTTAGAAAGAAACTTGAGCTGAAATGGAACTTACTAAAAACTCTGTAAAAACCTATTACAAATGTTTTGGTGGCTGCTTTGTGACACATATGTTAGTTACACTTGTCCTGGAGGAAACCTGTTTCCATTTGACTAGCTTACATACACACAGTTCTCATTTAACCAGCTTGTTACTGCAGTTCATGAGAATGTCATGCTGCTTTGATTCTGGGAGAGAAATATCAGTTATTCCTTTGCAACTAAGTGGCATGGCTGTACAGTCTTCTTCCTAAATATTTTTCTTCTTTTTCTAATGGATGAGATTTAGTGTGGTTAGACATGCTGTGAGAATACCAGAGAAGCTGTAGTTAAATATATATGAAACAGCACTTTCTCCCTTTCAGGAGAGTTGTAAATGGGGAAAATCAAAGTTGTAAAAGGCAAGTAGGTGGCATTAAAATTTTGACCAGGAGTCACTGTTCATGTGTGCCAGGGCCATCAAGCCTACCTCCTGTGTTGTATCTGTCCATTTTTGACAGCACTCTGGCTTCCGTCTTCCTTCCTGTAGAACCCTCACCTGCCATTACTTCTGGAGCAGGAGCCACTGTTCAGTTGGTAGAGGAGATGCTTGAGGTGGCTGGGCAGTGAAAGACTTTTGAGGTCTTTGAGTAGTCTGCTTGGCTAGATGGGTCAACAATCTGACTTGATATAATGCAGTTTCTTCTCTCCGCCCTCTTTTCTGTGCCCTGTTCCATCCATGCATAGATTTTTGGCCAACTGGTTGAGTAACAAGTTTCTGCTAACTTAAGTTGTCAAGTGGAAGATTTACTTCCTCACTGTATCTGAGGTAAAAATCTTCTCAAGGAAAAAACAGCTAGTGTTGAGTAGCATTAAGAAGAGACAGGGCATGCAAAACTAGAGGAGAAGGGAGAAAGACCTAATTGACTATCCAGATCTGCTTCTCCAGTGTGATCAGTTTCCTTTTTAGCTCTTTCTGCAAAATAGATATGTTACTGTCTCCCTGCCTATTACAATAGTACTTCCCCTTAATTTCAGACAACAGTAACTGCTGAGTGCTATGGAAACAGTACTTGAGTTTGATTTTCTTTCTGAATTAACATTGTGAAGTTGCATTCAGAATTCTGAATTAAACCAAGGTTTGTGGCTTTGTGTATGAGCACAGCTGTGCTCATTCTCTGCCCTTCCTCTTCTTTGTTTAGCTCTTGAGTGAACACTTCCAAACAAATTAAGATCAAGCTCCAGTTTGCTTTGATATCCAGGTGTTGGCGTTTGTTTCACTTCGTGAACCGGGCTTCTAAACTGATGATGATAAAGAAGCTCCTCTTGTCAAACAAAGAGTTGAATAATATGTATGTCTGAATTCTCCACCTTTCTATAGAGGCTGCTTGTTTGATGGAATTTGCATAATGTGTAGCCATACATTCAGTTCAGTTGCTCTCCAAATACTGTTTCCAGCAACAGCGGCTACTGGATTTAGCAAAGTGTCATTGGAGCAGAAACACTAGTTTGACATGGTGTGCATTTTTAAGATTTGAAAATACAGAGTAAGAGCCAGATTTTGACCATTCTTTTGAGACAGAAGACACAAAGATGAACCACAAAATAGTATTAGAGAAGTGGCTGCAAATCAGGATTTCATCTGCATAGGCCAAGAGAGAGTTACCTTTTTGCTTGGGACCACTTTATACTTTCTTTCCCGAGGATTTGTACTATGATAACTTTCACTTATGTGTAAAGTGAGCTTTAATGTTTCTGTTGGTTGTCTTGCTGTTAAAATGCTGGGGAATTAACAGTTTACTTAGATGTCTGGGTTCAGCTCACTGCCTTCTGTTGAGTTCTCCTTTTTTCTTTCTTTCTGTACAATAGAGCCAAACAGAGAAACTGGCTAAAGTCTATCAGCCGAAACGTGCCATTTTGGCAACCAAAAGTTCTATTTCTGTTGCTCACCTCCTAGCAGCTCGGCAAGACCTGTCAAAGATTATGAGGACTAGCAGTGGGTCTATCAGAGAGAAGACTGCCTGTGCCATTAACAAGGTATCTTTTGGATTTGAAGGTGTATAATAGTTCCTGTGCGTATTAAGTAACTCTGTAGAAAGCACTGACCCTCTTGTGTTGGAGTAACACTCTTTCCAAACATACATGTACACAGCATACACATGGCAGTCATCCTCTCTTTTGTCTTGGCAGTTATTTTTATGCAGATTAAAAACAGATTTCTCAGTAATGAGCCCCAATTATTGTCTGGGCACAACAGGCCCTATAGTCGCAAGCTGTCCTGTGTCGTCATGCTAGCACAGGAAAGCACATCAGCTTTTCTCTTCCACAACAGCCCCATTGCAGTATGTTGTAGTGCTACCCAGTATTACTACAGTGTTGGGCAGACAGAGGTCACAAGCCATGTGCCACTGCTTTTCTCTTAGAAAGGCATCTCAACTGTGTTAGATACATAATTGTCCATTGTTTTATAGGCACAAGCCTATGCCTGGATTCAGCCTAGTGATCTGTCACCGCAGGATTGGAATATGCAGGCAGAGTAAAAAGGTGACAGAAGCTGTCGCTGTGCAGGCTGGCTTGCGGTTGCACTTTCATAGCTCCATGTAGCTGTTGGAACATATTGTGAGGGTGAAACCTTTAGGATTGGAGAGATGTCACTGCAAATTGCATCTCAGCCATGGATCCACCCTCTGGCCATCAGGAGTCCTGTTTGTTATTTGTTCTGTATTTATGAATGGTGACCACTATAAGGTTTAAGTTTTTCAGAAGTGGGAAGGAAAGTTCCATTTTAAATGTAATAACTCATTACTGTGTTTTTCTTCTGTTTTAAATCCTTTTGTGTCTGGGGGGGTGTCTTTTGAAAAAACGAAGAAATGTAAGGGCAAATTTAATAAAATGTAACGGGTAAGATACTTAATTCTGTAATGGGTAAGATTCCAAATTCTGATCACCTTCCTACCTAAACTTTAGCATAAACTGTTATAATTAGTCAGCATTATAGCAGTCTTATTATTTCTTCAAACACTGTTCCTAGAGTCTTTATAAATCCTGCAAGTTTCCAGATTATTAAGCACCACAGCTACTCTTTTGAGCTTATTGTTTCAAAAATTGGTTTCTTCTACTTACAGGTGTTAATGGGACGAGTACCTGACAGAGGGGGGAGACCCAATGAAATTGAGCCACCGCCTCCTGAGATGCCACCATGGCAAAAAAGACAAGATGGTCCCCAGCAGCAAAGTGGTGGAGGCAGAGGTGGAAGAGGTAGCTATGAGTCATCATATGGTGGCCGTGGAGGTTATGAACAAGGGAGTCATGACAGAGGAAGCCGAGGAGGCTATGACCAAGGAGGCTATGACAGAGGAAACCGAGGAGGGTATGACTCATCCTATGGAAGCCGTGGAGGACACGAACATGGGGGTCATGAACGAGGTCGAGGACGTGGTGGTTATGACCATGGAGGCAGAGGGGGAGGAAGAGGAGGCAAGCCTCAGGGAGGCTGGACTGACGGTGGAGGAAGTGGCTATCAAGATGTCAGTTATAGAGAGAGCAATTACAGAGACACAGGCTTTCAAACTGGAGGTTATCACAGTGGTGGCAGCGGTTATCAAGGAGGTGGCTATGGTGGCTATCAATCTTCATATTCTGGAAGTGGATATCAAGGTGGTGGCAGCAACTACCAGCAAGACAACAGATACCAAGATGGGCACCCAAGTGATCGAGGTGGAGGCCGTGGAGGAGGGCGAGGTGGCCGTGGAGGTCGGGGTGGCCGTGGCGGGCAAGGAGGTGGCTGGGGAGGAAGAGGGGCACAGAACTTTAATCAAGGGGGGCAATTTGAGCAGCACTTCCAGCATGGAGGTTATCAATACAATCAATCTGGATTTGGACAAGGAAGACACTTCACTAGCTGAGGCTACAAGCTTCCTTTTCTTGACAGAGCTCATGTAATAGAAGTCCGTTACGAATTTTCTTTTCAAATTAGTACCAGATCTTGTGTGGAAGGCTGCTTTCAGAAAACAATCTTTGCTTTTGAGCGCATGTGAAGGTTCACATAACAGTTGGCTGCTGCCTAAAATCTGACTGCAGCTTTTCCTTTCTAGGAATCTCAGAACTGTAGAGCAACAGCCATGTTTTTTGTTTTAAGGCAATCTGGAGACCAGGAGGATCTGTCTGTTCACACCTGTAATGTTCAAACCAGAAAACGTGTTTTTACACAGGCTCTTTCTCTCTTAAAATCTTACACCATTCAAGCTGTTTTGAATATTACTTTTCATTCTATATCTTTTGCTTCAAATCTGTATCGTAAAGCTGTAGATAAGTGAGTGGTTACTTGTGCATAAAGCCCCATTGGAATCAGTTTGGACTTTTAGGCGTTTGTAACTTGTGCAGAACTGCAGTCTGCTTCAGCAGGCCGGCCCCCGTCTATTATATGAGCTCTCTTGCCGATGACTTGTTCAGTAGCCTTAATCTCCCACTGGTCAAAAATACTATCTCATAGTCAGCTCCGGAGACCCCAACCACTGCCACACCATGCATATCCAACTAACCTAAGATGTGAACAGATAGTATATGTAGCCCCATGCTTCAGCATCATTCAAACTGACTTTCATCAGTTGGTCTCCCAACCAGCTTAATTTTTTTTACTTGAATTTAGCTAGCAGTAATGGCAATCTGAAATTTGTTTTATGCACGAGTTAATACCACTGGTCAGCAAATGCAGGATTGACTTCATTTTGGCATTTTCTTTACAACAAAATGCCTTCAGCTGGGTTTGTTACACTTTTCTTTACTAAAAACCACATCAGTGCGCCTTGCTGGGAGTTTTTTTTTGTGAGTGCGTGTACAGAAGCATTGTCAAGCTGTGAAAGAAAATGGCTGAAGGTCTGCTGTTGTATGAAAAGGTGAGCAATAAAAGTACGTGTTCTCCTGTTTGTCAGTTTCTCTTTAACACTCCATGTGCTAGTCAACTTTATATGTGCAGATCTTCTCTGCTTTCTGTATTTAAATGTAGTCAAGAAAATGCTATAAGCCGTGAGAAATGTTGCCACATTTTTCTAGGGGGGAGTCGGAGAACAGAACAAAGAAACATCCCCACCACCACCACCACCTACAGCTTTGAATGTATTGGGGCCATTTTACAGAGACTGCATCAACTTTGATTCCTGATTTCAGCACAGAAGTTAGGTCTGATTTATAAGACTGACTCCAGGCTAGTTTTACTGGGTATTGATGATATCTGTTTCAGAATTTGGCATCCCGAGGATCTTTTACACATATTTTTAAAAGTTTCTATCTTAATAGATGTAGAAAAAGATGTAGATTCTTACAGCAGTTTCTGAAAAAGTATGATGGGGTTTGTCTGACTCCTCAGAGTTGGGGCTTTAGTTTTGTAAGGATTTTTCTCCCTCCCTTGTGCAGTCTTCCCCATTTTCCATTCCCAGTTTATTATTTATTTATTTATTATATTTATATCCCGCCTTGCCAGCGGACCGGCTCAAGGCGGCTAACAAGCATAAAAATACCATCAAGGTTTACAATATAAACTTTCCCCCCTAGTATAGAATATACAATTCTAGATTACACTGTTGTCATTTGTTGGTTTACAGGTATGTTACAAAACAGGAGTCTTATATCCACTCAAAAGCATCTGAAGAAGTGAGTTTAAGAGAGTTTATGCAGGAGTAAAAGTTACTGGGCTTTAAGGTACCATAATACTCCTGTTTTATTTTTAGCACCAAATTTAACAAGTACAACTATGATGTCTTATAATGTATAGGTGTACATCAGATCCACTGATTTCAAAGGACTTCTAGCTGTAGCCATGGTAGATCTGCAGATTGAAGTACCTCTTGTTAGTCCCTGAAGTGTCAAAAATTGCAGTGCCAAGGTTGCCAGTACTTGGCTTACCACTAGGTGTTGCTCCTGGTACACAACTAGGGTATTGACAAGGTTCTTAGTCCCTACTAAGCCGTGGTAGTAGAGCACGTGCTTTACATGCCAAATGTGCCAGACTCAATCCTTGGCATCTCCAGCAACTAAAAAACTTCAGGTAGTGGGTACTGAGAGAGGCCTGGAGAACTGTGGAGTGACTGCTGAGCCAGATGTCCTCATGGTCTGACCGCTGCCTCAGACAGTTTAAAGTGTTCAAGCTTCTTGAATAGCTGCCGCACAAGGAGGTATGTGCCTGTTGCTTAGTGGCCAATTATTCTGTTCTCAGTTTTCCAGCAGCTGTTTTTATACTGTAGACTTGTTCCAAAGATGATTTGGGAGCTACGTCAAGGAATGGTGGCTAGTAACTGGAGAATACCTGGCTGGATTCCATTGCTATGCAAATATTAAAACTACTTTTTTTTAAAAAAAAAAAAAAAGCAAAGTGTATATTCTGTTCCTGTTTATTTCCTAGCCGCCTGTTCAGTAGCATGTCTTAAAGACCAGGGGAAAACTGAAAAGGAGTCCTGGGTACCTTAATTACTAATATATTTATCATGACAGAAGCTGCCATGCCTGGGGAGTCCCCTTCATCAGATGCAGGAAAGATGTCTTCAGTTGGCAGATTATATTTCTATTATAATAATTCATGCACACCATTTCTATACATGTGTACACACACACACAGAGTATTTGAAATGAAGGTGAACCAGAATATAAGACTCCCTGAATGTTAGACACCAAAAATGTTTTTTGCTGGGCTCAACTACCTTGTATGTGAATGTACAATGACCCTCACCTCTCTCTCTCCCCTTTTTTTGGATGATCTACTGGGGGGGGGGGAGAATCTAGTGTTGCAATTGGGTGTGCAAGAAAAAAAATCGGTTTTTTTCGGATTTGAGTATATTGGACCTGAATTTTTTTGGGATTCCCGAAAAAAACCGAATATACCGATATAGTGTTTATATCCATTTTTGGGGGGGATTCCCAAAAAATTTGGGTCCATTATACCCTATGGGGCCATTGTAATCAATGGCAAAAAAAACTTCTGAAAAGTTTCCAGGGGGCTGGGGGGGAGGGGGTTTGAGGTAGAGGCTCCAAATTTGGACTGCAGCTGCTGAAGCCTCTCCCCAAAGGACCCCCGAAGTTTTGAAAAGATTGGACCAGGGGGTCCAATTCCAGGGGCATCCAAAGAGGGTGCCCCCATTCTCCATTGTTTCCTATGGGAAAAACTAAAGGCAGGCAGCAGACAGTGTCTCCCCAAGAATCTGTCTAAGAAAGTAAGTGAGGTGGTGAGAGGCATGTTTGCCAGGCCAGCAGCAGAACCTGTGCAATCTGCCCCCCAGAAACTGCCACCGTGCCAATCAGTGCCCAAACCCAACAGGACTCACTCAGGTCAAACGAGAGAAACCCTGCAGCATAACCAGACTGAGGGAGCAAGTTTGCCAGCCAGGCCAGCATTTGGAAATGCATTGCAGGGATTGGCTGTCTAGGTCCCTCTTTCCCCCTCCCTCCTGGAAACTGGAGCAAAACGTGGGAAAGAGAGGGAAACAGTGGGAAAATGCTGTGGCGGCCATTTTGGAAAAGCCGGGAAAAAATCTGAATTTTTTTTCCGGCATGCCAAAAATGCTCTGCGCAGCATTCCCGGCATCTGAAAAGCCAAAAAAACCCGAAAAGACTTTTTTGGGTTTTTTTCCGATTTGGGAAACCCAAATGCACACTCCTAGTTGCAATAGAGCAAACACTGTATATGAGTATATAAGGATGGGGTATGGTATAGTGGATGTGTGGTGAAATAATATTTGCCAAGTGAGGATACCAGTATGCATCTGAAATGGGCTCTGGTTCACAAAATGTATAATGAATCTGTCTGGTTATTGTTAAAATGTGGCATTTCTTAAATATGGCAGAGGTAAGTAAATATAAAATATGCACCATCTGATCCCATAGAGGACATCCAGCGCCTCTGAAGGCGACAATGCCACAGTCTTTATTGAAAAAGAATAAATAATTATCAAAGAATGATCTAGCCAATTATATATGAGTGTCCAATTTGCTGTTCCTGGGTAAGGTGCTTGAGTGGTGGCAGTACATCTCCACATATATCTGAATAAAATCTCTTGACTCACTTCATTCCAGTTTCAGGCCTGATAATGAGACGGAGATGGCATGGTCCCTTTGGTGTATAAAGATTTGACTTCCCTGTTGATAATGCAATATATTTCTGGTGGTGGACCCAGTGAAGTGTAGTGGTTAGAGTTTCAGACTAGAATCCAGGAGAGCCAGGTTTTAATCCCCACTCCGTGGAAGCTTGCTGGCTGACTTTGGGCCAGTTACACACTCTCAGCCTACATCTCAAGCTTGTTGTGAGGATAAAATGGAGAATGATGTAAACTGTTTTGGGCCCCCACTGGGGAGAAAAGCAAGGCACAAATGGAGTAAATTACCCTTTTGCACCTTTTAGAAAAGGCCCTGAACTATGTTGGTTTCAGGGTCCAGACGGTCTCTGCTGAAGTGCAAAACCAATTACTTTGGTGGCATGCCACTGGGTTCTGTCTGTCACCAGTGCTGTTTAATTACTTCCATTAGACCCTTATATAAGATTATCCCAAGCTTTTTGGTTGGGTGTTATGCTGATAGTGCCCAAGTTGATTTGAGTGCATTATAGCAACTTTAAAGCCAGTGCTCACTACTAATTCCCTTTAGGAGTCAATTCAAGGTGGTTATGACCTTTAAAAATTTACACAGCTGAGGGACCACATACCTGAGGGACCATAGGCGTCAACTACGGGGGGGGGGCTCGAGCCTCCCCCGAAATTTCCCGGGGGGGACTGAGCCCCCCCCGGAAAATGGAGCACCCACCGCCGCCTCTCTCCCCCCCCAGCTGCCTCCGTCCCTCCCTCCCTCCCTCCATCTGTCCAGGGGCCAGCTAAGCAAATGCCCAGCTGGCCCCTGGATGGATGGAGGGAGGGATGGAAGCAGGAGTGGCCAGGCGGGGGGGACATGGCAATGGGGCAGCGGCGGAGAGAGGCAGTGGCAGCTGGGACAGGCAAGAGCCCCCGCGCACACGAGCCGCTGCCGTCGCCGCCACCACCCCTCTCCCCCCCCCGGCCTGTCTGCCTCCGTCCCTCCCTCTGTCCGTCCAGGGGCCAGCTAAGCAAATGCCCAGCTGACCCCTGGATGGAGGAAGGGAGGGATGGAAGCAGGAGTGGCCAGGCGGGGGGGAGGCAGTGGTGGCCAGAGGTGTTGACTTTTAAAATCCCCAGGGGGACTATGTCCCCACCGCCCCCCCGGACTGGCCTAGCCTGGCCACTCCTGCCTCCCCCCCGGGCAGCGGCTGCGGGGCTCAGTCCCGAGGGGCGGCAGTGCCGGTCCCTCCTCTGCCTCTTGGCTGCCACTCCGGCTGCTCCGGGGGCCGCTGGCTGGAGGGTCCCGCCGGCTGCTCAGTCTGTGGTGCGGCGAGCGCAGGCGGGCGGTTGGTCCGCTCTCGGGGCTGGCTGGCTGGCTGGCGGCGGCAGCAAGAACCAGGAGCCCCGAGCGCACCACTTCCAGGGACTCGTGGCGCTCCGGCTCTGCTCCAGACTGGACGCCACCGACACTGACAACCCCCCGCCCCGAACCCCCCGGGCGCGCTGCCGCCGAGAGAAGGGGAGGGGCCACGCCAGCCCAGCCACGCCCAAGCCCCTCCCCCTCCCCCTTCTCGGGGAAGCGGCACCTGTCCCAGGCGCCGGGTGCGCCCATGTGGGGGGAGGGAGCCTGGCGGCCGGAACCACCTGAGAGGGGCGGGAGGGCGAAGGCGGCCGGGGCGCCTGCGGAGGTGATCGGGGACGAGCCCGACCCCCCCTTCCTGGGGCGCGAGGCTCTCTTGAACCCCGCCAACCCCGCCCCCAGCGGGGGCCCGGCAAAGCCGAAGCCAGGCTCCTGGTTCTTGCCGCCTGCCCCGCCGCTTGCTCCTGCCTCCGTTCCTCCGTCCAGCACACTGGGCATTTGCCCAGCTGGTTCCTGGACGGAGGGAGGGAGGAACGGAGCAGGGGGAGAGGCGGTGGCGGCGGCAGCCAGCCAGCTGGCCTGAATGCTCCATTTTCCCGGGGGGGCTGAGCCCCCCCCGGGAAATTTCGGGGGTGGCTCGAGCCCCCCCGTAGTTTACGCCTATGGTGGCGGCAGGGACAAGGTCCCAGCGTGCGCACGCACGCGCAAGAGCCCCCGCCCCCCCCTGGGAATTTAAAAACTCGACGTCCCTGTGAGGGACTGCATCTCATGGCATCGATCAGTCTGCACTTTAAGATCAGCCCTGCTGTTTTTAGTGTTGGCTCCTCCCCATGGCAAAGTGAAGTTGGGGGGGGGGGTGTCGTCACTGAGGAGATGGCATTTTCAGCTACAGCTCGACAATTGTGGAATGGAATGCCAGGGATTTCAACCATACTGGCTTTCAGAAAAGACTGAGAGGTAACTTTTAGAAGACTGATAAGAGTTACGTTTGACAAAGAAATATTTTGAGAGAGGAGGATTTTTATGAGAGATAGAGAGTTTTAATCATTGAAGGTTTTGGCTCGTATTGTTAATCTTGTATTGATAGTGAATTGTGCAGTGTTTTGGGACAACCTGAGCTGTGGAAGAGTGGGATATAATTTTTTTCTTTTAAACACCTTTAAGCAGCTGAGTCCCAGCATACTGAATATTCTGTTGTTGGAACACTGTAACAGGCAGTGGCCGCATATATTACATCACAGATGGCCAGTGTGAAACAGAGCACTGAGCTAGATCAAACGTTAGTTTGTGCTAGTATATCTCTGTCAGAGGATGGGTTGCTCCTATCCAGCTCTGATTCTCATTAAACATTCTCCAGTAGGCCTTTGTAGTGGCATTTACTGTCAATAAAATCTAGTGTTGCATTATTTAGATAACATTCAGTTTGTTTAAAGTTTTTAAAAGTGGAAACTAAATTTTAAAATGTAGTACATGATTACTTCATCATAATGAATATTAATGGACAGATCTTTTCCTATGAATTTCTTAAACAGCCAAAAGCATAACAACAATACCAGAATTCCACAAGTCTTTCCACCCCTAGCTGATGATTTCATCTGATTATCCTGTGCTTGGTATGTCTTGCACACACACATTAGTAACTTATTGCACATTTAATGGGGAGATATAGATAGCTTCCAAATTTTCTTTGCAAAAATGGGGTGCTGGTAGTGGTTAAAGATAGAATCAAAATGGGTCTGCAGAAGGTGCCATGGAAGAAATGCTTGAGCTGTATCAGTTTTCAAAGGATGCCAACTTTTGGTGTTGTGAACTCCAGACAAAGAATATGCGTATCAGAACATGCAATATTAAGAAACTTTTGGCACACACATTGAGTGTGATAGTTCTAGAAACCACTGTATCCTTAGTAGCAGTGAAATAGTCTACAGCCAGTTTCCACACATACAACCCATAGCAACAAAGATTCTTAGACGTCTCAGAGCTATAACATTCCTTTGTTTTTTAATCTGTGCAGGACTGATAACATTATTTCAACTGTGTGAGAAAATAAATAGAGCATTCATTTGTTAAATTTCTGGCACAGGCAATAGAAGAAAGATCTGCTGAATGTACAATGGTATGAGATTCCAGCAAGTCTAGCTGTGGTGCCTTCCTGAACGGTCTTCCATCTTTTGCAGCAGCAGATCAGCTATCCTGTAATAAATCAAAAGGCAGGTATGGTTTATTTGATATCTGGGGTTGCATGCTGTCATAACAACAAGCTGTAATCAGAGGTTCGCTACAAAGGGCACCAACACAATTTAACATGGTTGCTTGCTCCCCTTGGCCTTCTCCATGTCCCCCCCCCCCACATAAGTGGAACATGATTAAGGCTTTGGGGCATGAGAAGCCTTGAAGCAAACTGGGTTCTCCATGATGCTTGAATGAAGCTCTGCAGAGTTTATTTCCCCCTGCCTCCATAGCCCCTTCTCAAACTCAGAAGCCTTAACTGTGCTCTGTGCACAAGGGAAAGAGGGAAAGGGGAGAAGTGACAGAGCATAGTGAGCACAGTAATGCAGCAAATCTGAGTTGGATGCTGATGCCTGAAATGCAGTCTCTGTATTCCATTGATAGAGTTGGACCCACATGATCCAAGAGCCCATCGATCAAACCAGTACTTGCACACGGCTGATTCACACTGCAAGGACTGCATGATTGATTGCTTTGCTGTTTCTCTCTGAACAGAGGAGAGTTTTTATTAAAACAAGCTTGTTGGGGAGACAGCAAGGCTTGAATTCACCAACATGGTAGTTCTTTGTGTGTAGGAAGGTATATTGCATTTAAAAAAAACTTTCGGAGAGTATGGAAATGTAGTCTGGAATTGTACTGTGAGAACTGAACAAAGTGATTCTGCTGAGTATATATGCCCTTGGGCTCTAATTTGCTTAATCTCAAGCCAGGAGTTTTGTGCAAAAAATGTGCATGAGGCACCAGGTGGTTGTTGAGTACATGTATGAAGGTAATATGAAGCATTCAAAACAAAGCTCCCCAAGACCTATAATGGATTTGATTGGTGAGTGTCATGCTCAGTCTGTTAAATCTGGAAGGAAAACAATATTGCAGAATTTGGGGGCGGGGAGAGATTCCCAGCCATGGCTAAACAATGACGTAGCTTACCTCCATATCCTGTCTTTCTAGAAGGTCATTTGTTCCATTCTGTTTCAGTACATGTGCAGTAGATGCTACTTCCATGTCTATATTGGGCTCAACACTGGGCTTTTCATTCTCCCATTTAGCAAACCCTTTATTCTTTCCAGATTTTCCATGGAGCCTGGACTTCATCTTGGGGAAGGTATGTGATCCTGAATCACCCCAGCCTGGTTCATGCCACAGAGGCTCTGTCTGGGTTGCTTGGCTGGTGGTCCCCCGCTGAAGGCGTACAGAAATCTTGCGAGAAGAGCCAGTCACCAGTGTGATTGCTCTGCTGTCTAGATACTGGTTTCGTGGAGCAACGTTAGGAAAACTGAAGACTTCTTGCACTAAAAAAAAGGATTCACAAATATCTTCAAAATTGGTACCTTCCGATTTATTTATTTTATTTATTTATTTTTCAGATTTATACCCCGCCCTCCCAGCGAACGGGCTCAGGGCGGCTCACAAGGGCACAATGTGCTATATCCAGTACAGATAAACATTTAAAATTGAGTTTAAAATCCAATAATTTAAATATATTAACAACAATAAAATTACCGTATTTTTGCTCCATAAGACGCACCTGATCATAAGACGCACCTTGTTTTTAGGGGAGGAAAACAGGAAAAAATGAAACAGAAAGAAAGAAAGAGAGAGAGAGATAAAGGAAGGAAGGAGGAGGAGAGAGAGAGAGAAAGAGAAAGGAAGAAAGTAAGGTGGGGACAGAGAGAGAGACAGAAAGACAGACAGACAGAAAAAAGGAAAGGCAGGCAGGAAGGAAGAAAGATAGAGAAAGGAAAGAAGAGAGACGTCGGCATGCCATGCAAAGCCAGGCCTTTCTGTGCAAAGTAGCCATGGAGCTTAATCTGTGGGCGGGGCTTTCTGCTGCTGGCTGTCTTAAAGGGGGAAAGCACTTAAAGGGAAAGAGTACTTAGCCTGGTGGGGTTTTTCCTGCCATTTCCCTTTTAAGTCTTAACAGCTCAGGCCCAGCAGGGAGGGGCGGGGAAGGCTGGGATGGCAGCCTGAATGGCGTTCCCCTGCGTTCCTGCTGAAGAAAGAGCCCTGTTACAGGTAAGAAAAGCTCCATATTCGCTCCATAAGACGCACACACTTTCCCCCCCACTTTTTTGGGGAGGAAAAGTGCGTCTTATGGAGCGAAAAATACGGTACAGTAAAGTGCTTCCAGTTAAAATTATAAAGATGGCTTCAGGGTTGGAGTACAGCCTTCAATGGTCGTCAGGCCTGGGCTGCATCCAGGGTGGCCCCACATCGTCTGGTGTCAATCGCAATGTGGTACCAATGGTGGCGGCTTCTATTCGAAGGCCTGGCGGAAGAGCTCCGTCTTGCAGGCCCTGCGGAACTGCATAAGGTCCCGCAGGGCCCTGATCTCCTCCGGGAGCTCATTGTACTAGACAGGAGCCGCCACCAAAAAAAGCCCTGGCCCTGGTTCCAGTGAGCCTGGCCTCCCTGGGTCCCGGAACACAGAGTAGATTTTGGGACCCCGATTGAAGTGCCCGCTGGGGTACATATGGGGAGAGGCGGTCCCTCAGGTATGTTGGACCCTGGCCATATAGGGCTTTGAAGGTAAGTACCATCACCTTGTAACAAACCTGGTATGCTATGGGCAGCCAGTGCAGCACCGCTAGCACAGGCTGGATATGGTCCCTCTTAGTGAGGCCCATCAGCAGCCTGGCCATGGCATTCTGCACCACTCTGCACCATGGCATTCTGCAGCTTCCGGATTTGCGCCAAGGGCAGCCCCATGTAGAGAGCGTTACAGTGATCCAGCCTTGAGGTTACCGTCGCATGGCTCACTGTGGCTAGATCATCACAGTGAAGGAAGGGAACCAACTGCCGTACCAGCCGCAGATGGTAAAAAGCTGACTTGGCAGTGGCTGCTACCTGGGCCTCCATTGTCAAGGAGGGATCCAGGAGCACTCCCAAACTCCTTACCCCTGATGGAGGCACCAGTGACACCCCGTTGAAGCTTGGGAGCGGGACACCCTGCCCCAGACCGCCCCACCCCAGACACAGGACCTCCATCTTCGTCAGGTTCAATTTCAGCCGGCTCTGCCTGAGCCAACCAGCTATGGTGTGCAATGCCCGTTCCAGATCTTGTGGGTCAGAGTCTGACCAGCCACCCAACATCAGATAGAGCTGGGTGTCATCATCAGTGACACCCCAGCCCATACCTCTGGGCAATCTGGGCAAGGGGGTGCATATAGATGTTGAACAACATCGGGGAAAGCACCGTCCCCTTAGGCACTCCACATTCGAGCGGGTGCCTCATGGATTGGTGCTCCCTGAGCACCACCCTTTGTCCCCGACCCTGGAGAAAGGAAATGAGCCACTGCAAGGCCCGTCCCTGTATCCCCACGTTGGCGAGGCGGCAGGTCAGCAGCTGATGATCGACCGTGTCGAACACAGCCAACAGGTCAAGCAACAGCAGCACCGCCACACCGCCCTGATCCAGATGTCTCCGAAGGTCGTCAGTAAGGGAGACCAAAGCCGTCTCTGTCCCATGACCGATGGGGAAGCATCACATTGATCTTGTGAATATATTATGGAACTGCTGATCTCAACCATGACTCAAGAGAAATGAACAAACAACGGTTGCTTAAAACATCCAAGAGGCTGCAAATGCAACAAAAATGTTAAAGGGGCCACTGGACTCAAACTTTGTTTTGCTGCTTCAAACTAATACGGCTACCCACCTGAATCTATTGTGATAGTGATTTGTGAAGCAGTTCAGTGTCTAATGGGACCTCAAAGACAGGATGGATTATGGTTGCCAACGAGCGGTGGAGCACTGGACTATTTGAGATGGTCCACTTAGTACCCATCAAAGTCAGTTTGGCTGAGGTAACTACTTGGCCCAAATTGGTACTTTGTGTATCCTGCCATACTGTTTCCACTTGCTTTTCTTTGTTTGTGAAATGCTGCAGTCTGGGTCTTATAAGCTCTATCATCTTTGGGGGGATGGGGATGGAGGATCTTGCCTCAAAGGATTAAACTAGATGAACTTCAAATTCCCTCTAGCTATATCATGATGCAGAGAGGGACTTGCCTCATGTGCTTCTGCACGTCATCAGTTTTTCCCTCATAATAAACAGCAGCTTTCAACAGAATTCTAAATTTGGATTTATTTGAAAATAACTTCAAGGGTAATCCTCTGAAAAAGTGGTCTGAGAATGGTGCCACTAGCCAAAATTTCTTCCCAGGTAGACAGTTGGGATTCTGTTTTGAAGTGGCTGCCTTCCATGATCAGGAACCCCTCTTGCCTGCCTCAAGAGTCAGGACACTACTATGAGGATATAAATACACAGGAAGAGGGCACATCCATTTCTTTAAAACTTGGGTTCCTCCTAATGGTCTATAATGCAGGAGGCAAAGGCCAGTTTGTAGAGCAAAAGTGGTACGAAGCTAACCCTCTCCCAACCCACAGCTGACCTCCTGCAAGCTTGCTGTGGAGCCGTCTGAGCTCTGATTCCTGAACTGAGCCATGCTGAGGGGAAAGCACCTGCAAGCAAAGGCCCCATGGGAGGGCAGCATGATCAGGGATGGTTTGCCTTACCTGTGTGCCCCTTTTGCTCTAAAGAAACAAACTTCAATTCATCCCTCCCCACCCCCCTGCTATATGATTGGGGCAGATTTGGGTTTAAACAAATGGTTCTGCCTCCATTACATGTAATCTGAGCCTGAGTTTCTCTGACCCATACTTAGTGGTCAACATTTGCTATTTGACTTGTGCAAAAGTGGTAGAGATGGAAGTGACAAAAGGATGAAATGACATAGCTGCAATGTACATTGTCCTACTAAATGTAATTACAGACATAGAGCTATCAAGTGGAAAGAAAAGGCATTAGTTTTTCAAATGATGGGTGCCTATCCACCAATATGCAAAGAGTAACTGTATGAGTCACCCAGACTGTATACTTCCCACACTAGTGCCTGTAATCCCTGATGGAGCTGCATCAGTGATGTGGGAAGTTATCATGTGACCTACACAAGTCATATGCAACTTATCAGTCTAGCTCTCCCAGTCATGCAGAAATTTAATTATTAAAATATTTATACCCTGCCTTTCCTCATGGTTCAAGGCAGCTTGAAATGGGTCCTTGTGGCATCCAAGTTTTCATGGTAACACAGGAACTGGGACTTCTGCATCTCACTGCAGAGGATATTCCATCAGAATCATCCCAGGAAATTACTGTGGGCTAGAGTAAATAGGGCAGCCTTAGGCACCGAAGATACTGTCTTCTTGTTTGTCAACCGAGCGGTTGACTATTTCTATTCTAGACGACTCAACTGATGAACTGCTAACAACCACAGATATTATTCAACCAACCCTCAGTGAGACACACCACTTTCTTTTACCTGCCGGCATTGATGGACTGTTAGGTAGGGAACCATGGTTGCTTCTCAGTGATGTCCCCCTGACAAACTTCCTGCAGGCCAGAACAAGCAGATCTCTGCACTGTTTATGGCAATTGGCACCACAGTCTGAAATAAATTGCCAGAGAAAATAAAATTAGTTCTAAACAGGTACAAAACCAGACATCTGAAAAAGTTTAAATAAGTAAAATGTCCATAAGAGCCATTTTGAAATAACTGATGCAGGTACTGCCAGGAGCGTGAAATGTTATATTGGAAGAATCCCTTGAGCAGATATTTGTTTCTCAGGAACTATAGAAGAGTTTCCCAACTCCTTACAACAACCATGGCAGTAGTCATGATCAGTACCTGAAGGTGGTGACAGGTACAAGCATAACGGAGGAGGAAGATGAGCCTTGCTGGGGGTGGGGGAGACCTCCATGACTGGAGCACCATAGGGGAATGTCACTTATGTGGTGGGAATGATTTGGAGTACAGCGATATCAGGCAGGGGAAGGGTTAAACATTTCCTTTCCTCTCACTGCTTCTTAGCTCCAAATCACCTTCCAGGAATGGATTTCCCTTTGAGCCTTTGTTTAACTAGTTTAACTAGTAAGTGTAATGTGTCCTTCCCTTCATTACTACTTAACAATGTCACACAAGAGCTACCCAGAGCATTGATCTTTCAGATTTGGCAGAATTCATCTTTTTAGTTTAACAATCTAAACAAAAATATAGACCGATGCTCTGAGAAAGAAAATCAGGATATGGCTCAGACAAAAATGCTTTTTAAGTCCCAAGCTATTCAGCCAGAGGCTCAACTTCACTTTCAATAAATAAACCCTAGAAATGCTTCACTTCAACTTGAGCGTGCCATTGCTTGCCAAAAGTTTGAACTACATATATTTTAAAGGAAGCTAAAGGTGCAAATGAATTAAGTACTGAGGAATTAAAACAGTTTCTGGCTTTAGGGGTGGTGAAATAACACTCCACTTTAATCACAACCATCAAAAGTGGGAAGAAAGCATGGTCCCAATCAAGTATGCTAAATAGCAGGAATATCCGTATCTTAGAATCAAAACCCATGCATCATTTACAGTACCTTTGCATTTGTAGCCTTGCTTGATTATGCCCCAGAGCTGAAATTAAAGACAAAAGGATTGAAAAAGAAAGCTGGAAGGAAATCACCCTCATCATGAAGGTAGACACAATGGCTACAAAAGTGCAAACAGGATACAATGGCTCTCAACACCCTTCCTGTCAGACAGGGCTATCCATTCAGCTGTGAGGCTCAAGGCAGCTAATGTGTGCTGCTGTTTCCATGATCTATAAATGAGGCAGCACACAACAAGCGGAGAATACGATGGATTCCACATACTATAATTTTTTCCCAATTGGTCGGAATAAACCTGTAGCCTAATGCAATCTATTCATGCCTTTAAAATACACCCATTTTTACAGTTCCAGGACACAGAATGGCATTTTGGTGTCTAGTTACAGTTAGATTTTAAAAAGAGCCCTTATTTTGAATTCATTTCCTTCATTTATAGCGCTGTACATTGTTTTTGTCCTCTTTTTGATATTATTTTCATAATATTTGGCATTTTATTTAAAAGCTCCTCATTACAAATGTTATCCAAATTTATAATTTTTACTTATTTATTTCATGGGATTTCTATCCCGCCCTCTCCTGCAAGTGGACTTAGGATGGGTCACAACAAAGCAATAAAACAATGACAACCAAACAAATCCAATAAAAATCTGAACCAATTAATTTATAAATGATGGCAGTCCAATAAAATCACCAGGCACTGGGTTTATACTGCCTGCAACTTTAAAGGCTGGCATATTGATAGGGGGGATGAGACCACACCCATGGCACAGATGATAGCACAGATGGCACAATGCACAGCCATATGTGGATTAGAGAGGGGAGGCCAACAAAATTAAACACCTGCATACTGATGGTACCCCAGCCCAAACCCCAGGATTAACTGGGTGAGGGGGTGCATACAGATGTTAAATAACACCGGGCAGAGAATCACCCCCTGAGGGATGCTGCATTACCAAAGGGTAACATGGAGAAAACCTCTCCCCAAGTACCACTAATCTAAAGGACTAGTATGATTGCACAAGACTTGCCTACAGAGTTAGGCATTTGTCTTGTATTGCTCATGCAGGACTTATCACTACTGAAAGCAGAAGTGGTTTACTAAACAGTGGTTTCTTTTCAGCAGCATGAACTATTGTGCATAAAAACAAAACTTGGTTCTGTGCTTCATTTGCCTTGAACCTCTGGCTTTTTGTAACCATCTAGTATAGTTTCGTGGGGGCTGCAGCGGCTCAGTGGTTAAGCTAAACTGCAGACCGGAAGATTGGTAGTTTGGCAGTTCGAGATCAGAGTGCTGTGTGACAGAGTGAGCTTCTGCCAACCTAGCAGTTCGAAAGCAAGAAATGCAAGTAGATAGATAGGTACCACTTCAGTGGGAAGGTAACAGTGTTCCGTGTACCTCAGCGTCTAGTCATGCCGGCCACATGACCACGGAAACATCTTCAGACAGCGCTGGCTCTTCAGCTTGGAAACGGAGATGAGCACCGCCCCCTAGAGTTGGATTTGACTGGTTTTTGAACAAGGGAAACCTTTACCTTAGTATAGTTTCACACACTTAAATTCCATTGAAATCAGTGGGGGTTTAAGAACTCCTAAACTTTGTGCTGGGTTGTGGTACTTATGTCTAAGACGTCACCTCAGCTGATTCTCTGAACTAGCACAGGATTAAAATGTGAATAATTAAATACATCATAGCCCATATGTACCATAGAACTGTCCCATCATATACTTACAAATCCAGCACAATGCTCACAGAAAGTTGGCTTGAGATAGGTCATCTCCTGGAAGTTATGAATGAAACCTGGTCCCATTTTACATTGTAGTTGAGATTTGGCCCTCAAAAAATAAGCCATCATTTCTTCTTTGCTAATAAGACCATCCCTGTTAAAAAAATATGGGGAAGGAAGAAAAAGTTATTACCACTGAGAAAGGAAAAAGAGCATGCAGGCTCTTTGACTGGGGCTATCATAGCTCCTGCTTCAGAAAATCATATATGGTAATTAAAAAACCCTGCAGATTTAATACGTTGACCTACACAACATGAATCAGAGTGACTAACCATTGAGGGTATCGTCCCTTATTACAAAATTAAAGCTCTGTTTTGTGCCATTCTAATCCTTTTCCAGAATAAATACAGAGTTGGTGGTTAAAGCATCAGGCTGAGACCTGGGTTCAAATAATCACTCAGCCATGAAACTCACTGGATTACCTTGGGCCATTTACCTTCTCTGAATCTAACTTCCTTCACAGGGATGTTGTGAGGACAATATGGGAACCACTGAGTTCCCAGGCCGGGGGTGGGGAGGATGGGATAAAATGAACAGACAGACACTAATGTCATTTTACAAATTCATAGTTTCAGTTCCTGGGGAGAGTTTCAATGGTTTGTAGAATATAATCATTAGTAGGAAAAATTAACTACCCTCCTTCCTATTGCCAATTATCTTTTGCAAAGGCTGCTCACCAGCACTCCTCCTAATCATTCTTTTTTTTATTAACTTTTTTTTTGCATTTATTACATAACAATGATTACAATGTGCAAAAGTGTTACCAACAGGACAAATAACTTAGAAGCTTCTTTAACTCATAAGGTACATAACAAATGATTCTTAGTGGTCTCTGTCTCACTTCCTCAAATAGGTATAAGAGCAAGAATAAACTATCAAAAATATAGCAGATCCTGATATTGTTTATTTGCAGGGATCACTCCTCCTTTGCAAGATAAGTAACCGCAGGAAACCATATTGCTTGAAATGTCTTCTGGTAAGTATTATTGTTCATACTTATTTGTTGATTAACTACTTTGCCGTGTACAAAGTGCTCCCAGATCTTGTTTTGCCAGTTAGCTAACACAGGGCAGGATTTCTCCTTCCACTTTTGCGCAATAGTGATTCTGGCTATTTCCAGTAGGGTGGATATTAATGTCTGTGTTGTTTTGTTGATACAGGTAATTGGATATACATCCAGCAAAACTGTCTCAGGTAACGCAGGTAAGTCATGACCCGTGATAAGGTAGATTTGTGATAATATTTGAGTCCAAAATGCCTGGATCGAGGGTGATTGCCACCAGCACTGTATAAAATCACTAATCTGTCCACAATTTTTCCAGCAGCGCTTGCTGATTTTTGGATCTATCCTATTTAGTTGTGTGAGGTTAGATACCATCGATTCAAGACTTTGAATGTGTTAAACTTAATACAGAAAATCTTAGAAGAGTTATTTGGCAATCTCCAGATTTTTCCTCAGAGCGTTGCTTGTATCCTGTTATCACAGTCCATTTGCCATTGATTTTGGGAGTTCAAAATGGGTGATTTCAATTTTGAGTTTAAAATTTTATAGATTTTTGAAATCTATAAAATCTCTGTTGTGATGCTTTATTAGTCACTCAAAGTCCGAGAGTGGGTGTATAGCTGTCTCCTTAACGGACGGGTCTTGTAATAGGTGATAAATCTGGAAATAACTATACCAAGGGATATTCTCTCCAATTTTCTTTTCTGAAGCTGCCTTGGAAGGTGACTGGCCTTCTTCAATGAGATCTATTAGATGGGTAATTCCGGCTTGTTTCCATTTTTGAAATGCTGTCCTTTCCTTCCCTAGTGAAAACCATTCTTGATTAAGAAAGGATGATAGTTGAGATCTTCCAGGTATCAGCAGTTTCCTACGTTTGTCCCATATCTCCAGAGTTGTTTTTAAAAGGGGGGTTGCTTCTGTTCTCACAGATCTTTCTCTGGGGTGTTGCCAGATTATGTCCTGCAATGGTAAGGAGTCATAGTCGGTTTCTTCTATTTGTTGCCATATGGGTGGAGTCTCAGATGTTAATATTTGAACTACTGAAGAAAGTTGGATGGCCTCATAATTTGAGGTCCGGGAAGTCCAAGCCTCCCTCTTTTGCAGGACGTTTTAATTTAAAGAATTTGATTCTGGGCTTTTTATAACTCCAGAAGAACTGAAGAATTGCATTTTGCCATTTTTAAATCTCTGTTTGTGGAATAAATATTGGCAGTGCTCTTAGTACAAATAAAAATTTAGGGAAAATCAGGTTCTTAATAATACTAATCCTGTCTGCCCAAGAAAATCCCAGGCTGTTCCACTGGTTAATTTGGCTTTTAGCCTCTTGTAGTATCGGTTGAAAGTTGCACTCGATTATATTCTTTAAGTCTGGTGGAATAAGCAAGCCTAAACATCTTCAAGGAGAATATGTCCATTTATAAGGAAACTGACTGAATTTTGCTTTTTGTGCTTGGCTCAATTTTGATAGGGATTATTTTGGGTTTTTTGAGATTTGCCTTCAGTCCAAATAGAGGTTGAATATTTTGAAATAGTTTCTGTCATTCCAGTTTTGAAGATGTTAGTTTAGATAAAAAGATAACTAAATCGTCTGCATATAGACTAACTGTGTGCAAAGTTTTACTTATTTTGATGCCTGTGATGTTGAGATTATTTCTGATTGCTTTAGCCACAGGTTCAATCGCCAGTGCGAAGAGTAAAGGTGACACAGGGCAGCCTTGTCTCGTGCCCCTTTGCATTGAAAATGGTCTCCCAAGAATATTATTAGTTAGCGTGTAAGGTTTTTATGGCAGTTTGGAATTTCTCTCCAAATTTCATTGCTTTTAACAGTTGTTTTAGGTATGTAATTTCCACACTGTCAAATGCTTTTTCCAGGTCGATCATTAAAAGTAGGAATTCCTCTTTTTGTTCTTTACAATGCGAGATGACATTTAGGGTGCAGCGGATGTTGTCCATTATTGTTCCCTTTGGGATAAAACCCGTCTGATCAAGGCCTATGTAGTCTGATATTACATTTTGCAGTCTAATTGCTAGTATTTTTGCGAATATCTTGGCGTCACAATTCAGTAAAGCAATAGGCCTATAGAAAGCTGGTGATTCCCTGTTTTTATTTTCCTTAGGTATTGTTATTATATAGGACTCTCCCCACGAAGGTGGCATTTCCCCCGTTTCTAGCAGGAGATTGCATGTTTGTGCCAGATGGCCTACCAAAAGAGTATTAAATCTTTTGTAAAACTCTGGTCCATACCCATCGCTTCCAGGGGCAGTATTGGGTTTTGTTTGATGGCTTCTAACACTTCTTTGCTTGAAATGGTGCTGTCTAAATGTTGCCGATGTTCAATCTTAAATTCTTGCACTAGATTGTGTTTTTGCAAGAATTCTTGTATGTCTTCTGGTTTGGGGTGATTTGACCAATATAAATTTTCGTAAAACTGTGTCAAGCATTCACTTATATCCAGGGGCTCTGTACTTCTCTGTTGTTGTTTTCTTTGAAATAAAAATTGATTGTTTGGTTTATTTCCTCTCTGTATTGGTCATGCAATAAAATGGACTTGTTTAAGCTCCACATTTGTTGTCTGTTTCCTACATTATTTTTCTTAAGATTCATTTCCACATATACATGGTCAGACCACATAAAAGGGCCTATATCTGTGCTTGCAATATTATTTAGCAGCATGTCTGCCACAATTATATAGTCTATACAGGTGTATGATTGGAAGCGTGGAGACAAATATGTGTAGTCTCTTTCTCCCTGATGCATTTCTCTCCAAGCATCACACAATTGCTGTGTGCCCAAGAGTTCGGTTAATTTTGTGAACCTTTTTCTGGATACTATTTTCTTGTTTTCTTTTTCTGACCTATCAAGGTGGTGATCTGTGATTAAGTTAAAGTCTCCTCCAATTATTGTTTGCCCTTCCTTAAATTGAGAGAGTTTTTCCAATGTATTCTCTAGAAATGGTTCTTGTTTTTTGTTGGGAGCATATATAGTTGCAAGAGTTATTTGTTCCTGATCTAACAGGCCCTTGAGAAATAAATATCTGCCATGTGGCAATGCTCCCTCTAAGCTGTGGAGTCTTGTGAGCAAAAATTCTACTTCGTGAACTACTTGCATTAACGTTATGAGCAGGTGATTTGGCTACTGCATAAATTAGTGTATTCTGGAGCCATCCTTCCCAAGCTAAGACAAAAATGAGTGAGCTGGAGTCTAAAAAACTGTGAGCTAGCTCACACTCACTCAGCTTAGAGGGAACACTGCCATGTGGGTCTTCCATTTTATCTTGGCATTTGAAGTTTAATGTTTTAGAAATTAAGATTGCGACTCCTCTGGACTTCGAGGAGCCTCCTGCATGGTATTGCTGGTCATACCAGCTAGTACTAAGAACTGTCTTGCAATCAGGTTTTAAGTGGGTTTCCTGCATTAACACTATTTCAGGTTTTGATTTTAAAATAAAAGAAGTCATTTTCCGTCTTTTGACCACATTATTCAAACCATGCAGGTTTATGGTTCTAACAGTGTAAAACTCTGCCATTACTATTACAAAAGCTTTCAAAACTTTAGTAACTATTGTGTTCTAATAAACAATTTACCTAAGTATACCAGATTTATATGTGAACTAGCAAACACTAACAAGTGCTATATAACACTGTCTTTAAAATATACAGTTTTAGCTATAATAACTGTAATATACAAATAAAGTTTCTCCCCAAAACCCTTCCCCAATGAAATCCCCAACAGTAACTCTTTGTGACTATAACTGTTGCCCTTATTATTTAAGAAAAAAAGAGTGAACCCAGGGCATCAGGAACCTCCTGGTAGACTGACTGTATCCAGTCGACTGGGAACACCAACAGGGAACAAACCAGGTTCTGGGGGAAACCCCCCCCCCTCAGCATATTTATCATAAACTTGAAACTGATAAAAAAACTTTGACACTTTCCTAGCCAGAATATATAGTGGTTGCTGGTCTTTCTGCGTTCACGATTCTCTCGGGCTGTTTGGCACTGGAATTTTACTAGCCTTCTGCAGAGTGGTAGGGAAGAGATTTTGAAAGATTTCCTGTCATCTTGCTCCATGGACAGATCTTGTTCCAGTGCATGAAGGAAGTCTAGCCCACTTTCCTCATCCCAAGTATACAGATGGTGCCCTTGATGGGCAACATATAATTTCCCAGAGGGTAGCCATCTATATTTTTGCTTTAAACTTTGCAGCTTTGTTGTGATTGGTTTCAGACTTCTACAAATAGCAATTGCTTCTTTGGGAATGTCTGGGAATATTTGCAATGGTTACCCATCATGTTGAAAAGTTCCTGGTTTCCTGGCAGCATCTAAGATTCTCTGACGAACTTGTGCATCCAGGATGGTAATCAATATATCTCTTGGAGTTAAGTGACTGTTTTTATTTCTGGGACCCATGCGGGAGGCGTATGTGAGAATTGGCAGAACTCCCTCTTCCAAGTTTAGAGCCTGTGCAATGATTTGTGCCATAAAGCTTATCAAATCTATGTTATTTTCTGCCTCCTCTGGCAGACCTCTAAATTTTAAATTTGCTGCTTTTAATTCCGTTTCTACAGATAGCAGGTGATCTTTCTGCGCTACAGAGGCTTCATGTAAACTGCTTATGTCAGCTTGATTTTTTAAGCCCAGCGCCATTGCCTCCTCAGCCTGCTGTGCTGTGTGGGTAAGAGTATTTTTAATTTCTCCCAATTAAAGTGAGAGAGTGGACATTTTTTTCATAAATACCTGCTTCCATAGTCTTTAGGTAGCTGAGAATTGCTGAGGACGATGAATCCGTTGTTGTCTGCTCTGTGAGTTCTGTTGTAGCCGCCATTTTGTTTTTGGCCTGCGTCGAAGCTCCACACTGAAAAGCTGCTTCCAGGGTGTCCTTCTGCAGTTTTAAGGTAGCTGAGGCTGGTCTGTGTTTTGTTGCATCCATTTTGTTTGTTCCTTTGGGTCTCGGCATGGTTTCAAGTGCGATTTAGTAGGGGGAATTTTGGTGAGATCGGGAGCATCAAACTCACACAACCACCATGTCTGCCATGTTGCCACGCCCCCCCAATCATTCCAAGTGAAGAATATAAAGAATCCAATGCATCCCTCATATTATCTAGTTCTACATGGTGACACTAGACACATGCATGCAAAATTAAATAGAAATGTTACATTCAAATAATTATATCCTTTTCCAATTTATGAGCATCCTGATACCTTTGAAAAGCTGTGAGTTTAAACAAAGTGAAAAAATCCTAATTTTCCCCCAACTGTTCTCCCTGCTCAGGAATTTTTTTTTGCTTTCAAACCTTCCCAAATACAAGTTTAGCAGCAGTTACCATATATAAAACGATAACTTGTATAAACAGTGAAGCCTTTTGATTGTATTGACAATGTGTTCAATTATGTTTAACCTTTTTCAAGCTGGTTATTGTTTTGTAAAATTTTTTGAAAAAAATTATTAATAAAAAAATAAAACAATAACTTGCTTATCTCATGGTAATGAAATTATATAAGTAAGGAGAAAAAAACCCTCTGGAATATGTGGAATCCCCATGTCTAGCCTATTCCTGTCAGTAATACAACAGCAACCATGCCCCCAGAATTCTTGCATGTGGTGGGGTAGGCCCACCAAATACGGTTCAAAATCATCCTTCCCAGGCCAGCAGCTTTTCCTGACACTCTCTCAATGACCCCCTACTTCCTGCTCTATGCTTTAATTGCTGGGTCTGTGTCTTTAAGTAAATTACAATTGCTTTAAAATTGGTTTTATGGTAGTTATATAATGTTCTGCTCTTAATTGTTAGCTGCTTTGGTGACATGGGTCAGGTAGAACTGGGAACATAAATGAAAGAAGGAGGGAATGTATCGCAGGTCCCCACTTGTCTGCCCCTATTAATCAAGGAGTTCCCTTTGACATATGATTCAGAGTGGAAGATTCAGGTTATGGAAAATTCAGTAAGCACATTACAGCTTTCTCTGATAACTGGCACCCTGCAAATGCCTCTCAAAACCTAGGAGATCCAAGTACAGATACTGAGTCATCCAAACACTTAGGTCCACCTAGGAAAAATCGCTCTCCTCCAGGCTTATGTAAAATGTGCATATTAGTCACGCATCACATGGGGTTATTGAGAAGATAACAGAGAAGCCGGCTCCAGCTTGAAGCAAGAGAAGACATGCGGGTTTATTGTTCTCTGCATTTATAAATTGAATCATGGAAATACAATTACTTACTGATCTTTGTCTAACACACAGAATGAATCCAGAAAAGGAAAATTGGCTGCTATGCTTTCAAAGTCTTCTTGAGAAATGTAACCATCATGGTCATGGTCATAGTTTCTAAAAACAGACTGAAAAAAGGGAAGGAAATAATACAGTGGAAAGAAGAAGACCAACAACACAACTTTCCCCTTAAAACTCAAGTAGAAAAAGACAAACAAAACTTTTCCCTTAAAACTCAAGTAGAACCACAGATAACAGCGGGATAAAAAACGTTCTACAAGATGAGCTTCTCCCAATTTCATAGATCCATGCTATAGATCCATCCTGTGAATGGATGCCAGGTCTGCAAGAAGTAGAAAAGACAGTACCTTGCTGTCATATTGCAAGAGTTATACTGGAAGAGCCCAGGGGACAGCACGATTCCCCACGAGCTTTCTGCCTGTCACTGGGCAAGTTTCAATTTATCTTGTGCTAAGGCAAACAGGCAATTTGGATCATTCATATGAAGTAAAAGCTGAAATACTGTATGCCTACATTGGAAATCTGGGCTGTTTAAAATCTTGCTGTGCATTCATGACAGAGAAAGCATCTACAATAGCCATGGTGAAGCCCAGGTTGAAAAATAAGCATGCAGACTTACTCAGAAGTGGGTGAATGAATTGGCCCTGGTTTCTGGATAGTTCTAAGTACTATAGATCAGCTGCTGGTTAAACGAACTTAAGTTCCAGCAACTGGGAAGCAATAGAAACAACCTATATTTGTTAAGCTTTTAAAACACTGTATTTGCTATGCCCACTTGCTGATTCTGGATCTCCATTAACTCAGGGAGGGGGGAATGTTGTTTACAACATAGATAAACATATGGAGCAGAGGTCCATCAATGGTTATTAGCCACAAGGTATAGATAGGAACTCTCAGTCTGGGGCAAATGATGCTCTGTATTCTTGGTGCTTGGGGGGGAACAGTGGGAGGGCTTCTAGTGTCCTGGCCCCACTGCTGGACCTCCTGAGGGCACCTGGTATTTTTGGTCACTGTGTGACAGAGTGTTGGACTGGATGAGCCATTGGCTTGATCCAACATTGGCTTCTCTTGCGTTCTTATGTTACATCCATTGCTACATATTTAATTTAAAAGAGGGAACTGCCACTAAGCACAGAAAGAATCAGCACCAGAAACTGACTTTTCTTTGGCAATGTTTGTAAGGAAATCTGTGCACTAGGTGTTGCATTGTGCTTGCTCACAACTCTGGGGACTGTTTGCACATAACAACTTGTGTACAGTCTGTGGACCAGTCCAAAGCGGAGGGAGCGAAGGACACGATGCAGAAACACAAGACTGAGAAAATCAAACCACAACCGTATTGCCTCAGCTGCCTGACTGAGACAATGCTGGGTAAAATCACCCAGAGTCTCCTGCCCCCACCTTTCTCTACTGGAACACAATAGATTCCAGGCCTATAAACATAAATGTTTTTTTTTTGGGGGGGGGCTAATTTAATTAACCACAAACATGCCCCAAAAGATGGAAGATGGAGGAGGAGATTGGATTTATACCCCACCCTTCACTACCCAAAGGAGTCTCAGAGCAGCTTACAAACTCCTTTCCTTTCCCCTCCCCACAACAGATACCCCATGAGCTAGGTGGGGCTGAGAGAGCTCTCTGGAGAACTGCCCTTGAGAGAACAGCTCTGAAAGAACTTATGACTGACCCAAGGTCACACCAGCAGCTGCATATGGAGGAGTGGGGAATCAAACCCAGTTCTCCCAGATTAGAGTCCGCGCTCCTAACCACTACACCAAACTGACTCTCAAGAAGACTTATGGGTACCTGGTGACATGACGCTGTAGAGCTATCATACACAGGGTATCCTGCACGGCATAGTGCTGACTGTGAAGCTTCGTATGAACATCTGCACCTCATATCCTGATTCACAGTCATAAATCACATTGCTAGGATTACTGTTTTTCATGTGTACATGGTAAAATGTTTTCCAAATGAGTCTCACATTCACAACATGGGCCTACAAGTTACCCCATTATCCTTGTCCCTCATTTCTCTCCATATCGATCTCTCAACAAGAAAGGGGAAAAGCAAAAATGCCATTTTTTGGACCACTTTCTCAGATACTTACGTCAACTAATTTTCTGATGTGCTTGTTAATGATATTTGGATCTGGCTTTGGTATTACTCCAGATGCCCACTCGAGTGGCACCACTGCCTTGTTTGGGGTTGTCGGAGAGGTAGGCTGCTAACAAATCAGAAATAATATTCAGGACTCTTCATAACTGACTTCTCAAAGGACTAGGCTCAGAAGTCCTTAAACAAAACTGCATGATGCCTCCTGCCTGCTGCCCCAGGCATGTCAATGCAACAACCTATTGTGTTGTGTCCCATCTAGGATTTCCATGCACAGATGCTTGACTTCCCTGTGTCCACATTTTCACTGTAGCCTGAAATGCTCCCCCCACAATGCTGCTCCTATGAGACAGAGGAGCAGATTGAGGGGGGAGTTGGATGACTGCTGAGGGAGGGGAGAATCAGTGAAAACTGCCCTCCCACATGCATGAGTCATTTCTACAGGATCCAACCCAGCGTAACTCCATGTCTTTTCTTTATTAGAAGACATATTACAGTCTATGAAATCTAAACTGCATATTTTTGATACACATGAACTGTCTGGTTAAGATGCAAGCAAGACTACTCCCCTCCCAAATAATCCCTAGTACCACTGGCACAAGTGTCTTGTTGGGCAGCACACTTTTGGCATACCACAAGAGTCTAATCACACACTGGATCTCTTTGTACAACCCAGCTTCCAAGTGGGAAAATGGAAAGGAAGTTATACACTGAAGTCGGAAACCAGCAGTGGTAGAATTTTCATACTTATAGGGTTGCCCTTTAAATTGGTTTCTAATACAAATGTAAAATGGACACGGTATATTTGATTTTTCTGTTCTGCATCCAGTACCTCTGGGTTTTTTTAGTTCCATGATGAAAGAATTCAGCACATATGTGAAGCTGCCTTCAGGCAATGCTCATCCCAGACTCCTAGCATGCCTTTGAGTGCTCACCAGTGTTAATAGCTCTGGACAGATTCTCCATGAGTAATATTCTTCAAATACTCATTCCAAGACAAAAAGGAAGCGGCCCAAAGGGACATTACAGTTTTTTGAGAAGTTGTTTAGGAGAAACTCCTGGAAGTCAAGGTAATTTCTACTTATTCACTTATGACTTTCTTCCCCACCACGCAGCCACTGGAGCAGAATATCACTGATTATTCATTGACTATGTTATTACCAGACAAGTCATGGCACTGCTAAAGGTCATGGGCTTGTTTTCCATTGTAGCAGCAGCCAGTATGCAAATAGACTGGCGAGAGAGGCATGTAGCCTGGCCAGAGTGTTAAAGTGGATGGAATTTTTAAAAAAGCCTTAAAAGCAATAACAGCAACAAGTCAATACAATATCCATGAGCATGACTGAAGGACTTCTATGAAGAAAAAAAATCATGTTTTTGAACTTCTTTAAAATCCTTGCTTTGAACAAGACAATAATGACCTCAAAAACATTCCTGGATGGAAAGATCTGTGCAAAGGAAAGTCTCATGGGGCATGCCAGGCCCAAACTCCATGTGAATATTGACAGAACATGTTTTGAAAGATGGTTTTGCCCAGTCCCATCTAAGAGGCACCAAAGTACACAGTACCAAAATAACACATGGGTAGAAAGTCCAGTGTTCTCCCTGCTGCCCATCACCCATCCACACAGTCCATCCTCCCCTATTCCCCCCGCCCCGCGCAAACTGAGATCTACTATCACAACTGAGCCTAGTTGAGAGAAGGGCACCTAGTGGAGGACCTAAGGAGGAAAACAGAAGGAGGAAGTGGGATCTGTATACCCCACTTGTGCTCCAAACTCTCCCCTTGTTTCTTTTTTTGACATAACCAGGGATGCTCCATCTCATGCCAGTTCACTTCACAGTCTGTTTGCCAACTGCAGTCAGCACAACTGAATGTTTGAGCAATCTCATATTTTTATTTATCTTATTTAAAGATTTATATCACGATTTTCCTTGTGGGACAAAGCATCTATTTTCCCAAAGGTTTCCTCACCTGCAGTGCCATCACTACACTTAAAAAAAAAAAATCACAGTTACAGATGTGAGGATCTCTGTGTGCCTTATAGCCACCAGATTTTCAGCAATGGCTAATGCCAAATGCTGGCAAACTATCCAGATGTGGATGAATTTACACATGTAAGTTTTCATAAGAACTGTAGTTCTACCATCTTCTGCATCCACCAAATTCTGTTAAAAGTTTGCTCCACTAACAAAAGAGGAGTCTTAGAGTTGTGTGACATCTGTCCTTGGCCCATCATGACTGCATGGCCAGGTGTTTTTACATAACAAAACAGTCTGTATCATAATGCCCTTGTATAGTTTTTCCTGTTAGGGTTCCTGGGCCTTTAAAAACTGGCAATGGGGGGAGCTTTTTGGATCACCACATCTCCATGCTAGGGAAAGTTTCACATGTTGAATTTCTGCCAGTCTTGAAGCTGCTTGAGGCACAAGAATAACAGCACATCAAAGGTGGTAAATAAATATGCAACCATAGGTTGTATTCAATAGGCCATTTAGTATTGTATAGACTGTATGGCTATACTGAGGCCTGATTGTATTCTATGGGATTATTTTTGGGCTTCTGTGTTTATGGATCGCAAGCACAGAATCATATCACCATTCACAGGTCAAAATCACATTGAGTATATGAGAGAAAAGTGGTATATAACTATTTTAAACAAATAAATAAATCACAAGGTTATCAGCTTATTGTCAAGACAAACCATACAGTGAAGTTGTACTATCATTCACACAATATGAAAAACGACATACTGATTTAGAAGTCCTTGGTTCCAGCACCAGAGAGAGCTTGTAAATGTCATCCTCTGTATGGTAGAGGTCCAGGGAAAGCTAGGAATCAACCAGGGAGGAAAACAGCATTTATTAGTAAAGGTAAAGGTTTCCCTTGCTTGAAAGCCAGTCGAATACAACTCTAGGGATGCGGTGCTCATCTCTGTTTCCAAGCCAAAGAGCCAGCGCTGTCCAAAGTCCTTTCTGTGGTCAAGTGGCTGGCATGACTTAGACGCTGAGGCACACAGAACGCTGTTACCTTCCCACCGAAGCGGTACCTATTTATCTACTTGCAATTTCTTGCTTTCAAACTGCTTGATTGGCAGGAGCTGGGAACTCACACCATCATGCAGCACTTGGGTCTCGAACTGCTGAACTACCAACCTTCTAGTCAGCAGTTCGGTGTCTTAACCACTTGAGCCACGGCAGCCCAGCATTTATTAGAGCCTAGCAAAACATTACATGCAAATGACTGTAACAGAACTGTAGTCACTTTTGTTTCAGAGCTGCTTTGGAATGTCCAGCCAAGAAGCAGAAGAAAGAGGGCCAGGGGTTCTTCACTACTTCCCCTCATCCACAATTTTTCTGTCGCAATACATCCCACCCCAGTCCACGTCATCTCTCGCAGAGTTACAATTGAGTGTTTGCAAAGGTAAATATGACAGTAGTCACAAGGAGATAGCTCTAGAAGACACAGAGTCTGTTTTATCCAGCTACTACTATTAACAGTAAGTGTCAGGATATATGATGGAGATATATGACAGAAAAGTGGTCAAGATATACGATGGAGATTTGGAGCCTTACTTCCTGACTGTAGGTAAAATCAGTCTACATTGCTTCAGTGTTCATATGGAATGGACTGATGCAGAGAGCAGTGACTGCCCCATTATCTTTAATACGAAGGAATGTTCTGATCAAAAAATGAGGCTGGCTGGGTGGAAGAGAGGGGATGTCCCACTAACCTTGAATAGTCATGTAGGGGTGAGAAAAGATGCACCTGCCCAAATTCCCTTTGTCACATAACTATGCAAGATGGAAGAGGAGGAACCCCTCCTCCTGTCATGGATCATGCAAGCATCCCCGGAAGTAACTGAAAGAATAAAAATGTAAGAAGAGCCCCCTGGACCAGACAAAGATCTAGCTAGTTCAGCATCCCATTTCTAAATACCACCAGACAGATGCTTGGCATGAAGCTTGGCATGAAGGCAACTCTCCCCTGAGTCTGGTATTCAGAGGTAAACTGCCATTTCCATTTAACCATCATGGGTAATAGCAAATGATGAATTTTTGTAAGGGGGGGGGGGGAGAACATTTAAGCCAATAGCCACCACCACATCTTGTGAACAGCAAACCCATACATTAATTATGCATTATATGGACTATGTTCTATGTGTTTCCTCAGGTAACCCTTCAGTTCTACTGTTACGACAGAAGGAGAAACAAATGTCTCTAGCCATCTTTCTATACCCTGCATCATTTTTGTAAACCTCTGTCTCATCATCTTTTATTTTTTCCCCTAAATTAAAAAAACCTCAATCGCCTTTCCACACAAGGGAAGTTTTCCAACCTTTTGATCCATTTGATTGTCCTTTTCTAAACCTTTTCCACATCTGTGATATCCTTTTTGAAATGGAGACCATCTTCTATTTTAATGGCTTTTAAATAACCTTCCAGACTTCCCCATTGAACGCCTTCATTTAAAAAAAAAAGTTTTCCCTTTTTAAAATTTTGACCTTTCTGAGTTGCTTCCCATTTACTTACATACTGTGTGCTGAATTAGGGAGCACTGTGAACTGGGTCCAGACTAAATTTTCCATCAACGGAATGTTACTTTCTTTCCTCCCCCTTTACACTGGAACCTCCTGATCTCCGTGAAATGCTTCTGAGGAACAACAGGACTGGAGTCCATAGCAGGAAGCGGGAATCAGTGGAAAGGGCCAATTTAGTCTGGAGCCACCCTTGAGATTATTGTTCTAAAATCATTTAACCTCACATCACACCACTCTGGTCAGTTGCACGACTGACCACCACTCTGGTCACCACTCTGGTCACCACTCTGGTCAGTTGCACGACTGAATGAATTTGAATGTACATCAGTCAGGGTAACAGAAATCACTCATAGTTATATTTTATTCTCTGGCTTTCTCCCTGATTTCCCCCCGCCCCCATATCAAGGTTTACTTCAGAATTTTTTTGGGGGGGGGGGGGGAAGTAGATCCATAGTATTTAATTTTGGGACAGACGTTTCAATCCAAAGTGGTCCAGGCTGGATGATTCAACAGTCCTGCAATAGCAGAGAGGAGAAGGAGACAGGGAGTGTGTTTTATATTCCTGCCTATATCCCTGACATACTGACCCTGCCTACAACTCCAGCAGGCAGCTACGACATCTGATCTGATGCACATACACTTTGTAGGAACTGTTTAAATCCTACATTAAACCTAGGATTTACCTATAAGGGGTTTACTTATGTCAAATCAGACAGCCTGTCATCATGTGGACATCTACAGGCACTGGAGGCAGGAAGGCAGAGAAGCTTTCCCTTCTGCCTGGTTTCCACAATGCAGTAGGGCCGCTGTATCAGCTCAGTTAGCCCAATGAGTCTGTGGAGGACTTGGTTCTTCTGTTACTGGACTCTGTGCTGTTCGTGACATATGCAACCCCCCGCCCCCATACACCTGCCTTTTCTATATATTTTATGCCCAGGGATGCTCCTACCCCATTAATTCTCATTGTTCTGTCAGGTCTAGTCTTACACAACTCTGCATGGCCATCTGTGGCAGTTATCTCTACCGTGGACTGTGGCAGTTATCTCTACCGTGTACTTTCTAAACTTATTTAAAAAGCAACTTCCCTGATCTACTTTCAGTCAATTTTTTTTTAAAGAGACTATTTGTCACTAGACTAAAAACGTCTGGGACTTTCCAGACATTTGCATAGTTTCAGAGCTGGTTAGTTAAGAGTTACAAGCTGCAGCACCAACCAATTGTTTAGTCCTTTGGCCTGCTTCACCCACAGAGCTTCTTCCTGCCACTTCTCTCATCAGAATTACTATGATTACTATGTCTATTGTTTATACAGTGGTATACATGCTGATGGGACTTTCCAGCATAAGCGCCAAAGCTGAGGCCCCTGCCTGAAGGAGCTTACAGTTTATGGTTTGACGGTGGGGAGAGAAGGGAGCAAAAGGGAAGGAGAGAAGAGGCAAGGTGAACGAGGGATGACTGCAAATCAAACCAGAGTTACTTGGGTCCAAAGACTCCACTACTGAAGCTATTTACTCTAAAGTAACCCTGCTGTTGTCAAATTACTGCAAGATACAGTACACTCATAATAATTTTAAAAAATGTGTCCACTGAGGAACACAGGTCTGATGGTCAGTTGCTACTAGATGAAGACATTCTTCTTCAGACTATGTGCCACCATTTCCTCCCCTAATATTACAGGAAACTATAAATACATCAGAAAAATGGCAGACTTGCATACTTTACAAAAATAGTGTTAATTCAGAATAGGAGAAATATTCTTTTTCCACTGTAATCCTTGGTGCGCCATAAGTTTCTGTCTGTTACTTTGTCAATTTTTTTTTAAAAAAACACACCTTTCCCCTTAGTTATGGGTTTATCTGCAATGTTATAACTAACATACAGGGGAAAGAGGGCTGAAAAAAGACTGCAAGGAATTCTGTTCACTGCAGCAATCTGAACATTTGCCCCAGCTGTTAATGTTAACACGTGCTCCAGCTGATTTTACATAAATCATTCTGTATGGTAAACTAAAATGCAAACTGGAATCCTTTCGGGGGGGGGGGGTTTGCAGGTGTTTTTGTGTGTATATATATGTGCATGTGTGTGTGTATGTACTTGTATGCCATGGTGACTTATGGCGACTCCGACTGGGTGCTTGGATGTTTTTCAGAGATATGGCTTGATAGCCTGCCTCTGCATTCTGAGCCCTGGTATTCCTTGGAGGTCTGCCAGGATCAGCCCTGCTTAGCTTCTAAGATCTGACGACATCAGGCTTGCCTGAGCTATCCAGGTCAGGGTAGAATCATTTCAATTTCCGATTAAACTTTTGTGACATTGACGATCTAGTTGTTCCCAGAGTCTTCAGTGGCAAAAGACAAAGGCTGAGTAACATTCCGATCCTTTTAATTTGGGTTGCATCCAACCGTCTATGAATGAAACATTTCCCCTAGGATGGGAATTTCCCACCAGTGCCCCTCCAGCTGCAGTTCACTGCTCCCACCAAAATGCTGCTCCTGTGGTTCAGTGGAGATTGGTGATACATAAAAGTGCTCACTGCTATCTAACCTCTGTTCCATCCCGAGAGATGCTGGTGCTCAAGCCCTTGTTTCTTCATTTATGCTGGGTAATACCAGATAGGGCAAGGAACAAAACTGTACTCCTGTCTGGCTGAACAGAGGAGCAGAAAATTGATCTGGCTTGCATGACCAAGACTCAGTTGGAGGAAAACAATGTTGTGTATCTGTCTTAGTTAACTTTGCCTACTTATGCAATCCATCAGCAGCCCTTTAGTTGATGATCTGTGTTTGAATGCAGACACGGGCTTGCACTAGATTTCTCTGTAGTCTTGGATACCATGAACCATGCCACACTGTTGAGGTATTTGGATATATAGGTATCAAGGGTCATGCATTAGTCCATTCCTTATGGATTGGACTCAGAGGGTTGCTGTTGGAGACCAGTTGTCATCAGAGAAGGATTTGTCTTGTGGGGTTCCAGAAAGTGTCCCACACTATTCAATCTCTATGTAAAGCCCTTAGGAGAAATAATTTGTGGCTTTGGGTGCCTTCAATATGCTGATGACACCGAGCTCTACACTTCCTTACACAGGTCACCTAGTGATGTAGTAGAGGTCCTGAGCCACTGCCTGGCTGCTGTGGCTGAACGGCTAAGCATGAACGTGTTGAAACAGGATCCTAACAAGAAGGAGGTCCTACTGGTTGGGAAGGCTGAGATCCTGAATAAGATTGTGTTCCCCACATTTGATGGGGTCCAGTTGACCCTTGCTAACTCTGTTAACAGCCTAGGGATTATTCTGGACCCAGCACTATTGCTGGAGAAGCAAGTGAATTTAATGGTTTAAAATTTAGGTTCAGAAAGGTTGGGGACTCCAGTCTTACACTGTCTGTTTATATTGTGTGGTTTGCCTTGAGTCTCAGCAATAAAATCTTGCTCTAAATACAGTAAATGATAAATATAAATAAATTCAGGGGACTCCCAGGAATACTATCAGGTATGATACAGGGATCTGCAGTTTAAGAAGATAATTGGCAAAAATCACCCTGCCCTTCTGATCCTGTAACAGTGTACAGCTAACATATTCAGGGCTTTATTTTTTGTTAAAATTAAAAGACAAAATGCCAACATTATTTTGTGTACTGGTGGGGAACCACCCGGCCCCTCATCAGTGGGGAAAAGGCTGTTGCGGTCATTGTTGTCCGAGTCCCAGACCCAAGTGGAGGCAAGCTGGCACTCAGTGCTGATTTACCCAGGCCAGCTCAAGTGACATTGGGGAGGAGAAAGGCAGCAAAGGCATCCATGCTGATCACTCCAGTGCTTCAGGCGGACCCAACACAGGCCCAGTGGAGGCCATCCAATGCAGCAGGGTGGTGCCTGGCCTCGACGTAAGTGAAGGCACTGGTGGGCCCAGCAGCAGGCCCTTCAGCCCATGACCCCATAGAAGCTGCCACAGCCCAGTGAAGGAGCAGCCAAGTGGTGGTCACCTCTCCAAGCCCATCTCCAGCACAGATAGGGTCAAGACAGGTGAGCCCCATGCAGAGGAGTGACAGGCACAGGGGTGGGACCCTGCCATCAGCCCAAGAAGAGCCCATCAGGAAGGGGTGGAGCAGCCCTGATGGGCAGGCCATCAGTCCTGGGGAAGCAAGGGTGGCGGGGCTTGGGCACAGGAAAGGGAGGCCCATGAACAGAGGTCATGGAAGAAATAGCTGGTCCCCAGGGCTGCTGCCAAGGGCATTTCAGCCAAGGAGAAGAGGAAAGGGAGGAGCCAACCCTCTCACCTCTCTTTCTGAGACCTCCAAGGGCTCTGGGGGACGAAGGCATGACAGCCGAAGGCGGCATGATCCACAAGGGGCAGGTGGGGTGTGGCATTTTGTAGCAGAAGAGTTTGTGTGTCTTGCTGTTGTCAGGTTCATAGAACTGGCACATCTGACCTTTTGAAACATCTTCAAATTCCTATAATTCTGAAATAAATTAGTTTCTAATATTTTCATCTCATATAAGTTTTACATGTTTCTAGTTAGTTTTGTTGTTTCAAAAACATCTCAATCTGTTCAGTTTGCTGTGGGGTTGCCTGGTGGGGCCTAGCAACCAGCAAGGGGACTTCTTTGTGATGTGGGCTTTTGCTGGTTACACACTGATGTCATTCTCCATAAGACTGAAAGTGACATCAGTGTCGCCAGGGGATGCCAGGAACACTATGGTTTTGCCCAAATGCGCCAGCATCCCTAGCATCCCCCAGCAATGCACTGACGTTACTCCCGGGTGCATAGGGAGTGACCTCAGTGTGTTGGGATGTTGCTGACACTCCCCCTGGTTTCCTGTCATTTTACCTCTCATTGGCTAGCACAGAACTGGCAGGGAAGTCCCTGGCTCCACTGGCAACAGAGGATCTCCTGCCCCCAGTGGGGACTTGGTAAGCCTAAACTGCAGTCCTGCTGTATTACCCCAGTCTCCTACACCACCTTCTTGATTTGAATGGAGAAGGCAATATCATGTGAAGATATATTTCCAAGCCCAATTTTTCTTGCAACTTACTGTTAGCAGGTTAATTAAATCCATGTTTGGCTCAAGATGATGAGAGGCTGTCTGCAGAGAAACCAGCTCACTCAGTGTAACTGAAAGCTGCTGCATTTTCACAATGTTGACTTTATTCTCATCAGTCCAGTCTGGAAAGACTACATGTACTGCGATCAGGTCCTTCAAGTGGACTCCTAAGATTGGGATTTTGAAGCCAACACAATCAGCAAAAGCTTTGCGGTAGCTGCAGTAGTTTCCATTGGAGGAGACTAGTTCAGTCATTTCATTCCAGTCCTGCAAACAAGGCACAGAAGAAGCAAGACTCTGCTAAAGCATTCTTAGCACTGCTCTGTTCAGTATTAAATGCATGGAACCTAGGGGGGGATCATATTGGATGCCTAGATACATCACTTGCTTGGCTACGATCCAACAGTAAAGGCAGCATACATGCCTGAGACCTTGGAGAGATGATTCTAGTAGACAGTAGTAGACTAAATATAAAATTAGGTCTGTTGAGTGGAAAAAAACTTCAGGGGCAACACTTCAAAGGCCCTGGTCGCCGTGGTCACCCTGGAGGGGGTCATGAAACTGGGCAAGTCAAGCAAGTAGATTTCATACAATGTTGATTCTATGTGGTATGAGGCCAGGTAAAGGGATTCATCATGTGACAGCTCTTGAAAGTTAAGGATATAGCAGTGGATTAGATAAAGCAATGGCCTGACTCCATATTGTTTAGAGAAAAATAGTCAAAATTCTTAAATATTCAGAGGTTTCAATGGATCTTTGCTTCACTGAAGATGAGATTTTCCTTTAGTTTAAAAATACTTTATTTCTAAAGGATAGGGATCACAGGAAAGTTACAAAATAAGAACATCTAGAGAGCTACATTTCTACACTTTACTAGTTACAAAAACTGGTGAGAACAGAATGGAGAATCTTCCTTCTCCTTGACCCCTTTAAGAATGTCACCTGTGTACAGTAACCAGTCAACACATCAATACTCCTTTAGAGTCAGGGGCTTTTCTCACACTGGCTGTCTGCCAGGTTTCCCTTCCAGGTCAGTCTAAACAACAGCACTGAAGGTAAGCAAGTTAACCCTATAATGACTGGAATGTTAAGATCTTGCTAACACATACATTTCCAACACATATGAGGCAACTTTATATGCCATTTGTATTCAGGTTCCCTTACTCCAGTGGAAAATATCTTTTTTTTAAAATTACAATACTATTTTATATAAATTTAAGCAAAGAGAAGTTCATTGTCATATTGTTACTTCCATACCTTTGTAACTTCTGAGGAAAGGTGGGAATGAGTTTCTTTGAGACGGGAAATAGAGCTGTGACTTAGTCCTCCTACAACTGCCATTAGTGTGTTGAAATTTTGGAGATGCAAAAGTTTCTGTAAGGAAGTCAGATGTGAGAATGTTTGTTGAGAGTCAGAAAGTTACATGCTCCATGGCCCACACAGGTCAAGAGCTAGCTTTGTAATAGTCACTTATAGGAGACTGGTACATTTCTCTGGTGATAAGCAAAAGCCTAGTCACTATTCACTAGGCTTGTAATGATGGATGTGGGCTTTTGACTGATCATAGAACCATAGAATAATAGAGTTGGAAGGGACCTCCAGGGTCATCGAGTCTAACCCCCTGCACAATGCAGGAAATTCACAAATACCTCTCCCCCACACCCACTGACCGCTGTTTCACACCCAGAATATGGGAATAACCCTGAAGAGCTGACAGTTTCAAAGTTCATAGGACTGATAAAAGGTATTTCAAAATATATCCATACTATATGGAATTCAAATAATCTTAGTAGAGGTATCAGTAGACTTAAATATTTTTGGAAAAGATGTCTACAAAAAAAACAACAGCTACTATCTTACAACTCTGCCTTAAACATATTTTCTTGAAAATAAGTTCATTAGAATTTATTTCCGAGTTATATACTTAACAATGTAACCTTAGGGTGAAAAATTAGAAATATGAGTGAACTCTATCCATATGCTATTTTAGGCTATTTGAATATTTAATTATGAACCTGCAGTGATAATCATACATGTAAAAGCCAGTTCCTTGTTTCTTCCTCCTCATCACATTCTGTTGCAGTGAACAAATGAAATCCAGTACATTTGAAATGAACCAGTGTAGGGGTAGTGGATCAATTTTGACTAATGGGCAGCCTATGTGGTTGTAGGCATCAGGTGAAAATCTGTTTATTCAGGTTTTTTGCTTGACGTCTGTTCCATGTGATCAATTTTTTTGTGTGTGATTTCAATGTTGCTAGTTGCAGTTTTTGTTATTGGTGATTATTATTGTATTTGAAATAATGGTTTACTTATTGGAAATTGGGCTGATTGTTTTGAAAATAACATATTTTTTCCAAATAAAATAAGTAATTCAAGTAAATATGTCTGCCACTCTCTGTATTCTCTTTTTACACCATGTCTGCGGCCAGCACTTTACTGTAGCTGCAAGGTCAGAATTACCTGTGCAACGTTGATGAACTTGGTGATTACTTCTGCCCTTTGTTGTGGGGTTGGTTTGCTAAGGACCATCAACTGGACCCACTTAGAGATGCCATTAAACAAAGCAATGGATCTTTCAAGAGTTGGGTTGTTCTCCAGGCAACCATGGATCACATAGCTCTGATAATCTGTAAACTAGACAAAGGAAATCATTTTATTGTTAGGATTTGCCCAGATCATATAAATATGGCAGACTACCATCTACTGACAAGGTCCAACTCCTTAGAAAATCTGATAGAAAAGTTCTGAAAGTACTCCGTCTTTGCTAATATTCAGTTGATTTAATTTAAATCTGCTACTGTGCATGACACTCAAATAACACTGAAGATGTTTTATTGATCATATTATAATGCTTGGGATTCAAAGGGTTTCCCATATGAAGGTGGGGATCTTTTTGGTTTTTTTGTTCATATGAAGGTGGGGATCTTTTTGTCGATTTCCTCCAATTACTACATCCACCGCAGTCTACTGTGCCACTTCCCATGCCTTTGAGGAGGAACCCACAGACCTGGTATCTGATTAAGGGAGTTTTGACTCCCGAAAGCACACACCCTGAAAACCTTGTTGGTCTCTAAGGTGGGACTGGACTCAGAATTACTGCAAATCAACATGGCTACCCTCTGAAACAGATCTCAGAAGTGGCTTCTCAGAGTGCGCAGGGAGTGCACAGAAGGAAGGACGAAAACAAAACCCTAAATGTGTGAGCAGAAGTCTGTTTGCACTACTCTGAATCTAACATGACATTTTTATATTAACAATACAAAGTGTTTAACAATTTTAATCTCACAAAAACACTCAGTTTCAACAATTGTGTATCTTGACAGGCAAGGTGGTCCACTGTGTTTGTCCTAACCTTCCATCAGAAATCTCCTTTTCTTGTTCAAAACCTGAGGATTGTGAAGTGGACAATGCTCAGTGAGGATGCTAAATGATTCTGAGCATCTGTTCTTGGGCCTTCCTTTCACAAACCTCACTGTGCTCCTTGAATTTTATTATATGGGCAAGAAAACAGTGGTCTGAGAGCTGGTTCCCCAATGAATGTACTGCAGCAGCATTTTGATCATATTACAAGTTTTCTTAATGATCATGCATGTTTTCCTGTAGTTCTGAACTCATACCAGGTTCATCTGTAGTTCAATCTGATTGAATAAGATTTTTCTTTTATCTTTGACAGCTAATTAAAACAATTATTGAAATATTTGATTTATTGTGTTTGACCTTCTAATCTTGCTTTAGACAAGATAATGAGCACATAACAGATTTACTAATTTTTATTTTGAAGGAGGGGTTGCATTTGTGTGTGTGTGTCTGTGTGCATGTGTGTCCCTGTCCCTGGAAGTCATGGTGATCCCTACTGGGGTTCAGAGAAGCGCCTTGATAACCTGCCTCTGGCCTCCTGGCCCTGGTATTCTCTGGAGGTCTCCCAACCAAATACTTGCCAGGGCCCATCCTACTTAGCTTCTGATATCTGATGAGATCGGGCTTGCCTGGGCTACCCAGGTCAGGGCATCAGATGTATTTTAGATGCACCTGTTTGATTTTCTCATCGATAGCTAAAAGCCAGTCATTTATCTAAAAAGTGATCATGTTTTAATTTAGAAAAGATCTGGTATAAATTAAGATTGCTTTTTTCCCTATATAAATGCATTGATGTGATAAGTAAATCAGATTTCTCGAGTGAACTCTCAGAAGAGACTGGGTGAGATTTCTGTGTGTGTGTGTGCGCGCGCATGCGCGTGACTTGTGTTTACAGAAAAATTCCTAAAAGCAGTTTAAGACAATAACCTGAAATCTGGTTTGCTTTAAATTTTACTTACTCTAATATGGTTGAGAAATGGCAAGAGCTTTGATAATTTTGGCACTTGCTTTCGCAGTAGTTATAGGGTTAATTTTCACATGCCTATATGTCTTGTCTAATAAAGAGAACTATTTCTTTTTTTCCAGTAAAAGATTAAAAACTCTGAAGGGTTCCTGCCTGGTTTGCTGGTATTAGTTCAAAGAACTCACAATTAAGTCATTTGTACTATCAAAAAATTAAAGGCTGCAAACAACTTTCTGTCTGATAGATCCAGGAGATATCTGGAGCTTTTTTAAAAGATTGATTCTTAGAAAACTAATTAGTCCAGATTCTCTATTTGGATGTGGGTGTAAATCATCTTGTTACAGTACAGTGCATGCTCTCCAATCACTTCATTACCCAAAACCTGAACACTCTCTGCTGAATGTGTGAAATGTCTCTATTGAAATGTATTGTATTTTTGATGCCAGGTGATGCACAAAAGTTCAGTCTGTTGTGATTAATCCGTGATTCACACGTGAAAAGAAGCAAGTCAACAAGTGCATGTGTGAACCTCTCCTGAGACACCCAGTAACATTTAATGGAACCTTCCATGAATCAGAAAATCAGCAAAGCCAGAAATAAGCAGTACTGCTTATCACCTAAGTGACATGGCATTGTGGATTTCTTACAGATATCCTTCTAAAAGATTTATGCTCCAAAAAAGTAAGGTGCTCAGCGAGCTCAACGGGTTCCAGATGATCAAACAGCAGGCAAGCTTTTCCCTTCTTGGAAGTTTTTTTCCTTTGTGTGACTCTTCTCATCCAGTCATAAGAAGGACTGTAAAAGAGAATGAAGGGGCCATTGTCAGCACTTGGTGCCCAGGGATATGACAGTACAAGCAGAGCTAGAATCTATCTAAGGCATTGCAAAGGCACGCAATAAAGGTGTGAAGTAAAAGCAGGTCAACCAAGAGGAAGTTAAGGGGAGGAATCTGAAGTGCATCCTTATGATTATCTGGCTATGGAATTATTTCTAGGTCAGCCTGTCATATCTGGTAAAGGCAACAGGGCTACACTATAATAGAGTAGTTCAGGAAAGTGCTTTATAAAGGGAAAGGGACACTGTATATAGGTTGTATAGCCAGTTTGCTGCACTTATCACCCTGTAGTTTCATTTTTTTACAGATGAAATAATCACTTTTTCTTCATTATATCCACACTATGTATTATGCCTAATATGCTATGCTCACTTAGATTTTGGTAATCCCAGGGGTCATTTCATAGAAAAAGAGGTGCAGGAGCTCATTAGCATACATATTAGCATAACTCATTAGCATATGTCACACCCCTGACATCACCGGAAGTGCGTCAGAAAGGGAAGCAAAAGGGGGGCATCTTCAACAGCCTCCCCTTCCCTTTCCCAGCTGGCCTGCCAAGGCAGGCGGGGGGGGGGGAGCAAAGCGAGAAGGGTCCCATAGAATACAATAGAAAGATCGTGCCACCGCTTCTGCTGTGCGACGGTAAACAGAAGGGGTTTAAACTTTAAACCCCTTTTTGCTTTGCTTCCTCCACAGGCCCGCTGGGAGCTGGGGGAGGGGCTTGCCACCACTGCCGTTTGGGCTCACTAGGGGTGCGCAAATAAAATTTTTTTGGCCTGATTCAGATTGGGCCAAATCAGGCTGCATCTGTTCTGACTGCTGAATGACCCCCCGCATGTCAGTTTCGGCAATGCAACCCAATTGGGGAGTCATTCCAGCTGAATGTCAGTTTCAGCCCCATTATACCCTATGGGCCATTGAAGTCAGTGGCAAAAACTCATAGGGTATATGAGGGGCTGGAGGAGAGGGGGTTTGAGGGAGAGGCTCCAAACTTGCAGGGTAGCTACTGGGGCCTCTCCTGAAATACCCACCATATTTCAAGAAGATTGGACCAGGGGGTCCAATTCTATGGGCCCCCAAACTGGTTGCCCTATCCCCTTCCATTGTTGTCTATGGTGGGAAAAAATGTTACTTTTTCCCACCATAGAGAACAATAGAGGGAATGGGGGCAACCTGTTTGGGGGCCCGTAGAATTGGACCCCCTGGTCCAATCTTCTTGAAACTTGGTGGGTAGTTGGGTAGTTGCAGCAGCAAGAGGTTCGGCCCGCGGTTCCTAACATGTAAAAATCATTAAGGGATTGCAAAAAGGCCTACTGAATAATGGAGAAGTAGCCAAACTGATCCATTACATGTTCATGAAAGGTGGAAAAATCCTAAAGCATTTGACTGAACTTGTGAGTCAAGACATGTAATGTAGTATGTTCTGTGTAGCAACCAGCCTGCCATGTGCTCCCAGGTAATGGCGCCCGCCGCATGGCCAGAGCACATGGTCAGGCAGAGAGGGGAGCTTGAATCTGGAGGAACAATAGACATCCGGATTCTAAGCTTCCACCAATGTGGGACCTAGGTTCTCCCTGGGGAGCCAATGCGATCAAAGGCCCCTCCAGGGAACCTATGACGAACATGTTAAGCCCCTATCAGGTCTTTTGGGTGCAGCCGGAGGTGTGGCTCCGGCCAGCATATAATGAGGGCCCTGGAGCCCTGGAAGCATGCTTGATCTGACCATCTACTGGACATGCTGAATCACTCAATAAAGGCTTAATGATTTCACCATTCCTGGTCTCCCGAGTCCAGTACGCTTCACATACACACCTGTACCGCGCTCCCACCTAAGTCATGCTGCAGAACGGCATCACCATTGTTTTCTTTGTTTTGCTTACATTTGAAAGAAAGGGATTGAGAGACAGTCTCATGGTGCAGTTAGCATTTCCATGAACATATGAAACTGCCCTATATTAAGTCAGACAATTGGTCCATCTAGCTTAGCATTACCTTACACTTGAATCAGCTCTGCTGTCTCTCCAGCAAGGAAAGGCCATTCTCAGCACCTGCTGCTTGAGACCCTTTCAACTAAGGATGCCATGGACTGACCCAGCAATCACTTGTATACAAAGCATGCTCTCTACCACTGTGTCATTGCCCATACCCACTTAAAGGGGGAGTTTAAGGTGGGTTCATAGGGGAAAGATGGATGTATTTCTGTCTGTAGTCTACACACTTTCTTCTGTTTTGAAACACCTAGAAGAAGCATAGAAGGGGCTATAAGATATTTACAAAGTAATCCTTTAAGTGGGAATGGTGTAACATGGGACAATCTAGACTGAGAAAGCAATTTACCTATTAAACACCTTTTTATGGCTTGACAATCACTGTCAATATTATCAAATATTATTTTTGCATTGCCAGTTCTGGCTGAGTAATCAGTCTTTGGCACCTCATGGATTATGAACCTTACATGCTAGAGATGTCGATGAGATGACTGTGTTCTTCATAACCCAGATGACTGGCTAATTCTTGAAACTCCTCAGTCAAACGAACCAAGCCGAGGTCCAGATTAAATTCTGCAGGAAATTCCAAAATCCAGTATCTGAAAACCATGAGAGGAAAGTTTATTCAGATATCAACCCACGTAATTTTTTAACTACATACCAGAGTGCTATAGTCTAATTTACTAAAATAAGTTGAAAAATGGGTCTCTACTAAACCAAATCCATCAAATATTGATTTAAAGAGAGCTTTGTACCATTAATTAGTTTATATGGTAGAAGACATTCCAAAGGTATGTCTTCTCCCATCACATGGCGCCACGGTGGGGAAATCCCCTCCAAATGAACTTTTCACTACCTCACAGAGGATGGACACTCACCAAAAGCGTGGTATAGAGTTTACCCTTGAGTCTCCTAAAGCACAGACTATGGGCCTGCATTCAGATGTCACAATACACTGTGATTCGTTTAAACTCAATTTGTTGTACAAGCCCTAGTTACACTACCAAGAAAACACAAAAGAACACAGTGTGTAAATTCCAGCTAATCCTCTGTTTGCTTCATTTCGTGCTTCCAGGCAGAGTGCCCCAGTGCTATGCAGAGCTCCCTTGTGTTGCTGGGGCTACTGGCAAAATCCTACTCATATGCAACCCATATACGCAACCTGGAACAGGAGGAATGGAAGGTGAATGGGGGGGAGGGGGCTTAAACAAATATTCCTCCCTTTCCTTCACATTCCTCCTTTTTGTCCAGCTGTTTCACTAAATTTTTGAATATTTAAACTCTGAAATAAATAAATATTTTACAGCCCTCTCCCCTTTTTGTCTCTTGACAACTATTAGCCATTCTCCCCTTCCCTTTCTGTCCAATTGCTTCAATGTATCTGTGAAACTGAAATAAAAGATTCGACCCGCTGCCGAATTGCCGCCGAAATACGGCGGCAAATTTAAAAGTAGCTGTAGGGGAGGGGGTTTGAGGGAGAGGCTCCAAACTTGCAGGGTAACTTCTGGGACCTCTCCCCCAAATGCCCACCAAGTTGATTGGACCAGGGCGTCCAATTCTACGGGTTCTCCAAACAGGTTGCCCCCATTCCCTCCATTGTTCTCTATGGTGGGAAAAAAGTAATGTTTTTGCCCACCATAGAGAACAATGGAGGGGATGGGGCAACCTGTTTGGGGGCTCATAGAATTGGACTCCGTGGTCCAATCTTCTTGAAACTTGGTGGGTATTTCAAGGAGAGGCCCCAGCAGCTATCCTGCAAGTTTGGAGCCTCTCCCTCAAACCCCCTTTCCTCCAGCCCCTCATATACCCTATGAGTTTTTGCCATTGATTTCAATGGCCCATAGGGTATAATGGGGCTGAAACTGATATTCCCTTTCTGACACACTTCCAGTTATGTCAGGGGATGTGGCATATGCTAATGAGTTATGCTAATGAGTTATGCTAATGAGCTCCTGCACCTCTTTTTCTATTAAAGGCCCCTGGGTAATTGCAAATGTGGATCTCTGCAAACTGCAGAGTGAGTTCCATTGTGTTAGATACTGGATCATAGTGCCCTGAAATTAGAAAGTGTCAAAAAGCCTTTCCCCAGTGTGTTCAGCTCTATGGAGAAAATGGTGGGTGCCAAAGATCCCACTCTGTCAGTCACCATTCAATTAAATAATTCATCATCTCCTGATCTCACTTCCTCTTTGCAATACCAACATGTGCTCATTTTTCTTTCTCAAATCTTTCAGTTCTGCACCCTCCTGACTGAAAGGAAGGGAAAGGCAAGGCATACCATCCCCCTGTCCAAGGCACTATGCAGCTGGGATTCATAACCAAGCACTCATTCTTCACAGCATTAGCCTTTCCCCGTTCTCCCACTGCAAGTCAAGCAGGAGAAAAGACACCGGTGGCTTGCAAGAGGATTCTACGGAGAATCCAGGTGCTGTGCTAGAAGGGGAGAGGATGAGGAGACTGTCCTTCCTTCCTCCTTGTTCCAGAACATGCATCCACCTCTTTCCCCTACCCCACTGAAGCTGCTTCTCCTGAGGAGGGGATAGAGATGGGAGTGCACCTCTGCAGGATAACTTTTAAAAAATGGTGAAAAAGTGGTGAAATTGACAAGAGTTCCTCTTGTTAGTGTCTCCCGGAAAGTCACGAAGGCACACTGAAAGTGCTACAGGAAAGAGCGGTTAAAAATGTTTAAAAATCCAAGTGCATTTCTGCTGTATGGAAAAAAATGGTGGATATCACATAGAACCACCATTCACAGATGATACAACCACAGGAATATAAACCAAGGTCCTGCATGGTCATCAATCAACACAAATTTTAAGTACGTTGAGAACACAAACCCTTCCAATGGAATAAAATTTCACTTACCTCATAAAGTAGCAGATTTTTAAGCGAATTTCATCAGTGTTTTCTCTGTTGGCATCTCTATATGTAAATCAGTTAAAGAGGTCTTTGTGCCTATGGTTTTCTATAACATCTGCAAGCTACAGTTATCTTGCTTGAATAAGCAGGAGTCATCTATAGGGACAATACATTTTCAACATGTCTATTCATGAGAAAATTATCATAAGAAATATCAAGGACAGGACATAATTCAAACACATTAGGACAAGCACAGGGTCTCCACAACTAACTGTAATTTGCATAATCTGTAAAATTGTACAAGGTCTAATTCCTCCCAATGGCCAGTTGTAAATCAAAAGACAAAATCCCGCATTATTTCAATTTGTTGTTCAAAAACTTCTACATGGAGAGTATTTGAATTATAAACAGACTCTGTTTCACCAATGTAGATCTCTTAAAGGATATAGGGAGAGAAGTTTGCCTGCCAGTTCTGTGGATGGTAGATACCATCGATGCATTAACAGGAAGGTTCTTGGCAAATTATAATTATTCAGTTCCCCTTTGTGATCTGTAAAACCACAGACAAGCCAATTCAAAACAGGTTAACATGCAGGTGTAAACACACAAACATACATATATTCAAATATATATTAAAGTGAAACAAGCCAAGGTAAAAATACAGCCTACAATTATCAGCAATGAAATCAGAAGGAAGGAGGCCAATCCAGTCCCATCAATGCACAGAGATGTATTTGTACCACTTGTTTCTCCTGGGACAGTATAAAGCCATGTCATCTTACCTTGTGGCGGACCTTTGGCCACAAAAAACAAGCCCCTCCTGCAGTTGGTTCCTAACTGCACCTGGCTAGTGTTGCTTTTCTCCATAGCTGCCCTGACCTGGATAGCCCAGGCTAGCCCGATCTTGTCAGATCTCAGAAGCTAAGCAGGGTCAGCCCTGGCTAGTATTTGGATGGGAGACCTCCAAAGAATAGTGGGGGCATGAAGCAGAAGCAGGCAATGGCATACCACCTCTGAAATGTCTCTTGCCTTAAAAACAAGTCTACCTTGTCACATAGTGGTGCATAATGCTAAAACAGCTAGAACGTCTGGCTCCCAGACAACCTTAGGATATCCTGGTTATACTACACATACTGCCAAACAACAACAACAACAACAACAATAATAATAATAATAATAATTATTATTCTCTAGAGCTGCTCTACACATACATTTTTCTTTCATACTAGCCTGCTTAGTGCAGTGTTCAGAATGTCAGACAATGCAGAAAAGACCCAGGTTCAAATTGCCACCCCATGCAGCTCACTGGGAGACCTTGAGCCAGTCACTCCCTCTCTCAGCCTCACTTATCTTACAGGAATGTTGTGAGGATAAAACAGGGGAAGGGAGAACTGTCTTGAGTGCCATAGAGGAAGTATGGGATTAAAATTAAATAAATAAATAGATGGCGGTAATCTCTATGTAGGAAAACGCATATTCTGCATCATTTCAAGTAAGGTGTGAGTTTTCTTGTTGAATGGGAATGTGGTTATAGTCCTCTCTATGTACAGGCAGCAAAGGGAACACTTCTAGTGAACATAAGAACATACGAGAAGCCATGTTGGATCAGGCCAATGGCCCATCCAGTCCAACACTCTGTGTTATACTGTGGTCAAAATCCAGGTGCCATCAGAAGGTCCACCAGCGGGGCCAGAACTCCAGAAGCCCTCCCACTATTGCCCCCCAAGCACCAAGAATACAGAACATCACTGCCCCAGTGCTTCATCTGTACCTTGTGGCTAATAGCCACTAACGGACAGTGGCAGTGAATTCCACAAGTTAATTACTCTTTGAGTGAAGAAGTACTTCCTTTTATCTGTTCTATGCCTACTGTTTATTAATTTCATTGAGTTCCCATGAGTCCTTGCATTGTGAGAAAGGGAGAAAAGTACTTCTCTATCCCATGCATAATTTTGTAAATCTCTATCATGTCACATCTCAATCATTGTTTATCCAAGCTAAAAAGCCCTAAACTCTTTAACCTTTCTTCATAGGGAAAAGGGTTCCATCCCTTTAATCATTTTAGTTTCCCTTTTCTGCACCTTTTCCAATATCATCTTTGAGGTACAGTGACCAGAACTGTACACAGTATTCCACATGAATTCCTAAGCAATATGGAGTGCATGCTTTTTCAAGTGTGAGAAGGTCCTAAATACTTCCTCAGAGTTACAGAAGCCTTCCTCAACTAATCTTGGCAAATGACTTAGAATGTCTGGCTACCCAGCCATTGTTCACAGCCTTCTCCTTTGTAATCTGAAGACTTTTTCTTCAAAATGCTTTAGCTGATTTTCTACAACTACATCCATTTACACCCAGTTGTAAGAGCACCGTGTTAATTTCTTCTACTGATTTCTTGTTTGGAAGTGGTAGAGTGTGGCCTTGCATACTGTCAATGACTTTACAATTGCATCTCAGGAATTTCCCTTCCTTTTTATATATCAGCCACATCAAAGACATTATGGGTATACAAGCACAAATGCATATGTTCATAACCAATTTAGGGAGGGAATCCCAACTATATGCCCAATAACTTTTGAGTCCAAGCATATATTTATACTTCAAAAATCAGCCCAAAAGGACAAGACACAATGAAATGAAATATACAAACTCACACCAGAACAGTATTCTGTCAAAAATACATGCATTTCATACGTATCTTCGAGGACTCATACCAAACGTTTGAATGCAGGTGCTTAAAAGTTCATCCAGCGTTGCAGCCTTCCCCAGTGTACTGGACCCCATCGTCCTCTAACTGTCATCAAAAGAGAGGATGCGCTTCCACCACACTGAAGGAGAGCTGCAGCAGGGGCCCCATCAGATAACTGTCAGTCGCACTCTCTGCCAGACTTCACCAGAAATCTAGAAGAAAGAAAGAAAAGGCCTGGACTTCAGCTTCATATCTGGGCCAAACCTCTACAGTTCTGCTAATCTTTAAAAAAAATGAAATTTCCATTCTCTCCACTCCCAGAACTACATAAGAAAGTGCATACACGTCTGTTCCAGTAAACATTGACACTGTTCATTCCTTCTGTTCAAGGAAGGGATGTACATACCTTGGAGGGAAAAATACTTGCTCAACTCATTTTATTAGGCTAAGAATGCGGAACTGGAATGAATGCACATTCTTCCCCTGTTTATCCTTGCCTCTGGCTCCCCTTGCTCACTTTGTTGTGACCCTTGTCTTAAATTTTAGACAGTAAGCTCTTTGAGGTGGGAAGCTGTCCTCTTGTACTCTGCAAAGCACCATACACATTGATGGTGGCACGTAATTAAATATCTATCTAAAATAAAAGCATGGACACTCTATTTACTTTGAAACAACAGCTGGTGTTGGGAAAATTTCCCCCTTACATCTAACTAAAATATTTGATTTAGAATATGTATATCCCTCCTTTTCATTCAAAAGGATTTGCAAGGTAACTTAATACCTATATTAAAAACCATACACAGCACAATAAAGGAACAATATAATTACAAAGCTGATTAAGGATGTAGAGGCAATAACAAGTACTCTGCTATGGTGAATGACCTCTGAAATAGCAAGATCTTAATGTGCTAATTGAACTCCATTCAGAACCCCAAGCGAACTTCCCTCAGGAGGCCAATCCATAGACCAGGTGTCACCACCAAGAAGGCCCTGTGTAGTCACTAAGCAATCACCCACCCCAAAGTGGGGGGATGCAATGCAGCAGGTCTTCTGAAATGGAACTATAAGAGCAGGCAAGTTCATGCATATAATAGTTTACATATTTTATATCACTCTATACCATAATTCATCATACAAGCGGAACTGTAAATTAATACTTTAATTAACTCTAAAATTGCTGTTCAGATTCATCAGAAAGGAATGTAGTTGTTCTCCATAGCATCTGTACAATGTACTACAAATTCACAGAAGGGATCTTTACAGATCCCCATCTTTTCTTAATATAGTCCTTGCTTCCCCTGAAGAGGCACTCCTGAAGCCAAGGGCACTAGGGAATGGCATGAGATGAGGCATGGTGGCTGCAGTGGGAGGGGGGAATTGCTAGGAATTGCTCTCCTTTTTGTGCGAGCTGTTGTTCCAGCCATGCAAGAGTTCACAAGAGCAGGGGGAAACAGAGTTTCTACCAGTTCCCTCTATCCCATCCCATCCTATCTCATCCCAGACTTCAGGAGCATCTTTTGGAGGGACTGGGATGGGTGGCGGAGAAGGCTCAGCAAAAGGGGGATCTGCTCCACTTGTGGTGGTCTGGGTCCAAGCCATTGATCGTGGCAAGCAATTTCATACTTTACACCAGTTATTAAATTCCATGACCTGATCATGACTTCAAGGGAAACATCCTCCCCTCTCTAGTCATCGAGGTGATAGAACAGGTGAAAAAACAGCATCTTTATTACACCAGCTCTTATTATTTGTGGGGGGGGGGGGGATAAGATTGCAAAAATATTTTTTCCCCACATAGGACTGTACCTTTAAAAGCTTTGTGATGTGAGAAGCAGGAATACAAGACCTGAGGCTTTTCCTAGAGTGCTGAAGGGGTTTTCTAGATGTTCATCTCTACAGCAATAACTACAATACTTTACCAAGATCACACAGTTATGAAACCAGGTTATTTGGAATGAAAGGTCAAATTTACATCTGACTTTCCCGCTAGAATCATTCTAGTTTCAAAAAAACCTGTCTATACCTGTTTCTAGTTTCAATCCATACTTGTTCTAGTTTATAAATTATTGTTTACATTTGTTAATTGCCCTCCTGTGGTCAAGCTGGCATTATACTGCTTTAAACAAATGCTGTTGCTTAGTACTCTTCAGACCCCCTGGAGTGAAATTTGAAACCAGCATTAAATGAGCTTGGGAAAAGACAGCAGTCAAACTACTTCAGAGGGGAGCTGTAAATTGGGCCAAAGAAACCTCAGTGAGTGAAGGTGCCCGTGATTAGATGTTACAACTAATTGGGATAAAGATTTCTGGATTGGATCTAGATGAAGTTTTCCAATGGCAGACTAGAACTTTCCTGCCTCCCCCCTCCCACTGCAGCCTACTGGTGTATGCATTTTCGAACACACTGCTGAGGACTGTGGTCTTCTCTTGAGTGGCATACTTGGCTCTCATCTACCAGTCACTGTCAGAACAGAAGGCACAAAAGGCTGAGGCTCTAACTTTGAATTTGGAAATCCAGAACTCAATCTGGGGGAAATCCACCAAGCATTGCTTCTTGACAAGGCCTGCTGCAATAAGGTAAAGGTTGCCCTTGCTCAAAAGCCAGTTGAATCCGACTCTAGGGGGCGGTGCTCATCTCCGTTTCCAAGACGAAGAGCCAGCGCTGTCTGAAGACTTTTTCCATGGTCATGTGGCTGGCATGACTAAATGCTGAGGCACACGGAACGCTGTTACCTTCCCACCAAAGTGGTACCTATTTATCTACTTGAAATTTCTTGTTTTCGAACTGCTAGGTTGGCAGGCGCTGGGGCCAGAGATGGGAGCTAACTCTGTCATGCAGCACTCAGGTCTCGAACTGCTGAGCTACTGGCCTTCCAGTCCGCAGCTCAGCATCTTAACCTCTGAGCCACCGCAGCTCCTGTTGCAATGCATGGGGGTTTATAGATCCTTTCAGCTACAAAATTATTAAAGATACAGGAGGATTGTCAGTTTATGATACACTGGTTAGAGAGTTGGGTGAGGGTCTGGGACACCCAGCCTGAAATCCCCATTCAGCTGTTAAGCTCATGGGTGATCCTGGGCCAATCACTTTCTGTCAATCTAATCTAAGGCCTATTATGAATGCACAGTTTACCCCAAATTTTCATAGCAGCTGAGTAGTGAAGCTTGTATTTGGATTCTGTGCTTGCATTTCACACCATTCTTCCTCCAGATTTTTTGTTTTCTGAAATCTGGTGTATTTTCTCTGCACGTATAACAAAGAATCATACTTTTCCTAAGTGGGGTGGGGAATTGACTTGTGACATGGTGGTGGGTAGCGACAAAGAGGGTTTTTTTGTGTGTGTCTTTGTAAGTGCTTTATCACAGCTGCATAGTACCAGCAACTTTCTGCCCTCCCTTGCAAATTTGTACAGATTTCTGTTTGAGCATGCCCTTTAGCACTAATGTGTTGAGCAAAGCACAGTTGTGCTCTGACACAAAATTTAAAGGTCACCAATTGGCCTCTTTGGCCATGAGCTTCTTCTTTTTTTAAAAAAAGTTCGCCATTTCTCTTGGAGATTCTCTGATTTGTGCTTTCTCGCTGGTTGCCCTCTTGGCAGTGCATTAAAGAATCTCAGTGTGCTGATTGCATTCCTTCCTCCAAATGGATTGATCCTGAGCAATTCTCTGTTCGGTGATTTGCAGAAAGTCCGTGCAGCTCAAGCGCCATTTCAATGTAGGCATCTGGAGACTGCCAAAATGGTTGCTCCCCCCCTTTTATGAGGCACCATTTGCTGTAGGAAAAGGAAAATATGGAGCAAGAGTAAAACACACACACACACACACACACAACCATGCTGAACATCTGTATGACTGAACAACTCTGAAAATCCCTAGGGCTTGATTGCTACTGAAAAGGGAGATGCTCTGATCTTTATGTTTCTTTTAAATGATGCATTTCCTTAGCACACTGAGGCAGAGGAATAATCCCATCATCTAATTAGGCGAATTATTTAAATAAAGATTTGCATAGATGCTCTAATCCAGTGTTTTTCAACCTTTTTTGAGCTAAGGCACATTTCTTTCATTGAAAAAATCCCGCAGCACACCTGACAATATCTCACGGCACAGTGGTTGAAAAACACTGAAATACAAGATAAATGGGTCATTAGTTGCCTCAGCTCAAGTATTAACTATGACAGTATTACAAATACACGTAATAGCCACTCAACTTGAAATCGTAAGTTACAGATCCAAAGTGAGCCTCAACGGCGGCTCCCTCCTACCTCAGGCCGGCCACAGAGCGTGCGAGCGGAATCAGCGAGAGCGCGCCACTGTTCTTTCTCGCATGCGCAAACGCGTCCCGGAAAGTCAGCCCGGAAGGCACATTTCTTTCATTGAAAAAATCCCGCGGCACACCTGACAATATCTCGCGGCACACCAGTGTGCCACGGCACAGTGGTTGAAAAACACTGCTCTAATCAGTTGCCATGAATTACCTTGCCCCAAAAGTGCTCTCAGAAAACATGGGGGGGAAATCGAACAAAAAGGGAGGTGCACACTAAAGGGAGGAGAATCCATGCAGATGGGGGGGGGGGAACCCAACTGAGATGTACGCTGAAAGTGCTGGAAAACACACATACATAATAGACCTTACTCACAGGGGTGTAGTGGGGATTAAACAGATCACTTAATATGCTACCCTCAGCTCCTTGGAGCAAGAGTAGGATTAATGTGTTAGACAGATTCTTGAGGAAGGACTTTAGCTCACTGCTACAGAATGGATTTTGCACATAAAATGTCTTGAGTTCAGTTCTGGCCACCTGTGCAATTAAAAGTATCTCAACAAACAAACCACCCAGGGAAAAAACCCTTCTCTTCTGAAGCCTTGGAGAGTTGCTAAGAAATGGAGTAGACAATGCTAGGCTGGATGCCTCAGCTTCTAGTTGTTGGTAGTGAATGAAGCTTCTTACAAATCTGGCGCCTCTGATATGGTTTACAAGGATGCTCCTATTCCATCCAAATCCTTGTAGAATTGTTTTTGGGCAGCAGTTCCCCTTCTACAAAAGAGGGGTAGAGGTAGGCGGAATTTTTTTTCATGAATATTTTATTGATGCAAAACACTTACGTAGACTGAATCAGAACACAAATTCTTCTGACACGTTCAGAAATTACAAAACAGTAAAGTTTGTATTCCAAAAAACCAAGTAACCTTTTACAAATCTGCAGGTACCAAGCGACTGCTGAAGAAAAATTTATTACAAGACTTCCTGAAGATGTTTAAGCTCTGGCTTTGTCAAACGGAAAGAGAGTTTCAGAACTGGAAACCCATGTAGAGATTTCTATGGAAAACCCGTTAATTCATTTACAATTATTTTCTGCTGTTTCTTTTAGGAGAAACGTGGAAAATGCATGCTCGGAAGCTGTGATATGGAAAAGCTAATGAGAGAATTTAGGCTGATTTTACACCTCCCCTCTAAAGTAGTTTGACTGCTGTCTTTTCCTGTGCTGATTTCACAGTGGTGTGAAATTTCACTCCAGGGGGTTTAAGTGCACTTGTTAAGTGCAATTGTTTAAAGCAGAATAAAGCGGTATAATACCAGCTTGACCACAGGAGTGCAATTAGTAGATATGGACATTTCAGTGGCAGCACGGTTTCATACCGCACAGAGGTATGGGCAGGTTTTTTTGGAACTAGAATGATTCCAGCGGGAAAGTCAGATGTAAAATCAGCCTTAGAGTGGGGAACTAGCAGGTGGAAAGAGGATTAAATAAATAATTGTTTTCTCTTAGCAGGAACATGGGAGAAATTCTTTGGGGAGAAAAGCAGACTATAAATAAATGAGTGAAATGAAGCATTATGCTTGCCCAGGTGAGGTATTCATAGTGCCATATCCCACGACTGTACAATGGACTGAACCCGGTCTTCTAAAATACAGGCTTAATGTGTGGAAATGGGCAGCTGAAGCTTTTCCTGGCATGTGAAGTAAATAACATCTCATTAAACCCCTATTAAAGGGACATTTTTTCTCCAGACAGTTGGCAACCCTGAATGCAGGCGACTGGAGTGGGCGGGAGGAAAAGACTGACAGGATCCACTGTTGTGATTGCTATGGCAAAAACTATAGATTTAATCAGGGAATTCTCACTTCAAATTTTTTCTCAAAGTGAAAACTTTCAACGCATGTTTCCCCTAGCAAAGAAAATGTCAATTAAAATATAAAGTAGCATCAAAAACTTTTTTGCAATAGTTAGCAGAGCTGCGTGTCTCTTGTCACAGCCACTTGTAGGGCTGCCAAGCCCTGGCTCCCATTCCCCTCCCTCCTCCTACCGCCATGGCTGGCAGGAGAAAAATAATCGTTAAAAAATCACTATTAGGTGACAGTGTGATGTCAGTCCTCTCTAGGAACCTCCAAAAGCTCCATGGTTTTGCCATCAAGTTCCTGGCAGTTCCTGGAGAGATATGAGGTCACTTCATGATTTCCCCCAGAAGTGACATCTCATCATTGCCTGCCATTGCCCCACCCTTGGTCTCTTCCTGGTTGCCAGGGTGTGCCTGGCAACCATAGCCAATAGATGCCTGTGTGAACTATGGAGTCACAGTGTGAATAACAATGTACTAAGAACAATGGAAGCTATCATGTGGCTTTGCCATAAGTACTGCAGCCTGAATAAGGGGCAAACGTGATTCCCTTGCAATCAATGACCTAGCTGGGAATGGTGGGGGAATATTACTTCCCCTGTGCACAACAACTGTCACCACTACACATTACTACTGCAAAAAATGGGGGCTTTGTGTAGAGAGAAAGACCCTGAGAAAGGGGTATCTGCTGTATACAGCAGCCAACTATGATATGACATCCTTGCCTTCCACTCTCCATTTTTACCTTTCTGTGATCTGAATTGTCATAGATGTGGCACTGTACTAAAAGTGAAAGGCCCATCGGGTGGTTCTCTGTGCTCTTCACTCCAGAGTGCAAACACCTGAATGTACTGGGGGAAAACCTGAACAGAAAACGAACTAACTTTTGTGCACTATTCAGATAGGGCCAAAGTAAAGGGAAAATGCCGATAGCAAGAAGTTGAAAAAGATAAGCATCTAAATATATAAGCAAATTCCAAAGGTCGGTGCCTATTACAAGATAGTTCCCCCCCTCCCCTGCTTATGCAGAGTAGAATGCACAGTTTATGAAAGATGGCATTTGTCCCTTTCCTTTTTATTCATCAAACATCAGCACCCTTCCTTCTCCTGTCAAAAATAATAGCTCCTGAAACTGGTCATGCTGTTTCACATGAGTTCTTTTCTAAAATACAGTGTTAACGGTTAAGCTGCTGAAATACTACACAGGCGTTACACTTTAACCTACTTCATAATAGCACAGAGAAACAAAAACACCTCCCCCCCCCCCCCCCAGTTTCAAGACCAAACACAAGTCCTGTAACTTTGACCATTTTGTAGAAGCAAAAACTTCATCAGGTGCCCCTTTGCCTGCCTAGCAACATTATAAATGAAAGCAGATGCACCTGCCAAAAATCTTTGTTCCGCACACCCCTTAAAGACAAGGAATCCCTGTTCTGGACTGAACCTGGCAAGCTGCATCAGAGGACCAGGCAAGCCAGTTCTCTTATTGATTGTTCTTCTTTCTTAAACGCAGAATGCAAAAAAAAAAGTGCCTGTTTTATTTCTATCAGTAGACCGCACTAATAATGGGTCCTGTAAAAGACTGCTGTTTCGTGCATTGCATCAGGAGGGGAGTAAAGGGCGTTTCAGCCTTAAGGTCTTTTGCAAAGAGAAACTAGGACAGTGTTTGTGACTCTAAGGGGGACCCCCCCCCCCGAAACACACACCCAGCCCAACAACAACAGGGAAATTCACTTACTGTATTTGATTCTGCCGAGGTATTCAACACAAACATCTCCCTTCTTTGTCCAGCTGCCAAGTGCTAAAGCATAAACGAGCAGCTGTTTCCTTTGAGCCGGGGTTGTGTGTCTTAACTAGTCACATGCCCCCTCTGATAAATTTCTCTGTTGTGCCAGGAGGTCAGACTCTGAAGATCATTATTCCCCCTTATTTAAAAAGAAAATGAAATTCTTTTCTTAGCATCAGCCTGAGCGGAGGCATTTGACTGGAGCGTGGTTTATGGCCCACAATTGTGATAATCACTGTTATTTTAAAACATCCATGGTAGTAATAAAACAAAACACAACAGCCTTGTCAGAGGGCAGGGCTAGCAAAGATGAGAAGTTAAACATTCTACTGTAGTTTAACTTGCATGTTTTGTTTTTACTAGTATTACAGTACCCTTGTACCATTGGCTGGGGAGTAGCCAAACTCAGGAGGACCTTGCTGGGTGGTCTCCACCCTTAGGATCAGTTGTGGCAACATAGAGTTTTATGTGTTTTCTTTGGCTGCCTTTGCTGTGAAATTGGGTTGGGCATGACCTCATTGCCATGAAATGGGAACCTGGGGTTTCTCTGTGCCTACCTGCACACTTTCAATGGAGGTCCATGTGAGTGTGACAGACTTTCACACATCTTTTTCCACTGTGGGGTCCATGAACTATGTGCACAAAGAAGAGTTCTGCATTTCCTGTTCCTCAGTTTAGGGCAAAACTGGAAGTTCAGAGGAACCTCAGCATATCCCTTAATCTCAGAATAAACCAAACTGGAAATAGTATTGAATTGGTTTACTTGGCAGATTTGTCAATAGGGCTTATCACTGAGGCCAAAATTTTGGTTTCAGTGTGTTACTGTAATAGGGAATGTAGTAATACAGATGTTATTGCTTCCGCTATTATATCTAAAATACATAACAGAGTGAAAAGCAAATGGCAGAGAGTTTTACCTTTTCACACAATGAGAGTTAGATTTTGTTTATTGAACTGACACCAGTTTCTCATTAGGCATTCATACTGAGGTTTTGGTAAAACAAAAATATATTTAAATTGATCAGTGAATGGGCTAAAAGTAAGATGATTAATCAATTATAAATTCTTGAATTGGTTGATTAATCATTATATTAGCATTCTGTGCTTTGGTTTCATGGGTCCAAATTTGGCCCTGGTCACACTTGGAAGGACTTCTGGGTTATTACTAGTCAACAAATACTGATACTCTAGGACTACTAGCCCTGTTCAGTGCTAACTGCTAAAATTTTTACTTCCACTCAGTTGTCTTTGTAATGCCCCTTCTTCACAGAGGACAGCTATGCTGGGGAAACTTCACTTATACCTCCAATTGAATACTCACCAAGTCCCTCTTCCCTGCTGCCCTGGCAGGTTCCAAGAGAAGATGCAGTAGGAACCTTGGATGAATCATACTTCAGATGAAACCCAGGCAGGCAGGCAGCAGTAGCAGCAGCCGAGGAAGCACATGCCGCCACTTCCCATGCTGCCTGGGATCCAACAACTGGAGCTGCAGTGATGCTTCCTCTCCACTCTGTCTTGGATCATGTACCCCAAGTGGCATGAGAGGAGGTGTGTGCCTTCTCTCACGCCACTACCACCTGCCCAGGGTTTTCATTTGCCTTATTTTTCTCACTGTCATTGATGATTCATTGGTTTGTTTATGCCACTTTTACACCATTCATACAATCTGATGCAATTGATATGCAACTGATGCAAAAATCACACTGGGAAATGTGTTAATTTTACTAGGAAATATTCAAAATGGAGAAGAGAATCTGGTGTGGAAATAAAAACGCACATAGGAAAAGCAAAATTGAAATGGGAATATTTGACTCAAACCATCATCTTTTGAAATTTAGTTTCATCCTTTGTTTGAGGTGATGTTTTCTGGCATATTAACAGACATTCTGCTGGAGAATTAGAATAGCTAAAAACAACAGAAAGAAGAGATGAATGAGCACAGGCAGCACAACATGGGATAAATATGAGAGAATGTGGTTACACATACTTAGACTTAATTTTTGTTGGAAAAGTGAGCACATTTAATTAATTAATATATTAATAACCTTGTCTATCTCCCATAAATTTGGGACAGCATAGAACTAAAACAATTAAAATTCAATGCAGTTTATTCTCAGTAGAAAAGTCCATAAAGCTCAGAGGCTTTTTAGACTTTCTCAACCTGTTCATTCAATACAAGTGTTGAGTAAACTACAATACAAATACAAAACACAACTAAAAAAAACCCCTCAGTAAAATAAAATTTAAATTTATGCCAGAAGCCAGCCATAGAATTCATAAAACAGTTTTCCATTTTTATTGTTTGTTTGTTTAATTTATACCCCACTCTGCCCCCAGAAAGGGGCTCAGGGCGGCTCACAAGATAAAATCAACAGGCAATAAAAACAGTAAAACAATAAATGGCAGTAGTAGAAGAAACCAAACTCATGCCTTATGAGCTAATTACCCTTGGAAACTCCAATTTCCAGAGAGTATCCAAAACAGCAGAGCAGTGGGAAAAGGTCATAAACAGGACAGGACAGAATGGATTGAATGCCCACCGCCTCAACCAAAGGCCTGATGGAACAGCTCCATTTTACAGGCCCTGCAGAATTGTGCTAGTTCCCCCAGGGCCCTGATCTCAAACTGGAGCATGTTTCATCAGGCTGAGGTGAGGGCTGAAAAACGTGATGGCCATAGAGTCCATACTATGAAGCGACCGTCTTCTCCAGGGTAACTGGAGAAAATCTCTGTAGTCTAGAGATCAGCTGTAATTCAGGTAGAACTCCAGCCCCCACCTGGAGGTTGTTAATCTTAAACCTAGCTCTCCAGGGTCTCAGCAAGAAAAGTCTTTCCCAACACCTGGAGATACTTAAACCAGAGGTGCCAAGGATTAAATTGGAACCTTCTGTATACAAAGCCATGTGTTTTACTGCTGTACAATGTCTCCTCCTATGTGGACTAAGGAGTTATGCCAAAGACTTCAGAGAAAAGGTAGAGTTTGGGGTTTAGGAAGAGAGATTGAATCATCACAGGCATTCTGGGTGAGTTCCAGCAGCTCAAGGGACTGTGAGGAAACTGGGCAGAAACACTTAATAGGGCAGAAGATACTAGCAGAGAGTTGTAGAGTTGATGGTAGAGATATATTGAGAAATAACATACAGCTGAAAAGGAGCTTAAAGATACATTTGTGCAAGAACTGGTATAGGATGCAGAAGGGATGGAAAGCCTGTGTGGGAATTTAAAGAAGGGTACCTCATGTTCTAAATGATGAGCAATATAAACGATTTGACAAGGAAATTTTTGATAGATCATAGAAGCAAGATGACTTGAGGCACAACAAGGGCTGGCTAGAAAGACGAAGGCATAATAGGGCCCGTCCACACGAGCGCGATAAAGCGGACGGGAATCGTACCTGCGTTGCGTCGCTGCATAAAAAGGCGCGTTAATGCGATCCCACGGTACGTCACAGAATCGGACGGCAAACGTCGGCGCGCGATCACACAGCAGCATCGGTGTGCTGCTGCGATCCCACGCATGCCTGCTTCCGGCTTTTCCGGAAAAGACTTCTGTTTTAGCGGTCTCTTTTTGAAGCGCATCAACGGGTGCTCGTGACGTTGTTATGCTGGTAGCACGACGCTTTGCAGATGTGCTCGTCTGATCCCGTCGGTTTGCGCCGTCGCTTCATCGCACCGCTTGCGTCGTAAATGGGTGCGTATGATCGCGCCCTCTATGACACAACCTGAGCATGAACCAGAGTTTTAGCTAAAGGGACAGTGAAAAAGGAAGGGATATTTCCAGTATTCTAGAGGGAGGAGAAGCATGACTTGATGACTGAATATGAGGAGCAAAGGAGGAATCCAGTAGCTTCATGATGACTGTCCACGGGGAGAGTGACAGTGGTGTTAATACATATGGGGATTATTTGAGAAGAAAATTTTGGAGGAAAGATTATAGCTAAACATACTGAAGTATTTTAATAATGTGATTTATTTATAATTATTGCTACTACGTAAAGAACTGTCCAAAGGCATAACTGAGAGATGGATTGATGGCTGGCAGGAGAGAAAATGACTGAAGCATTTCTCATATTTCTATAACCACATGTCTCCAATGAGCTAAGGACAGCAGCAATGGGCTATTTCATTTTGTTTCCTCAACAAACTTCTGAAGCAAATTAAGCTGAGATTTCATGGTTACCCCCACCTTGATAATGTGGCTCCACTCTACCGAGTAGTCTGCAACGTGTTATCATTTATGTCCGACTCCTCAGTGATGCTGCTGTGCCAGAACTGCAACATATTATATAAGAACTCATACATGCTGATTGTTATGAAACCACGTAGCAACATCAGGCGCCAGGACCCCAGCACAGGTCAAGGATGAAGAGTCCTAGAATCTGCTCTAATCATCTTTGCTTGCTGGTGCTAGGAGAGAAAAGCATTCCTCTTCTTAACTGTCCAAGGAAATTTGAAGGAATTCTCACAGAGTCGATATTATTTTGGATGAGCTGAGTGTCCCAAGAAGCTATGTTGGGTTCCATTTTTTTTTTTTTAAAAAATTGAAATCACAAATTGATTAACAGTCCTAGAAGCTGATGTATTGGCATATCATATATACTGTTGTACTCAGGAGTTTGCAGATTAGGTCTAGGCTCCCTGCCCTGTGTCCTGTGTTATAGTCACATTTGGGTGGCTCAGTTCCCATGCATGCAGTGCCCCATACGGACAGTGACTGAGGAGTGCATGGAGGAAGGGCTTCAGTCATGCCCGCCCCCCCACTTTCCTGACCTGAAATTTGGCCCAAGGACAGTATTCTATTTGCTGAAGGAAGGAACACACTGTGGAAATACAGTATGACTCTCCAGTGCTCCTTTAAGTCCTTCTGGCACCAAGTGGTCTAAGAAGAGCTCAAAGGAGCTGCACATTATAGCCTCTTCCAGTCCCCCCTCCCATTGGGGAATGAGAAATAATTCAAGAGACCCCCATGACACCTGGTACAATAACTCGTTTTTTGAGGGGAAGAATATAGGAGAAAATTGTGCTCTTACTGCCTGCTGCACTCCTCTTTCTGGGAAATCCCCAGAGGCCCAGGTGATGTGGCAGGGTCATCTGGGGTGCACTCTCATTTTCTCTGTGTGTGGGGTGCCTGGAGGATGCAGCTGAGTGTGGCTGTGTTTCTTCCACTGCTGTAAGATCCTTTCCCCACTGGGAGCTGGTCAAGTAGTGGTGGTAGATCTTATGCCAGGATGTGGGCCACAGCAAGTGTGCAATCAGGCCAGGCCTGGTGATTTGCTTTAGGAAAGTGGCAAAGGAAGAAAGAGTTGCCTCCTCCAGCAATATTGTCTCAGTCTGATTTGGGGGATTGCACAGCTGCTTTTAGATTTTTTTTAAAAAAAATCTCAGTCTGGGCCTGTTTTTCATATATCGTGAAGAGGGCTGCACATGAAAGTAGACGTTGGAACAATACCCAAAGCTGCCACTGCCAAGTTGCCACCTTCCTCTTCCCCCAAGAATTCTACCAGCTTCTCAACAGAACTCGGGGGGGGGGGGGGGGGGGAGCTGTGAAAGAAGCTATACATGCACTCTGTAGCCTCTCATGTAGCAACACACAAAATAAAGAGCTGTCCTATGCTAAGTACCCTGACTTTTATTTGCACATATACAGTCCATGCTTGAACATTTGTGCTGCAGAGATTCTAGTTTTACTGCCCCAAATTCTGAATTTTATATTGGCCTGCGGAAAACTGCCTGACCCATGTGGGGAGAAACTGCACACCTACCACATATGGTCACTTTAGATTGCACCACATGACAGTTGCCACCCCATAGCGAGCAGAGCGCGTACCATGTGAAGTGGTATTTCCTGAGATCCAGCATGACTACATAGGAAGAGCAATTCCAGAGGTGCCCACTATGCTGGAAGCAGTGTGCCCCAGAATACTTTGCAACTTGACATGTGCCTCTAAAGTGCACTGTCAGTTAAGCTTGGGAGCACCCTTCCCCTCTCCCACCCAATATGGCAGATTAAACCCAAAGAACTGTGAGTGGAACTCCTCCCATTAAATGGATCCTTCCTGCCTGCCCTGTTCTCCTGCAGCCACTTATGTCACCTTAAACTGCACCTGAGAATCAGGGGACTTGCAGGAACAGTGAGGGTGGCAGTGCAGGGGATAGAGTTGCCAGGTTCCCAGTTGCCAGGTTCCCCCTGGCCTCCAGCAGGAGATGTGGGGGTAGTGTTGCCATATCCAGGCTGGGAAACTCCCAGATTTGGGGATGGAGCCTCGGAGGGCGGGGACCTCAATAGTGGTATTTCTGAGGCTTGGATTAGTAGCTGTCCTCTCTCTGCCAGCTTTCTTTCTTTCTTTCTTTCTTTCTTTCTTTCTTTCTTTCTTTCTTTCTTTCTTTCTTTCTTTCTTTCTTTCTTTCTTTCTTTCTTTCTCTGTCTCTCCCTCCTTTCTTTCTTGCCTTCTGACATACTTCTGGTGATGTCAGGTGGTGTAGCATATGCAAATAAGTTATGCTAATGAGCTCCTGCACCTCTTTTTCTACGAAATGACCCCTGCATAGAGTCAACCCTCCAAAGCATCCATTTTCTCCAGAGGAACTGATCTCTTTAGTTTGGTGATGAGCTGTATTCCCAGGAGTTCCCTGGGTCCCATCTGGAGGCTGGCATCCCTAGCAGGGGAATACAGCTTGAGAGGAATATGTTTTCATGAATGGGTTTGGGTAAATCTCACAATACATTTTGAATCTCAAAACAGTTTCCATTAGGTGGCAAACAGAGACTTCCATGTGACAGTAAATATTTTGTAAAACATTCAGTTGTAGTTCTGTAAAGGTTTCATAGAATCATAGAGTTGGAAGGGGCCATATAGGCCATCCAGTCCAACCCCCTGCTCAGAGCAGGATCAACCTAGAGCATCCCTGACACGTGTTCGTCCAGCCATTGCTTAAAGACTGCCAGTGAGGGGGAGCTCACCACCTCCCTAGGCAGTTGATTCCACTGTTGAACAACTCTTACTGTAAAAAAGTTTTTTCCGAATATCCAGCCGGTACCTTCTCGTGGTTTGCATCTGGGTAGCCCAGGATAGCCTGATCTCATCAGATCTTGGAAGCTAAGTGAGGTTGACCCTGGCCAGTATCTGGTTGGGAGACTACCAATGAACTGCAGGGGCATGATGCAGAAGCAGGCAACGGCAAACCACCTCTTAAAGTCTCTTGCCTTGAAAAACGTATGGGGCCACCATAAGTCAGCTGCGACTTGACCACTGCCAACACCACCACAAAAAAAAGAAGAGGTTTACACAGAGGAATGGCATACAAAATCATTTCTAGAATAGCCACAGAAGAAATTGCTCTTTACTTCCCATTTCCATGAATAGTGAGAAGTTCCAGAGGAGGCACTACCAGATTTGGTTTCCTTTGGATGAGGAAGAATGCACTGGATACTTATGATGTCTTGGTAATATTTGTTTTATATACCAATATTTAGGTAGAGCACAGGTGAAGACTAGATTTGCTACCATACATCAGATCCCCAAAAATTAAGAAAGATGCCATAACCTTCAGCACATTAAGAGATATGTTAATATTCTCTGTGTTGTTCCAGTCTTCCTATCACAACATCCTTGTGTTTGTAAGGGAATGGCACAAGGATTTTGTGTTAGATGTGTGACAGGAGTTTTTGTGCTGCTCAGATGCACAATGGCCCTTTTTTGGCTTGTCACCATGGCACACAGGAAGAAGCAGTTTCACCCCCTACACACACACACACACACACACACAACCATACTGTTTCACATCCTCAAACCTCCATGTGGAGCTGCTACTGGCTCCATTGTGACAATCATGCATAGTAACACAAGTAAAGTGACTTTTGCAACGGAGCCAATAGCAGATGTGAGGATGTGAAAACCAAGCAGGCGGAAGGCTGAAGCTGCTTCTCCCTGTATGGCATGGTCACAAACAGAAAAAGAGTGGGAGTCTACTGTCCTGTGCAGATTCACATGAAATCACATTAAGCTGTTTTATGCTGACTCAGACTATTGGTCTGCCTAGATTGGCTTCTGCGACTGGCAGCTGTTCTCCAGGGCTTCAGGAAGAAGTGTTCCACGTCACCTCTCCCCCGATCCTTTTATCTGGAGATGCTGGGGACTGAACCTGGGACCTTCTGCAGGCAAAGCAGATGCTCTACCACTAAGCCAGATCCCCTCCTCTAATGAAATAATTAGTTGTTATGATGAGGCATAAAGAAGAAAATAGTGACAACAGATAGTCTCATAACACACTTCGTGCTATGTAACATTGAATTCACCCAAGAGACAGCCTTTGGACCTTGTTGTTACTTGACCTTCCTGATAGCCTTTTCCCCCCACCGCCAAATCTGTAATGGCCCCCCTTTAAAGTGCCTGAATCACTAGTCTTTTAGCACTTTTAGTTGGAGTGCTTTGTGCTAAAATGCCTCAGGAGGTTCCCAGAATAAACCTCTTCATTTGACTTTTTTTTTTAGTCCTTCATACAGGCTTCAGTTACAACAGCATGCTCAATTTAGACAATGGTGCTTCTGTGAATTCACTGAGTCTCTCAACCAGACTGCACATTGCTTTTTACTCAGGGATCTGAGAATACTTATATGTGCTTATGAAGCTATTGAGTAAATGGAGCTCCCATATAGTTAAACAGAGGGGACAATTCTGGGCACATATCCCTTTGTTCAGCGTCATGTTTCTTTTGGAGCAGGGGTCCCCAACACGGTGTCCATGAGGGCCATGGTGCCCACCAACACCTTTCCTGGTGCCCACCCAATGTTTTTAGAAAGTAGGTGGTGCTTTTGACCGGCAAGAGTTCTGATTGGCCACTGGAGACTGACACAAGGCTCTTCACTATGCTAGCCATTTTGTGGCCGGCTCCACTTCCTGCAGCAGCTGTTTTGTGGCAGCCATTTTGTGGCTGCGCCTACCACACTATGTCAGAATTTCAAAGAGGCTCCCAGGGTCAAAAAGGTTGGGGACCCCTGCTTTGGAGTATTTGTGCACCTAAGCAATTTAAATAATTTTCATGTCACTTGCTTATTCAAAAGAGCCAGTTTGGTGTAGTGGTTAAGTGCGCGGACTCTAATCTGGGAGAACCGGGTTTGATTCCCCACTCCTCCACTTGCACCTGGCTGGATGACCTTGGGCAAGCCATAGCTCTGTACCAGCTGTTCTGTCAAGGACAGCCTGGGAAAGAGCTCTCTCAGCCCCACCTGCCTCACAGGGTGCCTGTTATGGAGAGGGGAAGGGAAAGGAGTTTGTAAGCCGCTCTGAGACTCCAAGTGAGTGAAGGGTGGGATATAAATCCAATCTCCTCCTCCTCCTCCTCCAAAAGATTTAAACAATTCTCCCAACATTTTAACCCTATTCTATTTTTTAAAATATCAAATAGTTATTTTTTAAATTTAAAAGTACTGTATCAACAGCAATGACACATTTATTCATATGTGTGAATGAGTTGGGGGCAGAGTTTCCAGGAATTTCTCTTGCACAAATCTCTTTTCAATGAATGAGAACTGCTGAAGAGTGTGGCTCCTGGACAAGTGATATTTCAATATAGCGAATTGGTCCAAAAACATTATTGTGAGTTTACACAACTTCCATTCCATTCAACAAGGCTTGTATTGGGGATGTCTCTGATATGTTGTATTCAAAAGGTTCTTATTTACTTTCTTCTTTTTAAAACTGTGGAAAGAGGCTGAGCAAACACCCAACTCTTAATTCAGCCTCCATGTGGCTTGCAAAGGAGAAGATTCTGACAATTTTGAAAATAAGTCCCCCCTAATGCCCAGCCTTCACCACAATACCTCACAGTTTTTTGCTTGCTGTTTGCTTTTTCAAATATAAGGGCTGTTGTCATTCGTGTTTATTTTCCTCACTGGTCCAGAGCTGAGGTATAGCTGGGCAAGCAACAGCTCTTCATGTAGGGGAGTGAATGAAAGCCACTCCAGTATCACCAGGCAAGCCATTTTAAAAATATCCAAATGTGATTAAGATGCCAGCTATAAATAAACCAGCAGCTCTCACATTAAGTGGCTGTGCTTAAAGGCATCTGAAGAACACGATGGAAAGTAAAACTTTCTGTAGATATGGCTGCCTGGGACAGTAAACACGTGAAAAGTCTGCAGGCATCATATGTAGTGTCTGGTGATCAAGCCCGAATTCTACATAATGGATGGAGGCTTTAACTTGAGGGGATGTTGCTTTGCCTTGGACATCTCAATTCAGTTACCTGTCATTTCTTTTCCTCTTGAACAACTGAAATTCCAGCCCACATGATTAAAAATATTGGCAAGATAATGTATTAATTGCTTTCTTTTGTTGAAGGAGTATGCAGATTATGGATTAAGCACAGACATGTTAATCAGAGTCCTTGTGCACTCACTGCCTAAGGCAGACTCCTGTGTGTTCAAAACCTTGCCCAGTTTTTTAACAATGGAATTCCTATGAAAGATATGATTTCACAAGGCTCCTGTGATCAGTGCAGCAATATTTTTCAGTGTTTCATCATAAATGAAACAGTATTAAAAGAGCCAGTTTCTTCAGCTTGCACCTGAAATGCCAAGGATGCTTTCAGTCCATCATTCTAAGAGCCCACACTGCTAAGGTTCTATAGTGATCCCCTTTAAAGGAAAGTAAATGAGGACACGTTATCTTGTGATCTGAAGATGGGTTGGTATGCGTATTTATGGTATGAAAAAGAGAAAATTCATAAAAATTTCCATGACCATATTATAAGAGCCTCTCTCACTAAAATCTGGGTGAACATCAAAGGAAAATTCTATGCCAAAACCCCGAGGTGGGTATCGCCATTAGAAGCATTTGTTAGACCGTCGTTGCTTACAAAACATAATAAAGAAACCTATGAAAAATTACTAGACAAGAATAATGACCTAAAATCTGAGGATCTCCTACAAAAACAAGGAACCCAATTGTTCTGGTGGGAAAGAATTCAATTAAACACAAGATTCATGGAAGACAAAAAAAATAGGTTTTGAGGAAAAACAGAATGATATAGATAAACTATGGTTACCTTCAGGAGATAAGCTAAATCGCAAACTATATAGCTGGCTGATCAACGAATATCTGGAAGATGGGACAATTAAAACTTCGATGGTGGCTTGGATGAAAGATTTTGGGCATGTCATATCTACAGATGACTGGTCTAAAATCTGGAAATCAACAAAATACATGAGATCCATCTCATATAAGGAAAATATATTTAAACTGTTTCATAGATGGCATTGGTCGCCTGATAGGATTGCTAGATGTTTCCCAAATGCATCAAATAAATGCTGGAAGTGTAAGACCAATGCAGGGACTTTTTTCCATCTATGGTGGAGATGTGATAAAATAAAATAAATGCTGGAATAAGGTGCATCAAATGGTTTTGGAGATATTTAATATCAATTTACCAATTATACCTGAGATTTTTCTTTCAAATATTTTACCAGATAAGTTTAAAGAAGGCAAAGTGGTAATTATATATTTACTTACAGCAACTAGAATCTTAATTGCTAAATATTGGAAATCTGAGAAAATACCATCCAGAGAGGAAATAATTTGGAAACTTTTAGAGCTGGCAGAAATGGATAGGTTGCATTTTGCCTGTATTAATGTAAATAAAGATTTCTTTTGGAGAAGATGGAACAGAGTGTATGAATGGATAAACTCTTAAAATGTAATATCAGACTCAAAAATATAAAGTTGTATAAAATTGGAATGTTTGTAAGATTATAATACTGAATAAATAAATAAATAAAAATAAAAGTTCAAGCTTTTCCATCATCCTTCCCTCACATTTAATCAATGCACTAGTTAATTAGAGATGGCACCTCTTTAGTCCATTATTTGCTTGCGGTTAATTTTACCTAATATTACAGCATACCTGACAGTTATCTCTATTTTTATGGTGTGTTTAATGTTGCACAACTTGGTTTGTAATTAGACCTCACTGTGTGAGGGTAGTGGGAAAAGATTAAACCTCTCACACCACAGTGCTTGATCTCGCCCCCATGGCTGCAGTTCACCTTAAAAATGCTGGACAGACGCTGTCATAGATCTCCCAGCATTTCATCTAATTTGGCCCCATGACCAGACTTAAGCAAAGTTGAAAGGAAGCTGCTGAGTCTTGAAAACTCAATCAGTCAGGTCATGGCTAAAGCCTCCTTTGTTATCATCTGCTGTTTTCCCCCTGCTATGAGACAAGCTGAGCAGTGCAGTCCTAAATGCTAGAAACTGGCACACTGCTGGTGTGGTGCTGGTGCAGCTATTCAACATCCCACGCTCTCTTAGCAGAGACAAGAAATGTAAAAAATAAAAAAACAAACCTCCAAAACTCATTTTCAAAAAGCTGAGAACATAGCAGCTATACTGAAATCCCTAATGATTACCCACCAGTCAGAAGATCTGGCTGTCCTCATCCAGGACCAGGGCCATTTCCACCCTGACCCCAGCCTGGTGGAACTCTCTGCCGAATACATCCGTGCCTTGCCTGACTTATTAAAGTTTCGCAGGGCATGTAAGGCAGAGATGTTCTGCCAGGTCTTTGGTTGAGGCCAGCAACGTTTCCTTAGATCTGCTTGGCACCCCCCTCTCCCATGACTGAATGCTAGCACTACCATCTTATTTTAAAATGTTTTCAGTGTTTAAAAGTTTCTGAATGTTTTTAATATTGGAATTCTTATGGTTTTAATTGATTTTATAATGCATTGAATTAATTGCTGTAAACCACCCTGAGCCTTGCGCAAGCAAGGATGGGCGGTTAAGAAATCTAATTTAAGAAATAAATTTAATAATAAATAATGTCACCCAGCTTTGACAGAACACAAAAAGGGACAGAACATAGGAAACCAAGTACCTTCCACAACAGAGGGTGGGGATGGTGGCATGCTCACTACGAGTTCTGCAACTACTACCCTCCTGGGGGCACCACAGATGGGGGGGGTTCATTGCCTCCTGAAAACACATTCCTTTGGGGGGGTATTTTTATTTTTTTTCATATGTGGGTGTATGCGTGTGATTTTGTGTGCACCTGGAAGTCATAGTGACCTCTGGTGACTGACTGTGTGTGCACCTGAAATTCATGGCAACCTCTGGTGACTGACCCCTACTGGAGGCCTGGAGGATATTCAGAGAGGTGGCTAAATAAAGCTTGCACCCACCTCCCAACTGCTGGTATTCCAAGGAGGTCTCCCATCCAAATACTTGCTACAGTTGACCCTGCGTAGCTTCTGATAATGAGATTGGGACTGCCTAGGCTACCCAGATCAGGGCCAAACATACTCCCTTTTGACAGGTGGACATACAGGGAAAGATGTTTGGGCACTCCAAACATATAAACTTTACTTGACAGAGGAAAATCCTTGGACTTTCACAGGCAAGGGTTTAGATCCCAGGAAAGAGCAAATCCGCTGAGGAGCAGCTTTTTGTAAGGCAAGGAGGGCTGTGACTGGGGTTGCCAGGCTCCAGGTGGGGCCTGGAGATCTCCTGCTTTTTCAACTGATCTCCAGCTGACAGAGATCAGCTCCCCTGGAGAAAATGGCTGCTTTGAAGGGTGAACTCTATGGCCTTATACCATGCTGAGGCCCCTCCCCTCCGCAAACCCCACCCACCCTCTCTCAGATCCACACCTAAAGTCTCCAGGTATTTTCCAACCCAGACCTGGCAACCCTAGTTGTGACATAAAAACAGCAACAACAGATCCATAAACTGTACCTACACAGAATGTGTTCCTGTCCAAGAGGGAGCTAGGAGTAAAGCAAAACTCACTTTTTTGGCTAGTTGAGCATTAAGGACCAGTTGTTCTGAAAGAACAGAACCCATAGGGACCTTCCCCTTTGCAGGTCACTTCATTTCAGTGGGGCTTGCAAAAAAGGATATCCTGGTGGATATTTGCTAAGCCTCTTTCCCCAGTTTTTTTTTTTAAAAAGAAGCAAATAAGCAAGAAACTCTTGATCACAACCTAAGAGTCCCCAGCTTGCCAAAATTCAGACAAGTAGGAGAAGGCTGGGCTTTTGGGGAAATTGATGGGCGTGCTGGCATTGTGTGAATGAGTCAATTGTGCAGAGACAATTAACATTCTCACTTGTAGAATGGGCACAGGGAGTTGTGACAACTTTGATATTTGTCTCCTCCTGGCAACACATACTTTTTTGTTGTTGTTGTTTAAAACTAGATATACCCCATCCTTCACTTTCTTTACAGGTGAATGTGTGGACTCACATGTGTTTGTGTGCACACGCATATGTTTGATGGCATCTACCAGTCTGATTTAATCCTCATTTGGAGGGATTTCCCAAGCAAACAACATAGTGTAAATGCATAGCATTCAGTGGAAAAGAGGTTTAATCTATTACTAACCTGCATAGTTAATATGGAAAAAGAACTTATGTCATTACCTAAGTCAGGTGGGTCCCACAGTTTGTCTAAAATAGCATGATTAAAATTCCACAGTAACAATGCAAGTCAAAGCCTTTTATGCCCTCATCGCTCTCATTCCCATTCTGAGTCACAACTTCACATCATAAAACATTTACGGCTGAGAACTTTTTCCTAGCAGCACTCCTTAAGACAAAGCTGGTACTGGCTATTACTTTTTCTATTAAACACTTTTGCCATTATGGCTCATCATTGATCTTTATATTACAGTTACCTCCTCCTCTAACACACTGACCTATGGATCAACAGCAGGTCTTTGCAGCCCTGTAGCCATAGCATGACTCCCTAGGGTTAGCAACTGCAGCAGGCAGCCCTCCAGGAACAACTGTGAGGCAGGACATGGACATAGAGTCCTAGATGAATTCTAGAGCATCTCCCACAACATCACAATGTCAGGAAGTGACCTTGTGCACTCACACAATACCAGCATGCCCTTCCATTCCCCCGATTTGTCTCCCTTCAGCCTTGGAAGTCCCGGCAGGAAATGGGGGTAAGTCTTATGCCAGTAGGGGTAAGACCTATGCTTCTTATGCTAATGCTATGCTTCAGTTCTTTCTATTGGTTCCAGACCTTTAAAATCCTAATGTGTTGGTTGTTGACTGTCCCATTTTATTGGCTGTACTAAATCACTATGTGTAGTTCGCCTTGAATCCCTGTGAGAAAGGCAGACTATAAATAATGTAAATGAAATAAATAACATAAATATCCAATGCCCTGTCTGTTAGGAAACTTCTGATCTATCCCGTTCTTATTTTGAGGCCCAGCTGGCACATGTTAGTGAGAATTCCCACCAAGCAACCAAAACAGCATATTAAACTCTGTTCAAGTGGCCCAGATTGGACTTGGTCCCCCTCCCCCTGCAATTACTGTGATTTACTTCGGCGGCACTAGCAGGGGCGTAGCCTTTGTAAATCCCCGGGGGGGGCGGGGGCTCTTTCGTGCGCGTGCGCAAAGCGTGTGCACACACGGGACCATGTCCCCGCCGCTTCTCCCCCCCCCCCCCGGCCCCAGGGAGGCAGGAGGGCAGGCCGGGGGTGGAGGGGAAGGAGAGGCGGCGATGGCAGCCAGCTGGCCAGCTGACTGGCCACTGGTGGGTGCTCCATTTTGCCAGGGGTGGCTGAGCCCCCCCCCCCCAGGAAATTTCGGGGGAGGCTCAAGCCCTCGAGCCCCCCCGTAGTTGAGACCTATGGGCACTAGTATACTAAAGAAAGAGCACACACAGTGCTGCTACATAGTGCAAACTGGGAAGGCCTTGGCCTGGTCATCTCTTCAACAAGAGACTGTCTAACAGCCTCACATGAAGTACATCAGAAGTTCCTCTCACCCATCAAAGAAATCTGTATAATAAAAAAAATAAATTGATCTACAGGGTTTAAAAAAAAACTTCCTCAAGAATTCATTCTAACTCCCTCAGTTTAACATTACCTCAGACTGTAATCTCAAACCTTGGTAAACCCAGAAGTACAACGTGTTCAGACTTTCTCCTGTGCAAAGCCTAGAGCCTCCTCAGCAAGTAGCATAAACTAACCACAGCCATATATCAGCTTTTCGTTGCCAAAGATGGACTGCAATTTGCTCTCTTCGCAACTGAAGACTAAACACACCAGGATAGTATGGCTGCCAGCTCTAAGTTGGGAAATTCCAGGAGATTTTGGGGTGGAGCCTGGGGAGGGCAGGGTTTAGGGCAGAGAGGGACCAGAGTGGGGTTCAGGTATAATGCCACAGATCCCACTTCCTAAGGCAGCCATTTCCCCCAGGCAATTGATCTGTATAACCTGGAGACCAGTTGTAATTCTGGGAGATCTCCAGCCACCATCTAGAGACTGGCAACCCTACAGGATAACCAAGAGCAAAATGAACATTTTCTTTCTTTCTCTTTTAAAATCAGGTGTACATTAAGAACAAGGCACGGGAGAACCATAAAGAATTCATGGAATTTGGGTAAAAGGCACCATTCAGTACATGTTAGTCTCATGATTCAGTCAAGAATGGCAAAAAACCCATGCATAGTTAGCCTTGGTTGGGGATGGCATTGAATCTTTTTATTGTTCATCTGCCTGTGCAGTTCCATCATTCAAGTCATGAGACTATCCCCTAGTTAGGCACAAGACAAAACATACATTTGAAATGATGAAACCAAAAGAGCTCTGTTATCTATCAGCTGAAACTCATCAGCTGGGGTACAAAGAACTTTATAAGGTGCAGCCAAGGACTTGCACATGCCCAGAGGTATTTTGTGACTTTTCCCATTTGAACAACAGAACTGTGTGACATACCAAATCTGCTTTTGAAACCACCTGACACAGTGCTCGGAGAGCTGCTGGTTTAGAAACACAAATACAAAGGCACTTCAAACATGCAGAAATATTTAGATCATGCCTAATATTTGTATGTTGGCTTCCATTAAAAAGCTCCTTTTTCTTCTTCAACTTGCCCAAGAAGACAATATGCAGACTTGTACTTATTTTTTCTTAAAATAAATAAATAAAAATCACACAACAATGCAAGAAGCTATAGACTTAATAACAATTATTGCCATGATAGCTAAATGAAACCTTCATGTTTAGATGAAGTATATTCCTGAATTTCAGCAGCAAGGGAAATATTTTGTCTTCACTCTTTGTGCATGCGAGTTTCCTTGAAGCGTCTGGGTGGCTACTTTTTGAAACAGAACGCTAGATGAGACAAACCTTTGGTCCACTCCAGAAGGGCTTGTTCTGATTGTATAAATTACCCTTTCACCCAGTCTTTTCATTCTGCTATCAGACATTGGAAAAGCTGTTATGTGTATGTAACAATATCTGGAAAAATTCCTTTCAATTGTAATGTGCCATCAAGAAGGTCCAGTCTGTGTGGATCTTCTCCTTAAATATGTACTGCATAACAGGAAGCTTTTCTTACCGTTAGCTTTATGAGATACTTTCAGTATTTTTTTTCCTCAGAGGAAAAAGTAAGCCTTCAACAAAAAGCTTTTCATGATTAAACCAATGAAGCAAACTCTGATAAAGAAGAAATAGAATGGAAACAGCTGTATTACCTTGTTGAGAGGATATACTTCTGCAGTTGAGGAAGAATTTTGAAGAACTGTTTTATAGGCAAAAGGCAATAATCCCTAAGCAAGTTAAAAAACAACAACATATAGGCTTATTACCTGCATTCCATCCAGCATGGAAAATATGGACACAGCTATGTACTTGTCACGTTCTCATGCCAAGAATCACTGCCTGGGTGTAACCCCTCACCCCCCATCACATACCACTAAAAATTATTTTCCACTTGCTGTGTTAATGATCTAACTATAACCCCTTTTCTGAACAAACAAAAGGTGAATGGACTATTCTGATAGCATATCAGCAACTCAAACATATCCAGTAGCACCTACATGGATATATGTTTACCAGGGGTAATTTCGTAGAAAAAGAGGTGCAGGAGCTCATTAACATACCTATTAGCATAACTCATTAGCATATGCCGTGCCCCCTGACATCTCCTGAAGTGTGTCAGAAAGGGAAGCAAAAGCCTCCCCTTCCCTTCCACAGCTGGCCTGCCAAGGTGGGTGGGGGGAGGGGAAGTGAGAAGGGCCCCATAGAATACAATGGAAAGATTGTGCTGCCGCTGCCATGCAACTCTAAACAGAAGGGGTTTAAATTTTAACCCCTTCTCGCTTCACTTCCTCCACAGGCCCACTGGGAGAAGAAGAAGAAGAAGAGATTGGATTTATATCCTGCCCTTCACTCACTTAAGAGTCTCAGAGTGGCTTACAAACTCCTTTCCCTTCCCCTCCCCACAACAGACACCCTGTGAGGTAGGTGGGGCTGAGAGAGCTCTTTCCCAAGCTGTCCTTGAGGGAACAGCTGGTACAGAGCTATGGCTTGCCCAAGGTCATCCAGCCAGGTGCAAGTGGAGGAGTGGGGAATCAAACCCGGTTCTCCCAGATTAGAGTCCGCGCACTTAACCACTACACCAGACTGGCTCTCTGGAGCTGGGGGAGGGGCTTGCCACCACTGCTATTTGTGCCCACTAGGGGTGTGCAAATAAATTTTTTTGGCCCGATTCAGATTGGGCCAAATCAGGCCGCATCTGTTCCGGCTGCTGAATGACCCCTGCATGTCAGTTTTGGCAATGCAAGCCAATTTGTCAGTTTCAGCCCCATTATACTCTATGGGCCATTGAAGTCAATGGCAAAAATTCATAGGGTATATGAGGGGCTGGAGGAGAGGAGGTTTGAGGAAGAGGCTCCAAATTTGCAGGGTAGCTGTTGAGGCCTCTCCCTGAAATACTCACCATGTTTCAAGAAGATTGGACCATGGGGTCCAATTCTACAGGCCCCAAAACAGGTTGCCCCATCCCCTCCATTGTTCTTTATGGTGGGAAAAATGTTACTTTTTCCCACCATAGAAAACAATGGAGGGACTGGGGGCAACCTGTTTGGGGCCCCGTAGAATTGGACCCCTTAGTCCAATCTTTTTGAAACTTGGTGGGTATTTGGGAGAGAGGCTCCAGCAGCTGCCCTGTAAGTTTGGATCCTCTCCCTCAAACCCCCTCCCACCCAGCCACTTTTTAAGCTGCCATTGAATTTTGGTGGCAATTTGGTGGTGGGCCAAATCAGATCAGAGAATCTGATTCAGCCCATGGCTGCCCTAGTGCCCACTCCTGGGCTGGCGGAGTGCTGCTCCGCCTCGCTTTGGCCCCAAATTACCCCTGATGTTTACTAGGAATAAGGCCTGTTGTGGAAATAAATACAATGGACTCTAGAAAGAGGCTCTGGGAGAGTGCCAAGGCCTTGGGCACTCAGCATCAATTTGCTGTGGCAACCTCAGCAGGGTTGACACAGAGTCCACCATTTTCTCCAGAGGAACTGATCTCTGCTACCTGAAGAGCAGTTGTAATTCTGAGTAATCTCCAGCCCCCACCAGGAGACTGGCAACAATGATTCCCCCAGGAGGAAATGGCTGGTTTGGAGGGTGAAGTCTATGGCATTGTACCTGTCTGAGGTCCCACCCACCCCAACCTCACCCTCTCCAGGCTCCATCCCTCAAATCTCCAGGAATTTCCCACCTGGAGCTAGCAACCCTATCTTCTTCCCAGCCAAGCATCAACCTACCTTTATTTCCCCCTCACTGTTCAGCTTTCCATCTCCCCCCCTGCAGCCTCTACCATGCTCTGAAGCCCTGACTGCCACATCACATTGGCTGTCATAGGGGGGGCCATCTCAGCAGGGTATAAGACACAGAGTCCATCATTTTCTCCAGGGGACCTGACCTCTGCCATCTGGAGAACAGTTGTAATTCTGAGTGATCTCCAGCCCTCACTTGGCGATTGGCAACAATGGTTCCCCAGGAGGAAATGGCTGGTTTGGAGGGTGAAGTCTATGGCATTGTACCTGTCTGAGGCCCCACCCCTCCTCAAACCTCACCCTCTCCAGGCCCCACCCCTCAAATCTCCAGGAATTTCCCACCTGGAGTTGGCAACCCTATCTCCTTCACAGCCAAGCATCACTCTACCTTTATTTTCCCCTCACTGTTCAGCTTTCCATCTCCCTCCCCATCTGCAGCCTCTACCGTGCTCTGAAACCCTGATTGCCACATCACATTGGCTGTCATGGGGGGCCATCTTACCAGAGTATAAGTACACAATGATTTTTTCCCAAAGGCCAAAATAGGTGTGGAAAGGGCCTTTTACTGACAGAACCAAGCTTGGTTGACCAGCAACAGGCACTGAGGGGAAAGTAGGATTCCCAGCTCTGAGTAGGGAAATACCTGGAGATTTGGGGGGGTGGATCCTGTGGAGGGCAGCATTGGGGGGGGGGGGACTCAGCAGGAATTTCCCAACCTGGAGCTGGCAACTCTAGTCAGAACTGGCCCCAATGAGCACCTCACAAAGGCATGGAAAGGGTTTCATTCCTTTGTCTTTTTACTGACAGAACCAAACTTGGTTGCCTACCAACAGCTACTGAAGGAAAAGGAGGTGAAATGTCTTCATCAGGAGACAGAGCCATCTGCCAGTAATGCTGACAGGGAATAGTGGCTGGAGTGGGCAGGAAAGAGGAGCAGACCCAGCACCCGGCCAATGGCACACGAGTACTCTTGAGTGGCAGCTGACGGGCCAATGGCTGATGGAGAGTACTCTGGGCAGGACTCAGGCAATGCAGCCAGTGGATAGGGACAGCTTCTGAGTGACACATCATGGAGCCAACTGATTTAGGAGCATGTAGAATGTTCAAAATGTGCCACCCCAATACTTAATTATATATAAGGAAAGATGGGAGGATAAAAGGGATGCAGTGCCCTGACATGTTGTACCCATTCACATCTATTTACATGTGTAAGCAGTACAATAAAGACACACTCTATGGGATCTATGGGAGCAGAATGGAATGTGAGAGCTCTTCTGCAGAGGTGTGCAGAGGTTGTGGATAATTTTTGGCAGACCACTTAACACCTGCTGGGTGGTGGAATCCTTGCAAAGAACACTGGGCTGTGGACCCTGGTCAGTTCCATTTTATGTCCTTAAGGAAGAAGAAGAGAAGAGAAGAGATTGGATTTATACCCCGCCCTTCACTACCCAAAGGAGTCTCAGAGTGGCTTACAAACTTCTTCCCCTTCCCCTCCCCACAACAGACACTCTGTGAGGTAGGTGGGGCTGAGAGAGCTCTGACAGAAACTGCTCTTTTTCAAGAACAGCTGTGCTAGAACTATGGTTTTTCCAAGGTCATCCAGCAGGTGCAAGTGGAGGAGTAGGGAGTCAAACCCAGTTCTCCCAGATTAGAGTCCGCGCACTTAACCACTACACCACGCTGGCAAATACTTAAGGTGGTGGCACCTGAAAGAATTCACTGGGGAATAAGCTTTTGTGAACCAGAGGGAATTTCATCAGGTGAATATTTGGGATGACTTAACAAAGATTAGTTAACTGTTAAGTAATCCTGAACTTGCACAGTGTATACATCAGTAGACCATAGGGAATATATTTAAATCAGGTAATCCAAGGCTCAAATCACTCTGGTCTCATGAACACTTGTGCACACAAACATTTTTAAAGGTATTCCCAAATGGAAAAATAGAGACAGTGGTTTACCAAGGACAGGGACCAAGCCTGGCAAAAATGCAGACAACTGAAACATTTGTTATTACTCTAGAGGCATTTATTATTTATGTCCTGCTTTTCAAAATAGTTATTATTTGTTTATTAAAATATTTGTATCTTGCCTTTCCTCCTGGCTCAATGCAGTTTACAAATAATAACGAAAAGCATTATAGTTTTATAAGCAACAAACATGATTTGATCACGATAGCCAATAAATCCAAATTCTAATCCAAATCTGTGTATTTAAGATTAGCATTCAAATAAGCAACAATAAAATGCAGCAGATGAACAGCTGACCACAGTAATCATAACTGACAGCAATAGAGAACACAGCGGTGCATACCTTAGATTTATTCAGATGAAACAAGTTGTCATGAGATATTTAAAATGAAAACAGGAAAATACCGGGCAAATCACTTGAGGAAGGATGTTGCAGGTAGGGTTGCCAGCCTCCAGGTGGGGCCTGGGGATCTCCCGCTTTTATAACTGATCTCCAGCTGACAGAAATCAGCTTCCCTGGAGAAAATGGCTGCTTTGAAGGGTGGACTCTATGGCATTGTACCTGCTGAGGCCCCTCCCCGCCCTGCCCCTCCCCAAACCCCACCTTCTCCTGGCTCCACCCCCAAAGTTCCCAGGTATTTTCCAACCTGGACTTGGCAACCCTAGTTGCAGGAACATGGTACTACAGCCAAAAAGGCCATATGCCCAGTCACCACTGGCCTCATCTCAGACTGCAGGGGACACACATGAGGGCTCTGAGGTAGATGTCAGTGAAAGGGCAGGTTTGTTGGGGAGCTGGTGCCCCTTCAGAGAGTCATAGGTCACACCGTTTAGAACTTAGGTCAAAACCAGCCTTTTTAACTGGGCCTGGAAACAAACTGGAAGTCAACACAGGTCTTGCAACACAGGGGGGTTATATGTTTACCACAACATGTCCCGTTAACAACCCTGTCATGACATTTTGGATTAAATTAGGCTCACTTGGAGCCTACCTTACATTCCTTTTAGGTGCCAGGCCAAAACATTTCTCTTTTCCCAGGCTATTAACAAAGCGGTTTAATTTTTTCTTAGCTGTTTTATCGTCTGCTCCAACCCTGAAGGCTGTTTTATCAATACAATTTTAGATGGCTGTGTTTGTTTCATGTTGCTTTTATGCCGTCATCTTTTTATTGACCTGTTTTTATGGGTTTAATCTAGTTTTTATTTACTTGTTCATATTTTTAATGTTTTAATTGTGAGCTGTCTTGCAGAGGCAGCATACAAATTCTATAAAATAAATAAATAAATAAATAAAAGCTTCTGAGAGTTCTTGAAGGGAAATGGTTGCACAGAAATCAAAAGTGCAATTTAAGAAAGGAAGACGAGGGGAGATGCCACATAGGATTTTGTCACAGAAGCACTTCTATTTCTGGTCAACTCAGTGGTGTCAGGCAGAGACTCTTGCTATAAATAATTAAAAGACCTATGAACTAGCAATGCTTATCAAAAGGCCAAATCCTCTTGCTCCAGCAATAATAGGAGATCTCCAGGTGCCCCCTGGATTTTGGCAACCCCAGTAATACTGTTTATTGTGATATATGCAATAAATATATCACAATTTCTCTTAAAATTGACTGGTTTTTTCCCCTTTTGTGATTGCACTCTGAGTATATTCAAAAACATCAGATTTGAACCTTGTAGAACATCATTTCCCCCGCTTTGCCACAATCTATTCCACCCTCTTCTGAAATCTAAAATGCCCTTGTTGATACGTAGTTTTCCAGACCTCAGGTTTAAGAATGGTATCTACTTATTTATGTTACAGTTAAGCCAAAAACAAACAAATAAAAGTAATAAAATAAAAATGCCCAAAGAACACTTACCTCAGCATGCACCTATGTGACCTCCCTTTCCCCATCCAGTTGGTCTCTGCTGAGGGGTTCCTTCATTCCATCGCCCTTTGCATTCAAGGCCTGCTTTTGATAACTTCTGAAGGGAAAAAACAGGGCATTGTGCTTAGTTCACATTCTCAGCAACAATGGCAGGGCTTGTGAGGTCTGGAGCTCAATTCTTTCCAAATTGTTTGGTGAAATGGTAGTTCCACTTCCACCTATTCTTTCCTGACTTGTCTTCCTGCCTCCAGAAGAGCTTTTTCCGTTTCTTACGCTATAAATAGGGCTTCCACAACACAACCTAGAGCAGCAAAGGCATTAGGAAATGCAAGGAAAGCAATGAGCTGATCTCCCTCATGTTTGTCATGATACGAAATGAAGCATTCAGACAACTCATATTACACACTTACCGATATAACACAAGAGGTACAATTTCATTGGTGCCCCTATGGAATCTCTTTTTCCTGGATCTTCCTGTCAAGTCTCACTAACAGCACTGTGTCACAGTGTAAAAAAACCGAATTTTTTAAAATCTGCTTTAATTGCCTGATTTTCCCTGTCACAGGATTTGGGATTTCTGAATACAAATTTAATGGTTTGCAGTGCAGGTTTCCGAAGGAGCCTTGGGTGTTATGAGAAGTTCTAACTAGAAATATAAAAATTCTGGAAATTTTGAAGCTGTGGAGAAGAAACATGTTTTGCCGTTTCCCCCCTTGGCAAAATACAAGAAATTGTTGGGGAAAACTGAAATATATGTAATACTGCCCTATCAAACATAACAAATATTACTGCTTCAACCATGTAAAATTCATCATTTATAATTTACTTAGCATATAAAATTAAAATATTTATCATCTTTATGGAATTTTAAAGTTATGAATGTCTTAGTTTTGTACAAGCAAAATTTCAAATTATCTAATACTTGAGAGAGCACTCTATGCTATTTTAGTGCAGCTTTCATTTTTAAAAAGTAAGTCTCTATCGCCGTCCCACACAGAGATATGCCCCTTTCTTTATATCTCTGTAAGGGAAGAAGCTAGAGACTTACTTGTTGTTGTTGTTTAAATTCAGAGAACTCACTAAACCTACTGTTACAACACTCTAGTGATAGATCAGTATTTTAGTTTTAAAAAACCAAACCTACTTGCCTTCAGGGTGCGGGGGAGGGAACAGTTTGACCACAACAGTCCAGTTGTCGAAAGGTGGGTTGCAGGTGGGTGGAAATGGGCAGGACAAAGAAAACCAACAAAAACATTATACATGAGGGAAAAGGTGACTCAAAATTGGATTCTAGCAAAAGATTGGGGGGAAAGTGGTCAAAAAACTAGGGGGGAAGCAAAACAAAAAAGAAGTGAAAAACTAATGGCACAAAAATGTGTGCATATATCAGGGGAATAAACCAAAGTAGTATGTGGCCAGAACAGACCCCCCACCCCCACCCCCACCCCCAAAATGTGGACAAGCCCTACATCAAGGAGAAAAGTATGGTAGATGCTTTTTGTGGGATGACTATAAAGCCAAGAAGGGTGCTTAAGCCTTTTTGTATCTTTATTTTAAAAATTTCTATCCCACCTTATTTCCTGAGACTCAGGGTGGCTTTTCCTGCCTGCTGCTTTGCTAATCCAAATCATCTTCCCCCCGCTCCACATGTGGGAAGGTCATGTGAGGTATATAAAGACGTATATATGTGTATGCCTTTGAGTGAGCCCTCACAAACTAGTTTCTGTTTCCCTGCTCAAGACCCATATGGAAGTGGCCTCACTTAGTTCCAGTTCTGTTTTGCTAGGTTATAGTTCCAAGTGTGTGTCTGAAGCAATGAAGAAGTCTAGTGTTGAAGATGTCAGAGTCTCCTGTGTACCACCTGGATAGCTAAGCTTAACCCTACACACCAGACCCCAAAGGATAGGATACTATTGGTCAGACATGTTTGTGAGGGCATACGAAAGAGGGCAGCATTTGGTTGAGGATGGTGATGGTTCTGTCTTGGCATTCCCGTTTCCCATTTCTCCTCCCCTGCTCATTCCCCACGAGACAATGGCCCTGTTAGGATTTTAGATCCAGCTGTAGCTAATGTAGACAAGCAATGAATCAGACTATTATGTTTTTAACTGTCTTATATACATCTTCATTTGTTTTGCTGATGTTTTATATGATTGTGTTGTACACTGCCCTGAACATGGTTCCACCGGGGAGGGTGGCTGATAAATCCAATGAATGAACGAACGAATGAACGAACGAACAAATGAATGAATGAATGAATGGACAAATAAGAACACAAGGTTCTGCTGGCCTCCAGAGAGCATTTTAAACCATTTAATACAGTTATCCCCACCACCCAAGAAGCTTTTAATGAGGTTTTCTGCTCCAGTGTTATCCTTCCTTCAATTTAAGCCTTGTTTGTTTGTGACATCCGGTGCTCTTGTCCCCCTCCCATAAGAACAGGACAGTGGCTGCATGAGGACAGGCTTTGTAAATAAATGGGCCATTCTTAAACATCTCATGTTTCACATGTAAGGAACTGACCTACAGAACCCTTCTCTTCATAGGAGCCTAATTTTGTAATCTGTGAAAATATTTTTAAGAAAGCTGCAGTAAAGTAATATAGCTTGCATTATGCTGTTACTTGTGGGCAGGGCTTCTGTTGTTGTTGTTGTTGAAAAAGAGGTGCTGGAACTCTCAAAAGGGAAATGAAATTTTCAATTTGTTTACTGAAAACTCATGAATTTTAAAACATTTTTAAAAGAATTTTGTCAAAGAGGTTCCAGAACTCCGTTCTGGTGTGTTCCCCCAGAAAAAAACCCTGCTTGTGGGAATTCATCTTTTTTTTTTTGTCCTCAGGAAAAACAAAACCTAGCAAGTGCTAAGAAGTAAAGAAAAGCCTTTACACAGGATATCTGTTAGTAGTGTCTGATCTCATCAGACATCAGAAGGAAATCCTTTCAAATCATGTGGCTATTTTCAAAAATACTGCTTGAAACAAAGCATAAGGCACAAAACCCAGTTATTCAGTGTTTGGTTGCCTCTAGTGAATTGAAGCTCCTTAAGGCAGGCAAGATGGAAACATTTTTAGACTGCTACATGAAGTACTATCCAGGAGTGTAGCCAGAAAATTTTGGGTGGTGGGGCATTGGGAAATCCTGTGGGGCAGGGGAGTGGGGGAGAGGGAGAGTTGGAAGCTGCCGACAGAATGGTTCCCCCGCCTGCAGCCAGCAGAAGAGGAAGAGGACTTGGCTTCCAGGGTGCAGGAGGCTGCCATCCACTCCTCCCCCCCTGCCGCCCTCATGACTCATGTAGACAAGGAAGCCAGTAGATGAGTAAGAGGACATGGCTCCCCCTTTTAAACATGGAAGATGACTCAGCTCCCTCTTTTATATGCCGCTCAAGCCACAAGCTGTGATCTGCAATCCCACCTGCAGCAGAGGAAGATGACTCGGCTCAGCAGTGGCCTCACTGCGCCTGTGCCAGCCCAGCCATGTGATCCGCCATCATGCGGCCTGGCCTGGCTCGGCTAGTGCAGGTGCAGTGATGCCACTGCCCAGCCAAGTCTTCTTCCTCTGCTGCGGGCAGCATTTAAAAGGGGGAGCCGAGTCCTCTTTCATGTTTAAAAGGGGGAGCTGAGTCTTCTTCCTCATCTATTGGCTTCCTCATCTACCTGAGTCATGAGGGCGGCGGGGGGAGTAGCGGGGAGGAGCTGGAGTGGAGTTCACAAGTGAGGGGGCAAGGCCCTGCCTTACCACAGCTAGGGGCCGGTACTATCTAGAAAGCAGCATTTTCTCAGAGCCAGACATGATAAGGGCATATACTCAGGTCTGCCAATGCTAACAGCCAACAGATCCCAGCCTGCCAGTTGCCCATGTGTGAATCACCATATGGTAGGAAATGTGGGCTTGCATGGGCTGTGAGGGAAGCCTTGGTGAGTTAGATTCTTCTGGAGATTTTATGTTGCCTATAATCAAAACCCAGAAAGACCAGGAATGTGGTGAGAACTTGAGTGGAAATACAGGGTGTAATCTATACTACCAACATATATTGCTGCTTTTTTAAAAAATACACACAGACACATAATCCCCCAACCTTAGGGTTGCCAGATCCTGACAACTTGCCAGAGGGGGACTTTGGGGGGTGTTCCTGGAGAGGGCGGGAATGTCCCCAATGTGATGACATCACACTGAAGTGATGTCATCATGTTAGGGAGGCAGCCTGAAATGTAAGCAGTGAATTCACCACTTGGAGTTCAGGCACCAGCAGCCCCCGCTTGTAAAAAACATTTAAAGGGTCCCTTTAAATGCTTTTTACAAGCAGGGGCATGCAGCCCCTCCCTTTGGGAGGGAGGCAGACGGGAAGAAGGGAAGCCTCCCTCCCCTTCCCCCCTCCTTCTCCCCCCTGATTCTGCAGCTGGCTTATCAAACTTTGAGAAGCCAGCTGTGGAGGCAGAAGAGAGCTGGCTGTGGGGCTGCATGCCTCCCCCCCTCTGAGTGTTCTTAAAAAGACCCAGTGAGGGGAGGGAGAGAGAGAGGGCAGGGCAGCCTCATTGCTGGCCAAGTAGGGAGGCCATGCAGCCACCCCCTCCTTCCCACTCTGGATCTTCTCGGTGCTGGTGAGGGGAGAGAGAGCGACTGTGCAGACGACCATGTGGTTCCTGTCTCTCCTTCTGTACCTCCCCTCTCTTCTCCCCATCAGCCTGCCAGCTGAGCAGAGAGGGGTTTAAAGTTTAAGTCCCCCCTCTGATCAGCTGGCAGGCTGAGGGGAGGAAGAGAGGGGAGGTACAGCCTCACTGACAGCCAAGACCGAGTCTTCTTCTTGTTTGCTAGCAAGAAGACTTGGTGACCACAGCTGGCAACAAGGAGGCCACGTGGCCAGTGTCCACCACCCCTTCTCATCTCTGGGTCTGTAGAAGACCCGGTGAGGGGAGGGAGAGGGGTGGCCACCGGTGGTGGCTCTTGGGGGCGGAGCTTCCCCCTGTTGGCCAGCTGGCTGGTGGCAAATAAAAGCACACGAAATTGGGGGATCCCCTGCTCCCACATGGGTACTGGCATCCCTACCTAACCTGCATAATTTCTTTATTTATTGCTTAATTTAAACAAACATTATTTATTTATTGTATGGCAGAGTTACACACAGGACATATATAATAATATAAAATATATAACCAAGTTGATACAACAGGTATGCTGACCAATTGGGCAATCCCCATAAATACTAATATCTAGATTTTCAGTCCACTCAATTGCAGCTGGGGAGAGTTCAAAAACCTCTGTAACATCTCCCTGTAAAATATGACTCACATTTCTGTGACAGAAAATAGTTTGGCGGGCTGCACCACAATTGTATTTGGGTCCTGGTATTTTGTTCCATTTAAATAACAGGTCTGCACAATTGCCAAAGCCTGTTTGTATTCTATGCATATATGCATTATCCAAACATTTATATCCAAACATGTTATCAATATTTCAACCTTTGCACTTTCAACTACCTTATTCCAGTAAATGACAACAGGTCTCCATCTTTGAATGAACACTTCTTGTGTGATTTAATTCTCTTAGTGGTTTATACTCTGAAATTTTACTTGTAAGCGTATTAAACCAGCATTTCCTCAACCAAACCTCTGCCAAATGGATAATTGTACAAGGTAAGTTAGGCTGAGAAGGTCTGGCCCAAGCTCACCCAGTGGATTTAATGGCAAAATGAGGAAGATCCAAAGAAACCTTATTCTTTATGTGGTGGCTTGTCTACTTCTTGGTTTACGGGGTTCAGTTGAAGGCCTAGACCAGGGGTGGGCAAATTGTGGCCCGGGGGCCACATGCGGCCCGCCACAGTGTTTTTTGCGGCCCGCCAAGAAGATTTCAGGACCTCAAGAAAATTGAGCCTAAATTCAATTTGCTCTCTTATCCCATCACTGCTGATATTGATACAGCCCCTGAGGAGCTGCAGCTTGAACTTATTGACATGCAGTCAGATCACACTGTGAAAGAAATGTTTAATGGTGTGACATCAGTTGACTTTTACAAATCTTTGTCTGCTGAAAAAATTTCCATGTATGAAGAAATTTGCTGGGAAAATGTTCTCTATATTTGGGTCTACAGATATTTGTGAGCAAAGTTTTTTTTGCATGAAGATCAACAAGAGTAAATATAGCTGCTCTTTAACAGACATTGGCTGAGGACAGACTGGCAATCTGAAGCGGAGGCAAAGCGGAGGGAACTGGAGCGGGGGAAAAAACCCACGGAGCTGGCCGTTCACACTGGCCAGAGCAATGCGGATCAGTGGCGATACGGAGCGTTCAGACTGCCACGGAGCGTTCAGACTGCCGCATAGCCAGCGCGCGCGGTGTGTGTGCGCCGCTGCACTTTTTTTTGTTTTCCTTTGATGTTTTTCGCATGTGCGCACATGCGCACATGCGCATATGTGCAAAACTTTTTGCCGGTGCGTTCACACTTCCTCCGGATGCCTCCCGCTTCTTCCAGTTCACACTGTTAGGAAGCGGGAGGCATGCGGAGGAAGGCCCCTGAACACCGGGAAAAACCGGTGTCCGGGTAAAGCGGAAGGAAAGCGACTGGGAGATGGGTAAGTACGCAACAGAGCCGACGGACAGATGCGCATGTCTGAACGTGCTCCTTTCCTCCATTTGCGAAGCGTGCCTGCCCCGCTTTAGATTGCCAGTCTGTCCTCAGCCATTAACTTGCAGACTGTGATGAGAATCTCAACAAGCAATCTCACTCCTAATTTTAAAAAAATTGTAGAAAAGTGTGATAGGGTACTTTTGTCTCATTAAACTGATTCAAAAATTAAATGTGCTTGCAGCTATAGATGATATGAAATTAGCACAATAAATAAATTGAATAAAATTACCACTATTTTATTTAATTTATATTTATTGATTTTTATGATACAATTTATACCTTTTCTGAAATGCAAAGTTAACTAATGAATGCAATCATTTTAAAAGGTGCGGCCCTCCGCTAACCTCCGCTCCCACAAAGTGGCCCCCAAGCCAAAACAATTGCCCACCCCTGGTCTATGAAACAGATATATTAGCTGTTTGAAACTAACGTTTATTAATTCTGAAATGGTGCATTTATTTACTGAGAATGCAATAGTTTTGTACCAGGTTTTAGTGACGCCTAGTGGCAATTCCTGAAAGTGCATTAGCTCAGGGATTTAAAAGACCCTATTTCCTTTTTGCTGGGTTACCTGTCTTCCATTTACCTTTAAGTTATGGCAAACCCCCCCCCCCCCAAACAATAGACCAATTTAAGACTTTAATTTGTAGTTAATTCAGTACTTGGGGCTTGACCTACATACATCATGCTGTTTCTTTCATAAAGCATCGCTGCAAATCAGATCAAAATTCCAGTGGTGTGGTTTCCATGGCAGTGCTGAGGTTGGTGCACCCCAGTGCCAGTCTCAAGTAACACAGAAAGACTTGTGCTACTGCCAGTTCCATGCATTAAGGAAACCAGGCCGCTGAATGTCAGGCTTGTCTATGGCATTACAACATAAAAATATGAAAAATAATACGCATTCGCAAAACTTATATACACATACAATAATCCAACAGAAAGTTATTAACATTATATGTTGTTCAGTTTCTCCATATAATACACTTTAATTTCAGAATAGATTCCCTAGTTCTCTTAGCATGACACTGAAGGTTCACATTCGCTATGGCTGGCAGTGGAGAAAGCCAGTGGAACAGCTCAGAATTAAGGCTGGGCTCCTGACAGATATTTTTTGTATGGACTGAGCTTGTTCCATATTCCAGAGGCTGTTTCCACAGCAATAATGTGGAAACCACCTGGGAAATGGCTGAATCTTATTCTTTGCACTGTGCCAGTGTTGTGTTTTTCACATTATAGCACCCTTCCAGCTGGCTGGTGTTGCTCTGTGCTAGGATTAGAGGCATGACTGGGGAGGAAAATGTTCTGAATCCCCTGGCTGTTGTCTCCCAGAAACTAGCAAAGAGGGCTTGAAGAGGGATGGCAAAAATTTACTATATCTCATTGCACCTCATATCGCCAGACCTCCCCGGTATCTTGTTCTGATAGTTGAATGAAGAAAGGCAAAAGATTCTGATGCAGCACAAGGTCTCTCCTTTCATGTTTCACGATGCGCATTGTTTATTATTATTTATCCTTATTAGCTGCAAATAAAACAGCTAAATAACAATGCCAGAGAAGAAATAGAGAAACAATAAAGTGCAAAGAAATGTAAGTGCTGTTATCATCATGCAGGTTTGTATTTTTCTATTTATTGCTACTAACAATAACATCTGACTATCACTGTTTAATGAAGGAAACTTCTTTGGATGTTTTCCATTAGCGTAAAATATATTCTGCGTGCCAGCCACTGTTTACTAGTAATAGCCATACAACTGAACAAAGTTTTTTAATGCACACAAAGGTACAATTTTTAATGCACACAAAGGTACAATTTTCAAACAAATATACCAGGTTCATGCTACTTTTGAGAATTATAGTTAGATGAGGTTGTGGGGATTGTCTGCTAACGCTCTTCTTGCAGAACTACAATTGTCAGGGTTCATAGGGAGGAGGCGACAACTGTAGAAGTCTTTGGTTCTCCAGCAACCTTAACAATCTTATGAAATTACTCTTATGCCTTTACCACTTGTACCATTGGCTCATCCAGTAGAGATGGATGAAGTCTCCATTAGAGGAAACATTACCAAAGTTCCCCTTGATGTGAGGATATACATTCTTTCAGTTTTCTCTTCTTTGTTCAAATAATGCTTTTACTCTTTCATTGTAGGGGGAAAAACTGGTATTGTAGGGGGGGAAAACTGGTATTTTGCTCTATGAAGAGCTTGGACCAGAATGAAGGTGACTCTTCTTAAAAAGTTATGTATCAAAAGTTTGTTTTAACCTGCATACCAGTAACTTGTATGCAAACCGAAGGTGACTACCTATTTCTTTTAAAAATTTTCTTTCTTTTGACAGCACACCTGAACAAAAAAACAGTCTTCCTTTCATTTCAATAGGATATGTTTGAGCCTCATGCTGGGAAGTTGGTTATATGAAGAGAAATATTTGCAGGCCCAGCCCGAAAGGGGTGAGGAGATGCCAAGACACCTCCCAATTCCCACTCACATGCATGAAGACAACATACAACCTTCTGTATTGAAAATGGCCACAACTTTCTTGGTCACAGCAGCCTGCAAGAGCCTTGGCACAATGTAGGGCAAATGGATCCAGGCATCTTTTACACAGGGAAGATGTTGATTGGCAGCAGCTATCAATACTCCATTAATTTGTCAGTTTTAAGAGAATTATCCTGGCTGTCAATGCTTATAAGTCCAGGACAAATAATTGTTATAATCTTTAAGCAACTTAGGCCATTGGTTTAAGGCTTTAAGGTACTCCTGTCTTCTGTATCATCCTCTCTGCCTATTGAGGTCATCATTGGAAGACTGCTATGTGTGCCCCACATTCTGAGGCTAGGTGAGTAGCTACAGTAGACCTTTTTTTCCTGCTGAAGAGCCATGGCTTTGGAATGCCCTCCGTATTGATGCTGTCTGATACTGCCTCTGCTAAGGGGTGTGTGTGTGTGTGTAAATGTCTACTGAAGTTCCCAGGGTTCAGTTGATAGAGTAGACAAGAAGCGGGACCTGCGATACAAGCCTTCTCCTGCCCCCCCCCCCCGCAGCATTGGTGGTGAGGCCTGAGCGGTTCCTAGCTGCTGGGCCTGCCAAGCCTTCTCCCTCTCCCTCCTGCAAGTGGCAAGGCAGAGTTTTACTTTTGGAGGGATTTAAGTGTCCCCCATATAGTTTTTTCAACTTGTCAGATTTTTCTGCACACCTGGGGAGTGCTCAAAGTATGCAGGAAAATCTCTTTGCCCCCTATGTACCCCAAATGTGTGGATTTAGATATCTTGGCTATTACATATATAGATTAGATCTTATTGTTATGCAAGCAGAAGTTGCTCATGCCAGTGGCTCTTTCCCTTCCTTCCCACGAAAAGGCTTTGCTGGATATTATGGAATCCTGTGGCTAGAAGGCCACCAGGAATAGGATGAAGAAGGCTGCAATGAAGAATCCAAATCAGGAAGAATTGCACTCACCTTGCACTGGCAGAATTCTTGTTCTATCACAATTAACCCCCTTATTATTCAGTTGACACAAGAGAGAGGGGTGTGCGTGTGTGATTTCACCAGATTCTTCCACATTTCACCCTCCTGGTAGTCTTCTGTCCATGGCAATCCCATGAAACCTACCACTACATTTTTAAGGACTGCAGAGGGCTCCAATGCAAAAGGCATGCTGCTATCACAAATGCCTTCTGCTCATGCATCCCTAGGATCCAACCTAGCAATCTGACATTTTAAAAATAAGTCAAGTACTGAACATATCTGTGGAGACATTTTGCAATCCTTGAGATGTTGAAGGTAAATATTTCAAAGAATAGACAGATCTCACTTGTTCAATTCATTAGCTTTTACCCATGATATCAAAGCAGGATTTCAATGGACTTCATACTACTTTAAAAGATATGTGTTTTCTTCTTGTTTCTCTGCAAAAGAGATTAGATCTCAGGGTGCTTTTTAAAAATAAATAAATAAATAAACTGATTTCTTAACTTTTGCCAAGACAAAGATACTTCAAAAGGGACATCATGTGGTTGTAATGCCTGAAATGAAAAAGTAGCTTGCATAATAGGATCATTGTTATCAGAGTTTTCTAGCCAAACCACAGTACAGTACATTCAACACAGATCAGGCAGGGAAAATTCAATCTCTTCTTTAAATGGATTTTAAATGTGCATTATTGTGAGCAGTATTTCTGGAATACTAGTATTAGAGATTCATTTGTTTCAAATGGTCCCCTCATAAGTTTTGAACTAAAGTACTGTAGGCTTCAGCTGCTTCTAATTTTACACTGTCTGTTAACAATCATCCTTGGGGTTGTCTTGTTAAAAAAAATTGTCTAGAAAGTTTAATACTCTCTCTTTTCTGCTTTAGTTTTTAGAGCTATACACTTTGAATGAATCAATAGGTCTTCTCCTAGCTACATTTAGGTCCATGAGAAACTCTGCAAATCCCTCTGTGAAACACCATACACTTTGGCCGTGGTCACACTGCTGGACTTCATTCTGGGATTATTACTTTCAGGTTGGAATGTTCACACATCCCAACCCCGGCAGCAGCAGCTGGGGGAGGCAAGGCAAGGGCCATCCACTGACTTCTCCCTGGTCTTGCCCCCGGGCTGGGCTGTCCGCCCACCCACCTGGCCACCTCCTCCTGCTGCTACTGTCGCCGCTGCCTTGGCCTTCTCAGTATGCGCCTGGCCTGGGGGCGAAGAGGCTGCCGCTGCTGCCGTCTGGGAGCCTGGACCACAAAGACCGCCTGTGAGCCCGACACGGGCTGGCCAGGACTTGGAAGGCACTCAGTTCTCTTGCGCTGCGCAGCGGGCAGACGCTGCAGTGGGCGGCCCAGGGCAGCAGTCTGTGGTGTATGCCAAGCAAGCATCCTTCTTCCCCAGCCGCCAGGCAGCCACAAGGAGATTTGAAGAGGGATTGCCTGAGGCTGGTGGGCAGGTTGTGATAGGTAAGTTGGGGGGGGCTGCCAGTTGGCGTTTTTTCCTTTCTTTTCTTGCACTTGTGCAAGAAAGGGGAAACCCCCCCCAGATGGGACGATCAGACAGCTCTCTCTTGCAATCATTGCGAAAGAGGGCTGTCCAGATCGGCTCAATCGTGGGTTCCTCATGCGACCTCCGGGAAAATACTTGATTTTCCTGGGGTTGGAAAACGCGGGAGGAACCTGCGATTGAGCCTGCAAGTTCTTTTTCTTCAAGAATTCAGGATAGGTCCTATAGATCATATCTATATAACTTTGTAATATGTCAGCTTGGAGACCTGTCACTGGAGCCAATTCTTCACTTATCAGTTGTTTCAGATTCTCACCTTTCTGCTCTGGAACACCTTGAAATCTTAAAAAAACGTTGACCTTTCCATTAAAAAATGGTCTTTGTCAGAGGACCTCTCTTTTTCTACCACATCCAGTCTTAACTTAATAGTTTCTGTCTTGGCTTTGACTTTTTCCATTTCTTTAGCTGTTTGTTCAGATCTTATTGGCATCAGTAACCTGCTTTTGTAAGTTATCCAGCTTAGAGTTCATTGTAGTCAGCTGCTCCATCAGAGGGCGCAATGCTATAGCCAGTTCAGCAGACAAATCAGTGCTTTCTTCAGACTTAGATGCCGGAAGTGTTGATGTAGTCTTTGGGGAAGGCTTTGTTCTCGTCGCCATTTTCTCTCCCCATCCACTCATTATTATTTGTTTACCGTTCCAGAAAGTTTTTAAAAGTCACTAGAAAGTCTGCTTTAAAGTAGCTGGAAAGAAGCATGCAGTCACTTGCTTAAAATGCAGTCATTTGGCAAAGATAGAGTCCCGAGATCAGATTAGAGAATCAGCCGGTTTAAAGAGCAAGGTGTGTGTGTGATTTAAACCCCCGCTCTGCGCTTCACGTTAAGATCTGAGGAGCCCGTCGGTAACTCACTCATCTTTAGGAGCCATGCGTCTTCGGGAAGGAGTTTTTTTCATTCTTGCTTCAACCACAGTCCCTGCAGCTGTCCGGTGTGCGCCTCTTTGTGCCATTGGGTGCCATGGCAGCGGGACCTATGGAGGCAAAGGAGAGCCTCTATCCCCAGGTCGCCACCTCGGGAGAGGTTCTCCTTGCGCCTCAGGCTAGGAGCCCCCTACAAGGGCTCCAGGGGGACCAAAAGCCAGTCGGCACCCCTCCCAGCCGCTGGGCTTGGGTCGCATCTCCCGGAGCTCTCCGGGGACGCGCCCACCATGGAGGTCGCCGAAACCAGAAGTCGGGAGAACTGGTCCCTTGAAACAGGCCATGCAGCTGTAGGAATAAAAAAAGTGGTGGAAACTGATGGAGCAGCTGAAGCCGGGGCCAGTGGAACCAAGTACAGATTGGGTGTTCAGGTGCTTTCCCTTTGGAGCACACTGGAGACACTTTTGCTTCTTTCAAGGCATTTTCCCTGAGGCTGGCTTTATGGTGTGAAGCCCTTTAGGTGATACTCCTACAGATGACACACCTAGAGGTGTTGTGGTCTTCCCCAAGGCAAAAGAGGCAAGCAACAAGGCTGTTTTACTGGGCCATCTTGGTTCCACATTTGGAACACCTCTTAAACAAGGCTTTCAAAGCCTTGGAGAGTCTAAGTCATTAAACTGAAGAGACAGAAAACAATTTAACTACTATCCTTATCTTTCAGCAGGAACCAAAATGTGGATGAGAAAAAGTCCTTCAGCTTATGGTAGATGAATCATACTAAAACAATTTGCAATGATAAGGGAGTTGTCATGAGTAGAACTTAGAATGGCGTAGAACTTAGAATGGCTTTCCCAAACAGGGTGGTTATTTAGCTATTATTGTATAAAAATTAGGATTATTAACTGCAATACAAATAAATGAAAAGGAATGAAAACTGTTTACCTAGTACACACTTTTCCTAAAAAACGGTAGTTTTTATTGAGTTTTAATATACAGGTTTAATACGTTAGGGTAATTAATAAAAGGTCTGTCTTCAATTTACACATTCAAATACAGACAGGAGCTCAGATCTTTTGTTATGATATACAAAAGGCATCCAATGGTCGTCCTCTAGCAGCTTTGAAACGCGGCAAGACACGTCCTAAGGCATGTTAAGTGCAGTAAAAGGCCACACAGAATACAAAATTAATATAAAGGATTTCTCTCCATGATGTATGCACTTAAAAAAAACAGAAAACAGGGCCTGCTCCACAGGGCAGACAATTAGCAATTTAAAAAAGAAACTGGCCAATGTTCCAGACAAAGACGAGCATTACCTTGTGTATAACAATGTTTAGAAAATTGTTTATATTGCAATTGGATCAAGGTGGGAGGGGAAGCATCCAAAGAAACAGTAGGCAAAGAACTGCTAAATTAACAAGTAATATAAAATATTTCCACAACTAATTAAATGCCAAATAAATCAAGCAATAGTTAAAAAACCCTTTCTGTTCAAAAATAATAGCACAGTTTGCTTATTCTCATGAATTTTACTTATGAACACCCTATATACTTCATTACTTCTTCCATACACAGAAAATGTGTCCATTTGGTCTGTCGCTTTAGTGAAGCTGATGTAGATTAATATCCAGAGATATGTTTTCATGCTTGTTTTCCATATACAGCCAAACTCTGGATTAGGAGAATCCTTAACTCAAGTTAAATACACTTCTTTCTTTCCTTTCCTTTTCTTTATACAGTGCAGAGTATATGGGCTTAAAGTTACGTGGCAGCTACTGCTTCTCTTACTCCAGTTCGCTGTCTGTGTCAGAGTTCAGGGGTGTGCAGTAGTTAGGCTTGTCTGAAGGGATATAGCCAGGCAGACAGACACATTTGTACGATCCTTCTGTGTTAATGCACTTGGCATTCTTGCAGAGAGACATCCTGTTATTCAGTTCATTACATTCATTCACATCTGGAAGAAAAAGCAAATAAAATCAAAGACGGTAAGGTGCTGCAACAGCCAGTCTGATCTGGTGACTACTTTGCCTAATTCTTGATGTCTAGCTTCAGTAAATTTCCATAGGTTCAATTTGGAAGGTATCATAAAGGTGAAATGGGACTAATTCAAGTATTGCTTAACCAACAACTGTCACCACCTGGAGGATAAGGCATTACCTAGCTCATGTTTAAGTACTGTCAAGAAACTTGTTGCATTCTCAGGCAAACCATGGGACTTTGCAAAGATCAGAAACGGTAAGAAAACTCTATAGTTTGGAGCATTAAAAGGGTATTTGGTGCAAAGGGAACTGTTTTTCAGTTTCATCATTCAACATCATGGGGTAATGTTCTTTGGTTTTCTTCAAAATTGGCCACTTTTAGTGCTCATTGTATATAATCTTATGAACAAATTTAAATTGTAAGCTGGAGTAGCTAAGAAAACGAGCTGCCATCTTGGACATCATGGTTCAAATCTGTCTCTGCTATGAAAGGTTCGATGAGGCTGTGCGCTATGCCATGGAGGGCCACTGGCGTGATGAGGTCCATGGGGTCATGAAGAGTTGGACTCAACTGTGCAACTGAACAACAACAATAAAATCACTCAGTTTGCAATCCACTCTCTCTCAACCTCAGGCCTACATTGGTAATATCAGGATAATACTAGCCTACTTTACAGGGCTGTTTTAAGGATTATAGCAAGAGGATGTATGTGATACACTCTGAACACTCAAAGCATTATATAAATGTCTCACATAAAATCTCACAATTTTTTTTTAAAAAGTACATGACAAAGAAAAATATTTTTGTTATATCTCAATATATAAAATATTGAGTTGGGTCATAGGAAACAGGAGAGAAAGGGATTCACTGATCCAGGACATCTGTTGTGGGGACAGGAAGGGAAGGAGATTGTAAGCCACTGAGACTCTTGAGTGAAGGGCGGGGTATAAATCCAACTCTACTCCTCCAGCGTGGTTTAAACTGTGCTGAAGGAGAAGCTGGCCCCAGCATCAGCGTGCCATAGGGAGGTCTCTCCCTGCTGCACACAGACCTAGCTGTGGTGGCTTCTCCTGCAGCATAGTGTAAACCATGCTGCAGGAGAAGCTGGCCCCAGGATCTGCTGTGCTGCAGCTAGCAGATTGATCCAAGCCAAGCCCCAAGCCAAGCTGACGAGAACAGTCTGCTTCCTCCAGTACAGCTGATCCTCGGGCTGTCTTCTGCAGTCCCTTTAAACTTTAAAGGGACTGCAGTAGAAGCCTCTCTGCTGTTTGTCAGGCTCTCCCCTGTTTCCGGATCTACCGGTAATTCCTGAATATATCTCATTTTTTCTCGGAATTTTTTCCCCCCAGAGAAAATCCAGATACATTTGGGAAGCTGAAATATACCCCCCAAATACCTATACTTCTTGGATCGGCGCAGCCTGCCCAGGCTTTTGTGGCACTACTTAGGAAGTTTTATTTTACCATTCACAGAGCTCACGACAGCATACACAATTCTTCTTTGCCCAATAACTTAATAACTATTGACCAGTCAAAATGCTCCATTCTTGAGCAAGGTGACTGAATGGGTGGTGGCTGGATAACTTCAACCTTCCCTGGATGCAGTGATCTCTTTAGATCTTTTCCAGTCTAGTTTTAGACCTGATTATGGGACTAAAACAGCCTTGGTTGCTCTGGTGGATGACCTGCGCTGGGAGATGGACAGATGGAGTGCAAATATTTATTCTTCTGGACCTCTCAATGGCATTCGATGCCATCAATCATGGTATCCTTTTGGACTGCCTTTGCAGGCTGGGATTGTGAGACACCATTTTGTGGTAGTTCCAGTCCTACCTGGAAGGTAGGTTTCAGAAGATGTTGCTGGGGGACTGCTGCTCAGCCCCTTGGCCTTCAGCTTGTGGAGTTCCCTTAAGGTTCCACCTTGTCCCCTATGCTCTTTAACATCTACACGAACCAACTGGTTGAGGTCATCCAGAGATTCAGGCTGAGCTGACAACTATATGTAAGTAACACTCAGCTCTATCTTGCACCTCTGGCCAGTCCTTGAACTGATGCCTGGAAGTGGTTTTGGAATGGATATGGGCTGATAAACTGAAGATGGAAATGTCACTGGTGAGTGGAAGGTCTTACCCCTGAGATTTATGGTGTCACCCTTTTATCAGAGTTGTGCTCCCTTTGAATGACCAGGTCCACAGTCAGAGGGGGGGGGTGCTCTTGGACCCAGGCCTACTGCTGGATAAGCAGGTGGCAGCTGTGGCCAGGAGTGTCTTTTACCAGCTTTGCTTAGTTAGCCACTTGTGGCCTTCCCTGGGCAAAAAAGATCTGGATGCTGTGGAGCATGCCCTGGCTACAGATTAGATTACTACAACGTACTCTACATGGGGCTGCCCTTGAGAAGTGTGTGGAAACTTCGATTGGTACAGAAGGCCAGGATATTGACTGGAGTGGATCCTAAGGACCACATTACTCCAATCTTGTCCCATCTACACTGGCTCCCAATCTGTTTTTGAACATAATTCAAGGTGCTGACCTTTAAAGCCCTATTATGGTTTGGCACTAACATACCTGAAAGACTGACCACTCCCTTTTGGACCTGTCCAACCACTACAGTGATCTTTGAAGGCCATGCTTTGGGTGTCACTGCCTTTAGAGATTAGGTGGAAGGCAACCTGGGAGAGGACCTTCTTAGCAGTGGTACCACAACTCTGGAATTTTCTCCCCAGAGATCTAGTCTGTCTCCTTCTGTTGCTATCTTCCGCCACTCCTGCCCAATGTCTTAATTGTTGTTTTTATGTTTTTGTATGCATTTTAGCTCTGGTTGTAATTGTTTTAATAATTTTGTTGGTTTTAATGGCTTCTAAAATGCAATTTTATTATATATGTTCTAATTTGTTGGCCTCCTTGGTGATCCTTATGAGGGCAGAAAGACAATATATATTTTTGTTAAATAAATAAATATTTTATCTTCAACACTATAAGGTTGGTTAATCTGGGAATAATGACTGGCTCAAGATCACCCACCAAGCTGGCATGGAAGCATGAGGGCTTGAACCCATGTCCCCCACCTAGTCTGATTATCAAACCACTACACCACACTGGCTCTCAGAGGCAGAAACTAGTCAGAGGGTCAAAAATACTGATTTTACTGACCAAAATTCCAAAAAACCTGACCAAATACTGACAAAAAACACTACAATTTAATGCCAGTCTATTGATAAGATAGCATTTAAGAAGTAAAACTAGGACATCATTAAAAATGATTATCTGGCCTCCACCATCTCCACAGTACACCTTGTTATGGAATTTTCAAAAATGAATTATTTTTAATAATGGTAGAATTGACTTTATTGGGTCCTCCAATATGAACGCCAGATCATCCACAAAGGCTTGCAATTTATATTCTTCTCCTTTTGTCCTGAGTCCTTTTATTTGTCTATTCTTTCTTATAAGATCATTTACTGTTTCTAAAGTGAATATAAATAAAAGTGGAGACAATGGGCAGCCTTGCCTTGTTCCTTTCTGGATTTGAATGTTCTGTGTCAATTCTCCATTTACTATTATCTTTGCGTATTGTGTTTTGTATATTGCTTTTATTGCTGATAGGAAATTTGCACCACAGTCCCATAATTCCAGTTTTTGCAGCATAAATTTCCAATTCACGTTATCAAAAGCCTTTTCCGCATCCAGAAACATCAATGCTACTTGTTTTTCGGGGTGTACTTCATAAAATTCCAAAGTGTTAATTATTGTTCTTATGTTGTTTTTTAAGTTGTCTGTTTGGGAGAAATCCCGCCTGATCCTGATGTAGCACTTGAATCAAGACTTTCTTCATCCTTGTGGCTAAGACTGTAGTGTATATCTTATAATCTGAGTTAATAAAGATATGGATACAGGATTATGGGCACGTAGCAGGACTTAAAATAAACTTTAGAAAAACAAATATGATTGTTAAAAATTGTACACTATCACAAATCCCTAAATTACAGGAAATATCAGGCATCGAGGTAGTAAAGAAAGTGAAATACTTAGGCATAATAATATCCAATAGAAATACCTCTTTAGTAGAAGACAACTATTATAAGCTATGTAAAGAGATAAAAAGTGATTTGCAGAAGTGGAAGGATTTAAAAATATTGTTTATGGGAAGAATATCAACAATAAAAATGAATATACTCCCTAGATTTCTCTTTTTAGCTCAAAACCTACCTGTAAAGCGAAATTTGAAATTTATGAAGAATCTTGATAAAATATGTAGTAAATTTATCTGGAACTACAAGAGGCCAAGGATTTGGTGGAAAATTTTGCAGGACAAAAAAGACAGAGGTGGATTTAGTCTCCCAAACTGGAAAATTTACTATAAAGCCTCAGTACTAACTTGGATAAGGGAATGGGTGACTCTGGAAAATATAAGAACATTGAACCTAGAAGGACATAATTTACCTATGGGCTGGCACGCCTATGCATGGTATGAAAAGGAGAAAGTTCATTCTAGATTTCAACAACATACAATAAGGGGAGCACTGATGAAAAGTTGGAAGCAAATAAAAGAAAGGTATGATAATAAACTTCCTAAGTGGATATCACCATTGGAAGCTTTTATAAAACCTACATTGATTACAGAAACTAAGAGAGAAACATATGATTTATTGCTAGACAAAAATAATAATTTAATAACTGAAGAGAATATAGTTTGGCAAGAACTGAAATTAACTTGGTGGGAGAAGATACAAATAAAAGCGAGATATAACAAGGATAGTAAAAAGGGCTTTTATGAAGGGAAAAATGAATTGGACAAGATATGGCTGTCATCAAGCGATAAATTAATTCAAAAGCTATATAATTTACTACTTGAAGATTATATGTACAAGGAATGTGTAAAAACCACAATGGTCACAATGATGAAGGATTTGGGACACACTGTAGAGTATGATCAATGCTCTAAGATATGGAAGACTGTAAGATTGATGAGAGCTGTTGCATATAAGGAAAATATTTACAAGATGTTTTATAGATGGCACTGGACACCAGACAAAATAGCTAGATGTTATGCCAACACCTCCAGCAATTGTTGGAAATGTAAGAGCAATGTGGGGACATTCTACCATATGTGGTGGAGGTGTAATAAAGTTCAAAGATTTTGGCATAAAATACACAGAATTATACAAGAAATAACAAACTTAGAGATGTCATTCATGCCAGAAATATTTTTATTAAATATGCTTCCAGATAACAACAACAGAAACGATACGTATCTTATTACCTATATATTACCAGCGGCTAGAATAGCAATGGCAAAAAGTTGGAAACTAGATAAAGTACTGACAGGAGAAGAAGTAATATATAAAATTCTTGAGGTAGCAGAAATGAATAACTTAAGCATTAATTTACAGGGAAAAGATCAAGAAATATATATAAAAAGATGGAATCGTGTATATACATGGTTGAATTAAAAAAAGGAACTGTAGACTCACACGTATGTAATAATGTAAAGCATTTGATGTAATATGTAAGAAAGTAAATGACTGTTGTCTATAAAGTTGTGGATTCTATATTGGGTTAGATTAAGAAAAGAAATCACAGACTCAAACATGCGCAGTATTTGAGATGGAGGCTTGTAGGGGCCCTGCCTCAGATATTTGCTAAAAGAAGATATTTATGGTTAGCAGTCGAATTAGAATCTAGGTATTGAAAGGCACGGTATAGAATATATGTAATGGTATTGTTTTTCTTTCTTGTAATTGACTACGGATGTTTTTCTAGTTAATAACTGTATTAGTTGAAAAATAAAAATAAATATTTTTTAGAAATGAGAATTTTCAAAACTGAAGATAGGACAATGTTTTCATTATTGTACAAAATTTAATGCAAAAAAGATTCCCTTTAAAAAATAATGGCATACTGCTGATAATAAAACAGCAAAACATTAAAAACCATACATAAAGTAATCATTATGACAACAAAACATAATTCCTGTAAAGCAAGACTTGTCTTTGCTTTTACTTTATCTTTGGTTTTTTGATGAAAAAAGACATTATTAATGCTCTTTCTTTTCTCAGCAGTTTTCTGCACTGCACCTGCAAGCATTTTTTCTTGTCTTCTTCCATTGCTTTCTCCACTCTTTCTAGTATGAGCTGTGCATGTTGAATCCCACAATATCCTTTTTCTCAGCAGCCTCCCTCACACGTTTGGTTACACCACTTAGCAAAGTTTGAGCAATCATCCCCTTCTTGTTCCATTGTCTTAGCTTTTTCAGTTTTGTTTCCTTCTCTGTTTCCTTTTCACTGTCTATCTTCTTAAACCTTTCTAACTCTTCTGCCTTTTCCCCTTCTTTCTTTTCTTTTTCTTTTTGCTCCTCTTTAATGACACACTGGTCATCACAATATTGTTTGTAATGAACATGAGCTCTTGCCTGTGTGATATTAACTCCTGTGTGATATTAACACGGTATACCTTGTTTTTGTATACATGATATAAAGTTTATTTGACCATCAGGTGGGCATTTAAAGTGCTCTGACATGCTGGCCCTTTCATTGGTCAAAATGTGTCCAGATTTTGAAAACCCTCTTTCTGTATCCACAGTACCATGCGATAATGGTAATGCTGCTTTCACCACCTTGGTAACCAGTGGGTATTTTGGATCTCCAGATGGGTTTGTCTTTTCAAAGAACTGATTCCAGTACGTATCTATGTGGCAAGTGTCACTGGTAGTTTCATCTTCAAGTCTAAAGACATTTCCATTCACCCGCAATCATGTCCAGTGGAATATCCATTGGGAGTTCTGCTGCTACTTTCATTATATCCTTGTGGGTTCCTTTCTTGACTCTCTGTGCTGGAGCTAAACAATGAAGATATCTAAGGATGGGCTTGTCCAAAGATGACTGGAGTAAAAGGGGTTTGCAGGCTGCTGTGAAATGTTTTTTTGCTTCCGTTAAAAAGAGTAGCTGTTCCTTTTCAGAAAGTTTTTTCAGCTAATCACAGATTCTACTTTCACTGATTACTTTTCTCACAGGCATACTGTGTTCATCACTGAAGGCTTTAAAAGACAATGGTGCTTAACTCTTACACACACGATTCATTATGGTTCTTGTGTTTTTACTTCATTCTGCATCAGATACACCAAGGGTTCTTCTTCCTGGAACACTCCAGTGAACTTTGTAAATAAGCAGGCAGTTGTGTAACAAAATATCAGCTCTGCTTTCATTGTCTCATGTTTTAAGAGGTTAATTATGTTTCTATTCTTTGTGGAAGATTTCACTAAATCACTTTCACTCTTAGGAACAAAGTCCTTAAAGTACTTCATAACTGAGCTGAAAATAATCTGTCTTCTCATCATGTTTTCCCCAAAATGCAGTAATGAAAACAAAAAAAGCCATACACTACATTCACAAAAATCAAAGAAATACTGACTTTACTGATCACTTAAAAAAAAACAAAAAACACCTGACAAATTACTGACCCAAGATGAAAAAACTGACTTTTACTGATTTTACTGACCATTTTCCACCCCTGAGCTCTCTGCTAGGAATTTCATTTGTGCAGTTCCCTTTAAAATGAGGGAAATGCCTGTTCATGTCAGTTGGGGTGATGGAAATGCCTTGGACCATAGGATCATACACACTGAACCAGCAGACCTGATCCCCAAAATCAGAGATGAAAGGCCGTCCTCTCTGTCTGGTGTGATGGCTTTATGTGAATAGCCTGTATGAAAAATACTGTAACGAATTCTTACCAACACATGTCATTTTGGCCATGTCCAAATGGTAGCCATCAAAACAGTCACAGGTATAGCCTTCCTGTACTCTTACACAGCGTCCATTTTCACATCCATTCAGAATGCCACATACTTCTGCTTGCAACTCCTCAAAGCTGTTCAGGAAACCTGGGAAAAGAAAATGTTGCAAATGAATGCATTCAAGAGCTATTAGAGCTTCATTTTCAAAAGCTGCTTACATAATCTTACAGCGCATAACAAAGACCTGCAGTCTAATGCTTGCTGCAACAGTGCAAGGTATTTAAAATGATATTATGCTTGTGGTACATACACACTTAATAAGAAGCATTTCTGCAAAAGATATGACTGCATTCACATGAAGCTTCATAAGAAAATTGAACACAGTAGGAAAAAAAACCCACTGGGATGCACTTCAGGTCAAAAGTCAATTCAATTGTGGAAGGAATGCTACTTAAAAAATAGGAACAGTAGCATGCAGATACTTCCTGCAAATGCTTTCCAAAGGAGAATATGAAAGAGAAATCATAGGAAGTTCTTCAAAAGTAGTTGCATTTTTCCATATCATGCATAAGTGTCACAAGGTGCAGCAGCTGCAATCATTGCTATACTGGATATTGATGAAGAATAGGTAAATCAACACATCTCTCTATATAAAAGAAAGTCCCCTCACCGTAAAATCAATGCCCAGGTCAAACCCCTGGACGAGTATCAGGCTAGTTTAAGATATAGAGTTGATAGTGGACTCTTCTTAATAAGATTCTTTTGGCATGGATCCAGCAATACGCAAGTGGAAACAAACGGACTAGATGCCCAGGATCATGTACAATACCTAGAGCTCTCTTCCCAATACATTATAAAGCCCAGAACATGAATGCACAAGATTTTGCACAACTGGAAACACATGTGAGGACACAGTAAATCTGACTTAGCACAAGTGGCTACTGTGGCTACTTCTTCTTGTGCTTCTGCTTGTGTTCATGTGGATATTCTGTGCGGGATCCAACCCATCATATGTATCTTTAATTACCAGATGTCAGGATCTTCTCACCATCTGCTAGAGTGGGGGAAGAAGCATGCCAGAAATATCTTTCACACACACACAGTGACTGTTGACCATCTATTAAGTTTCTAGGGCCATTCCATATGCAGTTCTAGTTGCTAGAAGCAGATTTCTCTTGTTCCCTTGCAACACCCTTTGGTGATAAACCAGAAAGGCAACCCACATATACAGGTTGCTTACCTGTAATTGGAGATCTTCGAGTGGTCATCTGTGCATTCACACCTCTGGGATTAAGTGCGCCTGCACCGATCCCGATCGGTAATCTTCAAAGCCTAACGGATTTTCGCGCCAGCTCCCCGGTCACGTGCACGTCCCACTGCGCATGACCCGGGGAGGGGCACAAGGATCCCGCCAGTTCCTTCTGACCGCTGCTAACAGCCCCCAAGAAAAAATGAGGGAGACCGAAAGCAGAGGGGAAGGAGGGCGGGTGGTGTGAATGCACAGATGACCACTCGAAGATCTCCAATTACAGGTAAGCAACCTGTATATCTTCTTCGTGGTCTCTGTGCATCACACCTCTGGGAGAATAGCGAGCAATAAACACACCACATACCTGGAGGTGGGTACTGGAGGTCTCACATCTGAGCTGCTTGCAGAACTGCACGGCCCACCACAGTACGTTGATGGACACCTAGGGCGTAGTGTTTCACAAACGTGTGAGGAGACGCCCACGTTGCAGCATTGCAGATGTCTCCCAGGGGAATGCCCTTGAGGAATGCCATGGAAGCAGCCACGGCTCGAGTGGAGTGTGCCCGGAGGTATGCCGGCAATGGCCTCTTGGCCAGGAGGTAGGCAAATTTTATCGTCTCTACTATCCACTTTGAGAGTCTTTGAGACAACAGTTTCTGTCCCTGCCTGGGCAAGGCATAGGAGACGAAGAGAGCCGGAGACTTGTGAAATGGTTTTGTCCGGTGCAAGTAAAAGGAAAGAGCTCTCTTGACGTCAAGAGTTTGTAAACTGCGTTGTGTCGGGTCCTGGGGATCAGGAAAAAACACAGGTAACATGATGTCCGCCCCTATGTGAAAGTCTAAGACTATTTTGGGCAGGAAGGCGACATCAGGAGCCAGGGTAACGGCATCATGGTGGAAAGTGAGGTACGGTGGGTTGCAACGAAGCGCCGAGAGCTCACTCACACGCCGAGCGGATGTGATGGCTACCAAAAATGCAACCTTCCACGAAAGGAGTTGAAGGCTGCAGGAAGCCATGGGTTCAAAGGGTTTGCCCATTAACTTGGTAAGGACCAGGGGTAGGTTCCATACCGGGACCAGTGCCCATACTGGTGGATAGAGGCGACGCATTCCCTTGAGGAATTGTTTTGTAGTAGGGTGGAAAAACACTGAGTAGCCTTCGATCTCAGGATGGTTGACTGAGATGGCTGACAGGTAGACCCGGATAGATGAATGGCACAGTCCTCTATCCGAGCAGGACAAAAGAAAACCAAAAACGTCATTAAGGGTAGCGGGGACGGAAGGCCGTCCTACTGAGGCCAGAAAGGCTAGAAATTTATTCCATTTTGCCGCATATGAACGACGTGTGGATAGTTTGCATGAGTTCAAGAGGACTTGTGCAATGCGCAAGTCTATTCCTGAGGTTGAAGCAGCCAAGCTGTCAGCTTCAGTTTGGGCACGTCGTGGTGCAGCACCTGACCTCCATACACCCAGAGTAGGTCTGGGTCCGTCGGGAGGTGGAGATAGACTTCTAGGGAGAGATGGAGAAGTGTGGGGAACCAAGGTTGCCGCGGCCACCACGGTGTGATGAGACTCGCCCATGGTCGCTCTGACATCAGACATTTGTGTACCACTCGTGGTATCAGGGGAATCGGGGGGAATAGATACAGCTGTCTCCCCGCCCACTGGAGAAGGAGGCCATCCTCGAGGGAGGTCGGATCCGCGCCGGCTCTGGAGCAGAAGAGATGGCACTTCCTGTTCTCCCGAGAGGCGAACACATCCACTGATGGGTGCCCCCAGCGATCGAAGATCGGGGTCAGGTAGAGGGGGTTTAATTCCCACTCGTGTAGGGATGCTCCTCCCCTGCTCAGGAAGTCTGCTTGGGCGTTGAGCAGCCCGGGGAGGTGAGTTGCTACGAGGTGAATGCCGAGGGACTGACACTCATCCCAAAGCTCGATAGCTAAGCGGCAGAGTCCACGGGAGACCGTCCCACCCTGACGGTTGATATAATACATGGTGGTCGTGTTGTCCATTAGAACAGCCACTGTCTTTCCCAACAGGGATTGGTGGAAAGATCTCACCGCATAGAGAACTGCCAGCAGTTCCAAGAAGTTGATATGGTTGTGGGCCACAGCAGGATCCCACTTGCCGCCGACACCATCCAAGTGAGCTCCCCAGCCCCATAGGGAGGCATCTGTGGTGATGGTCGCCGAGGGAGGCGAGAGCCGGAAGGGTGCACCCGACTTTAAGTTCTGGGGCACAAGCCACCAAGTCAGGGTTTCCAGGACTTGATCTGAGAGCCGGAAATGTTTGGAGAGGGAGTGAATACTGGGACGGAAGCGTCTCAGGAACCAAAGTTGCAATGGTCTCATCCGCAACTTGGCGAACGGGATCACTGCCGTGGTTGCGGCCATCAGGCCGAATAGGCGGAGTATTTGTCTGGCTGTGGCCTCCTTGTCCTCCCGGATGGATTGGAGGAGGAAGACTATGTCCGTTGCCCTGTTGGGGGGCAGAAAAGCCCTGCACTGCAGGGAGTCCAGAATGGCTCCGATAAACTGCACTCGTCTGGAGGGAGTGAGCATGGACTTTTTGAGATTTATTGTCAACCCTAGTGAGTCTAGGGTGTGGAGGGTTACTGAGATGTGGTTCTGTAAAGTTGTCACGGAGGGCGCAACCAGTAGCCAGTCGTCCAGATATGGGTAAAGGTGGACACCCTGAAGCCGGAGATGGGCCGCCACTACTGCCATGAGTTTCGTGAAAACACGAGGAGCCGTAGAAAGGCCAAAAGGTAGAGCCTTGTATTGGAAGTGACGTGGACCGACCGCGAAGCATAGGAACGGTCTGTGAGACGGATGAATCGTCACATGGAAGTATGCATCCTTTAAGTCCAGCGTCACCATCCACACGTTGGCTTCTAGCAGTGGTACGATGGTTTGGAGGGTAGTCATGCGGAACTTCTTGTAGGTGATGAACGCATTGAGGTTCCGAAGATCTAGTATGGGACGGAGTCCGCCATCCTTTTTTGGTACCGTGAAGTAGCGAGAGTAAAAACCCTGCTGGAGATGGTCTACGGGTACCGGCGCTATGGCATCCTTGGACAGGAGGGCTTCGACTTCTGATGACAGGGTGTCGGAGGGAGGGGTGACTACGAAGTAAGAGTCCTGTGGTATCTGGAAGAATTCTATTTGGTAGCCCTCTGCTACTACAAAGATGTTGTCTGATGTTATGAGTTGCCATGCGGGTAGGAAGGGTGACAGACGGATGGGAGGACCGGAGCGGATGCGGGAGTCAAAGACCCTGCTTGTTCAGTTTGGGAGGTTTGGACTTGGAGGTGGAAGCGGTTGGAAAACGTGGCTTGTGGCCATAAGGTTTCTGCTGATAAGCAGAGGAAGAAGGTCTTTGCCATTGGGGTTCAGTGGGAGATCGCTGTGGCTGCTTTTTAGACCAGGACCTTTGCCAGGTTTTCTGTTTCTGCTGTCTCGGTTGGGAAACGCCCAGGTTACGAGATGTTTTTATGCTCTTGTCCAGGTCGTGGAGAACTGTGTCCGTTGTGGAACTGAACAGGCCTTCGCCCTCAAAAGGAAGATCGTCCACCAAGGATTTAGTGTCGTGTGGAAGAGAAGTCGACCTCAACCAGGCATGGCGTCTAAGGGCAACTGCTGAAGTGAGCGTCTTGGAAGTGACATCTGCAGCATGCTTGGATGCGTTGAGCTGGTGTTTTGCCAAGACCATGCCTTCCTTCTGGATCTTCCTGGCTAAACGCTGTTTATCCTCAGGAAGATGGGCCAGAAGCGGTGTCATCTGCTCCCACAGGGAATATTGATACCTGCTCATACAGGCTGTATAGTTTGCAGTTTTTATACCCAATGCACCTGCTGAATAAAAACGTCTCCCAAAAGAGTCCAGTTTCCGTCCCTTTTTGTCAAGGGGGGAGGAATGTCCGCTACGGCCTCTAGCAGAGGGGGTCACAATGACTGAGTTGGGTTTGGGGTGTATGAATAGGGATTCTGCTCTGGGTTCTTGGAGCCTGTACACATGATCCAGTCTCTTACTAGAGATTGGAGTTGAGGAAGGGTGCCCCCAAGATTCTTTAGCGGTGTTCATGAGCACCGAGATAAGCGGTAAGGCTACTGCGGTAGATGTATCCATCTGCACGATGTCGAAAATGGCATCGGTAGCGGTAGGGGTCAGTTGAACCGTAGCTAGGGCCAAGGAGTGAGCCATTCTTTTGATGAGCTCCCCATATGATTTTACATCCTCGGAGGGGGAAATCGGTAGGTTGTCGGCAACGTTGGGGGATGGCGACGGGTGGGTGGGTGATTCATCTTCAGAAGTGGAGGACGCAGAGGAGTCCAGTATTGACCATTCAGAGTGTTCAGAAGGAGACATAGGAGTCGACGGGTCCGGTTGAAAGGGAGGGAGATCGACATCAGGCGGAGTTTGTGTCGGTATCGACATCGGTTTCGGCATCGGGAGACTCTGGATGACGTCGATTGGTGATCCCATTCTGACAGATACCACTGCGGTGGTGGAGGGTAGGAGGAACTGTACAGGTATTGCCATTGATGAACGTCCCACGGCACCGAGGAGGAGGGGAGACGCCAGTCTCGATCGCTTCTCGGCGTCGGTAACAGATCGGGCCCGGTCTCGGGGCTACTTCGAGGGATCTGGGTCAGCTTGATGTCGGGTTCCGAATCTGCCAACTGAATGGGTCGTGGCATCGGTGTGGCATCACTCACGCCCTGGTGGGTCAAGCTGTGGGGACCCGAGCTGGATCATGTCGGACGCGGGATGTGTCGACGGAGCACTAGAAGCCTTCTTGTGCTTTAGCTTGCCCTTTTCCTCCTTGCCCTCTCTGCGTTTCTTTGCAGGAGTGTGCAGCAGAGGGAGGGGTCACTTTGGTGCCGATTTCTCGGTACCAGTGGTGCTCCTTACTGGAGACGACATCGGGCCCGTTGGAGCCGATGGTGATGCTCCCGAAGCGTCAGCTACAGACATCTTCGGGGATAACGCTGCTTCCAAAAGTGCCATTCTCAACCTAGCCGCTCAGTTTTTGCGGGTTTGTTTGGAGAAGGCAGTGCAGCTCGAACACGAATCCACACGGTGCGACTCGCCCAAGCACAGAAGGCAAAGATAGTGCTTGTCCAGGGGAGCTATCTTACTCCCACAGTTAAGACAGCGTTTAAAGAAGCCCCACCGCTGGGCCATAGGCCGAGCCGGGAGTAGACAAGGAAGTTCCAAAAGCGAGTCCAAAAAACAGTCCGTAGGTCGAAAAGGGAAAGAAATCAGTCCGAAAGGCTTTTCCAACTGGAAAACGAAAGTTAGCTACTGACCAAAGCGGAGAGGGGATCCTCACGATGCGGCGGTCAGAAGAGAACTGGCGGGATCCTCGTGCCCCTCCCCGGGTCATGCGCAGTGGGACGTGCACGTGACCAGGGAGCTGGCGCGAAAATCCGTTAGGCTTTGAAGATTACCGATCGGGATCGGCACACTTAATCCCAGAGGTGTGATGCACAGAGACCACGAAGAAGATCTGAAAACATGTTTCTGAATATGGTTTTTTCTACCTGGATTATGCACTCATCTAAGGGCATAACTATACATTATATTGATAATAGTGCATCCCCACAACAAAAGGCAGAACAATGTTTAACCAGACACCCCCCCCCCCGGCCTGGACCCTTAAAATTGTTCCCGCTCCCAGCTGGCCTCAATTCTCCCCTTTCTGTGTGAATAGCCTGACTAGGTGGCAATTTCTCAGCTTCAACTTTTGTATGAAATTTGATTATTTGGGCCCACTTCAATATGAATCCTAACATAAATTTGATGGATGACCTGTGTGGGAAGGAAGATTAGGGAAGCTAAGCAGGGTTGGCCCTGGTTAGTATGTCAAATGGGAGACCCCCAAGGAATTCCAGGGCTGCTGTGCAAAGGAAGGCAATTGCAAACCACCTCCTTTTGTCTCTAGCTTTGAAAACTCTACAAGGTGTGTAAAACAGAAGACGTTTTAGAGAAGCAATAACTGAACAGAACTGAAGATGGCAGTCAAACACAATCAAACATCATCTAGGTATAAAATTAGAGCAGCATGTAATTTCAATAGCTAAACCAAAGAAAGAACTCAATCCAGTGCTTCAACTCCCATTTTGGTCTCCACAGTGATTTTTTTTTTTAACAAGTAAATTCTATTCCAAAACAATTCAGTGATATCAGGCCCTGCGTATACTATCTTATTAATTTCTCAGAGGAAAACAACGCCTGATGTTTTTGGAAGCCTTCTTTAGAAAGAGAGATACAAGCACCTTATTTACCTCTAAAGATACCTCTAAAAATGGGGGGCATCATTGGATGTTTCCACAGGACTAAACACCATTAATCATGAACATAAGGACTTTCTTATTCTACTAAAAGTACAGAAATGCCACCAAATTTCTTTTCAATGTGATAAAAATGCAGTAAATTACACATACAAAAATGCATTTTGGTAAACTGTTGATTTAATCCAAGATAATAGGGCCAGGACAAACTGCCACAATATATACAGCTTCTTTCACAAGAGTGTGATAGTTCATTTAGATTGTAAGTGCTGGCTGCACTGCTGTTATACAACACAGCTAGTTATATTACAAAAGTCAAAAACCCTACTGGGCAGAAAAGCAAGGGTGTGCTTGTACTTTACTAAGCTCCATACAGAGCATGACGAAATTTTCCTTATACCGTAGTTGCCCAAGCATACTATGCAATCTGCTTTAAAATGTTTTGTTTCTACTTCTAAGAAACGTTTAGAGCAAAACAGAATGGAAGAGGGAAAGCAGGTTTGTAAAGGCCAGTTTCCCATACTTCATTTTGAGGCACAAGTAGCTTAACCAACAAACAACCTTTGAAACATCTGGACTGAAGCCTCTGCTATTGATAATTGAACCAGTAACCTCAGGAACATCAGGCAGAAATGTAGCCTATGTATTTCCAACCGGCACTGCCCTATCACAGGGAGACCTGCCACACCAACCAGGACACCTTATTATAGCAAGAAGTTGGCGCAAGATGCTTTTCAGAGGTCCATCAGTGGCTAATAGCCACAAGGTATAGATAGGAACTCTCAGTTTAGGGCAAGTGATACACTGTATTCTTGGTGCTTGACCGGGGGGCAACAGTGGGAGAGCTTCCATGGTCCTGCCCCCACTGATGGACCTCCTGCTGGCACCTGGTATTTTTGGCTACTGTGTGACAGAGTGTTGGACTGGATGGGCCACTGGCCTGATCCAACATTGGTTTCTCTTGTGTTCTTAATGTTCACATGGGGATGGGCTTGTGTGATCTCCTCCATTGCTCGGTGGTTACAGATATAGTGCAGCAGCTGCCAGGCTGCCACATAGCAGGTTTCACTGCATATTCCTAGTCCAGTCCCTTTGCAGTAGCTATTCCTCTTTGTAGAGCTATTGCTCTATGTCATAAGGGGCTTTTCCAGGTTTTTTCAAAATTCGCAATTGAATATTGTTATAACATCCTAATAACAAGGCTATCAGTTCTCTGATAGCTTTCATTTCTTAAAAAAGTAAGCCTTTAGCTCCTTTCCCTGCAGGGATATAAGGGAAAAGGTACATCTTTGCAATGAAAGGAGCTTGAGACCTACTTTTGCTATCAAACAAAAGCTGGAAATTTGGAGAACCCAAAAGACTCATTATTATGGTGATATTCAACTGCTGATGGTGTTTTTTAAATTAAAAAAACAGTGGCAGGGGACAGGGAAATGGTACAAAAGTGGGTGGGACTGGGAAGCCAGACTTTCCCTTCCATGAATGTCACCCTGACCATCTCAAAATATCGCAGCAAAAAGAAAATTGCAGAAAAGATGGGGAACACCCAAAAAGTGCACAGAGGCACCACAATACTGTGGGGAAGTGGGGGGAAAATTCTTCTTCCCAGCAGCAGCACCCAAGTCAGGGCAAACAACTTGTGTAAGGGATCCTGGGTATAAGCTCTATAGGTGGGACAGGGAGGGATGGGTTGTTGGTGTTGCATTGTACATCAAAGAGGGCACAGAATCAAATAAGTTAGAAAACATCAAGGGAATTAACTCCCTAACAGAAATGATATGGATGGAAATACTGGGCCCTAAGGGTTATTTAAAAGCGAGGGAGTACCATTGCTTACCTGATCAAACCCCTTAGGCTTATTTTGAGATGAAGAAGGAGATAAGGGAGGTGAGTAAAGCAGATAATGTTATTATATTGGGAGACTTCAACTATCCTCACATTGACTGGGTAAACATATGCTCAAGTCATGCTGTACAAATAAGATTCCTAGACATTATAAATGACTGTACACTAGAACAATTGGTCACAGAGACAACCAGAGGGGTAGTGATCTTGGTTCAGAGCGGGTCTCAAGACCTGGTGAGAAATGCAGAAGTTTTTATACCAATTGGGAACAGTGACCACAATGCTATTAACTTCAGCATTCAGATCAATGGAGTATTACCCCTAAAGTCCAAAACTATAACCAGGGGTTATTTGGGGCCGGAGCTAGGTAGAGCAGAGCTCTGCCAGCCCAGGAGTGGGCACTAGGGCAGCCACAGGCTGAATCAGATTCTCTGATCTGATTCGGCCCACCGCTGGATTGCCGCCAAAATTTGGCAGTGGCTTAAAAAGCGGCTGAAGGGGAGGGGGTTTGAGGGAGAGGCTCCAAACTTACAGGGTAGCTGCTGGAGCCTCTCCCCCAAATACCCCCAAGTTTCAAGAAGTTTGGACAAGGGGGTCCAATTCTACAGGCCCCCAAACAGGTTGCCCCCATTCCCTCCATTGTTCTCTATGGTGGGAAAAAAGTAATGTTTTTTCCCACCATAGAGAACAATGGAGGAGATGGGGCAATCTGTTTGGGGGCCCATAGAATTGGACCCCCTTGTCCAAACTTCTTGAAACTATGGGCCCCCAAACAGATTGCCCCATCCCCTCCATTGTTCTCTATGGTGGGAAAAAACATTACTTTTTCCCACCATAGAGAACAATGGAGGGAATGGGGGCAACCTGTTTGGGGGCCCGTAGAATTGGACCCCCTTGTCCAAACTTCTTGAAACTTGGTGGGTATTTCGGGGAGAGGCCCCAGCAGCTACCCTGCAAGTTTGGAGTCTCTCCCTCAAAACCCCTCTCCTCCAGCCCCTCATATACCCTATGAGTTCTTGCCATTGACTTCAATGGCCCATAGGATATAATGGGGCTGAAACTGACATTCGGCCCATGATGTTGGGGGCATAGCATATGCTAATGAGTTATGCTAGTGAGCTCCTGCACCTCTTTTTCTATGAAATGACCCCTGACTATAACATTTGATTTCAAAAGAGGGAACTTTACAAAAATGAGGGAAATAGTAAAAGGAAGCTGAAGGGTAAACACAAGACAGTCAAATCCCCAGAGGACCCTTGGAAGCTTTTTAAAACCACACTATTGAAGACCAAACAGAATGCATTCCACAGGTTAGGAAAGGCACTGCCAAGTCTAAAAGAATTTATTTGTAAATGATTTGGAAACGGGTGAGTAGTGTACTGGCAAAGTTTACAGATGACACAAAATTATTTAGGATAGTGAAAACCAAGGCTGACTGTGAAGAGCTCCAAGATGACCTCCACAAACTGGGTGAGTGGGTGACAGTGTGGCAAATGAAGTTCAATGTTGGTAAGTATAAAGTGACAAAAACTTGGGACACAAAATCCCAGCTTCAAGTATAGGCTAATGGGGTCTGAACTTGCTGAGACTGAGAGGGAAAAAGATATTGGGGTTGTAAGTGGATAGTTCAATGAAAGTGCCAACCCAGTGTACTGCAGCAGTGAAAAAGGCAAACTCTATGTTGGGGATTATTAGGAAAGGGATTGAGAATAAAACGGCCAAAATTGTAATGCCCCTGTATAGATCCATGGGGTGGTCTCATTTGGAATGGTCACCATCTCTCCAAAAGGATACTGCAGAACTGGAAAAAGTATAGAGGAGTGTCACCAAGATGATTAGGGGGTTGGAGCACCTTCCCTAGCAGGAAAGCCTGAAGAGCTTGGGACTTCTCAGTTTAGAAAAGAGACAACTAAGGGAGGACATGATAGAGGTTTATAAAATTATGCATGGGGTGGAGAGAGTTGACTAAGAGAATTTTTTCTTCCTTTCCCGAAATACTAGAACTCAAGGGCATCTAATAAGACTGATAGGCAGTAGGTTCAGGATGAACAAAAGAAAATACTACTTTACACTGAGTGATTACAATGTGGAATTTGCTGCTGGAGGATGTACTGATGGCCTCGGGATTAGACAGCTTTAAAGAGGGATTAGAGTCATGTCTACTAATGGCTTCTAGCCATGGTGGCTGAAGGGAACCTCCACACTCAGAGGTACTAATCCTCTGAATCCCAGAGCCAGAAGGCAACATCGGGAGAAGGCCTCGGCCTCTGTGCCCTGTTGTTGGCTGTCCAGAGGAACTGGTTGGCCACTGTGTGAGACAGGATGCTGGACTAGATGTACCACTGGTCTCATCCAGCAGGTCTCTTCTTATGGCCTTATCTAAGCTAGGTTGTACTCCCTGACCCTTATTAAAACTACCATGTCAAATTTGTTTGCTGCTCTGGATAATTATCCTACAATCCTAAGAATACTTTCCTGGAATCAAGTCTCCCTGAATAAAACTGGAGTTAATTCTGAGTATACATGCTTAGCACTGCCCTCTGTGAGACTGTGCTTTTGTAACTGCTTCATAGATTGGACCATTTTCACGCTTCCTCTTGCCACTGTGCCCTGCCCCAAATTCAACAGCACTCAGGTTTGTCAGAATCACTTATTAGTTTGATTGCTTCTTACCACACAGATGTCTATTTCAAAATGTAGCACAGGAAGAGGAAGAGGGCATTGAAGCCACAATTTGCCCCATTAGGGAAATTACATGTAGACTCCTCAGGGCCATTTCAGGTCAGGAAAACAGCACCGGGGGGGGGGGGGGGGGAGACTTAAGGCCACTCTTTGTGTGCACTGTGGTCTTAATCTGAATCAGGCTCCCACATGCCTGGGAATTAAGGTGTTCTCCATGCAAGGACAGGCTTGCATAGTTTCTCTCCTGAGCTGCAGCTGCTCTTGCAGCACAACAGTAATGAGGCTTCCTGGTAGTTTTGGGGGTTTTTTTAATTGGAGATTGAATAGCATTATATTAATATGCCATTATACTGCTTATACTGCCTTTCCCCTTATACCTCCACAACAAAAGGGGTTAAAGACTTACTTTTTTCAAAAAAGAAAGCTGAGAATTAAGAGAACCTGATACATGTATTGATATAACAGTATATTGATACAACGTTGTTCAGTCGCTGATTTAAAAAGAAAAGAAAAAAGCCCTGGTGTCAGGGAGAGGAAATGACTGTTGCACAGAAAACGGCTGCTGTGTGGGCAGGACTTGGAAATTTTGAACTTTCCCACTCACTTAGTGGCTATCTGGGCTTTGCTGCAATCATTCCCAAAACTACAGAGCAAAGTAGGTTTGGGACAACTTGGTGGGCTGTTTTGGCATTGGGCTGGATCCATCTGGGAGAAGATTGGGCCTATGTGCCCATCAACCCAGTTGGGAGTCCCCTTAAAAGGTCTTGGGGGCAGAGGCTTAGGGAGTCATGCCCAGCTTGGGGGCTGCTAGGCTCTCCTTGCCACCAGGTGCCAAGGGGAACACACAGTACCCTAGTGTTCCCATTTGTCTACTACCCTGGGGTTCTTTCCTCTCAGCAGATGGGCTGAGGGACAGGTTTCTACTAGGGAGCAGGTGGGCTGCTTGATGCCTTCAATCCTTCACCCTATGCCAAGTCAAACCTTTACAGCTCTAATCTTTACAGCACACATAATCAATAAAGTTGTGGTCTGTTATATTCACAAAATGGTGTTGTCTCTGTTCTTTGTCAAGCCACCAGGCCACCCATTCACTGTGGGGGCCACAATTACATGGGACACAAACTGAAACTGGGATTTTGCACCTGTAAGGCATGTGCTCTATTAACAGCTAGCAACCCCCACCCCCCCAGTACAGGCTCTAAATTGAACCCCAAAGATGTACAACAACTTGAAGGAAAAACACTGCTCTTTAGCTGCTGTTCAACAGCAGTAGGTAAACTAACTTATTTTCCCAACGCTTTCTCTTTCATCCCGATGACTATAACCTATTTCTTGTATAGTATTTCTGTATGGTATTTTGCAAAATTTCAACAAAGCTGCTATTTAGCTACAGCTCAGTTCAAAGCACTGCTTTGTTTAATTAAAATCATATGATGTTGAAATGGTTAAACCTTATACAACTCTGTGTAAGACAACTGAGTTTGTTCAGCATTCAGAAGAGATGAAATCATTAGGTTGGCTTCTGCTGAGTGTATCTGTGTAAGGGCCAGTAAAGAATGAAATATACAAAAACATCTACAGCTCTCTTGTCCTGCTTGCACTTATTTTTCCTTTGCTTCCCTTCATGTGATATGATATGTTAACCGAATGCAAGAAGAAAGTGACCCGAGGAAAAAGGGAGTCTGTAAGCAACATACAGGTGGAATGGGAAGGGTCTCTTTATTACCACTAGCGGTGTGCAACATTTTTGACCAGTATTTTTGGTTTGGGTCTACTGGATCTGAAAAAATGCTGGGATTCCCAAAAAATCCCTGATCCAAATACTGGTATGGTATTCAGACAGAAATCCTGAATTTTTTTTTGGGGGGGGGGGGTCTAATAGACCAGAAAGGAAAAATGCTGGTAAAAAAATATCAGCCCGATCCTGGGGCTGCCTTGGTTTCTCCTGCAGCCCAGTTTAAACTGAACTGCAGGAAAGGACAGCACAGAACTTTGCCAGTGGAGAGCAATCAGCTCCCCATGGGCACAGCCGATCCCAGCAGGGGTACCCTCTCCTGCCTCCTGGTTTGAACCGAGCTGCAGGATAAGGCAGCACAGAGTTGTGCCTGCAGGGAGTGATGGGCTCCCCACAGGCAAAGCAATCCCAGCTAGGCTGCCCTCTCCTGCTTCCCCCGGTTTAAACCAGATGGCAGGAGAAGGAAATGAAGAGACGCGCCTGAAGGAAGCGATTGGCTCCCCGCAGGCACAGCGATCCTGCCTGAGCTGTCCTCTCCTTCCAAGCAAGACAGGTTCTAGGCCCCTGCTGCTGTTCCATGATCCTGGGCACACTGCTCATGTTCATTGTTCAGACAATGAAAACAAGTATTTTGCAAAAAAAATCCCTCAACACTGAATAATAGTGTTTTATGGAAATAACTTTAGTTTCATACACATCACAATGAGTGACGGACACTCAGTAAGTGTAACAGGCTTAGTGACATTAATAGATTTAGAGCACAGAATTAACAGACTCGCACTAGAACTCTGCAGCAATACTAATTGTAAAACAAAACAAAAAAACCTACTGAAAATGTTCAGTGTTGTGTTCTTATCTCGACCTCTAAATAAATGATGAGCTTTAATCACTCAACACGTCTCAGAACCCAGGACTTTACATTCAGTCTCTAAAAAACAGAACAAGGTCAGATGGTGGGGATACACTGCATCTACAGAATCAACAGAGTCTTCCCTAAGCCACCAATTAATTGTAAAAGAAAAGGTATTAGGAAAACTCGTTTTTGTTGCAAGACTGAATATAAAGAGTGGGAAAATATCCTGTCTGTTTCATTATCTCCTGTCTCTCTTCCCTCCTCTCTCTGAATCTGAATTCTACGTAAACTCTTCAAACCAGACAATCAGAATAACTAAGAGAAAGTAATATGAATAAACATGGCTTGTTTTTCTATTCATTTTAATTATGACCATAATGAATGGAATTTTCTGTTTCTTTATTAGTTAACAAATTCACATCCTTATTCAAGGCTGCCCTCTGATATCAAGGTGTGTCACCCTTCTACCTCTTGCATCACAAAATCACTTCAACATCATTGGTGCCCCCGATTGCTATCTCTCAAGTCTTGAGCACATCTTGAAGCTCCCAGCTCAACAGCATCTAAGTATTCTTCCCACATGCTGCTAGCTTTCCCTACCATTCAGTAAACCAAATCACCTCCTCCACTGGTGTTAGACTATCACCCATTCTACACCACAGATTCTTGACTGCACATCTGGCAAACTAAAACTTTGAAAGTCTGTTCTATTTTAGTGCACTCCACTCCACTCCCCCCTTGATATCTGTACTGCAAATGTACAGGGAACAGTGAAAAAGGCTGGTGTTGAGGCACACAGTATTAACCACTCCTAAGGACATCAAGAGGATGTGGAATGGTATAGAATAGCCTGTTCTCATCAGATCTTGGAAGCTAAGCCCGGATGGACAGGAGACCACCAAAGAAGACTTTGCAGAGGAAGGCAATGGCAAACCACCTCTGCTTAATCATTTGTCTTGAAAAACCCTTGTTGGGGGTCACCATAAAGTCAGCTGTAACTTGACAGCACATCACATACAGAAGGACATCAGATTCCTAGGCCTCAAGATGTTTCAGAGAGTGTGGACATATTGGACCCCTGCTTCCCAAAGGAGAGGCAAAAAGGCTCTTGGAGCTTATGCTGACACACTGGACTAAACCCAAATCATCCTTTCCTGATAAAACTGAAATAATTATGCTGTTTTGAAGAATCTTGTGTTTCCAAAGAGACATCTACTTCCTTCTAAGAATATGAGTTATTCTGTTCACTTTCAGTGCTAAATTTGTTAAATATTGATATACTTCACTGCATTAAAAATTGATATTTTACTTTGAATCCAATTGAGCTTACACACAACTCCCAGCCTCAAGTGTGAGAACATTTGCTAGAAAAAAATGTCAATAAAATAAGCACAACAAGTGTGTTTGTGTGTGTCTATCTATCTAAAATGGGGGGGGGCTGGAATTCAAATTAGAATTCTCACCTACAAGTAATAAAAGCAACTTACGGTCTTCCACAAAGTATGGATCAGTTTCTGGACTGTAGTGCTCCTCTTCAAAGTCAACCAATGCATCCTGCCCATATGGCCTTCGTGATCCAGGAACTTGAATGTTGCATAAGTGGGCATAATCCTCTGGAAGAGAACAAAGCAAAATAGGATTTATAATTGAACACATTTACAATTAAAGCTATTCCATGCTTGTCTTGGAAAAATCTCTCTACATTTCCACAACTATATCCATTAACACAACCAGTTAATTCCTGCTTCAAATCTACTGGACAAGATGGGTTCCACTGTTCACTGGTTTAAAGGTCATAAAGGACCATTCTGATCATTGCATCTCAACCCCAGTTTGACACAGATTGGTGAACTTTTCTGTTCCTTAAAACTGGACATTGAGAGAGAGGGCTAAAAGGCAAAGTGAGATTGCTAGTTAAAGGTTGTTATCTTTGATGCAGAGTCAAGTCACAGTGACACAAAATGTAGTTTGTTACATTACCATACAATAGGATTATTGTGTCTAGCAAGTGAGGCTTCTGTTCCATTTGTTAGATAACCTTTTTACAATTAAAAACAACTAAACTGTTGTTTCTTTGGAATCCTTAATAGCCCCTAAAACATCTCCAATTGCCATTGCTAGCTCTGCCGTTACTGGACAACTGTTTTTGTATGACTCTTTTATGTCACAGCATTAGCAAGTACATGTTAATAATAATCATGGCAGACCAAGTGCTGTAAATGTCCCTTGGTTCTACGTGACAAGAAAACAGGGTTGCACTTACCTGTAACCACTGCTCTTCGAGTGGTCTTCTGTGCAGGCACACATGGGGACCGTGCCATCGCAAGCTGGCCACAAGTAAGAGTTTTCAAGCTTTTAAAGAACTTTCCAGTGCCTAAGAGTGCTCCCTCTTCCCCCCATTTTGAGTGTAGCCTTTCCCGCCCAAAAGGATATATGATGAAGGCAGGGAGAGCACTCCTCAGTTCTCCCTTCACTGCCATATGGAACTGCATAACTAGCAGAGCAGCCCATAGTGGAGAAAGGAGAGAGGGATGTGTACCTGCACAGAAGACCACTCATTGAAAAATGGTTACAGATAAGTGCAACCCTGTTTTCATTGTCTTGGCTTCTGCACAGTCCCATAAGGGAGATTAGCAAGGTCATTTACCAACAAAGTGGGTGTGGGCTGATCAGTGGAAGACTGATTGTAAAATGGATTTCCCCACAGCTGCCTTGTTCCGGAAATCCATGCCCACATCTATAGGGATGCTCTAGGCTGATCCTGCATTGAGCAGGAGGTTGGACTAGGTGGCCTATATGGCCCCTTCCAACCTGTAACTCTATGATTCTATGAATGCCAGGCAAATGTTGAGGGCGTGGACCCAGTAACTGCTTTGCAGGCATCATCTAGTGGTAGCCTGGATAGGAAAGGTGCTGACAAAACTTGAGCCCTCATGGAATGAGCCCTTAGCACAACAGGGTAAGGTATGCCTGCTTTGATGTATGCTGTTTTGATTGCCGACACCACCCATCTAGATAATGACTGTGAGGATGTTGCCTTCCCTTGATTGGGGCCCTTGAAACAAATGAACAAGCTCTTATCCCTCCTAAATTCCTCTGTCTAACCTAGCCCCTTAGCCGATCTTACAAACCTTTTCCATTTAGAAGAGTAAAAAGCTTCTTATGGCAGGCCTACAAGAAGCAATCATGACCTCTTTGACACTATGTGACAGGCCTCCTAAGGCAGAATCAACCATGGCATCAGGTGCAGGGAGTGTACCTCTGGATAAAGGATGGGGCCTACATGAAGGAGAATGTTTGCTGGGGGAATGGTCTTGTGAAACTCCTTTGGGCAGTTGCCACAAGGTTGGAAACCATATTCTTCCTGGCCAGTAAGGGGCAAGAAGTCAACAGGCGATTCTGTTGACCCTCAGTTTGGCTACTACTTTGTGTAAAAATTTCAAACGCAAGGAACCCATAAGAAGGGGGCCAAGTTAGCATAACTGGAAGGCATCTATGACAGATACCTGTCTGTTTTCCAACACCCAGGCAGAATTTTCCTGCCAAAAATATTTTAGTTTCCCTCAGTAACTGAATCTCTTGGGCTTTAGACGTGAGGCAGCAGCAAGCAGGGCCTGAGGTTGCATTATGGTCTTCACCCAAGCAGAAGAGACAGGACTTGTGATGGCCATTCTGAGCCATCTTGCTCTGCATTCCTCACACTTCTTAAATAAAGCCAATCTACCTGAGATTGAAGTGGAATCAAGAAAAAAAAGTTCTGAAGAATGCAGGTTGAGTTAAGCTCGTGCTCTCCTTATGCAGGCAAAAAAAAAGAACTGAGGGAAAAGTGTTTTCCTCACCTCCATCATGTGACCCTTTGCACTCTTAGGTTCTGAACATTTCTTTAAAAGCCTGAAGGCTCTTTCCTGTGGCTAGTCTGTGATGTGGCGGTCCCCATGTGGAACTGTACAGAAGCCACGAGAATGAACAGTTGCATCACATAGTGCAATTCTAAGTAGAGTTAATTTTTCTAAGCCCGCTGATTTCAGTGTACCTAGAAGCACGTAAATCTACTTAGGGAGGCACACTGAGAGACTGAGCTGTGAATCAGGAAGTCCCTGGCTTCTGTCATGAATTTAAATAGACGGCTTTCACCACTGGTGGCTCTCTGCTTCAGTCCTCTATCACCAATGGGTGTAAAAAGACTGACCTACTTTAGGGTTGTGCCACGATTACTGAAGTACACTTGAATTTGCAGTATAAACACCCCGAAAGCACCAGGTGTGCTTTGGCACTGAAGCACAGATGCCATTACCTTATCCAAATTGCTTCAGCCACAGAGCACTGAATGGTCAGATGAATAAGAATACTTTTATACCTTGAAAAACCAAAATAAATTGGAAGCTACAAGTGGAAGGCTTACTTCTGCCTTTTCTCTTCTGTCCAGCAGTTGCTGTAACTTTGCATAATCTCTGAGGCTTGGGTCTGAGGAAGTCCTGTGGAAAAAATGCCACAGGATACAGGGGGCTACAGTGAAGAGGGATCATTGAGTGAAGTCACCTCCAGTTCCTTCTTTTGCTGTGCTGAATATGGGGCAATTTCTCTCAGTTCACCCTCCTTACGGCAGCCCAAACACCTTGTGGCATTTTGCAGTTCAGATTTCCAATTATCCCCTTCACTAAGTTGAAGCCAATGACACCCTTCTGATAAGTCTTCATCTGTTGGAGAAAGTCTTTTTCCACTGTGGGAAAACTATGTGTAAGAGACTAATTTGACTGAATTTAGTGGAAGGGAGTCATTGTACCCAGCCCATTGTATTAAGAACATGGACTACAAAGTCAGTAAAAAGATTTTTATACACCATTTAAACATTTCTGAAGAATTTTATACACCATTTTAAAATTTCTGTACTAGAGCACACAATCCATGTTAGATCAACAAATGGAACACTTTTACCAAGAAAATTACCTATATAAATGACATAAACATGTAAGAACAGCCAATGTAGAAGGAAAGCTGGAACAAAACGTCTAAATGAAAGCCCAGTAAAATGTATTTTGTAATTTTTGGTTCAAAAGGAGACAAGTACATTAGTACTTTCTTATGATGAATAGATGTTCTTTGAAATGTGCATGATTTTTCAGCAAAACAGAGTTTTCCTTGCACAGAATTTTCTGTTTGAACAACTGGACTGCGTGTCTCACAGGGTTGGTCAGTCAAAATGACTGATCTTGTTGTTGTTGCTATTTTCTTACTGACTGAAAGAACATGCTCTCCAGTGATGTAAGCAATGATCAAATCCAAGAAAATTAATGGAGCATAAACATTTCCACGCTAATTGAAGCGGGAATAACAATTCCTCTCCACTGCCGCTTACCCTTCCTCATGCATTAATCTAGAGCATCTTGCTTTGGCCACATCACAACATGAAAGTAAATAGGAGTTTGTTATTTATACACCTGAAATTTGAATACAAGCCTATGTTGGCTAGGATGTACAGCTGAAAAAATGGGGAATTCTGCAAAGGATAAAATGTCACTGGGCAATGACTTGATTGAACATGCAGAGAAGTCATTAATGATACATTTCCAGTGCAGATCAGGTCGCTCATGGAAAAGGAAAGTGGGAGAAATGATCTTCTGCCAATAAAAGCAATTGACAGGCATCTTGAGAATTTTCTAAAATGTTCCCCATTTCTTTCAAGTGCCTTGACATTTCCTTAGGTCGATTGCTAGCCTATTGATTTCAAAGGTAAGAGCACAGACACTGCAGAGTTACAATGAATATCACATGTAGAGAACTGTAACACACATGATGTCAAAATTGCAGAACTGATTGCAAAATACAGGAACTACAAACAAGAGAACTGAAAGTGCAGACTTGGAGCAAGAAGGTATACAGTTCTTGCTGGCAATACCTGTGAAAAATTAATTAGTACAGGCTGCTGTGGAATCTCAGGTCTTGCTGTCTTAAAATTTATTTACCACATTTATAAGTTGTATTTTAATTTTAAAAGTTCCCAACACAATTTACAAAGGAAATGATGTATTATTACTAAGAATTCTTTTCTTCACAGCCTCCAATGGAGTAGCTGTCTGCTATACAACCAGAGAGGGCCTGCCACCTTGACTTCTCTAGAAGGTGACAGATCATCAGGGGAAACTAGTAAGAAGGAGGAAGGCTACAGAAAGAAGGCCAATGAAATCACAAACAAATCTGTAGTCAAAGCACACTAAAAAAAGTAACAATAATAATCTAGAAAGCAAAGTCAATAATAATGCCAAACTCATATATATACTATTGTAGAATCACAATCATAATAAAGAACAATTATCCAAAGTGGGTGGTAACAAACTCATACCCACAATAAGTCACAGCATATCTCAAGATTAGCAGACTTCCCTCATAAGTAGAACAAGAACACAAAATAATTTTTTTTGTTTATATAAATATTACATGTCCCTGAAGTCCAAACATCTACATATTGTGGCTTGTAGTAAATAAGATCTGTTTCAAGTGGAAACTACGCCGTTCTGGATAATATAATCAGCGTTTCAGATCTATTCCTTCATCAGGTAAGTCTTCATTAACATACAATGAATATACATGTATAAGCAAAGTCCCGATCAAAATATTCCAGTTAGGCACAGCTCCATATCTCTTGCAAGTCAGAATGATCTCTCCGACTTGCAAGAGATTACCTTCCGACTTGCAAGAGATATGGAGCTGTGGCTGATTGGAGCCATGTGCACTCTCAGATGGAATGGCTTACCTGCTCAATGATCTGGGAGGCCCTGCCTTGTTGGCACCCTGCCTTGTCCTTAGTGCACCAGTTTCTTTACTTTCTAATTACTCAACAACACAGTAAGGCATGTAAGGCATGTAAGGAAAGCTAGATCCCAAGCCTTGCTTCCCCTTGTGTGGCAGACATAAGGTAGTTGTCTGCTCTAGGAGCTTCTGCTCACTCAAGACCACCATTACTCAACAAGCTAAGAAGTTCTTAATGGCAGAGGAAAACACTGCCGAATAGAGGACAGCCTCCATCATGGGCAAAGAGGGACAGAAACAGCAGTAACCTTAGGGTCCAAGCCTATACATACCAATACCTTAAATAACAGAAAGTGCTGCACAAATTTAAATGTGACAAGTCCATGATTCTAAACATGCTTATTTGAATTTATTACCAAGTAAATATGTCAGGATCAGGGTAATTACATCACACCTTTTATTCTGCTATACCAATTTTAAAGCACTTTAACACCAAATGTATTTATTACCATCAGGTTTAGTGTCACCTTGCAGGCAATGCAAGTTAACCCTGCCCCAGTGACAAACAGATTCAAGCATTTTCCTTTTCTCCAACACCACCTGCTTTCATTTCACTCAGTGACAATTAAATCAAAGAGAGATGGAATCGGATGGTTGGCATTGTTGTCTGCTTCTTATTTCTGCTTGCACTTAGACAATACAATTACTTTAGTATTCTTGCTTAAAACCTGGTTGTTTAAAAATTTAGTTTACATTAACTCTATTCTGATATTTTTAATCACAGGGGACCAGCTCCTGTTGTAGCTGCCAATACAGCACAGCAGCAACAGGGCTTCCACAAAGCAGGTTTCCCTCTAGTTTCCCGATCTAAGTTCCCTGGCACTGGCCATTCACCACCACACCACCAAGATTTTTTCCCAGGTTTCTTTTTTTAAAAAATCAGCAACTGGATATCATTATATCAGTATAACATTGTAAGAATAAGTATGTCTGATTCTCTGAATTTCCAGCTTTCGTTTTTAAAAAGAAGTAAATCTCTAGCCCATTTTGTTATGCATATATGCTATTCCCCTTACATTTAAAAAAATGAAAAATGGAAAATCAAAGGATTTGATATAATGATATTCAGTTACCAATTACCAACTTTAAAATGTTCCCAGGTACAGGTGGTGGGGGGTGGGGCGAGATGGTCACCATGTGAACACCACATGGGGGAAAATGGCTGCTGTGGAGGCAGTATGGGGAAAACTGGCTCTTTCATTAGACAGAAATATAAGATACTCCTGTGGCCTGGCAAATGGCAAGATCAGGAACATGCCCTCAGTTTACATGAACAGTGCCCCTGCTTGTTTCAATTAACTTGTCAGTCTTTGGTTCTCAGAAGATGCAGTTCCTGAGAGAACATCACTGAAGCAATACGTACATAAGAGCCAGAATCTCTGATTGGGAAGATGCATGTAGTGATAGATATTTTTCTGGCATTCGTCTGGTCTCCAGAGATTCCTCTCTAGGATTAAACTATTGTGTGTTGAAACGCTGTTGGGGATCTTTTATGATTTTGACAGATTTGGCCCTTTTCTTTCCTGGCAATGAAACTTAGGAAGCTGTAGCTAGGAAATAAAGCTTTCATTAAACCTTTGAGAATAGGAGGGAAACCTTGGCTGTTGTGCAGTTGTAGCATGGCTGCACTGAGAAATGTTCTTTAGAATGTAGTATGTAACATATTATCTGTGGAATAAGGTGTCCCACCAACTAATCAGTTTGTTGCATACTTCTGGATCTTTAAATGTTTATGTGAGCCATATTACCTGCAAATATAACTTCCATAACTATATCGGATAATAAAATGGCTGGCCAACATGTGTGTGCGTGTGCAAAGTGCCATAAAATAACACCTGACTTATGGCAACTCTGTAGGGTTTTCAAAACAAGTGACTAACAGAGATGGTTTGCCATAACCATCCTCTGCATAGCACCCCTAGAATTCTTTGGTGGTCTCCCATCCAACCCTGCTTAGCCTCTGAGATCTGACAAAACCAGACTAGTCTAGGCCATCTAGGTCAGGGTACAGGCCAACATACCAGTCACAAAAGCAGTCTCTATATATTCTGGGGGACTCCCCAGCTATACAGAAAAATATGACTTTGTAGATGTATTTGTTTATTTATTCAATATTTACTTAATTTATACCCCACCTTTCTCCCCAGTGGGGACACAAATTGATTTACACGGTTATTATCCCCACAACTGATCTGTGAGATAGGCTAGGCTGAGAGTATGTGACCGGGGACTCAGACCAAGGTCTCCTAGGCTGAGGACAGACTGGCAGTCTGGCCCGCTCTGCCTCCGCTTTAAAAGCGGAGGTAGAGCGGGCGTCCAGACTGCTGCATCTGCCCTGCGAAGGCGCCCCGGACTTACCTCGTCCGGCGGCGCGCTCCTCCCGCAGCAGCCGGGCACCACTTCCAAGTGGTGTCCCGGCAGCTGCGCACGCGTTCCACCCACTTCCGGCGGGTGTGAACGTGCGCAGGTGGAGCCGTGCGGCATTCTGCCGCCGCCACCGGAAGCCGCACGCAGTGTGGACGCTGCGGGCAGCTTCCTTGCGGCGGCGTCTGAATGCTGCGCTGTGGAGCAGTTCCCCCCTGCCTTGTTCTGCCACGCTCCTGTAGCGCGGCAGAACAGTAGTCTGTCCTCAGCCCTAGATCCTACTCTTATACTCTAACCACTAAATTTACCAAAAGGGAAAGCAAAAAACTAAAAAACTGGCCTGATGGGGGTGAGTATACTTTTGGAGCACAGAATATCGATAGCATCTGAGAGTCAGATGAAGGGGGACAAAGGGAAGAAGGGGTGAGCCATCTTTGTCCAGGCCTTGTTCCCTCCTTCCACAATTCCTCAAAGGCCCCCAGCTTGTTTATGTTTACTTTTTATCATGACAACTGTGTACTTACATGTAAATCAGTATTTGGAGTTTTAAATGTCAGTCAGCTATATTTTTAAATTACATTTCTGTTCTTCCAGCTTTCCCTTCAAAATAGAAAGTTTCTAGATTCAGGAGCTATAATGATGAGGTGACAGAAGTATATATGATAGCTACTGGTTTCATATAGCCATATGCTGTGAGAAAAGGCATTTATCTAGAAAGCACTCCTGGCACTGCTAGCTACAGTTATGGCTGTTTCCGCATGGGTTATTTACCCTAGTTTGGTGCTCTCAGGGAATGGGTGGGTGTCTGGTTTTTTCCTGCTTCACCACACCATTTTTGCATCTCACAAGGTTTTTTTGGCTTTTCTCCAATTTCTCTCAAACCAGCTTTGATGCAGAGTTCTGGGAAAGATCACAGGAAAGCCTGGATGGCTGCCACGTAGTAGGAAAGTTTAGATTCATACATTATGAAATCTACCTATTAAGATGGCTGCCTGGGTCCTGTCAATCAGACATACACCTGGAGTTTGGTGCTCAGAACTTAATTCACAGGCATGGATGGGCCAAGTTTGGATCAGGCTACAGGGCACAGGGAAAGGGGGCTTAACTCTCCAGATAAACCACTCCTTCTCTCTCACCAGGAGAAACAGCTTGTCAGTTCTGTAATCCTGAGTGTAGGCATGACATTGTAACAACTATTAGGAGAACTGCAGCCCAGCTGAACTGTGAAAACCCTTGCAATTAGGCAATGTTTTATTTGTCAACTAAAATATGCTGCTTAACCCTTCTACAGAAGAGATAACAAACTTAATATCCCCTTGTTAAATTAAGGGGTCTGTGTTAGTCAAAAGGAAAGGGAGTCCAAAAACCTGGGCTGCCAGTAACTTCAGCACGTTATCCAGCCTTCTTAATATTTACATTTAGCCAGTCTGGTGTAGTGGTTAAGTGCGCGGACTCTAATCTGTGAGAACTGAGTTTGATTCCCCACTCCTCCACTTGCACCTGCTGGATGACCTTGGACAAGCCATAGCTCTGTACCAGCTGTTCTCTCAAGGACAGCTGTCTCAGAGCTCTCTCAGCCCCACCTACCTCACAGGGTGTCTGTTGTGGGGAGGGGAAGGGAAAGGAGTTTGTAAGCCGCTCTGAGACTCCAAGTGAGTGAAGGGCGGGATATAAATCCAATCCAATCCAATCTCTTCTCTTCTTTACTGACCACTCACCAACATACTTTTATTGTACGCTACCCTCTGCCTGCCAGCCACTGAGGGGTGTGATGGATGGAGGGGTTGATACAACACCCTGCCCCTTGAACCTTCTCCCTGCAATTCCAATCCAAATTGGGCTGGTTTGCACCTCGAAATTCAGTTCTGACCACGGAATTCCAGGTAAGCTTTGGATTTTGGACTTTACAATGTGTTAATGGTCCTCAAGTTACTTGCTCACAATCAAATGAGTTTATTTAGTTAAGTATGCATGTTATTTGCTTTAAAAGTATAACCATTTGTTCATTTTGCTGATATTACCATAGTAATTAAGATATGTATTGAGGGGTTTTTTTTGCAATTTAATCCTGAACATACCCTGCAGATGCCCTCTCAGCCTTGCTATAATCTCTTTACTGAAATTTCCCTCCACCATGACAACATCTGAACTGATATGCATGCTAAAAAGTATTACCCTCATTTACTCTTTTGAGACGCCCTGCTGAGGTTTAAGATACCTTGCAAAAGAACTAAAAGTCTGTGAGCAAAATATTGTTTGGCAAAACATTTCAACCCCCTTGCCTCTGGGTTACTTGTTCCTTAGCTTTCCTATATCCCAGGACTTCTTTCTAATCCTTAACCTTTCATTGTGTGAGGTTTTACTCAACTGGCAACTTTCCCTGTCAGAATGGTGTAGTGGTTAAGTGCGCGGACTCTAATCTGGGAGGACTAAGTTTGATTCCCCACTCCTCCACTTGCACCTGGCTGGATAACCTTGGGCAAGCCATAGCTCTGTACCAGCTGTTCTCTCAAGGACAGCTTGGGAAAAAGCTCTCTCAGCCCCACCTACCTCACAGGGTGTCTGTTGTGGGGAGGGGAACGGAAAGGAGTTTGTAAGCCGCTCTGAGACGCCAAGTGAGTGAAGGGCGGGGTATAAATCCAATCTCTTCTTCTTCTTCTTCTTCTAGCTCTGTTCCTATGCTGTTCCTATGCTGTGTCACAAAGCTGGCCTAGGTAGACCTACTCTACTATATACTAGGTAGCCCTACTCTACTATATACTAGGGATGCCAGCCTCCAGGTGAGGCCTGGGGATCTCCTGGAATTACAGCTCATTTCCATACTAGACAGATCAGTTCCCTTGGAGAAAATTGATGCTTTGGAGGGTGAATGCTATGGCATTGTACTCCACTGAGGGCTCTGTCCTCCCCAGACTCCACCACCAAATCTCCATGAATTTCCCAATCTGGAGCTGGCAACTCTGCTCCCCATCCCTGCTGGTGGCCACAGGGGACCTGGCAACCCTACCTACCTCTCTCTCTCTCCCCAGTATCAACATACATTTGCCCACCTTCCAGGCTTTCTAAGGATCCGTTCAGATTTCTCCAAATTTGTTTGGTACAATCTTTCTGGGAAGATCATATACCACAGTTGCCAGGTCTCAGTCTGGTGGAAGACTTCCTGCCAGCAACCCACACTTCCAGCTAATGCTCCTTTGGGTGGTAGAATAAGAATAAAAAAGCTGCTGGCATTTAGGGTTACCAACCTTCAGGTGGTACCTGGAGATCTCCTGCTATTACAGTGGATCTCCAGATGACCAAGATCATGGCTTCTTTGGAGGGTGGACTATATGGCATTGTATCTTATTGAAGTTTCTCCTCTCCCCAAGCCCCACCCTCCTCAGGCTCCACTCCTGAAATCTCCAGGTATTTCCCAACCCAGAGCTGGCAACCCTACTGGCATTGCACGTAACGTGAGATCACTTCCAGAATAAATTTGGGAGGGATGCTGTGTCCCTCTAGGGATCACTGGAAACGATATGCTGTTTTGTTTTTTGTTTTTCTAAAAGATTGAGGCATGGATAATAAAGGGAACTGGGCTGCTTTGTCTCTAGGAAAGAGGTCAGAGGGGACTGAGTGTTTAAAAAGGGGGTCAGGGCCAATGCTCCCTCTAAGCTGTGGAGTCTTGTGAGCAAAAATTCTACTTTGTGAGCTACTGGCATTAAAGTTGTGATCGAGTGATTTGGCTACTTCATAAACTATAACATAAACTATAAACTAAACTGCATAAACATAAACATTTCCTCTGGAGCCATCCTTCCTGAGCTAAGACAAAAATGTGTGAGCCAGAGGCTAAAAAACTGTGAGCTAGCTCACACTAACTCAGCTCAGAGGGAGCACTGGTCAGGGCTCTCTACCTATTAAAGAGTGATGAGACTGGTAGTGAATTGTGACTGCCCTGACCTGCTGGTGTACCTAAACCTGTGTGGAGAGGTTAATGGCAGCAGGCAGAGTGCTTATGGGGGGTTTGTGTCACAGCTGTGTTTTATGGTTACAGCTAATGGCTTCTCCAGCATGCCTATTATAATTTTTACTTTCTGGGTGGCCTAACTGCAGAAATATTTAGGAATATTAGTAAATGTCCTTGTTTAAGTTGAAGAAAGATAGGCTACTGACTTAATTATTATCATTTCAGTACATTAGGCTGTTCGACCACTGTGAAATAGTACCTTTTCCTATGATTAAAGCTAAACAACAAAACAAATCTGTGTACTTCACAACTATATTGATGCTTTCCAACTGTTCTTGGGCTTTTAGATTTAGGACCTTTGACTTTCTAGGATTCTCTTCCAAAAAGCTAGGTGGGATTTTTTTAAAAAAATATTTTTCCTTTGAAGGTTGTCTGTGCTCAACTAAGGGTGAATACCATGTTTCAACTAAGGGTGAATACCATGTTTACTTTTGGCTTGTCACTCTACCTCACTTTCTAAATTTATATTTTGCTTACAGGTGACTTTCCCCCTTATTAAATGTGTTACATTAAATCAAAATTAAATTCAACAATAAATTTTATAAATAAATAAAACAATGATAAATTTAATAATAAATTAAATTAAATTATTAAAATTAATTAAAATTAACTTTTCCCTTATTAAATTAAATATACACAATCACTGGCACATTTATGAAAGAAGATTAAAAAATTTTAAAATCACTTAACAATGACAATGTTTTAAAAACAAACCTATGAGTGCATACTCAAAAAGGGTGGACCACCAGTCCTCCCCTTCCTCTCACTTCATTTTAAACTAGGCTCCAAAATGCTTGGATACCACTGACTTGCATTTATCTCATGTCACTTGCATATGTAGTTGAAAACAGGTGTGGAATAACATTATCACATTTCTGCAAGCAGCAGAAAACGAAACAGTCTGTGAGGGAAATGCAACAGTGATGAAGTCCTAGTATACATTTTTCAGCTAGTGTGATACAGGAGTAGATGTGGGTTGGTGAAACCTACATGTAGCTTGGGTCTAAACCCTGGCAACGTTGGTACTACATGCATGTAAAACATTAGGTCCTTATAATCTGCATAATAAGCTTATCCATCAATTTTGGCTGAGGAAAGCCAACAGCCCTCTTGCATCATTCGTCCTTTGCTTTATATTCAGCCACAAAATGATCCCCCCAGAAAGTATACAATCAGCCATCTTAGGATATACTGCTATTTCTTTGAGTTGCTTCACAATATATAATGCCTATTCCCCACCCACCCCCAGATTACATATAGGCTATCACACTCCCCATGAAGCTCTCATCTCCCACAAAAGCTAAATTAGATAATGGATCAAGAATGTATGCCAAAAACAGGGCAGCCAGTACGTCAGTCGCAGCAGTGCCAGAAGCAATTTTCCTTCCCTTCAATGATGGGAGCCTGCCACCCCTCATGGGACTATTGGGGGAGGGTTTAAATGCCTCCCCCTCTTTTTCCCCTTCTCTAGCTGGCCTGTGGAAGCCAGCCGGCTAGAGAAGGGAGACAAGATTGGGGAGGCATCTCTAAATGCCTCCCGACACCTTCCCCGGCCAGCTCACCACAGTGAGCAAGTCACAAGTGGCTTGGGGAAAATGCTAGGAGGTATCTTTAAATGCCTCCCTGATCCAGCCTTTCCGAGCCTGCCCACTGCAGCAAGCAGGTTTGAGAAGGCTTGATCAGGGAGGCATTTAAAGATGCCTCCCCGATCCTTCCAGCTGTCCCCAGCCTGCCTGCTCTGGCGGGAGGGCTGGGGAAAGAGCGGGGAGGCAAATGCCTTGTCTTTCGTCCCCCTCCCCCTGCCCAAGCAGAGAGGCAGACAGGCTGGGGAAGGCTGGGAGAGAGCAGGGAGGAATGTTAAATGCTTTCCCATGTCCTCCCCAGCCCACCCGCTTTGGCAGACTGGCTGGGGAAGGAAGGGAGAGAGTAGGGAGGCATGTTGAATGCTTCCCCATGCCCTCCCCATCCCATTCACCAAAGCAGGCAAGGAAGGGAAGGTGTTTAAATTTAAAACACTTTCCCTTGCTTCTGGGTGTTGTGGGTATGGGTCCGGCTGAGGCTGACTCCTTCTCAGATGAGGAAGAGGCAGGGAGCAACTCAGCCTCCTCTGGAATCAGCCCAGAAGAAGAACCCTCAACAGTACCTGAGAAGGAAGAGTCCCCAGCAGCTGTACAAGAGGTGCAGCCAGGAGAGGCCATGCCTGGGCCAGCAACTCCAGCTGCAGACACCCCGAGGCCAGACTCCCCACCTAGTTCTCCTGAGTGTCCCAGGCATACGGCAAATCAGAGGCTGACTATGCAGGAGAGAAGGAGGAGTGCCAGGCTGCAGCTCCTGCAAAGGCAACGAGAGGAGTTGTAAGCCTTTGCAGACTCAACTCCCAGGGTAGAGAGGATCTGTTCAAAACCTCTCAGTGCACCTGCTTCAGTGTGACAACAACTCTGCATAATCAGACCTGCTTCTGAGAGTGCAGTAACCACTCCTTGCCCTTGGAAACCTGCAATCTTGAAACGACTCCCTGACTAACTGACCTTTGGCTTTGTTACTGACCTTGATTTCAGCTCATGTCTCCAGCTTCTAGTGTATCGATCGGTGGTCACCAACCAAGACAGAACACTGGGGCTTGTGCTACCTCTGCAACGCAACTCCCCAGCCAAGGGTGGGGAGTCACACCGCAGAGACAGCACGAGCCCCAGAAGCAAGGGAAAGTGTTTTAAGTTTAAACATCTATCCAGGAAAGGGATTCTCTGAATGAATGCCAAATATACAGCATCCATTCAGGGAATCCCTGTTTGGCCAGCTGAATCAGATTAGAGAATTATTATTAGAGAATAATAATAATAATTAATTATTATTAGAAAATAATTAGAGCATTATTCGGTGGTTTTTTTTCAGTTTGTCCGAACTGAATGCACATCCCTAGTTTTCATATGACCTGGCTTTTCTTAGATTATAGAACCAGTAGGCTGCTGAAATTTGTGGATTCTGGAGGATTTTACTGGTTTGATTCATACATTATGACAAGCCCTGGTTTGTCATAATGGGAATAAGTCTAGTTTATCCTACAGTGTCCATGTTTTCCCTCCTTTCCTCTTCCCTAGCGTGTGGCCAATTAATTGACTCAGTCTGGATTTGCAGCAAGCTACAGTTTATGTTATCACTGAATTAAAACCTATAGTTTTGCTCTCCAAATCATGGTTTAATCCTGATTTGGAATCCTGGTATGGAGGGCAGAGAACAAAACATAGTATTTCAGACATAACACTACGCTACATTTCTGTGTGAATCTGGATGCGATTAATTACCTGGCAGAGTATGTGGGGAGAGGTAACCATGTGAGCCTTAGGATAACCGAGGTTTATTTCTGTAATGACAAACCATGGTTTATTGTTACATGGGAGTCAAGCTACTTTATTTAAGAAAGCCTTGATAACTTTTCAGTTTATGCTGGGTTTGGTGATGATAAATTTTATTCTAGTTTAAAAAATATTAATTTCATTGTTTTATTTACTTTTCTAACTCTGAGAATTTTTGTTGACAAATGAGCCTAAATGTTCTAAAATCAATAAATGTATAATATTCCGTGCTTGCACTATATTAGCCTACTGGCCAACCACATTGATCAACTTACTGAGTTGATTATTTGGTTCCATATGTCAGACATCCCACTAGAATTTAACATTTAACCAAAACTGAGAACAAGGTACCATACACTATCACCAGTGCCAAGAGTACTCGGTGTTAATAAAATTATAACTTCTGTGTACAGGCAACTGAATTCTGCAAGTCTGTAGCCTGCATAATTTATTCTGCATTTTGTGCTATTTTGATTAATTTATGTTATTTTACTAGTTATAAGAGCATAAGAATATAAGAGAAGCCAATACTGGATCAGGCCAATAGCCCATCCAGTCCAACACTGTCATACAGTGGTAAAAAATAGCAGGTGCCATCAGGAGGTCCAGCAGTGGGGACAGGACACTAGATGCCCTCCCATTGTTCCCCTGCCCAAGCACCACGTTACGGGAAGGACCAAGGCACAGAAGCCCTACATTTAACCCCTAAAAACTCATTATTACAAGATTCCTCTTTGGAATAAACCAGATGTGAGAGTAGAAGGTCACAGCTTGGTCTGTGCTGAGTTACTGTAAAAAGGAGATGGAGGAAAGGGGCATTAAAGCCAAGAGGGCAAAGTGTGGGTAAGCCTCTTCCCTACTTGCAACCCCCCCCCCCCCCCAAAAAGAAAAAGCTGCTTCCCCCCAGCTGTCCACTCTCCAGTAAAGGTTACTTCAGGTCTTGCAGTCTGACTAGAAGATTAACACATAGGGAATAGCAGTTTGGGACACAAAGCATGCAGGATTTCGGTATTCCTCTCCCATCTAGCTCTAATGCTCTTTAAACATCCCTCCTTTATAGGCACTGGGTAATGCACATACTGTCTTCATGACTTCTGAGATTTCAGCAGGAACCACCCAGATATTTTTAAGATTATATTCATAGTCGTAAGGGCTAGAAATTTGGTTTTTAAAAATGAACATGGAGATTCCAAGGAAACTGAATCCTGTACCTGCTCTACAGTACAGTCTGAACTTTGTCTGCACATCCATGATTACAATTTACTAAGGAAACAGCCTGGGTATTTAGCTCAGCACACAGTACACCATCTCTACATACCAAGGTGCTCACCTCATACTGAGCTTTGCAATGCAGCTGTGGCTTTACAGTATGGCACAGTTTGCAAAATGGTTTAATTCAGTCCAGATCTAATTGTGTGAATAATAATTGTTCAAAGTACTCCCAGAAAGATGAAACTATCAGTCTTATTAATACAAAGATCCTAGAAAATAAAACTCATTATCAGCACTAATACACACTGATTATTCCTGAAACTACAATGATTAAAGACGATAGCGACAACTAATACCTTCACTGAATCCAGAACTCTGCTAAGGAAATATTGTTCCAAGTCTGGGTCAAAGGAAAACTGTAACCCAATACCCATACATTTTATTCTAGCATATCTGCCTATATCACTGACACAGACTTATTTCAGATGTGTGTCAATTGGCACCTCCCACCCTAATGAGGGCTAAAGCATTTTTTTTACTTAAGATGATTTGTAATGCAATATAAAACCTACATTGTCTAAGTGCACGATTACATTACAAATGTTTTCTCTCTTGCCTTTTCAAATTAGCAGCAATCATAGAAATGGCACAGGAGAAATAAAAAGATTATTTAAGCCTTTGCACTTAAAGTACCCTAAGATTTGTTGTGCCAACATGTAAGAAAAGATGTGTGTGGCTGCCAGCCTCCAGGTGGTGGCTGGAGATCTCCTGGGATTACAACAGTCAGTTCACTTGGAGAAAATGGCCACTTTGGAAAATGGACTCTATGGTATTACACCCCACTGAAGTCCCGCCCCTCCCCAAACCCCACCTTTTCCAATCCAGAACTGGTGACCCTACCGATGTGTGAAACTGCTCTTCATGTTGAGCTATCTTCAAGATACTTGTCTCAGGACCAAAATGCACTTCAGACTATGCAAGTATTTGATCTGAGCTACAACAAATAAACTGTTTTTGGGGTTTTTTGTAATTGCTAGTAATCATTTGTGAGTTTACCTACTATTCTGCTTCACATTAATGAAGAGCCTGATTTGGTAATACTTATTGCCAGCTTTGTTCCTGATGTCTTACAGGCAAGCCAGTGTTTTAACAGTGAGGTTTTTATGGAAACACTCAAATAGCAAGGAAGGAGGTAAACTCTTCATTAATGATTTCAACAAACAGAAACTTTCCAGTGGAACACATTAATCACTAAGCTAGAGGCTCCATTCACATGATCTTTCAAAACCAAGATCAAAACAAGCCACATGTTCACAGGCTCCAGCTCTCTCAGCAGATCTTAAGAGCTCATCATAGCTCACTGTGATAAACTATGGTTATGCTTGTCCTGATTCAGAAATTCACTTCAGGCCATGGGTTCTGATGCTGGTTAGGAAGCCAAGCACTAAGTATAGTTTGCCAATTCAGATACTGCGGTAAACTCTGGTTAGTGCAATAAGCAGGAAACGAAAATTACGTTGGAAGGGAAGAGGAAGTACACAAGCTTCCAGCTTATTTCTGGTCCTCCAAACAAAAGTATTTCACCGGAACCATAGTGAATACACATTTATTTCAACTCTCCTTACTTATTTTATTCATTTAATACTTTTACTAGCTGCCTTTCTACCTTATAAGAACTCAAGGTGTCTTACAATGTATATAATAATAAAATACAATAAAATAAGTAAAAACCACTAGTTAAAAGCTGGGTGCAACCACTCCATCTGATATCCAAAGTGACCTCTGTGTCAAGCAGCACTCCCAACCTGTGGACCTGGTTTTTCAAGGGGAGTGTAATCCCATCCAAAACAAGGAAGGTTTCAAGTCTCTGGTGTGCCTTTCTCCTAGCCCAGAGCACTCTGTTGTATCAGGAGTAATTTTCAACTTGTTCATCCTCATCCAGCCCATTACTAACTTCAAGCATTGGTTTAGAACATTAACAGCTTCCTTGGAATTAGGTGGAAAAGTAGGTGATACCACAGCCCAAAGCTCCTGATGAACTCTCCCAATGGCTCCAGATAAATACTGAATAGCATGGGGGATAAGATGGGGCACTGTGGAACTCCACAGGCCAACAGCCATGAGGCAGAGTACAAATTCCCCAGCACCACCTTCTGGGACCAGCCTCTCAGATAGGAATTGAACCATCATAACATGGTGAATTTTAGACACAGCACTGAGAGGTGGCCCAGTAGGATACCATGGTTGATGGCATCAAAGGCCACTAAGACATCCAGGTGAACTAGCAGTGTCACATTCCCCCGTGTAGGTCTCAACAGAGGTTATCAACCAAGGTGACCAAAGCAGTCTCTGTTCCAAATCCCAGCCTAAATAGGTCCAGAAAACCAGCCTCTTTCAAGAGCTCCTGGAGCTGAGAAACAAACACCCCCCACACACGCATACCTTACCTAAGAATGGAGGACTGGAGACTCACTGAAAGTTCTCCAACATGTTATGGATAGTTTCTTTCAGAAAAGGTCTAATCACTGCCTCATTGAGCACAGGTGACATAACACACTCATTCCCCTTACTCAGCCAATCCTCCTTGTCTCCTTTCTGTGCATTACTGATCACTTTCCACTGCTGTGACTGTAGAACTTAAGCAGCCAAAAACTTCCCTGAAAACAAAACTTTTAGTTCACTTTCAAAAGTAGGGGGTTAATTTCTTAACTATTTTTGAAAGAGACAGACAATAGTAACCTTGTTCAGAGGCCCAGAGTTTTGTCCTGTATGAGTCACATCTTTGACTACAAGAAAATTCCGGTCTAAAAACAAATTGCTTGTCACTGAAACAAAAGTCCATCATGTTTGGGTAAAAGCATATATACGCATGCAGTTCCACTGTATGTTTTGTGTTCTAAATTTTCTGGCGTTTATGTTTTTCCTATTTCTGTAATTCATGTTCCAAACATTCATGGATTTGGGAAATATACATACAGCTCCAGTAATAAATCAGATCCAATCAATATATAAACCAAAAATTTTAATATGGAACAGCTCCAGTTTCCCCAGACAGGACTTGAACCTATGACCTGCTGATCAAGAAGTGTGAAAGTTTATTCCTGAGCCAACATTATCACCTTAAATGCTGCATATTGAAGGCAGGGCAAAATGATTCTTTCATACACTTAATTCAGCTCTATGTTTTTCTTGGGGAAAATTCTGTAAAATGGACTGAAGGTGGTGGTGGAGGTATCAGAATATAACCTAATGGTTTACCAAGCCTTATACTTACAACATTCCACCAGTTAAAATCCCCCAAATAAAACAACAGAAGTGCTAATTATTGAAGATCAACTAATGATTTCTGGTTTTAAATTTGAGCAAATGGTCTGATTATTCCCTGTATATTCAAATATATGTATATGCGATATACTATTTATATATAGGGCTGCCAGATCCCCTGGGCGGGGGCTTGCCCGCCTGACAGGCCATTTACCTGCTGGCCCGGAACTGGCTGCTGGGGGGAACCCCACCCCCAAAATGCCAGCATCATGGCAACATGCCCCGGCATGACAATATCACCCGGAGGTAACATCATCATGCGGGGGCACGATGTGGGGGATGCTCTAGCATTTGAGGGAAAACTCTATGGTTACCCCTCAAATGGCAGTGCCCCGCCCCCAACGTGCCTGACATGATGACATCACTTCTGGCTGCATGCCAAGGAACTGCATATACCTCCTGTTTCAGAGCAAGCAGCTAGGAGAACTGGGGTACACCATGGCCCAGTCGCTCTGCAACATTCCCTGAAGATACTATGACTTGCTTTGGCAATAGTAACAGATGGAACCACGAGCCTATGGCTTGTAGTTCCACCATTATTGGGTATGGGCCACTAGAAATCTCTATAGATGGGTTAAGATAGACGACCCCTGGATTCAGCCAGGAAGCTATTTTCTAGGCATGTGGAACCAGGTAAAAATAGAAAGTCAGAGCAGTGGGATTTGTGGATGATGCTCTTAGCATAAAAGTAGTCTATGCCTTTGGCTTACTTTCTCCTCTTAATAACACATTAAGGGAAGCCATCAGAATTACTCTATTACACAACTCTTAACTATACACATACCAAAGTCCACAATTATCAACCCTAGATAGCAGTGGTTAGTCATGGGCTAGATGTTTGTGTTGATTTATGTGGCACATTTTTATTGCACCCTCTCCTTCATGGACCAGGGTAACACCATGTTTTTTCATTCCTAACAACAACAACCCAGTGAAACTGGACAAGCAGTATGCTTCATTGCAGAGCTGGAATTTAAACAAAGCCAGCTCACCAGAGCCAGTTTGATAACCACTACACTAGTTCTTATTTGCAACATTTATATCCTTCTGCTTCCCTAAAGTGGCCCAGATGGATATCTACTAGAAGATACTAGGAGATACAGGATCTTATCACCATTTTCCAAACAGAAATAGCAGCCATGCAGGTCCCTGGTCTAGAGTTGGAGGGGGGGAACACTCCTGCATAGTTTGACCATTGAAACCCCCACACTTGCTCTCTGTTTGGAGCTGGACCGGGGGGGGGGGGCTAGCATCATTTTTCCTTCCAAGGCTAACAGTAAACATGACAATCCCCTGACCTCACTCCCCCAAATCAGGGCTGTGTGCAGATGCTATTTTTATTTTAAAAGTGCTGGTGAAATCTGATTATGAATTAGCTTTAAGAGTTGTTAGGTGCATACCCTTGCTTTTCTGACAGTAACAATAATTTTGGACAGTTTTTTTAAAAAGCTAATTTCGTAACTTATAGGTCATTTACAGGGCTCTTGACAGAAATACTAGTACTCTGCTGATGTGAAATGAAAGACAAAAAACTCTCATATTTCAGAATTAAGACATCTAATTCACAGTAAATTCACAGATTTCAGACATTTCTCACATATTACGCAAGCTCAACTTTGGCTGATTTTTAAACAGTATGGTAGATTCTGAAGCTGAATCTTTGACAAAAGAATCCAAACTATCAATAAAAAATGTAATACTTGCTTCATAAAAGGCCTCATAGAAATATGTTCCAATGGACATTTCATAAAATGCTTTAATCCTGACAACCTTAAAATCTGTCCTGGTATTAAACCCAGAAGCCATGATCCAGAAAGTCCCTAGTGAACATGCATTATATTTTTGTTTTCATTTTATGCTCTGTAGCACCCCATTTCCCCTCCCACTCAGACCACCCTGGTATCACACAAAAGAATTTAACATTCGGTTAACGTGGTTGGGTGGAGAGAAGCTGCTGGAGTGAAAACTTAAAAAGCAAAACCAGCCCAGGTTGTTAAAACAGGGCAGGCGTCTGGGACTCTCTAGATTCTGGCCACCATATGCACAGCCAGTAATTAATAAGGTATGCCATAGGTTTAATGAATGATCTCATTGAATTTCATGGGAGTGAAAGCACAGCAATGACTGAGAGAGTTAGGTGCAAAAGAATGAATAAGCATATAACATGATGTAGGCCACCAGCTCCACAGGGGATACAAGTATTCATCAGTTCTGCCATGGCATTATCCAGACAGACAAACTGCAACTGTCCCTTTTACTACTCCAACACATTCATCTTTCCCCTTGCGCTCTTCAACAAAGAGCCCAAGAGGCTCTTTTTTCTTTAGAAGCAGCAGGCAACAAAGTTAATATATATTTGCAGTTTTACCCAAAGAGGCAGTGAACAGACCATGCATAGCAAAATTTGCAAAAGAATCCCAGTGTATTTCAGTGGAGTTATTTACCTGACCAAAGTTAAAAATACGCAACATTGATGCTTCCTATGACAGTTTCTCAAAAGCATGATTTTATTTTGGAACACCAGTGACCAGGGGTCATTTCGTAGAAAAAGAGGTGCAGGAGCTCATCAGCATAACTCATTAGCATAACATTTGCATATGCTACACCACCTCATATCACCAGAAGTATGTTAGGAGGCAAGAAAGAAAAGAGAGAGAGAGAGAGAGAAGAAAGAAAGAAAGAAAGAAAGAAAGAAAGAAAGTAAGAAAGAAAGAAAGAAAGAAAGAAAGCTGGCAGAGAGGGGACAGTTACTAATCCAAGCCTCAGAAATACCACTATTCTGGGAGGATAACTTCAGTGGTGGCTGAAGCCTTCAGAAGGCTGGTCAGAGGAACAAGGACCTTTCCAGGGGATGGGGTCATTTTGCTGCAGGCATGACGTAAGCAGGCATTCACCCATGGGGGGGATGGTACCAACTCCCAGAGCTGCGCTCCCTCGAGTTCCTGCTCAAAATGACCCCTGCCAGTGACACTACACTGGTATTACATTAATACACTGGCATGAACGTTTCAAATCAGGATATAATGCTTCAGCTTAAGGGATGCAGAGAAAATATTCTCACAAAGGTCTACTTCTTAGAAATGGCATAACATTTAAAAATAATGCTTCAGACAATATCACTATGTAAGTTTTATATTGTGTTACAGGATATGTTTTATTACCTACTCATATCATGTAAAAAGCACTTATACTTCAACAACAACTTAAAATTTAATGTATCTGTTGACTTTGATTCTAAATGAGTTCACACATTCATACTACTGGCATCAGTCTGTGTGTGATGAATTGCTCTGGGATTTTCAGCTTGATAAAGTGAGTTTATAAAGCTGATTTTATGAGGAAATTTTAACACCCACACAGTGAAAAACATCCTTTTGTATTTGCTAATTCTTATAAATGCACCCCTTTGTGTTGTAGAGCTGATATACAATCTTAAAGAAGAAAAATTGGTTTTGAATGATAAAATTTCATAGGGATGCTATAGAACAGTGTTTTCTTAAATACATTTTTTCTTGAATAGCTAATTTCATTTATAAAAATGACCTTCTGATGTAATAAGAAGCAAGTATGTCTGTGTTATCCACAGTTTATATGCTATCTTGCACCCCTTGCATCAATTCCATCACAAGGGATGCCCTGGTGAACCTAGGTAATTGGAAGATCCCATAACTAGATAATGGAGGAAACTGTATTTTATTCCCCTCATTTTGTTCTGTTCTGTTCTTCTATCTGACACTGAAGGGCATGCCATGTCTTATGTGTTCCAACATCTCAGTGGCAGTCCACAACTTATAGAAGATCCATACCAAAGGTGATGCCTGCTATTCCCAGCTGTTTGTGGGAAAATCCTTAATTTAAGGGAAGGAAACTCTCTCTGCCTGTTAGTGGAGTTAATGGGTTTAGACACCTCATGAGCCTCACTTGCCACTAAATGTGCTTTTGAACTAAGGGTTCAAAAGAAACCCCTGTTGATTTTCTTGGAATAAAGATAGAATTGTGTCTCCTGTGATTTGTAGCTACAGAATTTAGAAAGTGTCCAGATTCTCAAGCATATAGGCAAGCTAACTGGTGATTTTAACGTTTTCTTTAATGTTTAAATAATATTCCCCTTGTCTGTATGCACCCTATTAAACTGGTCATTTGGAATTACTGTTTTGACTGAGGAATTTGCAGATAATTATTACATGTTCCTGACCAAGTTTCAAGAAGAGAAGATAAGGGGACAAAACATTCCCCTAACCAGTGGAGACTGGAAAGATTTGTCCCAAGAAGTTTCTCTCCAAGGTGGTCTTAAACCTTCTATTTGGTCTCCTTTCTAGGAAAGAAAGAGTTAACCAAAAAATGAAGAAGTTGGCAGCAGCATATTAAAAGAGAAAAGGGAATACAGAGATTTGATCCTGATTCAAGGTGAAGCCCTAATCCTCTGCAGAGAAATCTTAATTTTACCATATGAAACAGACTGAAAATTACTGGGGGCAGGGGGAACCAAAAGAAAAGAAAAGGAAAGGAAAAGAATGAAGGGAAAATGCCACCTTGTAGAAATAAGCCCACATCAGCTGAGGAGGCAAAGATCTGAAGTGCCTCAGTAATTGGGACTGACACTAGAAGGTTATCAAGCAACTAGAATTACCATATGATTGAAGTAGTGCGTGATCTCATCTTCTAAACAGTGTGGGTAATGAAATTCTAAACATCTTGTGACCTAATCTTCAGCAAGTCCTATGCCAAGTTCAGGTTCTGAACAATTTGAGTTTAATTATGAAATATCCCCCAAATCACTAGTAAATGTCTTACCTGAGTCCTTCATGGGACAAAGAGCACACTGCATACCCCATGCTTCGCCATATAAACAACAGCACTCTGTGTAAGTAGTTTGCTTTCCAACAAGAGGCCGGCTGCAAACAAAATCATCACTCAGATGTTGCCAGCAAAGGTCCTGGTAGACATCGGTGTCTTCAGTTTGCTCTGAAATGTAAGACAAAGATCTGTAACTATTGCAATGCACTCAGAATTTCAAAACTTCCAGTAGTACAATATAGTCCAGATTTACATCACAAGAACTGCTATGCTTATTTCCTGCAAAGTTAGAATGATTTTGTAATGTAAAAATATTTATGACACCAAGTAAAGGCAAAGTTTTAAAAGCAGTTTAATTTACAAGCAAACAGAAGCCACAGAGAATCAAGATTAAGGCTCTATTTCGCCCCCAAATCCTCCGACACCCGCTAAGTTCACATGATAGATCTTGCCCAGCAATGTTAAAGCGACAGCAATGCTGCCTCTTCCTGCACCTCTGAGACTATGCAAGGGAAGCCAACGCTATGGCTCCTCTCCTATTGTCAACGCAGTTTTATTAAGCTGATGCTATGGCTCCTCTCCTATTGTCAACGCAGTTTTATTAAGCTGATGCTGGCGTGGAGAGAAGCTGTCTTTGAAACTCTTACATCAGCACGGGTGCTGTTGTAAGTTCCTACTCTTACAAGATAATACAAATATCAAGTCAGAGTATTTTTTAAATGTGGAGTATGCTTTAACAATTAAATGAATGGGGAAGCAATTGCAAACAAATCCTGGATCTCCTTGAAGGGGGCTGGACCCCACAGAATATTTCTGCCTCACCCAAGAGCTCTTGCACAAACAGAAACACAAAAAAGTCATTGCAAACAACATCACACTGTCAATTTGACTGTATCCTGTTTTACGTTTCTGCTTGCCTAAGATATACTGGAAACTATATGTCAGCGTTGCCTGCCCCCCAATAGAGTCCTTAAATCAAACCATACTTCACTTCCAAACTGGACTGTAATGATTTTGATTTTTGTACACAGCAATACTGATCACAAGTGAAAAATCAGCACATGTTTTTACAATATTTCTTGCACAACATCTTGTGCAAATGGGACTAAATAAATGCATTCCAACCCCAAATATCGACTGTGGCCATATTGCTGACGAATATTAGAATATCTGAGAAATGTGTATGAACAGTGAAACATGTTTGCTCAAACTTTGAAACACAGATGAAGTTCCCCAACACTGAAGGGTTAAGGGCAACACATACTGAGGCACTGAAGCTATGGGCCACTGCCACAGATGTCACATCTGTAAAATATACACTTGTCTCAGAAATAGCAATACTTAGCCAAGATTGCCCTCAGTTAACCAACCCTCTCCAAGTTTTGCTAAGCTAAATGGAATGTATACCAGCAAAACAGGGAGATCATGACTCCAAATTGTCTCAGAAAGAAAGAACTGACATAATCTAAAAGTAACCTCACTCCATCCGTGCTGATGTCCTTGAACCCCATATCAATGAAATGCATGCAATAAGGCATACCACTAGATTCTGCTGGTTTGATACATCGTTTTTCTGTGGAATCAAGGACCATTGGATGGGTACAGAAACAACTGTAAGATCCTTCATTGTTGACGCACTGGCCATCGATACAGCTGTTGGGGTCTTGACATTCATCCGTATCTATTAAACAGAAATGAAAAGGAACGCTGTTGTCCAACAAGATGACTATTTTAAAATAATATGTGTTTTCAGAAATGCCTGAGTGCTTCATAGGTGATACTCTCTTCTTCCTATGCATCTACAGGAACTGAAAAAAACCCCCTCAATTGGTTGTTTTCATGCAAGAAAAAACATAGTGCTGAATGCCCCACATGGTGATCCACAGATTTATCCTGGGTTTATCCAGGATTTTGCTTGTCTGTTCTCACTGCTGCTTTTATTAGCAAGCACATTTTAGAGAAATTGCATGTATGTTCTTCCTCCAAACAACAAGGGTAAACAGGCTGCTGGACCATAAACGACATGATCTCAACAAATATAAAGATACTACACCTCAGCTTTTTCCTGTTATCTTATTTTACACAGGGGCAGCAACAGTGTAACATTAAGAAAATAAGTGGCTTCACATCAGGAAAGAAAAGTTATTTGGACCCAAGATGGAATGAGCCTCTTACTGTGGTTTCCTTTTATTATGTTATTCCACACAGAGTGGTTTTCTCTTTAAACTGCAAAAATCAGGGTCATGACTAGGAATAATTTTCAGGAAAATGGCAAAAAGTAAATGAGTAGGCAGTTCCACAGACTAACAGAGAGTACATTTATGATGATCAAGAGTGTGAATTGCTATTCCATATTGCATACTGGGCTCTGTTGGGGGGGAATATTTATACTTCATAATACTCGTTTCCTCAAATAGATTTTTTTTTTGCAAATAGGAAAGTTCACTTACCAGAGATGAGTCCAATAATAGACTCAAACATAAAGTATAAAGGGCTGGCTGGTGTACAACTCAACTTAGTATGCTCAGGTTTGGTGGAACAGGAGTCCACAAATGAAAGTCAGAAACTAGAAATGACCTGTATTCCCTCAGGGTTAGCATATATCTCCAGATACTGCCAGTTTCAATCTCTTGCCAAGATCTGCTGTTGTCAATGAGATATTTTCTGAAACAAGGCCAAACCAGGCACAGTAGGGTGCAACTATGGTGCTTACTGCAGTGGATACATGGCAATCAGTGACTGAGCAACAAATGAGAGTGACCCATGCCCTAACCAGTGGGCACTGCTGGGGGAAAAAGGGACAGTTGGTCTGCACCATAAAGTTATTAGGGTTGTCGAATGGTCAGCAACAGTCAGCATGGGCTTGTGACACCTTCAGCATACAGTGGATGCTGCTGGACATTCAACAGCTGTGACTTTATAATCTTGTCACAGTATTATAAGAGTGTGAGAGAAAGAAGCTGACAGAAACCTGAGTGAAAAGATTTAACTGAGCAAAATATATTAAAGCTAAGGACAAGGTAAATTCTGAAGAGAAAGGAGGACTTGAATGAGAGAAGTGATTGTGAATAGAAAGAGTGTGACAATTTAGTCAGAGGTTATTAGCATCTACCATTTTATTTACTGAAGAGATAAGTTGCTAAACATCTTGAAACCAATATGCTTCTTGTACAAATAAAGCTTTATTTGGTTTTATGTAAATCTGGAGTCATATGCTGTTAAAATACAAGAGCCTCATCCTCAGGGCCACATAGTCCAACGAAGGGGCCTCAGAGCTTGGGCACAGTATATGGGAAAGGTTAAAAAATAAAACTGGAATTAAAATCCTGGCAGCAGCATTACATACAGAGAGAGAGAGAGAGAGATCTTATCTAACTACAAAAAAAGAGTAGTCATGACAGAGCATATTATTATTCTTGTTATGCAATACTAAAGAATCAATACATTTTGTATAGAAGTTACTTCTTTTTTATTTTTTATGTATAAGATCCATTCCATTTCCCCACCCCAATTTTCTCTATGCACAGGATCATATGGAGAACTGTAGTGTACTTCGACAACAGTCAGCAGCAACAATTCTGAGCCACCACAATCTAAGATGCTGTTGTCAGTCATATTGACATACAGCCCACTTCACAGTGACATTTCTGCAAATAACCAGGGATACATTAAGCTGCCTTATACTGAATCAGACCATCGATCCATTAAGATCAGTACTGTCTACTCAGACTGGCAGCAGCTCTCCAGGGTCTCAGGTAGAGGTCTTTCACATAATCTACTACCTCATTCTTTAAACTGGATATGCTGGGTATTGAACTTGGGACCTTCTGCATGCCAAACAGTTGCTCTACCACTGAGGCACAGCCCCTCCCTTAATTTGGAAGGATCACTTGGCAAAAGTAAGCAGCTGGTTGCATGTGTGAGTTGCCAACATGGATGGGAAAGAATTATGTACCTTTGTTGACTTTTCACAGTGCTGGCTAGGAATGCAGACAGTGAAGGCACACGGTAAGAGTATGCATACTTACCAAAGCACTGGAGTTTAATAGGATCATAGTATGTGCCTTGTTTGCAGTAACACTCGTAGCCTGGCTGTGTATTTAAACAGAAGCCATTCTTACATATCTCTTGTCCAAACAGCTGACATTCATCTGCATCTGCAGAGAAAGCATAAAGGCATAGAAGTCTTCAGTGGGCTTTCAGACTGTAATACAAACTTTTAAGGTATCTTGCCAAAGTAGGTTTTGAATTCCAGAAGTGGTTTTATGCTCCAGTGTTATTCCCCAGGTTAAACAAGAATAAGAAGAGATGTGCAGAATAGGGAAGATTCTGGCTGCATCCCTCGTCATTCATCTGCCAAAATATTTGACTGAATACATAACAGAGAGTAAAGCCCTTTTCCTAAAGCCACTGCTGAAATATCTTGTACTTTATTTTCAAGACAGTGATGATCTGGAGACTATAGTTTATTTTACTGACCAGTTTTTCCTATCTTTAGCATTCACTAGTTGGGGTTAAAAGGACTCTGTGAATGGTACCTGAATGGAGCTAGGATCCCACTCATGGACACACTTAGAAAGCATTACAATTTCTTGTCCTACACACATGTACCTAGAAATGCACAAAGCTTACACATGGTGATGGTGAGGTATGGCTTACTTCCAGGTCCACTGGCTGACAGAGCATAGCAAAAGACACAGGCAGGTGTAATGCTTAGACTACGAATGGCATGGGGAAAAGTCCTTTATAGTCCTGCATCTGCTATTCTCACTTTTCGCCTTCCACTCACTTGCCTTTACAGGCTCAGATTTTAATAAACTTTAACTCAGACTGACTCTGTCATTAATCTGCAGCCTGATCTTTGTTTTCTGCGCGCTCTCTCTCTCTCTGTATTTCCGGATTTATGACTGCAGCTGTATGTGTGAACCAACTGAATGTGTTTGTGCCCAGTGTTTTGGGTGTGTTTAGCATCCTTCAGTAGTGCTGTACTGGCTGAATGGTTTGTGTATCTTCGGGCTAACGTAAAATTGCAGCTGTTGCATTTCACCAACATAAATACTTAGCTGTACAACTTCAATCCCATTAAACACTTTACTTATGTGAACATGTTCTCTTTTAGCAGTCACATAATCCTATTCCCATGTGTGGTACAAGTCATGTTCCTTATGCTGTAGTGAATGGACATACTTACTAATGCTGAGAGCCACTGAGAGCCACTACTTTATCATATCTTTACTTTCTGTAACTACTTTCATTTCCCCTGCTTATATTGGCTGAGGAAACACCCAAATTTTGTGCCCCCTTTCTTGTTCCAAGTTGTGTCTGATTTAAAATCTTGTTGAGAATTAACAATTTGTTTTTGGTCCCTGCTCCAAAGATTTCACTGAGTGTGGCTTCCTCCACACAGCCATGTCTATAAATATTTCCCCACAGAATTCATAAGGTACTTATCACTCTGCTATCTGAGGGCTTTTGACATAACTTAAACTGACAGACATTTCTACAAATGTAGGGGAAATCACTCTGCAGCCATGTAGCTGTAATATCTTACATATAACAATGAAGCTCATACTTAGTAGACTGAACAGACAGCATGCAAATTGACCACTGGTGGTTTTAATCTTATTTTACAGAAAAATACTCTTCCATGTACCCTTCTAGTTAAATTCAGGTGGTCAGCCATGTTGGTCCAGTAGGACCTTTAAGACCAACAAATGTTTATTCAAGGTATGAACTTTTGTGTGTTTGAGCACTTTTTCAAATACACTGGAAAGGAATGTTCTACTTGTAAGAGTTATTTCATACTCACTTCTTATTTTTGTTATATTTGGAATTTGCTTCTTTTTCCAACCTTGTTTCTTGTACTTTACCATACATTTAATGTACTATTTTCTTCAAGTGGGCATTAGACAAGTGGGAGTTTCACATAAAGTGGGCCAAATTACTCAACTGTAAACCCATTGTTGTGACTAGAATTACTCTTCATTTATATCACAGTAACTGTAGAAATGATGCCAAGAAAGAAATATTTTATATATCTGCTGAACTGTTCTATAGGTAAAACTCCCAAATACTTAGTTTTCCAGAAAGAATGAATAGTCTATATAAATATTTTTTCAGCCACTCTTCCAGAAATTGAACAGCTTGAAGACAAAACTTGACATTCATACTACCAAAATAATGATTTTTAAAAGTTTGAAATAACACTACAGCTTGGGGAAGAAAACTGTAATTTGAAGGAGAATTGTACATTACATTGAAGGATGAATCACATCACCACATAACATAACATTATACCAGCATCTTATGGTCATTACAGTACTCTGGTGTTGCTGGTTAGATACTGCAGGCACTAGAGTTTAAGATCAGGATATCATGCACTTAGGAAGCAACTTATTAGTCTGTAATTTTTGTACACATGACAAAAAGAACAGGCCCAAAGTTCACTGACTTTAATGGATATATACTACAATTTTTGCCTGTAGTCATTTGGTAGACATCTAAATGCTGCCCTGAGCCTGCCTTGGTGGGGAGGGCAGGGTATAAATTGAACTAATAAATGAAGGAATGAATGAATATTTAGATGGGAAAACTGCATTTCTCTCCAAGTGTTCATACTGGGTTCATCTTATCAAGATAGTGCTGCCATTGAATGTTGGGTGAATATTTTTGCCCTGTGTGTGAAATGCCCCCTTTTTGCAAATGAAGAGGGGGTGGGGTGGAGATAAAATATACCCCTATTGCTAAGGCTCTCTTGCTCTAGTCTAGTTTGGAGAGAATGAACATATTTTGCCCTAAGAAACCATGCATACGTATATGAAAGTAAATTTTGATTGCAGTGAAAAGTCTTCAGCTTTGGGTCTCTTAACAACGTGAATGTGTGTGTGTATGTGTGTGTGTGTGTGTGTGCGCGCACATGAGTAGTCTCAGTCTGGCTGCATGTGGACATTGCCTGCAACAACTGCCAGCAAAGTATGACAAATTATGGTGTATTGGCCATTTTCCTGGAAATGGAGATGCAGTCCCTTTCCCGCCCCAATTCAGAGAAAAGGCACTGAACAGACTTCACTCGCCCTTATTGTCATCTTCCAGCCAAATCCGGTCAGCTAACTTACTATCATAATTTCTTTAGGTTCACTGCCCAATTCCAGACTGATTGAAATCACACAGCAAAGAAGTTCAATCCACTAAAAAAACTGCATGAGCAACAGATTAAGAAAGCAATGGCTGTGAACAATTGTTAAAAAAGGACTTTCCCCTCATGCCCTTCCACTCCCCCTTTCTTTCGCAAATTTGTGCATAAAAAAATCAAATCTCAGAAAAACTTGGCACACCTTGTTTTTGAAACAGAATTTAAAATTGTTCTAATTTTTCCTAGGATCTGTGAAATACTTGTCAAGTCTCTATAATCAGGGCTGACCTTCATAAGTTTCTGTAATGGCTCCATAAGATGGATCTTCAGAGGGTATGAATCCCTTTCCTTCAGGGCACAGTTCAGTAAACTCAGCTGCAAGGAAGAAGAACCAAGAATCAAAAATATATTAATGTATTGTGACATGAAAAAGATGATGACTTTTCCATAGCATTCTCTTTCTCTAGCTCTCATTTTATATTATTTATTTCCACCTTCACTGGAAAAATCAGAATCAGCTAAGTGGGAATTTTGGGAATCTTAACTCTCACTCCATCTTGCCATGCCAACCAACCTAAATGCACAATGGATTGTAGGATTCAGATCATGGAGGGAGTGACATAAATTGGGTGGGAGATAGCCAAGTGTCAGACTGAACAAGTTTTACAGTTTTGAGCCCTGTGATTTTTTCTTCAGCCAGCTTTCTGCTGTCAGACTTAATTTAGCTTACAGTGATTTGAAGCTTATGCTAAGGTAAGAATGTGAACAAGAAATTACTTTTCTTTGAAAAAACCCTCTCTTGGGATTTGAAGGGCTGGCACTTTTTCCTTGTGTGTTATACCACAGCAAGAAATGGGGAAAAGCCACAAGAAATCCACACATCGTGCTTCAAATTTGGGTCTCTTCAAAACATTTGTGTTTGTGTGAATGAGAAGTCTCAGTCTGGCTGCATGTGCACATTGCCTGCAACAATTCCCGCTGAAAAAGTTCCAGCATCATCAAAAGAAAACAATGCTGGTTAAGTGCATGATTATACTACATCTATCTTTAAGACTACATGGCTGTGAAAAATTTGAGATGCTTGTGTATATAAAGAAGTTATTAATTTAACCAACACTTTATTACTAGTATTTATTGCTAGTATTCCTCAAGTTTATGTTCTTCTAATCAACATTTCATTTCTAAGCAATGCTGGGCAGGTAGAATTACAGTTTATACAATATATAGCACAGTCAGAAATTAACATACACACAAATTTTCATGCTAATAAACTGAGCAGCTATAGAACAATAGGCCAGCAAATATCCAGATTATTAAGAGAGAAGTGTAATATATTCTAAATAAAGAATTGGCTGAAATAGGCAGGGAAGTAAATATAAAGTGCTGGATCCTATGGATGCAAGAGTAGAAGGTGCTCACTCAAGAAGACATTTCCTACTTTCCTTCGCTTTGAAAGCCTTCTGCTGAGGGTAAGAGAATCTGGGAAGAAGATCATCAGCCACACTGCCCTACCTTGCTCCCTCATGAACACAGCAAATGAAAGGGGGATATTTTTGCCCAATTCCCCTTCTTCACTTCAGTTACTGTGCAGCCTACTGTAGCCGCTGACTCCATATTATTAAAAACTACCAGAGAATGGAAAATTGATGCTTACCACTTCCAAGCACAGGACATGGAAATATTTCACAGTTGTCACCCCAGCCAGCACCCAAAGTACAGCAGCATTCTTGTTTGGTAACATTGGATGTTAGGACATTATCACAGAAATTTGCATCGTTTAAATTGTAGTAACATTCCTTCTTTTCACCTGCTGGTTCCTTGGTGTCTACTGGTGCGTCTAAACATAACCAGTGAAAGATACTACATCATACATGAAAAACAATGAAACATTCAGAAATAAACCCTCACAATCTCAGGTACACAAGTCACTACAATTCACCATGTGTATCAGCTAATTACTGTATGGAAGCAATTTCTATGGATTTCTTCCGGTTTAATGCTGGGCAGTTAATTTTTCTTATTACTGTAATTGGATACAGGCCATTGTCTAGTAATCCTTACAAGAAAACTGGAAAGTAGATCAGTGTTATCACCTCCAGGGTACAAACAGGGGTCTGAGACTGAGAAGTTCTGGCTTGCCTTATCTAAAGCTACCTATGAGTTTAAAGCTACCTATGAGTCCCCTATGGGGACATTATTTCTATTCACCATTCCAAATGTTGATTTGTTTTGTTGTTGATTTGCTGGCAGAGCTGCCCACTGGCAAGAAAAAAACCTGACCTGATCAGAGCAGCTTGGGGGTAGGGATCCCACTACTGGCCTTTGATGGGGCACCATTGATGCCAGCACCAAGGGTCAGGAGTTTGGGAGTGCTCCTGGATGCCTCCTTAACAATAGAGGCCCAGGTAGCAGTCACTGCCAAGGCAGCCTTTTACCACCTTCGACTGATCAGGCAGCTGGTTCCCTTCCTTGAATGCAATGATCTGGCTTCAGTGATCCACGCAATGGTCACCTCAAGGCTGGACTACTGCAACGCTCTCTACATGGGGCTGCCCTTGGCACAACTCCAGAAGCTGCAGCTGATGCAAAATGCGGTGGCCAGGCTGCTGATGGGGCTCCTTGTGTGGCAGCACATCCAGCCTGTGCTGAAGTTATTGCACTGGCTGCCAATAGCATACTGGATTCGCTTCAAAGTGCTGGTCTTGACCTTTAAAGCCCTTTATGGTCAGGGACCTGCCTACCTGAGGGACCGCCTTTCCCCACACGTTCCCTAGAGAGCATTGCGATCAGGTTCACAAAACCGCTTAGCTCTCCCTGGGCCAAAGGACGCAAGTTGACATTGATGAGAACCAGGGCATTCTCTTTGACAGCTCTGACCTATTGGAATGAGCTCCCTGGTGAGATCAGGGCCCTGCGGGACCTCTCACAGGTGTGCAGGGCCGTGAAGATGGAGCTTTTCCGGCAGGCATTCCAATAGGAGCTGCATCCTATCTGCCATGCCCTGTGTCGACCTGAAGTTAGAAGCCACCAGAGTGGTAGCACTGCTGAATGTGTTTCTTAAATGCACTTGGTGGGGAGGGTGGGGTAAAAGCTAAATAAATAAATAAATAATAAGAGACTGAAATGTACAAAGCAGACAAAGCCCTTTTTACAATGGGGAAACCAGCAACAGTGTCTGCAGAACAAGTAGCTCTTAAAGAAATAGGAGCAGGGGCTGGCTGAAAAGTTAGCAACCCTATTTGTTAAAGGTACCTTGAGCAGGATCTCAAAAGTTCAACTCAAACACTGATATTTTGCTTTAGGGGGAAGAAATCTCCTACCCCACAAGTGAGACAGGGAGGAAGAGCAGGTGACTAGCTGCTACTTCTTTCTCCACTGGGCTCTTCCACTGCCAGCTCCTCGTGCCCAGCCCTGCCCCCCACCAGCTCTTTTAACAGGCACCATACCCAACTGGTTAATGGGGTAGTAGTTGCTCCTTGTCTGCCAGGAGTCATGGCAGCTCTCCCTATTGCCTAGTCTGCCTTCCCTGTTTGGTCTCTTCGCCTGCTCAGCCTTCTCATTCCATACCCCCACAAGGGAGGAAGGAAGAGTAGGTGACTGCCAACCATTTCTCTGCTGCTAATCCCCTCCCTCCTGGTCTGGCCTCTTCCCCTGAGTGCTCTTCCACTGCTGCTGCTGGGCTCTGTGCCCATCTGACCTATGGAGAAGTTATAACTCTTTGCCTGCCTGGGCCTGTGGTGATTCATCTCTTTGCCTGGCCTGCCACCACCTGCCCATAAATGGAAAAGAGCACACAGTTCCCCATCCACACAGCTTGCACACACACCCTGATCTATCTCTTTCTTTCTCTGGCTGAGTAGGGTGGGCTGGAGTACAAGCAAGCCGATAGCCACGGTGGGGCTCCCTGAGGCTAAGCCCCACCCCAAATCTGCCCCGCCCCACCTACCCACCACCCCGACTCCACCCTCACCTTGTTGTTTTTTGCCTGCCAAGCCCGCCACACCACAGCCGTGTCAGCCTGCATCATGAATCCCTGTGATGCTGTGCCACCATCTGCTGATGTTGCCACACCCTGGCTCCTACTTCTGATGCTTCCTCAGAGCAATGAGCCTGACTGCCTGGCTTGGCTGACTGACTGGCACAGCAGTGGTATTGGCAGTGCTGGTGGTGGAGGTCTGAGGGAGCCTGGCAGCGCTCAGTGGAGTGGTGGCTGGTCGAAGCAGTGCGTTGCAGAGGGATGCCAAGTGCAGCTTGGCTGAGGCTGTTGCATGAGGTTTCTGGTGTGGGGAGGGGAACTACACAAGTCAGGCAAAGGGGAAATGGAAAGAAGGGGGGCCTTTCTCCAGCTTTTCTCGTCCTCTGGCACTTTTATTTTTTTTACACTGAAAGTGATGTCATGCCTCCCCGGTGCCCCACCACCAAAAATTTTCTGGCTATGGGCCTGAGTACAAGGATCAGAACTGGCTATTCTTAACCAGCAGTTGCTCTTTAACTCTGGCTTGTATCAGATCCTGATTAAGTGGAAACTTGGTTAACGCTAATTGTGGTTAACATTAGTACTGATGTAATTTCAATTAAAACCAGTCCAGGAAATTTGCAAAAGAAAATGTAGGACAGGGATGTAACTGGTTGGAGTGCAGGGACTTATTTATGCTATCAATATGTATCTTGCTGTATCTTGAATGATCAAAGAAAATGGCATTTCTAGGCATCTGACTTACAATTCAAAATCAGCATCCCATTAATCTTACTGACACAGAACAACTATTCCAGAAAATAGGGCTCCCTCAATTATACAAATTATCTATGTATATATTTATGGTCCTAGTAAGGCCCACCCAGAAAATTATGGGTCTGTACAAGCCAGGTACTTTATGGAACTTTATTAAACTGCTTTTAATAAGTGATGACAAAGGTTTTGGGACATTTACATCCACAAAATATCTTACTTATGTAGTGCGTAAAATACTTCCAGCTAAGCTAAAGTGTTTATTTTTTACTTAAGTGTTATCCAACATTTAGATATTCATTTTCATTCTTCAGGAGAATGCATGTTTGTTTCGGTGAATACGAACTGGCAGACACATTTATTCAAATGTAGCATACTTACAACACATTTTTTTCTTTGATATTTTGCCTAGGTCAATAAGTGTACTGTGGGGGAAACACCCAGCTGAGTGCTATTTTATCTTTGTTAGTCTAGTCTGCGGTCTCTCCTCATCAGATAATTACAGTTTTCCATAATGTGCTGAATTTCATAAACTTCAGCGGTTTTGTGGTAATAGCCATTGCCCGACAGGAAACAAACCAAGACTATAATGTGTCAAAGAAATACAGCTGAACTAAACCAGTTCTCCCAAGGTGCGAGAAAGCACAATACCTTAGCCACCAAAGAACACATTTTCATTGGATATAGGCCATACATCCAGATGACCCAGAGCCAGAGTCTTGAAGAGCAAAAACCCACCAACCCCAAGAAAGCACCACAAACCACAGCAGTTTTTACACCATTTTCCAAGGAAAGAAGGCCAGACACTAGCCAAACTGCTTGTTGCAAATATAACACAGTGTCTAGTGGCACCTTAAAAATCAACACATGTGGCGTAAGTTTTTGTGTGCCATGGCAACTCCCTTTTTTAGATGCATGAAGTGGTCACATAGGTGAGTAGGTATGTATACTGTGAGTACAGAGAGGTGAAGAACAAAAAATATTTTTGACAAAGTGTGGCTGAAGGGCAAGAAATGCCACAGACAGCAGTTATACATGTCACAGTGTTACAAATAATACAAATAAACACAGAATGCAGTCAAATGAGAGCCACATCCAAGCAGGGTGTTCTAGAACTCTTCTGTTGTTTTTGCTGCAACAGATGGGTGCAGCCACCCCTATGGAATTTGACACTCATTGTTGAGAGTGTTTAATCCTATTTTATATTTAAATTTCTCCTCCCATTATCTGTCCAAAAGTTTTTTAAAGAACTGTTTACACAGCTGTGAATGAGATTAGTCATGAATGTTTGGAAATGGAGAAAGACAAACTTTAATTTTTTTTAACATAGACTGATGTAGATCTACATGCTTATGATTTCTTTCATATTATTGGCCTCTTAAATACACAGACTGGTTTGTAAGATGTTTGCTTTTTAGTACACATCTTCTTTAGCAAAAAAACTGTAGAATACATCTGTAGACTTTTGTATAGGTGGATAACTGTGGAACTGGGTTGTGTCTTACTAAAACACTTGAAAACTGGGTGTACTGCCAGTACTGTTGGGACGGATCATGGGACAGTGACACCTGTAGACCTGTGAGATATATTAAGGAAGGTATTTCATCACAAGAGAGGTTTCTTTCTTCACACGTCTCTTGCATTCTTGCCTTACAGTTGTCCCATATGCATTTATACAGAAGTGATGGGCTTTATTATTGTAAAAATATATATAAAAATTGTATTTATGTAACAACATTTATGGATTGTAACTCTGCATATTTTGTTAAGCTTGTTAGATCGTCCTCTTCTGATGAATTCTCTGAAACTGAAACATTACTGGATGTTCGTCAATTGAAAATACTGGACCTTTATATTTGTATATTTGTTTCTCAATCTTCCTATTAAATTTAGCATTGTTATATTAATACCTTCTTTAGCGCTTTGCAGCTATTTGCTTATTTTTGCCACCTTTGTATAGCTGCAGTTTCCCCTTGTTTATTCAGTAACACAAATACGGGCAATGGTCCAATTAACACATAAAACTGGAATGTAAGGGGCATTTGAAACAAAAATGAATCAAAAGTTTTTCAAAATACTAACAAGCAAAATGTACTGGAGACTAAGTAAGTCTGTAAATACACTAAAATACATTAAAATAATTAAAATAAAATAATCTTAACTGTCACACTGACTACACGTTCACCCTGTTATCCACATTTTGGCAGACTGAAATATGTGCTGTTATCCAGCTTCTGCATTTGAAGCCAGGAGAATTTTACCTGGTGAGGAACGGAGGCGACACTGTCCAGTCATTGGGTCATACTCCTGGTTTTCATCAGAACACAGACAAAGGAAGGAGCCTTCTACATTTTCACACAGGGCTTCCCCACACACCCCGCTCAGCATTTCACATTCATTGACATCTGGAAAATGAAGCACAGTATTGATTCAGAAATCTTCTTAATTAACAGCAGGGATTTATTGTCCCTGAGGTTCACATACCAGTATTTTTAGCTGAAAACTATAATTTAGGGGTTTGTTTTTTTAAAAAATACATCTAATGATGTAGGCTCCCAGAAGATGTATTAGATACCTTAAGATAAAGATTCTTAAAACACGCACAAAATACAAGCAATGGCTGAAAAATTACCCTTTTTGTACTGCTGCCATTTTGCTACACAAATACCTATTCTCAAAATTTACAGGGTCTGAGTTATGGACTCTCAAAGAAGGTGACACCAGAAAAGAACTTTCTGGGAAAATGACAGGCTCAGGCGTATATAGAACAGACCCCGTGCAAGCTAGAGTCATCAAACTTGCCAGAGACCTCCCCCTGATGCTCCTCTACATACCCTCCTATGTGAAGACTGGTCTTCAGGGATCTGAGTTATGCCCCCCCCCCCCCCGAAGATGCCGCCAGGAAAGTGCTTTTGGGGAAAATAAAGTGTAGAGAGCGGACCACCTGCAAGCTATGTACACCAAAGGCACCCCCCAATTGCTTTGAAGTTTGGTAAACATTTTGATTGAGCAGAGACTGCCACAAACTCTTGTAAGTTCATGCCTATTGAATTGCCACAAACTTCCATTTGCAAATCACGAACTGGCTAAAATTCATCCTGAACTTTAGCTCATGAGCCGGTTCGTGCCTATCCGTATCCCTTAGCAATTGGTAACCCCCCCTGACTGCAGTAAACTGTCGAGCTAACATCCATGGGATGAAGCAATTCTCAGTTCTGTTGCTTCTTGAACATTTGATATAAAGAATCATTCTTGTGACTTTCACACAAGTAGGGCACAGCTGTAGAAGGAAGACTGACTTCTAAAAATGTTGCAATTCTTGTATTGTGTAGTTCAATCATTGCAGCCATTCTGTTGTGAACCTTTTCAGTGCGATAAAATAAAAGCAACCACAGGCTCACAAAACAGCACTGAACTATCTTCTTGAGTGTAATGATATGAACAATGATGGAACTGTGCAAGGTCAAATAAGAATAAAGTTCTCCAAAAGTTTTTATCCACATTCATCACTGATATTATATTTTGAGTATAACATTATGGTAGTTCTGAAAGTATCATCTGCTTTCATCACTGACTAGCATAGCTAAGATCATAACACAATTAAGCAAGATTAAGTTGACAGTGTTTACCCCTTTCCTCTCTATTTCGCATCTTCAAATATACACAATGGTAATTTTACCATCAAATATTTTGTATGTTTTTCCTCTGTCTGAGTTAACATAACTGATGCTTTCAAAGTTCTCTGAAAGCATTTACAACAGTTATAGCATTGCCCTATAGAGCCCTGTAATTTAATGACTCGATTTCGCACTAGCATTTGCCCCAGGTTTGTCTTCTTGCTTGCACCGGAGCTTCTGGTCAATTTCACACCAGTTGCTCTGGACCATGTTTTGCTCAGGAGTATCGTCATGCTGCACCGGAGTTTCTCTGGAGCAAACAAATCCTGTTTTTAGAGGATTTTCCTGTTTGCTCTGGGGAGAAGCTGAAACAAAAACATGCCCACTCGCCCGCCTTCCATCTGGCCTGCCCCGTGGTGGGAGTTCCTTCCATTTTTTTTTTAAAAAAAGAACCCCTCGTTACATTAAATCGAAATGGTGAGGCAGCGAAGTGAGTCAGTGAGGAGGATTTGCTGGGGCCGATTCCGCACATGTGCTTTGCTTCCCTTTCCTCCCGGGTTTAATTGGTCCGAATCAGTGTGCACGTTTCCGCATTACAGGAATCTGACCTGGGTTGATGCCGGTTCTTCATTTCCGCATCAATCCTTGTCCCGAATCTTAAGCCCCCGCCCATCTCCCCCCATCTTTAAAAAAAAATGTAGGTGGAGTTTCGTTATGATGTTGGGACGCAACAAAGTCATGACTGGCCAAGGTTTTTCATAATTCCCAGGAAAGTACATCATGCACCTGCCCCTTCTCCCTTTTTTTAACATAGGCGGAGTTTAATGTAGGCGGACCTCTATGCCGCCATTACTGCATTGTTATCACTTTCGCCATTTGGAAATGCCCGCGAAAAAAAAAAAGCTTGTGCCAGGGTTGGAGGGGAAATGGAGGGTGGGAAAGGGATGGGAAATGGAGGGGAAACATGCAACACAACACATGTAACCCTGCAAAAATTGTGTCCACACCACCCGCAATACATTAGCCCCGCAAAAAATGTTAACCACACAACGATGGATCAATGTCATGTCATGTTGTTGTAATGCAACTGGGGGGGGGGGACAAAAAAACCCCAGCTCGCACTGCACCTCAAAGCCATCAATACATGTTTTTATAGTGACATGACTTTTGTGCAAACAATGCAACGCAGAAATGTGGAGACATCAACAACAAAGGTACATTTTTAAAAAGACATTTAAATGCCAGTCAAAGGTGGATCAATGTCATGTCGTGTTGCTGTAACGCAACAAAGGGGGGAACAAACCCCCCCCCTCGCGCCAGGGTGGGAAAGGGGATGGAAAGGGGAGAGAAAGAAGCAGAGGGGTGTTAAAGGGGTGAAGCAAGAAACCCCGATTTTGGAGTTCCCCACTTGAATGCCCCGACTTCACTCCCGTCGCAACCCTCCCCCCCCCCCCCCCCGAAAATCCTGGAAACAGAAGATCCGGGGGAACCGAGGATTACATTTGGGCCAACTGCAGACCCGGAGCAACAAGTGGGGAACTGTTGCTCTACCCCGGATTTTACTGGGGAGTGACACCGGGGCAACAACTAGTGCGGAATCGGCCTGGGCTTTTCAGGAGCAAGAACCAGTCGTCATTGGCTCGAGAGTGAAGGAAGACCGCACCATTGTTTTCTTTGTATAATACACATGTTCACATTTATTTATTATGTATTTTTGTGGTGGGGGAAACTTTTTCTTCTGGGTTCCAATTCAGCGTGCTGCAGCCAGGTGCAGAGCGAGGTGACCGGGCTGCCATTGCTGCTGCTCCTCCTCGGCTGCCGCCGCCAAGTGCCACCTCTGGAGAAGAAGCCCGGAAGGAACTGCAGGCAGGCAGCCAGGAGGTGTCAGGGGTGAAACAAGCAAGGAGGCGGTGGGGTGGGGCAGCTGCTTGGCGAGCTGTGGGGAGGGGCAGGGGAGGAGGGGAGGGGGAGAGGGAGAGGGAGGAGGAGCGGTGGTGGCAGCGAGAGGGGCTGGTGAGGTTGGGGACAGGCGAGGTGAACTGAGTGCCCACATGGGAGAGGCAGGCGCCCGCAGATCACTGTATGGGAGAGGCAGGCGCAGCGATCGCGGCGGATGCAGGGGTGGGGGGGGCACTCACCCGGGGGTGCGGGGGCAGGAGCAGCAAGAGGTGGCGAGGGTCAACCACCGTGTCGGGGGCTAGGCCATACAGTGTCGGAGGCTAGGCACCCCCCCGCCTCCGCGTCTCCCGCTGCGCTGCTGCCACCTCCACCACCCAGGCCACTGCTACTGCTGCTCTTCTTCCTTGCCGCCATCTTCATTTTGGTGCCATCCGGCAGGAGGACCACCAGGAGGGCCAGCCAGTGGGGTGGGGTGGCGGGCGCCCCCAGGCACAGGGGGAGCAGGCCTCCTCCAGCCGAGCCGGGCCATGCTGCCCTCCGCTGCCTCCCCAGGGAAGGCAGAGGAGGAGGAGAAGGCTGGAGGAGCCACCAACCTGGCCAGGCTGACATCATCCAGGAAGGAGCGGATGCCAGGGGATGGACGGGCGATCCAGGGGAGGGGGAAGATATGAGAGAAGCCAATGTGTGATCAGGCAAGTGGGCCATCCAGTCTAAAACTCTGTCACACATAGTGGCCAAAAACACCAGGGGCCATCAGAAGGTCCAGCAGTGAGGCCAGGACACTAGAAGCCCTTTCACTGTTGTCCCCCCAGCACCAAGAATACAGAGCATCCCTTGCCCCAGACCGAGAGCCCCTATCTCTACCTTGCGGCTGATAGCCACTGATGGACCTCTGCTCCAGATGTGTAAGAACATAAGAGAAGCCAGTGTGGAACTGCGATTCCCCCCTCCCCACCCCCCTGGCTCACACTCACATCCAGGGCCCAGAGTGTGGCTGCTGCTGCTCCTGCTGCCGGTGGCAAGGTGGATGGAGAACAGTGGCCAGAGCGTGTGGGAGGGAGATGGGACGCTACTACGGACATCTCAATCCAGACACCATTAGGTGCATATCAGCTCGCAACAGCAAACTAGTTTAAATTTCATTAACGAATAGTGTTCCCTCTATGACCCGCATGACCTTAACCCCCCCCCCCCCCAATTGGCTTTAGTGCCTGTTCTTGGCTGCCGGGTTTTATGGAAAGAAGGATAAGCCAAGTTAATCAATACACAGGAAAACTTTTTAATTGAAGTACAAACAGTGTAAACCTTCTCATTTACGCAAAGGAATAATGGTGTATGGCTTCTGAAAACTTGCCACTGAAGATGAGGAGGGAAAAAGAGCACGGAGATGCCCTCCTCTCCTTCTGGATCTGTTAAAATATTATTTTAGGAGATTGCTGGCGGAATTTAGAACCAGCAGCATAAGTGAAATCAAAGTAAATCAAAGAAATCAAAGTAACAAGTGCTCTCCTCCAAAGATCCTCCATCATTGCTGAAAGACTGCAATTGGGAAAATGGAGATTCCATGTGTGTGCTTGCAAACAGTTTCGAATTACCCGGTGCATAGGAAGAGGGTCCAATCAGGATGCCCCAGCGTGACACGTGATTTCTGTTACTGCATTATGACAAAATAATGCAAAAACAGGGAAGGGAAGAGGGAGTGGCTAGGAGGAGAATGGGAGGGGAATGGGAGGGGGCAGTAGCAGGAAGCCTCACAGCAGCCCCGGACCAGCCGGTAATGAGAAATGGAACATGCGGGGCAGATTAGGAGCAGGGCTCCAAGTGTGAAATTGACAAAAATGCTCCAGAGGAAACTTGGAGGAGAAACTCTGGAGAGAATGAGAGGCAAGTGGCCTGTGCGAAATCGGTCTAAGAGAGGATGAAGGCTTTCAAAGAGAACACAGAATCCACACAAAACTGCAAATTCACAGATCACCTTCAAGCAAGCAATGACATCTAAGCTAGCTGGCTTCTATTGTAGCTGTAGCCTTGTGTTTGCACTGGCGTGGTTCTGATGTGTTCCTTAATGTTTGCTTAAATACGCTGTCTCTGTTCCCTACACAACATATTCATAAGCATTCCACACTGTACTGTGTACAAGGGCTACGTAATAATGGGGTTATTCATTCAATTTTGAGAGTGGGGCTAGTTTTTTCTTTTAATGTTGCACATCAGCCAACAGCCAGAAATGCAACCTTCGTATTGCTAAACTTTGAAGAGGAAGAGGAAAATAATTGAAGAAATGGTCTGACTATGAAATAAGTGTCTGTGTGCATAACACAAGATGAATAAGCCTGAAACAGACTGAAGTGAAACTTGAAATTTCATGACTTTTAATATTAAATTAATGTTTTGTTTTTCTCCATAATGTATATGTTTGGACTTGTCACTAAATGAAAACTCCATTCCTGAAAAAAGAAGGCAAATTATTAAGCAACAATTTATAAGGAAAAAAATTAAGAAAATAAGAGACACATTATATAGCATCCATCACAGTTCACTGGAAATACACAGTGGTAAAATTCTTACTGCTAAACCAGGAGGTTCAGGAACACATCCCTATTTGGTTGAGATTAAAGATGGTTTCAGCAAGTGGAGTCATATTTTGAAGACTTCCAGTTATGATTATTACACTGGAAAAATACACCAACATCAAAAATTCTGTCACGATTCTTGTCCCTTCCAGCATAGAGCCACTTATAATGCTTATAATGTCATGGCGCACCGTTCAGCTCAGTCAGTTGCTCCAGTGCCTCAGCCAGGTCAAGCTGAAGGTGTCTGATGACGACTCAGAAGCAGATGAGGAATGCCTCAGCCCACTGACTAAGAAAATGCCTAGGTTGTCGACAAATGCAGACTGTCCCCCAGGTTTACAACCAGAGCCACCAACAAATTACGGGCACTCCCCAAGATTTACAACTGGAGCTATGGACAAGCATGAACTCTTCCCAGGAATTACAATCCACCTGAGGAGGAGGGAATCTCTGCACCTACGCTGCTAGAGCATCATAGGGAAAAGGTGAAAAGGCTGATTTTGCATTGGCTTTTCCCTCTGTTTTACGAAATCCATGTTGGAACATAAATCCCCCTCTGCATTGCATGCTGGTTTCACTTCCTTTGATTATCGGGTTTTATGGTAGCTTCCACACTCCATGCCACTTTTGAGTTCTTTGATCGTTGGATTTTATTGTACCTTCTGCAATTTATAGCAATTTTATGGCTGTTCAGGGGTGACCTTGCAGTCAGTATGGTGTTGCCCCGAGGTATTTGAATGTAGTTTTGAGATGCACTTTTCCCTCTCACTTGAGAAAATGTGCAGTGAATGCTAGATGCAGAATTGCCCAAAGGCAGAAGTGGATGTCGCAGTTAAGTGCTCGTTCCTAGAGAAACTGCTGGCTCCTTTTAAAGGACAAGAAACACCTGGACAAGGAGGGACAAGAAACACCTGCTGCAGTTCCATAAATAATGAGCAGTTACAGCCAATTTTTCACTGGCAACAACTTTCGCTCCAGCTACCTGCTTTTTCCCAGTGAGTCCCTGGATCAGCCTTACTTCCTGATTCCTTGTGCTTCGACCTTCATTCTAGACCTGACTACGCCTCTTGGACTTGTTCTTTATATCCTGGCTTCTTGCACTATGACCTTTGTTCTGGACTTGACTACGCTTCTTGGACCCACCTTGGACCCACCTGACACTTTGTGCTTCGACCTCTGAACTGGACCTGACCACACCTCTTGGAACTCACCCTGCATTGATTCCTGACCTTGGTGCCTGGACCTCTTGCCTGGGACTTAACTATAGCTGACTGTCTGTCAGACCCAGACCTCAAGAGCCTTTCTGTGACTTTCTGGCACTGGGCCTTTTGCTTTGGCCACGAAACACGACTCTAAGTGACTCTAACAAATAAACTTAAAACCTTGCTGAAGTCATGATTAAATATCTCCTTGTGTGATATATATATTTCGTCCGTCAATTTCCCACTTCACCTTCACACAATCCAGACCTTCCTGTTGTTGCTTTTGCTTCTGTGTGCAATAAGGCCATGTGCTAAACAGATTTTAAAAATGAACTGAAATCGCAGATATCAATACTGTAGTTATATTTGGCGTGTATGTTACACCAAGGAAAGAGACCATTTTCTTTTAAATCTCTAGAACCATCCAGCTAACTCAGCCAGATATTGTACTCAATATGTTATTTGGCCCTAAAAAACACTATATAGGAAAGGGGCGGGGGTATGGATCAGAGCTACTGTACTGGCAAGCTGAGCTTTAGTTTTCCTTCCCATGCCGTTTCCTTTTATCCCAATTCAGTTTGCTTTTAGACCTGGTAGAGGAAAATGGAATATTGAACGTACCATGAAAGCTTCTTTTACCTGAAGTAGAGAAGGGCACTCTGAGACATTTGGGTACTCTTTTCCCCATGATCCCTGTAGACTGCTCTTTTCCATCTCCAGTAGGGAGGGTGTGCCCCCCACCTGCAGTTTGGAGTTTTCTGCAGCTCAGCCACTAACTGTTGAGTGTACCTCCCACAGACCAGAACATTCAACTGATGAACATGGTGACCAGCTAAAACTGTTTCTTCAAAACAGTAAACTGAAAAGGAACTAAGAAAGTCAGCACTGATGTTGGGCTGGCAGCCATCCTCCCGAGCAATGGCCAGTTCATGAATGTCTCATCCAAAGGACAGCCTCCGCTACAGCAAGGTGGGTCCAGGATGTCCTTCTCTATGTGAAGTAAAAGGAAGCTTCATGGTAACACCAATGTTACATTTTCACTTGAAAAGAGGGGGACACTCTGAGATCTTACCAAGCAGCAGGCCCGTAGCCAAGATTTTGTGGCTTGTGGGGCAAATGATTTTCCGGTGAGGATGAAATTCTCAGGGCAGAACAAAAAGCCATTTAGTCAATAGAATGCTGTTACCGGGATAGATCTCTAAATTGCAAGCTGTCAACCACTTTAGTTGACAGTTCTCAGCTGCTGCAAGTTAATCATTTCTGCCAGCCTAAGCAACAATTCTGATAACAAGTCGGCAGGTGGGGGTGATGACTTGTATAGTCAAGAAAGCTAACACTTAGGCAGAAAAACCTCTCATAAAGGAGAGTTAAATTTTCTTGACATAGAGTTAGAAAGGATCTTAGAGGTCACCTACTTCAACCCCCTTGCTCAGTGCGGGAATTGATCAATTAAGCACCCCACTCTGCTTAAAGGAGCAAATGCCTTTAAAAAAATGTTTAAAAATGATTGAAAAAAGCTTTTACAGGAGAAATTCTTGTGGGGCTGTGCCTTTAAGAAAGGGGGCAGAGCCCCCAAAAGCTCCAGCATAGCTACTGGCCTGCCAAGCAGTGCATTCAAAAAAGCAGGGAAAGCCAGCAGTTAACCTTGCTCTTTAAGGCTCTACCAGTTGTAGGACCCACTGCCCAAAAGCTGCATCAACTGAGGCAACGGATTCCATTTTGTAATGCCTAATGAACGTGGTGAGGGAGTCTGTGTGTATAAGTGAAGATGAGAGCAATACTGTGAGTTTAGACAAGGGAACTGGCCTGCCCAGGCCTTTAATCTGGCCTGCAGGTAGAAAGCCCCCCACGATCCCCCCCTTAACAATTTACTGCTAATTAAATCATGCTGCCTGTTGGGGTCAACAATGTGATTGGTGGCTCCTTCCGGTGGCTCTGATCATCTGCTTTCTCCCTGCTCTGTCCTTCCACCTGCACTGGAGGCTGTCTCGTGTGCTTTTGTTTACAAAAGCTCAATTGGTAGCTCCATGTGACCCTGCTGGACTTTCCCCATTAACTGATGAGCTGCTTCTTCTCTGCTCTAACCTTCGAGATGCTGCATTGTTTGTTTACAAATACTTGAAAGAGGCTCAATGTGATCTGCTGGGCTTTTCTCCCATGGGTCTGACCAGGTGCAATCGTCTGTGGCTGGGGTGAGTTGTTTTTTTCCCTAAGTCTACCTGCATTTATGGTTCTCTTAGTTTTTAGTCAGTGTAAGGTTGCCAGCTTCAGGTTAGGAAACTCCTGGGGATCTGTGGATGGAGCCTGGAGAGGGGAGTGACCTCAGCGGGGTACAATGTCCCAGAGTCCACCCTCCAAAGTAGCCATTTTCACCAGGGGAACTGATCTCTGTTGTCTGGAGATGAGCTGTAATTTCAGAGGACCCCCCTGGTTCCCACCTGGAGGCTAGTACTCCTAATCAGTGTGAGCAAACAAACAAAAAAACTTTGAAGTAATGGTCTTGTTTATATTGTAGTCAGACTGCATTATATGGTTCTCTGTTTGGCTGCTGGAATGTTAGGAAGCAGCACTTGTTATAATTGTCCCATTAAGTTCAGGCTTGCTTGTTGTATCTTTACAAGCAGTGCAACCTTCCTTGGTGCTTGGGCATTGCCTGATTACTATTTGGGAAGCCCCTGAAAGCCTTCCCCAAATGATAAAATGTCATGTGCAGTTGAAGCTAAGGACAAAGCACTACTATATCTAAAATCAAATAACCTGGCTGCTGTGAATTTGTGTGAGCCTTTTTTAAAACTATCATCCTTTCCTTTGCAGCACTGTCTTGGCAAGTGTGTGGTTTGGTAAGACATATTGCGAATAAAACCTTGTTGGTCTTAAAGGTGCCACTGGACTCAAAATTTGTTCTGCTGCTTCAGATCAACATGGCCACCTCACCTGGATCTTTATTAATTACTGTTAATGTTTAATCATTGTTAATTGTTATGTTTTATGCATGTTTGTGTTTTAAGTAAAATAATGTTTTTAATGTTTGTTTGTTTTTAATGTTTGTTTGTTTCCTTTATTAAGTTTATATCTCTGGTAGCTGGCATTACATTTTATGACACATGATCTGGCCTGACAAAGTCCCATTTATATCAGATCTGGCTCTTGTAACAATTGAGTTCGACATCCCTGGTGTAGATTCTGTCAAGAGGCTAAATTTCTAGCAGAGTCACTCAAGAAGGAATGGTTGCAGCTGAGATACCAGATGCATCCACTCCTTTCAGGAATCAATGGTCACATCAGCAGAAGAGAAAGGAGCATTCCAATAATGATAGGGGCAGAGGAATCCTTGAAGGGTAGCTACTAGGCAGGAGTAATAGTGGAAGGTGACACTGGTGGGGGATCTATCATAGGTTACAGCAGTTACACTTCAGCTAATCCTAGTTGGTACTGCACATAAGAAGACAATGGTAAACCACCTCTGATCATCTCATACCTTGAAAACATTATGATGTGATAACCCAAAATGAAAGATATATAGTGCTGAAAGACAGGACCCCCAAGGTTGGATAGCACTCAGTTGGCTACTGGGAAAGAGTAGAGGACAAGTATAAACAGCACTTTTTAAAATAAATAACAACTAGACATCCAGTTGCTAATGTGAATGGATGCAAATGTAAAGTCCAAAGCTGTTCGACAGATATAGTAGGAACATGGAATGCAAAAATGTATGAATAAAGGTAAAATTGAACTCTTAAAATGAGGAATGAAACAATTAAACATTGAAATCCCGGGAATGAGTGAACTGAAGTTGAATGGATCAGGACAGTTTTCGATCAGAAAATTACGAAAGTGTTTTACTCTTAACCATCATTTAAGTTTATACCCCAATTACAGGTGCCAAAGAGGAAGAAATTGAAAGTTTTTATGCAAGTGTCCTGGAAGAAACTGATCATATACCCACACCAGATATTCTAATAATATAAAAGTACAAAACAAAGTAAGATCAAATAGTGCCAGAAAATCAGGGCAGGGTGGCCAAATCAATATTTCTCCTCTTAGCTGCTTTGGGGGATCAAAACACCATATTGTGAGTTCCAATCACAGAACTGCAGCTTCGTATATAGTTTGGCCCTCACTCACTGACTTCAGCAGGCACTGTGTGCTTATCCCAAGTTTGCTTCACATGACAATTGCCATTTTACAGTGTACAAAACTCCATTTTCAGAACAAACTCTTGCAAAGGCATTCAGTCTTGGTATATGTGTTTTGGCATTCTGCCTTAGAACGGCTCAACACCTTCTTCTGATTTCCTTTTAAGATGTACATTTGGTTTCAATTTGATCAACACACTTTTCCATAGCAGCTCCCACCCTGCTGAACAGCCTTCTGGAGGGACTGCAAAGGGTGCCTTCTCTGAGGAGATTTTGAAAATGGTGCAAGGCCTCGCTTTTTCAGCAGGCCTTTGGTGTAGTCCTTAAACTGGCCTGTTGTTAAAACAAATGAACAATCTGTATAGTACAGGGTGAGCAGTTTTTATTTTTAAGATTTTTGGGAAACTTTTTTTTCTGATTCAAAGCTATGGATGTAGCTTTTGGGCTACAGGTTGATTTTAGGTATAATCATTGTTCTTTTTAAATGGGGTTTTGATTGTGAGCCAGCTCATAAGAAGTACAAGCAGGATTTACATGTTCAAAGAAAGAAATAGAACTTAATTTATTCAACCCTCTTTGTCACACACAGGCAGTCTATTTGTTCCTGGACATTTACTGGAGGGAACTGGTCAGATTACCCTTGCAAGATTTCAGGCAGAAATGCAATCCTTCCTGAAATTCCCAGTTTAATTGACCATTGGTTTTTTAATTAGTAGAGGGTGGTGCTGGAACTGTTCTAATAATCCAAGAGACTTAAACTATGATTTTGTTACTGCAGTGGGATGTTTTAATGAAGAAGAGCTCTTTCTAACACATGCTTGTACAAGCCACACATGCCTTGGATGGAGCTGTTCCAAGCTGGGGATGGGGAACCATTGGTCTTCAGCTTCGTAAAATGGCCTGAACATAGGATTTCAGACACATGTAAACTTGCCCATCAGTGGCTCGATGCCAAAGTACTGCTTAATGTTCCATAGTGGGCTTGCTACAAACTAAAGGTAAAGGTTTCCCTTGCTCGAAAGCCAGTCGAATCTGACTCTAGGGGGCGGTGCTCACCTCTGTTTCCAAGCCGAAGAACCAGCATTGTCTAAAGACTTTTCCGTGGTCATGTGGTCAGCATGACTAAACATCAAGGCACACAGAACACTGTTACCTTCCCACCAAAGCAGTACCTATTTATCTACTTGCAATTTCTTGCTTTTGAACTGCTAGGTTGGCAGGAGCTGGGGCTAGAGACGGGAGTTCACTCCATCAGGCAGCACTCGGGTCTCAAACTGCTGAGCTACCAATCTTCCAGTCTGCAGCTCAGTGTCTTAACCTCTGAGCCACCACTGCTGTAGATTAGCCCAATACAATTTCTTTTTCTTGAATTGACATTCCCAATGACATATCAAAAACTGTGTTTGGAAGTCCTTTAGAGTCACAGTCAGTTTGCTATAAATTTTGTAGAGTTGCAGATCAATAAAAACCAACCTAAAGACCCTCTATATCTTAGCTTAAGGGCAGAGTGTGACAGCTAAGAAGCTGGAAGTGGAGTAAGAAGTTCTGGTTTGCAATTTCTGTTCAGCCATAAAGGAACCCCAGAGCTAGTTGGAAGGCACATGATATAGCAATCTAAGTGAGAATTCGAGATACATAGCTTAGCCATGGCCACATTTCACCTTACATATCTTTTGTATTTATGTGTTTAGGTATTTTTAAAATTTATTTATTGAAACATTTATATACCACCTTTTTTCTTGGTTCAAGATAGCTTACAACAAATAATAGTTAAAACACCCCTAGCTAAAACCAAACGTAAAGTAACAATCCCCAAGTCCCTCTGCCCTTAAAAAGATGCCTGCTAGTCAAATCCCCTCAAAAGCCCTGGCAAATAGGCAGGCCTTGAAGCATCTCCTAAAGATCTCCAAGGAGGGGGCCCTCTCACTTCTTCAGGGAGCCCACTCCACAGAGCCAAAGCCACAATGGAAAAGGCCTGAGCTAGGGATGTGTATTCAGTAAAGCCGAATTGGAAAAAAAAAACCTGGAAAAAAATCCCCTTTTCAGCATTTTTCAGATATCCGGCAAGGTGAATCAGAATCTCTGATCTGATTTGGCTGCCGAATATAGAATGCCGAATAAAAGTTGAAACTATACAGCTTTTATTCGGCATTGCTGAATACAGGCTTGGGGGGGGGGGGGTTTAAACTTTAAAAGGCTGTGCTTACCTTCTCTTTCCAACTGTTTTTGTCTCTTTCCGACCCTTTGCTCTGCTTCCCAGGAAGGAGAGGGAAGAGGGACCTTACATACAGCCAATCACTGCAGCTTGCAAGGCTGTTGCTGCTGCTAGCTTCAGACTTGAAGCCCAACTACTAGCTTGCTTTCCCAGGGACAGGAGTGGGGGAGGAGCACTGGCTGATAGGATTACAGGTAAGGGTGGGCACACTGCTCTTTGGCCAATCATAGAAGTTTGTTCTTTTTTTACAATTTTTCTGTGTATGGCCAGAGAGCATAAAAGCAGGGGTCTCTGACTGGCTGACTCTATTCCTGCTGAGAGAGCTTTGGTTGGAGATTATGTGGATGGCTTCTGCTTCAGCTACTGCCCTGACTTTCCTGCTGCTGCCTGAAAAACTAATTTGCACTACTTCGGATCAAAATCCTGCCTGCTGGAGAACTGAAGACTGAAGACATCCACTGGTTTGACTGATTAGGGCAAGTTTTTAAAAACTTTTCTCATTTTGTTGTGGGCTGGTGGGTTGGGGCCTGGGAGTGGTTCTGGTGGGCACATTGCACTCGTTCTGCTGCTGGCCTTGCAAACATGCCCCCTCACACACACCACACCTCACTTAGTTTCTACTACAGATATTATCTGGGAGAAACTACTGGGCTATTGTTTTATCTGCCTGCCTTTTCCTCGCCATTGGAAACACTGGAGAATGGGGATACCCTATTTGGATGCCCCTAGAAGTGGATCCCCTGGTCCAATCTTTTCCAACTTTGGGGATTCTTTTGAGGAGAGTCTCCAGCAGCTACAGTACAAATTTGGTGCCTCTATCTCAAACCCCCTCCCCCCCAGCCCACGGAATACTACTTAGAAGATTTTGCCTTTGACTACAATGGCCCCATAGGATATAATGGAGCCGATTTGGGGGAGGATTCCCTAGTATTTCCAGATACCAATACATTACCGGTATTGATATTTGGATATATTTGAGAATACCAAAAAAATCTGGCTTCATTATACTTGAATCCAAAAAAAGCCGATCCCGCCCCCCCCCGCACACTCCTACCCTGAGCTCTGGTCAATGCCAGATGGACTACCCTAAGTGGCAGGATAGCCAACGGATGGCTGCCTGATGACCATAGTTGATGCACAGAGACATATGGAAGGAGATAGTCCTTCAAATTCAAGGCATTTATGTACCAGGTTTCCAAGAAATGTTCAATGCACCTTGCAGCACCATTGTAATATTAAAAAAATAAAATAAAAGGACCTCTGATTTAATTGAAACATGAGCCCATGTTGTGTGGTTCGGGAACTAATGAGGAGGGCTAGATTATATCTTGCTTGAGGTGACAAAATATCTTGATCTGGCATTGGCCACAGGAGCTTGCAGCAAGAAAGGGGAGGCAGCAAAAATCACTTCTGCTAGCAGAACTTTACTTATGGTTCTACAAATTCAAGCCACTGAAAGGATAGCACTTTCCACTCAGGAATTTTAAGGTATACTCTCTAGAAGAAAAGAACTCTTGACCAATTTAAATCTTATGGCTCCCATGAGGGCCAGCTGGAACAGCTGTAAGGTAACACTTGTAAGGTGCTTGCTTTGTAAACATGTCTGAATACATAATCTTCACCCTAATACCACATGCAATTTTCATCTGTCTCCAAATATGGGCTAAAAAAGGCAGCCCTTCAGATCTGGATCATACATTTTAGAACATATATTGTAAATTCTGCATATATTTTAATGAGTCTTTCTGTTCCATTCAGTATTATCAGTAAATGTTCCAAATGGATCTTGAATGAAAACCTTTTATTCCCTTTTTGCAATATGTAATGATTACTTGTACCATTCAGAAGACACTATGAATTTTTGTTTCACAGTGAACTGTTTTGGATACAGAACCTGCATACTGCTTCACAGTATATCTGGGAATCATAAGCAAAAAAAAACAGCACTGACATGTTTATGAAATTATCATGATAGGTATCTTTTCTGTGGACTAGTGAGAGGATTGAAATCTGTTCAAACACTCTGCCAAAGGAGGTGGCTGTACCACATGCCAGACTATATTTCCTGTAGGTTCTGCAAAATTCTGGTTACTCAGCTAAGAGACTAAACAGATGTTACATTTAAATAAGCTAAAGTATTAAATTCAGTCCATTTCAACTTAAGATTTGTGAATGGCCTGACATTTTCAGAAACAGTAGGTTTTTAAAAGATGAAAGAATTGGCTTCTTTGACGCTGGTTCACATTCAACTCTAACATGTTCTTATTAAATAGCTATATAGTATTTCCACACAGTAAGTTTTGAAACTTATTTCATTTTGAGCAGATTGCATGTAATAAAAATAATAAGGAATGGATTCACCAGATTTGTTGTTCAGGGAGGAAAGGGTAGAAGTATTTAAAAAAACCTGACTCACCCACACACCCTTGACCATCCTGCAGATATTGATAACCCTGGTAACAAAGGCAGCGATAGGAGCCAGCTGAATTTTCACAGAACCCATGACTGCCACATACAGTATCGTTGGCACATTCATCTTCATCTGAAAATAAGACAGGCATAATACAAAGGCAGAATAAGTAATCTAGAAAACCACCCTTTTTTTGCTGTCAAGTCACAGCCAATTTACGGTAATCGCATATGGTTTTCAAGGAAAGAGATGCTCAACGATGGTTTGCCATTGCCTGCCTCCCCCATCCAAATACTGACCAGGGTCGACTCTGCTTAGCTTCCGAGATCTGACAAGATCAGGCTAGCCTGGACTATCCAGGTCAGGGCAGAAAACGATCTAAGGAATATGTATTTATTTAGGAAATTTATAACCTGCCTTTCCGCAAAGTAGTACTTGGCAGCTTGTACAGGGTTAACATTAAAAACAACATGATGGGTGGAGACATGACAGACACATATTTGGAACAAGAAATAATTAAAGAAAAAGCCCAATGCTATGCTGGGGGTTATTAGGAAGGGAATTGAAAACAAATCAGCCAGTATTATAATGCCCCTGTATAAATCGATGGTGCAACCTCATTTGGAGTACTATGTACAGTTCTGGTCGCCACACCTCAAAAAAGATATTATAGCATTGGAAAAAGTGCAGAGGAGGGCAACTAGAATGATAAAAGGGTTGGAACACTTTCCCTATGAAGAAAGGTTGAAGCACTTGGGGCTCTTTAGCTTGGAGAAACGACGGCTGAGGGGTGACATGATCGAGGTTTACAAGATTATGCATGGGATAGAGCAGGTAGAGAAAGAAGTACTTTTCTCCCTTTCTCACAATACAAGAACTCGTGGGCACTCCATGAAATTGCTGAGCAGATAAAAGGAAGTACTTTTTTACCCGAAGAGTGATTAACACGTGGAATTCACTGCCACAGGAGGTGGTGGCGGCTACAAGCATGGACAGCTTCAAGAGGGAATTAGATAAACATATGGAGCAGTGGTCCATCAGTGGCTAATAACCACAAGGTATAGATAGGATCTCTCAGTCTGGGGCAAGTGATGCTCTGTATTCTTGGTGCTTGGGGGGGGGCAACAGTGGGAGGGCTTCTAGTGTCCTGGCCCTGCTGCTGGACCTCCTGAAGGCACCTGGTGTTTTTGGCCACTGTGTGACAGAGTGTTGGACTGGAGGGCCATTGGCCTGATCTAACAATGGCTTCTCTTATGTTCTTAAATATCTTTTTAACATGCTTAAAACTAATATAATAAACAATAAACAAAAAATCCTTTTCGAAAAGTGAAATAAGTAATATGAAGTCATGACACACCTACATATGACAATTTTATTTTCCTTTTAGAAAGATGACATGCTAAAAAAAAAAAAGGACTTGGATCCAATGACATTGTTCCTTTTGGGCTCTCACTGCTGCAGAGGCTTTCCTCTGTTGTGGCATTCACTTCCTCTGCTGCTAGCATTTCTGTGTGCACAAGAGCAATGTTTTTCAAGGATGCAGAATGTTTTTCTGGATGCAGAAGTGCTTGCAATAAAGGATAAGAGCACCACAGCCCTTGCAGCAGCCAGAGAGAAGTGCGAGGGGAACCAAGCATGGGACCCAAGCCATGGTTTCCAACATCTAGTTTCATGGGGAACATCAAACATTGAGAAATGTCACTCATCTCATGAAAATGGAACAAAACTGAACCTGCAAGAACTGAATGCAGACAATGAAAACAAGACTATGTATACCAGAACCTAGTTATTTGCAAAAGACTAAGAAGAGTTTTCTGCATGTCTTCAGACAATAATCCTGAAAAGAAATGCACACTCCCTAATCCTCTCCAGATAAAAGATGGACCTCCTGATGGCACCTGGTATTTTTGGCCACTGTGTGACAGAGTGTTGGACTGGATGGGCCATTGGCCTGATCCAACATTGGCTTCTCTCATGTTCTTAAAATATGTTGTCATTCTGTTAGAGATTACACATGACACAGTTTTTCCTATATTAGATGTAACATCCAGATTGGAGCATATGCAGGCTGTAGCCAGAAAAATGTTATGGGGTGGGTAAATGAGTACAGTCATGGCAAACACATCATTATTTAGATATTTATGATGAAAGAACTATGATGTAGTGCAAAGTCTCTACAAAAGATCAATCTATAAAAAAGGGGCTGTCATTTCAGTCCCAGAGCACAGATTCTATTGCTAGGGACCGTCATTCCACTCTGTGCCCTGTCATTCCAATCCCAGAGCATAGATGCTATTGCTAGGCCCTGCCATTCCACCCTGGGGGGCTGTCATTCCAGTCCCAGAGCACTGTTTCTATTTCTAGGGAATGTCATTTCACTCTGGGGGCGGTCATACTAGTTTCAGAGTAGTCTACCTGGGCCCAGAGATCTGAATGGAAAATCCATTCTGCATTTTCTTTGCAACTTTTTTTGTGCTGCAATGTATTTCAATGGAGCCCATGCAAGTCAATTGGCATTCCTGGCTCCAATTATCTCCAGTGGGCTTTCAAGCTTCTCTCACTGCTTCCAATGGACAATTCTGTAATTCCTTTTAGTACATCCCCCTTGGGGTGCCTGCAGCCAGACACTCTGCCCCTCCACTTGGCTTTGTTCCTGGGAACACCCAGCTCCAGCCTGCAGAGGCCCACCTCCCTTGCTTCTCCTCCTGTACTCACGAGGCTCTGGCTTGGCTCATGCCTCACTGGGAAGCAAAGGGGGGGGGGGACACAAAAAAGCATGGATATTTGGTAAAAGAGGGCAGGGCAAATCTGGGGTTGGGCATTGTCCATTGTCACCCCTGCCCCTGGTGGCTATGGGTCTGCGCAATGTGGGAGAAACTTTTTCCTTAATTGTTTTCCTGCTCTCAAGCAGCTCCATGGAGTTCCTTTGGGGCTAAGGAGGGGGAGACATACCAATGCTTGCATATTTACCTCTGTGAGCAAACAGCATGTGTGAGGAACTGGGATCAGTAAAACACTGTAAAGGAAAGCATTTAAAGCCAGTATCCCTGTGCCATGATCCTAATTCATTTTGGGGGGCCTACTTTAGTTGCTTTTAACATTTAAAAGTACCATGGAAGAGGCAATTATGACTCTCCCACAAGCATAGCTAGTTTGACCCTTAGTTTAATTAACTTGAGAAGAAAGGCCATAAAAAGTTTAGTAAGGCATTATTCAGAAAACCAGTTCACTATTTCCACTGTCATATTTATTGTTTTAGAATCAAAATATATGTGTTGTGTACTTTCACTGCAATATTTTGTCTACATCTATTTAATAAGTAAAGATGTATAACAATGTTGTACTTGGTTCATGATGGGCACTGTTGTAGAATCTAGTGCTCTGAAGAAAAAATTCTTCCAATTTTAAAAAGTTACTTATGTCTGTGATGGCTGTGCAAAAAATAAAGAAACATATTCCTTCAGTTCCAAATGGAAATATTTACTGAATGAAAACAATGGGGTACCTTTTTTGCTTTTAGAAAGAATGTATTAACTGGAGACAGATTAGGTTTTCCTGCAAGTCCATAAATAATTATGACCTTATCACATCATAGCTCAAGCCACAGGGATTTCTAGATGAAATCCCATGCATTGTCATATTAGGGATGTTAAATCAAATGGTTACAAATCTATAGCCTTATTGTCTTAACAGAAATCACTCCATTCTTTTCCTTTGCCTTGTTCTTCATGCTCTGTTCTTGATTCTTTCCTATCAATCCCCTACCTTTGAGACTGTTGACAAGGAGGTAGTGGTGCCATGGTTCTGAGCACTGAAAGGGAAGACTGAACTGCACTAGAATGACCTCATTCTTTTCCTTCAGAGGAAACTCAAAAGACTTACATTGTGCAGATGTTCATCTGTCCAAATTATTGTGCTGTCTTAGACAGCAAAACATTCACTTCTGTCAACACAGCAGATTAAGAACTTACATAAAAACCCTTGTGGAATGAGGCTGCAATTCATTACTAGGTATGATGAGTGAGAGAAGTTATCATCTTAAGCTGTAGATTCTATATGTGTATACTAGTCAGGAGATGCTAGAATTTGCAGTTTAGTTATGGAAATGTAAAAATTTTATACTTATGTGCTATACACTTATAACTGAGGTTATTTGCACATTACAGATGTTAATATTTGCAGAATATTAAAGAATTTATTTGATTCAGAAAAACATACCATACACATACACTATGATGAGGTACTAAGGTTTATTAACAATCTTGCATTTACAAAGAGACTACTGTACAATTGGCTGCATATTTAATATCAGTGGATCTTTAATCAATAAGCTCACGAACCATTTTTCACTCTCATGTACTACCAAGAGGCAAAATTCTCAATTCCTTCAGTATAATACAAAATTATTGGAAATTCTACTTATAGCATGGTTACTGGATAGGTTTCATCTATATTTTGCAGAGATATTTTTGTATGTTATATCTACTGTGAATTCTTATTCGGTTGATTAAGAGTTGTCACTAGTCTTCAGTCAGTCATCATCACCCCTTACTCTGAGCAGAGAGTAAAATTACTTATTTTATCATTTATCTAACTCTTACCTTCACATGTCTGACCATCTCCAGAAATTGTAAAACCTTGTTCACAAACACAATAGAAAGAGCCTTCTGTATTTAAACATTCCCCATGGGGTAAACAGAGATTGGTTCCTGCACATTCATTGATGTCTGTAAGAGGAGCACATGATTAAAGATGTAAAAAATGCAGGAAGACTCTCATATGCTAAGTTCACGAGAGTTTATCTATTCTTTCAAATAAATCTATACATTATTAGGAGCTTCCACCTTTATATTTACATCTATGGTAAGTACATACAGCATCAGTGAAAAAGCATATGAAGTCAAATAAATAAAGATAATATTTGCTAACAGCTGACAGAACTCTAAGCCTGCATTAAAGTCTGATCTGTTCCTAAAGGTCAGCACAACATCAAGTACGTCAACCAGGAAAATCAACTTGCCCATGCCTATCCTAAAAAACCACCTTCCCTAGTACATAAATGACACATGCTTCTTATAGTCCTTGACAGTGAGTATCAGTGTATATTGTTACAGCTAACAGACACCCATAAAAATCAACATGGAAAGCAGAAAATAAAGATTTTTTAAAACTATGATTGTTTTGAGATTTTCCGTCAAAGAGAATTTGTGTGCCTTTATTATCAGTGTGACAGGGCTGACTTCTATTATGATGCAAAGAAACCATCTCTCATTCAGCCTTTCCTGGAATAAAATTATTAAAAAGGCTAGGACAACTTCATCCTTCTAGCACCCACTGATTATTTAAAATTCCAGTACCTTGACAACCCCTGAAGGGTATTGAATGGAAGCCACTTGGACAAGTACATTCATATGAACCTTTGGTATTAATGCAGTTCCCTCCATGGCAAATATTATGATCTTCTTGGCATTCATTAATATCTGAAATGGGGCCATCAGCAAACAATTAGAAATACTTTGAAACTGACTGAACAAAGATAGCACAGAGAATTACTCCCTGTACCTGGAACTGAGAAGGAATAGGACTCCAAGCATATCATGGACTATATACTGATATGCCTCACAAGCCCTAATCTTCTTCAGTCCTCTGGTTATTCACCAGTCCTAAAAAGATAAACTTAGACACTAACACGTACTACTACAACACAATCTAACCTAGGGGCAAATCATTGCCATTATTTATTCAGTCATTCAATAAATTAATTTCCACATTCTATAAACGGGTAAGGAGAAAAGGACAATGGCTGCAATTCTAGGTCCAAACATACCATCAGGCGTGGTACAAAGATAAAAATTTCTAGACATCATAATAATTGTCTCCTGGAAAAATAAGACTGGAATGAAAACTGAGCAGGAGTCTTTGGAACACTAACACCCAAAGTAGTTAGTGTTAGTAAGGGTTACTCAATAATAAAATGCTTATTATTACTTAATTTGCCTAGCCAGAAAAATATTCACAGATCCCAAAGAAATAACAAGTACATGTTTCACAATATGATACACCACATGGGTGGAGACACTATTGTGTACCACCAAAAATATTAGTCTGTGGCTGTAATTAACTATATTCCACACAGCAATCGCAACTGCAGTGAACACACTATCAGGAAAAATTGCTTTATTTTCCTAAGTGTATGAGAAAAAAAATTGTGCATTTAATTAATTAATTAATTAAAATTGTGCATAAAAATTATCATGTGTCTTTGCAGCTATTACAAAAAACATTATGTTTTTGTGTGCTTGTTCGACGTTGAATGAGACCCCTTTAGAAATTTAACCCAGGCTTCAGTTTCTAAGGGAATCTATCCTGTAATTTTTTCTTACTTTTGTTACTTGGATAATCACATTTAACTGACTCACAGGTAGTAGAGCTATGTACAATTATAATATTTAATATATAAACATAAAGAACATAAAAACCAGTATTTGAATTATCATGGGAAACTTGTTTACAAATGGAAGGTATACTTATACCTTCACAATAGTCTTTTGTGTTTGACAGTTGGTAGCCTTGGCCACAAAGACATCTGTAGGATCCAGCTATGTTTCTGCATTGTCCATTTGCACAGAGCTGCTGCTGCAGTAGACATTCATCCACATCTGTAAATAAGGAGAGTTTACTCTTGAAAAATCAAAGAAATCAGCCATATAAAACACATATTTACATATATTTACTTAAAAAAAATTAATCTGTGACAACAACTGAAATTCACCAGGAAAGCACCCTATAAAATTTATTGCAAAACACACAAACATACATTCCTACGGGATGGTGCTACTGATTGAATAAGCAGAGCAGTCTGGTGTAAGTCTGTAGTGAGTCGTCCATGAAATGGAAGGGACAGCTCTGGTTTCTGAGGCGGCCAACTCAGACTAGTCTATTACTCCTTCTTCTAAAGGATGAATCAGAACACTGGACTCATTTCAGGTCCCAAGTACATTCTGTAAGTACATGCCAGGAGTGGGAGACAGAGGCAGGAGTCAAGATTAAAATTTTGGAACAGGTGACAGCTCACTTGAGAGAACAACCCCTCTCTTTGTTACACATCTTAAGGGCTAAATGTTGCTACAGGACAGTGCTGTTGATTCAACAAGTAGAATGATCTTGTCTACGTCCATACTGAATAATCCATGACAAGGAAGAGACATCCTCACTGCCGAAACTACCATCTCAAACTCAGCTGGAAATCTGTCTGGAAGCACTCTCCAAAACTGTAGGAAATGCTATAGATAGACCTCCTTGCCTACCTACTGTTCTAAGGAAATCAGGCTCCACAAAGAGAAACATTTGTGTACGTAGCCTCTGAAGTGGACACACAGAACTCCTAAGGGCGTAGTCAGGAGGATTTCTTGGAATTTTCTTTAGAAAGCAAAGAAGTAGACAAAGCCAAGGCCTCCTTTAGTGCCTTCATTTCCACTATAACTTTGGCTCCAAGACCTAAATGAAACCCAGCAGGGAAATAGAAGGTACATTAGTGTTGCACTCCTACCCCTTCCCTACAGAGTGTATGACCCTGCCACATCCTCTTGCAGAGGTGCACTTGATGATTTCTGTCCCTGGGCATCCTGAAGACAACACTGACTATCCTGAATAGCAGAGCTTTGTCCTGCTGCTGGGCTGCTGGACTGGGATGGACGAGAAGGATGCCCATGCCTTTGCTTCCCCCCATGTCCCACTCAAAGAGAGGAGGAAGTTACATACCTTTCCATGGGCTTTCTGCCCAGCAAATTGCCTCAACTGGCCACTACCAGAGCTTTGGAATACCCTTAGTACTGCCCTAAGGTAATCTCTGTCTACTCATGACAGGGATAGATGTTGAGGTCTCAGATTTCCTGGTGACATCTTTCCCGCCACCTGGGGCCTGTGTTTTCTCCATAACACAGGTTTTTCAAGGTCCCCCCCCCCCCCCCATGTTCTTATTGTCAGTCTGGGATAGGTATAGGAAAAAAATATTACCACAGATGTCTGTTTTCTCTTCTTTTTAAAACCAGGGATGGTTTTTGCCTAGAAATCAGCACTCCTTTTATTCATTATAGAGGAAAGCCAAATTGGAAAGGCTCATAGACATCTCTAATAAAAGCAGCCTTGTGGATAAAATTGAGCTTGAAGATAAACTGAATAATAAACTGCACTGGTTTAGATATCTTCAATTAAAAACCCTAGCTGAAAGTTTAAATTTGTGCCAACTTATTACTCGACTCTTTACAGCTCTAAAACAAATATTGAATTCCTCTGGCCAGGTAAAACGGGGTACTCTTTCCACAATGTATAAAATTTTGATCTCTTCGGATAGTGTTAAACAGACATTGTATCAAAAAAAGTGGCAAAGGAGCTGTCATTTGGAATTATCCGAAGATCAGTGGTCTTGGATCTAGTCATCTTATATCTTTAATACCTCTTCATTTGATATAAAGCTTCAGACCTTTAAAATTCTACCTCATGGATATTTAACCCCTCTTTATTGTCTCATATGTGCTCCATTGTGCTGGAAAATATGTGGATAAGTGGGTTCATTTGAGCATTGCTGGTGGGGGTGCAAGGTTATCATGGCATTTTGGGAACAGGTTTTAAATTGGATTTCTATTATGACTGGTTTTAATATACCTATGGAACTAGATCTCTTATTTCTAAACTATTGGTCAGATCTAGATATACCAGAATCTACTAATGAATTAATAGCCACGTTATTAATTGCAGCAAAAACAGGTATAGCTGCTAAATGGAGAGACAAGGCAGGGCATAACAAGATATGGAATCTATATATAATGGAAAAAATCACTGATCAAATAACTCAAAATAATATGGATAAGGATATATACTCCAAATTTGTAGTAAGGTGGTTTCCTGTATTAGGTTATTTGGCTTCTCACAATGTGGTGCCTAAAAAATTGATTCATATGAACTTGTTTAAAAAGGTTGTATGATACATTTGGTAGTTGGTTGATTTAAATTCGGTGTTATGATCCACTTCTTTAATGCAACATAATAGAGAAGTATTTTTGTATAATGTTCTATGCATCTTATATGTTCAATATCTTACTTATCACAAGGTTGTACAGTACTGAGGTATTCTTGTTTTGTATATATGTTGTAACAAACTCAATAATTTTTTTTAAAAAAGGTTCCCCCCCTAAGCCAGATAGCTAAATCCATGAAGATGGTCTTCCATTCTTTCTCAACAACTTCATCTCTTTTTTAACTTATTGCTTAATTACTTTAAATATATATTTTTAGGATTTTTTTGCATATCTGTAGTACTTTCAAAGAAAGAGCAGACTCTTGTCAGTGGAAAAGCCTTTTCAAGCCCTATCTCCACAGCTGTTGATGGGAGAAGTTACCCATCACAGATATAAATACATAAATAGAACAAATAGCTCTACATAAATAGAACAGATCCTCACTAAGTCCACCTTCCTTTTTGGTCTGCTAAATTTTCAAGGTTTCCCATTCAGCAACAGCCCAGTGCTTTCAAGTATGCCAGTGTGCTTTCTATTCTGTGGGCACCTTTGGAATTCTGATGCAGGGCGGTGGGTCCAACCACAAAACTGCTGCCCCTGGAGGTGGAACCAACTACCAGATGGCTGCAACAAGAGGCAGAGCCAACTAAAAAATGGCTGCCATTGGGAGGAGAAGCCAACCACAAAATGTCAGGAAGTGAGGTTATGTGTAACTGGGATAGCAGAACAGCTAGATTCAAGTCTAGCAGCACCTTAGAGAACAAAAGATTTTGGGAGTATAAGTTTTCAAAAGTTAAAGCTCCCTTTGTCAGATAGGATAGCAGGTATTCAACATTTCAGGCAGAAGCTCTGTTTAATGGAATGCATTTTAAAATTAACATATTGTTTACTTTTTTTGCAGACTCACAAGTATACATATTGAGCTAGCTAATACACCCTTATCTGCTGGTATGTCTTCATTTTACAGGCATCTAATGCATTTCTACAAAAGGAAAAAAAAAACACTGCTTCTCCTTGCTTATCTCTTAACATGAGCCCAGCCTTTTTAACCTGCATTATTACCTGTAACAATGACAGTTGGTGCTGGAGGGCTGGTGAGAGCTCCTCACACATCTGTACAGTAAGAGATTCTGACCAGATTTTGAAGGAACACAAATGATTTTTGAAAAGTGACCAAAAGTTGATGTAGTGATGTTATTATCAAATTTAACCTGAATTATTAAAATTGGGGAGACGTAATGACTTCAATAGGGCCGCAGCAGCTCTGAACTGCTGACTGGAAGGTCAGTAGTTTGGCAGTTCGAGACCCAAGTGCCACGTGACAGAGTGCACTCCTGTCTCTGGTCCCTAGCAGTTCGAATGCAAGAAACTGCAAGTAGATAAATAGGTACCACTTCGGTGGGAAGGTAACAGCGTTCCGTGCACCTTGGCATCTAGTCATGCCAGCCACATGACCATGGAAACGTCTTCAGACACCGCTAGCTCTTTGGCTTGGAAACGGAATTGAGCACCACCCCCTAGAGTCGGATTTGACTGGCTTTCGAGCAAGGGAAACCTTTACCTTTAATGATTTCAATAGAAGTTCCAGGTTGGTGCATTTCAGCCAAGCTGCCCAATCGTGTTTAGTCAAAATCTAGTCCTGCTGGGCTTTTAGAATATCACTCCATTATTTGCACAGGTAAAGTGCTTTAAATAAGGCCACTGTCTGCATTATACCATATGTATCAAAAACACAAAAAGTCCTACCTGGCCCCACCCACTCTCTAAAAACACTTGGCGGGTGCTAGGACAGGTGCTGGCAGTTGCTATATGGCCATGGGTGCCACATAGGGGATTGCTTTCTTATGCATTTTCCTGAAGACTTTAGCACATTATGAAGTACAAAGGAAGAGCAGCGGCTCACCTTCTCAAGCAAATCTCAACCCCCTTTTATATCAGTCTTGTTTCTTATTTAAAACACATTTACTTCATTTATAGACCACAATTCTTACTGAAACTCAAGGTGGACTGCAGCATTTAAAAAACAGCAACAATGGAACAAGACCGTATGATACAGACAACAAACAAAACAGTAAATCTAATTAAAGAATTAGAAAACAAGGTAATAAAACAATATAATGCTATGCATACAATCCACAATGCAACTAAATTGCCTAATTTTTTAAAAGACATGACAACTACACCCCTATTATTTTTTTAAGAATGCCCCCCTGAAGAATTCCATTTATAAGAATGCCCCCCTGTACAACCACATGTTACAAGTGGTTCAGGAAACTTCTATAATACCACCAAGTAACTGTATAAGCCTAACTCAGTTACACTGAAGTCAATGGATTCAACTGTTAGTGAGGACCACAGTTCCCATACTTTGGCGGAGGATAGGCTGGCAGAATGAAGCGCAAGGGAAGTGGGGCAAAAAGACCCGGGCCAAGTTGTCGCAGGGCTTTCTGGTCACACTGCATGGACTGATGTGGGACCATACCAGGGAGGAGGCAGAATGGAGCGTTCACACTGCAGGGCGGCCCCTGGTGGTGCTGCCAGTTGTGTGCAGCTTTGGTCCGTTTCGCCGACCTGCGCATAGGCGCAGCAGTAATTGGGCAGGATCCCATGGCTGGGAGCAAGCCAGAAGCGTCCCCGTGGGCAATTGTGCGCTCAAGTGCACAGCACGCATGGGAGGTTATGCAGGATCAGCGGGTTCACATTACTGGCGCCGCTGGATTGCGGCTTATTTGCGTCCACACTTCCAGGAAGCGGGATCAACGCGCACCCAAACAGCTTGCCACAGGTTTCACGAGGTACCTTTTAAAACCGGGATCAAAACGCTTCAGGATGGGGTAAGTACGGCACAGCAACGCCAGACAGCTGTGGTTGTGTGAACTGGCCCTCATAATCCACTTGTGAAATGTGCCTATAACGGGCCAAACTGCCAGTATGAACTCGGCCCTTGAATGCTCATGTTTAGTAGACTGGTTTTTTAAAAAAACTCTTGATAAACGTGTACATTATTTAGAAAATAGTCACCACATTCCTACCTTCACACTGATCTCCTGCTTGGGACAGCTGATAACCTTGGCTGCAAAGACATCTGAAAGAGCCCTCAAGGTTTTCACATTGCCCATTTGTGCAGAGACTGCTGTACTGACATTCATTTATATCTGTGAATACAAAGAATACATTTTAAAGCTCATGCATGCTTATGTATAACAATGCTCAAAGCTTTTCAATGAATCTGTCAACTTTTTAAAGCATGGTCCTCTAGGGAGTCACCCACCTTTACACTACTCATCTTTACTGTGCTCCTGAACTACCACATCTGGTCCCTTTGGAAATTGTTTTGGGGACCTACTCCTAAGGGCAGGGAAAGGCAGCCAAGAGGGAGAGGGAGAGGGAGAAAGGAGTAATGAACAAAATATACAAAGAGTAAGAACTGGAGTAAATTAGGCCACAGCTTTATTGATTATAGCAGATGGAGCACTGGTGCAGCATGAGGCATGGATCCAAACATTGAGTGATTTGCCTGTCAGCTGATCCTCAGCCTGCCTGCTGGGGGAACCTGGAGTGCCAAGCACATGGTCCCACAAAGACACAAGCCTATGGGTGGAGCTCTTACCACCTGGAAGTGGAGCCTGGCAACCGCCCCTGAGCTGGGCATGCCACTATATGGCTCAATCCCCAAGACCCCTTAAGGGGGTCCCCACCAGGGAAGGTAGGCATGCAGGCACAGACTCTCTCCAGATGCAACTGACCCAATGCCTGAAACTGCCAACAAGCTGTGACAAGCACAAATAACGATCAGAACAACTGCAAAGTAACAAAATAAAGGGAGGGGTGCCCCAAAAAGGACTGTGCTTGCCGCTTGTGCAGCCAGGCTTTAAATAGGGCCGGAGCGGGGCAGTCGCAGCTGACACTTGGTCAGGCCCACCCTCCACTTGGCCAAGCAATACAGGAACCCATGTGGCTGGCAACTAGTTGGCTGCGGGGGAGGCTGAAGGCCCACCCAGATGCTCTGGAGTCATAGTGGCCAGGCACAGCACCCCACACACTGCAGTGACCACATGGCTCCTCTTCCTAGTCAGACTTGGCCCTGTGGCTGTGAATTCTACACCCAGCATACATTACAGATTAATTTTAAATAGAGAGAGATCACATTTTCCCTAAAGTATAAAAGTGTGAACTGTGCATGTCTAAAGCTTCCATTTAAAATAACAAATTAAAAAATTTAAAAACAGCTACAATTGCAAATGTCACCATTTAATCTGTATGATTTGAGGGCCTTTCTCAGAATTTGACTAGTTTTTTTTGTTTTTACAAGTACTGATGCTGATGGAATAAAGTATATAGAAGAAAATAATGTTTTGTTACATTTACACCTAGATCTTTTCTGCACCTCAGTGTTGCTGCTCTTTCCTGGCAAGTTGAATCCCCAGCTTATGTTCTGACTTTGTGGCACCCTTTCTGCAAAAGGGCATTTATTTCAGGGAATTTTTTCTTGAATTCAGATTCAAATCTTCCGCTGTGTGTTCTGCACTTTCTTTCATGTACTTTGCCAGCAACAGAACCTCCTTTTTTGTGTGTATGTGCAGTACATTATATCATCATAACACTGTTTTTTAAAAAAAGGCTGGAGGTATTGTGGGGAGCAGCACAGCTGCCCCCATTCCAAAGGTTCCCCCCCCCCTTATTCACCAGCTAAGAAAATGGTTGGTGATCATCGAACTGGATACACCAATTCATAACAGTGTTATTCAGTAATTATGAAGCATGCTAAATGTGTCATCATGTACTTCATCAGTGATGGAACTTCCTTTTTTTGTGCATATGCAGTAATAACATCATAACATTGTAAAAAAAAAAGGCTGGATGTATCATGGTGAACAGCATGGTTGCAGCCATTTTAAAGGTCCCCTGCTCCTCATTAGTTGCCAACTAAGAAAATGGCTGGTGAAGATTCCCACAAAATCCTAATGAAAATAGTGTCTTGTTTGCGATCATCAAACTGGATACACCAATTCATAACAGTGTTATTCAATAATTATGAAGTATGCTAAATGGAAACACTGCACATGTTGAGTTTTCATGATTATCAAATCAATAATATAATTACATTATTTTTTGATGTTTAAAAGACTGAATTGTCATCGAAAACACACCAGAAGCTATACTGGAAAAAAAAGGGGGGCGGGAATTAAAAAGCAATACAAGCACAAGGCGACAAAACCTACCCTCCAAAACCTACCCTCTCATAGGAAGAAAAATGAAAGGTTCTGTAAAGGAGGAAAATATGCAGATAGGTGGGTAGACAGACAGATAATACAAGTTTGTCTGCTTAAAGTCACAGGAAATAGTGAGTAAGCTGCTCAGGATTTGTCAACCAGCACTAACACAACAGCTGCCTGTATCAAGACAAGTATATCAGCTCTGTCTGTCATTTTTAAATATCCCTTTTACTTTGAACACTGAAGGCAGACAGCATAGGGTACGATGCCAAGAGCCAGAGCCAATGTAAGCAACGACAAAAAATCCTAGCCTAGACACCTAAAAGCCTTACACAAGAATTCCAGACAACACAGGAAAATATAACTTCTTTTAGTTGGATTCTTTGCAGAAAAAGTTAACTTCAGAAATACACTGCTCAATAATACACGTATTATAAAAACAAAATATAAGATAAGACATGAAAGCAAATAGGACATTTTTTCTTTTTTATATTTTATAAGAGCAAAGCTTTTTTAATAATCTATATTGTGTGGGGAGACTAAAAAAGCAGGTCCACAAGCTTTTGAAATAGATTATTATTCTTTTATTCTGATGTATATTTGATTGTATATAAGTCTAGGTTGGAGCTACCCAAAATCAAAAGTGAAATATGAGGTACAGAAAGGAACACATGGTTTTCACATGCTTCCTTCATACAAGAAGAAATTACATTTTGCATTTAATTTACAGTCTCAGTGAGGCCAAAACCACATGTTATTGGTTATATATGTGGCTGTTGTTGAAACTTGCAGTCCTGTGTCTCCTCCTCCACAATAAAGTGTGGTAGAATAGATGTCTACTGAGATAATATTGTACTTCATTTAAGAATCACAATTTAATCACAATTGAAGCATATTCAATTACTCTGAAGCAGCTCTAAAGACCAGAAAACTGCATTCACCCTTCTCCTGCTTTCCCCCATGCAAAACATTTCCATGGAGATGGTCACTATGTGCATGCAAAAAAAGACACACAGGGAACCACTTTCTCTCCTGAAGTGACACACAAGTGCACTCAAGCAAGAGCTTCATGAGTATTCTATGTATTTTAATACAGAAAACATGATACTTCCTGTAAGCTTCAAAATTAGTGGCTCACTACCTTTATGAAATGGAAAATTCTGAATAAATGAGGGAAATTAATAAAGTAAACAAGTGTGAAAAAGTAAGGTCATAAAAAGCAAGCCTCAAATCAGCATTACTAAATGATTATGAAACTACTAGAAAAGAACAAAATGACCTTACTTGATGTTCAGCATGATGCTTTTGTAAGCCAAATTCTGAATTGCTTTAAGGTTTATTATAGTATTTGCAAAAGGATTTTCTGGACTTCAATGCAGCACTTTCATTTATTGAGAGCTTTATATCCAGGGGGATAGCCAAAAAATTTTGGTTGTTGGGGCATTGGGAAATGCTCAACCAGGAAGTTTTTTTTTAAAAAGTAACTAACGGGAAAAACAGCCATGCAAGAAACTTGAAAGGGGGGGGGGGGGGGGGAGAGGCAAGGATATGAGAGACAAGGAAAACTGTGGAGGAAGACTTCAAGTGCTGAGGAGGAGGGAGAGAGAAGGGGGTGGCGGAGGAGGAAGAGGCCACCTGGTTGCTGCTGCTGCTTGACACATTCTGGCTAGGGCTGGTTAACAAGCATTCCAGCTGCACTCCAGCCATGCAGCCTCTGCCTCCATGCCTATTGTCAGGCCGGCAGGTAAGGGCATGGCCAGGGGCAGCAGGAGTTGTGGGGCCTGGGCCATAAGTAATAGGGCATGTGCCCCTAAGTGCCCCACCGTGGCTACACACCTGTTTATATCTCTTCAGATTCCACAGTTTCACTATGACAACCACTGGAGACAGATAACATTGTGTGAGGCCATTCAGGTACTTTCTCTGTACCTGAATAGGCACAAAAAGTCTGGTGGGGGGAAATCCTCCTGGGACCATGCACAGGTGGACAATATGTGGCTGATTACAGCTTTTAAATTGTATTTCCTTTGATGATTCATCACCCCTTCAAAGGGACATAATTTAGTGGGTGGATCACCCAGATTTTGTCAGTTTAGGGGTCTTGCCTATTGTTCTTCCAGGCTTTCATACCTGTTGCATGTTGCAATGCCCAACAACCTTTGTTGAGCCATGCTGTGTGACCAGTAAAGTGGCAGCTTATTTCTTAGTAAAGCGATGTGCTGTGCACTCTGTCTTTCCCCCTCTCTTGCTTCTTTGGGGCTCTTAAACTTAGATTTTGTTCTCATTGTAGTTAGGCAGCATTGAGGCAGACAAGTAATCATCTGGAAATATTCACTCCTTAAGTTATGTTAGTTACAAATGAGGAATCTATTATAGAAATATTTCCAATCAACTCTTGAGTACCCTCCACCCACAGCATCAAAGAAAACACAAATGTAACAAAACTGGGAGTATATGAAATACTTACCATGACACTTTCCATTCCAGCCTCTGAACCCATCTCTGCAAGGGACACATTGGTAAGAACCAGGAGTATTAATGCACTGTGCATCTGGACAAGTATGTGGAATTGAGCATTCATCAATATCTTTAAAATTAAAGCAAATCAAATTTTAATAATTAATAAAGAGTAAATTTATGTTAACATAATTATGTTATATAATGAATGTTTGATACTCTGTAACAGAATCTTCAGTAATGTAGATAGCACAGATCCACTGAATTAAATTGCCGTATTTTTCGCTCCATAAGACACACCTGACCATAAGACACACCTAGCTCTGCTCGGTGCCGTGGCTTGGGAAAGGTGAGGGGGGTTTAAGATGCACACACTTCCCCCCCCCCCACTTTTTTTGGGAGAAAAAGTGAGTCTTATGGAGCAAAAAATACGGTATATAATGCAGGGGTGTCAAACTTATTTATTATGAGGGCTGGATCTGACATAAATGTCACTTTGCCGGCCTGGGCAATGCCATAAAATGGTAGCAGCCATAAGCTGAAATCTCTGCAGACCCTTTGCTTGGAAGCAAATCCCATTCACTTTGGGAGGGCTCACTCACAAGTGGGCAAGCAGATGATCAGCCCTTTCATACCACTGACATTCTCACATTTTGCACAGTCATGCATCAGGATGCTATTGTTTTTCACCAAGCCAGGGGCTAAAAAGACCCAACCCTTGGGTTGTTGAAAATGGCCCTGGGATGGACCCCCTTCTGCTCTCCCTCTCCCTTCCCTTGCTTTGCATTGCCTCCGCCTATCTTCTCTCTAGGTGGCAACTGCAACTCAATGGCTGTGCTGTAGGGAGCAACGTGTGGCAGTGGTGTATGCTCACTCGTGTGTGCAGATGTGTGAACAGTGTGTTTCGGGTGGCTGCATATAACTCACCCAGCCGCCTCAAAACTCCTGCAGTTCTGGCTGTGCCTTCCAGGGGGGAGATATGGGCAAGGAGAGGGGAGAGCAAGAAGCCCAACTCCTTCCGTGCAAGCCAGCATCTGATTGATCTCCATAAGTAAAAGCAAGGGGGAAGAGAAATCTTCTCACTTTAAAGCCAGGGAACTGAGGCTGCCTTTCAAAAGCCCATCCACCTTGCAGAGGCCCGACCAGCTTGTGCAATGCACTGATCATCTGACCCTGGTGGGGAGGCTTTTATTTTTGGGGATGGAAGCAACCTGAAGTGGCTGGTTGGGGGAGCTGAAGGGGCGCGCACAGTGGCAGTAGCCACCACCTGCTGAATGCAACAGAATTTCCCTGAGCAGGGAGTGTTGGTGTGTGCCCGTGTGTGTGTGTATGTGTGAGTGTGTGGAGAGGAAGTGTCTCTCCCTTCCTCCCTCTTTTAAATCTCTGTGTCCAGCCCTGAGATGCCTGTTGATTGCCTTCTCAGCTGGTGCTGGCTGGCATGCACGACACACAGAGAGACAGAGAGCAGCCAGTGAGCAAATAAGCAAAAAAGTGCAGGCTCCTCCAGACACGCACAGAGGCAGCAGCAGCATCAGTGAGAGAGAGGCTGGCAATGTAGCCATGGTGGTGTGAGCAGCAGCACTGCCAGCAGCAACGAGGGGAGGCTGGGGGTCTTGCCTGCCTTTGCAGTACCCCAAGCATGCACTTGAAATGGAACATAGGAAAGCATGCAGTACATATATTTTTCCCTTTGGGAAAGCTCCCCTCCCCGAGACAAACCCAGAGGAAGCTCAGCTTTAGAGAGCTCTTCAGTCTGTCCCCTTTTTTTTGTAAGATCCATACCTTGTGGAATAGGAACTACAAATCCAAAGGGACCGAGGTCCCTATAAGCAGCTGGTGGGGGAAGTCCTTGATAGCGCTCTCTCTCTTTTTCCCTCCCCCTCCCTCATCCTCAAAGGAGGAAATGGAGAAGACCTTAGCCAATGGAGAGAAGGGAGGCTTGGGTTTATATCTCTCCAGCATGACTGAGCAAGCTGGTAGAAAGCAAGGTGCAAAACAGTAGCATTCCCCAGAAGGAAGTGGAAGAGAAGCCAGCTGTTCATGGGCCAGTTCTGGCTTGTGAGCTGTGTGTTTGACACCCTTGATATAGTAGCTAGAATGCTGGGCGATGCAAGATTAAGTCCCTATTCAGTCATGTAGTTTACTGAGTGTTCTTGAGAAAGTTACTGAGTTACCCTAAACTCCTTGAAAATACTGATAGGACTAAAATGTAATAAATCAATAAATAAGATTTATTTATTTCAACTGAAGAATAGAAGCATCATGTTTAATCTTACATATTATTTTTCTAGTGTAGGCATAGATCCCAGTGCAGCATGATGGTTAGAATGTCAGACTAGGATTTGGAAGACCTGAGTTTGAATCTTGTTGGGTGACCTTGGGCTAGTAACATACTCTCAGCCTAACCTACCAAACAATCTTGTGGAGATAAAATGGAGGAGAAGAGAACGGTGCAAGCCATTTTGGCTAAAGTTATGATGAAGAATTAAAAAATATTTCTGGGATAGGATATTTGAACATATTACAAATCTGATATCATATGAATGCAAATTTTACTTTGTTTTGGTGCTTTTTGTTAGACAACATTTTGAAGTATTATCAAAACTATCCACTCAGATAATTGAACCACATCGGTAGAAAAAAAAGGCACCAGGAATAAGTAATATTTCTTTCCTCTGTTGTTAGGTTAAAGTCCTATATCTAGACAGGGTCAGTATCACTTCTGCTTTACCAGCTACATCCTACTAACAAGCAGAAAGGGGAAATAAACTCCAACCCCTCTGTGGGCTTTTCTGCATGCTTGACTTACTCCTGATTTTCTTGGGAGTTGATCCACAAGAGCTGGAATCGGCCTGGGCAGTGTTCTTCAAAATGTCTGCCCTCCCTCTGCATTTTCACAGATGTGGAGTCCGTTTATTTTCTTCCAATATGTGGGTTAATTCAAGGGAGGGTGGTGTCATCATTGGTGGCAGAGTGCCCCCCCCCAAATGGCACTAAAATATCAATATATCACCGGAGCATTGTAACAATAGAGAGGCTCTCCGAATTCCCAGTTTTCATTTTTTTTAAAAAGTCTCTAGACATCCCTCTTGCAGAGATATGCCCTTTTCCTTATATCTCCATAAGGAAATGAGCTAGAGACTTACTTTGTTTTTAAATGAAAGCTGGGAATTCAGAGAGCCCCTCTATTGTTACAATGCTCCAGTGATACATTCATATTTTAGTACCTTACTCATAAAAAGCAATCACTTCTCTTCAGAGTAGTGGTGGGAGAGGAAGTGGTTTGACGCTGATAGTCCAGTCATCAAACACTGGGCTGGCAGGATGTAGAACACTGACATTATGTACCAGTACCAGGAGAAAACCAACTCCAAACTGGCTTCCAGAAAAACACTGGTGTAAAGGTGGTCTCAAAAGAACCAGAAAATAATCAGGGAAAAACAAAAAACCCAAAGTGAAAACTAAAGGCACAAAAAATGCATGCGGAAATCAGGGGATGCATGAAGCAGTATGGGACCAGAACTAAAAAAGAAAAAATGTGGAAAAGCCCCATCACTTCACTGTCTTAATTAGGAGATATAAAATGGCCACAGACTGAGGGACTAATTGCATGCTACACCCACTTGCAAGCATAGTGTAATTAGTCACCATACCATAGTGAATGGTCATCAGACTAGGACTTGGGAGATCCAGGTTAAAATCCCCTTTTAGCCATTACGCTTCCTGGGCAACAATGGGCCCTTATCTTCAACCTAACACCACAGGGTTGTTGGGATGATAAAAGGGGACTGATAACTCTTTGATGGAACAGCAGCATAAAAAAGTGATTGACAGATTTTGCCTGAGGAGTTGGGTTTGCAGCCTGTGTGTATGTCAGGTTTGTGATGTAATCAAAATTTAGGATTTGTGCTCTAACAAGCTACACAGATTGGGCATGCCTGCAGGAGTTCTCCATGTTTTTCGGTTAAGGGAAACTCTGCATGTTTCCTAACACAGACAAAAACATCACTGGTCCATAGAATGTGAAACTCAAATAGGCGGAAAGTCACTGTTATTCAACAGAGTCGAGATATCAAGTTGACAAAAATAATAAATGGGACAAGTAATCAGATAGAAAAGCATGCATCCACAAATAATGTTTTTACATGTGCCACCTTGGGGACCCTGATCCGGTGGAAAGAAGCACTAAAATGTTTTAAGTAAATAAATAACTGCAGCAGTCTCTTAGGTTTATTTAATTTCCCATTAATTTGGATCTATTCTGGGAGCTGAATGATTTTGTTGGTTGTTATTTACTATTACTTTCAGAAATCATTGTTTCTTTTTGTATTCTGAATGTATGCATCTATGGAAAACAAATCCCTGGCAATCCTAACCCCTTCCACTACTCAACCCCTGCTTGAGGAGCAAATCGTCATCACTACAGTTCTCTGTTCCAGCAGTTTCCTCTTTCTATTCCACCCACCTCTTATTTTAGGAGTGTCCGTATCATAAGCACTTAAGATTTCAGAACAAAGTTTGAGTCCAGTGGCACCTTTAAGACCAACAAATTTTAATTCTGGGTATAAGCTTTGGTGTGCATGCACACTTCTTCAGACCAACATGGCTACCCACCCGAACCTAAGATTTTACTTATGCTATTCAGTCCCAAATTATGTTTTCATCTTATCCACCAAAATTTCACTCATATATGTGTTCTAACTGTAAGGACCATGTAACACAGGACAATGTTCTCATGGAGCTACCTGTGCATGAATACATGGGGTAGGCGCCCCCCAGTCCATTCTGCTGAGAATAAGGTGACTCTCTAGTGCAAGAAAACTTCTGCGGGTGCTTTTTCCACCAGAAATGTATTAGTGGAACAGACTGGTAGGATCATACCATTTTCACAGTATGTCTGATGAGTATAAGTCAGTGATTAATAGTAACTCAATTATAATTATGCCTAGTTTTCACATCCACAATACTATCAGCACTAACCTTTGAGATCTATATTTAAAGCCACCTTTAACTACAAAGACCTCTGTTCATTTTAGTCTGGAATGGACAGATAGATATTCTGGAATACACTAGTAAAAACCATAGTCCAGCAAAAGATATTGAACATTCACAGATATGAAAATAACAGAACTACGCTGATGTCTATACTCTAAATAAAATAACTGAATATTATCTTAATTTATGATTAAATTAATGTTTTTTCTTTTTAAATCAGGGGAAAAAATCTGCCAAAACCCAACTTTACATGTTTTGTAGGTCAGACGTGCTGGGACATTTTGTTCTACGAACTTGCAGATTTTTGCCAACTGTATATTCCAAACCACAAATGGATTCCATTGTAACTCCTGGTATTACATAATCATAACAAGTGAAGCAATGAACTTCACTGTGTAAAGTAACTTCACAACTCATGTAGCAACTAGACTTGTGCATGGAAGTTTGCTTTTTTTCATTTTTATTATTAATTCCTAAAGGGACAGTTTCATTATTGGGTTGTTATGTATGATTTTGTTTTGTTATTGTTTCTTTCAATATGTTTCATTTTTATGATTCTTTCTTCATTATGATTTCCCATTGGTTTCAATGGAAGACACTCTGTGTTTCTTGAGTCTGTACCGTCATGGTTTTCTATCTGAACTGGACAAAACTCAGGGGGATTGCAGTACCCTCCTAGGATATTTACGCTGCTGTGTGTTAGACAGATAGAATAAATGGGTACCCCTTTCTGAGGCAACTAAATGTGTCCATGTTTAACATTAAAGTTCATGGGAGAATTGATTGGAAACAGTAACACATAAAATAGCTTGAGGAACTGGTCCTGCAGCCATTTATCTAGAAGAATGGTAGCTTCTGCTTGCTGGGGAGACTTCCAGTGCCAGGTAAACTGCTATTAATGCTGGCTGCTGCTGCTTTTTCAAAATCACCCCATCCTCTCCCTTTCCCTCTGCCAAATGTGTCCCCACCATGTTGCTCATTCATCTCACTAGAGTCAGAAAATTTATTTGTATTTATTTACATTATTTATAGTCTGCCTTTCTCACAGGGTCTCAAGGCAGCTTATACACAATGAGCCAGGACAATCACAAAAATGGGACATTCAATAACCAGTGCATTAGGATTTTAGAAGTCTAGATCATCAGAAAGAATTGAAGCATAGCATAAGTTGTCACATGACACACTAAGTTGTAGAGAAATTACATAAATAGGATCCTACTAACAATAAGCTAAACACTGCAGTATAGACCTCAGTCCTTAATCATTTATCCAAGCAAATACGTAAAACTATTTTGTGCAGTGCTACCCTATTACCTGAGCAGAAAATCCCTCTTGAGTAGCTCAGTTCTGCACAGTTTGTGGAAAGCCAGGAAAGTGGGAGCTCCTCAAGCAGGTCATTTCACAAGGCGGGAACCACAACAAAGAAAGCACGTACATAAGAGCATATGAGAAGTCATGCTGGATCGGGCCAATGGCCCATCCAGTCCAACACTCTGTGACACACTATGGCCAAAACCCACGTGCCATCATGAGTTCCACCAGCAGGGCCAGAACTCCAGAAGCCCTCCCACTGTTGCTCCCCAAGCACCAAGAATACAGAGCATCACTGCCCCAGACATAAATCTTCCATCTATACCTTGTGGCTAATAGCCACTGATGGACCTCTGCTCCGTATGTTTATCCAGTCCTCTCTTGAAGCTGCCTATGCTCGTAGCTGCCACCACCACTTTTTGTGGCAGTGAATTCCATGTGTTAATTACTCTTTGGGTGAAGGAGTACTTCCTTATATCTGTTCTAAGCTTACTGTTCATTAATTTCATTGAGTGCACGCGAGTTTTGTATTGTCAGAAAGAGAGAAAAATTCGTGTCTAGGTAGTTGTTGATTTTGCTCATTTGCAGGTTGGCACTTGCAGAAGTCCCTGATGACATGAGCAAAGTTCTTGTGGAAGAACATGGGGAGAGAGGCAATCCTGCAAATAGAGGGGCCAAGGCCGTGCAGGCTTTACATGTGATACCCAATACCTTAAACTGAGTCAGGCAACAGATGGGCAGCCAATGGAACATCTGCAAAGTGGGAGTGATATGTATGCTCCAACTAGCTCCCACTATTAGCCGAGCCACAGCATTCTGGACCATTTGGAGTTTCCAAGTTGATTCTGAGGGAAGACCAATGAACTCTGCATTACAGTAGTTTAGTCTTGGTGTTACTGTGATGTGGATCCAGGTGGCCAGGTCAGCCATATCAAGGTAAGGGGCCATCTTATGGGCTAGGGTGAGTCAGCAGCTTTTTTGCAGTTGCATTAACTTGTTTCTCCAGTAATAACGCTCAATCCAGTATAACCCCAAGGCTTTTAATTGAGTCAGTAAGGATCAGTTAAACTCCATCAAAAGCGAGAACAATGTCCTTTAAGACCTCCTCCTTCCCAACCAGCATTATCTCTATCTATTCAGGGTTTAGTTTCAGTTTGTTCACTTTTAGGCAGTAAACCGCCATGGCCAGACAGCAATTCAGGACCTCTGCTGCATCACCAGGAGATCTGGATAAGGATACATACAGCTAAGTATCATCAGGATATTAATGACAACCAGTCCCAAAGCTATGAATGATTTGTCCTAAGGGCTTTACATAGAGATTGAAAAGCATGGGGGATCCCCTACCAGTCATGTTGTGCTCTCTTTGTGCATAGATGTCAGATAAGATACTGCAATGCATGTATGAAATTTGTGCAATTTAATGTACTGGACTGTGTATGATTAATTTTATTTATTTAAGTGGTGTGCTTGGATTACACTTGGGACACCCTGACATACAACACAGAGTGAGTTACACAAGACAGGCAAATCTCAAATTAATTGTAATTCCCTCAAAACCACATCAGCTTCAGTGATGTGTGTGCGGGGGGGGGGCATGGTTACAAATCAAAAGAGTTTGGTAGTCACATTAATGTATGGACATATATTACGGACCACAACTCTGTGACTTCTTTCTTTGTTAAATGCTCTTACTGAAGGAAAATTATAGTGTTACTGTATCGACGAAGGCTATCCTACTTCTGTATTTGGTTCAAAATGTTTGTGTTAACTTTAAATTTGATAAAAATTTATTGTACAAAAGGGTTTGGTAGGACAAGGATACACTGAGGTAACACGTAATCACAGTAAGTCACACACTGAAACAATAAAAAACTAATAAAGCAAATGAGACTTTTGGGGGGGGGCGTTAAATAAAAAACTGGAATTCAACTTTAGCCAGCATTCCCTTAACCATTTGACATCTGCATCCAGGCACTGAGATGGTGCTGAGAGCCCAGCTGCTGGCTGCTTATCCATCAGGAGGAAGAGCTGTGTGTCATTAGCATATTGATGGCTCCCAACTCCAAACTTCCTGACAATCTCACCAAGAGGTTGCATAATATATATTAAACAACATTGGAGAGAGGACAGAGCCTATCTGCACGAGTGTTAAAATCCCCCAAGACCAGAAATCTAGGGAAATGCTGTGTCCACTCAGCCACTTCCTTAGCAGGGAGTCCACCGGCGAGCTGGTCGAACAGTACACCAGCAGGACTCCCACCCTCTCCCCAACATCCCAAGCCAAACCCACACATTCAAGGCTAGTGATATTAGGCAGAGGTATCCTCTGAAAGGAAACAATGTTGGATGACAACCTGCATTTGTCAGGAACCACCTCTGTTTCTTTGAACAGACAGCACAGCAAACAAATGCTTTAAATTAATAGATAAAGTTGAAACCTATGACAATTTTTGATGGCTTGTTTGAGAGAATTACCCATAATAATAACTATGAGAATGAATGTTTTAGCATTTTTGTTATGGCAGAAAGAGAACCTACCTTCACACTGTCCTCTCCTGACCATTCGGAATCCGCTTTCACAATATTCACATCGATATGAACCAATGCTATTTACACAAAGACCTTCCCCACAGGTATGAGGTCTGGCACATTCATCAACATCTAGGATATGAGAAACATAACAGTTAAAAGCAGGAAATATGGGAGTTCCCCATATTTTTAAAATAAGCTATTTACTGAACACTGGGCTTCAGCTAGCTTCATGCTACAGAATACTTGAGATGTGAGAGCAGACCTTACATAAACAATGCAACAAATAAGCTGGGATTTCATTGCTATTTTCAATTACATCATCTACAAGATCCATTCATGGGCATTTCTAGTCATTTGCTTTCCATTTATGATCCTCATGCAGCTGGAAAGCCATTTTGGCAAATTCATCTTCCAAAAGTCTCTGCATTTGTGGTGTCCTGCCACAATAACTACTTGTACAGGACTACTCAGGAAAATTTTAAAAATTAAATTCTCACTAAAAAGGTATAAAAACAATATTTTTTTACTGATGGGCAATTACATCTCATCTAATGCTGGGTCCTCCTCTTTTCCTACTGCCTTCGAATTTCCCTGGTATTATTGTCTTTCCCAGTGAGTCTGCCTTCTCATAATGTGCATGAATGGACAGACTCCTGTGTATCAGGCCCCTCCTAGGTTTTAAAATTATGACTGCCTCAGTTGGGCCATTTTTGTTTCTAGGGAGAATTCAGGCTTGATTTGATCTAAAACCCACTTATTTGTCTTTTTGGTGGTCCATGGTATCTGTAAAACTCTTCTCCAACACCACATTTCAAATGAACCTACTAGAGAGGGACAGGTGAAAATCTGGTATTTTTCAGGTTCAGTTTTCAGAAAGGGGACAAATATTTGCATTCCAGGTTATTTGGGTCCCCAATATCTGCTTGGTATTTGGATTCAGGTTTTTTTCAAAATACCAAAATTCTTTGGGTCCACTGTTTCCTTGTGGGGCTGGGGTGGCTGTTTTGTTTTTTTTAAGTCACCAAAATATCAGAGAACCTAGTCCTGCCTGTCCACTAAGAAAACCACAAGTTTCAAGTAGATTGGGTCAAGGGGTGCAGTTCTTTGGGCCCCTGAACAAGGTGCTACCAGCCATGCTCTATTGTTTCCTATGTGGAAAAGTCCATGCTTCCTCCAGGAGCAAGCAACCACTGGCTAAAAGCCTCCCAATGTAAACAAAACCAACAATCTGAAACCTTCTTCCAGCCTCTAGTTACAGGAAGATAATTTAGGCTGGAGGAAGGCTATAACCTTGTATATTAGTCATGGGGCTAGATCACAAGAATCTTCTTTCATGAATGGAAGAGGATTCTGCTTGTACAAGGGGGAATTTTTCACCAATTCCCTCTTCTCCCATATCATATCCCTATAATTTTCCCAAGGTCCTTCAGAATGCCAGGCAGTGTAAAGGGCAGCAGCTGGAAAAGGAAGGTGGGACAGATCTATTCCGCAAGCTTTGCTTGTACTCTTTTGAATTTAACCACACTGGCTTGATCTGCGCATATATGGGTGATATCTTTTGTGGTGCTCTTTGTAAAACAGGCCACTCTTGTGACTGAAGGCAACAATAAAAGAAACATCAAAATCCAGAGTCTGTACCTAGTACGTCACCATGTCACATTTATTCTGGGTTTTGGTCCCATGACAACCACCTGTGTTTTAAAAGCATGGTTTATAATGCTTTAGGGGCAGCAATGAGTAATCATAGAGGAAGAAATACTGCTCACAGTGTTTTCCTATTGAACTCCCAGAAAATCTATCTAAGCTGTTATTTTTGGCAAAAACCATTAAAAGGTGATCAGTCTTCAAAAACGACTTGCACTAAGCAAAGTGTACATTTATCTGTGATGGTTGGCTGTCGAGAAGTGAGACGCACTGGTGCTTGCAGATTTCCTTTATGAATCCTCTCCTGTCCCAACTTGGACACTGCACTTCTGAGTTCTGACTAGCAGCCATAATCTGCCGGCAGTTTAATTTCATGAGAAAACTAGAGAAAAGTTCTTCATGAAAATGTATCTCCAAGGATACTTCAGACAAACCAGAGAATATTCTGAAAGTTAAAAAAATGGCTTTATATTGAACATTTGGTAGTCCTGTGGCCAAAGCTGCTTGTCCCATCCCCCCCCACACCCCCAACACCCTTAAAAATCAGTTGTGGGTGTGTGCGGAAAGAAAGGGTTGGAAACACTGAAAAGGTACACAAAAATTAGTAGAAACAGCCATCAGAAGAAAGGTTAGCAGCTTTGCCAAGAAAAAGATTTGTGTTCTCAAGCATCCTGTTTTCTCCACTGAGTCAAGATGAGAACTGAAAAGGTCTTCCCACCACACACCAGTGAACAGGAAATTAGGGACAATGCACAATACAATGTCTTGGTGGTCATCACAAGGACTTTGGATCACATGGGCACTGGGAGTTCTGTGTTTCCCAGGCTTTTGTGGCCACAATTTGGATCAGGGCTGTAGTGTGTGGTAGCTTCCTTCTGTGTTGTCTTTCCAACCTGAAATAGCCCAGGTTGCTGCTGTTTGCTCTATACTGGGGAATTTGCATGAAACTATGGCTACACAAATTTTACAGTGGAGCAGAAAATGGCTCTGAGGAAGTTTCAAGTTGAGAAAATGGTGCATGCTGAAACCCCTTCTCCATATACACCATGGTACAAGCTGAATCAGGCCCATGCATGCCTAGAAAGCCCAGATCTCCCAGTTCATGGATGATCCAAAGTCCTTGTGGCAGCCATGAGAACACCATACTGTGTTAACTGATCCTTAGTTTACCCTGCCTCCAGACCCAACTGAGAGAAGCCACTCTCTCTCTCAGGTGCCCTTGTTCTGGGAGTGGGGGGAAGCACTAACTTATTATATCAACTCAGCTTAACATTATAAATGCATTCATCCAAATAATTTTAAAGAAAGTATTTTTTAAAAAATACCACCATGACCTTTATGACAACTTGAGCATTTAGCACCTGATGCGATAATGATAGGTCAATGGAAACAGTTTTTGATTACATCAATTGATTTCAGCTCAGGATCTTAACTAACTAGAGATCATTTTATCTAACACAGTAGTTACCAATACAGTCTGTTCCTTGTTCATTGGCCATGAACCCTGCCTGGCAAATGCAGAGGAAGCTTCCTTCTGTATTTTCACAACGCCCAAGGGAACAAAGATGGGGAGTCTGAGTACATTCATCAATATCTGTTTAAGACATAAAAATGTATGGACATTGAAAAATCATTACCTCATTCTACCAACTGTATGCAAGTCACTAAAAAGACAAAACTGTGTTAGCACAAATTTTTCTCTCAGAAATGAACAAGAATGTGGTACAAACTTTTGACTCAACAAGTAGACTATCTGGCTTAAACATATGGGTATTAAGTTTACGAGGAGAAGAAACAAACAAAATGAATGTTTCTTCAAGGGGGGCCTGGACACTTACACATATAGGAATGTATTGTCAAGTTCTGGAAACCCTGGTGGGTTAGCTTCCTTCTCTCCCCATTTATTATCATTTACAAAATTTATATCACACCTTTCTGCCCTCACGAAGGCCACCAAGGCGGCTAACAAATTCAAAAATAAAATCACATTTTAAAACCATTTAAAACTACCATTCCCACAAAGCCCACATTATTAAAACAATTTTTAAAAACAAAGCTAAAATACATACAAAGACATAAAAACAACAATTAAAAGATTGGGGAAGAAGGAGGGAATGGTAAACATACAAACAGAAATTTCCACCCACTGCTGAAGATGACAACAGAAGGAGACAAATCTCCCTGAGGAGAGAGTTCCATAGTTCTGGTGCCACAGCCAATGTCCCATCCCGGGTTGTCCAGGACTGCTCCCCCCCCCCCAACCCTCACTTACTGATGCCGGCTGGAGCCGGCTTGGGGGAAACACCTCCACCTGCCATGGCCTCTCCCCAGGGGAAGGGGGCCCAAGGGGGGGGGGCGAAGACAGACGATGACACATTCCCAGCTGGGGCTGAAGATCTGCCGGCGTGAGCCCGGAGCCGCGCCCGGGCCCCACGCCGGCTCCAGGCTGCGCAGGAAGCCATCGCTCCAGCAGCCACCGCAGCACCAGATATGGAGAGCAACACCGCAGCCAGCTGCATAGAAGGGAGTAGAGAAAAAAGGGCCACGCCCCCAGGAAGCAGGGCAAAGAGGTACGGATGCCTCCGGAGCAACGGGAGAGCGTCTTCCCATATCAAGGGGGGTGGGGCCAGGTGGAAGAGAGAGGATATGGGAAGGAAAGAGGGGCTAATAAAAAGGAGCAGCAAAAGTGGGGCCAGGGAGGAAGTGCTAGAGGCAGAGCATGAGAGGAGGCAAGAGAGACAGAGCAAGAAGGAGAAAGAGCGAGGTGACGGAGGAGCTTGCCAACGGAGGCAGGTGGACGACTATGGGTGAAGTTAACCCCGTCCTCTACCAATTCTGAGGCCCTGCTGCACCCTTTGAGCCAAGCCTTTCCTGCCCAGAGCCAGTTGCGGTGTGGAGGCATCATGGCCACTGGGGGTAGTCTCACAGGGGACGAGGCAGAGCATGACAGCCAAGAAAGTCCTCTTCCAGATTGCCACCTGGCTAATCTTAGAAGATGGGGGCACCCAAAGCAGGGCCTCCAAAGATGACTGTAGTTGTTGGGTGGGTTCATAAGAGAGAAGGCGATCCCTCAGGTATGTTGGTCCCAATCCATATAGGGCTTTGAAGGTCAAGACCAGCATTTTGAATTATCCCTGGAAGCCACTGTAGATGGGGACTGGAGTGATATGGACTCTGCCAATCCATCCTGGCTGCAGCATTCTATACTAACTTAAGTTTCTCAGCACTTTTCAATGGAAGCCCCATGTACTGTTCATTGCAGTAATCTTATCTAGAAGCACGACTGCTATAATAAAATCTGATGCAGTGCTAGCTAGTTCTTCAAAGCAGAGGGGCAGAGAAAGACATTACTGGGAGCACCCTAGTATATCTCAACTACCAATGATTATCTTAAATTTCATGTTCAAGCATTTCATCTGCAAGCATGTATAAGGGATAACATAAATTCAACAAGAATATCCATAAAAGAATTGTAGGGCTATCAAGATTCAGGCTTGTGTAAGCAGAATAAGATAACAGCCATTATTCTATAACCATCAGGAAAAGCCACATAGGAATAGAGTTCTCTGGGTTAGTAGAAAGACAGATCAGGGACTCAAGATCTCTCCTATCTTGGATGGGCTTACACTCCCATTGAAAAGCCAGTTCTCAGCCTAGGAGTGCTGCTTGACTGAGCAGTCATCTTAAAAAACCGTGGCTGGTTATGACTTGGAATGCTTTCCCCAACGTTGGCTAGTGCATCAGCAGTGCCCATTTCCAGCTCAGTCTGATCCAGCCACAGTGATCAATACTTTAGTTACATCTATACTGAACTACTGCAATGTGCTCTGTATGGGGCTACCTTTGAAGAGTGTTTGGAAGCTGCAGCTAGTACAGAATGCTGGACCAGCTACCGGAAGCATATGACCCCAATCCTGCAGCAATTACAGTGGCTACTGATCCACTCCTGAACTCAGTTCAAGGTGTTTGCTTTGTCCCTTAAAGCCCTACATGTTTTGGGATAAGGGTATCTGAATTCCTGGTTGGGAATTAAAATTGCAGGGAGAGGCCCTCCTGGCTGATCCACCAAAGAAGCTTGTCTGGTGGGCACGAGAGAAGGTCTTTTGGGTGGCATCCCCATGATTATGGAACAATCTCCCCACGGAGCTGCCCCTGGCCTCCTCACTGTTGATCTTCAAGAGGCAAATGAAGGCAGTTTTAATAAGGACTACATTTGACTGATTTAGTTTTCATTTATTGGCAGTCCTAACTGAAGTTTTTAGATTGTGACCTTTTATGTATTTTTGTAATTGCTTTATTCATATTGTTTTTATTGTGTTTTTTCATAATCATTTATATTGTAAGCTGCCTTGAGTTCTGCAAGCGAGGAAAGTGGCTAATAAATAGTTTAAATTAAAATAAAATAATAAATTAATGCAGAGGCAAGTCAGAATAATGGTATTATCATACTGCAATTGATCACTTGGTAATCTTATGGGACTGAGAAAAAAATATGAATGCTTTGATGCTCCCACATTAACCCATTCTTCACTTCCCACCTCCTCAAATTCAACCAATGAATGGTGTTAATTTTGAGAATCCACAGATAATCTACAGATTTGGATCAGGACCAAATAAATTTTGTGAACAAGCAAAAAGGACTTCCATATGAGCACAGATGGGAGAGGGCTTCCCATTTCACCTTACAGCTGCATCCCCAAATGCCATGTAAAATCTCACAAGTGGGTGTATAATCCTTCAGCATCATTAGCCAATTTTGAGGAAGAGGTAAGCTATAATGGAGAAGGGGCTAGAAAATTCCTCATACACGTTCCATATGCAACCAATTGTTCTGCACCTCCCCACATACATAATGGTATCAAAGGTTTTTCAGAGAAAGAGGCAAAATTACTTAGAAGTAGAGATTCTTGAACCAAGAAGAAAGGTGGGATATAAATGTTTTAAAAATAAATAAAAAATAAATAAATGATAGCCTCCACCTACAAAGAAAAAATTACATCTATTTCTTTAAACTATTCATATTATGATAGTGTTAACAACTAGGGCTGGGGTGGCGAAGGGGAATTTCTCATACCAGAACATTTTGTTTGTTGATCATTAAGTCTGTAGCCCTCATAGCAGAAGCATGTATACCCAACAGGCAAATTAACACAATGTCCTGATCCACAGATATCAGGGTTCACGGAGCACTCGTTGATTTCTAAAAAAGAAAAGAAAAAGAAACCTACAGCAAATTATTTAAAACCATACAGAAACCCAATGACTATTACCAGTTTAAAAAGGAAATGTGAAATCCTTGGAACCCTTTGTGATTCAAACCAATGATTCTAAGCCAGAGCAGCATTCCTGCAACAGGCAATGAATAAATATCTAGAAAGACTTCCAGCAGGTCCTCTACGCTAAAGTTACATGAATACCAAACATGCACAAATCAATGTGATATGATAAAAGCCACTATATCGATCATTGCTCCTCAGGATGGTTGCCACTGAGTCTTGAGTTTGCCAAATGGTACTACTTCATCAATAAGGAAAATCTGAAAAACGATCTGGCAGGGGGTGAAATGATTGTGGTGGATATGGGGGGGAAGGGTCTGAGGCAACTGTCTTCTTAACTAAAGAAAATCCAATCCCCCCACTCTGGACCCTCCTATAGATTCTGTATACCCCAGCCTCCCACAAACAAATAAAAAAGGGGGCACAAGCTTTAAATTAAATATTGGTAGAGTTATGTGCTCCCTAAAGACCTCTTATTTGGAAACTCACTACACTAATAGAGCTCATATTTCTTATTTTTTTACTTGACAGATAAAACATAGATAGAGAGGAACAATAAAGGTTTATTTAACAGCAAATGAAGTATTTAATAAGGTAAATATGATGTGTGGATAACTTAGATGTAGAAAGTAAAGGTGGCTCTCAAATAAAGTAAATAACCCCTAAGGGGAGATATGATTCCCCTTTCTCTGGACAGTTTACTTCAACAGGTTGAAGGCTGCTCTTTTCCCTCACAAAGCACCTTACCACAGAACCTACACACACTAGTTAGGAATGATGATCTCTTAACAGGATGCTTATTTTTACCACTAAAATAAGCTTTCTTCCCTAAGCTGACCCCCAAACCCTAACTTAAAAGCCAAATAAAAACCTGGCTAAGCTGATGCTCCTTTCCAGAAATCCCTACCAAAAAGCATGGGTAATACAGTCTAACAGTAGCAATCTTTACTTGAGCATAGGTAATACAGTCTACCAGAATACCAGTGCTTTAGTGCCTAACTATATGGTATGTTTTTCACTAGATCAAATATGGTCTGTAAATTCTGTGCTGGGAAATCAATCCCAGATACACACAGGCTCGATTCAGATTGAGACCAGGATTCCTGAGGAGAGGGAACTTCATCCTCAGCCCCCAAGCCATTTTCCAACCTCAAATGGTCTCTATCCTACTGAGGGCTTCATGTGCACTGATGGTATATACCTAGGTATCTGCAACAGGTAAAATAGTACACCCCCCCAAACATTAGAAGACAGGAAAGTAACATTGGGGGAAAGATGAAACCAGTTCTCTGCAGAACGAACAGAACACTGTAATGCTCCAAATTTTATCTTGCTTTAAGACTGTTACAAATGATCTTGGATATAAATAAATTCTGAAGCAAATGGAAAAAGTTTAGACAGATCTTGGAGGCACCTTCCTACCTCAGAACCTGGACTGGAATGAAGCACCTCTAGTAGAATAGTTTCTGTTGGCTTGTGGGATCATACCCTGGATGTTCTAACCTGTGATAAGCAACTCCAAATGTTGTCACAGTTAAATCACCTTGAGCCCTCTTACTGAAGAATGCCTGCAGTCACTAGGTCACTGTCAAGGATCAACTGATCCACTGTCTATACTTTTAGTGCTGATTCCTTTATCACAAGTCACTGCTATTGAGACAGAATGAACATAACAGGGATCAGCCCAACCCTGGCTGCGCGTGCCCAAAGAGAACTAATGATATTAGCAGAGGCTTTGTCTCATCTATGGGTCATTTCTTCAGTGCTTGCCTGAACAAGTGCCCAACAACTCCAATGCAGGGAAAACAGACACCCCTGTGGTAACGGTGCCTGCAGGTAAAGGGCAGAATGCCAAAGATCTCTGTTGAATCATGTCAAGGCTGTTTTCACAGAATCCACCACTCTTCATCTTGCAGTACACAGATGAATCCAGTTGGCCACTGTAAAGACTACAGGGCATTAAGACATTTTATCAACACCACAGTTATGATTCAACTATCCTTCTATAGGGGCATCAAACCAGACCCCATAATAGTGGAGATCACTGATGACAGATGGGGCCAACCAACCATGAAATCAATCATGGAAGATGGTGCTATACGAACACCTAATATTTTCTCTCATCCTGGGAATCTGTTGGCTGGCACTGGATGATCTTAAATTTATCTCCTGGAAGACCCACAATTTGGATTTTTTTTTGTTTAAAACACTGCCACTAGCATGGGCTGTAACCCCCCCGCTTTGTTTTGATTACTATGTCTTCTCCTAAGCTGCTCAGGCCTACGCTTACTGGGAAATACCATGACTACCAGGCTGTATGGAAGCACAGAAAAGGCAGATTACAGATCCCTTCACTACTAACTTCATTCCTGGGTTATTAAAGCCCCTGTCCTGTCCTGTCCTGTCCTGTCCATTCAAGAAAAATGTCCAAAAAGCCCACTGGCTGTTGGACTCTCAAAATATACCCATTGAGTCTCTATTATACAAGGAGACTATAAAACAGTGCTAACAAAATACATTAATATAGAAAGAGTTAACGCAGAGAACAATGTGCAGTGTTTAAAACATCTGTATTTAAAAATTCTGATTAAAATCAAAATCTGTCCTAAAGATGACAATATATTGGCACAAATGCTCAAAGCTGCTGAAATGTATTAAGCAACAGTTTCTGTAACCTTTTTGTCACTACCTGAAAGAATACTTAAAAGATGGTAATCTGCAGAATGGTGAAGATGAATTGCCAGAAACAAGAACAAGCAGGGAAGCTCCGTGTTTAGCACACAACTTGCAAGGGAAAAAAGAAGTGGGACTGACTCCAATGCCTGGCTCCAAATATGCATTGTCTCCCAGGAAGTCTCTGCAAATCTACCATGAAGCTCTGAAAAATGGAGCATATTAAAATATGCTAATTGGGGGGGACCCTTTGATAGATGGGAACGAGATAGAATAAATAATTACTACAGGTAAATAAAGATGAAGGCATGAAGCCCAAAAACATAGGCGAACATTAAGCATCAGCTAAAAGATGCTGCCAATCAGGTTCTTCAAGCTTTCCAACCACAGAAGTACAAACTTTATGTAGACCCAGTGCTTCTAAATTAGTCAGAGAGAGAAGCCTCTATCAGTGTTTTTTCCCTACAAACTGCTTCCAAGCACTAGTAAAAGGGTCTGTTTGTAGCCACAGTAGTCCTGGGAAACACTATGAATAACAGACAGTATTGAAGTTCAGAGGACACAGATTTCAGATCCATGCACTGATTTTGTCCTAGGCCTGAATACCAGTGGTGTACCCGTCTTCTTTATCTAACCAAGAAGCTGCTGCCCTATGAGACTACACAGAGAAAAACTTCCACTTAGTCTGCATCCATACTCCATTTCTACTGATTACTGGGATTTGAATGATACTGCAAAAAAAAAAAAAAAAAAAAGATTCATTGCCTGTTACAATGAATCCCTGAACTTTCAACTGTAAGGGAATGGAGAATATCTAAACCAAATTAAACCTGTATGGAACACACAATCTTGTTGCATCGAAGGGTGGAAAACAGCATTTGGGATGCATTACTGTCACTCTTTATTAATGACATGTTTGATCAACCAGTGCACTGCAATTTACAGAAATAACACACTCGACTATGCAGAATATGATCTTGTACTCTAGTTGCCAAATGAGCACCACTCATATGCAATATTGGAGAACTGTGCCTTTGACCTAACAACCATGCAACAATATAGTACAAACCTGTCTTATATAAGCTGCATTTGGTTCACCACCTCTCTTCTTTCTAAGACTTAGCAGATCTGGCCTCACTGATGCATACTTTGTAACCTTTCAGTTGGATTACTTGAATGTTCTCTCTGGTGGGCTGTCTTTGAAGACAACCTGAAAACTGAAGATGGTTCAGAATGCAGTAGACTGATTACTGCCTGGGGTTAGCCAATGGGAACATATGGTCCTCACTTTGAAACAGCTACACTGGCTACCAGTTTATTTCTGAATTCAATTCAAGGTGCTGGTTATTTTATTTATTTATTTATTTGTTCAATTTATATCCCGCCTAGCCAGTGAACCGGCTCTAGGCGGCTAACAGAAACCCATTACCATGAAGGTTTACAATATAACCTTTATGACCTTTAAAGCCCTTCGTGGCCTGAGTTCCATATATCTGAATGACCACCTCCTCTCACATGTTTCTGTACATCAATTATGTTCCCCACTCCTCCACTTGCACCTGGCTGGATGACCTTGGGCAAGCCATAGCTCTGTACCAGCTGTTCCCTCAAGGACAGCTTGGGAAAAAGCTCTCTCAGCCCCACCTACCTCTGTTGTGGGGAGGGGAAGGGAAAAGGAGTTTGTAAGCCGCTCTGAGACTCCCTTGGGGAGTGGAGGGCGGGGTATAAATCCAATCTCTTCTTCTTCTTCTTCTTCTTCAGGCTGCCACCAGGGCCCAGGCTTTTTCCATCATGGCTTCCGCACTGTCAAATGGGCTCCTTGAAAAGGTGTGGGAAGCCCTATTGTTGGAGATCTTTAGGAGGTGCTGCAAGACTAGCTGGTTTGCCAGGACTTTTGATAGGGTATAAACAGCAGTCATGGGGGGGGGGGCGGTATTTGGGTATTTTATTTTGTTTTAAACTCTAATGCTTTAATTGCTATTTGTTAGCTGCCTTGAGCCGAGACAAAATATGGGGTATAAATATTTTAATAAATAAACTCTGCTTAGTTGACTTGTAGCTAACAGTTAGGATCTACCCCAGTAATTCTTGTACGATGAATGATTTAGGTGCATGTTACAACTAGTTAATTAATATCATAAAGCTTAATATATTAAGCATTCTGTATCTTGAAAATTAGTAGCATAAACTATTATTTCCAATGTTTGAGTAGTGTAGCATCTCACTGTTGTCTCTCCTTCAGAGCATGTGTGAAGACAATTCGGATTGACCTTTTTAACGGATCAAAGAATTGCAACACTGGTGGTGATATTTCTGTATTCTCCAGGCTTTGGAATTCTCTTTCATGCTCTGGCATAGATTTATATTTACAAAAGATTTTTCTTAGTTAAGTACTACCAGCTGTGTAGCTCAATGTAAACTTGCTAATATATTCCAACATACCTTGCAATCTTGAAATTCCATTTTTATCTCTGAATATTCTACATTAAATCTTCGCATCGTGAGCCAATATTCTATTTATGATCATACTTGCCTATTAAAACAGTTGCTTTCATTTTTAAAAAATTACACATACCATTTATAGGTCAATCCATTCTGCTGTGTGCTTGCTGGGTGGTCTTGGTCTTACTGTCATTAAGCCTATTCCACTTCACAAAATGCTATTTGGTAAAGCTAAGATGAATGAAGTTAAATATTTTGCAGATCAATGAAAAGTCTAGAGGAATCTCCATCTTGCTCTACCAGCAAGTCCCAGGGAGGCTGTGGAAACCATGAACAGGTGCCTGAAAGCAGTTTTTGAACAGATGCAGGCTAACAAACTGAAACTTAACACTGACAAAATGGAGGAGCTACTGGGGAGAAGGTCTGACTGGGGAAATGAGCTAATCCCTGTTCTGGACAGGGCTGCACTCCCCTTAAAGAAGCAAGTTCATAGCTTGGAGGTGCTCTTGGACCCGGGTCTCCTGTTGGATGAACAGATAGCAGCAGTGACCAAGGGTGCCTTTCATCAGCTTCAGCTGGTGAGCAAGCTGTGGCCCTTCCTGGACAGTTCTTGTCCTGGTAGCATTTAGATTAGATTAATGGAATGCACTCTACATAGGGCTGCCTTTGAAAACTGTACGAAAGCTACAGAATGTTGAACAGAGTGGATCGTAGGGACCATATCACTCTAGTCTTGTTTCTCCTACAATGGCTTCCAAATTGCTTCCAGGCTCACTTCAAGGTGATCTTTAGGCCTAGGACCAATATATCTTAAGGATTGTCTTGTCTTATGTGAACCTATTCACTCATTCTAGTCATCCTCAGAGGCCCTTGCTTCAGTTGCTCCCACCATCTGACACTAGATGGGTGGCAACCTGTCATGGCACCAAACTTTGCAACTCCCTCCTCAGTCTCTCTCCCTCTATCAGTGTCTTTCCCTAGCAGGTGAAGACTTTTTTGTATGCCAAATGAACTGGTCTTTGGCCCTCCTTCCAGTGTTGTTTGTCTATATGTTTTTTATTGAATTTTATATTTAATGTGTTTGTGTTTCTAACTGAATTTTATATTTTAACTATGTTTTAGTTGTTTAAATGTTTTAATTGTTTAAATGTTCTTATGTTCACCATCTTGAGGACCCTAATTGGGTGGAAAGGTAGTATAAAATGTTTTAAATAAATAAATGATTGCTGGTATTACTACTGCTACTAATATTAAAAGTTGTTCATAGTATATATAGTATCATACATTTCACTGCTTTGCTTTGTAATGGTGTTATCTAGATTGTGTACTTGGTATTCACTTCAGTGCTACAGGGCTGTCATCTCTCAGTGTCTAGAACAGAACATTTTGAGGTGGTTCATTATTGCAAATGTTCCAAAAGGACACAGACATTGTACAAGAAATGCAAATCCTGGAACTTTCTGTACCCTTGGAAATCTTCCAGAATGACATGGTGCATATAAAGAACATGTTTTCTGGCTTTATCAGCAAACATTTCAAATCCCGAAGGCAAGCGAAAAACTACTTTATTTCTTGTTGAAATCTTTGTTGGTTTATACGCTGAGATAGCTTCAAATTTTCTTTAATTGCCTTGTGCGTTCATGGCAAAATCTGGCCATGAATAGAGATTCCACATATCAGCTGTCTGGGAATGGTGAATAAAAAGAATAAAAGAACTAGACATATATAAGACTACCGAGCACCTGCTGCTTCCTTGGGAAGTCCCATGTGCCTTTTCTCTTAAAGTGTCCTAAAATAATCTCAATGCCGTGTTTGATCCAGACTACTCCAATACAGAGCCACAAAGTTTAAAGATAAGCTCTAACTGGAAACATTTTTGACACCTAAAGTCTCAAAAGAGTTAGTCCCACAGAGCAAGTGCTTAAGTGCGATAACCTAGTTTTGTGTTGAGCTTTCATGGCATGGCTCCAAGCAAGGAATATGACCCTTCACATTATGTCTCGCCTACCATGAAGTGATCTTGGCTTCCTTTAATTAAATATTAAATAGCATAGTCCAAATTACTTCCATCACGTCTATAATGCTTCCCAGATCCACTGTTTTCTTAATTTGTATGAACCCTTCTTTAATAAGCCAATTGTTCTATTTTTTGGGACATCTATGACCAGTTGTCAGAATGCCAAACGGCTAATATAGTCTAGGGTGCGATCACATGCACCAAGTTGCCATGCAAGAGGGACGGTTCACTGGCGGATCAAACCGGCGCGATCACATCAGCACATCTGGGAAGCGTCCCACAACCGTCGTCAAACCGTTGCAAGTTGTTTTGATCCGGCAGGGAACCGGAGTAAAAAACTACTAGCGAAAATGTGGTATCAAACGGTTTGCTGTGGGCCAGAGCCAGACTTTCCCTGTGTGATCACTCCAGCATGGGAGTGTGGCATTGTGGATAGCGTGATCACACACTATCCTGACACCATGCTGTTGTTGTTTTCCCCCTTCTCCATGTGCACATCATCGAAAGCCCTTAGGGTGGGGAAGCGATTCATCAATCCCCCATTTAAGCGCCTCGGAAACCAACACACACACACACAAAAACCAACTTGCCCGTGGTTGTGTCTGATCATGCAGCGGCAAGTTGCCCCGGCGGGTCCACAGACCTGTGTGATCGCGCAACTGCAGGGCAAATTGCTCCAGGGCAAAAAAGCCTCACTTCCCCTCCAGATTATCTTGCTCATGGGGAAGGGACCTAAGGCTGGGCTTGCCTTTCCTCAGATTTATACTTTCATAAAATGCATCCAGACCAGGCAACAAACTAGTCCCCCCCCCAATATTAATCTCTCTTTCACACTGAAGAGAACTCTTCATTTATGAAACTGATGACTCATATAAGGTTTAATTCATTTGCTGTGGGTTGTGAAACCAACTTATTCTCTAGGATATAAAAACGTGATCTAAACTACTTTGCTTTAAAGCAAGGAACATACAGGTAAGGTGGTGGATTATTATTTTACTTATTATTTTATTTATTGGTATTTTCCTCGTGGCTCAAAAACTGTCCTCCAAACTAAGAAGGCTTCCTCCAAATTAAGCAGCTTTTTTATTCAAGGAAGAGCCACGTAAGCTGGAGAAAGGCTGCTTAGGCTAGAGGAAGGCTACTTCAAGAATCGTTGGACTGATCCCACAGGATGAATAAAAAGAGAAATTCACCACAAAAAGTAACCCTGACCAATGTAGCAAAATCAGTACAGGTGTATTTATTTATTAATTTTTTTAAAAAAGTAAATGTGTTCATTGACAAAATCAATGCATCCTAATATAGTCATCTTAAACACAAACTACAATCAGGGTAAATGTCTGCTAACAAATTTTTTTTTATATGACAGAATGTGTGTGTGATTTATGGGGGGAGATGCTCCCTGATTCTCTCATGTCCTTTAAAACCTGCTTACTTGTATTTGCGGACAGCCTCTATTACTTGCTGCATTGGTGCCATCCCAAATAATCGTCATTTTTTTCTCCTTACAAGAAGTAACACTGTCACAACAGCTAACTGAATCTGGCCACATGCTTAGCCACTAAAGGCAAACACACTGTAACCAAGAAGAGAATATGAGCTTTTGAAAGAAAAAAAACCCAGTGCCGGCAGGGGATAAAACTGAAGTTGTTCATAAGACTGGCATCACCATTCCAAGGAACAGCATTACTACCATGGCTGTTTTGAAGATGCTGAGGAAACCACCTTTTCTTTCTGGAGACGAGAGACAGGGATGCCAGAAAGCATCCCTGTTTACACAGGGAGAAATCTTTTTGCCCATCACAAGACTCTTTCAAAGATCAGCACCAGGAAAAAATATGTGAAAGAACTAAAATTATGTTCATAACCTGTAAACTTTGAAGAGATATAATAAACAATATAGTTGTAAGAAGATGCAACTGAGCCATGGTATATGAACTCATAAATTTATCTACAAACTTACTCTAAAACATTCACCTAAGTGAATGCAGAAAGTGACGCAACTTGTCAGTTTGACACCACTGGGCATTTTATACACACAAAATGAGAGATTACACTGCATCCTGACTACATGTCCAGATCTGCTGAAAACAAACCACTTAACATATCATTCTGCCTTCCTGAATTAACTTTTTGGCTCACTATTTTATTGGATCCTGCCACTCCAATTTGATACTCTAGTAGCATTCATAGAACATATACCCATTTGTATCTCCAGCAATTCCTGCACGGAAAACATGCATCATACCTGTAACCTGAGTTGGTGCTATTACTTGACTAGCACTTGAAGTAGAGACATCTGGGCCAACTTCAACAGGCACAGGAGGAGAGGTTTTTTCAACTACTACTGTGTGAAAGAAGAAAGAACACAATTTATACATACATGGGCTACTGAATTAATCACCAATGGATAACAGTATGTTTTTAGCAGGTACATGTTACAGATCTTCATTGTGTACCTGCTATAGCTGTGATTCTGATGCAATTGCACATGTTACTTTGGTTGCTACTAGTTGTGCCTCCCCCCCATTATTATTATGAACATTATATTATAAGAAGACATGATCACTCCATAAATCTTGCCAGGTATGGAACATGTTTATAATGTATACTTGCTAAAAGTATACATGTGGCAGCACTATCGTGATCCTGAACATTTACCAACCATTTAATCTTTCTGTCACTATATCACAAAACTTCTATCACTATGGCACAGATCTATGAAACAAATCTTGTATAAAGCCAAAGAAGCATGTATAGTCCATCTTGAAGGCTTAGCCTTACTGAAGGCGGTAGTGGGATTTATTCAGCCACCATGGCAAACTGCATTCTATCTGAGATTGAGCACAAACTCAGTTTGCTGCTGTCTTTGTGTGCACCTCTCATTCCTCCCACTTCCCTTCACACAGAGAGTTTGATTCCAAACTTCCTGGCTTGATGATGCTACAGTTTGCCAGGATGTCTGAAAATAGAAGCCTCAACAAATGAGAGCTTGTTTACTCCCCACAACCTGGGATTAAACTAGGGTTAAACCAATACACTGAGATGCCTGCATCCAACTTCATGGCAAACCGGAGTTTGAGCAACCCCTGATTTTAATCTAGCTGAGCATGCGAAGAGAAGAACAAAGGAAGCAGGTAAGTATGGCAACAAAGTATTTGTGCCTAACCTCAGTTTAATCACAGTTTGTTGTGATGTCTGAAAGATACAGTTTTGATCATTCTTCCCTCTTCGTAGCTGGGTACCTAAGTTAGTATCACTCTGCAAATATGCCGTAAGGACTTTTCAGTCATTCACCATTTCATTTCAATCTACTTCTTAACCAGCGCTCACCCAGGCACTGGCACTTTCTTCCTCTGCTTCTACACACAGAATCTATAAGCATAATCAACCAGGCACAGCTGCTGCACAACCTCCATTGAGTCAATTGATTAATTGTTCTTGATGGTTTGTCCTATATGCCACAATCCAAAGCTCCCTGGGCACACTAAAGCTCTTGCGTGAACACTGTAGCTGTGTATCTTTCCCCATTCATCTTTCTGCAACAATGTTTCTTGAAAGAATGTCTAGATATAAAAGAAAATTCTCCCCAAACACTCACTAAACCCCCCCCCCCCCAAAAAACCCACTCATATACTACCCAGGAATATGCTTTTTTATGCTGCATACAAGGTTTAAAAAAAGATAATAAGAATTCCACCAACAATATGAACAGAACCATCAGAATTTACAGGAGAAGAAAGAGTAATTATGTGATTTGGCCCTCATGATATATTACACTCCTACTGTTTGATCTACTTGAAATTCCAAAGTATAAAGTCATAATGTAAGATGCAGAGGAATAATGTACTACAATTTTTGCACAGTGATCATTACAGTTAAATTAATAATGTTGCAAGGTTATTACAATTACAGTTGGGTTAAGCAGAGTTGCAAACTGTACTATGCTGTTTTAGACTAAAGACATTTCCCTGCTTAAACCAAGTGCCAGTTTTAGCCAAAGTGGTGGTAAGGAGGAGAATATGTTCTCATTTTTCCCTTTGCCTACACAAATTCCCTTCTCCTTTCCTGATCAGTGTTACTGTGGCATGGGATTACATCTCCATCAGCATTAACCATGGTTTGCACACCAGTTTTTAATCTAGCTTCAAAGCTAACTAAGAGAAGTTCAAAGGCAACTGAATAAATGAAGTTTGAAAGCCAAATTCTAGCTATGGTTTCAAACCTTTTAGAAACTTCATGGTTAATGATAACCGATTAGCATTGCTACAGACATAAGGCTCCACCACAGCTAATGCTAACCAGAATTCATGTGGATGAGAGAAGTGAAAAGAAGTGCACAAATATGTGGCATGTTCTTGATTTCCTAACCATGGGTAGGAGATAAGAAGATCTGGCTGATTTCACAGGGACTAATTAATGCAAGGGTCACCCAAAGGAGTACAACTTTGCTGGATTACGCTCTTTATTTTGAATCTAGAACTTCATAATGGGGGGGGGGGGAATCTAAAATGGAACAGTATAGGCAGTATGTGATTATTTGACAGTTCCCTTTCTTATTTTCAAGGGTTCTCATCCACTAAAGGAGGAGTCAAAAAGAGCTACCTGGAAACTGTGGCTGCAGGTTAATGGTTGAAATCCCAGGAGAAAGCTGAGGCTGGCCAGGCTGTATTATAGGCTTTTCTTGGTCATCAAGTGAAACTAATTCCTAAAAGAACGGTTAAAAATTAATTATGTGATTTTAATGTAAATAGTCCTAAATTTTAGAGGGAGAAGGGTTGCCTCAAAAAATTGTTGCTTCCATAGTTATTACGTATTAACAAAAATAAGTGCAATTTAGCATTATTCCTCTGTCACTGTGTTTTTTTCTTTCCATTTAGCAGCAGCCCATGTGAACAATGTATTGCAAAGTAGTCTATTTTTTAAAGGATATCTTCTGTATAGGCTATATAACACATAGGGTCACACACATGTATAACTGTAATTTAGAAAGGATTATCTTTGCACAGGTACTTCTCATTTCAACATGACCAGATTCTATGAAACCAGAAAATCTTTTATAGACTAGGTCTGCAGCACTGTCATTAACTAGAACTATACATTATGGGTGAAATCCAGCATAAAGTTTGCTTCATTTAAGACCCATTTCAGTCACTGGGTTTTAAAAATCAGAGTTTCCTTATTTTTAACAGATTTACTTCACATGACTGTCGAGAATTGCAACAACAGGGAAAATTCAGCATATTTAACTGTGCAGGACAGAAACTAAGGTCAGCCAAAGTGAAGTCTGAGAATTTCAAGTGATTTGATCAGAAAGATCTCACAGTCATTTTAGTAAGTAATGTGAACCTCACTAAACTCTCCCTAGAAACTGAAATGACCAAATTGAGGCTATCATAATGTGGTCACGTTATGAGAGGGCAAGACTCACTGGAAAAGACAATAACGATAGGAAAAATTGAAAGCAGCAGTAAGAGGAATACCCGTCACGAGATGTGTGTGTGTTAAGTGCTGTCAAGTCAGTTCTGACCTATGGCAACCATATGAAATAATGTCTTCCAAAACATCCTACCATTGACAGCCTTGCTCAGGTCTTGCAAACTGAGAGCTGTGGCTTCCTTTACAGAGTCAATCCAATTAATGTTGAACATGTGATGGACAGACTCAATCAAGGAAGCCACAGCCCTCAGTTTGCAAGACCTGAGCAAGGCTGTCAACGATAGGATGTTTTGGAGGTCATTCGTTCATAGGGTCACCATAAGTCAGAACACACATGCAATGTTCATATGACCAATAGATTTATCTGTGACCTCTCCTCATAATGGGCAGAAAAAGAGTCAAAGAAGGGTAGCAGTAATGGCATTGATGGGAAGTGTGCCAGAAAAAAGGAATTGCCTGGACTTTTGGACTTATCTGTCAAGAAAGAAAAATGACAGCAGTTGGGACAAATTGTGGGAAGACAAGTTAATGTGGGGGGGGGGGGGGAATGGTGACAGCAGGATCGGGTAGAGGGGCTACTGAGAACAAGCTAGGACACTAGAAGCCCTCCCACTGTTGCTCCCCCCAGGCACCAAGAGTACAGTGCATCACTTGCCCCAGACTGGGAGTAAGGAAGGAAAGCTGTGCTTGTTGTATATATATTTTTGATTGGCAGTCCTCCATTTTTATAAGAAAAAAATAGGTGAATGCAGAGATAATGTAGATCGTGGCTACACTTGAGTCTGGGGTCTTATCCTGCTCCCATGTATTCCAGATTGCGGCATGTTGGCTTTAACCATTAGAATCCATGCATGAACACAGAACCTAAATGCACAGTCTAACTGCAAAGCTCCACCATTTTATCCTGAGTGTTATGCTACATATGAAAGAATCTCAGATGTGAAGAATCTCAACAGAGAGAGAATGCTAAAGTTTAGTATTAAATAGAGTAGTTTTGTTTTATAACACTGGTTCATACAATGACCCTATCAGATATCAGTATATGGTTGGCTACAAGTCCAATTAATCAAGAAAGTATGCTTCCTAATAAAACAAGATTTTTCCTATTGAAAGTTATCATTCATTTTGATGTGCTAGTGATCTCATTTTCTTTTTAAAACCATGCAAAAAGCCGTATGAATTCTTTAATGGCAAACTATCATGCTGTTTGTGCCTGTTTTGCCCATACATTATATATTTTGAATGCCACTGAGTATTTTTCAGAAATGTGTAATTTGAGACCACAAATATTTAAAGATTAAACAGATGCACAAAACCCTGTAAAACTGCTTAAAATGTTTTTCTTTGGGTTGTGACCATGGGTCTTTATTTTGTCTTTACCCAAGGCAAGTTCCCCAGAAAAGTGCTCCATCATGTCAAAGTGACCCTTCTCATACGCCACATTGCAGGCAACTGAGCCCAAACATACACCAAGCATACCCAGGAGGAAGAGACTGCATAACCCACAGAATGTAAGATTACAATCCACAGATCATAACACTATTTCTGCTGATCTGCCCAGCACTTTTCCAGGAAGTTGTGTTATTGTCTGACTAGTTCCAAAACCCCACCAGGAAGAATGTACTGCCAGAAGTAGCAGCATAACCTATGGGCTATATTAAGCTCTCAGGTAAGCCTATGATTTTTGGACAATAGGACTGCTTGTACTAGCATGGATGCAGGTGAGGGAAAATTCATGTCACTCTGGTAGAGCAATTCATGAGCTGTGTCTCTACAGACCACTTTGGCATATTTAAACACATTACTGGCACAATGACTTGCTTTAAAAATATCCTGTTGAACTGATGGAGACTTAAGTAGTTTTAAAGAGCAATCTGCGTTTTAAACAGAAAATGAAAGAATGGTTTTAATGGACTTTCCATATGGTGCATTTTTGTTTTTGCTGTCAAGTCACAGCTGACTTATGGCGACCCCATGGGGTTTTCAAGGCAAGAGATGTTCACAGGTGGCTTGCTTGCCTCTGCATCACAACCCTGGACTTCTTTGGTGGTTTCCCATCCAAATACTAACCAGGGCGACCCCGCTTAGCTTCTGAGATCTGACAGGATCTGGCTTACTTGGGCTATCGTGGTCAAGTTGTAAAATTGGTACATGGTACCAATTTTAAATCTACACTCTTTATTCTTCATGTTCTATTTCACAATGGCCAGAATACAAAGAACTATTTCAAGTAACTCTGCGTTCTAAAGAGGAGTCTGAATTTTTGTGAATTGGCTGCAGCGCACTAAGGCACAGCAGAGGTTTTAAAATGGAGAGGAATTCAACAGTAGTTTATGATTATGGCACAGAGGTATGCTGTCCAAAAGAAAATCTAGTGGACCTAACTAGTTCTTTGGATGCTGATCATTATGTGAAGTACCTCTGCATTTCAAAGTCATTGGAGACTTTGCATTCTCTTAGGAAAGGTAAACAAGCAGTCAAAATTGAAGACAGAATCACACAGAATTACACCTGCAGTAATGTTAATCATCATTCGCTCCAAATCAAAATATGCAACAGGATTTGAAAGTGGGTTTATAAATCCTGGTTAGTATTAGCATGGGAACACACGATGTACCATGGCCAACTCCAAAAACAAAATTCAAACAAAAAAAGAGTAGACGGGAATTTTTGCATGAGAGGATAGGAGGGGCAAAAGGAGTACGTGTCTCCAGTATGCTCCTTATCTCTTAGCCATGATAACAAAATTGGAATGTTTTACCTGCACCATGCCTTATTTTATAGGATTACCCAGCTAAAGAGTACTAAATCTCTTGTTTAGAGTAGAATTAAGTCACAGGGTTACAAAAATTTGGGCCACACTAGACAGCTGAATTAAATCTTCATCTCAGTATGCAGCAGCAGTGAAAAAGGGCAAATTCCATTTTAGGATTATCAGAAAACATAGAGAAAAGCAGAATACTTGTACCCACGGATTGGGCATTTTGGAAGACTGTATAAATTTCTGGTCATCCCATTTTAGAAAGAATGTTAAAAAGGCCCTCCAAAAGATCAAGAAGTTTTAAAACATTCACTGTCTAGAAAAACTAGGGATTCGGGGGAGGGGGGCATATGACAGATATTCACAAAGTTTTGAAAATCTTGTTGGTCTCTAAGGTGCCACTCGATTTAAACAAAATCCTGAAGGGTTTAGAGAAACTGAACAAAGAAAATTTTCTTCTCCCTTTCTCTGACACAATACTAGAATAAGGAGATCAACTCAGTGATATTGTTTTGTTTTAGTGGAAAGAAAATATTTCACTCAACATGCAATTAATTTATAAAATTTACTGCCACAAGATATAGTGATAGCTATTTGCTTAGATGACTGAAAGGTATTCGGTGGACAATCAACTGCTATAAGCTATGACAGCTAAATGGAACTTGTATATACTAAGGGCATACGCCTTTGAATAGCAGTTGCTGGGAGATATGAGGGAGGGCAATAGTGTATTCCCCTGAAGCATCTGGCAGTGCACAGCTGGAACATGATGCTGGTAGAGAAGGATTCTTGTTCTACTTCATTAGGGGGATTCTTATAATCATATTAATTTAAATGCCAGAAGACAAGAAACACAATCCAGACTACTTTTATCATCAGTGGCCAACGTGGAATTTTAACCTTGCCCTATTATATGAATAATTGTAAAAATAAAACTTCATATTTTTCGAACATAATTTGGCTTTTGTGAATTTTAAGTATATTTCCCAAGCACTTAATTATTTATATGACTTTTAACAAACCATTGAGACTATAGAACCACTGAATATCATATTTCCCTGGCCTTTTGGTTGTCCTACTGTCCTAGTATGAAGCCTTAATTTTGCAGTTATATATTTTTTGCTACTGAATTTAGTTATACATCTAATGAAGAACTGCTGAATCAGAATGCTAAATTGGGGCCACCAAACAGTGATGTCATGATTGGTACATTTTTTTAATACTAATGGTTTTTTATATTTGACAAAAATTAAATACCCAAATATACTCACCAATATGTACATTAACCAGTGAGTTTAAAATACTATAGCTGCAAAGGATAACTAATGTATTTCCATAATTTCATGTAGATCTCAAGTTCATTTTCTTTTTATAAATATGCAAAACTGTATGCAGTTTTTATTTTACCTGATCTGAGTCTGTAGTTCCCACTAAAACCAGAAAGAAAGGAAAAGAAAAGAAAAGAAAGGGAATTAACTAGTGTAAAAAGGAGAAGTATACAAAAAACAGGAGTTTTTTTGCTTTCTAAAATAATTTGTGCATTCTCTGTGACATTAAACTAGGGAATTCAGACTAAACACAAATTTCTGTTTTAATCTGAGCACCGAAGGCTGTGGTAAGGATGGAGAATTGTGTAAAACTATCCCATTTCCTTCTTCCACCAATGAAGTCTCTTGTATCACCCGAACAGGGAGTTAGTTTCACCCTATTCCCCCTCCTCACTACAGTCCCCCTGTGCCCCACAGCATCTTGTCCATGAGACTGCCACTACCCTAGCATCACAATTAGGACTGCTGGGAAAAGGGCTAGGTAGGAAAGATCTGTGTCCATAGGCACTGGGCTGATAGTTCATAGGATCCAATCCAAAATTTTGAAATGAGCTAGAGAGCGCAGCCAAGGGATGCTGGCATATCATTGTGTTTTGAATGAGAAATGCATAGTTGCGAAATTATTTTTATTGAATCAACGATCATTTGCATTATTGCAAGTTTTCAAACTGTATGATTCAAGAAGCTATGTTCAAAATAAAAATCCCTTTTTCTTCATCTAGTTGTTTTGTTTGCTGAGGTTCATGCAAAATCTACTTATTTAGATATTTATACCCATTTCCCTCCCCACTTTTCTAAGTCATCTGCTGTCTCATTAAGAAAAGGACTATTTCTCATCTAAGTAATCCAGTTATTTACTGGCCTGGGTATATACAGCAAGATCTACTTTTCCTCTTACTTTTAAAAATAAACCACTTAAATGCCTTCCATGTTTTAAATGTTTACTTTGTTTTAGTAAAAGTACCATTAAATATGCTCTCTTGTATTGATGGGACAAACACATCTTACAACATTCAGATCAAAAATTTCAGTATGGTCAGAACTAATCTTTGGCTACCTGTAAACAGTTCTAAATTGCTTTTCAAGATGCATCCTTTTGCCTTGTCCAGACAGTAAAAGTTCTGGCAGAATGTACAAGGTACACTGGAGGCTATCACATGGAGGCCATTTCTGGTCATCATTGGATAACTTTAGGTAAAGGTTTCCCTTGCTTGAAAGCCAGTCGAATACGACTCTAGGGATGCAGTGCTCATCTACATTTCCAAGCCGAAGAGCCAGAGCTGTCCAAAGATGTTTCCATGGTCATGTTGCCAGCATGACTAGACGCCGAGGCGCACAGTACCTATTTATCTACTTGCAATTTCTTGCTTTCGAACTGCTAGGTTGGCAGGATCTGGGACCAGAGACGGGAGCTCACTTCGTCATGAAGCACTCGGGTCTCGAACTGCTGAACTACTGGTCTGCAGTTCAGCATCTTAACCACTTGAGCCACTGCAGCCCCTGGATAACTTTAGTGAGCATTAAACAGAATATGCAACCTAGGTGATCATTGATCCATCACATGACCAGACTGATTTTTATCTTGCAATGAGATACCCATTCAACACATCTCATTAGGAACTAAATATCGATCTAAGTACATGATGGAATAATGAAAGTACTGCTTAATCATGAAGCAGGTTGTAAGTGGTGCTAAGTGTCATATGGATTAGCTATGAAATTATCTTCTAGCCGAAAGCTAGATGTAGCATCTGCTTTTTTCCCATGCTGGCCTAGTTTCATGACTTAAAAGTATCACTCAGAGAAATTCTTAAGCAAGACACACAATAGGTGTTCATCTTACAGCTATTTATGTGCTTTACTCTATTAAACAATTAAAACTTCATGCTGATTTGAAAACAAATGAGGGCAATCATAGTTAATTTAGAATCTGAACATGAGTATTTCAGCTCAAAATGAAATAGATTATATAGACTGTGAACCAAGTAAAACACCAAGAAGGTATGCATGGTAAAGTCATTACTAATTTCAGCCAGACTAACCTATCATTCTCGCGCAGTCATAAATGAGTTTCCCTAAGCTGTCTTTGCTATCAGATTTGGATATGTTTGAGATGCCAAGTATCACCAAAGATAAATCTTTACTTATGAAAATAACTTACATTTTGAAATATAACTGAGCCTTAGAACATATCATTCAAACTCAGAAGTTTACCTCAGTCCTTCACATTGAAACCTGGGATATTCAGGTATGAAATTTCAACTCAAAACCATAAATCTAGAAAATGGCTTGTGGGATAGTAAGGAAGTTTTGAAAGCAGCTCCATGGATTTGATACTCCAAGGATCAAATTGTTTGTGATTATGTTTTCTATTAGACTCTTTTGAACCCTATCCACAGACACTTCCCATCTATTGTCGTTGTCTCCCCCCCCCCCCCCACTACTCTGCAATGAAAACTTTTAAAAGAAGAATCACAACACTCCACACAACCATCAGTATTATACCTGCCTATGGTCTGTTCACCAGTAGCGTGTTGGCAATGCATTTATTTTTGCACATGCAGCAAGCCTTCTGCTTTTCCTTGGTGTTGCATTGATGCTAAGCATGTTAAAACAGGACATTTTGAAGCAGCTAATTTTAGAGGCATTTGCAGAAATCATGCAAAGTGAGACACAAAACTATTAAACCAACATTTAGAATTGCTTCGTGTAAGAACTGAGATGGTGAATGTTTTTGTCATATTTAAAAGAATCTCAATATTCAGTAGGATTTGAATAAGATTCTGCTTCTGCATGAGTCATAAAAACAGGATCAAATTAAGACTTACTCTGCGGTAAACATATTAAAGACAGAAGAGATTCTTGCATGGTGCTGCTCATCTGGTACAGTTCCTTGCCCTAGGGGCAGGATTCTTTACACAACAAACAAAACCAATGTTCTAAAATCTGAAAATCAGTTCCTATAATATATGATGCAATCAAATACTTGTGCAAACCTTCAAATATTTCATGTTTCATATGCAGATTTTACACAGTAAGAAGGACCACAAGGGGCAAAAATACATGAACAGATACACAGATACACTAAACTAACACGATGAAATCCCTGTCCACTCTCACCTTCTCGCACAGCCACCTCGGGCTCACTTTTCTGTGAGATGGTCAGTGCCTCCACTGGCTCTTCCTTTGCTGGGAGAGGTGGAGGAGAAGTACCTTTAGCAACATGTTGAGTAATCTGGGTCTTGCCATTGACAGGTGGCTGAACTCTAACTGCAGGGTGATGGTATAGCTTGTTTCTGTGAGAGCCAGAAACCGTATAGCCCATTCCACCAGGGCAGATTTCCTTAAAAGCAGCTAGATTTGGGATGGGAAAACATTCCTTTAAGAGTCTAACAGAACAAAAATTTTGACACATTGGAAAATATAATGAAGAAAATCTCTCACACATAAACGCTGACATCAAGAACATTTTTTTTTTGCAATTCTCTAGTCTGAAGTCAACCAAAATCACAAAATATGTGTGAATTCTACAGTACAACTTATTTAAAGGGTTTAATTTGTTGTCTGCAGAAAAAGCTTTTACTTCAGAGTAATCTACTTCATCCAGGGTCTTAAATGTTAAAACAGTAATGTTGGCTTGCAGAATCAAAATGGGACAGCGTATTTTAAAATTTGAATAGTATTAGTTTGCATGTGCATTTGGCAGTTCTCACCATAGCACAAAAGTTAAAGAGTTCGCTAGCGCTGCAGGTTTCATGGAATAAAGTAGTAGTATCAGATAAAATAACATTCGATGTAGTCTACCAATTCTGTTTTATCTTTCAAGAGATCATGTGTAGATCTTACTAAATTATTCTCAGGATCTTTGATAAGCAATTTAGGGACAAAGCACATATTTCATGAAGTCCTGCATATTTTCCTAACATTTAAACACCCCCCCCCCATGCAGCTGCTGGATGGGGGCTACAATTAAAGGCAGAGGAAGGCCAAGCATAGAACAATGCTTAAACCCTTTTCTCTTGTCCCCCCCACCTCAAATCTCCACCCAGCTATCTCTCTCTCCTCAGGGGAAAAGATATATGGATTTTGTCTTTGTCAGTCCCCTTCATTCAGGCAGCAAAAACAACAACAGTATTGTCCCTTTGCATATTTAAATGAATACAATTTCAAATTGTTAACTCAAAAAGGCCAAAGTTAGAACTGCAACTGGGTAGCAGTATTGGCCATCTTAAACATAAAGAGGTGACAATTTGAGTTCCATACATCAGATACCCATTGTTGTTTTGATATCTCACTCCATATTTCTGATTTGCTGAACCTACTCCATGCTTCTGTCCCTTCCAAGCTGCCCTATGACCTCTCCTGCATATCAGGCTGCCTCCCGCAGGATTGAATCAGATAATGCATACCGTAATCTTGTCCCTGCACGTAATACAGGAGTAACATTGTATTTTCCTCTACCCGTTCCACTTTCAAGACAGCTGTTAACTAGTGGACACAGCATTTGAAATCAAAATCCAACACATATTTGGATGAACAGAATGATCAATATTTCACTTACAGTTTGGAATGGACTATACAACTTGGATCTAGGTAATAAACGCAAAAGTCCACTTGCACAAGTGGAAGGCTTATGCAAGGGGAGGGGGCTCTGTCATTTGGACAGATTTCCATTTGAACTGTAGCCTTTGCCTTGCATCCCATACTGCTTCCAAGGGTCCTCGACCTCAAAAACAGTTTTTGAGCAGTGCAGGGGAATATAAAGGGCAGGAGGGAAAGATCTGTTCCATGAGGAGAACTCTACTTATTTCTCTTTGGATCCTATCCTATGTGTGTTGTATTTTATGTATGTTATCTCCTGTCAAAACACTACACCCACGCATAGAGGTCTAGGAGTACCTGAAAAGGGACAAGCATGGTTAGCAGGAAGGCATGATTTCACTCTGCCACTGTGAATAGGAACAAGATCAGGAACAATACTGCCTGATCTTATTTGGAAAAGTGTATAGTTTTCAGTTTTTAAACAAAAAAGTTGTGTGTACTTTTCAACTTATCTCTGTCCATCATGTGATGTGAAACATGCATTAAGAACCATCATGCAAAGAGTGAGGAATTCAACATTGTTTGAAAATTTGTGCCTGCATAGCAGAGAAAGTCAGACCTTGAATATGTCTGTCCAAGCAGCTGATTTTTTAAAAAATGTATTAAGAACCAGTAAAGCGTAACACTATACTGTACAAAACCATTCTGTGAACATTAATCTATGCTATATGTAGTGTACACTGCACGTGAGTGCAAGTATGTGCTTTTTCTGGGAACCTCTTACCTGTTCCTGGAAGGGGACATTTCTCACAGTGGGGGCCCCAGGCCTTGCCAACACTGCAACAGCAGAGCTGCTTGCTGAGCTGAACAGAGAGAGGGTGCATACACTGCTTTCCTGCACTGACAAACCGGTAGCAGGGCCCTTTCTCTTCAGTGACCATGGGATTATCAGCTGCAGCAAAAAGGGAAGGAGGATGCTAGAGTTTACATGACAAACAAAACAGAGAAACACCATAGGATTTCCACCACCAGATTTAAAAAAGGATCAAATGGATATTATATATATCATCATAGAGAGACAATGACGCTGACATCTGGGGAGAAATACCTCATACTGATCATGAATTATTTCTGAAGGCAAACTAATACAACACAAGAGAAGAGAAGCCCATATTTTTAGAAATAAAAGCCGATGTCCAAATTAGAGGCTGCCATGCTCCAACAACACAGAATTAGAAGATAGCCTTCTTTCCCATGCAAAAGCGTTGAAGCAGAAGCTTAAAGCAGGTGAACAGCAAAAATACAGAACACTGACAAACCACACACTCACTTCCAACACTCAAATTATGACACTTCATAAATATATGGAACAGCAAAATGGACACTTTTGAGTTGACAAGCAAACTGTCCTTTTGAAGTCAATAAGAAAACTATACTCTAATACTCGCTGACAACTTTGTGTGGTTTCAATAAAGTCACAGTATACAATGGGAAAAAAGCTGCTTGAATGGAAAAGATACTTCAAAATTTATCATCTGGTAGTGTTATCATTCTTCCCATGCCCACTGTTCCTTCTCTTCCACAGCCTTCTCAAATTCATGGGGCTAAATATCCTACTGAAAATCTAAAATATTTGGATTAACAGAATCAATTGTGATTATAGCTCATAACAAAATATATCACAGAGATTAATATGTGGTCAAGATATATTTGCTACAGTAGGGGTTTTTTTGGGGGGGGGGGGAGTCTTGGCAGATCGGGAAGTTTCAATTATGCCAAAAAGAAGACAAATAATTTTAAGGATGTGAGTTGCTAGCAGGAATGCCAAAGTTCAAACCATGTATGATAATGTCTTACATCAGACCTGTACAACTTATCATGCATAAGCTAGACATAGCTCGCCAGCTGTGTATGGCAGACCTCAAAGGGGTTTATAAAACTCCTGTTTTTGTTGTGCATCTACAAAACAAGAATGTTGCCAACAGCACCAAGAGGTCACCATACATCTTTGCTGGGCTGCGTGCCACAGCATAGCACACAACTCTGCATGACCAGTAAGTTCTTAACTGGAAGGTGCTTGCCATCACTCAGATCCCAATTCCCCACAACACTCAAGACAATCTTTTTGTTTTAAATTAACAAAGGTTGTACAACAGCAGTGGCTGGTAGATTTATCCCATATGCTATTATATTCATATTTAGACAATATATTAAAGCAATGATTGTCAATAGCTTCTTTCTTTAATGTGACAGAATATATTTTAGAGAATTTTACAAATGTAAAACAAACCCAGAAATAATGAAGTTTTGCTTCTCTGGAATCCAGGATTGCTCAAACATAAAACAATTGTTATTACTATTAGTGTTATCATGATCTATTATTTTGCAGCAGAAAATGTTTCCAATAAAGAAGCCCTTCCATTCACCCCAACTGCAGTCTGAAATAATGGGAAACACGATAGCCTAACTGGGCTTTATGAACCACCTACTCCACTTTTACTGTTCATGTGCAGCAATGAAAGGAAACTGACTAAGAGTAATATTAATGTGTGAGTATGTGCAAACATACAGTAAAGGAACAACAACACTGGCTGACCATCTCTACCAGTTCTTTGCCCTGGGAACCAGGGAAACTGGGAAGAGAATCTGGGAAGAAAATGGCATTGTAATCACTTGGGTTCCAGAATAAGTAATTTTGGAATAGTTTTCTGAGAAGGTTAAAGGAAAAACAGATTGTGGGGGGGGGGGTCTGTTGGGTAGGATCTTCATATGTTACCATGTGAAAATTTTGGTACTCAGGTGTTAGGATTAAAACCTGTGGCCACCCCTTGATTGTAACCCAGGCTGTAAAGGAAAACCCCTGTACTAACAGAAAAACATGAGAGTATGAAGTAGAATAATGGAGCAATGTACACCCTGATTGTTCTGAAACTTCAACCTGGTTTCAAATAAATTAAACAATTATCTCCATATATTTCAGCCCTCTGTCCAAGATATTGATTTTTTAGCAACTTCACTTGTAGAAGAGGGCACTGGAAAAGAATGCAAACTGAACAAGATTTTGGTTCTGACCTTCAAAACCCTTAACAGTTTGGGACCAACATACCTGCAGGACCGCCTCTCCCTGTACGTCCCCCGAAGAGCTTTACACTTGGGAGATCAAAATCTACTGGTGATCCCTGGCCCAAAAGATATCCGACTGTCCTCAACTAGAGCCGGGGCCTTTTTGGCCCTGGCCCTGGCCTGGTGGAACTGCCTGTCTAAAGATATCCATGCCCTGCGGGACCTAGTTCAGTTCCGAGGGGGAAAGAAAAACAGAAATGTTCCACCAGGCCTATGGCTGAGGAAGCAATGGCCTCTTACCATGGCCTTTACCAGGGGTGGCCAAACTTGCTTAACAGAAGAGTCACGCAGAATAAACATCAGATGTTTGAGAGCCACAAGACATGAACAAATATTACACACACATTTTTATTGGAAAATATGCAAATTTGCTTTTTATTAACATTACATTGATAACTTTAGATGGGGAGGGAGGGGAGAAAGAGAGAGAAAGAAAGAAAGATGGAAAGGAAGTTGAAAGAAAGCAAATAGATGGGGAGAGGGAGGGAGGTGGTGGTGGAAAGAAAGCAACTTTAAATGCGTCCTGCCTAGCTTGGCTTGAAGAAGGGATTTAAGGAGACAAATGCCTTCTTCAAGCTGGCTGGCCCGGGGGGGGGGGGGGGGGGCGGCAGCTTTGAGAATGCATTTAAAGTTGCTTTCTTTCTCTGCTCCTCCCCATCTCAAGCCTCCTCAGGGAGGGGAACACTGGCTGAGGAAGGGAGCAAATCTCACTAGTACTGAAAGAACTACACTGGTTTCTGGCTTCTGGACACAGTTCAAAGGGATGGTTATTACCCTTGATGCCTAAACCAGGGGTGTCAAACTCATTTGTTATGAGGGCCGGATCAGACATAAATGAGACCTCGTTGGGCCAGGCCATGTGTGTCATAAAAGATAATGCCAGTTAGTGGAGATATAAACTTTATAAAGGACACAAACACAAAGATTTTTTTTAACTCAAAATAAAAACATGCTTAAAACATTAACACTCTTGCAATATTTTGATAACTGATTCCTCTTGCTCTGAATTATTGCATTAAAATGCCTGTGCTGTTGCAATCTTGAGTATGCTGTTCAAGTGTGAATCTGTAAGCTGCAACCTTACTTTTGATTTACTGACATTCACCACAAAAATCTCATGCTCAGAGTTCTGAGTCTAGGACTCAGGGGGAAAACATGAAATGGCTGAGCGATTGAGAGTGTCTGGGGAAGTAAGCTATGATGCTGCAGCAGCAACAGAACTGTAAGCAGGAGATGGCCAGTTCCAGTGCAGGCCTGATAGAAGCCCCCCGGGGGCCTGATCCGGCCCCTGGGCCACATGTTTGACACCCCTACCCTAAACAGTCATGAACCAGGTTACTTAAAGTACAAATTACTCCTATTATGAGCCTGCCTGTCAACTAAGATCTTTTGTGGAGGCCCTACTTTGTGTCACTGTCCCTCCCCCTTCAGAGATGACATGGGTAGCCCATTAAAGATAGGATCTTCTCCACAGTAGAAGCCGAACTGTGAAACTACTTCCATGCAGATGAAAACCTGGTGCTTTGCTTTTCTAATTTTTGAAAACAGCACAAAATAACTTCTTAGCTGGTACAGGCAGTTCATTGATCTCCCCCCCCCCCCCCTTGAGCTGTCTCACTGATAATTTATTTTTTTTAACTTGTTGATTACTGACTGTCATTGATAGACAGTTGTTAGACACTGATGTGATATATTAGATCAAGTTTATGATGCTACTTTTCATTTAAAGTAATCAACAATTAAAATGCAGTCATAGTATGTTTTAATGATGATTCATTTAACCTTGATATTAGCCATCTCAAAAGTTTTTTTGTGACATATAAACCTTTAAAATAAATAAATACATTTAAAATGATGGTCAGCATGAGATGCATGACCAGAGAGTTACAGCCTTCTAAGCCCATTGATGTCTATGGATTTAGAAGGGCATAACTCTGCATAGGATCACACTGTAAGAAGAGAAAATAATATTAATCTTGTTCAACCAGAAACAAGCTGAAGAAACATCACCAAACTTTTGCCAATGCTGTATTAGGATTTATGGTGAAATAAATTTCTTTTTCTCATGTCTCATTGGAGATACCCTTTTTGAATACTATGTCACATAATCATGAGTTAAAATTGTAGTTAGATCACAAAGACCACATTCAACATTGAATTTAAAATTCCCATAATTTGACAGAATGTAAGCCTGGCGTGATGTGGTCCATGGGGTCGTGAAGAGTCAGACTTGACTGTGTGACTGAACAACAACAAAGCCATTTTTGATCACAATATACTTCAATCACTTACAAACTGCAAGGGGGGGGAGTTGAGCTGATAGTTAACTGATGGTTATTTTTTTACTTACGGATGCATCTGGAAAGGGTGGGGTCTGGCACAAATCCTGGTTTGCAGGTACACCTATAGCTGCCCATGGTATTCAAACACTCACCATTTGGGCACACCCCTTGCAGTTGACATTCATTAATGTCTGTAAGGGAACACAAAATATTGCCAGTTAAACAATACGAGAAACTTTAATATATGCAGCCTTCCATTTTACCTGCCTTAAGTCATTAGGCAGGATTGTCTCGAAGAATACATCCATTCTCAGGCTGTTTCCTGTGTTGCTTAGCAGTCTCAAAACAAATGTAGGGGACCACCTAAGATGCCTATCTTTTAAATGTACTGCTGCATCAGGTAAGATATTGGCTGAGGACAGACTGGCAGTCCCGGCCGCTCTGCCTCCGCTTCAAAAGCGGAGGCAGAGCGGCCGTTCAGACGGCCGCTTCTGCCCCGAGGAGGCGGCCTGGACGCATTGCGTCCGGCACCGTGCTCCTCCCACAGCAGCCGAGCACCACTTCAAAGTGGTGCTCTGACTGCTGCGGTGCACGTTCCACCCACCGGAGCGGGTGTGAACGCGCGCCGGGAGGGGGAGCAGCGCGGCGTCTGCACGCCGCCGTAGGAAGCCGCCTGCAGTCTGAACGCTGCGGGCGGCTTCCTTCCGGTGGCGTGCGAACGCTGCACCGCGGGGGAAATTCCCCCCGCCTTAGTCTGCCGCACCGCGGAGGCACGGCAGACTTTAAGTCTGTCTTCAGTCATTGACACACAGATGAAAGACACGCTATCATATACACAGGTAAACGTTTAAAGAAAACCAGCATAAAAATATTATGACACCATTGCAGAGATTAGAAGAATGTTAGTAACTCCATTTGGAGCAAGAATAAGAGGGATGCTGAAATGGGACCTATCTTTTGTTTAATTAAACCATTTCTTGGAATCTCCTTTTTCTTCTATGAATCACCACAACCTAGCTCAGTTTGCACATTGTGCCTGCACTATGATTTGGTGTTATGAGTACGAGACTTGGTAATCCTTGGGCTCACACACTCCCTCTCTCCCTTGTAATGCTTTCTGGTTCACGTCAAACCATAATTAGCCATTATATGTAAACCACAAACTATGGTTTGTTTCTTGCCTACAAACCATCATTTCAAAAGGATTAAACCATGGTTTGGAAGCCAGTTTTGAAGAAGAAATGAACCATAGTTTTCAGATTAAATGAAGAAACAAATTATATTTAGTTGTGAACAAGAAAATCCTCAATGTTTATTTCATTTATTTATTTAATTAGATTTTTACCCTGCCCTCGCAGCAAAGCCGGGGTACATATCAGCATGATTATGGGCCTTTTCTTTTTCTTTTTTGAACAAACAATTTTTATTTTTTTTCATAACTGTTACAACACATAGAAAGTAAATACTATAATTCTAAATATACAATTATTCATAAACATATTTAAAACATTCCAACTTTATAACAATTTTTTCAACTTTAACTGAAGTCATATCTGTAATATTTTACATTACCAAAGATTTAACAACTCAATTATGTCAGGAACTCCTTGTTGTTGTACTAAATATTGTAATATAGGGAACCATATTGCAATAAAAAAAGATTGTGTTTTGTGTGTACAGGAATCTTGAACACTTTCAGTAATCCTTATCATAGTATACATGCTCCACAATTTAGAGTGCCATAGTTTTTTTTGAAGGTAGTTGTTTATTTTTCCATAATAAAGCTATAGTATTTTTTGCTGCAGTCAAAAGTATCGCAGTTTGTGTTATAATGCTATCTGAGGAAGTATCCTCCATCCATTGGTGTAATAAGATATGTTCCATAGTATTTTGTAGTGCTATACCAGTAATATACTCAATTTATAGTATTATTTCTTCCCAAAGTTTTTAGGTTTGGCCACATCCTTTCCAACATATGGGTTTGGCTGAGGGTGTCATATAGGCCAGTTTTTTCAGCGTCAAGTACCAGAATGTGAGTATTTTAAACATCTGGATTTTTATATCTATTATTATATTTGTATGGAATGGGAAATTTGACCATAATTTTTCCCAGTATTGAGTATTTAAAAAAGTTGTGCTTAAAGATTGCCATTTCAATTGGTATCCCAGTGGAGAATTGTTATCTATAGTAGCTAATGTGCCATATAGCTTAGAGATTGAGCTCTTAGCATATTTATAAACAAGCTCAAAATTTGTTAGTGGTTGGGTTCTTGCATTTTTATTTGACAACAAATTTGTTTCAGTTGTAAAAATTGGAACCAAGGAATTATAAATCCTAACTTATCTTCTAACAGTGATTTTTCCATTAATTTTTTATTTAAAGTGATATTTTCTATTGTAGTAAGATTTGCTTGTCTCCAAAGATTCTGCTTTATTGAAACTTCCGGAGGCAACAATTTATTTTGATTACAAATGGTTTGGTACCTAGATATTTCTGGGACTAAATTTTTTCTGTGAATTTCCCACGTATGTAGAATTTTTTTTTTAAATAAACTTTTTTCTATTATTTTAGATCTTTCCTTGGAAGACTGCCATACCATATCCTGGACATTATAAGGGTAAGTATAATAACTCTATATTTCAATCCAGTCTCTGTTTTGGTGGTTATGTAACATTTTTATTATATTAGTTAAGTGTGACGCTTGATAATATTTTAGCAGATCAGGAAATCCCAATCCTCCTTGTGTCGCATGGATTATGGGCCTTTTCAATACTGCCTTGTTGGAATATCTTTTTCAAAATAAATGAAAATAATAACCTTGGCAATTTTCAGTACATGTTCCAAGGCTGTATTGTTCAGGAGAATATTTCAGGGAAGTTAATAGTTTCTCTTAAGACATTTTTCTGAAAAGGGTTTTTAAAAACTGATTTATAAACACAGCAGGTTGCTATTGCCATTTAATTGAATATGGTTTTAATTTCTGTTGTTGGACTATACATATGTTTGTCCAATTCTTTTTATGTATGCTACCTTGAATCCCCCATGGTGAGAAAAGCAGGATATAAATTTCTTTACGAAATTTATATCCCACCTTTTTGCCCTTCCAAGGGTCACCAAGGTAGCTAACAATTCAAAACATACATGATAAAATACATTATAAAACCACTAAAATAACCCCCCTCTCAAACATACTTCATTACAACAGCTTAAGTTAAAATAGTTAAAATAGATATAAAAGAGTTAAAATACATACAAAACACAAAACATTGGTCAGGAAGGTGGGATCATTGACGGAATGACAAATGAAACAAAAAAAGACTTCACCTGCTGGCAGAAGATGGTAACAGAAGGGGACAAATTACTCTCCCTGGGGAGTCTGTTCGAAAGCTTTGGTGCTATGACCAAGAAGGCTCTCTCCTGGGTTGCCACATTCCTAATCTCAGAAGGTGGGGGCACTCAAAGCAGGGCCTCCAAAGATGACCATAATGGCCAAGCAGGTTCAGGGGTGTCAAACATATGGCTGTATCTAGCTCGCGCAGGGCTCAAATTCGGCCCTGAGCAACTTCCTTCTCCTGCTTCCTTTCCAGGGCTGCTGCTGCTGCTGCAGCCGCACTGTACCTTGCTTTTTTCCCAGCTCCCTCAGTGGCTTTTTCTTCCTGCTTCCTCTTTCCTGCCTCTAGCCTCCCTCCCCCTCCCTCCCTCCCTCCCTCCCTCTCTCTCTTTCTCACACACAAACGTAGAAAGAGAGGGCTCTGTGGCTGCTTCCTGCTTCATGCAGGAGAGATATGAAGACAAGCCTCTCTCTCTCTCTCACACAGACACACACATACTCACAGACAGATACACAGCTTCTGCTTCCTTCTCTGGGGTTGCTCCTCCTCTTTTGGGGAGGAAAGAGAGAGACAGAGAGACAGAGAGAGGGAGAGAGAACAAAGTTGGAGTCCCATGGCAGGTTTAAGACCAACAATGTTTATTCCAGGTATAAGCTTTTGTTTGTTTGTATCCCAATCTCAATTTTCAAAAGGCTAAAAAGTCAGGCTACCCAGGAAGTATACGCAATGGTCAGCCTTCACCTTTCTATGTGTTTTCGACATGTTTGACTTTTTAGCCTTTTGAAAATTGAGATTGTTACCTGATGGGATTATACCACTTCAATGTGAACCCTTGTCTACGGGACTGTTAATGTTTGGATGGAAATACCATCGAAATGAGAACAGCATTCCGGAGAACATTTATCATTTATTGATTGTTCATTATTGTTTATTATGTACACTATATCTTATGCACTTGATTAATTAGTGTTCTACACAGCTTTGTTTTGCTTCTCTTCTTTTTGTTTGAGAGCCAGTTCTGTGTAGTGGTTAAGTGCGTGGACTCTAATTTGGGAGAACCGGGTTTGATTCCCCACTCCTCCACCTGCACCTGCCGGATGACCTTGGGCAAGCCATAGCTCTGTACCAGCTGTTCTCTCAAGGACAGTTGTCTCAGAGCTCTCTCAGCCCCACCTACCTCTGTTGTGGGGAGGGGAAGGGAAAGGAGTTTGTAAGCCGCTCTGAGACTCCGAGTGAGAGAAGAACGGGATATAAATCCAATCTCTTCTTCTTCTTCTTCTCATTTTTGAGAGGATAAACTGGACAAGAGGAGAATGTTGTAAACCACTCCCATTTCAGAGAAAGGTGGGGTATAAACAAAGTAAATTAATAGAACTTTCTAAGCCCACTGAAGTCAACATGCTCAGAAGGGTATGCTTAGGATGGTACGGTCAGTCCTAAACTGGTGGTGGGATTTAGTGATTATGAATGAGGGCAACAAGCCAAAACAAGATTGAGGGGAGGTTGGTTGGGAAAGATGATATTCTAGAATGCACTGATTTACCAATACCTGATGGAAACAGGTTACCATCAGTTGACCACGCTAAGAGCTTAGGGATCCTTTTGGACCCAGCCCTGACAATGGAAAGACAGCCTGATTTAGTCACTCGGACTTAGGTGACCTGCGGACATATTGAGCTATGGTTTTATAATCTATCAACTGGATTACTGCTATGTGGATCTGTCCTTGAAGAAAACTAGTGAGCTTCAGTACTGCTGCCTGTCTGTTGATTAGGGTCACCAGTTTTAAAACAGCTTCACTGATTGCCTATTTGCTTCTAGGTTTAATTCAAAGCATTGCTTCTAACCTTTAAAGCCCTTCACATCTGTGGACTCATATAAATAACCAATCAATCAAATAAATAAATGTAATAAAAAGGCAAATATTATGCTGGGGATTATTAGGAAGGGGACTGAAAACAAATCACCCAGTATCATAATGCCCCTGTATAAATCTATGGTGTGGCCTCATTTGGAATATTGTGTACAGTTCTGGCCACCGCATCTCAAAAAAGATCTTATAGCAATGGAAAAAGTGCAGAAAAGGGCATCTAAAATAAGGGGATGGAACACCTTCCCTATGAAGAAAGGTTAAAGAGGTTAGGGCTCTTTAGCTTGGAGAAACAACGATTGAGGGGTGACATGACAGAGGTTTACAAAATTATGCATGTGATAGAGAAGGTGGAGAAATAAGTACTTTTCTCCCTTTCTCACAATACAAGAACTCATGGGCACTCAATTAAATTAATGAGCAGTAAGTTTAGAACAGGTAAAAGGAAGTACTTCTTCACCCAAAGAGTAATTAACACATGGAATTCACAGCTGCAGGAAGTGGTGGCAGCTACAAGCATAGAGCAAAAGAGGGAATTAGATAAACATATGGAGCAGAGGTCCATCAGTGGCTGTTAGCCACAAGGTATAGATGGAACACTTATGTCTGGAGCAGTGATGCTCTGTATTCTTGGTGCTTGGAGAGGCAACAGTGGGAGGGCTTCTGGAGTTCTGGCCCTGCTGGTGGATCTCCTGATGGCACCTGGGTTTTGGCCACTGTGTGACACAGAGTGTTGGACTGGATGGGCTATTGGCCTGATCCAGCATGGCTTCTCTTATGTTCTTATGTTATGTTCTTATCTGAAGGATCACTTCTTTTATGAATCCATGAGCCAGTTACATTCCATTCAGGAGTTCTGTCCCCATGCCCTTTCAATCAGTGCTCCAATTTTGTGGAAAGTATTCTTATAGGTAGCACACAAGAACATTCTTTCCCAGTCTTCCACAATGATGTAAAGGGCCATTTGTCTATGAGATATTTCCTGCAGTTGGGCAGTAATATACTATTTAATTGTAACATTAGTTATTATTGTGGGCACTTTTTATTGTATTGTGAATGTTGTTTTCCATTACATTGTACCTGCTTTCGTTAGGATTATAAATGTGAACTACCTTGACTCATATGGAAGCAAGCTAAAAATTTTAATGAATAAATACAGACTATGTGTACAATGGAAAAACTATATAGTCAGGTTGCATACAATTATTACAGGTAAACATATATCTGTATAAGCAGGGCTTTTTAAAAAGGTTGTACTCACCAGTATTGAGTACCAGTACCTTTTGGGAGGGGTGACTCTCCCAAGTCCTGATGGAAGAATTGGTGTAAATTGGTATAATTGTATATGAGTACCAGCACTTTTTTCTTTTTAACAAAGAAAAGCACTGTCTATAAAAATATTTTGTAAAAATTGGCACTTATCCTTTCATACATTTCAAAGATGTACATTTATTACCATTCAATTATTGATCCCTTACATGTTTAAAAAATATAATATAGGAGGTGCTCTCTTACTTATGAGAAACATCGGTTTATGTTTTGGTCAATGACTGTGAATAAAACTTTATCTTATCTCTCTCTCTTACTTATGAAAAAAGCAAGAATGCAGCTTATCCCTTGGGAGTTTTTAAACAGCGATGAGCAGATCTGTGCCCTTTGTTGCATTTAGGATTTGAACCCTTTTCAGTCCTGAGGACTGAATCTGAAGATCTTCCTTACTAGTTAATTAACTGCACAGAACCCCAGGAATAGAGAGAAAATGGGTCTGCCCTTCTTTCTCTCATATAACTACATTTTTTAACTGTCATAGAAATGCAATTTTAGGTGCAATTCCATGTGCTGTAGGGCCGGGACACATGAGCCAAGGATCCCTCAAGCTCATTTACAGTACAACTATTAAACTATACCTTAGACTATTCAAAATGCTTTACCTGCATTTTCACTAATCCTTCCAGCAAACCCATAAAGTAGGTTAGTATTAGTGTCCAGTTACCAGTGAGATTTTAATTGGTGACTTTGTGGCTCACAGCCCAGCTCCTTAACCACCTCTATAGTAGCTCTTTAGAACATCAGAGCTAAAGAGATTACTGGTAGCTTTGGATGTTCATGAATGTTTCTTCATTCACTATAGTTACAATAGACATAACAGAGATATGCAAAATGCTTTTCAACCATTTACTCTGAACTATTTATTTTCAAGGCTGGCAAATCCTTATTCTTTTTCTGGTTTGCATTATACTTATATTTAACAGATAATTGGTTCCAAAGAATCAGCTTGAGAGATAGTAGAAAGAAATGCACCAAATGCTTGGCACAGCAGCCGGGGGGGGGGGGGGGCTGAGAAGAAACTGGTTCAAAAGTACTTTCAAGGACAGCTATTTCCTAAAGTAGGAAGTGATATAACAGAGTGGGTGGCCGCCAAAAAACCAACACACATGAAAATCCAACACAAACGTCCTAACACAGCTAGATATTATCATTTGAATCAGCAACTCAGGGAGCAGTGATCAGGGTTTATGACACCAGGGTGCAAAAAAACCAGAACCAAAATCTGACCATCTTCATTAGGTAACTGTATCAACCTGAAGGAGCCTGTCACCTTGGGATCCTTAAACTGTGATCTCTGTGGCCTGCTTCAAATTCTCATCTGGGTATTAGATCCTTTTCCCATATAGAAAACAACTATATGAGCTGAGACCCAAATTGTACAAATCTTCCTCCTCATAAAATAAGGGGGGACAGGGACTTGCAATTTGTACATATGAAGTGCTCACTCCACAAATTACATTGAAAGTACACTGTAATTCCTTACAGGAACAGTAGCTTTTTCCAACTAAGCATCTGAATGAGGCCAATGTCTCAAAAACTGTGACAGTCCATCACTCTGATGGACTGCATGGTATCAACTGCGGAGAAATATAACCCCGGCAGAATTATGAGAACATTGAAAACTACACTACCTGCAACAGACTTCTGGAAGCAGGCAGGGTCCAAGATTCTGAATTCCCAAAGGAAAGGGCTGGTAGAATCCTAACAACACTGATAAAGATGAATATTTGTGCCTCAGACTGGAGGAAAGCAAGCACAGCTATACTCCTTGCATAATGGATATTGCCTTCCAGAAGATGTGGACAAGATTACAACTGACAACGTTCTGAAAATCATCCACCCTATCCACAACTCTGCCCTTAGCATCAAATGATAATGTTATTGGCAGTAAGAATGAATAACACCTGAATAGCTCCTCATTACAAAATTTCATCATCTCTATGTGCAGCTCTTTGATTGTAATAAATAATTCATTCGTTCATTTCCCCTAGATACTTTGGCTAATTGAAGAAGCTGGCATTATCTGCTGCTTGAGGATGGTGTATTCTCAATGTGGAGGGGACAGCCCTAACCTCCTTGGAACACTGGTGGGGTAAAAATGTACTAGGTAGGTAGGTAAATACAATGACAGCATAATTTGGTAAGATTTTGGTGAGTATTTATCAGGTATGATTTCTGGTACGCTTATGAGAAAGCCACTGTATTGATATTAAGTCCTGTAATACATAATTCTATCTGAAGACACAGCATGAAACATCCACAAATTAGTAACAACCCTCAAATGCCTTCTTGGACAAGAGAAAAAAATGAACATTTTAACAATTATTGTTGCCGTAGCATTCTGAGCAAAAGGCCTTGTAAGTTTCCCATCCAGTGCATACTAATTCATCCTGTGGTTAGCGGCCACCTACTCAACACATATCCGGCCACCCGCAGTCTTGTACAGCTGTGTAAATTGTACCAAAATCAACCTGTTAAGGCAGCTGGAAATGGAATCTGGATCAAGATGAAGAATGCATTAAAAACAGTTCAATGGCTTTAAAACCTTTTCATTAGCTTTATGCCATCTTTATCAAGCAAAACCACAAAATAAATTAGCTTATTAAAAGCAGGCTGTAAGTGTGGGACAGTGGAAAAAATACATAATTTTAACTAGTGCCACGTTACAACAGTTGCAAAGGATGGTGTAACTACAGGGCTAGAACAAAAACAGTGCTGTAAGTGGGGAACATTATCCTAAAAAGAACTCCATATACTAATGTAACTGTGCTCTCTTCCTTCCATGTAATTCATTAGAGTGCTTACTTGGGCTGGTTCCTTTTGAAAGTGAGTACTGTAGTTTTATGATATTATGTTTGATTTCACAAATCTGCAAGCAGAGCACAGTTGGAAGTAAAGGGGAGTTTTACAGGGCTGCAGATCTATTGCCCTATGTTAGGTCCCTTGAGAAAAGTCCTGCTTCAGTAAATTCATAGCAGTGTTTGTCTGCTTCTGTCTTTCTCTGTTACAATGTAAACTTTTGTCTCTTCACACACAGTCATATTTGCTGTGCTTCCCTCAGCTGGGTGAAAGGTCATCTCTTTCAAGAAGGGTTAAAGCCATTTCCTAACAATTAAGGCAGGGGTGTCAAACATAAGGCTTGGGGGCTGGAACTGGCCCGTCCAAGGCTCTTATGCAGCCCGCGAGCAACTGGTGCAAGGGAGGGAGTGCTGGGGGAAGTGAGGGGAGCTACTCCATTGTGGCTTCAGCATGGCAGAACAACCTCGTCTGCAGCAGTCAAGCATCATGGGAGCATCTGCTCAGCGCTGCACTGCTGCCTCTCCAGCCTTCCTATGTGGGTTTTCCTCTGCATCCCCCACCCCAGACCATGGGGCTTTGCAGTGAGGATACACCAACTCGGACCTTACTGGCTGCTGTCCTTTATACAGTTTCTATCTTCAGTACCTGGCATTACGTTTTATGGCACACATGGCCTGGCCTGACAAAGAGACATTTATTTCAGATCCGGCCCTTGTAACAAATGAGTTTGACACCTCTGAATTAAGAGGTAATATCTGCAGTTGTTAAGAAACACAAGAACAAATTAACATGAAAAGAGCCCTGCTGGATCCATCTAGTCCAGCATTCTGTCTCACACTGTGGCCAACTAGTTCCCCTGGAAGACCAACAACAGGGCACAGAGGCCAAGGTCTTCCCCTGATGTTACCTCCTGGCTCTGGGATTCAGAGGTTAACTGCTTCTGAACATGGAAGTCCAGTATCCAATGAACGTGTTGGGCAGTAGACTCAAGATGGACCGAAGGAAATACTTCTGCACACAAAAAGGGACATCAGTGGCCTTCCAAGAACAACTTGTCACAGTGGTGGCTGAGCAGTTAGAGAAGGCCCACTTGTGAGCAAGTGGCAAGAAGCAGCACTTCCCCAAAGGAGTCTCAGGCCAAATGAAATCTGCCAGCAATGCGGAGGAAAAGGTTGTTGGAAGCAGAATTGTCCAAATGAAGGAAAGATACACCAGGGGAACTAAAAGTTGCTGATGCAATAGGGCCCCTATCAGAAACTATGGGAATGGCTCTGGTGAAGAATAGGTCAGGCACCTACTACTATGAGAATGAGAAGTCTTTCAAGTTGACCTGAAAGACTCAGTACCAGAAACACCAACTGGGAGTCAGTGTTTACTGGCAGCATATGATACTTTTTCAAAGTATGCATGCAATAAGCACTTAAAAATAATTTTTAAAACCCAAGATAGTGACAGATGCACTCAGGAAACATATTGTGTTGCAGTTCAGCCCACCAAACTGCATTTGCAGTGATCAAGGGAAAGAGTTTGAATCACAGTTGCTGCATATGACCAAGGTAAAGAAAGGCAAGTATTGCCTGTCCTGCTTGTAATGGGGGCGTGTAAAGGCTGAACTGCATAATTGGTTCCAAGCTTAGTGTCCTGGTGAGTGAAGAGCAGAAGGACTGGGATTTAAAGGTTCCATAACCTTTAACACTAGCAGACATTTGTGAGATACTAGAAGGAATTTTGAATTGGCAGCTTACTGAATTTATGCCTCTTTGAAATTATCCATGCTTGATTTAATTATGCTTTCTTTTAACCAACAATTAATATTAGTGTTTTTAAGCTGATCTCTGCTTTAAGGAATGCTAGGCTGAAGGTATTAATGTGTGTCTAAGTGTGTCTGAGGGCAACTGTGCCCACTTGAAGGCCATGAGAAGACAAGCTACAACAAGTAGATGTGTCTGTTCCATTGTTAGCAGTGAATCCCAAGTTTCGGGGACATTGTGCACTTGACTGCCTTCTTACCTCAGCCCTTCTACAGCGATATTTTGGCTACCTCTGACCAAGATACTGAAGATGACCCTGAATCAGGCCCCACCAAGTATTCAGAATCAGCCAGCTGCAACCTTCTGATAAGACAGAAAGGAATATTTACCAGGCTGTCCCAAACACAAGGCCATTCTCCCAAGCTGTGGCATCTAGTTGATTCCCACCCCATTCCTAGAAAGGAGGAGGCCACAAACCATGTGGGTCCCAAAACACAAAGCAGTATAAAATCCAGTGAAGGGCAAGGAAGGGGCAGAATCTCCTTTACTATCAGTCAGGATTCTCCAATTCAAATAGTATCAGCTGCATCTAAACCTGGCCTAGGTATCTACGGAGGCGAGCCTGTGTATGTGTGGAATACAACAAAGTGCTTTTGGATTTCCTTGGTGTGAGCTTAATAAACTTTACTTCTACCTTTCTCTGTTTCCCTTGCTCACCTCTGGGGGAAAATCCTGCTGGGTCAGGGTAGATTTTGACAGAGATCTGATAATCCATTTAGCTCATTTGCACTAGGCCTGGTTTCTTTTTAGCCCTAACACATTCAACATTCTGGTAATTGTTTTATGAAATTAATTTTGGACTTCATAATCCCATGCTTCCATGTGATCTACTCTTCAGGCAGCAAGAACAAGTGAAGTATACAACACCTGCACAGGAGAGTGACTTAACACAGGCCTATGTTAATGATCTGGACACAACTTTTGGAACAGTAGAAGCCCAGATGAGGAAGAAACAGGAAAAAAAATGTTAGGAACAAGATGAAATATATTCCAACCCAGGAAGGAAAGAAAGTGTGGTTTTTGCAACTGGAAAAAACAGCCTGGGAATTTTTTTTCCAGAGTTAATGACTTTCTGGAAGGGGCTATATACAACAATAAGAAACCAAGCAACCTATCCTTGCTGATGAAGAAGGCTACTCTCACCCTTCCATCTATCCATCCATCCATCTATCAGAAAGTCCCCTCACCATAAAATCAACGCTCAGGCCGAACCCCTGGACATAGAAGCATGAGATTCGGGGAGAGCACTCCTACCAGCACATAGATGCTCACTAAGGAGGGACTTTTAGAAATTTGACCCCTAAGGGGGTCCAAGGGGGTAAAATGTGCTTCCCCCACTGTTTCCTATGTGGCTGCCAGGCTGTCTCTTTGCACCCCCCACTCTCTGATTGGTTGGCTGCAAAGCTCAGTGTTCCAAGGTAAAAAAAAAAAGTTACAGGAGACTGCAAAGAGCTAATGACAGCTGAGGAAATCAGGAATGGCCAACCATCTGTGAGGTGTAGCAATCCTGCTGGCCCAGCCTCCCCCCCACCTCCTACACCTGACAGACGGCTGTCTGTCAGATGCAGCAGCAGGTGCAGGGTGCTTAAAGCCATCAGGGAGCCCACCCCAGCAGTAACGCCTTAGTGATCGTGCCAGCCCAGCCTCCACAATGGCTTGCAATACCCCTCCCCCTCCTACACTAGACAGGCAGCTGCCTGTAAGGTGTAGGAGAGGGGATGGGATGCTTACAGCCATCTGGAAGGCTTGCTCAGCAGAATTCCCTTAGTGCTGCTGCTGGCCCAGCCTTCCCGATGCCTTTAAACACAATCCCCCCCCTTATACCAGACAGGTGGGTGTTTGTCAGGCGTAGGACCAGGGTACTCTAATCGATCAGGGAGTCCACCCCAGCAGGATCACCTCCCCAGTAGCTTAAGCTACACTCCCACCCACTATGGAAATATACCCCAAATTTGTAGAAAAGTGGTTTCCTGTATTAAGTTATTTAACTTCTGACAATGTGGGTTCTAGAAAATTAGTTCATATGAACTTGCTTAATATCTGATTGCTCGGATGTTGTTTTGAATATGTAGTTATGTCCTACTTCTTAAATGTAACATAAATGAGAAGGATTTTTGTAAAAAAAACCTCAACAAGGTATGCCCTGCACCACCACCCAAAAAATAAGGGGAGAGCATTCCTACCATGATGTCAACCCCTACTATAAAGAGATTTCTATGAGGCAAAATGTGTTCCCCAAATTGTTTTCCATGTGCCTGGCAGACTGCTGGGGCCCCTCCCTCGACTGGTCAACTGTGTCACTCAGAGTTCTGAGGTAAAACCTGCCTGCTTGCACCCACTCCCTCTGATTGCTCAGCTGTGGATCTCAGTCTTCTGAGGAAAAAACAGCCCACAAACTTCTCCTCAAAATGGGGGCTCCAGTGATGCTGCTGCGGAACCTCAACCCACCCAAACTCTGCAATGGCACCAGACTGCAAGTGAAGGCCCTGCACAGGAACATCATCAAGGCCACAATGCTCACTGGCAGTGCTAGGGGAGAGTCAGTGTTCATACCACACATACTACTCATACCGTCAGAAAACCCCTTTAAGTTCTTTTTTTTTATATACCTACACCTAAACTAAAAACTACAAATTAGACTACCCTAAGGTATACAGAAAATGCGGTCATAAATATTAAAAATGCCAACATTATTAATAACTGAAAAGCAATATTACTTCTTGGTATTAACTGTTAAGTCCTTCCTGCTGTTTACAATTAATTTTAAAAGCTAGACACCTGAGTCACATACAGAATATGAAGCAACTTAAAACATAAACTTGAAAACTACAGGATATAGTGTGTTATAACAACATAAACATTTATAACTTTATTTTTTCTTTGGTTCTCTTCTTTTCTTCTTGCCTTCTTCCTGGTACTTAGGGGCGGCTGCCCCTTTCTCTGAGTCCGAGTCCTCTCCTTCAGCTTCTCCACTTTCTGAGCTATCAAATCCATACATACTCTCCTGCTGTGCTAGTGAGTCTTCCGGATCAGTCTCTGCCTTCTTCTTCTTGTGCTTTTACAGAAATATTTTCACCTTTTCAATAGAGTCAATTTTATATTTCTTATCTTTATAGCTGAACATCAAGCCCTCCAGGGTGTCCCAACAATAAGAAATAGTCTCTGACTGCAACCATAAAGTCAAGCTCCTGTAAGCTTTTCTTCTCTTCCTGATTTCAAACAGAATATCCTTTAAGACTTTGATTTCCTCTTCTTGGATCTTCAGAACTGCTCTGTTTGTGGCTTTTAACACCACATATCTAGTTGATCTCTTGGAGAATCTTACCATGATCTCACCTGGCAGGTTTTTCTTCTTCACAAATTCTGGATAGGTCCTGTAGGCCATATCCATATCGCTTTGTAATTTCTCCGCTTCCCAACCTGTCGCAGGTGCCAATGCTTCACATATCACTTTCTTTAGATTCTCTCCCTTTTGTTCAGGAATGTTCTGAAATCTCAAGAAGAAGTTTGAACGGTCCATTTGAAGTTTTAAAACATTGTCACTTTGAAGAGCTTTTTCTTTTTTTATTTTCTGCAGTCTTGAGTCATTTTTATCTACTGCAGTTTTTACTTCCAGGAGTTCTTGTTGCAGCTTCTTTGATCTCTTGCCAGATCTCTTGCCGTGATTTCTTTTTGCATGGCATCTAGTTTGATATTGACTGAAGCCAGCTGCTCCACCAGGGGTTGCAGTGCTGCTGACAAAACTACATTCAGCTCAGTGATTTCACTCTTTGAATTAGGAACAGAACTTCCGACTTTCGGAGAGGGTTTTCTCCCCGCCATTTTTTTCTTTCTTTTCTCAGTTGTTTACAGTTAGATAAGAGATTCCAAAGAAAATAATACCAATTTATCACACTAATACCTTTAAAGAGCTTTCTTCTTCTTCTGTGCAATCAGCACTCCAGCATCGATGCAGCGCTTCCAAAATAACAGCAAGATCGTGGGAAAGTCTCAAGCCGTAAGTTACGGGGGAGGGGGGGAATCCGATCCTCCAACCCACCCCTACGCTTCAATTTCAAAAGTTCATTTGAGACTCATGATTTAACCATTGCGCATCTAAAAGCCCGTCACTTCTCCACTCTGCATTTTCTGCAGCTTCACAGCTACGCTTTGAGTAGCCCAAAGGCTTCTGTGGCAGGTGAACCTATAGGGGTAAGAAGGAGCCTCGATCCCGCGGTCGCCACCACCGGGAGAAGCTACCTTCAAGCACCCCAGGCAGGGTCCCTTCTCTAGGGTCCCTGGGGGTCTGGCTCCAGTCCAGGACCCCTTCTATCCTGCCAAGAGCGGGTCGCCTCTCCCGCAACGGCGGAGAGAAGCGCCCGCCATTAAAGCACTAGCTACTGGAGGTCCAACCCCTTTAAGTTCAAGAAGCTGCAGTTCTCCCTCAAGGTCTGTTTTGCTACCACCATCAACAAGTCCCAAGGCCAGACACTGAAGGTGGCAGGAATTCACTTAACAGACGACTCCTTCTCACATGGACAGTTCTATGTGGCCTGCTCCAAAGTCAGCTCACCAGCCAGCCTGGAGATCCTAGCATCTGAGGGCAGTTAACTGTAGTCACTGTTTTTAAGATCCATGCTGAAGGCTGTGCTAGAGATCACTTGGTAACCTTTTATTAAAGTTAATAGTTCCAGGTCATGACTGCTTTCTGGCATGAGCAACATAGGGATCTCCTGTTTTGAGCCACTGATCTGCCTTATCTATATATCTTCCTGTCATGTCACCCCATTCAGCCTTACTGCCCCTTTGGGAATTGCTTCTTGATATTTCTGATACCACTATCAAAATATTTCTCTGATTCTCTCATACCCATCACGCCAAACTATCTCAAATCAGCACAGTGATATTCTAAGCTTATCCTTGTGCCCCCTTCATATGGACAAATGACGGTTTTGCTGATACTACCCATGTGGAAAGTGGAACCGGGGTTTTTAGCAATATCGGTAGGATGGCTGGGGGAAAACTCAGGCAATTTTTTCATGGTGATGAAAATAGTAGCAAACACTTGAGTACTTTTTGTAATTTTTAATGCCATAATTACATTGTCACTAGATGTACACAAATATGCAAAATGTTTGATCTTTTTTGTTTGAATCAAGATCTTGTGACCGTAGGATTTGTGGTACATTTGCAACTGTTTTTGTGAAGTATTAAGCAATGAAGTTATGTTTAAATTAGTTTCCCTGGAAATTGAATTTAAATGTAGTCAGTTGTTTGCACTGGAACTGGAAAATACTTTTCTATTCAGAATGGGATGGCATAATGCAAGAACTGTATTCCAAGTCCCTTCGCTCGAATTTGGGCACACAGGAAATCAAGTAAGGCTAGAACCACACCCTAGTAACTATAGCTTCAGTCAACACACACAAAATAAATTATGTGCATACGATTACAGAAAATTAAATTTCCAGTAGACTACATCCAGGCACAAAATCACATGCAACTGACATTGATTACAGTGCCTACTACTTCTATTTGCTATGTCTTTATTAATAAATAAAAACAAGATATTGCTATATATTATAAATGGCTTGTTTTAAATGTTTCAAAGTCATCATGCATTTCAATCTCAACTGCAGCTTTGTTTTTTTTAAGGGATTTACACTTTGGATTTTATTGTATTATGAGCAGTGTCAGGGACTTTGCAGGATCAATAAGCTGTCTTATTAATTTTACCTCAGCAGATCATTAACAACAAAAAATTAGGGTTAAAAATGAGGCTTAAAAAAACCTAAGAATAAATAATTTTTATCCCTCTTCACTGGCATATGTACCTAGGGAAATATTTATTTTCACAATGCAAGAAAAAAAATCCTTATGCCATGCTTCATTTTCAGCCTTCAGAATGAAGAAGTTGCAGGAAAAAGAAACATGCAAAACATTCCCTCCGGCCATCCTTAAACCTATCATATTAATAGCAGCTTGCCAGGAGATTTGGCAATATACTGTGATACAAAGCTAATTTAGCAAAGTACTGGTCCCGGCAGTCAGTGGCCACTGATTTCAGGTGTTTTAACTTTTTATACATAAAGAATGCAGAGTAACGACTGTGTCTGGACAAAATTCCAAGGCAAAATTTTATTATTCATTTTAAAAATCATTTTAAAGGCACTGTTCCACCCAACTTAGGGTCCCCAAGGTGGCAAACAATTAAAATGCTTGGGGTTATACTGTATCCAGTTTTACTGCTGAAGAAGCAAGTTAATGCAGCTGCAAAAAATGATGGCCTTGATATGGCTTATCTGGCCACCTGGATCCCCAGCCAAAGTAACATTAACTACTGTAATGCACTGTACATTGGACTCCCCTCAAAATCAACTTGGAAACTCCAGTTGGTGCAGAATGCTGTGGCTCAGCTATAGTTGGTAGCTAGATGGAACATGCATATTACTCTCCTTCTGCAGAGATCCCACTGACTGCCCATTAGTTACTGGGCTCAATTTAAGGTATTGGCTATTACATACAAAGCGCTTTGTGGTCTTGGTCCCTCTTATCTACAGGACCGCTTCTACCCCTAGGTCCACCACAGCGATTGCCCATACACATACTTTCTCCCTTGGGGCCCCTAGCTTACAGAATACCCAGTTTCCTGGCTTTCTGAAAATTATACAAAACTGAATTAGTCAAGCGGGCTTTTCTATATAGTTAATAGGACTGTACTGTAGAAAAGGGTTTACAAAGTTACTTGGATAAATTATAAGGGACTGCGATATATACTGCTGTATACAGTGTACTGTAAATAGAATCCTACTATGTAATTTTTACAGTGTTTAATGCATCATGTTATCATGCTTACCATATTTTTTCCTTGAATGATAGAGCATCCCTCACAATGTGCCCTGTGTGATGGTGTCACTTTCAGGTCATGTGATTGCGGCGCGTGTGCTTTGTGCACACACTGAAGAAGCCCCAGGGAAGGACAGAACACCATCCCCCCGCTGACAGCCAGGTAAGACCTGGCAACCCTATGGACAGCCCAGGCTAGTCTAATCTTGACAGATGTGAGAAGCTAAGCAGGGTCAACGCTGGCTAATATTTGGATGGGAGACCTCGAAGGAATATCAAGGTTGTGACATGGAGGCAGGCAATGGCAAACCACCTCTGAAGTCTCCTGCCTTGAAAACCCTATGGGGTCACCATAAGTCAGCTGTGACTTGACAGCACACACACACACACACATCAGTACTGAGACCAGTACTATTTTTTGATTTGTTCATTAATTATTTTGAATTGGAGGTAGGCAGTATAGTGGCCAAGTATGTGGATAACACCAAATAATTCAGGAAGGTGAAAACCTAGATGGACTATGAAGAGCTAAAGGAAGTAAAGGTTTATAAAATTGTAATGATAAGCCCAACAGTGGCTACTAGCTATGAAGAATAAAGGGAATCTGCTCATCCAGAGGCAAATATCTGAACACTAGCACTAGGAGGCAGTATTGGGGCAGCCCTTGGCCTTTATGCCCTAATTGCTGGCCCTCAACTGGTTGGCCACTCTGTGAAATATGGTGCTGGGCTACTGGTCTGACCTTCATCTTAGGTGTGATTTTTTTTTTAACTAAAATGTGGAAGAGGAGCACCAAATGGTGGCTCCAGGGCACGATCCATTCAGCCGGAAGTAAATACAACCAGGCCAAAAGTGACACGGCACTATAGCAGGCAGGTAACACACTTACTGCCAAACTTGGTTAGAGATCTATAACAGACCTGCGCAGCTGAGAAATAGACCTCAGTAGGAGCTGCCAGGCTGACAGAGTGGACAACTGCAGCTGTCTTGGGAGGAAGCCATGATATCAAAGGGAATCCGGAGTGGCTTCCTGGGATAAGACAAAAGAGTTTTGTTAGCAGTCAGACCCCTCCTCTAAAAAATATCATCTAAAAAATCATAGTGCAAGACACTGCCTGGCCTAAAGTGGAACAAAATGGATGTCAGCCAGGTAAGAGCCTGGAAAAATATTTTGGAAGGTGAGTCAGAACAGCTGACTGGCTAATGGCCATCTCCATGCCCCGGAGAGATGCATAACTACAGGACACTGGATCTCTCAGGACCTACTGACTCACACCTGGACTAATCCCATGAACGTCACAGCTTGCTTCCTCTGCTAACACTTACCTCAATCAAGTGACAATTAATCAATGTTCAATTCTTACCCAACCCATTAGCTTTTCCTTTCCAGTACTTACAGGGTCATTAAGCCTCTCCCAAATCATTGTCCATCCTCGGACAATCCATCAAGGTATCATTTTGGGATCACGTCACCCCAGCCTGAGGGTCCCTACAATTGTGGCACCCTGCTCTATAGCAGTGTGTGTGTGTATGTGTGTTCCTGGATCTATACTCAATCCATTGGGTCTTCTCTCTATGAAATACTAGTTGTTTTGCTGCTGCCGCCTCCACAGCCCTTTCTCTCTGAGGTCAAATCTACATCTGACTTTCCCACTGGAATCATTGAGTTTCAAAAAACCCCGTCTATACCTGTTTCTAGTTTCAAACCATACTTGTTCTAGTCTAAAAATTACTGTTTACATTTGTTAATTGCCCTCCTGTGGTCAAGCTAGCATTTTACTGCTTTAAACAGATCCTGTTGCTTTGTACTCTTCAGACCCAGGGAGTGAAATTTGAAACTAGCATGAAATGAGCATAGGAAAAGACAGCAGTCAAACTACTTCACAGGGGAGGTATAAATTGGGCCTGAGACTAGTAATTACAGCCCTCCCCTGAAATTGCTTTTCTCCATTCGACCCTACCTTTCCTTAGCTTCTTCTCTGTGCGTGTTTACTGTGTGTAGTTTTTTTCCTCTTTTTAATAAAAGCTTTTCTGGTTGAACGTCTGGTTTATTTTGAGTGTTCTCTTAAGGGAAAAATCCCCATACACATAGGTGGAGAATCCCAGTTGTCTCCTTTAAGCTAATTCCCCAACTAATTAGGAGACCACCTCTTTGAGTAACAGATTCATTAAGGGCGGGATCAGACCAATAGTCCATCTCGTCCAGCATCCTGTCTCACACAGTGGCCAACCAGTTCCTCTGCACAGCCAACAACAGTGTATAGAGGCTGAGACCTTCCCCTGATGTTGCCTCCTGGCTCTGGGATTCAGAGGATTAGTGCCTCTGAATGTGGAAGTTTTCCTCAGTCACCATGGCTAATAGCCACTGATAGACTTATCCTCCATGAATCTATCTAATTCCCTTTTAAAGCTGTCTATTCCTATACCTTTTATAGAGCTGCTTCATTAAACACTGTTTTCAGGAACATAATCACAGCATCAACAGAGGTATTACTATACCGCAGTCAGGAGGTTATGCTTGTGCTTGGCACAGAGGGCCCAACAGGATGCTGATGAATAACTTTTCCACATCACCTCTATGTTGTCATCTCTTCCTATGGGCTTTGGTTCCATATTATTTCCCCTCATATTCTGTGCACATTTGAGGCTGGTGAGGATATGGTGGATATGGCTGGAGGGAATTAACGTGCAAGATAATGGAGAAGCCTCAGCCTTTAGTTTGCAGGTCCTGAGCAAGGCTGTTAATAATGGGACATTTTGGAGGTCACTGGAGGGTTGCCATAAGTTGGAAGTGACTTGACAGCACATAACACACATAATGGAGAAACACATGAGCCTGCTCACAATCTCTATTTTGTTTTGTCTGGCTTAGTTTTTTTTTATGGGCCCAGGATTTTAAATCAGGAAAGAATCTGAAACAGAAAAGCTGGGCTGTGACTCATCTTGAACTAAAGTTTGTAATGAATCCCAATCAGATGAATGCAGCCACTACACCAAAGATGTTTTTCCTTCAAAAAACTTTCAAAAGAAGACAGAGGGGTAAGGAAATTTAAAATGTAAGGGATGGGCAGTGGGAGAAGTAAGAGAAATAATAAATTCTAGTAAATGACATTTGTAATGAAATTCAGAAAAATACCTGAGCTACCAGAAACTGTAAAGGAAATATCAATTTAATTTTATTCCAAATATTTGGAAATACAAGAGAAAAAAACCATAGCCCATTAATGCAGCACTATGACAAAAGTATTTCTGAAGACAATCTGTCCAGAAAAATTATGTCAGCCCTGAAATCTGATCATATCCATTCACTGACTGCTTCTCATTTGGCATCTAAAAAAAATTACAATTTGAGCATGCCAATCTTGACATATAACAAAGATTTTGGAAAAATACAGTTTGAAGTGATCAAGTCCACTGGGGTATGAACATTCCAAAGTTCAGGACCTTACATTTTATGGATTCTAAAGGAAATGTTAAATATAGGCTTAAATCTCTTCTGGAATCAACAGGATTTTAAAATGGTAAACATTGAATGGAACCTGCACTTCCCAAAGTCCTGCACGGAGGACTAAACATACAGGGATAATTAATAAACAGAACAGGATTGTGCCTGCTGACCCAGTTCTCAACATCCGTACATTGACTGGATCATCTTCACAGATGTACATGCACTGACTCAGTGCTGCATAGTCAGCCTACAAAACATATATGCATGCAGAAAACCTTAACAAGGTGTGGAACAGAGTCAGCAGAGACAACCTTGCTCCCTCCACCACCTCCCAGATTTTGAGTAATCTGATTGAGTAATGATGGGTTGATTATCTAGCAAAGATACCACACTGCCACCCTGAGTTGGATGGCCCAAGCTAGTCAGATATCAGATGCTAAGTAGGGCCAGCCCTGGTTAGTACTTGGATGGGAAACAAGGCAAGCAAGGGAAAACCACCTCTGTTCATTTCTTGCCTTGAAAACCTACAGGGTTGCCATAAATTGGCTGCAACTTAATGGCACTTTCCAGCAGCAGCAAACAGAGAGAATATCAGAATGCTTGTTAGGGATGATGTTTGCTGCTTTTAAAAATGTTCCGTCCTTATAGCTGTAATAAATATAATAAATCTATAAACAATTGACCAAAGCAGTTTATTCTGGTTCTAGCCACTATACATTGATTCCCCCCCTCCGCCCCTCCTCAGGACCCCTTATTGTAATACTTCTTGCTATAGGCCTGCTCTAGGAGATAAGCTATTTTACAATAATTGTTCTATCAATGGTTAGTTCAACAAAGGAAAAAGTAGGCTGATCTTAGCTGATATCCTCATACAGTAAGATCCACACATGCTTCACATGGAAGACATACTATATATGATAAAACCATTAAGGAACTATGCTTGAGCAATGGCACAAAAAGCCCCACTCCACTCTCACCCCAGCACACCTTCTGGATACCAGACTAAGGCTTTCAATGGTGCTATATCTGCAATTATGTCCTCCCGCTCCAGCCACTTAAATATAAGTCAAGCAAGTGTGACCACTTCAGCCTGTGAGAAACATACTCACCTTGGTGGCTGTTATGAGGGACAAAAGGTGTGGTATAAATTTTGTTAAAATAAAATGAATAAATATGTACAAATATAAGTTGGAAGCAGAAAAAATTACTATCTATTGTTCTGGTTAAACAATAATAATCCAGATACTTTCCCAGTTCTTAAGTGTATATTTTATTTTAGCAAAGTGTTCTGTTGGCAAAGTACTTTTTGCCTAAAATGAAAAGTCAAGCCTTTCAACAGCAGTTATTATAATCCAGCTTCTCTTTTCCAAGCAAACACATTAGATTAAAAACTTAGCAAACTCATTTTTCCCCATTTCATTTTGTTTTTATTAAAGTATAGGAAAACACATACAATCAAATTACCTGAGGGACCACCTTTCCCCATATATGCCCTGGAGAGCACTGTGTTCAGGGACCCAGAACTGACTGGTCATCCCGGGTATCAAGGAGGCCAGATTGGCTATAACTAGGGCCAGGGCCTTTTCAGTGGCGGCTCCATTCTGGTGGAATAAACTCCCAGAGGAGATCAGGGCCCTGCTCTTAACAGTTCTGCAAAGCCTGTAAAACGGAACTCTTCCGCCAGGCCTTTGGAGCTGCCACCACTACCACTACCACTATCATCACCACCACCACTGTAGTTTGACCAGTGAGGGTGTTACTAGTAACAACTGACATCTAGAGTGGTAGCCCTGGCCCATAGGTCCCTGTGACTACTGCTGGCCAAGTCCCCCCTTTTTTCCCTCACAACTGAAGCAGACCAAAGATATAGTGTGAATACTGAGCTGCTAGCACTTTAATATTGTTGTTTTAACATTGTTTTAAATGTGATGTCTGTTTTTATGTATTGAATTTTTATCTTGTTATGGGCCACCCAGAGCCAGCCTAAGCCAGAATGGGCAGGGTAAAAATCAATAAAATAATAAATAAAAATAAAAATAATAATACTATATAGTTCTAAAAGGCCAATACGTTCAACATTTTATTTGTATAATATGTTGTGAGTACCCACAAAAATAGGGGTTGCTAGGAATGTATAAGCAATACACTGCCCAGCAGAAAGGTAACTGTTACTGTTGCAGAACTTGATTTGAAAGCCTTAGTACTAAACTGTTCCATTTTAGATGCTGGATGCAAGTTTAGAGATTATTCTGTGTTACTCATATACACATCACTAAGAGACTTGTTTCATTACATTAGTTCACTCAGATAAACGGAAATAATCAGGAAGTGGCTGTTAATCATGCTGGTACCACATATGGTTTGTAAACTGAGGAGATTTTTTTATTGCAGAAACGTTATCTGGGGAGAATCTGGGGAGCTAGATGTTCTGTAGACAACGGGAAACCTAGCTGTCCAGGACAGAATGGCCAAAAAAACTGGCTGAAAGACAGCCTGACAAGTTTGTTCTGGAAAAGATTTGACTTCTACAGAGTAAGATAGATTCATAAGTGAAATTAAAGCCACCTCTCTGTTTCTAGAATGTGTTTTCTTTTACAACCTGTAATTCTGGCTTCCTAGGAGAAGAAAAACAGCCATTTTTAATTCATATGTAGTTTTGGCCTCAAGATGATCCTTGGAAAGTGTGTGATAATTTCATTCTATTTCATCAAGGGGTTCTTGTCTTATGTTCAATTACAACCCACACCACTTTAATCAGTTAATAAGACCAGACTTATTTATATTGCCTCATATAAGTAAATGGAGAAATACACAATATTAATTTTACCTCAGAGAAATTATTCAAAACAAATGCTAATCACTCAAAATATCTTACCTTGACAAAAAGTAGCATTAATTCTTTTGTAACCTTGTGGACAGTTCACCACTGGGCTATATCCAGAGTAAACTAAAATTGAAAGACAAAATTATTAATGACAAAAATAACACAATAGCTTAATTCAGACTATCATGAAAATGTTGTCGGCTTGCACGCTCCTTTTCTTCATTTCCTTTCTCTGCTCTCACACACTGATTCCATCCTCCATTTTTAAGCTGCTGTAGCTACAATAATTAGTTACTGCAATAATTCAAACAGGCAACTATGGTTAATGCTAATCTCCACATCACTGCAATCCAGCTTCGAACAATTTGCTGATTTGGATATTATGGCAAGCTACAGTTACAGCAATGAATGAGGGCACTGACACAGGAGAAGGTAGGAGGAAGCAGGAGAGCCACAGCCCATTCTTGATAACTGGTCTGAAGAATCATTCAAACTGAGCCAACTCTCCATATAAATCACTATATAACTTTGCATTTTTTTTTTAAAAAAAAGATAAAAATCAATTTATATGGGATAATTTAACATTCTGAATTATATATATTTATTAATAAAGTTCTTAATGTAAATGATCATTCTCTCTCAAAGAATGCCACACTAAAGCAATACTCTCTGAAATGTAAACTAGTGCCCCAGAGAGTTCAATGCACCCAGAGAGAGTTCAATGCACTTTACATACATTATCTCAATAATCTTTATAATAATCCTGCAAGGTAGGCCCAGTATTATCATCACATTGCCAATGGTAGGAAGAGAGATTGAGGCAGAGAATCTGGGTTCATGGCACTGATTTTCCTTTTTTTCCTTGTACTTGGCAGTGTCACCCCAAAAGGACCTCCTGAAGGCCAGGACACTACATAACAGTGGGGTCAGAATTTCTGCTAGTTCCTTCTTGCTGCAGCCCTCTGTGCTATATCCCACTTTCCTCCCAGTGGTATACAACCCGCAGCAGCAGCTTCCTGAGAATAGCTGGAGGAGAGATAATTTCTGCCCATACATAGCAAACACAGCTGCCATATCTTCTCTGTTAATTTCAGGCAAGCCTTGGCAAAAAAAATATTTGCCGTCAAGTCACAGGTGGCTTATGGCAACTATGATGCCCCTATCCACTTCCCTCCCCTCAGAGGCAAGACTCTCCCTCCATTTCTCTTTCCCTCTCTGACTCAGCCAGCCAAGTAATGTGTTTTCTTCTTTTATGATGAACTCTGGCTGTCCCACCTTGTCAAAGTATAATGTTTACTCAGTCCAGGAACCTGAGGGAAGGATTGGGAGCCCCCTTGAACTTTAATGGCACTCAGGACGTTTTTATATTCCAAATTAACAAAATATTTTATTCAACATAGAAAGGAAAGGTAAGGTGAAATCAGGGGCTGAAATTTCTGAGGTAAAACCAATATATGCACAGACTTTAGTTCTTATGTTTCAGGCTAATGAGAGTTTCGTAAGCTTTTCACAGTGACTTCAAATTTATACTCTGCCCTCCCAGCCAAGGCGGGGTTCCAGTACCCAGCATTATGTTTTATGGTACATATGGCCATTCCCATCTTTAAGTTGACAGGCTTTTGTTCCAGTGTTTCCCCCAAACACTTCAATATATACTTTCTTTGAGTATGATCTGATTTTTTTGGTTTCCAGAAGGCTGGTACACTTTTTCCAGTACTCAAACCCCTTCTCTTGAAATACCAGTACTTGTCTTGAATTTTTAATTGACAATTAAGGTCTCTAAAGGCAGTTTCTAACCACACCAGACCAGGGATCTTTCCGCTCTTCAGAGCTATCATCCTGTTTGACTGAGTAGGGAAATTCCTTCTCTCTCTAGAAGATCTATCCCCTTTCCTTGGCCTGAATGCGAATCTTTGCCTAACTTCCCAAACTTTCTTGCCAATTTTCCCCCAGCACTCTGTGTAAAACTGCTCTCAGCTAAGGCTGAAAGACTCATCTCAGTCAAGGCATAAAACTGACTCACTCTCCTCAGCATGCAGGCTCTCAAGTCTTTCTCTGCTCAGCTGATGCTAACAAATTAGATTTCCTGGAGCAGCCTGTCACTCAAGTCTCTCTGTTTCTGTCAAGAATTAAGCCCTCACAGTCCTATACTTAATTTGTACAGCACTTCTAAGCTTTTAAAAAGCGTAGTCCGTCACAGTGACTCTGTAGGAGTTTTCACAGCAAGAGACATTCAGAGGTGATTTGCCATTGCCTGACTCCACATCACAACCTTTGTATTCTTTGGAGGTCTCTTATCCAAATACTAGCTGTGCAAATTCCACTGAAATCAATTAAGGCAACTCATGAACAGTACTTGGCGTATATGTACAACACACAAAACACTGTAAATTTAAACTATAGCACAGCTCACTGAAACACACCATGTCACCTGCAAAACAGAAACTTCTCTAGTGCCCATGTCTGTAACAATTTTACCACCTGCAGATTTCATTTGCTGGATAAATCTGCAATGTTTACATGGATATTTGTTTTGTAATTTTACTGCTATACATTATGGCTGGAGCCTGTTCTAAGATTTAAGCTCATATTTATATGGTTTGCTATACAGCAGTCATTTTCATGATTAAGCAATCTGAATTGCCTTAAATGATGTTGCTGATCATCACTACGTAAAATCAATTTGGTCCTGTATTGGCATTTTAAAAAAAAATTATAGTCTCAGGGCAAGGTCATAAAGCTCAGAAGATGCCAACACAAGCTGACTTTCATCCAAGGTGATTATTGTCCGGCGAGTAATACCACTTTAGTAAGGAAAACGTCAAAATGTCATGGGAACCAAGTGACCCTGAATCAGCATCCTGTGAATGAGTCAACCACCAGGCACGGATACCAGTGAAATGTCAGAAGTGTTAACAGCTTGCTCAGTAGTTTCCTCTTAGTGCTTATTGGGAATCTATGGGATGAGCACATTTGTTTAGCTTTATAGGAAATTAGTCAGCATATGCTTTTTTTTTTTTTTAAAGGTGACAAATGCACTATAGATGATGCCAAACACAAGAGGCAGAAAGTTCTCTTTCCTTGTGGGTGCCTCATGGAACCTACTTCCATATATATGAACATTACACTATAATTTGACTGGGTACTGGTTCTGCTGCTATTGTTGCCAAAAACAAATTGCCTTCCTGGAAAATGATAGCAGCATGGAACACAGAAAACCTTAACTTTAAAATATAAAACTTTATTCATCTTCTTATGTTCTTTCAAAAAAATGATATTTGTATACTTATAGCACTTTTTAAAAATATTACATATTCAGTATTTGCTCAAACGTAATTTTTCATCAGAATGCCTTCTCCCCGCCAAAAAGAGGGGGCTGTTTTAAATTCATATACAAGGTACAGAAACATCCAGCAAAACATTTTTTTGCCTGTATCATATTCTTAACAGGGCCTTCTTAAATTTAGGGTCATCTTCTCAAGCAAACACAGTAAGGGCACAAACGGTGAGATGGAAAGAAAATCTGGAAAAAGACATTTACCTGGTTTCTTTGGACATTTTTGGCATTTATGAAAACCCCAGGAAGTACCTACAGTACCACAGCAATCTTCTTGTTTCGAAAGACCAGGAAGTGCTTTGCCACACTAGAAAAGTGAAATTGAAATCTCGGATTAGTGCTGCTGAAAAACAAACCATTTCTAGGATGCTGTTGTATTAATATCGCTATGACATTATAATCCCTGCGCTAAGCAGCTAGGCCACAGACTACACAACGAGCAAAATTTACTTATTTATTATTTACATTTATACACCGCCTTTCCAGGCAAGCTGACTCAAGGCGGCTTTCTTTGGGCTAGTTTTAGAGCCACATTTAAGTTCAATCTTAAACAGTTATACCCTCTTACATCCAGTAAGGTCAATGGGCTTAGTAGAGTGTGACTCTGCCTAGAATTGCATTGTTCTTGGGTTACCATCACAGTAGTTTAAGACCCCTTACTCCATGGCAAACTTTCAAACATTACCGAGGCAGAATGAGACAAGGCCACAGAAAAGCAGCTTCTGCATAACTGTAGCAACATAAAAAGGGGCCCTTATTCAGGACAATTCAATCTGATTCATGTGACCTGAAAACAGAACTAAATGGGGGTTATGAGGCTATGTACATGTAGTAAAGCAGAGGTGCCAAAGTCACCATTTCTTAGTTTTAGATTGATGTTTTATCTGTGCCACATCAAAAGACTTCAGCAGTTTGGTTAACGGAGGCATAATAAAAATTTAGCCCAGACTGAAAAAATTGGTACTTTAGTAGCACAGTGACATAAATATGTGCCACTTTATTATCTGCTCAAAGCCAATCTCCATTCTCTCAATTAACATACCACGACTATATGAAACCTGGTTCTCATAACTTCACAGCTTGTGGTGGCTGATTCTGAGTTCTAGAATATGAGCCTATAAAAAGGGATTCATGCATGCTTGCTACTGTGGACAGAATTCAGCCTCGGTTTGCTTTTGGTGTGCCACCTAAAATGCTTAAATACCTAAAGAATTATGTGCACTTGCATACAGCACTAGCCCAACAGAATGAAAAGCAGCTCAGAGACACAGCAATCAGCTGAATCCCTGCAGCAAGAAAGGCAGGTTTGCGGCAGATTTGTACGAAAATGCTTGCCTCTTACATATACGAATTTATAAATGACAACAAACTGGCCTGCTTACAAAAGATCCTGGGGAGAGAACACCTGGACTGCTCCAAAACAGCAGAACAAGTTACCAAGCATCCTGGCTTAAGAAGAAACTTTCCTCTAGGAACAAAACAACAATGCTGAATAATCCACCATTATAGATTTATCTTTATTTTTTATATTATAAAATTTACAAGAGGAGACCCGCAAGAAACTTGCAAGATGGTTATCCCATTCCTCACACCTTTGCTTCCTCCCTTCTCCCCCTACCTCTCTCGTACTCTTTTTCCCTTCTGCCCCCCTTTCTTTCTCTCTCTCCTCCATGTATGTTACTTCCTCTCTCTTTCTGATCTGTCATCATTCTCTTTATTTTTCTGCCTCCCCACGTCATCACTCTTTCTCTCTCTTTCTGCCCCCCTCCATCACTCTCTCTTTCTGCCCCAATCACTCTCCCAGCCTCCTTGCTTGCTTCCTCTCCCCCCACAGAAATAGTGGCAATGCTCTGGGAATTACAATGGCTCTTCCAGCTGCAGAGATCAATTCACCTTAGGGCTGCCAGCTCCAGGTTGGGAAATTCCTGGAGATTTGGGGGTGAAGCCTTGGGACAGTGAGGCTTGGGGAGTCAAGCATTCTCAGCAACCCTCCAAAGCAGACATTTTATGCAGGGGAACTGATCTCTGTCACCTGGACAACAGTTGTAATTCTGGGTGCTCTCCAGCCCTATGGCATTATACTGGTCTGTAGCCCCTCCTCAAATCCCACCCTCCCCAGGCTCCACCTCTCAAATGTCCAAGAATTTCCCTATTTCCTTCCCACCCAACAGCTAACCAACCTTTATCTGTCTTTAGCTTTCCATCTCCACCCCACTCCCCCGCAGCCTCTATATAGGAAAATTACAGTCTTTCTCCACAGTGGGGACTAAAGCAGCATACATTATTATTTCTTCCTTGTTATCTGCACAACAACCCTGTGAGGTTGGTTAGGCTGAAAGTATGTGACTGGTCCAAAATCTCCCAGTCAGCTTCCACCCCAAGATGGGGATCTGAACCTGGATCTCGCAGATCCCAATCTGAAGCTCTGTTACATCACAAAGGCTTTCATAGGGTGGCTGCTGATGAATAGTAGCAAAGCAGCTGGGCCGAATTAAGTCATGCAAATCAGGTGGTATCAAGTCACGCAGAGGGTGCTGCCTAGGGATACCAGCCTCCAAGTGGAACCTGGGGATCCCGTGGAATTACTGCTCATCTCCAGACTACCGAGATAACTTTCCATGGAGAAAATGGATGCTTTGGACGGCGGAGTTTATGGCATTGTACCTCACTGAGGTCCCTGTCCTCCCCAGGCTCCACCCCCAAATTTCCAGGAGTTTCCCAGCCTGGATCTGGATCCGCTGCCGGTGACCGGGGAGGGGGTATTTGGCAACCCTAGACTGCTGCCAGTAAAAACCCTGCCTTTTACTGACAGAACCCTCCCCCCCGCCCCCAAACATTCTAATCTCTCACAGCTGATGACTGGAGTTGATGCCATTTCAAAAGGTATTGGGGGGAATTCAACGGTCCCTGAAAGTTTTTTTAAACAATTTGGATTTTTCGGCAGATTGAGGAAGGCCTGTAGGCAAAGCAATTTGGGGAGAGTGAGCTCTCTTTTGACAGATACAAGTCTGCCACACACACACAGAAAAAAAAAACCCTCTTGGAATTAGAATATAGATATCCTTACAAGGGCCAGCAAGGTTGATTGTAATAGTTTTAAATACGATTTTATCTTATATGTTTTAAATTGCCAGTGGCCTTGGCTAAAGAAATAAAATAAAAATAATATTCACATGGGCTGTTCTGGCAGGATCATCAACTGAGCTAGGCATCTTTTCCACAGTTACAATATGCTGAAAATTAGCCTTATTTGGTTATTTTCTTTCACACAACATTTGAAAGACCAACAAACCAATATGTGATTAGGCAAAATATTTCCAACCAATTTCTGCACCTTCAGTGTGATTTCACAAACTTTCTGTTGAAAAGAACAGTAAACTTTCTGTTGAAAAGAACTCCTTTGCTGTTCTTACAAGGAACAAATAGCGTTATTTCATTCCTGTCAGTCCCTATATTGCTGTAAATACATTAAAACGGTTTTAATTACTTAACTCACTGCCATGTTTACGCTGTATGTGTTGCACTGTTGCTGGAATTGCAAAGAAAGACACACCCTTTCCTCTCTCTGGATAATTTACAAGTAAAACCAAAGACAGATCTTATACCTAAAGTTTTATATCACAAAGATCAGATTCTCCCTCTGTTACCTGATTTCAAAAACGAGGCAATGCATCAAAGTATGGCAGTTCTATAATTTCTGATTATTTGTTAGCATTCATGGCTAGATTTGTGACTAGTAATGTGAGATATTTGTTTAAAATCAAAACCCAATGATAATTCATTTCATCTCTAATTATAAGCCATATAACTACTGATTTTTACAAGTCAGAAATCACAGGACAGGACAGATGGGAGGGTAGAAAACGGTTTTGAATATTTCCATCATCCCCAGATCAAGTTTTCTGCCATAGAACTCCCTGAAATTTCAAAACTGTTCAGAAGTTGTTTTCATGATGAGGAGTCCCAACTAAACCTTTAGTTTTGGGCCACCATTTTGGAATATCTGCTGAAGCCCAAAGCCTACTGAGATGCCTTCTCCACCTGCCCCATCCAGGAACAGGAGACTACTCCAGAAGCTCTGGGAGAGTCTTCCACCTCGTAGTGAGAGATGCACACGAAAGAAATGAAGCACAACTCCTTGCTGGTGCAAACAGGGCTTAAAGAAGTGTGAGAGAGACACTGTCTATAGTGGGGTTTTCAAACTGTTTTTGATAATATCTGTCACCAGTGTAGCTCTATATGAACAAATGTCCTTTTAAGGATTGTAAATGGTTAACATAAGAAATCAAAGGTAAAATAAACAGTTTTCAGAATGGAAGTAAACAGGAGAGTTTCCCATGGAAATGTACTAGGATTTGTGCCATTTAATTTACTCATAAACTCAAAAGCAGACCAAGTCATTTTACAGATACACCAAATTATTTAGAATGAAAATAACCATGCAGACTGTGAAGAGTTCCAAAAGAATCTCAGCAAACTCAGTGACTGGGCAACAAGAATGGCAGGTAAAGTTCAACATATACTAAATGCTGTGTATACTGTGACCAAAAAATTAAATAAATCCTACAGTTACATTCATTGTAACTAGCAAGGAAATAAGTCTTGGGATTCAGTAGAAAGATCACTAAAATTAATTGGCTCAATATATTCAGACAGTCATAAAATTCAATGCAAGAAAAAGGTTTGTAAATAGTAAGAATTAAAGTGATTACTATGGCATACTTTAAAACATTAAAACAAGCAATCATGCACCCAAATGAACACACTAATGTGATGAGTCTATGATGCAGTAACTGCAAGCTGCCATAAATAAACCTGTTGCCCCCACTGTCTTGAGAGATATCAGGCTACCCCAACAGAAACTCTGGCATGGAAGTCCTATGAGGCATATCAGTAGTAGCCCTTCCTCTTAATACAGCCTTTGTGGTGAAGAGATAACCTAGGATGAGCCTGCCCTTTTCAGTGATGGTTCCAATGCTATGAAATGACCATCCAGGGAGGTGCAGAGGACTGTCACATCATCAGCCTTCCATCAGAAATACAAGATTATTCTTTTCCAGTGGGCATTTTGAAACACTGATCTTGATAGACCAATAGTATAAGGCAGCTTCATGCTTGTTCATGTGTTTATGCTGTGTGAGAGAATAGCTAAAGAAAAAAATCTGGAGTCCTGTTTTATGTATTGCATTTGTACTGGACTCTCATATGGGGTTTCACGTTGTCTCCTCCAAAGATCCCAGTCAGGTCCACACTCAATTTCAGCAACACTGCAGCATCAGAGGATCTCAGATTCACAGGCCTTTAAAAAGAGTAATCTATGAGACAGCTATTACTACTGTTAGCAAGAAGAGCTGCCTAAGAAGGACTAATAGTGTGATGCCTACTCAAATTATGCCAGTCACTGAGGCAATAGGTCTCTCAAGAACACAATCTGAACACAGAACTATATACAGAGGGCAGACCTAATCCATCATGAACTGACGAGTATAAAGAAACAGAAATTGCCCCTAAACTAGGGAACCAGGCTCTTTACTCTGATGTAGGGAGATAATCAGACACTGGGCACAATTTAATATTTCATATGCTCACATCTCGCTTTGAACAGATAAACAAATCAGAATTGTCTATTCTATGGAGTATGATGCAATGAACATACAGTCCTGTCTAGTCCTATTTCTACCCCACCCTTCCTCTATGGACCTAAGGGTAGCATACAAGGTTCTCATCTCATTTTATTCTCACAATAACAATATGAGGTAGGTTAGTCTGAGAGTGTGTGGTCACCAGTAAACTTTATTGCTAAGTGAGGATCTGAAGCCATGCTTCCCAGATCCTTGTCTGACAATCAAATCATTACACCACACTGGCTCATTTATGGTTGAAGTAATAATCTAATGCAAATGTTAGCTACTGGTTAGGGAGAATGATTTGGTATAGTGCTAGGAGTTAGAGTTAATCCTTAAAGGAAACCTGGACTTCTGTTTAGCCAGCTATTCACAATCATTATGTTAATCTTGTCTGACAAGTTGAATGTTAGGATTTAAAAACATGCTGCTCAGATAGCCGCAGTTACAATGGGTAAAAAACCAACTGGCACATTATAAATGAGCTCTGTGACAGAGTACAGAGAATGGGACGGATCTTCTGTATAACAATACATATAGACTATTTGTCTAATTAGAAAGTTGATAGTTCTTCAAGGACGCAGAAAACAGATTTACCAACGTTCTACAACCAAATCAATATTGCTTAGAAACAATCAAGATAAGTTTGGCTTTGACTTGTAGTATGTTTTTAATGTACAGAAATAGAGACATGCATCAAACTAAAATATTTAGATTCTAAAAAGTAAAAATATGATGAATTAAGGACGCTTTTCTAGCCAGAACTGTTTACAAAGGAAATGACCATCAGGATGTACACAGGATGGATGAGGCAGGTCAAAAGATTAGAGAAGGGATGGAATAATGTAAATTTATGAAGGGTTTTTCTTAATAAACATCAGTACAGGAGGACGCTATACAACTAGGGCATTTTGTAAAAGAGAAGATCTCAGGGTGTAGCTGGGTTGGTCTTCAGGAGAACAGTTAGATTCAAGTCCAGAAGCACCTTAGAGGCCAACAAGATTTTCAGGGCATGAGCTTTCAAGAGTCAAAGCTTTGACAAAGGGAGCCTTGACTCTCAAAAAGTTAATACCCTGAAAATCTTGTTGGTTTCTGAGGTGCTTCTGGACTTGAATCTGTTATATATTGACAATAAAGTTTGTTTCTACCAGTTCTCTTCAACTGTTCATTCTCTCTTTGGCATGTTCACATCCCCTGGAATTGGACATCTTTTGAAGGATTCATTAGAAGATAAAATGTGAGTTGGTAAAAACCTAGGAAATTTCAAAGCCTAAAGCACAGTTTCTAAGTCTGTCTCTAAAGAATTCTGATGGTTATGAGCCAGACTGGATTTGATTCATCTGCTTTGAATTTTACAACAGTTGAAATCTGCAGGTTTGTTTTATTGTCTGAGAGAATTGTACTAAATGTTCTCAGGCTTAATTATTTGTAGTTTCTGTGATCCATGAGAGATGATTTTTTTTTATTCTGCTTGCTTTTCATACTCCACAGATGGAAGAAATTTTAATCACAGACACCTCTTGTAGCTTAATTCTGTCTCAATTTTTGTTGTTTTGGATAACAGTGTCCAAACATGGCTTAGTTTTTACAAACTTTCTTGGTAAATGCTTGGAAAAACTTGTTTGTTTCCAGAGAGTTCCACTTCCTGCACACCTGTTTCACAATATGCAACAGTAATCCTGTCACCACACATACCTCAGGAGTGTAGTTTTGGTTCACTACTTTGCAGCCATTCTATAACATTAGCTGTGTGCATGTATGAAGGGGGTTGCCAACCTCCACATGGGGCCTGGAGATCTCCCACTATTGTGACTGATCTCCAGACACTGAGATCCCCTGGAGAAAATGGCTGCTTTGGAGGGTGGACTCTATGGCATTGTACCCTGCTGAGGTCCTTCCCCCCTAAGCCCCACCCTCCCATTTTGAAGCCTACTATGTGCAAAGCAGGATACTAATATATTAAGTCTTAGAGCTCAATCTACTTTAACAGAATGCTCGAGAGTTCTATTTACAATTTATATATCCCATTATTCCAGTACTTGAATGCAGAGCCTGCATTTTTTAGATTTTTTCCATATTTTTCTTTCCTGAAGATTTTACAGTTTGAGCATAAGGCATTTTAAAAGTGTACACTCTGAGACTCCTTCAAGTTTAGCATAACAGATTATAGTACACAATACTTCAAGTTCCTTCAGAACTTGGTGTACTGAACATCCACTTACAGGAAGGAAATCTATACACACCCTTCAGCCATGGATCTAAAAGATTCTAAAGCTCCCACAGCCATAATGGATGGCAAGAATTAGTGAAAATATAGCAGCAGCTTTCCTGAAGGTTTGTGGATTTGATTTATAACTCCCCAAGTCTGCTAGATATAGTAGCAGGAATAGAGATTAACAACTGTTGCAGATCAAATGGAATTCCACAAAGAGTAAAGCTTTGAAGGAATGTCTTTGGAAGACCCTAAATTCATATGTTATAAAACCAGGGAGCAGGATTACACAGGGTTTGGGACTCTTATACCTTTAACTACTGTGAATTGTCATAACAGTCACTCTCTGAACTGCCTGGCAGGATACAAAGTTCAGCATAAAAATAAAATAGCCCTTGTTCTACCCCACAAGAGCTGTGATAGCGCCAACTGATGATGTGTTGCTAGCACTGAGTCCACTGGTAATGTCTGATATTCACAACAGCCAAAATTCTATAACTTGGTTCCTCAGTACCACAGTTCACAGGACTGAGCCATTTGAATGTTTTTTTTAAAAAAATATATGAAATGGAACATTTAGTAATATACTGAAACTGCAGTAAAACAAGTTTGATAGACTTGACCCCAGTTTTGGTTTAGGAGTGGTATCGTGCAAAAATTATAGTTTTCTGGGAGTGGACCTGTTGCAGATTTCCATATAAAAACCAAGAGGAAGGATTTATCCAACACACAGTCATTTGGAAATTTACGTTCACAACCTTGAAGATAAATACTGGCAACAGTTAAGGTGGTATCTCACAGCACACACGAAGAACTGAAATAACATTTCATTAAGGTCATTGCAGTTCAAGATTCAAACAGCAACAGACTATGCACACAACACAGAAAATGCAGGAGAATTTAGGAATTATATATGGAATAATCACAATTGTAATAAGCTTCCCAAGACTCTTCTCATGGGATGCATCCCACTATAATTTCTTGCCACCCCCATTCTTTCTATATGCCCCATTTTTCAGATTTATGCATCATCTTTCAGCCATACAAAACTGAAACCCAAATACTGTGACACTCAGAAATTAAGACGGTCATTTTTGTTTCTTTTTATCCAACTTTCTGTAGGGTGCTCAGAAAAGTGTACATTGTTCTCCCCTCCTTCATTTTATCCTCATAACAACCCGGTGAGGTGGGCTGGGTTAAAGAGAAAGCAACCGTCTCATCAAATAAACTGAATGGGGATTTGAACTCAGGGTTCCCAAATCCTAGTCCGGGAGGCTCTCAGTAGTTGTCTCCCTTCTCCAAACTCCTTTCATGGCACCTTCTGAATGGTTTTTGGAAGCATCTGCAAACAGGACCTCACTAGCAACCAATCTGAAACAAATCTGTACAAGTTATTCACAAAAGTACAATGTCTACTCCTGACCATTAACTTGGGGCAGGTAAAATCTGCCTAAGAAGCATCAAAGCCTATTTAGCTTTCTGTTCTAATGTTTTACACATGTACCTTTATTTAGTTTTGCAGCACAAAGAGTATTTTTTTCATAAGAACAGTAAGTGATGTGCCTGCCCACCAGGTTAGAAAAATAGAAACACAGAGCTGGAAGGGACCACAAGGGTCATCTAGTCCAACCCCCTTCAAAATGCAGGAAATACGCAGCTAACCCCCATCCCCAAGTGACCACTCCTCTATGCCCAGAGTTAGTTTATGAGTGACTCTATACCTTTGGTTCAAGGAGAATATAAAAGACCTTTATCCATTCTTCTGCTCCATCTGGAAGATTCAGACAAAATTTGAAGTCCTACAAATCAAGCTGCATCTTATTGCCAATTTTAACTATCCGAAAAGGAGACAGGATCACACCCCTACTCTCCATCTGTTTCAGCACAGCTGAGCCAGTTCAGGAAAGGGTGTGTACATGCTCTGCTCCTTGTTGGAAGGCAACAGGTCTCTCAGTGTGATCAAGAGCTTTACAGCAGTGCCAAATCAAGCTGGCAAAGAGGATAATAACGTCTCTGCAGAGGCCTGCCATTTGTGACACAGCCTCCTGCTGAAAGCAGTGGTTGAAATGCCACAGTATTGGCAATAAAAGAGTGATAATGCAAGACTGAGCATAACTGGAATCATGACTGCAGGATTCAGTTCAGAGACTACATTTTGCATACCACAATAATACTAGTTGTAAGGTGAACAGACGCAGGAGGCTCTTTTCACACTGGCTTTGTATTCCATCACTAATGTGTTTTTTTCTGTCTTTTCAGACAGACCCGTTTTAGTAACTGGCTGCTAGTGAAATTTATTTACCTGTTCATACAAACCCGCTTGTGTTGTGATAGCAAACTGTGGTTGAGCCACTTTTGAGGGAAACTGCTTTCTTCCATTTTCAGCCCCTTTGTTGTGCTTCTGAATTGCTGTGGTGTGCTGTTTAAAATGTCCATAGCCCTTCCTACAATGCTGCTTTTCCCCCTGCCCCTTTTCGCTGCGTGATGTTCCTCTGACTTTAAAAAAAACATTCTAAGGTGAGTGCTGTAGCATTAAATGCTTTGAGTGCTATAGAAGCACCACAGAGATACACTGACTCCATTGAATCAAAGCATCTCAGTGGTGCTATAGCACTCACCTTAGAAAGTTATTTTAAAACTCTATGAAGATCGTGCAGCAAAAAAAGTGTAGGTGGGGGAGCAGCACAGTTTGAAATGACCATAGTGCTTCAGAGATGGCTCATTAATGGAAGGAAATGTGTTGTATGAAACCTTTGTCCCTGTATCACTTTACGCGAAATGAGGGCAACAATGAATAATATCCAGTTTAGAACGGTAATGTGAAAAGGGCCACATTCTTAAGACTCTCTGTAAGCTATTCAGCAGGCAAGCTCCCTTTTCTCATGTATTTCTAAACAAAATTCTAAAACTGTGCATAACCATGCTGCTGATTTTTACCAAGCAACATACTTCCTTAGCTCACTGAATGATGGTTTGTTATGCTGAAGAATATCACTCCATACAACACAGTCACATGAACAGACAAACTTAGATGAAGAAGAGAAAAATTCTTAACTACTTCCAGACTTTCTAAAAGAACTTGTGCAGCATTTGCTTTGGCTTTCATTGAACATTCTTCTTAGACAAGCAACATTCATGCCATTTTCTTTTATCAAGTAATTAAAACAGCATTTGATCCTTTTGCTATCTGATACACATTTAATTCTCTGATATAACTACGGTTTCCCAGGTGGGGGGGGATGTTCTGTCCCTTTAATAGAAGCTTAATGGCATGTTATTTACCTCCACGCCATGAAAAGCTTCAGCAACCCATTTCCACACATAAACCCTCCTTTAAAAGGGACAGGACATGTTTATCCAGATCTGTTGGCCACCTTCGATACTGCACAGCATTGACACTGTAAAGTATCGTTGCAGATGGAGCATGAATTCCTGTAAACGTAGCCATGCACATTTTTTGACAGTGTTTGCTTAAGATCACTTGCAGCCAAGCCTTGAACTTCCAGGAATTCCAAGAAACTATAATTATTTTACTTTATATTTCTGATTAATCTTAAGGAAAAGTGCTCCATAAACTACAATCTTAAAAGTATGAAACATCTGATTTTACTTTGAGAATTTTTAAAAAAGAATTTGGCAAATTACTTTGGGACAATTAACTGGAAACCATTGCTATACATACTCTTTATTTTCCCTAGAAAATGTCTAAAATCTGTCTGTAAATGGGCAGATGATTTATCCCCTAAACATGACCCTAGTTGAATCCTCTCTTTCCTTGATGGGGCTTGGAATATATTAAGACCAAACTCATCACCACTGACTATGTTGTAATATAGATTTCTCAGTTATTTTCATGTTTCTGCACTTATCCCAACTTGCACATAAAACTGAATTATACTATCTATATTTAGTTACTGTAATGGATAATCTGGGACATGGAATGATATAGTATAGCCCAATCTTGTTAGATCTCGGAAGCTAAGCATAGGAAGGCAATGGCAAACCACTTCTGTTTAATCACTTGCCCTGAAAACCCTATGGAATCACCATAAGTTGGCTGCAACTTGACAACACTTTACATACAGACAATGAATAATATACAGCTATTAGTTTTATTTATTGACTTCATTCATAGCTTGCATTTCTCCCTGAGACTCAAGGTAGGTTACACAGTGTTAAGAAAATGCAGTGGAACACCATGAGACATCCAACAAACAATGCAACAAGAATAGAATCACACAAATTAGAAACCATGAACACACAAAAAGGTATCAGATATCATAAATGTTGCAGCAATGCAATTTTACAAAAGTAAAAAACAGTGCAGTAAGAACAAGATAATACATAAACAGTGGAATGGACCACAATGTTGCTCTCTTTATAAAAGCACCCTCCGTTCTAGCATACAACAGTCTTATCCACTTTATGGAGGTGCCCTCCTGAACAATTCTGTTTTACATGGTTTGCAGAATGACACAAATGTTGGGTTCTTCCTGAGATCCTCAAGCAGGACTCTCTTCAAAGTAGGAACCACAATGGAGAAAGCATGTGTACAGGCGGCTTTTGATCCCACCTTCAGACACCTTTCCTCAGATAAGCAAACACGTCACAGCAGAGCAAAACAGGAGAGGCAGTCCTGCAGATATGTGTGTCCAAGGCCATTATGTGCTTTGCAGGTGATAACTAATACCTTGGACTGAACCCAGCAACTGATAGATAGCCAATGTAGTGACCGCAGACTGGGTGTAATATGCATACTCTGTCAGTCTCTCGATAACATCCAAGCAGTGGCATTCTACTACAAGTGATTCATTACAATAATAACTGGCTACAAATGATTCATTCTAAGAATGTGCTAGCAGGACTGATGTCAAAGTCAGTCATGATGGGCATCTATGGGACCCACACACTGTCAGATGGCCAACTGCTGACCCTACCTCAACTGCAGCCACCCCTACTACCCTGCAGTGATTCTAGTAGACCTGGTCCAGCCTAACCTAAATTTGAACCCTACGTGTGACAATCTGACCTCATACCCTCTACAAGTTCCATACTCTCCTCACTGGTATCCACTAACAATGTTAAATCCCCCATAATACTTTGTTCTTCTTCTTGCACTGGACACAGCACCTAGAACATTAGCCAGGATCTGAGTTACCACCACATACTTTGCTTCATACACAGAGGTTGTCATCAGAATCCTTGAGCCTGGGCATAGTGCTGTAGCCGTTTACAAAATATAGTTCCCCTCAGACATACAGACAACAAGCCAGGGAAATATGGACAAGATATGGAAAAGCAGACAAGAGAAGCAGGCAGTCATAATCATCATTGTTCTCTCTACCTCCTCTGAGTGGTCTCTTTGGAGAGCAGTCACACTATGCTGAGGAGAACTTGGGGAAAGATGCTGATCAAAGGTTTCCTCAAATCTGGACACATGCCCTGGAGCTTGCTCTGCCACTTGCTTGCTACTTCCCAGGACATGTTTCCCTGGCACTTCCTACCACCGAGAGGAATGTTCTCATACCTACACAGCTCCACCCTATTACTGAAGCCCAGGTTGGTCAGTCTAACCAGCCTAGAATTGCAATAGCAGACCTTGCATGTGTATATGTAGGAAAGCCCAGAGTAGGAGATGAGGGCCACTTAGAGCTCTTGCTCTGGAGAAAACACTCTGTGCCAATTACACTAATACTGTGCTTGAGCTGAAATGGAGATCTTGCTTTCTACAAAACAATTTACTTCTCTGTTTGATCAATTTTTCAGGTAAACAGGGGTACCCCAAACCATGCCAGCAAGTGACAGGAGACCATCCTCACCGTAATTCCGCCCAATCTATTGGCAAGTTGATTTTGCAGTCATGTACAATTTTTTCCAATACTGCCCTGCTCTTCAAAAACCAAAACCAAAAACCTCCCCTCCATGCCTCTCCATTCCTCCACTTACATCTTTCATTCCAAAACTAAATCTCATGGAAATTCAGCGCAATCCTAACTAAAACAAAAAATGTAAAACAACAAAAAATGTATGAGCAACAGCTTTCACTTACACTTTTAAGCACTATTGTATACTATACTAACTTTTGCTGAACATCTGAGAGCTAGTTACATTGACTGAATGCACTCTGCATTTTCCAACAACCGTGAAATTCACTATCATACCACATTCTATATACATAAAACAACAAAATGAAAAAGACTCTGGCAGAAGATAATACAGTTAAAATCGTTATCAAATTAATACCAAGAAGAAACTGACAAAAGCCCTTATATAAATTAATTCATTCCAGAAAAAACAAACAACCAGCAGTGAAGATAAGGACAACAGAAAAGTAAACAGTAAAGGGCATACAACTAATCATTTGAAAGACAGGGGCAACCAAAAAAGTCCTAACCTGGCACCAGAAAGACATCAGACTTGGTATCAAGCCCAAGTTTACAGGAATGCCGCTCCCAAATGAAAAGGACCCTGTCCCTTGTAGCTTCCCACCATTTCTGAATTGTTTTGTTATACTATGCCTGATTTTCTCTGCAAAAAGCCATATTGAATCATTTGTCTTATGTATTTTGTGGAATGCCAGGAGGGTGAGAACTTTCCTCATCTCAAGAGGTAGACCATTGCATAAGGTAGGAGCCACAACAGAGAATGCACATGTATGGGCAGTTGTTGAGAGAAGAGAAACAGACCTGGGTGTCATCAGCATACTTATAGCATCTCACTCCAAATCACCAGATGACCTTGCCTAGTCATTCCACGCTGGTGTTAAAGAGAGACAAAACTGGACTTTGTGGGGCCCCATAGTGCAAATGCCATGGGGTCAAGCAGTGTTTTTTCTCAAGGCTACTTTCTCTAACCAGTTAGCTAGGCGCAAACATAACCATCATTACCATGGTGCTTCAGCTATCTGTCTCAGCCAGTTGATCCAGAAGGTTACCATACTGAAAAGCTGCTTGGGGATCCAGGAAAATCAGCATGTCACACTGCCATCTCTCTCACATTTTGTGGCAGTCATGTATCAAAACAAATAGGCCAGTTTATCTTCCAAAACTGAGTCTGAAGCTAGACTGAAATGGGTCTGGATGCTTAGTCATCCCAAAATGCCTAGAACTGCCCAACTACCATCTTGTTGAGTACCATGCTCCATGCTGGTATTCATGACTGGGTTACAGTAGGATCACACACACCCTTCAAGGCAGCTGGAATATTAACAACTTCCTAAATTTAGCTACTAAACCTCTTCTGTCAAATGCTGAAATGGGCAAATGCTGAATATACCAATGGTAGGCCAAGTTATCCACATCACCAGACTATAGCAAATGAAGTCATCCAAACAACTACAGTTAGACTATAACAACAACTTGAGGTTAACTGCCAGAATACTGCTGTCATTACAGTGATTTTAACTACAAAATGCTTTGCATGTTAACTGCCTACATGTGTATCACAGCCCCAGTGCGGTTTATTAAAACAAGCCACTTTAGGATTCTGGAATTCAGAATGCAGAACTGGAAGGCTGGAAGTTTTGCAGAATGGTTTCTCTATTTATCATTTATCTGCTACAAATCACTGCTCTCCAAACAGCTTTCCCTCCTCACAGGGTTCCAGCTCTGTATTTACAAGGCCAATAAACAGTGGATTATTCAGACAGAGAAATGCTGGGAAGGGAATGTGTTAATCACCATCTTCCCCTATATTCCGACCCCTGAGCTCCTGCTCCTGAAGAGGATACTTGGTATAAAACTGGGCCTCATGAGTACACAGTCCTAAATTCTATTTTTACGTGTAAAACAAAATATGTTCAGGATGTGTTCCAAGACTAGAAATGCACTAGCAAAGTTCTTTTTAAAAAATCAAAAGTCAGATGCTAAAGGGCCAAATCCTTTATAATTTTCAAGTCACCTCATTTATAAATCTATATTCCAAGATTTTCAAAAGTTTCCAAGTTATGATTCTGCATTTGAAAGTAACAAGTCCTGGATAAAAATATTGTAGAATAAGTACAATTACCATCAGTTGAAGTTGGGCACCTGTTATTATAATATGTATACAGAAAACCACATGTAAATCACATTAATTACATGCACCCAAACTATGTAGAGACACTGCATGGCCCTGGGTGATGAAAACCACTGCATTAAATAAGTTAAATTAAACTTATCTGGTTTACATATCAGTGATGGCACTTAAATGCAGCAATTAGAAACATAACAAATGTAAAGATATCAAATCAATTTTATTGAGGCTTTCCTCCTTCTACATAAAACCTTGACACACGGTAGACATATGTATTAAATTATATTTCTCCCACATTCAAGTGTCCCATAACAATTTCAACACTCATTAATCATGTGGAAAATTAATAGGGCACACATTAACAACACAAACTTTATTGTCTGTATCACTGATGCTATAAACATATTTTGAGAAATAATAAGATATTGTATGTCATAATAAAGGCATTTTTATTAGAATTAAAATGAAAAACAGCTGAATGGAAAAGGAGTCAAGAAAAGAAACATAAACTTGCTTGTTTGCTTGCTTTTAATAAGACTCCATAGATCAAGGCTCCAAGCTCCCAGACTCCTTGGCTTCCAAAAATATTCAAAGTATAGATATTCTTAATGTTCAATATTCTTAATGATACAGAAAAATCAGCCTCTATGGACCACAGCTAAACCACTGTGTGCTCTCAACAACTGTTGCAAACTTATTTTTTGATGCCACCTAATGTCTAACAGCCTGCAAGTTCTAAAATATTGCACAATGTCCCACGTCTCCCTCTCTATAATATATAAACAGTGTCATTCCAAGGCCCGGCTGGACAGGCTTAGGAAAGCAGAAAATCCTCTGGCCTGTGTATCTTGAATATGTGCTTCCAATACCAACATAACATCACTGTGACACCAGCTCAGTGTTACCTCAGGATCATACTGGTGTAAGTGTGACAACACTGGTATAAATGTCAGTACTGGAGGCATGTTGTGGAAGGAAAAGAACTTAGCTGTGATACCAAACCCTCTCCATCAAGAGTTCCCCACACAACACTGGTATAATGACATGCCAGCAAAAGTGGTAAATCAAAATATTCCCAGTGAAACAAATCTCTGTGTTAATGGGGTTTGGCAGATAGGAATTTCACCTGGACAGAGCATAAGCGCCTCCACTGTCTTGAGCTGTGCTCAAGCAGTAAACAGGGTTGCACTTACCTGTAACTGCTGTTCATCGAGTGGTCTTCTGTGCAGGCACACATGGGGACTGCGCAGTCGCAGGCTGGCCAACGGAGAGGAATCAGCAAGCTCCTTTATAAGAATTTTCTAGACTCTCATGAGTGCTGGCTCCCCCTCCCCTCACAGTGTTTTCCCGCCTGAAATCACGTGATGTGGGAGGGGCCAGCACTCATCCCTCAGTTCTCCTAAGCTGCCGGGTGAATTTTTGTCACCTGAATACAGACCACAGCAGGGAAGGAGGGAGGGATGTGTGCCTGCACAGTGGACCACTGGATGAACAGCAGTTACAGGTAAGTGCAACCCTGTTTTCATCATCGTGGCTTCTGTGCAGTCCCACATGGGAGAGTAGCAAGAATAAATCATACCAGCCGGAGGCAGGTGTGGGCTGGATCAGGAGAAGATTGATTGTAGCACCGCTCTTCCCATAGATGCCTCGGTTCTGGAACGGACGTCCATAGCGTAGTGTCTCACAAAAGTTGAAGGAGTCGACCACACTGCAGCTTTGCAAATATTTTCGAGTGGCAGTGTCACCATGAAGGCTGTAGAAGATGCCTGTGCCCTAGTTGAGTGGGCTGACATGTGTAAGGGACATGGAACTCCTGACACCTTGTATGCAGCTCTAATCGTGGAAACAATCCACCTAGATAAGGACTGCGATGATGCCCGTTTCCCCTTATTAGGGCCTTGGAAAAATAATAATAAATTTCTATCGATACGAAACGGTTGTGTGCATTTCAAGTAAAATAGCAATGCCCTTCTAACATCTAATGTGTGCATGAGTCTATCTGCTGAGGATTGGGGATCAGGGAAAAATGTGGGTAGTATAATGTCCTGGTTCATATGGAACCTAGAAACTACCTTAGGAAGGAAACTAATATGGGGTCTGAGGACCACCTTGTCATTATGAAATTTTTCTGACTGCAGTTTATCAACTGACAACTCCTTTTCTGATGGCACTTCCACAGGGGCTTGTAAAGCTCTTTCCCAAAGGGCAGCTTTAAGTCGGGCTGCTCTGCCTTCCCTTGTCTTTGGTGTCAAACGGTGACAGGCTTGACAAGTGCCGGTATTATGAGCCTCCCCACGGCAGAGGAGGCAAGAAAAGTGGCTATCTACCTGAGCCATCTTCGCTCCACACTGGTCGCACTTTTTAAACAGTGCTTTATATCTTTCTTCTGTGTGTTCAGCTGGCTATGTGGAATGCTCTTCATTGCATGAGGTGGGGGTTATAGTCCTGCCTCCTCCTCCCTATATTTTGCTGACAGGATTGTTGCTCACCAACAATAATTTCTGCCTTATTTTCATGTTTCCCTCAGTGCTTTTTCTCAGTGAGCAACTAAGGAGCTGAGATGGTATGGATGCCTTCTGTAAATATGCAGTTTTTTCTCTTTTTGCTAGCATCTCTTTCCCCCTTACATTGCAAAAAACCTCCACCTCCACAAAGCAATGTTAATCCCCCAATAGGACCTCAGCCTTTTCTGGGACAGACCACGAATTTTCCCTTGGGGGGGGGGCTCCACTCCCAAATAAATAGTTGAAGTGCCTGGAGAATATGCCTGGACTGCGTACTATTCTGTGTGTCTTGTTTTCCAATTAAACTCAGGATTATCATCTTGGCAAAGTATTTTGCTGCTGCCTACTATAATTTTGTCTGAAGCACACCAATAGCAGAAACATCCTATCTGAAAGAAAAGCTCAGGAGAAATATTATTTGTTGACTGCGATTTTGTCACATGAGGAGCTGCCAGGTGGCTGTTCCTTAGAGCACAAGCACAGCAGGAGCGGGCCACACTTGTGTTCTTTTATGTTATGGAGTGAGGTTTTATCTGCCAAAACAGAGGTTTTCATCTGCCATAACAAAGAGGATTCAAGCTACCATCAGCAGGGATCTTTGGTTGTCAAAGGCTTCTAATTAGTGCACCATAGTCCTTCACACAATTGAGAGTACTAAGTTGCTTTTGTGTCTTCCATGTTGTGCTTTGCAGGCATGTGTGCATATGGGTATTATATGACACCCTCTAAGCTGTGGAGTCTTGTGAGCAAAACATCTACTTTGACATTAAAGCTGTGAGCAAACGATATGGCTACTGCATAAATTAGTTTACTCTGGAGCCATCCTTCTTGAGCTAAGACAAAAATGTGTGAGCCAGAGGCTAAAAAACTGTGAGCTAGCTCACACTAACTCAGCTTAGAGGGAACCCTGGTCATGGGACACATCAAAGAGTTTGTTGGGATCAGGATGGATAAAAATCAATTATTTTTAAAAAAATTAAAAATCGGATTTTTAAAATTTAAGTCAGACTTCTTTGATTTAAATTGGATTTTTTTTAAAGAAAATGCTTTTGAGGGAAAATCTATCTAAAGATGGTTTTCTATTAGTCCAAAGGTTATTCATCCTGAAATAAGTATTAGTTTTAATTATGTAGCATGAGTCTGTGTATTCATGCAATGTTTAAATGTTTTGGTAAATGAATCCCATTAATCCATTTACAGTGTCATGCTCTTCCAGCGGTTTCTGTAAGATGATTGTGTTGGCCAGCAAGGCACTGCTAGTGCTCTTATGGATTGTAAGATTCATAAGCTTGAACTTGAGTTGCTAGTGTTGGAAGGGCTACGTGCTTCCTCCATTGCTGGGAGAAGCTCCAGTCCACTCCAGGAGGCTGGCACCCTAGATAGTTCACCAAGACAGAGACAAAGACTCCTTCTGCCATGAGGTTTCTTTCTGTCACATTACGCTGGTCAACCCCTGCCCCCTCCAGCATACCTGAACGGATTATGCTAACAAGGTTACCTGGCAACTAATGGTTGGGCCATCATCTAGCTGGCTAGGGCCATTAAAAGACAATGAAGTGGCCCCAGTGAGTCATCGGACTCTGCCCAGGTGTCTGTTCCTGTTGAGGTCATAGTTCTGCAATATTGGCCACTCCTCTGCCACCAGCCCACTTTTTACCTTAACCAATGATAGGGTTTGAAGGGACGGACTACCTGAGAGGTGTGTCAAGGGGATGTGGTTTGTGCAGACCACCCCTCAAGACCACCTAATAAAAGACCCTGCACAGAGGCAATCAGTCTCTTGAGCCATCGTCCTCTATCTGCTTTGCCACCCCTTATGCCCAGCTTCCTATACCAATACCCTTGCCTCCATCTTTAATCCTCTGGATTCCGGACCAGAGAAACCATGCGGTCTCGCCGGTTCAAGCCACGTGCCCCATTTTTCTATTTTTCTCTCCCCATCCAAATCTTCCTTCGGGCGGACAACTCCTCTACAGGACAGGTAAAGTATCACCCCCCATCGAATACCCTGCTAATGCGACAGTGCTATTTTCTATCTTTATTTCCTTAGGCCTGTGTGTGTGTGTGAGATTCCGTTTTTGTGTGCTTGCAAAACATATTTCTAGTAAACATCATTCAAATTGAACTACAGCCTCACTGCCTATTTACTGGGAACTCCCAGAGGGGGTGGGACCTTGGTATAGCTGGCAAGAACCCGGTATTTTGCCAATTGCTAAATGTAAATTAAAGCAATTCGGCTAACAATTGGGCAGTTTTTCTATCTTGGAGATATTATCACAGATGCTTGGTTTTACAATTCTCAGAACTGTGAATTTGTGTCTGCAGAGGTCACATGCCTTTTCTTCACAGCAAAAATGTTATACAATAAACATACAGAGTTGAGAAAAAGACCTTAATCCCATTGTTCCTTTGCAAATATATGTACACAGTATCAACCCCTTACCTCTTAAGTGCTAATTTTTAAAAAATGCAGTGAATAGAAGATTGTTGAGAGTGGAATAGATCTGCACAAGAAGCTAAGTGTGAAGAGGGAGGTGCAAGCAGTAAAAATGAAAGTGAAACCTTTTGAGCAGAATATTCCACAAGTCTTTGGATCTTTGTGCATCTAGCCTGAGGTTTCTCATATTATTCTTTCCCTGGAGGAGAAAACCTATAACGACAGCAGGCCATAAAAGAGACCCAGTTTGGGAATATTTTAATTTAGTTCCTCTACCTATGAGTAAGACAGGTAGGCATGAAAAATGCAGACACTGCAACAAAGAAACGCAAGGCCTGGTGGCCCAAATGTAACAACATTATGTGAAGCACTGTGATGAAGATGACAAAAGGAACATGTTTGAACAGGTAAGTTCTTCAGGTTGGTAAACGTTTTGATTTCAAGGAACTGTCATATTTGAGCAAAATTGTATTTTTTATAATCTGTCTAGGATAGTGTTTGAGTCACATCATATACATCACACATCCACAGTATATCACCTAAAAGAAAGAAAAAAGCTGACCATCCAGGAACCACCCTAGATAAGTGTGTGATAAAAACCAGCAGATTAGAAAAACAGTAAATTGATTAAAAAATTGCAGTGACAAACTCTTATTTCCGTCTGATTGAAAACCCACACTTCATTAATATGGTTCAGTCACTGAGATCAGTCACTGAGACCAGTTTACCCAGTAGAGCAGATGTTGCATGGAAACTGCTGGATAAAGTGTATGACAGAGAAAGGGAGCAATGTGCAACAGCTCTAGAGGGTAAAATTGTTAACCTAAGTCTTGATGGGTAGAGTAAGGTCCACAATGATTGTGTTGTATGTGCTTGTATAACAACAGAAGAAGGGAATGTCTTCCTTACACAAACAATTGATACATCAGGAAATGCACACATGGTAGAATACTTATAAAAAGTGGCAGCAAAAGCTATAATGTGTGAACAAAAATTCAAACGTCTAGTACGCAGTGCGGTCACAGACAATGCTGCAAATGTATCCAAGATGAGAAGACATTTAGAAGAGCAGGAAGGGAATACAAAGCTAATAACATATGGTTGCAGTGCTCATTTGCTGCACCTCCTAGCCAAAGACTTCAGTGTTCCAGAAATAAAGACTAATGTCATTGAAATTGCTAAATACGTCCGTAACAATAATTTTATTTATTTATCACATTTTTATCCCACCTTTCCAGACAACTGTAATTTTGCAGCAGTAGCTCTGAAAAGAATGGGTAGAACTAAGCTAATGCTCTCTCACAAGATGTCAGATGGAACTCAGTAGTGGACTGTTTAAGCAGCATATTAAGAACTGGCCTATTCTAATGACAGTTTGTGAACAAAATTGAGAGAAAATAGATGGCACTGTCACGGCCAAAATCCTCAGCACTGGGCTTAAGAGAAATGCTGAACATATGCTGAGCATCCTGAAACCCATTTCTGAAGCTTTAAACAAAATACAGAAAAATAGCTGTTTTATTGCTGATGCTGTTAAATTTGGAAGGAACTGAGTGAGCATTTAACTACACACTGACAGAATTTAAAGCATTAAAAACATGGACAAGCACTGTCTCCAGCTCATTTTCTCACAAATATTGTCAATATCTGGTACCAGGGTCAAACCTTACGTGCTGAAGAAGAGGAGCTAGCTATGACATGTGTATCCAGCTACTATCTATCTGTAATGCCAACTATAATAAACTTCAGAGCTAAGGGGGAACCATTTCAGAAATATATGTTTGCTGATGATGTTTTAAAGAAAGTCACACCAGTGGACTGGTGGAAGTCACTTAAGCACTTGGATTTAGAGACGGTTGAAGTAATGATTTCACTTTTAACAGCAGTAGCTTCTTCTGCTGACAGAAAGAATATTCTCTTCCTTTGGACTCATTCATTCTAAATTGAGAAATCATTTGGGATGCAATAAAGCAGGAAAGATGAAGATGAAAAAGATGAGTGAGCTACAAAGAACAGTATTTTAAGTTTCCCATGTATGGACCAGGCTGATAGTCTAATTTTTTTAAAGATATTTTGTTTAACCACATCAGTTAACAAACATGGATGTTTAAGCAAATATAAGAATGTTAATGTTATTGTTTTAGCTAAATAAAACTATTTAAATTGTTATTATTAAGGTAATGATTATGTTTCTCTTTCCAATAAAGTACAGTAGAAAAGTTGTCCAAATATGAATGATTAACCTATTAATTTGGAGACAGTTCACCTCACAATAATTTCATAATTATCTATGATGTGTTTCTAATAGTATAACCAAATCAGTAATTTTTTGATATAACTCTAAAACTAATCTGATAAATTGGTATTCTAAAAATGAAACCTTCATCTGGTTGTAAATATTAAGAATATGTCGGCAAGAATGAGTCTTTATGTAGAAAACCATTATTTAAATCTAGTCTTACTGACTAGTGATTTAAATCAAAACCACCCTGGTTGGGATCACTGTATTGTTATATGCATTAGCTCTTTTATCTGCACGGACTCCAGTGCAGTTTTTATGCTTTCAGTTCCTTTGAATGATAAGGTTTTCTACCGTCTTGCTGCTAGGAGAACACAGCTGGTATGTTAAGCAATTAACCAGTGTAGCAGGATCTTAAGACTTGCTTGACTCCAAAATAAAACACGCTACATCCCATTTAAAAACCTGTAATCCTTTCTTCTTTCTCATCCTTTGATATTAAGTTCCCCAGAATAACTTTCTGTCTTTGTTCAGCAACAAGCATACTGGACAAAAACTTGCAAACTCTTATGAATAGGAAAACCAAGTTAGTAAAGTGTGTGATCATGCATAAACTTAGTGTTTCCACTTCTTACAATCTTGCCTTTTACTTCTAATTTTCCATTGCCCATTCTTGTCAATTCCATCTTGAAAACTAGATCATGCCTATGACTCAGCCTGTAGGTTAAATTGGGCTGAGAGACGACAAACACCTCATTACATGGTAAAGCTGTTCCTCGAACATACCATTTCCTATTACAGAGTGGGAGGATGGCATGCTCACCTGAAAGAGAATACAGTTGTACAGACTGAGAAGTCAGGAATGTTTCTCTGCAGAATTCCATACATGTGAAAGCTAGTATGTAGAAAAGAATCATTTCCCTTGACAGAAAGGCTGCATGTTCAGTATGCTTTCGTCTTTAAATGTGGGGCATTAATAATTCAATCTCAGACCTGCAGTCTAAATTTGTACAGTTCAAGAATAATTTTATCACATGATGAACTGTTTCTCTCAACTGGGCCTTATCTTAGTTATGTCAGTACAGGATTTTGATTACAAATCAGTATAGATTTGAAGTAGCTTTCAAAAACCATTTAAAGTGTAATTCTCTCACACACAGCCCCTTAATCATACTGATAACCATGTTTGAACAGTACAAAATGTTTGAACAGCAGAAAACATTTGAAAATTGTTTGAACAGTACAAAAATTCATCATATTGAAAAGCAATAGGTATTCTTATAAGAATGGTCCAATAACAACAATTATCTATCTATCTATCTATCTATCTATCTATCTATCTATCTATCTATCTATCTATCTATCTATCTATCTATCAAGCATATATCTACCCACCCACCCATCATCTCTAGGCTGCATTCTGATTCACCTTTACCTGGAATAACCTACACTGGGCCCGCTGGGACTTACCACTTTGTAAACATGCATAGGAACATGGGATGTTAATCACAATAAAAATTCCTAAAATCTTTGCAGCAAAATGGAAACTACATGTCTGCCCCTGACCAGAAGAATGAAAAAATAAACTTGTTAGATATGCAGTAATGGTGAAATTATCCTTATCTGAGAAAAAGCTCAATCACAAAATCTGAGGAGAGACAGAGTGTGTATTATACAAGCAGGAGACAAATTTAGAATGAGAAACAGTTCCAAAATTTCTATATATTGAAATGTAGAAGCAGAATGAGAGTAAGTTTTAAATGTAACATCTTGAATATAAATATATAAAGAAGTGGATCCTGAGTAGAAATATCTTCTACTTTCTTTTTATGAGATATATGATAGATTTTCTTTCTATACTCTAATATATTACCTATTGTTAAAAGTTACAGTGAGTAAGGTACTGGTGGCAAAAATATGCAATACCGAATATGTAGTAATATGTAGCAGCAGGAGAGCCTGATTTGGATCAGGACTACAACACAGTGGGTGAAGGTGAGTTTAACCCTTACACCCCATGCCATTTTCCTGATCTAATCATGCCATTCTGTATGACCACTTGCTAATTGCCGCATAGGGGAAAACACTTAAGTATCCTTATAGAACTTGAATATTTCACTTCCAAAGGCTAAATCCCAGCTTCCTGTGTTACGGTTCCAATGGGAACGTGCAGCTACTATTTACACTTTATAAAAAATTGGGGAGATCCAGTCACGTCTAGTTCGGCTCTCATATTTACACAAATAACACAGAATTTTACAAGTTCAGTACATTATAGCCACAGATTATGAAAAAGCAAGCAGTCACAATGCAGTTACCTACAGTCATTGCCATTTAACAGAGCAGGAAGGAGGAGGCGGAGGATGAGTTTGGATTTATATCCCGCCCTTCACTACCCAAAGGAGTCTCAGAGTGGCTTACAATCCCTTTCCCTTCCCCTCCCCACAACAGACACCCTGTGAGGTAGGTGGGGCTGAGAGAGCTCTCTCAAGAACTGCCCTTGAGAGAACAGCTCTGAAACAACTTATGACTGACCCAAGGTCACACCAGCAGCTGCATGTGGAGGAGTGGGGAATCAAACCCGGTTCTGCCAGATTAGAGTCCGCACTCTTAACCGCTGCAGCAAACTGGCTCTATCCTGTTGTTGTTCAGTTGCACAGTCGAGTCCGACTCTTCACAACCTCATGGACCACATCATGCCAGGCCCTCCTGTCTTCCATTGTGCTCCAGAGTTTGCTTAATTTCATGTTTGTTGCATCAGTGACACTGTCTAACCATCTCATCCTTTGCCATCCCCTTCTTCTTTGACCTTCAATCCTTCCCAGCATCAGGGTCTTCTCCAGTGAGTGCTCCCTTCTCATTTGGTGGCCAAAGTATTTGAGCTTCAGCTTCAGTATCTGGCCTTCCAAGAAACAGTCAGGGTTGATTTCTTTTAGGATTGACTGATTTGATCTCCTTGCGGTCCAAGGGACTCTCAAGAGTCTTCTCCAGCACCATAATTCAAAAGAATCTATTCTTCGGCACTCAGCCTTCCATATAGTCCAACTCTCACAGCCAAACATCACCACTGGGAATACCATGGCTTTGACCATACCGCAGGGTGATGTCTCTACTTTTTGTTACAATGTCTAGGTTTGCCATAGCTTTCCTCCCAAGGAGCAGGCGTTTTTAAATTTCATGGCTGCAGTCACCGTCTGCAGTGATCTTGGATCCCAGGAACATGAAGCTCTATCCTAGACCCTTGCAATTGCAAAACATCTAAACACTGAGGAAAATCCTCAATTTTGCCAGTGCTATAAATGTAAACTCAGATACTAAGAGGCACATTGTGATATTTGAAATCTAAAATTAAAATGCAGCAAACCAGAGAAGGGCACATTTTCCAGCTTCCAGGTGTTTGGATAGAAATCCATACAAATTTGATGTGAGGACTTTAACCTCTGCCAACACTCCAGAATTCAAAAGGCAAGGCCTGAAGAATCTGCAGCCCACCTCTCTCCCAGCTTCATGAGTCACCACAATGCATTATTGTAGAGCACAAAAACAGGAGACACAGTTGCAATTATTGACACAGTTATTGTTTTGTGGAATTACCGTATTTTTCGGACCATAAGACGCACTTTTTCTCCCCAAAAAAGTGGGGGGGAAAGTGTGTGCGTCTTATGGAGCGAAGACTGCACGCTGGGGGAGGGGGAGTGCCTTTAAAAATTCCGGGGTGTGTGTGTGCCTATTGCTGCCGCAAGGCTGGCTCCTGCCGCGAGGCCGCTGCTTTGCTGCTGGCTCCTGTTGCTGATGCAAGGCCAGCTCCTGCTGTTGCTGCCGGCCGTGAGGCCGCCGCCGCCTCCTGTTCTGGTTGCTGCCGCCGCCGGCTCGCGCAAGGCCCCCTCCGCCACCGCCTCCTGTTCTGGTTGCTGCCGCCGCCGCCGGCTCCTGTTCCCTCTGCAGCTGCCGGCTCGCGCGAGGCCGCTGCCCCCACCGCCAGCTCGCGCGAGGCCGCTGCCACCTCCTCCTGTTCTGGTTGCTGCCGCCGGCGCCGGCTTGCGTGAGGCTGCCGCCGGCTCCTGTTCCCTCTGCAGCTGCCGGCTCGCGCGAGGCCGCTGCCCCCGCCACCAGCTTGCGCGAGGCCGCCGGCTCCTGTTCCTGTTGCCTCTGCTGCCAGCTCACGCGAGGCCGCCGGCGGCTCCTGTTCCTGTTGCCGCCGCTGCTGGTCAGGTCGCGTCTTATGGCCCGGTGCGTGGTATGGTCCGAAAAATACGGTACACAGCATAATTGTCAAGACAAGAAATAAAATATGGAAAAGTAGGCCAAAGATGCAGTTGCTAAATTTTCACCAGGGATCTGTGTCTAGGGGGCAGTGGAGGGAGCCTGACAAATTAGGGAATGCAAACCAGAAAGTATAGGTAGTATCTCTTATTAATACTTGAGGTTCCCAAAAATAACTTTACTATGTGTGGATGAGGAAGAGATCTCAATGAACTGGTTATTTTATGTTGCCTCAACATGAAATGTAATGAACAGGCTCTACTGCAAATGTCCTTTGATTTCTGAATGCTCTCCATTGATGCAAACTGAACCGTATCCTATACCTTCACCATTCAAATTCTACACCAAACAGGAGAATAACAGAATCATAGAGTTGGAAGGAGCCAAACAGCCCATTTAGTCCAATTCCCTGCTCAATGCAGAATCAGCCTAAAACATCCCTGTCAAGTGTTTGTCCAGCTGCTGCTTGGAGACCCACCCTTCAACAGTGATTTGGTTCCAACTATGAAAAAACTTTGATAACTTTGCAAAACAAGTTTCCTGAGCATAGTCAGGCAGTAGGGGCACCTTTAGAGTGATAGTCTCTGGAAGACTGAGAAAATTCTTTCCTCGTTGTCTACCCTGTCTCCTGGTTTGAGATTGTTCAGTAAAAGAGGGCCTGTAACCCTGCTGCTGTGGCACAGGGTTTTGGAATCTATAACTGGAGATACGATAGGATCTCTGCTGCTGCTGTCTAGGAAATGCCTTTGCTTATATGCTGGTGCTGGGTTGTGTATTATGCCCAGCAACTCGGTAGTTATCTTGTTCTTCCTAATGAGGTCCAAAACCATACTGGTTTGGTTGTAGTGGTTTAAGTGCGTGGACTCTAACCTGGGAGAAACAGATTTGATTCCCCACGCTTCCACTTGCAGCTGCTGGATGACCTTGGGCAAGCCATAGCTCTGTTTGGGCTGTTCTTAAGCCAGCTTGCTGGAAAGGCAGGATAAAAATGCAAACAATAAATAAATAAATAAATTCTTAAAAGAGCAGTTCTCGAAAGAGCTCTCTCAGCCCCACCTACCTCACAGGGTATCTGTTGTGGGGAGGGGAAAGGAAAGGAGATTGTAAACTGCTCTGAGACTCCAAGTGAAGGGCGAGGTATAATCCCATCTCCTCCTCCTTGTCCTCCTCCTCTTCTTCTTCCGTAGTTAAAAAGGTCTTGACCTTCGACTGGGAGGTTTTCTATCTTCACATTTGTAACTTGTGGGAGGGCTGATGAGCACAGCCATGAGTGCCTTTGTATGACAATGCCGAAGGACACAGACCTGCTATTGCAGTCAGCTATGTGCCGGGCTGCATTAAACTGCTGCTTGCCCAATTTTTGGCATTCTGAATTAGGACTTTAGTTATGTTTTGCTTATCCTCAGGCAGTAATTCTACAAACCGTGTCATCTCTTCCCACAACAGCATATGGAAAGAGATCACTTGTGGGTGGCAAAACGTCACAGCCTTCCTTTCTAATCTTATATAAATTCTCTAGCTTTTTTGCTGAGGCAAGAGCCAAAGCTGATTTTGGCCACAGCAATATCTTGTATCCCTTGAAGCATAGGAAGGGCTACTGGCCCCAAGTCAGGGCTATATAAGACTTTCATTATAGGGTCTGAAGGTTGCAGTTCTGCAGCGTGGTATTCTAACACCAGTGCTTTAGCCATGTGTATTAGCTGTTCGAAATACATTCCGGCCGGAGGAATGGAGGTCTGACACGCTTTGCAAATGCGCAAGGCGGACAGCGGCTCTTCCTGACAGCTTGGGTGGATTAATCCACCTGACGCAACCTCACACAGGCAGTGTGAGGACCAGCAAGCAATATAATCCAGGTTTGAGCAACCTCGGTGAAGGGAAAGTCTCGGAGGAGACTTTTCCGACACCTTGAGCACTGCAGCCGAAGAGGATTCTTGCGAGTATCTCTAAGGAGCCGAGCTGAGCTGAAAAATTCAGCATAAAACCTCCAATTCCCCTGATTCCTTAACAAAGAAGACAAAGTTTAAACGTTGGGACCACATCTGAAGCGAAGTAACAACAAAAGGTAACGGAAAAAAGTTTTTTGCCTTACCACCGCCGCGTTTTGAAAGACGAAAAGCAGATCGGGTGAAGCAATAGACTGTTGTTGATTGGATGAGAACAGTTTTGAAGCGCTAAAAAACCGAATTTGAACTTAAAAAGCCAAAAAAACAAGTTGTTTAACATTCCTGCGGTTAAGAAGAGTCGGGAGGGGAAGCCAAGCATCGCGAGACAAAGAGGGAGAAGGGAACCAAGCATCGCGAGATTAAGACGTGAGGACTGAACCAGGAAGTGACGGCTAGCAGAGCAGACAAGAAGGGAAAAGGAGAAGAACCGGAAGAAGGTAAAGGGGACTCTAAATACTGCCGGACCAGAAAGGGGACTCTAAATACTGCCAGACCAGAAAGACCATAACAGGAAGTGACGTGCAGAGAGCAGACAAGTAAATAAAAGGAAGGGACAAAAGGAAACTACGGCAAGCCAGAAGCAAGGTAAAAAGACTATAACCTTTGACATTAACCATAGAGAAGTCGCGCCCGCCATTTTGGATTTATAAAATTTTTAAACTGCAATATCTCAAAGATTATATAACTTAGAAGGCTGAAACCAACATAATTTGACTTGGCAAGATTAGCTTGTTTGAATGCACTAATTGGTGTTTGATTTGGAAAACAAGATAAAATCGATCTTTTTTAAAGAGGCAAAACGGACCGCGGACTAAGATCGAGAGCAGCTACATGGTCCTCTCCTACAATGGCAGCAAAAAAAGAAAAAGAGCTACTAGCCGTTATGGAAGCAATGGAAAAGAAAATGTTAGACGCTATAGGAGAGGTAAATGTTAAAATGAATAACATAGCGGCTCAAGCAGATAAAAATTTCATGGAATTAAAAGCAGAATTTCAAAAATTATCCACAAGAACACAAGATATAGAAACTAAAGTAAAAGAACTGGAAAAAAGCACCCATAAGACAATGAGAGAGAACGAGAGGATGGAAAAGATGATGCACTATAAAGATATGCAAAATCGTTTGAGATTTCGAGGGATCGAGGAAAAATTGAATGAGGACATTTTTACAAGAATGCAAGAAGCAATAGCAGATTTTTTACAAGAACAGGAAGAAGTTGTTAAAGAACACATGGATCTTGTTTATAGAGTTAATTCTACATATGCAAGAGACAAAAACATACCAAGAGATGTGGTTGTCCAATTTACAATGAAAAGAACAAAAGAACAAATCTACAGGAAGTGCTTTACTGACCCTTTTGTAATAGATGGAAAGAAAATCATAGTAATGAAAGAATTGCCTAGAGCAATACTGCAAGAAAGGAAAAAATTCAAGCGTCTGACGGATAAACTGAAGGAGAAAAAAAAAAACATCTTCATGTTCTTCATCAGTGAGGGTCCTTTTGGGTTGCCCAAAGTGTCATCGGGGAGGGCACTGACATTCCCACGGAACCCAGGTACATCCCATTTTTTGAGTCAGACCCTTGATGTGAGGATCCCTGTGAAGGTTGAAAATGTGTGCCATGGTCACTCTTGGATCTGATGGAGGACCTATTGGGCTGCCAGGGGTAACAGTCTTGCAAGGGGTCTCATGGCTCCCACTGAGGTAGCATCAAAATGGGAACCAAGGATTTTTCTGGGTCGGCCACTGATTAGGAGGTTGATACTTGGGTTGTCTCTTGACCTGAGATGTAGAGGGAGTCAATGGCAGCAGCTCAACCACTTCGCCCTCTGATGATCTTGATGGCAAAGGCATCTTCGGGAGTGAAGACAGTTCAGTGTAGATACCCAATGGTTAGTCATGATGTCTGGGGGACCTCGATCTGAAAATCATTTGCATCGAGGCCTGATTCCAAGGTGAGTCAGTTTGCCAGTGCCGAAGCAGAGATTCCTGTCAGCTTTGGGAGCATGGCGACACTTGACCTCAAGGGAATGGGGACCGTCAGTTTCAAGATGAGCGTGTTCGACACTAGTGGGACGGCAATCTAGACAGGCTATGGCTAGAGAGCTTTGCCCTTTTCTTAGCCTTTTTCACAGGTTGCTCCTATGCCGATCTCGGCATCAACAGCTGGCTTTGCACTTCTGATACCAATGGTGTTGGTGCCATCCTTACTGACTGAGCTCTCACTTCTTTTTCCATTGGAGCCCTTTTATCCCCTTGGGTTTTTGGGGGGACTAGGGCTTTATCCCACAGCATGGCTTTAAGTCTTACTGCTCTAGCCTCTTGAGCTTTATGAGTAAGCCTGTGGCAAGCTGGGCAGGAACTGGTATCGTGGCCCTTTTCCAAACACAAGAGACATGACATGTGATCATTGTTTAGGGCCGCAATCCCCACATTTTTTGAAGACGGCCATCCCATCCACTCTTCTAATACTCTTTGAATAATCTTTTAATAATTTTCTCCAGAGACCTCATTTTGAGTGAGCTTCCAGAAGAAGCTCAAGGAAGCAAGTCCTCTCCGCATAGTGACAAGAAGAGAACTGAGGTGGAAGTGCTCTTCCTGCCTCTGACCCTTTGGGCAGGAAAGGGCTCTCTCGAGACAGAAGAGAGAGGGAGCACTCCTAGAGTGCTTGGAAGCTCCTCTCCACAGCAGGCCTGCAATTATGCAGTCCCCAATGTGTGCCTACACAGAAGCCACAAAGATGAATGGAAGGTTATTAGGGTATGACTGATTCTATTTATATTTAGGGGAGGAAGAGAGAAATTCATGTTGCAGAAGTGGCATTAAAAGATATTCTACAAAATATTAGAGGATATCATGGTTGTTTGTAGTTGAAGTCAGGAAACACAGATTTCTGTGTTAACTGTATGCAGAACTGTATACAGAACCAGTGCCTTAATATATAGTTATATCTCATAATTTGAAAATCTAATCAATATATCACTTTTGTAACCTAGGCTAAACATACAGGATAGAAGTCACAAAATAAACCAGATCCTGAAATAGATTAAATGGCTTGCCAAGAAGAGGCCACACATACACTAACATTACATTATCTGCCTCCCATGCAGACAATAAAACCACCTCTGATCCAAAAGTAATTACTAAAAGATTTTACAATACCAAAGCCAACTTTAAAAATCCACCATGTAAAAATACTTAAGCACTGAAAATGTTGAGTAAAGTAACATTAGGGAGAACAGACAAAACATTTGAACTGATTACATGATATTAGAAAGACGAAAAGTAGTCTGGCAGCTCATGGCTATACAGAGTGAGAAAGTTCCATGAAACCTATAAAGACAAATGTTACACATTTTAAGAAGTTATTTATCCTTTTCATTCAAGACACCTTTAGAGCCTTAGTAAGTGTTGAGATTAAGAAAATTGAAAGGCAATATAAAATCTCTCTTGGAACTTCTCACAATATACATAGAACCAAAATATCCTACAGCACCACACTGATAGTTCTGGGTTACATTTTTAAAATCTTGAATGCTTAACCCAAGTATTTTAGTCTTTATAACAAAAGTCTTGTGGCACCTTAAAGCACAGTGGACTTACTGTAGCATAGCATTTTGTGAGCTAGAGCCCACTGTGTTACATGCACAAGTCAGCATTATATGTCATACAACTAATGAACTAAGCTCTATTTCATGAAAACTGATACAAATAAAAATGGTTTCATCTTTAACATGCCACAAGAATCTTTGTTGTCTGGATCTCAGTAGAATAACAAGATCTAGTCTGTGACACTAGTCTTTATAGCAATCTAATTTTCATTCACTCTGTTATATTTTTTTACCATTTGTCATCTTGTTTTAGTCAAATGCAATTGAAGAGAAGAAGAAGAGGAAGAAGAAGAGATTGGATTTATACCCCACCCTCCACTCCCCAAGGGAGTCTCAGAGTGGCTTACAAACTCCTTTCCCTTCCCCTCCCCACAACAGACACCCTGTGAGGTAGGTGGGGCTGAGAGAACTCTTTCCCAAGCTGTCCTTGAGGGAACAGCTGGTACAGAGCTATGGCTTGCCCAAGGTCATCCAGCCAGGTGCAAGTGGAGGAGGGGGGAATCAAACCCGGTTCTCCCAGATTAGAGTCCGCGCACTTAACCACTACACCAAACTGGCTCTCCAGTTGACCAAACAATACCCACAAACTATTGGTTCCGAACACAATAGTACAAAATAAACTGAGGAAAATCTGAGTTTTTGGTCACCATGGATAATATATAGGTTGGATCCAAAATAGTCTTCCACTACACTAGAGGACACCTCTGCTAGTGGGGGAGAGTGACTTCAGAGCCCTGAATCACACTCAGTGCTGTTCCTGAGAGGACCTAGTGCCCCTCAGAAGCACGTTTGGAAAGCACAGTGGACTGCACAAGGAAGGAAAGAATCATTCTCTGAAAAGAGCTCTGCTGATAGTCCTTTGGATCCAATCCTATAACAGCAACTTGTCTTCATGAAACTGACCTGTAGTATCAGACTAAAGCAGTAAATAATTGGTCATGCCGATTTTCTGAAAATATCCAATTGACTTCACATGGCTGTCACTCAAACACCAGGAGGAGGGAAAACATTTTATTTTGTTTTCATTCTCTTTTTAAATACTGCATCTTTCCCACGCCTAGAACTTAGCTCAATAATAATAACATAGTTGCAATGTTTAAGATATTGAACAGCAAATTCAGTCCAAATATGTGGTTGAACTTGCTATAGGCCCATAGCCACAGGGGGCCATTTGGAGGCATTGCCCCCACGAATGAGCACCACTCTCCCCATGGATAAAAATTTTAAAAATATTTTAAGAATGTAAGGTGTGCATAGTGTTTCCAAAATGACCCCAAGCACACTCAGGAAAGCTTCAGTCTCATTTTCTTTTTTCTGGGCCAAAAAATAAATAGGATTTTAAAAATGCAATTTTTTTTGGCAAAAAATGAAATAAAAATGCAAAATGCAAAGGGAGAAGTCGGAGATCCTCCCCCTCCCCGGCTTACATGGAAAAGGAGTCAGAATCAAGTCTCTCCAATCAAAAAAAAGAGAAGCACACAAACAAACCGACTCTGTCCGGTGCTCCCCTCCTCTCTGCTGCAGCGATTATGGTACTTCCCTCCTCCCATCACATCACTTCTGGTACATCCCCTTCGGTACGTCACTTCTGGTGCCACCATGTGCCCCTGACTGAAAATTTTCTGGCTACAAGCCTGATCAGCTAACACAAAACTTTGACTTTGAGGGCTGGAACTAGTGATCTTATGCAATGATCTGTCCCACATTCCCTTCCCTTGGCAGTCCTTTGTGAGCCCAAGAAAGTTTATTTCTAAGGTTATAGGACCCATGTGGAGAAATAGCCATATGGGTTGCTGGCATACAGTCAGGAGGGGAGAAATTGTTCCCTCCTCCCTCAGTGGAGCTTCACTGACAGAAGTAAGAGTGGTTTCTTCCTCCTCCCCTCCTCAAGATAGCCCACTGACCCATGTGGCTATATCTTCATGCAGATCTCACAAGCCTGAGAATGGAGCTTCATGACTCAGAGGATTTGAACCACTACACCACACTGGTTAGAGTGTCATATGGAATCTATCCTACATCTATGCAAGCCATTCTTTATCAATCACTTGAGATTTCAGTAGATGGTGACCTTTACATTAGAAGCATCATTGTAATTTAAATCGACTAAATATTTTTGTTCGACAGCAGCAAAACAGCCTCTTCTTCCAGCCCACATCAAGACAATCTGTTGACCTTTCTTCTCATATTGCAAGTGGTAGGGATTCCCTTTCTAGGTGTATAATTCCAGATTAAAATTGATTAGGCTTATATATTAATGCAACAATAAATACTCTATTCATGTGCATGGGAACTCCAGTCTGTTTTGCTACACTGAGACTAGCATTATGTACTCACATTTCACATGGATAGTTGCCAGACATTATAGTGCATGCTTAAACAGGAGTTAGCTGCACTCTTCGACTTCTGGAACATGGAATCTCCTTCCATATGTGTTAATAAAAAGTCATTATCCTTACCAAACCTTTAAAATATGACTGCTCATACTAAGATTTAGTTTCAGTAATGGCAGCAACACAGAGATCTTGAAAAAAACATAGCAAAAAAATCTAACTCACATAATGAATTCTGACATAGCGAACTGGCTGCCTTGTTGCCACAGAACCTGGCTTCAGAGCTTACCAACAATATGCCAAATAATTTTGAAACCACTGGAACTGCCAGTATGGAATTAATAGAATAAAAATGTTCAAAATAAGTTCTCTCCCTCTGTGACGGACTGTACTTTTAAAAGTTTAGAAGTGCTGTGTAAACAGAAGAAGGACTATGAAGGATTAATTCTTCACAGAGCAGAGCCTTGAGTGACTGGCCATTCCAAGAGATCTGATTTGTTAGCATCAGCTGAGCAGAGAAAGGCTTCTGAACTGGATTCTGAGGAAAGAGTCAGTCAGATTTCAGCCATAGCTGAGAAGAGTACTGGCAGTTTTGGAATTCAGCTCTGACTGAGAGCAGTTTAAAACAGACAGGAGAACCGGGGAAAGTTGGCAAGGACGAGTGGGTACAGAGTCTCCCATTTGGGACAAGGATGGAAACTCCCATTCATGCCAAGGAAAAGGGATAGGTCTTCTAGAGAGAGAAGAAAATTCCCTACCCAGTTGAACAGGGAGTTCACTCTGAAAAGTTAAGAGATCCCTGGTCTGGTGTGGTTAGAAACTGCCTTTAGAGACCTTAAGAGTCAGTAAAAAAAACTCAAGACCAGTACTAGTGTCTCAAGAGATAGCATTTGGATACTGGAAAGACTGTAGCAACCTTCTGGAAACAAAAAGAGTCAGGGAAAACTCAAAGAAAGTGTACTAGTGTGTTTGGGAATATACTGGGACAAAAGCTTCACAACATAAAGATTTTAAGTCACTGTGAATAGCTTAAGAAACTCTCATTCATCTGAAACATATGAACTAGTTTGTGCATGTACTGGTTTTACCTCAGAAATTTCAATCTGAGTTCACCTAGCCTTTCCCCTCTATGTTAAACAAAATATTTTGTTATTTTTGAATTTCAAAATGTCTTGAGTGCCATTTCAGTTATTTGAATTAAAGGGGGGCTCCCGATCCTCCCCTCAGGTTTCTAGGCTGAGCCAACAGCCAAAATAATGTACTGTGACAGGGTGGGACAGCCAGAGTTCTTCAGCAAAGAAGAAAACACATTACTAGGGTGGCTCAGTCAGTAATGGGAAAGAGAAATGGAGGGGAAATCTTCCCTCTGAAGGAAGGAAGTGGATAGGGCCATCATACCCTCCCTTCCTATCTCCATATTCTCTTCTCTGCTTTCCCTATTGTAGCCTCCTTATTCTTTGTCATTTTTCCCTTTGGGTAGTTTTATAGAGCCAACATTGGCTCTAAGGCTAGGGCTTACTTTGTGCCTGTGCTTAGCCCACAATATATCTTAGTCTAACAGACTATCTAATAGGTGGCAATGAACACATAATAAAGAAATAGTTGCCATGGGAAACCCTATGCTGCAGCTGTACACTCTTCCATGCACTGATTTCCATAATCTCTGCTAAGCACCACTGAATTTTTGTGTAGAAAACTGATACACCGATGTACCTCTATGGTTTAATTTCAAGCTAAACCTTAAGATAGGTTAGGCTGGCTCTACCTCCTGGCCAACAGAAACCCTACCCTTTCTTTGTAATGGGAAAAATGTTCATCTGGACCAAAGCTCCACCTCCAAAGAGATGCTGCAAGCTACTATGAATATTCAACTAATCTGAAGAATGAAATGCAGCAACAGTCATTTGCTGTTCTGTAACTACAGACTTATTTTTAAGTGAACAGAATTTAATATGGATCTATGGCATTTGCTACCTTTCCAAAAGAGAGCTAGTGAAGCTATACATAAAGTATCTTCTTCTGAAATAGAGCGTATGGAAGAATAGTGTCCTTATATTCTCTTTAATGACAGAGCAAGGGATAAAGCCAAGTGAAGGCCCACAGGATCACTTAAGAGTCAGGGAAAAAACCAATGAAAATTTTATGAAAACTAAAACTGTTTCTGGAGAAAAGTGAACTCCAACACACAGCATTATGTTAAGTTCTGCTGTAACAAAGATGAACAACAGCACCTATACAGATAGTGGACTGTAACCAACAAGAACTGCAAATGGAATACATCTCATGGCATGGGACCTTTCCACCTTCTCCTGTAACCTATCACACTTGTTGAAATACTGTCCAAGGGGGTCAGAGGCCCCTAGGAACACATGCTGAGCTGCATCCAGATCTGCAGCAGGAGGCAGATACCAATGAAACTAACATTTCCCTGTGCCAGAGGAAGTATTCTGTAGGCAGAAATAATTACAGGATACAATCCACTATAACTTAGTTGCTTTAAATATGTGGTCTATATTTTTTAGATCTCATTAACCAGCTCTTTTTACAACAATCAGAAACCTTATGCTATTTTAAGATTAAAGGAGGCCTGATTAAGGAAAGTCTATTTGGTGTAGTGGTTAAGTCTGTGGACTCTAATCTGGGAGAACTGGGTTTGATTCCCCACTCCTCCATTTGCAGCTGCTGGATGACCTTGGGCAAGCCATAGTTCTGTCAGAGCTGTTCTCTCAAGGACAATTCTGGAAAGAGTTCTCTCAGCCCCACCTACCTCACAGGGTGTCTGTTGTGGGGAGGGAAAGGAGTTTGAAGCCACTCTAAGACTCCAAGTGAAGGATGGGGTATGAATCCAATCTCTTCTTTTCTTCTTCTCTCTATATGTTCAAGAAACGCCAACATTTATCTTATATATTAGGTGTGAAAGTCCTTTTAAAAATAAAAGGTGCATTCTTGAACTAGTACCTCACAGAGCTTGAAAAAGCTTATTTTTTAAAAAGAAACATTTTAAAGAAAACAAGAAAGAAATGGAGCATGGAGAGAATATTCAAGCTCCAAAATGGAAGAAAGAATGAACTACAACTCACATTTCTTGTAACTACTTACGATGAAGAGCATAGCGGTTTCTGGAACAATTCATTATTTGCTACATTTTTATCCCAGACTTCTTTCAAAGAGCTCAAATCATATGGTCCTACAGTAATCATACTTCAGGAGTGTCTGCCTCACACATATAGACCTCCTTGCTTATTCCTTAACTAGCCTGATACCTATGCTTTGCTATGGTATTTAAGTTCCATAAATCCAGTTATAAATCCGGTCCGCTGGCTAGGCGGGATATAAATTGAAATAATAAATAAATAAATAAATAAATAAATAAATAAATAAATAAATAAATATAATACTGATGATGTGAAATTTGAAATGTAACATTTGTTATAGAATTTATTTATTTATTTCCCAGACAAAACAAACAAAATGGGAGTACTTTTCAACTAATATGCTTATATTTATATTTCTAAATAGAACATTTTATTCTTTTTGGTATCTATTACATTATTTTAAATTTTTGCACAGTAATTTCAATAGCGTCTTCTTCTTTAATCCCGTTTGAAGTTGTTTATAAAGAGTTCATTTCAGGTATTTCTCCAGCCAGTTATAAAATCTTGACCAAGAATTCTCAAAAATCTCTTCCTTCTTATCACGTAAAAGTAAAGTTAATTTGTCCCTCTCAGCTGTTTCCATTAGTTTGTAAATTATTTCTTCTTTAGAGGGGATTTCTTCTTTTCTCTAGTATTTTACATATGCAATTTTAGCAGTAGTTGCAACATGTACAATCATATAAATATCTGGCTTTTTATATTTTTTTCGGTATTATATTCAATAAAACAAGTTCTGGTACAAAAAGTATACTCATTTGTAACATATTTTGCAATATCTCATGTATCCAAGCTCAAAATTTGTAGAAATTCTAATGGAGAAGACTGTAGTGCAAAAAATGAAGTGAAACACGCATACTTTTTTTCCTCTACTATCAACTTTATTTTCTATGCTTTGTTTTCTCGATTGGCAAAGATGTCTATCTTCGGAAGTCCCCATCATCTGAAGATGGGTTGAAGATACTTCCAGTGAAGCTCCCACTCGTGGGCGTGGGTATGGCGGTGACTGAGTGTATCCGCCCTGGTGTTCAGCGTCCCCGGAATATGGGTGGTGTGGAGGAATATCTCTTGTATGCACCAATCCCATATTTGTAGAGCTAGGAGGCACAGATCTGGATCCGCCTTGTCCGTGTATATAGCTGACAGCTGTAGTGTTGTCTGACGGGACGGCCACACATTTTCCTCGCAGGAGCGGAAGAAAGATTCGCAGGGCGTAGAAGATGGCTAAGAGTTCCAGGTAGTTGATGTGATTGGACAGCACTTTGGGATCCCATCTGCCACCTGTGTTGTAGCCCATGAGGTGTGCGCCCCAACCAGATCTGGAGGCATCGGTCGTCAAAGTAAGTTGGGGCAAGGGGAGATGAAAGGGGGCCCCTTGAAGGAGATTTTCCGTTCGCATCCACCACATCAACGACTTTCTCACCTCGGTTGGCGGTGAGAGGAGGGTAGATTGGGGAAGTGATTGAGGATCAAAGATCCTTACGAACCATAATTGCAGCTGAAGTATTTTGAGCTTCGCAAATGTGAGCACCGTGGTCGTCGCTGCCATAAGTTCTAAAAGACATTGGACGTTCAGGGCTGTTGTAAGTGCCTGTGAATGGATTTGCTTGGCTAGGGTGGTGATGGAGGGGGCACGGTCTGGAGGGAGAAAGGCCCATAGTTCATTTGTGTCGAGGCTGGTATCTATGTACTGTACTGTTTGGGCTGGGGAGAGATGAGATTTCTCCCGGTTGATCTTGAGACCGAGGCGCTCCAGAAGGGAGCAGGTCAGTGTGATATTGTGTAAGAGGAATTGGTGGCTGTTTGAGACCAGGAGCCAGTTGTCAATATATGGGAAGACAATTACTCCTTGAAGGCGGAGGAAGGCCGCAACAACTACCATTGTTTTGGTGAAGACCCTGGGGGCTGTAGATAGGCCGAATGGAAGGGCCTTGTATTGGTAGTGTTCCTGGATCTCCTGGACTAGGAATGAGACCATGATCTTGGCTTGAATGGTCGTTGGGTTGATGAAACACCTAATGTATGAGATGCTTTTATGCTTTTATCCATGTCCTGTAGGACTGCATCGGTGGAGGAGTGAAACAGCCCCAATCCATCGAAGGGCAAGTCTTCTATGTATGCCCTGGTATCTGCCTGGAGAGAGGTGGAGTGGAGCCAGGAATGACGGCGGAGGGCAACAGCTGATGTTATGGTCTTTGTGCATGAATCCAGAGCATGTTTGGACATATTAATTTGCTGTTTCGCCAGCACCAAACCTTCCTTTTGGAGTTTACATGCAGCCAAGCATTGCTCTTCTGGGAGATGGACCAGATGTGGAGTTAATTGCTCCCATAAGGCATATTGATATCTGGCCATGGAAGCTAGGTAGTTCGCCGTTTTGCTCCCCAACGCTCCAGCTGAATAAAATCGTCTGCCAAACGCATCGAGTTTCTTGCCTTCTTTATCCACTGGGGTGGAATGGGTACATTTAGATTTGGATGCCGAATTCACTACCATGGAATTTGGGCGGGGGTGGCTTAGAATGAATTCAGCTCCGGTCTCCTGTATCCTATACATATGGTCCAGGCGTCTCGAAGATACCAGTGTGGAAGAGGGTTTATCCCACTGGCCTTTTGCCACCTGGAGCAATACTGTCAACATCGGCAGGGCAATCGACGTGGACACATCTGACTGGACGACATCGAAAACCGCATCTGTTATGTCTGGTTTAGGCTGAGACACCGAAAGTCCTAGGGACAAGGCCATTCGTTTGATAAGGTCCCCGTAAGAGGAGAGATCCTCTGAGGGTGATATTGATAGATTCTCTGACACATCAGGCTTGGGAGATGTTGCGTCCGGTGGACTAGGGGTGTCCGATCTGTCATCTTCTGACTCGTTATCAGAAGATTCAGACGGCTGTGAGGGGAGGTGCCCCTGAGGGGGCTCCTAACCCCGGGGTCAGTGTCGATGGACATTGAATCAGCATGGGAGGGTGCTTCGCTGTCGACAGCGTCCGCCTCGAGGTCTGGGCCAACAGTTGGGTAGTTTTGGGTAAGGAAGGAGAAAATCTCCCATAGTCCTCAGGAGCACAGTCCAGTGGATGAGACAGTGCAGCTGATGGTAGTTGGCGACACAGTCCCGAAGAGCATGAGCGGTGGTACGAGTAGTAGTTCCAATCAGCCTGCAACGGGGAGGGCCACGGCATCGATGACTGGGCTCCATGATGGTATCGGTGTTGGCGTTCCCATGGCATGGTAGAATGGGATGGATATCCCCATTGGGAGCGGAATGGGGATCAGGGGGGCAATCGTCGAGGGAATTGGTGTAGAGGTGATCGATCCCGGTACGTCCCAGCAGGATCCCTTTCGAAGGAGGGCTGAAAAGCCGGAGGTGGCTCTGTCTCCTGATTGCAAAGGGTTCTATGCTGTAGGTGGTCGAAATCCAAGGGAGAGCGTGAGCCATCTCCCAACACGGATCTGGAGCGAGATCTGTGTCTATCTTGCCTCGGAGCTGGATGGAATCGACGGTCCAGCTCCGGGAAGTCCTGTGTCTTCAGGATGTCCTCAGGCGGCACTGGTGTAATCTGCCTGATAGGTGAGTCCAACAGGTGGATTATAGGCAGTTCCGATCCTGAAGGAGGCAGTGGTACAGTGGCCTCGGCAGCCAAAGGCAATGCGACCTTCGTCGGTGGGGCAGAAGTCACCAAAGTGGTCGTAGGAGGTTTAGGAGGTTTCTTTACAACATCTCCTGTAACCTTGCGCCTCTTTTCTGTTTTATCCTTCTTTCTTTTCTTTACTGGCGTAGATGCTGCTGATAAAGCAAGTGGGGGGCGTTTCGGTATGGAGACACCGACATCGGACACTGCTTTCGACGTGGTAATGGCAGTCGACGTTGAGGGGGTAGCTTCCATGGTCGAAGAGGGGAGCAAGGCGGATTCGAGAAGCGCAACTTGGAGACGGGCAGCTCTGTTCTTTCTAGTTTGGTTGGAGAATTTTGCACAATGGGGACATGAGTTGGGACAATGTCCCTCTCCCAGGCAAAACAGGCAGAGCGATTGTCCGTCGGGGGTCGCAAGCTTGCTCCCACACGAAGCACACCTTTTGAAACAGCCCCACTTTATTGCCATGCAGAGGTTGGGTAAGCGAGGCCCTGGCAGGAGGGGTAGCCCGAGGCCCCAGAAGACCCGGGAAGAAAGAGGAAAGTTGACAGTTTGGTTTTGGGGGGGGGGGTTTTTTGAAGAGGAGGTTGAGAAATGAAGGAACAGATTGACAAAGACGAGTTCCGGAGAGCTAACTACAAAGTACTACTGTGACTGACGGAGAAGAAGTAGCGAGGTGCTACAAGTGCGGCGGTCAGAGAAGAACTGGAGGGATGTCCGCACTCGGCTCCTCTGGGCATGCACGACGGGCCCCTGTGCATGCCCAGAGGCACTGGGCGCGAAAATCCATTAAGAGCTTTCTACAATACCAATGGATTCCTGCACAGGCGCAGTAAACCCATAGTGTGAAGCACAGAGACCATGTCGAAGATGCAAATTTCTCATAGTTTTTTGTAAGACACCTTCACATGCATTACTTTTTAATCTCTCTCAAGTTTTAAAAACATATTACAGTTCTAGAACTAAATTGCTTTTTTTCTAGAACTCCATCAACATCATATTGAAAATCAACTGTATACTTTTACAGTAATATTATATTATACTTTTGTTTGGGGGGGGGGGGACAATAAATGGCTGCAAATTACCAGAGAAAAAACCTTCAGATTTTGGTCTACCACAATTTAACTATTTCAGTGACATTGGCTATTTAGGCTCACATCAAATCTTAGCAGTCCATTCTTTTATTAATACTACTATTGAGCTGTGCCATTTCTTTGCAGTAACAATATTATCTGCTTTTGACAGATTTGTAATTAAAGACTGGTATACATTTAAAGAACATAAGAAGAGACTTGGAGGATCAGGCCAGTGGTCCATCTAGCCCAACACATTCTTTCACTCAATTGCTGCCTCCTAGTACTGACACTGCTTCTGAATACAGAGGTTCCCTGTAGTTACCGTAGCTAGCAGCCACCAATGGACCTATCCTCCATTATTCTGTCTAAGCCCCTTTTAAAGCCATCACTACATCCAGCAGCTTCCACAATTTATTTACTTGTTGAGTAAAAACATATTTCCTTTTGTCTGTCCTGAATCTATTTCCCATCAATTTAATTGGATTTCCTCAAGTTCTAGTATTAAAGAGACGGAGAAAAAGTTCTTTCCACCTCATGCAAAAATTTTATAAATCTCTGTCACATCTCATCCTTTACTTGTTTTTTTTTCTAATGTTAAAGTTCCAGACTCTCCAGCCTTTCCTCATCACAAAAGTGCTTCAATCCCTTAATCATCTTGGTTGCCCTCTTCTTCTTCTGCATTACAACATCTACTTAATCATTAAGTATCAAAAATATCTGTAAAACACTACTTACTTGTGTCCCAACAGTCTCCTGGAAGCATCGCCCAAGCTGAGTTTTAGCAGAAATAGGGTACACGTGAGAAACTGGCTGCTGATTTGAATAGGGTGGATGTACTTTCTGAGTCTTCTGAAATGGCAGACTTTGATAAGAAACCTGGGAATGTCCTGATTGGGATGGCTTTGTTTTTTGTCCAGCAGATGTGCTATCAATTCTTGAAACCTGATGGAACTGCACTGAAGCTTCAGGGGGGTGTTTCACATGAATGTTCACAATGTTAGGAGGAAATTTAACTGGAAAAAACAATTAAAAGAAGAAATAAACTCCAATTAAAAAACACCGCTCCTCAGCTCAGCAATATCAAGCATATACTAAACACATAATTTTTCTCCAAGTAATATTTTACATAATACTTAACTTTAGCCAAAAAAAAGGCAGAAAGACAACAGCTACATTCTGATGTCTCAACAAACCTCTATTTACCTGTGATGGGCACTAATGCAGCTTGCTCTCATGCTCAAGTGTTCCTTCCTGTCTCCTCTATTCCTGCACAGAGCATAACTGAACACTTAGGAAGCCTTGAATCAAGCTCCAGTTTATCATGTCATCTAATATCTGCACCCAGGCAAACTAAAGTTTATTCATAACGCTCCCAACAACAAAACCCCAGAATTCTAAACCTTGGTTTAATCCCCATTAAGAATTCCATTTTGTTAGCGTAATCCCTGCATCTGGCTGACAGCTGATAGCAAGAATACTGGGCTACATAAACCTTTGGACCAATCTAATAGGGCTCTTCTGATGTTACCATAACCCTGTAGGTAGAAGTACTAAAAACAAATTTCTATAAGCAAATTTTGTGAATAAAATTTTGATTTGTAAAGTATTCTGCAAACTTTAAAAACCACTTACACGGCACAGATTTTTAAAAATGTGGGGGAGGATATTCTAAAGACAGCTGTAAATAATAATAGTTAATTATTTTAATATCCACAATTCTGCTTAATCAATTTTAAATATTCAAAGCAACTGTAGTTGGTTTCATACAGTCTGTCTTTGAGTCATGCTCTCTCTCTAGCTGGCCTCCTCTCTGACAGCAAAGATATGAAAAAGATAAGCAACATCCAACAGGCTATTGTAAAGCTTTTAAGGGCAAGCTACTTCCTAAAAAGAAACAGGATACCATCACAGAAGCTGTCTCATTTTGAAAGTACAAATTCATTTTTTGTTTGGAATGAATGAAAGTCACAGTATCTTATCAAACAGTGACATGTTTCTCATTACTCGAACCATCTAAGGAAAACAAAATCCAGTCATTTTGATGGTGTTTGAATTCCTGCTAAGTTTTAAAGCTACAGGGACAGATTTTATGACAGTCTCTGGCTCTCCAGCAGCCAAAATAAGAAGTAAATCTACAGCCAATACAAAAATCTAGACATTAAGAGGAAGGGAAAATGTTTACCTTTTACTCCCTGCTGCCCAGGCATAGTCAGTGGTAAAGTATGCGTAGAATGGATGACATGTGATCCCACAGGCTTGCTCGCTTGCTGTGGGTTATGATAGAGTTTTGGACTGTTGCTGCTCTGCACTGGGATCTGGCAAAGTTTACCAGTGTAATTAGGAGGACATTGGCATTTATCTCTTGAACTACACTGGCCCCCATTCATACACGGAAGATGGCAAATAACTGAAAGACAAGAGACAAAAGCATGGGGGAGATCAGTGTTAATTTCTCAGTCACTTAAAAAAAATACAACCGCTAACTATATTAGAAACTTAAACTAATTAGTGGTTTGATTAATTGCGGGATCATGCCTGTACACTCTAATGCTGCTGCCTGAGAAAGAACCATGGCCAGAATTGAAGCAGATGGATTTGGTATAGTGTTGGAGCATGGTCTGTGGAAACAAAGGCTTCAAGAAATTAATTGGTATGATATTACTTCTTTTAATTTGGTTCCTGGTGTGCATCAACAACCATGGATGGCAGGGGAAGTCAACTGTAGTTCTTGAGCGACTCTGGGACCAAACTGGAAATTTTGGAGGATTATGAGGTCTTCTCCACACTCATTAGCTTTGGAAAGACAGCACACAGCCTGAACAGATTTTTTTTTCTTCAGAACTCATTATCTGGCATTCCATAGTTTGGTCCAAAATCAGGTCTCCTTACTGTATTAATCTGAAACAACTATAGTAATTAAAATACTATATTAATTAAAAATGATGCTTAGTTACACTCAGTCACTAAAAGTAAAGCTATTCTCTGCCTAAAAACAAAAAGAAGAAATAAAGGCACTAATTCTCATTTTGGAAGAAGAGAAAGCCAGGTGATGCCTGAAGCTGCAGTAGAGATTGCAGCCTAGGTGGGACTGTGGAGCTGCACAGGTTGCATATCATCTCTTCTACATTGCAGTTTGGCAGAAGCGTGGATAAAATCACCCACTTCCACCATGACTTAGATTCCACATTTATTGCAGTTCACTCTCAGGATGGCACTGGAGTACTGTCAGGTCCCAGTTGTGTGGATGATTTTCAGTTGATGCGACCCGCAAAGTGGACAAGCTGCTCAGAAGCATGTGACCCACCACATCTAGACTCAACACTTACACTTTATGGCTGTTGGTATCGTGTTCCACTGGATTGATCAAACTGGTCTGGGAGGATGTAGCTCTGACTGCCTTGAAAGAAGCTGTTATGCATCCTGAAGAAGGCATCCCTGGATGCCACTGACCTGAACAACTACTGCCCAGTGACCTAAACTCCATTTTGTGCAAGGTGCTTGAGCAGGTAGTGGTCACATAACTTCAAGCAATTTTGGAGGAGATGGATTATCTAGACAAATTTCAATTCGGAGTTGATTAGGGTTGATTTTTTTAACACTTAGCCTGGAAAATTTGTTTTAAATTGTTTGTGTTTATGATATATGTTTTATGCTGGGCTGAGGCTTTTAAAAATGCTAGATTTTAATGAATATATATATCTGTAAACTGCCTTGGGCAGGTTCCTAGAAAGGTGGCATAAAAATGTTTTAAAGCTGTCCTCCCATCCTCCAGGGTACACATAGATAGTAAAAATTCTCCTCTCAAGATAAGGAAAAGGAGAACAAGCTCCCTGGTCAGAGCTCTAGAATACTTCCCACACTGTGGGTCTGAGCAGGTAAATAACTCACACTTGGGATTGCACAGAGAATACAAAGAAGAACAAATACACATTAGTGATTTACACATAATAAAAAGCCAGTGTTGGAAACAGGATATGCATGTTCTGAATTGATGCAAGAGTTCCAACTCAGACATAATTATTTAGATCAGAGGTGTCGAATTCATTTGTTAATAGGGCCGGATCTGATATAAATGTCACTTTGTTGGGCCAGGCCACATGTGCCATAAATGTAATGCCAGGTACCAGAGATATAAACTGTATAACGGACAGCAGCTGGTAAGCTCTCACTGCAAGGCCCCATGGGCTGGAGGGGGGTGCAAATGAAAACCCAGACTGGAGAGCCAGCGGTGCAGCACTGGGCAGATGCTCCCATGCTGCTTGACTGCTGCAGACAAGGTTGTTTTGCCATGCTGAAGCCACAATTAGAGTGGCTCCGCTCATTTGCCCTGAGCCAGTCTCCTGTTCCCTCCCTTGCACTAGTTCCTCACGAGATGCACACGAGCCCTTGGATGGGGTGTTTCTGGCCCCCAGACCTTATGTTTGACACCCCTGATTTAGCTCTATAAAAAGAATAAAGAAATAAGCTATTGGAAAAGTTTATCGGATTATTTTTTAAAAAAATATCTGCATGTTACTGGATATGTATCATTAGTTCTGCACAGAAATATATCAGTACAAATGGATTCCCAATTAAGTTAGCAAATATAGACCTAAAAATATGCTTCTTTTCCATTTTGTTTATTTTACTCTTTTAATATATTTGTATACTTCTCAATTAAAAATTTCCAGGGTAGTTTACAGCAATAACAAAATTTTACTTATAAACACAATAAATCGAAACAACAGCAGGTGATGAAATCAGAATTAAATCCATCAGTGATAAAGTAATTTGACATAAAATAGAAAAACAGCAATAGCATGTACAACAATACCAAAAAGTGAGAGAACTGTCAGTGAACACCAAGAGACAAGGTACATACACACTTATCTTTGAATTGTTTGTTTTTCTATTGGCTACATACAGGACATAGTTCATGTTGCTTGCAGTATGCAAATGAGAATGTTTTCAGGGGACTCGCATGGTCTATTAAAATTGTACACCATATTTGTCTACAGAAAAATACACAAACTACCCTTCTGCTACCGTTAACTTTAATAAACCATACCACACACAAGCTATGAATAACTATCTTTATTTTAACATCTTCAGTGAATTTAGTGATAGTGAAATGTGCCAAGAAGACTCAAAATCTGGTAAACTTTGTGAGAAGTATTGCAGCTGTAACTCAAGATATGCCTCTGTATCTCTTTCAGCACTCTTCAAATGAATCTCAGTCTTTTTCATAACAAGTTAATAGCTTGATCTTACTTCACCTGGGTCACCGTCTTCCCGGGATAGCAGCATTTTAAAAAGGTCTGAGACTGCAGTATCATTGCAACAATATGTTGATTAAAGTCAATGCATAGTGTGGAGATAAAAATAAATACAAGGGAGTTTAATGGGTCACCTTCTCCCCATCTACAACTACAACCAACTCCAAGGTGTGTGGTTCTACACATGATCCCCACCCCACATATATACAACCTCCAACTAAAAGTCCACCTCCAACATGTAGCCACATAGGAAGCTGCTTGTGATGCTCAGCAGGCAGAACTCTACATGGTAAATCACTGACCCATGTAACCCAAGATTTAGCAAGAAACACTAATCTTTGACTAAAGGGAAATTTAATGCAAGCCTTTGGGGTGCAGAAACCATAAAAAATGAAGCATAAAATACTAAGAGTGTGGGCTGTGTTTTTATTCTCAGAATATTCCTTTTGCCTGATGAAGCATCCAGTTACACTAAGAAAGCTTTCACAGCTTTAAGCTACTGGTTGGTCCAATGAAGAATATCATCTAACTAATTCTGTGTGTCTGTTTCTATGGCACTAATGCAATCACCAACATTTGAGTATCATGTTTCAGTTAATCTTGAATAAACAGCTGGATTAACATGGCATCTAGCAGCGGAAAGCAGACCAAGTAATTCAGTTTTAAATTAATCCATAAATGTAAAAAAGCAAAGACAAAAAGTTGTTGTGACTGAATTAGGTCAATAGCCTCATTCCAAATTGAATACTGTACAATGGTTTCAATTTTACTCCTTTCTCCCTCCAGGCAAGACACTCAGGAAAAGAGAAACTTGATGGTGTATTTCACCCACTGTGCCTTAACCCTGTAACAGTGCTATCCTGAGAAATCTAAATGACCAATTAAGTCAAATGCAGAACAACAAAGAGCACCAATATCCCTTGAGCCCATTCTGTCTCTTATTGATTGGTTCCATATTTATCCAGGGCCAAACTAGACGTGATGGTGTCCACAGCTCAGAACTGTGGATACCACTGCCATTTTAAAGAGAAACGGCAACCCCCCCCCCCCCCCGCCATTTTCGGACTTGATATGGTGAATGGGAGGGGATAAGAGAGACTTAGCTCACAGCGCTGCCTCACATCATTTTAAAATCTCTTTAAAATGGCAGCTGTGTCCACAGGCCAGCCCCTGTACACTATCACATCTAGCTTAGCCCTCAGTCTTTTTTTTAAATTTTGAGTGAACAAAAGGCAATAAAAAGGTAATAAAAATTATCTTGCTATATATACCCTATGTACACAGTATCTCTTCCTATACAGGGTTTGGCGGAATAATATTATTCTTCAGCAAATAAAACATAACTGGTATCCACATATTCCAGAGTTGGGTTGAGCTCTTGGTTGGGACTGTTGACTGTATACTCTCAGTAATTTTTGCCATTATCATATGTTCCCAAATTTGTGGTGGCAGGTTTGTATTGATGGTTTCAATTAACTTTTCCAAACTGATGTAATTGTAATTGTTGACTGTATACTCTCAGTAATTTTTGCCATTATCATATGTTCCCAAATTTGTGGTGGCAGGTTTGTATTGATGGTTTCAATTAACTTTTCCAAACTGATGTAATTGTTAATATAGCAACTGTCAGGGCTCTGTTGGGGCCGGGGTGCGCTGGGGCGCCGCTCCGGGAGAGAGAAGGCCGGGGGGCGGGCACATAACAAAGCCCCGCCCCCCATTCACCCTTCCCAGCTGTGGCAGGCTGCCGCCAGCCCCGGGAAGAAGCCCCCTCCCTCCCTCCCTCCCTCCCCCACTCACTGCTTCCAGGGCCACGGCAAGCGCCACCGGCCCCAGGAAGAAGCCCCCTCCCTCCCCCACTCATTGCTCCCGGGGCAGTGGGAAAAAGCTCCCTCCCTCCCTCTGCTCCCGGGGCCGCGGCAAGCGCTGCCGGCCCCAGGAAGAAGCCCCCTCCCTCCCTCCCCCATTTACTGTTCCCGGGGCCACAGCAAGTGCCACCGGCCCCGGGAAGAAGCCCCCTCCCTCCCCCATTCACTGTTCCCGGGGCAGTGGGAAGAAGCTCCCTCCCTCCCTCTGCTCCTGGGGCTGTGGCAAGCGCCGCTGGCCCCAGGAAGAAGCCCCCTCCCTCCCTCCCTCCCCCACTCACTGTTCTCGGGGCCGCGGCAAGCACCACCGGCCCCAAGAAGAAGGTCCCTCCCTCCCTCTGCTCCTGGAGCCGCGGCAAGCGCCGCTGGCCCCAGGAAGAAGCCCCCTCCCTCCCCCACTCACTGCTCCCGGGGCAGTGGGAAGAAGCCCCCTCCCTCCCTCCCCCACTCACTGTTCTCGGGGCCACGGTAAGTGCCACCGGCCCCAGGAAGAAGGTCCCTCCCTCCCTCCCCCACTCACTGTTCTCAGGGCCACGGCAAGCGCCACCGGCCCCAGGAAGAAGGTCCCTCCCTCCCTCTGCTCCTGGGGCCGCAGCAAGCGCCGCCGGCCCCGGGAAGAAGGTCCCTCCCTCCCTCTGCTCCTGGGGCCGCGGCAAGCGCCGCTGGCCCCGGGAAGAAGCCCCCTCCCTCCCCCACCCACTGTTCCCGGGGCCGCAGGAGGGGGGCGCAAGGGAGGGAGAAGCTGGCCCGAGTGGCATGAAGCCACTCGGGCCCAAGCAAGACTGGGGGGGGAGGGAGGGAAACGCCGGACCCAGTGGGGGGAGAAGCGCCCCTTCCTTCCTTCCTTCTCTCTCTCTCTCCTCCTACCTACCTACCTACCTTCCTGTTCCTTCCTTTCCCCCTTCCTTTCCCTCTCCCTTCCTTCCTTCTCTCACTCTCCCCCCACCTACCTACCTAACTTCCTGTTCCTTCCTTCCTCCCTCTCTCCCCCCTTCCTTCCTTCCTTCCTTTCTTCCTTCCTTCCTTCTCTCTCTCTCCCCCCACCTACCTACCTTACTGTTCCTTTCTTTCTTCCTTCCTTTCCCCCTTCCTCCCTCCTTTCTTTCTTTCTCTTTCTTTCTTTCTTTCTTTCTTCTCTTTCTCTCCCCCACCTACCTACCTACCTACCTTCCTTCCTTCCTTCCCCCTCCCTTCTTGCCTTCTGACACACTGCCCATGACGTCAGGGATGTGTGGTCTTTTGACACTTCTGGTGACGTCAGGGGGTGTGGCATATGCAAATAAGTTATGCTAATGAGCTCCTGCACCTCTTTTTTTTACTAAAGGACCCCTGGCAACTGTTAACCATGTGGCAATTAATTTTCTTTTTTCATTTCCAAATTGGGAATCAGGCCAAACATTTAGTAATACCAGTAGTAATGGAGTAAGTGTAATTTTGCAACCTGTGATCATTTTGATTTTAACAATGTTCATCTCCCAGAACAAGGTTAAAGCAGAACAGTCCCACCAGCAGTGTAGATAAGGCCCTCAGTCTTCTTACGAGATACCAGTGAATCACTTAGATCAGGGGTGGGCAATTGTTTTGGCTCGGGGGCCGCTTTGTGGGAGCGGAGGTTAGCGGAGGGCCGCACCTTTTAAAATGATTGCATTCACTAGTTAACTTTGCATTTCAGAAAAGGTATAAATTGTATCATAGAAATCAATCAATATAAATTAAATAAAATAGTGGTAGTTTTATTCAATTTATTTATTGTGCTAATTTCATATCATCTATAGCTGCAAGCACATTTAATTTTAGAATCCGTTTAATGAGACAAATGTACCCTATCACACTTTTCTACAATTTTTTGGAAATCAGGAGTGAGATGGCTTGTTGAGATTCTCATCATAGCCTGCAAGTTAATGTCTGTCAAATGTCTGTTAATGTCTATATTTACTCTTGTTGATCTTCATGCAAGAAAAACTTTGCTCACAAATATATGTAGACCCAAATACAGAGAACATTTTCCCAGCAAATTTCTTCATACATGGAAACTTTTCAGCAGACAAAGATTTGTAAAAGTCAACTAATGTCACAGCATTAAACATTTCTTTCACAGTGTGATCTGACTGCATGTCAATAAGTTCAAGCTGCAGTCCTCAGGTGCTGACAGTGGCCAAGTGTCTTGGTGGGCCGCAAAAAACTCTGTGGCGGGCCGCATGTGGCCCCCGGGCCGCCATTTGCCCACCCCTGACTTAGATGCAACCCTAAGGGTACTTTTCTGGGAATATGCCCCAAGAAATAACATGGGATATACTGAGTAGAGTTACTTAGGATTGTTCTCTTCATGAATGAATCAGCAAGAGAAAAACAAATAACAGTACATGTGCTACCAAAGCAAACACAAAAGCAACTAATAAACCTTTTAAATTACCAGCTGTTGAATTTCAGGCTTGTAGTTAGATATCATTTTGACTTTTGAAAAGTAATTATTCATGAAAATACTTATAGTTTAACAGTAAATATATTAGCTATCAACAAATATGAGTTATATTATGGAAGTCTTGAGCATGCAGTTGCGGTATATCCCATGCATTCTGCCCACTAATCTACCATTACTAAGCATATGACTAATGTTCCAAATCCCTGATCCAGCTCTGAAAATGGAAAAAAATGTTTTCAATAATTTGGGAGATTAACAGCGTCATCCTAAACAAAATACACACTTCAAAGTTTAGAAAGGCAGAACTCTACTTAGGAAGTCACTGTTAATTTGGTATTTATAAACTCATGCTATGAGGAAACAATTTGGGTACGCATCTGAACTTTTCTTTTCTTTTTTTTGGCCTCTCAAAATAATAGTTATTAATTTTGTTAATACATAAAAATTATAAAACTCCGATCTACTTCCATAGCTATACCATTCAAACACTAAATACACTATTCAAACATTAAATACAAAATTATTAGAGGGTCTCTAAAATAAGTGGTAAATCAAGAAGTGAGTGCTCTCAAAAAAAACAGACATTCAGTATATGTGGCAGGAATGTTGCAAAATCTATGGGAAAATGGTTCAGAGTGTAATTTTTGATGTTTGGGGGGGCTGAACATCTAACAAGTATGGAAGTTGATTTTTAATTGAACTATATTTATATAGTTCAGGCTCCACTCTCAGCCCCACCTACCTCACAGGGTGTCTGTTGTGGGGAGGGGAAGGGAAAGGAGTTTGTAAGCCATTCTGAGACTCCAAGTGAAGGGCAGGGTATAAATCCAATCTCTTCTTCTTCTTCAAACAGGAAAATAATACTAAATATGTTAACAGTGGCAAGAATACAGTCTGAGTACTTCTCATAGGAAATTATTCACACATTATGCTTCTAGTTGAAGCTGCATAATTCACTTCTTACAAGAGCTGACTGTTACATCTATGAACAGCCCTATCATATGGAGTTTCATTAATAATGTATTTATTTAGTTTACAAAATCTATACCCTCCCTTTCTGTCCTCCTAAAAGTCTCCTAGCTCCACCACAGCACTCATAAATTAAAACTTACATAATAAAACCACACCTTAAAAGGCATTTAAACCAACAAGAAATACATCACTGAAACCAGAGCAAAAACATAAAAACAGCAAAACACTGGGCAGGAAGGAGAGATCACTGAAGAGATTCCAAACAAAACCAAACATCTTTACCTGCTGGCAGAAGATAGGACAAGAAGGGGGACAGACAAGTCTCTTTGGGGAGAGAGTTCCAGAATTTTGGTGCCACAACCAAGAAAGCCCTCTCCCAGCTTGCCATGCACCTAATCTGGTCAGGTAGGTTCATAAGGGAGTAGGTATGTTCATTTCAAACCATATAGGGTTTTAAAAGTCAACACTAACACCTTGAATTGTGCCCAGAAACAGAATGGAAGCCAGTGTAAACAGGCCAAGACTGGAGTTATTTGGTCCCTACTCCAGTCAACATTCTGGCTGCAGCATTCTGTACCAATTTAAGTTTCCAAACAGTTCTCAAGGGCAGCCCCACACTGAGTACATTGCAGTAATCTAATGCTGCTGTACCACAATGGCCAGATCTTTTCTATCCAGAAAAGGCCCAGCTGGCCAACCAGCTGAAACTGGTAAAAAGCACTCCTGGCCAGAGGAGGAGGCCTGGATCCAAGAGCACCCCCAGACTACAAACAATTCCTTCAAGGGGAGTGCAAACCCATCCATAATGGGTGATACCTTAAATACTGGTTCAGACTTTCTGTTCACCAGTAGCACTTCTGTCTTGTGAAGATTAATCTTCCATTTTAGTAGCCCACATCCACTCCAGGTACCAGTTCAGGATTTCTACAGCCTTCCTAAGATCAGCAAGAAGTGCAAGATAGAACTCAGTGTTATCCGCATGTTGATGACCACCCAGCCCAAACCTCCAGGTGACTTCATCCATCAGTTTCATATAGATGCTGAAGAGCCTAGGGGACAAGATGAAACCTTGGAGGGGAGACCCCCCACAGGCCAAAGACCAAGGTGCTGAGTAGCAGTCCCCCAGCACCACCTTCTAAAACCTATCCTCCAAGCACAACAGGAACCATCACAAAACAGTGCCTCCCAATCCCAGCCCAGAAAGGCGGTACAAAAGAAGACCATGATTAATGGTATTGAAAGCTTCTGAGGAGGTCAGGAGAACTAACAGAGTCATACTCCCTCTGTCCATGTCCCAGTGTAGGTCATCCACCTGGGTGGCCAAGGCTGTTTCAGTCCCATAAAAGGTAAAGGTTTCCCTTGCTCGAAAGCCAGTCAGATCCGACTCTAGGGGGGCAGTGCTCATCTCCGTTTCTAAGCCAAAGAGCCAATGCTGTCCGAAGACATTTCTGTGGTTATGTGGCTGGCATGACTAAACGCTGAGGCGCATGGAATGCTGTTACCTTCCCACCAAAGCAGTACCTATTTATCTACTTGCAATTTCTGGCTTTCGAACTGCTAGGCTGGCAGCAGCTGGGACCAGAGATGAGAGCTCACTCTATCACGTGGCACTTGGGTCTCAAACTGTCGAGCTACCAACCTTTCGATCTGCAACTCAGCATCTTAACCTGTGAGCCACCACAGTCCCATATCAAGGCCTAAAAACAGGTTGGAAAGGATCTAAATATTTTGTTTCATACAGGAAAGCTTCAGGTGACTGCCATGAGTGTGAAAATGCTACAAGGAAACAATAACTGCATGAAATATTGATGCCTACAAAATTATCCCACTCTGAATTTCTCTCTGGATTCATTGGGTTTACGCTGAAGTAACTCTGCAGAAGGACTGTGCTGTAAATAACCTAGCCTAGTTTGCAAGTGATGGAAATGCCCTAGGAATCCACCATTCTTTTGTTTTTATTTCCACCCTTCATAGAAAATGTCATATATATGCAGTATCCCACAGTTTTATTTTCCTTCCATTCAGTCTAATTTTTCCTCTCTGTCTTTCTGGTATGCACACAAGCACCTGAGCAAACTGATGAATTGCAGCATAAAAAAGAAATTCTCATGTGCTCATTAGTTTCCTGTGTGGTACAGAAATTATTATTCTGCCATATGCCTTTCCTAACTTCCAAGAACAGAAGTATCTTTTTACACCTATGATGGTTGCCTGCCTCTACCCACCTATCATGCTGGGTGGAGCTTGCTATTAACAATAAAACTACACTGAGGCAATGACAGGCATACACCTCTGTTCAGTAAGTAGAAAGAAGCTGTCAAAGAACTTGCCTGCCCCTTGCCCCCTGATTCGGCAAGAAAGATACAGACACGAATTGTTGGGTTCAAACAAGGGCCACTTTATTAACTAATTTATTTCACACAACATGGCGAGGGGTTGTACTGAGGCTCATGACAGGTGTCCATCTCCAGCCCACCTTCATGCCTTATCGGGCGATGCACCCGCCCTGATCTCGAGGTTTCTAACAAAACTCTTGACCAGCAGCTTGGCAACTATAGCAGAACGCCTGGCCAACCGCCCCGATGCCCCAAAGCCTGCTAGGGTAGCCGGGCCAGGCCATTCCCACGCAGGACCTCCTTTCCCGTCCCTGAGCCTCAAAGCCCGAGAGCCGTTCATGGATGCCCGCTTAATTATCATAACAATGCCTAGGTGCTCACCCTTTTCCCCCTTTCTGGTCGCTCTACCCCGCCCTAACAAAAGTGACCGTTTAATTACAGCGAGACGCCCGGTGTTAATTAAGAACCACTCCGCTTGTAGCGCAAGGTAGGCAAAAACACTCCCGCCCATACAGCCAATCGAGAAGGAGCGAAAAATTCCTACCTGGCCCCAGAAAAGGCGACTGGTGTATCCTGCTCTACAGGGTGGGAGGGTGGGCTGAGCACGCCGAAGCACTGACTGAGAAGAGGGAGGAGCCGGCCTTTAACTAGCCTGCCCCTCCCTCCTCCTCCTGGTGCTGTGTAAAGCACAGCGCCGGTGCTTCCCCTTGCCCCAGGAGGCAAATCGGCCCCCCCTCACCATTGCTCTGCTTGGTGAGGGTTGGGGCTTGCCTTGCCCCCTGGTTCGGCAAGAAAGATACAGACACAAATTGTTGGGTTCAAACAAGGGCCACTTTATTAACTAATTTATTTCACACAACATGGCGAGGGGTTGTACTGAGGCTCATGACAGGTGTCCATCTCCAGCCCACCTTCATGCCTTATCGGGCGATGCACCTGCCCTGATCTCGAGGTTTCTAACAAAACTCTTGACCAGCAGCTTGGCAACTATAGCAGAACGCCTGGCCAACCGCCCCGATGCCCCAAAGCCTGCTAGGGTAGCCGGGCCAGGCCGTTCCCACGCAGGACCTCCTTTCCCGTCCCTGAGCCTCAAAGCCCGAGAGCCGTTCATGGATGCCCGCTTAATTATCATAACAATGCCTCGGTGCTCACCATTTCCCCCCTTTCTGGTCGCTCTACCCCGCCATAGCCAAGGCCAAGCCTCTGCTTAGGCCTTTGCCCCCACTAAACGATCCAGAGCCAACCTCACCCCTCGCCTCAAATCTGATAAAAAGATGTCGTTGCCCTTGTCTGAAAGATGCACCCCGTCGTCCCTATACAGGTCCGGCAGGTCGGCCCGTATATCGGGGTGCGGAATGAAGAGGCCCAAACCACTTTCCATGGCCAAGCACAGCTGCCTATTGGCCTTCCGCCGGGCCCTATCCAAACACCTAGGGTCCCCCAGCCCCCGCCAAACCCTCCTGGGCAGCATAGCCGACAGAACGATTATCACCCCAGGCAAGCGATCTGCAACCGCTGCCAAGTCAGTCTTCGCCTGCAGGACCAAGGCGACCCCTTTCATGAGTCCCAAGTCATTCCCACCCAGGTGTACCACCAACACCTCAGGGGGAGGGCCACGCCATTCCCCAAACAAAAGCGGCATCAGTGCCGGCCAGCGCATGCCTCTCCGGCCCAGCCATTCGACCTCCGCCCACTCACTGCAACCCAACTGGGACCCGACTGGCGTCCTCCTGGCTCGATGGGCGGCCCAGAACACCATGCTGTGTCCACACACAAGCACCCGGCTCCTTCGTCCGTGGCCGCTCGCCACACCTGGAACAAACAGTGGAGCACACAGAGAATATTAGAGCAGGGCAACCATGCGCCCGCCCCCAGAGACGTAACACAGAGCCACCAATATAACGTAGAGGCAGAAGCCGCGTAGCGGCAGTAACCTTGTCGCCAAGCCTCGCCCGCACAGGTGAAGCTTGGACCAACTAGACTGTGCAAGGGCGAACATACGACTTATACCGTGCAGATCTCCACCGGCCCAATCTCTTAATGTCCGGCGGTTGATACCCCAAGGCCGCAGCTGTAGAGGCCACGCCAATCCTAAAAGAGTGAGTACCAAACCTGTAGGCACCCAGGCCCAATGCATTTAATGCCCGTTTGATCACCGTCCAAAATTGATATTTTGTTAGCGGGGACCCATCCCTGTGTATAAAGAGGAAACCCTGGGCCTCTCCCCGCAATGTCAAATAGGCTTGTACTGCCGTGAGCGGGCACAGATCACGCTCGTCACACCTACCCAAGGACACCCTCATCCCCCGCCGGCCCTGGTCCGTCTTTGACCGCCTGACTGTGATGTGTAGCATCTCCTGGTCAACCTGAATGTCCCGGCGGTGGAGTGCAAACTCAGACCTGTCATTCCGTGATCGAGCCACCAGCTCGCTTATCCTGAGAGCCCCAAAGAAGGCTACCAACGTGGCTGCATGAAACAAGGCCACCTCAAAAGCATCCGCGCATAAAGATACCCACTGACGCCTCAAACCCTTCAGAAGTATAGGATTGAATGGTTCCCTGTCATCCCGCGGGGTGCCTTCCTCCCTTGCCCATCCTTCTAGCATTTTCCTAACCCTGAAATCATTGGAATCATCTCTGAAACCCCCAGCTTTGCTCGCGAAAGCCAGGGCCGAGAGTTTCCCCCGAATGGAACGGACAGACAGCCCCTTACCTTTCAGGAATACACAGAACTGGCGGAGGTCAGACACAGGGATGGGCCAGTGGTGTTGGAGGCCCACCTGGCTCCTAAACTCCACAAACTCCCGTCCTGCCCTCATATAGGAACGACGAGTGCTAGGTGCCAGGGCTAATCCCATCGCCCTGTCAGCTTCAGCCCTCCAATTTCCCATAAGTACTCTGGCATCTTTACCGGGAATGGATCCGCGTCCGGGGCCAACTGACTGAATCTCTCCATCTGTTTCCGAGATAGAGCGTCCGCGATTCCATTATTAATCCCCTGCACATGCATAGCCTTGAACAAGATATTAAACCTCATACACTGTAAGGTAAACGCTCTAACAAGGGCCATCACCCTGGCTGACTTAGATGTTAGTGAGTTGATGACATGAACTGCAGCCATGTTATCACACCAAAAGTGGACCGTGTGGTTAGCCAGCGTCTCCGCCCAGATGTGAACTGCTACTACAATGGGAAAGAACTCAAGAAAGGTCAGATCCCGCCCCCAGCCTGCATCGATCCACCGTGCCGGCCAGTCCTCCGCGCACCAATGTCCCCTGAAGTAAATACCAAAGCCAGAGGAACCCGCCGCATCAGAGGTGACCTGGAGCTCTGCCTCCAAGCGCAGGTCATTTCTCCAGAAGGAAACCCCGTTGTAAGAGACCAGAAAACTCCTCCAAACCGCCAAATCCTCCCGCATACCCTGAGTAATTCTATTCCGGTGATAAGGCCTCCTCAAGCCCTTTGTGGAATCGCACAACCGGCGTAGAAAGGCGCGCCCGGGTGCCACGACCCGGCATGCAAAGTTGAGATGCCCAATCAGCTGTTGCAGCTCCTGAAGCGTAACCTTACACTTCCCATCTAGCCCTTCCAGCAAACTTAATAAAATCGCAATCTTATCCTGGGGTAGCCTGGAAACCTCCTGGACTGTGTCCAACTCTATGCCTAAAAAACTCAAAACCACGCTGGGACCTTTGGTCTTTTCCTCTGCTAAAGGGACCCCCAGTTCCCCAGCCAAATGTTTGAATGTCTGGAGAAGGTGCATGCACTCCCCTGACCCAGCTGGCCCTGCCAATAAAAAATCATCCAAATAATGAGCGGTGGAGTGGCAACCTGTGTATGTGCGCAATGCCCATTCCAGAAAGGTGCTAAATCGTTCAAATGCCGCACAGGATACTGAGCAACCCATAGGTAGCGCCCTATCCAGATAGTATTGTCCCTCGAAAGAAAACCCGAGGAGAACAAAGTCATCCAGATGCACTGGGAGGAGGCGGAAGGCCGACTTGATATAGCATTTTGCCATCTCAGCCCCCCGCCCGCATTTCCTGACCATGCAGACTGCCTCATCAAAAGATGTATATCTGACTGAGCACAGCCCTTCCGGTATCCCATCATTCACCGAACTGCCCTTAGGGTAGGATAGATGGTGAATGAGGCGATACTCCCCCGGAGCCTTCTTCGGAACCACACCCAAAGGTGATACACGAAGGTTAGGCACCGGGGGTGCCGGAAAGGGGCCGACCACCCTACCCTCTGCACATTCCTTATTGATTTTTGTCCTAACTATGCGCTCCAGACCTCGCACAGATGGCAAATTGGGAGCAAAAAAGGCTTGTTTGTCACCCACGTATGGAATCCTAAAACCCATGCGAAAACCATTCAACAAATATTGCCCATCCTCCCGCCGGGGGTATAGGCGCAGCCAGCGTTCCAGAACAGGGAGCCTAATTGGGCTGGGCCCCTTTGTCAGGTGGAGCCTGACCCTCTCCCCCACCCTGTTTCCTGCCACCTCGTCCCCTTGTCTTTGAACAGGCCGGAAAGGAATGGGGGCCAGCGCAGACCGGGCATTCGTGCCTGAAGTTACACGTCCTTCGATTGCAAAACCCTTGCCCCGAAAACTCCCAACACAGTGGGCGTTTTTGAACATACTGCCCGGCCTGGGGCCGGGAAATCCCTGAGTTGCCATGTGCAGCTGCATAGCTATTTGCTGCCCGCTTTGCTACGTGACCACTGTCCGTATGCTCTCCCATAACAGGCTTAGCAGAGGACATGACTTGCATCCAAAGATGTGGATGAATCTGATCCCAGCGGATGGAGGGGTACATGGCCGCCTTCATCAGGAAGCGCCTATCGTATTCCACCCAAGCAGACCCCACAAAATCAGAATATGCCTTATAAATTATGTCCATGTATTGCAACAGAGGTAGCGCGCGCTCTGGGCGTGCCCTAATGATCACCCCCGCGTAAATCAGAAAACCTGGGTACCAGTTAGCATATATCCTGTCCACTGTCCTCCGCTTCAACCTCTCCTTCTCCCCCTCATCCAAGTCCTCCCTGTCCTTTTTGTCTAACTCCCGATACAGGAGAGAAAAAACATCAACAAAATCCCCCCGATAATCTTCTCCCGTGTGGCAGTGGTGAGGTGTTCGCCTAAGGGCATTGCCACGTCTCCTTCAGGCAACTCTATTGCAGGGACCATCTCATATGTCTTGGCACCTGTGGCCCCCTCGCCCTGCTGGGCAGGAGCTGTGGCCTGTGTTCCCAAGGCCCCGTCCCCCTCCTGGTGTGGTATCGGTGCAGGAGTGGTACCTCTGTCCTGCTGCCCCTGCCATGGCGTGGCGATGTGCCGCCCTACCGCCGTGTCTATGGCCGCTTCAGTCCCCCCTGCTGCGTCCCAAGGCCACTGGACCCCGGAGGCATGTGCGACCTGTGTGGCTGACCATGTACCTGCGGTAGAGTCCCTGGGTACCGGTGCCATCTGCTCTTCTGGAAGCTGCTGCCCTTCTGTTTCCCCTTCCATAGCCGTCCCTGATCCAGCTTGACCTGTTGCTGCTGCAACCCTGTTCTCTATGGCAGAAAGAATTGTCAACACCTGAGTGTGAGAAACGGCAGTGGGTACCTGGGAAACCAATGCCGCCCCCGGTGGTGCCCCTGCGAGGCCACCGAGGCGCTGCTCAATTGCGGACAGCCTGTCCAAAATAGCCTTGGTAACTCGATCATCCAAGCCGCCGTACGCAGGTGCCACCACACTGCTGATACCTCCATGCCCAGGGGCTGGTAGGAGATTGGGAGCCGTGGGCATGAATTGCGCCGGCAACATAAACCCGGGTGCCAGAGCTGCAAAAGGAGCCTGATACATATATGCCATTGGCCCCCCGTGGACACCCACTTGCCCTGGCACCGCAGGGAGAGCAGGCCCCATGGGCCCTGGCACCGCAGGGAGAGCAGGCCCCATGGGCAAAACACCCCCAGGCCGAATGGGAGCAGGTGTTGGGTTCGCCTCCTGATTCCCATCGGGTAGCACTGGAGGCACTGGAGGACCAGGAGCTGGAGAAGGCTGGGGACAAGGTGGAGAAGGCTGGGGGCAAGGTGGGGCCCTTGGGGGCTTGCGAGGCCCTGCCGGCTTCTTTGGAGGAGGCGGATTTCCCCCCCCCCCCCAACTGGCCGCCTTGGCCGCTTGGGATCACCCCCCCCCCCTTGCTGGCACCCTTCCTTCTCTGGGAACCCATGGCAAAAATGAAAAGGAAATAAACAAACAAAAAGGCCTCCTGAATACTCCCCCAAGGCCGCCTGGCCGTATACAAAGCAGTTTAAATAGCCCGTGCCTTAGCTTTCCCTCCCTGTACGCACGTGGCTGCCCCGCACGCGTCGCCTGAGGCCGGGTCTCTACCCCCCCGCTTCGCCACCCAAGGAGCCGGATCCTAGGCCTCATGCACGTGTGGCGCAGCGACCCCGGGGCTCTACCCCCCTCACGGCCTGAAAAGCCTGAGCCTTGCCCGCACCCACGTGCAGCCACTCCAGGAGCCGGATCCTAGGCTCTTCTGCCCCGCGCACGTGTGGCGCAGCGACCCTGGGGCTCTGCCTCCCTCGCAGCCGCTCGGCGATCTGGGGCCTCTCCCTGCCCCGCGGCTTGAGCTGAAGCCTTGGTTCTCCCCCCTCCGCGATCCCGTTCCCAAGCCTCTTCCCCGCCTCCCGGCTCAAGCACGCACAAAGTCCCCTCAGGGGCCGGGGGCTGTTGTCGCAGCCGCCGGCCGGGCTTCCGTGGGTCACCTCCCCCTTCCCCCGGTCCGCAGGCGAAACGGCCGCCGCTCGCCTCCGCTCGCCGCCGCTCACCCCCCTCCGCTCCTGCAGCCTCCTATACCCCCAACCCCCCACTCCCCAACAAAACCATCCGCTGCCGCCGGAATCCGCATGGCCGTCCGCCGCCGCTGCTGATCTCCGCTTTGCCGCCGCGCCCCGAGTCGCGCCCCAATTCACCACGCTGCTTCTCAGGCCTCGGCTCCCAGGCCTCTTGAAGCAGCAGGAGCTCCCGACCCGCGTGCTCTCCTGAGCACGCCGAAGCACTGACTGAGAAGAGGGAGGAGCCGGCCTTTAACTAGCCTGCCCCTCCCTCCTCCTCCCGGCGCTGTGTAAAGCACAGCGCTGGCGCTTCCCCTTGCCCCAGGAGGCAAATCGGCCCCCCCTCACCATTGCTCTGCTTGGTGAGGGTTGGGGCTTGCCATGCATTTGCATACAGAGGAAAGCCAGCACTGTAAGAATGTATATGGAAACATATCTCAGTTCCTATAGCTATAATATTCTCTGCAAGTTTCTGTACTGTATAAATGTGATATTATTTTACCTTGCATTATACTGATACTTGCAGTCAACAGATTATAACACAATGATGCTGTTCACTGTTTATGTCAGTCTGCTTTAGGCTGGGCTTATCATGCATAGGCTTTTTAGACATTCTCCCTTCTATTACCAAAGGTTATTATTGCACGCATTCCCATATTCCAAATTAAAACCAACTTCTTGAGTAGTTTTTACACAAGAAAACCACCCATTAAACTAAGGGCACCATATGGACCCTTATGACAAAATTCAGTAAAATATTGTTGTTAATAGAACCGCTCAAACATTCAAGCTACATTTAAAAGTTTATGTGAATACAGTGTCTGATAATTCAGAAGTGTTCTGCTGTTTGCCAGTTAAAAGAAAATATATATATGGTCTGGCAGCAAGCACAGAAATAGGAAATTTTTGACAAGGAGGAAATTATCCTAACAGCAGACCAAAATCATGTTTACTAAGTAAGACTATACAGTTATGGATTCTGAAGCTGGATATAGACAACTGTATTTCATTTTCACGGAGCTGTAATTAATGCTCAATACTTGAACTATACAATAGCCCAAAGAACATTTAAGCAAGATCACCGGCCCATATAGATGCCCCACCAGTAAGTTTTCCCTTCTTGTGGTATTGATTATCTATATCCTCTATCCAAATAATAAGGTGAATGGCACCACACGTCAGGTCAGATCTGTAGAAAAATTATCATCTGTATCCACCCTCAACATGTGAAATATATTCCCTTGATGTCTAGAGTCTTAAGTACTTTTACATGAACAAGGTTAGTAAGCTACATTTTAACTATCCTCCCACTGCCGAATGGCATAACACTGCCATTATTTTTTAAAAATCAGCAATGAATTATTGTATTAAATTGGTATTCTAAAATAATGCTGACCTAGATAGCCCAGGCTACCCCAAGCTCATCAGATCTTAGAAACTAAGCACATTTGGCCCTGGTCAGTATTTGGATGGGAGCCACCAAGAAATACCAGGGTCACAAACCACCTCTGAACGTCTCTTGCCCTGAAACCCCTATGGGGCTGCCATAAGTCAGCTGTGACTTGACAGCAAAACAAAAACAAAAACCTTTTACATTGACTAGAATGTAAGAGCACGCAGACTGTATTTTTAAAACAATACTTATGAACTTCACTAATGTATATTGAAGTAAAATTTGATTTTTGATTTAATTTACTATGCTTTAGATTTTAAAAGGGCAACAAATTATCCATAGTAGGTGAAACTTGCCACGCACCTAGTACAAAAGAGTGGAAAGGTAGACAAAGAAACAGTTATATTACAAAGAAAACTAAGCACCAAGTGTTTGGCACAAGTTGCCAAAAGGTTTTTAAGTCTTGTTCCACTTCTACAAGCTGTTTTGTCTGACTTTATGCGTCTCCTTAATCTGCTTTCCCTGGCACAGAACCCCTTTTATGTCATTGTACTCCCCCCATACACACACATACACCAGAGCTATGTGGAATATATGCTTGACTGGCTATAGTATTGACATATCAGCAGTAACTAAACCATTCCTCAGCTATCAGAGCTTTCATATTGGCCATTGAACCCTGTGGGATTCCATATAAAACATGGAACAGAATAAACATAAGTGCTTTGTTACAGGCAAAATGGAAGAAATTCAAATCAAGGACTAAATGGCATACTTTGATATCCAGTTTCCTGGGGAAATAATCTGGTGCTCATTTTCCTTCTTCTATACCTAACACTGACATTTTAAAGACGAGTTTGATAAAGAATCACTTTAATGCAGTAATCTGCTTCTGGATCCTTCTCCCACATATGCAAGCTACAGCAAAAAAATGTGTTGGCTTCCTTGTATCCACTTTTAAACAAATTATTTTCTCTCATTCTTCCATGGGCTCAGTATACTACATAATTAATGATATTAATTTAAATGAAATTTATAGATGCTTACATATATGAATAAAACAGATGCACTCTTAGACAAACATAAATATGCCCCATGAATAAAAAATATTACAAACAAAAGTTCAGTTTACTTGATGTGTTCATACTAGACCATTTCCGCACATGTGCAGACCACCAGCAACAGTGTTCTTAAACCATCGATGTTTGTAAAACTTTCCCCACAATTTTTGGCTGCTCCAGGAGTAGCTCGGAATTTACTGCCGTTATCCAGAGCTTTTCGGAACGACTTTTTCAACGATTTCTTATTCCTTTGGGTATTAACTCACATATTTATTTATTTATTTATTTATTTTGTATCCCGCCCTCCCCGCCGTGGCAGGCTCAGGGCAGCTTACATACATATTTTCAAGAGTGGAATTCCCAAAATTGAATTTTATTCCCTGTTGCTCTTTTGTGGCACTAGGATCGCATGTATACCCCACTCCCAAACAACATACTAATTTTTAAAGCATCATTTTGATTTTGTTACAACACTGTTTTTTAAAAAACTTAATAATATTGCTGCATTATAATGCAGGGACACAATGAGCAGTGAGGTTTAATGTAGCTTTCTCTGTGCAATTACCCATCCATGAAGTTCCTTTCCTCTTTTTTTGTGGGTAGGTTTTGTTGCCTCATGCTTGTATTGTTTCTTCACACACCTCCTTCTCTTCCCCTATAGCTCCTGTTGTGTTTTTGATGACAAGTCAGTCTTTTAAACAGCTGAAAATAATGGAACTATATAATTGATTTGATACTAATGGAAACTGACCATGAGCAGTGTTTCCATCTAGCATGCTTCATAATTATTGAATTACACTGTTATGAATTGGTGTATCCAGTTTGACAATCACAAATGGAATACTATTTTCATTAGGATTTTGTGGGAATCTTCATCAGGCATTTTCTTAGATGGCGAATAAGGAGGCGCAGTGGAACTTGTGAAATGGTGGCAACCATGCTGTTCCCCACGATACATCCTTCTTCTTCTGTTTTACAACATTATAACATTACTGCCCATGCACAAAAAAAGAGGTTCTTTCACTGATGAAGTACATGACAATACATTTAGCATGCTTCATAATTACTGAATAGCACTGTTATGAATTAGCATATTCTGTTCAATTATTGTGGGCCATTTTCTGTGTTGGTTTCCCACAATACATCCCACGATACATCCAGCCTTTTTTTGTGTGTGTGTGTGCAATGTTATATTGCCAATGAAGTACATGATGACACGGCCACACAACCCCTTTTCGAAGGACGTGCAGAACACATGGGAAAGGTCGGATCCGAATTCAAGAAAAAATTCCCTAAAATAAATGCCTTTTTGCGGAAGGGGTGCCACAAAGTTAGAGCATCAGCTGAGGATTCAACTCACAGGGAAACAGCAGCAACACTGAGGTGTGGAAAAGGTCATAGCCTCTACTAGTTTTTGAATGAGTATGTGGGGGGGGGACTGAAAACTTGCAAGGTACAACTATATCTAATAATAAACTGGCTGCCCCTTGTGGATGACAAAATTGGGTAGTAGAAAAGTACAAGAGTCCAATAGCAACTTAAAGGCTAACAAAAATTGTGGCAAGGTGTGAGCTTTCATGAGTCACTGCTCACTTCTTCAGATACAGCCAGAATGGGAGTCCTTATATCTTGGATAGTGGAGTGATTTCAGATGCCGAATGACAATAGCAGACAAATGACAATAGCAGGCAGGATCGGATTTAGGTGAGATGTGCAGAGGGGTAACAGGCATGGAGAAACCAGCATTGGTAATGAGACAGGAAACCTGGGTCTTGATTCAGTCCAGGAGGATGCATTGCCTTGAGCTTCATTATCAGTTGCAATTCAACAGTCTCTCTTTTTAATCTCCCATTAAATTCCTTTGTGAGTGAACTGCTACTTTTAGGTCAACAACTGAATGTCCTGGAGATTAATGTGTTCCAGGAACAAAAAAAAGGGGGGGGGGGACTTAACCCTAAAACCTGGGATCAAGAACCTAAAAAAGTAAGTCAAACAGAATAGAGGGTCAACAATAAAAACTTAATGTGTATAGTATAAAAATATACATGTATTTATTAACAAAGAATTAAAAAACATATAAAGGCCCATTCACACTTCATGTAAAAATACCAGAATTTAGCACACAAGGGCTAATGGATGATCTGACACGGTTCAGCCTGTATAGGCCTTCTTCAGAGGTCAAACACAAAGAGGAGCATATTGGCTTCTATCATACTACAGTACAATCATGCAATTATGCAACATAGCTACAAGACGGTCCCACTGTTAACAACCTTGCTCAGGTCTTGCAAACCAGAGGTCGTGGTTTTCTTTATTGAGAAAATCCATCTCAGGACGGTCTTCCTTTTTTCCTACTGCCTTCAACTTTCCCTAGCACTATTGTCTTTAGGTAGGGTTTCTTTTTTGATACAATAAACATTACTAGGTTTATATGGAACCAGAAAAATGCCCATCAGGGACTGAAAAGAAAAATGGTTCCTTGCTTTTTACCTGTATAATAAAATCTTTGGTTCAGGCTGCAGAGGCCTACACAAACATTCCCAGGTACAGTTAGAGTCCAGAGTCAGTGTGACCCTGTAGCAAGATAGTTTGCAGCTGTAAGGGGAAGGGGGTACCATCCTACCCATGTCTATCAATTAGCACATACCAAGCAACTGCGCTACGGATCTTGCACCAATGGAAAAGAGGCGAGGCTTATCTATAGTACAGTTTTGTTTCTTCTCCTTTGATCAATCACCCTATACATCACGGGCATCCATCCTGAACTGCTTGCTTGTGTGGACTAAGGCCCTGGGTGTCTCTGAAAGAGAGAGCCGCTTTGATTGCTGAAACTAACAGTTTGAGATGAACCAACATTGTGTAACTTGGAATCTTGTTGTACTGTACTAGCTAAGCTGGATAAGCATAGTTTGTTGTTTTATATTCCTTCACAGTCTTGTCTATTTTTATCTGATTTTTGCACCTTAAATAAAGTAATTATATTTTTACAAGTGGAGACCTGCAAGAAACTTGCAGGATAGTTATCCCATTCCTCACACCTTTGCTTCCTCCCTTCTCCCCCTACCTCTCTCACACTCTTTCTTTCTTCTGCCCCCCCTTTCTTACTCTCTCGCTCTCCTCCATGTATGTTACTTCCTCTCTCTTTCTGACCTGTCATCATTCCCTTTGTTTTTCTGCCTCCCCACCTCATCACTCTTTCTCTCTCTTTCTGCCTCCCACCTCAAATCCCACCCTCCCCAGGCTCCACCTCTCAAATGTCTGGGAATTTCCCAACCTGGAGTTGGCAACCCTATTTCCTTCCCACTCAACAGCCAACCTACCTTTATCTGTCTTCAGCTTTCTATCTCCACCCCCCTCCCCTGCAGCCTCTACTTAGGAAAATTACAGTCTTTCTCCACAATGGGGACTAAAGCAGCTTACATTATTATTTCCTCTTTGTTATCTGCACAACAACCCTGTGAGGTTGGTTAGGCTGAAAGTATGTGACTGGTCCAAAATCTCCCAGTCAGCTTCCACTGCAAGATGGGGATCTGAACCTGGGTCTCGCAGATCCCAGTCTGAAGCTCGAACTGTTGCACCACAATGGCTTTCATACGGTGGCTGCTGATGAACTGTAGCAAAACAGCTGCGCCTAATTAAGTCATGCAAATCAGGTGGTATCAAGTCACACAGAGGGTGCTGCCTAGGGATGCCAGCCTCCAGATGGGACCTGGGGATCCCCTGGAGTTACTGCTCATCTCCAGACTACAGAGATAATTTTCCATGGAGAAAATGGATGCTTTGGAGGGGGGAGTTTATGGCATTGTACCTCACTGAGGTCCCTGTCCTCCCCAGGCTCCACCCCCAAATCTCCAGGAGTTTCCCAGCCTGGATCTGGATCTGCTGGTGGTGGCCGGGGGGGGGGGGGGTACTTGGCAAGCCTAGACTGCTGCCAGTAAAAACCCTGCTTTTTACTGACAGAAACAGTTAGAGCCTCTTCCCCTCCCCCGAACATTCTAATCTCCTCACAGTTGATGTCTGGAGTTGGTGCCATTTCAAAAGGTATTTTGGGGGATTCTACGGTCACTGAAGGTTTTTTTTTAACTTTTCGGATTTTTCTGCACACAGGGGGAGTGCCCCCCATGTGTAGGAAAACCTACCTGCCTCCCAGGTGCCCCCCCTGCGCGGATTTAGGTATCCTCACACAGGGGGCGCCTTCAGAATTAGATATATAGATCTTGTTGTGGTTTTGCCTTCACTGACATCAAAGCCTTCTTCCAGAAGCCTTGGCCTTTGACCACCTACCTGGTAACTGAATTTTGTTTGAAAACTCAGTCTGCAGTCCTACTATGCAGGGCTGACTTTTCTTGTTAATTCCCTGAAAGGCTTAGAGACTTGTCCTTTACCTCCTAAACTGCTGGGTTAGACAGAAAGGACTGGTGGCACCTACCAAGGCTAGAATGAGAATAGCCTCTCCTTGGTATTTTTGTAACTTTGTTTTGCAGCAACGCTCCCTTAACAAAAGTTCTTAATTTGGGTATGGATAAGGACTTTTGACAGGGACTACTTAGTTTCATTGGATATTATGGTAGGAGAAAAGCTTCCAGAAAAATCTACGAATAAGAAAGGGAAAATTTAAAAGCATTCTAGGTATCTATGGAATAAATGCAATAGGAGGGTGAGGGTGAAATGATGCAGGGTATTCACAGCATGTGATAACTGTGCATTCCTCTAAACAGTACAACTGAATTATGTAGCAATCATGTAAAGAATACAGAATATATTAGCAATCATGTAAAGAATATAGGCTGATTATAGGACAGCACCAAAGTAATTACTTTAGGAAGTATACAACTTTGGTCTGCACACACAGCAGATCTGTGGAAAATCTATGGTCGCTTCATACAAGTGTTAACATTTTGCCCCTATTTTATTAGAAAAAAAATGTTCCTTCTATGTACTCAGAGCTTATATACCCACTTGGAATAAGGCCCGTTGTGGAAATAAATACAACGGGCTCTAGAAAGAGACTTTGGGCAGGTGCCCCAGCCTTGGGCATTCAACATCGATTTTCTATGGCAATGTCAACAGGGTATAATGACCAAGAGTCCACCGTTTTCTCCAGGGGAACTGATCTCTGCCATCTGAAGAGCAGTTGTAATCCTCTTTATCTGCCCCTCAGCTTTTCATCTCCTCCCCCCTCCCTGCAGCCTCTACCTAGGAAAGGTACAGTCTTTCTCCACAGTGGGGACCCAAGCAGGAGGGAAGCGACCTCAGTGGGGTATAATGACTAAGACTCCAACCTGCAAATCAGCTGTTCTCTCCAGGGCAGCTGATCTCTGCCATCTAGAGAGCAGTTTTAATTCTGAGTGATCGCCAGCCATCACCTGGAGATTGGCAGCAATGGTTTCCCAGGAGGTCCACCCCACCCTTTTGGGGGTGGACACTATGGCATTCGATTCAGCTGAGGCCTCTCCCCTGCCCAAACTTTGGCTCCTGTAGACTCCATCACAAAATATCCAGGAGTTTCCCAACCTAGAGCTGGCAACACTAGTCAGGACTGACCCCAATGAGTTCCCCACAAAGGCCAAAGTAGGCCTGGAAAGGGCCTCCTGCCTTTGCCTTTTTACCGACAGAACCAAGCTTGGTTGCCTAGCAACAGCCACTGAGGATAAAGTTAGCCCCACAGCAGGAGGAAAAGAGTATGGTTTGACAGCTGGTGGCTCACCTCAGTAGCCAGCCAGCCATGGAGGAGTCAAGCCAGAGAAGCATCTTCGTCAGGAGAGACAGCTGTTTTGGCAGTTTATTCTGATGGGGAAGACTGGCCAAACCAGCAGTGGGCGGAAGAGAGGAGCGGACCCAGCACCAAGCCAATGGCATGCAAGTACCTAGCCAACGGAGCGCACAGCACAGCCAATGGGAGAGCTGGAAAGTTCAAATACATTACTGATTTTATATATATCAGATTTACTTAGGTCAGTGATCTTCAACCATTCCATTGTCAAGACCCATCTTCAGCTCCTAGCAACAGCACAGAAAGTACTGAGCTGCAAAGCTTGTGACAGAGTTGAGTGCCTTTACAGTAACTGTGGCCCTGTCCCATGGAGAGGGCACCTCAGCATCACAAAAATGTGTAGAACACCAGAAGGCCAACTGATGTGGGGGGGAAGTGGCCAAGCTATGCCTCATGATGGGGAACAGAGAAAAGGGAAGGGAAAGTGTTTGTGGGAGGGGCCTTTGGACCTGCCTGAGCTAGATTTATTTCTCGCTGCTCCTTTCTGTCTATAGTAAAATTGTGTAAAGATTATGACTGAATTACTAAAATTAGTAAAACTACTACAATATAAAATATACTAAAAAGTCCAATTAAAATGTCCCAAATAAAATATCTAACCAGCACCACATCTGCTCCAATCTACTTGGTCTCGGGAGCAGCTCTATAATTGAGGATGGTTGAGGATGCAGGTTGTGCTGCCCATCCCTTCCTCTTATCCCTTGCTGCCATGGCCAGTTCTTCCTCACCTTGCCCCTTCCCCACTGAGGAGATGAAACAGTTAACACTTATGCCTCCACACCATGGCAAATCACACACATTGACAGAGGCTTCTCAAATGACTTCAAAGAGACCTCATGAGCAGGAAGCCCCATTGGGTACCTATGGCTTGTTGATTGTGTTTAAAGTTTGGGACTATTTGTAAATTACACTGTGTTTTAAATTCTGTAAATTATTGTTTTATGGTATTTTAATTATTGGAAGCCGCCCTGAGCCAGCTTGTCCGGCAAGGCAGGGTAGAAATACAAGTAATAAATACATAAATAAAGACACCTGGGGAAGACAGAAGGAAAGAATATTAGCTGCTGAGGAGAGAGAGTAGGGAGAAGTAATGGGAGGGTGGGGGTGGCAGCAGGGATGGGGGTTTCAGGCAGCACCCCTTGATGAACTGCTGCTGTTCACTCCTAAGGCTACTGACAGAGGTCAGGAACTATCTAGTGTTCTGAACCACAGTCCATTACTGTACACCTTGGCACTCATTATGTACAATACACTGACCCCTAGACAGCAGAAATTATAGTAACTTCAGGGGCCAGCTATTACCTAATGTACAAAACCACTGGACTGGAGTCTGAAATGCAGGCAAACCAGACCTGTTATGGACCTAGCACTCACAGATCCATTCTTCACTTTTTGTTATCCCTTTTGTTAATGGTGAATCCTTATGATGCCCAAAATGCATTTAGCCTACATCCCATTTTAACTGTACTCTGATTAATAACTTGTACACACACCACATGTCTCCATGTCTCATGTCTCCATGTCTCATATATAAACATTTATTGTCAATTGCTTTTTAAAGTGGGTTATTGTATCAGTATTTAGAAATTCTATTTTTGAAACACCTACATGAGAGGCCAGGAGGAAAAGGTGTAATATATTAATAGGCTGTTTTCTGCTCAGTGTGTTCGATTAGTAGTGTGCAAAATGGTAAGCAGCACAGCTGTAAGTAACAGGTAGTTTAAGGCTTCTGTCTGTATTTCATAATCGTCCATTGCCTTTGAGGGGCAAAAATTACACTTTACAAAGCTGTGTTAAGTATACATTTCACATAATTCTCTAATGGTGCCCATGCATAAATTCCTCCTTATTCTTCAGTTTCTCACGTATTGCTGTATACTTGGTTGAAATTTAAGATAATTTCCCCCTAGCAAGGTTTTTTTTTTTAATATGCAGAAGCTTTGCTTAGGTGTTGATATGTGGATCTGCACTATAGCCTGTAAGTCATACAATCCATGGGCACTTTCAGACATTATCTTTTGTGGATGATAAATACTGAAAATCAGAACACCAAACACTTGCAACCCCCATATTCAGTAAGCCTATTTCTATTGCCTATTACTGCTATTCAACACAGGTGACACACCTATCAATGTGACAAAAATGCCACTATATCTCTAAAACACTGTACTAGGAAGTACTTTTACTCTCTCAGGCAACTCTTTTTGTGGCTCCTGGATTGGTACAAACTTTGCTAGGAACAATATCTCAAAGAACCACTAGAATGCTTTGTGTCTGTCCCCTCCCTCCCCTACCTAAATATTCTGAGTGTACTTGGAAGGATTGTACTATTCTAAGGACTCATTTGGAGGAAATGAATTGTTTCAAGGGTTGCTAAGATGGAAAATCAGCAGCAAAAACACATTTCTGGTGACTGTTTTGCAGATCAACATAGCTACATGGTGATAATCTGAACTGTTCTACCTGCTACACTGCAAATCTAGATACAATAAATTTGCACAGAAATCTACTGCATTTGCTTTTAAGTAAAACAATTTCTACATGGTCAATTAATTTACAGGGAGGGAAATGACATACAGTATTTTAAAACAAATTTTGAAACCCCATTTTCGTAATATATACATATACACCAATGCAAGTAGTATACCAAAGAACACCATCTTTCAAATTTCTATTTGGAAAGCACAGAAAAGCGATCACTGGAGACAATAATTGTACTTTACCTTCCTTTTTAAATTTCATTTCTAAGTGTTCAGTATCCTGTTTGAACACTTGACACATAATAAATCTGCTGCACTCACAGCAGTCTCAAAGCAAGATTTTTAAGCTGGCACCCATTTCACTCCCAGGAATGCAAAGTCAAGCAATTTCCGCACTATGCCTTTCAGGAAAATTTCATCTAACTAGGTATCACATTCGCTTATAAAAATGTAAACCACAAACTGAAAGAACATTATTTTTCCTTCATCTTGCCATATTTTTCCATCCAATTTGTGGGTTTCCATGAAAAACTACTAAGTATCTAACATATAGTCCCCCTACAACATCAGCTACAAATTTTAAAGTACTGTTATTCACTCTTACACTTCAGGAAAATTATTAAGAGCAGTCAGGGGGATGCCCAACAACCTACAAGATGTGATGCTTACTAACAGACCCTTCAGGAAAGAGCTAAACAATTCAGAATATACATGAACAGATTAAGCCAAAAAGGAATAACAAGGAGAAGTAAAGATTCACAAGACTTACCTACTCGGAAGTTGGGTGCTGTCAAGGTATCAGCAGCATGCCCGTTTTCACTAATCAGTGTGGTAGTGTTTCCTTTTTCACAGCTGTTTTGACAGGTGCCTTTTTTACAAGTCACCTTACAGATGCTGGGTGTAAAGACCACCTTGATACGTCCTGTGTGATTTCCCACTGGAAGCAGAGGCAAAGAGAAAAAGAAGAACAAACAAATCACTTTGGTAGCCATTAATTTCCTTCAAATGTTTTTTTTAAAGATTTTTTAAAAAGCAGAAGTTCCAGATGGAGGAGGGCAGTCTTCAGTGCTCTCTCCTCGATATCCAGTGGTGTCTCTGAAACAGGAGTAGGAAGCTTAGCAAACAGGAGGACTCCGGGATCCACTCCAAAACCACATTTAAAGTCAAGTCACTGGAGTGGGATTAGTAATCACAATGCTGCATTTTATTCACAGTCAAAGAGCAATACCAAGGGCATGACAGCTTAAATAGCCAACCCTGACAAGCAGATGTAATGTAAAGCGACTGGCTGTTCACCTAGGGGTGAATAAACTCTTGCGTCCTCCCCTCCTGCATACTTTTCCTGTTTCTACACTTATTAAGTCACTATTTGTAGCCCGACCCCTGGAAATGTTTCAGGCATGCCGCATGTCTCAAAACATCTGTCTCAAATCTCCTGGCACCCCTGCCTGAAGTGAACAAATCCTGTGACGCAGCTGCCGGGAACCTCCCCCCCCCCCCCCCCGATTCTTGGACCAGTTACACCATATGGATTTACATATTATAGGTTTACTTTGACGTCAATTGCTAACACTTAAACCTAGTTTTTAATTGTAAGAGATTGACAGTGGATAGCTACAGGATAAAACTGTTTCAGAGCAGCACCTGTAACTAACAGAGAGTGGAGTGGTCTGGGAGTCCAACATTTTAGTTTGATTTCTTCTTAGGAGACAGGAATATATACAAAATCTCTTAATTTTCAGAATGGTTATATATACATATATATTTCATATATATGAAAATATGTTTTTTCAGAATGGTTCTATTTCAGAATGGTTATATATTTCACAATCCTGTGCTTTTAAAAGCATATCCTTTTGTTTTGTGTTGTTTTATTTAAAGACTAGAAAGATTTCTGAAATTGTCTCTGTTTGGCCTCCTTGTTAACAATTCAATGCAGTCATTACTTATTAGCATTTATAGATAACATTAACAACTCACACAACTGCAAAAACTGCCCCAAAGCGGATTTCTTCACAAGCCATATGTTTATTTTAATCATTCCTGGGTTGCCCCACTTTTTCCTGATCCTACCGTTTTTCCTCTGCAAAATGTTATGGGTAAAGCCCAGGAAAATAACGAATACTTCCTAACATCAAAAGAATATAATGTTCTATTATTTTTGGCTTTTAGTAAGAGGGAATGAAAGTAAAAACACTGTGCTAACTGATTCATCTGCAGACAGTAGCAATTAATGTTTTCACACCAGCTGCATAGCAAATGCTTAAGCTAAACAAGTAGTTTTTAAACTCTGCTACAACATGCTTCTCTGAGTCAGTATTAAAACTTGTGAATTTATTCTCCAAATACAAGAGGACCTTGTTTACACATTACTTGTTTGTGCAAATGTAATGTGCTCATACATCACAGCTACTTAGAAATCATGAGGACACTTTCATCCTATGTACATGGTTGATGGAAGCCACTGTGGGACCAATAAACAGGCTGTACAATATTCACAGCCAATTTATCACTTTGCTCGGCAGGTCTCTTTTGACTAGGGGTCTTCCACTTTTTCAGACCTGGGACCCCACTTTAACCCCCAAGTGGCAGCCTGTGACAGGAAGTCACATGACATCACCATCATGAGACAGAACAGAGCAACCACCATCTATGAGCCTGCTTATGTTAAACAAAATTTCTCCATTGCTGAGTCACCTCACCACCTTGCTGTTCCTAAGTCAGGAGGAGGCAAGGTATCTATATAAACACACTAGAAGCAGGCCTTCCAAAAAGCAGCAACCAAAATAGCAGTTGTATAACGGCTTGCATTCAGCAGATGTGCTTCATGAACCACCTGAGGGTTTCTACTCATAGGCTGAAGGCAATGCTTTGGAGGGATACTTTTCATATATATGGTTGTATACATATTACTTTAGTTACCATGTGGATGCATACTAAGCTAAAACAAAAGCCAATATATCTAGCTGCGATCAGTCTAATTACCAGCTCTTATAAGTCAGCTGTGACTTGACAGCAACAACAACAAACAGCTTATACATGATGATCCCACCACCCTTCAATGTAATTACCATCTGCTATATTTTATAGCACCTTCCTGGGATCTTCACCTTCCTGGGATCCAAGATCACTGCAGACGGTGACTGCAGCCATGAAATTAAAAGACACCTGCTCCTTGGAAGAAAAGCGATGGCAAACCTAGACATTATAACAAAAAGCAGACACATCACCCTGCCGACAGAAGTCCGTATGGTCAAAGCCATGGTATTCCCAGTAGTGATGTATGGTTGTGAGAGTTGGACTATAAGGAAGGCCAAGTGCCGAAGAATATTCTTTTGAATTATGGTGCTGGAGAAGACTCTTGAGAGTCCCTTGGACTGCAAGGAGATCAAATCAGTCAATCCTAAAAGAAATCAACCCTGACTGCTCCCTGGAAGGCCAGATACTAAAGCTGAAGCTCAAATACTTTGGCCACCAAATGAGAAGGGAGCACTCGCTGGAGAAGTGAGAAATGAGAAGCTTTCCCTGAAGCTGGGAAAGATTGAAAGTCAAAGAAGAAGGGGACAGCAAAGGTTGAGATGGTTAGACAGTGTTATCGATGCAACAAACATGAAATTAAGCAAACTCCAGAACACAACAGAAGACAGGAGGGCCTGGCGTGATGTGGTCCACGGGATCGCAAATATTCAGACTCAACTGTGCGACTGAACAACAACAAATATTTTAATGACAGAGTCATTAAATGAACACCTTTTCTGTTTTTTTTTTGTTGTCTTAAGAAAGATTTTAGGAAGGATAGCAGAAGAACATCAAATCCTACACTACCCTAGGCAAGCTATTTCTATAAACAAGACTTGAAGCAGGCATAGCTGAAATTTATCAAAAAAATAACAGATTTCACACATTCTAGCTTAACCATTTATAACTGATTTACTTTCTCTCTTCATTGGTTTAAATCTGTAACATTTCAAGCCAAAACTGAGGAGATAACCTTCAACCAATGTTCCAAGGAACATTAACAATACATGTAACTGAAATCACAATTAAAAGGCACCAGAGTAGCTAAAATTCAACAGCACCAAAACAAAAAACCCCACAAAAATTAAAGTCAGTAAAAGGGATGGATGAATAAAAAGGGTTTCACTGGGCAACCCTCCCCAGCTATGGGGAGAGAATTCTTTAAAGGAGGCACCAAGGCAGAAAAGGCCTCCCCAGAGGACACCCACTTCAACTCAGAGTGGGGCACATAGTAATACACCTCTTGCATACAGTCTCAATTGGCAGGGAAGTTTTTCTGAAGTTTTGCCTTTTCAAAAGCCAAAATATATTTTATAAGAACTAGCTTGACACTTTCCTGATAATCAGGCAAAAAATGATGGTTAATTGTTAAGGGAGCTAGATTTCAAACTTCTAAGAAAATTCTTTTTTAAAACCCCACCATTTTAATATTTTATTTGGAAATGTCTTGATTAAAAAAACAAACCTTTTCCTAGAAAAACTGTAACAATTTCTGACCTTTATTTCAACATGCTTTTGCAACAATTTTTCTTTTAGGAAGTGATTTAATTAAAACAATATGCTTAGTTGAATAACCACTATCAGGCTAGCCCAGTCTGGAAAAACTGTAGTACTGTACTAGGGCTCGCAACTGCAAATCAGCAGTGCCACAGTATGGTTTAAACTAAGCTTTGACCATATTTATGTGATTAAACAGTGCTGGTTTTCTTTAGCCATAACTCTACATCTGCAGTACAATTCAGTAATGTAAAGAAAATCGATGATTCCTGGTAAATATCCTAAGGAAACACAAGAACTATTTAGAAGCCTATAGGCACAGATATCTATGAGGGAAGTTGGGGGGGGATAGTTATGAAGCGCATAATTCCAAGAGTCTACTACCAATTCTCTTTCCCCACACATCTATATAGCATGTCATACCAATAGTGCAACCATATCATTTCTGTGCAGACTTTGCACAAATAACTCATGTTAAAAAGAAAAATTCAAAATAGCTAAAACTCCCACACAGATGAGTCCCAACAACAGCCATGTTTGGAAATGACTATTTAGGGATCAAAAATAGAAAGCTGCATAAAACATTTTTGCAATTAAAACAAGCAGTTCAGAATACTATTAAAAATGGGGATCAACAGACGTGATGCATACTTGCACAATCTCCCTGAAAGATGAATACTGCGTTTCCCAATGTACTATCTTCCCTACAATTATGAAAATGAACAGCTACATGATGTCAAAGGCTTGGATATTATGACCTCATAACCACGCATATATGAGTAAAATATGTTCAGAGGTTGCAAAACAAATCAAATAATACAAAAACAAGTAATAAAGGAAGCATTAAGCAAGATCTCTACCAGGTGAATCTCAAATAGTTTTCCATAGCTTTCTCTCCTGTTCTAGTGGCTTGGGGGGCACTCTTTGGCCAGATTCATGATTCCATTAACTGTTTTGTTATTGTACCTCTGGATAAAGCTGACTTTTGAAGAAATGTAGTCAAATAAAAAAGCTGGAACACTTATTGCTCTTTTATTAATTTCATCTATAGCATATTGAATCCTACTGATTTTTGTTTAAATATTTGTCAAGGTACTGATCAGTAATTTATTTTATAGCATCTATTAATATCAAAATCACCAAACCTATGTGAACATAAATTTGTCACATTCATATACCACTGTGAAAATCTTTAACAGAAGGTGTTTTTCAAACAAGCTATGAGATAATCATTATTTGTTTACCTTGTATTGCAAAACAGCAATTTGGGGAATAAACAACCATTCAATGGAACTTGCACAGGAAAGGATACCAGTGGATTGTGCCATTTGTTACTAGGAGAAAGTGAGAAGTCTCTTTTTAAAACTGACTTTTTACTGATTTATTAATTAAAAGGGACATGACTAAAACTGATAATGTTATGATACTGGCAGACTTCAACTACTCTCTCATTGACTGGGTAAACATGTGCATGAGTTGTGCTACAGAAACTAGAATCCCATGCATCATAAATGACTGCATACTGGAAAAGAACCAGAAAGAGGGGTAGTGATCTTGGACGTGGTTCTGAGTGGGGCTCAAGACCTAGTGAGAGATGCAGACATTGTTGCACCAGCTGGGAACAGTGACCACAATTCTATTAAGTTCAGCATCCAGGTCAACAGAAAGTTACCCCTAAAGTCCAAAACTGTAACATTCAGTTTTAAAAGAGGGAACTCTACAAATATGAAGGAAATAGTTAGAAGCTGAAAGGGAAATACAAGAGAGTCAAATCCCTAGAGGGTGCTTGAAAGCTATTTAAAACAACACTAATTAAAGTACAGATAGAATGGATTTCTCGGTAAGGTCTGGCACTGCCAAGTCTAAAAGAATGCCTACATGGTTAACAATACATGCCAAGGAAGCTTTAAAAAGTAAAATGACTTATTTTATTGCTATCCCTACCAGTTTTGATTTAAAAAGCTGAATAGCTGATTTTAGTTTCTGGGGGAAATTAGTCAAACGATAGGCCTCAAAGAGAGGTGGGGTAATAAGCGCAGATCTGCTATCAATGTTTATGGAGACAGTCCCCTTAAGATTTCTGGTTAATAACCAGTCCAAATTCTAAAGAGAAATGGGATTTAAAAAAAAAGAAAAATAGTAATTTAGGTATTTACACTCAAATTAAGGATGCAAGCGTACAAGAAGAAACAAAAAGAAGTTAGCAAACAGATAGAGGGGTGGGAAGGTTGGGGGTAGTACTATACCTATCCAGATGTGCAGGAGTCCACTGCTGGAAAGGGAGGTGACCCAAACTGTGGGGTTTTGGAGTGGATCTCTACTGTAGGATGCCTCAGAGTGACACACCCTCGAGGCCATGTGCTTTGGTGGATATCGACACTGGAAAACAATGCAGACCTTGAGGGGCTTGCCCCAGGTAAAGACAAAAGATTACCTGGACCAATGAGGGGTTCCAGGGGGTGTGGTGCCAGGAGGGGCAGAACCTAGGTGTGACCAGAGGTCTCAGAGGGGCAGAGTCTAGATTCACAATAGCAATGATGGGATTAGCCATGTGCTGGTTGGCTGTACTAGAGCTGGCTGAATGGGTGTGATGACCACTGATGGTCCTGCCAAGGCAGATTGAATAGGTTCCCAGGTTTAGACAAAAGATGGAAGATAGGTCCCTGATTAGCATCAGAAAGGATTGCTACAAATTTGAATGTATCAAATTTGAATGTATGGTTTATCTCGGTATCCTGGGGGAAGGAGCAGGAAGGACAGTTGTAGAGAAAAAGGATTTTCACATAGACATAGGTTTCACACAAAAGGGCTAGGTGAAGCTCTGGAGACAGAAGGGTTAATCGCCAGGTGGCCTCTGAATAGCCTTTAGAAATGTAGATACTTTAACTTGTTTCATATGCATACTTGGCTGGGTGGGGGGAAGACTGGAGGTTGGCTTCAAGGGCTGCCTTGTGCCACCTGAAAATGGTGACCCTTTTCCCAGAGCTTTGGCTTGCTTTGTGGTTCATTCTGAGAATGCTTTCCTTGGTCTGACTTTGTGAGTCTCTGGTTCAGATTAGAAGTGGGGTGCCCCATTATTGGGGCTACACAAGAGTAAGGCAGCGCCTTTGGGCTACATTATCCCCTATAAGGCTGGCAAAGATTTATAAGTCTGATCCAAGCAGATGCTGATTCTGTTAAGACAACAAAGCAGATTTCTTTCACATGTGGTAGTCTTGTATTTGTGCCTCCAACTTCTGGAAACAAGTGATGAAATTACTATCAATAGGGTTGGGTATACAGATTTTTTATAAGCAAGAGACATTATTGCTGACTTATCTTCCTCATGTTCCCAGAAATCAGCAAAGAGTTGCTTTGCGTATGATTATTTCTACTAGATTGGTCTTTGCCGGATATTGGAAGCAAAATAATACCACTAATCTACAAGAATGGTTACTGAAAGTAAAGGAAATTTATACTTTGATGAAATTAATTGCTTACCAGAGTAATAGAGATGTAATTAGAGCAATACAAAAACCAAAGCTGTTAATTATATAATTATATTTAACAGAAACATTGAAAACTGCTAGAATAGGATTCTCTACGTTCATGAGACAGGGTGGATTGCAATTTTGTATGGCAATATATTCTATGTGTATTCTGTATCTCTTATTTGTATTTTTTATAATTGTAATAAATTAAAAAAATTATAAAATGGCTTCTTTTCAAAAGGGAAAGGTCTGCCCCAATGAATTGAACAGGAGGGACCATAGGTTCTGGCAAAAGAAATATAAGTCAATAATTAGGCATGCAAAAAGAGATTTTGAGGAGCAGGTTGCTCCTCAAGATAAACAATAACCTCCTCAAGATAAACAAGATAAACAATAACCATTTCTTTAAATATATCTGGAGCAGGGAACCAGACAGAGAAGCAATTGGGCTTTTGGATGACCAAGGAATAAAGGGATTGCTACAGGAAGATATGCAGATGGAAGAGAAGCTCAATTAATTCTTTATTTCTGTGTTCACTGTGGAAATTGTGGAACATGTACTTATTTTCAGGAAGGGAGTCTGTTCCAGGCAAATTAGGAGAAACTGTAATCAAAGATTTATTTATTTGTTTGTTTGTTTGTTTGTTTGTTTGTTTATACCCCGCCCTCCCCGCGAACAGGCTCAGGGCGGCACAGAGAGAGGCAAATACTGCTGAAGGAAAATCAGCATGGCTTCTGCAAAGGGAAGTCCTGCCTCACCAACCTTTGGGAGTTCTCTGAGAAAGTGAACAAGCATGTAGTAGACAACAGTAACCCAGTAGACATTATATACTTTGACTTTCAAAAGGCTTTTGACGAGGGGCGTGGTGACCAGCAAAGCATTCGGTCGCTCCTGGAGCAGCCTCCACACCACTATCTTGAAAAACTAGTTAAAAATAAATCGCTGCTGGAAAACATCAAAACTGGACTGGAAAAAATATCTTAATTTCAATTATTTCGACATACTCAAAGATATATAATGAGCTTCAAGAATGGTGGTGATGTTAGGTTTCCAGGGATTCCTGCCCACCATGGGAGAATCCGCAGCACTCCAATGAGAGCAAGCACCAAGGAAGACGGCAGAAACTCGTTCGGTGAGCCAGAATCCCAAGAGAAGCTCCTTTTGAGGACTTTTCCAAGAAACAAGATAAACTGCAACCTGAATACTAATTTACTTTGCATGTAGTCCAGACATACAAACTAGATGTAAGCTGAATAGATATTTCAAGATATTAGTTAAAATTTAATAGTTTATAATAGCTTAAATATTAGAAGATAAGTTAAATTATTGTGTTGAAAGTCATGGAGGGAGAAAACCTCAAGAAGAAAGTAGATAGAGTAACAATCTTTCCAAGCCCATAATAAAAGAAATATCAGTGTTTAGAGGACTGGGATTTGCCAAAACAATGGGTTTCAGCTGCCTGTAATAATTAAAGAAAAAGTGTTTAATGTAAGGATTTTCTCTTAATTTATAAAACCTGTAATTGTTTCTTGTGCATGGAAGACAACAATAAAAATATTTTTTTAAAGGCTTTTGAGAAGGTACTTCACTGAAGACTCCTGAGTAAACATAGCAGTCACGGGATATGAGGACAAGTTTTTTATGGATTAAAAATTGGTTAAATGACAGGAAGCAAAGAGTAGGAATATATGGACAGTTCTCACAATGGAGGGAAGTAAGCAGTGTGGTCCCACAAAGATCAGTATTGGGGCCAGTACTATTTCATTTGTTCTTGAAGCTCATTATATATCTTTGAGTATGTCAAAATAAATTATCTGGAACTATCGGTGAGTAGTGTACTGGCCAAGTTTGCAGATGACACTTATTCAGGATTGTGAAAACCAAGAATGACTGTGAAAAGCTACAGAAGAATCTCTACAAACTGGGTGAGTGGGCGACAATGTGGCAAATGACTTTCAATGTTGGTAAGGAACAAAAAATCCCAACTTCAAGTGTAGGCTAAGGGGGTCTGAACTTACTGAATCTGAGAAGGGGAAAGATCTTGGGGTCATAGCAGATAGCTCAATGAACGTGTCAACCCAATGTACTGCAGTAGTGAAAAAGACAAACTCTGCGTTGGGGATTATTAAGAAACTAGAAATAAGGCCCATTGTGGAAATAAACACAACAGGCTCTAGAAAGAGGTTCTGGGCAGGTGCCCTAGCCCTGGGCACTCAGTGTCAATTTGCTGTGGTGATCTCAGCAGTGTATAATGATATAGAGTTCACTGTTTTCTCCAGGGGAACTGATCTCTGCCATCTGAAGAGCAGACATAATTCTGAGTGATCTCCAGCCCTCACCTGGAGATTGGCAGCAGTGATTCCCCAGGAAAAAATGGCTGGTTTGGAGGGTGGAGCCTATGGCATTGTACCAGTCTGGGGACCCACCCCTCCCCAAACTTCACCCTCTCCAGGCTCCACCCCTCAGATATCCAGGAATTTCCCAACCCAGAGGTGGCAACCCTATCTCCTTCCCAGCCAACCATCAACCTATTATTATCTGCCCCTGATCTCTACCATCTGGAGAGCAGTTTTAATTCTGAGTGATCTCCAGCCTTCACCTGGCAGCAATGATTCCTCAGGAGGAAAAGTAGTCTTTCTCTGCAGTGGAGACCAAAGCGGCTTACATCATTCTCCTCTCCCCCTTTTGATCTGCAAAACAACCCTGTGAGGTAGGTTAGGCTGAAAGTCTGTGACTTGTCCGAAATCATCCACTCAACTTCCACAGCAAGAACCTGGGTCTGGCAGATCCTGCTCTGAAGTGCTAACTGCTATGCCTAAGGTAGCCAACCTCCAGATGGAGCCTGAAGATTACCAGGTATCACAACTGAACTCCAGACAACAAATCTCCCCCCCTCCCGGAGAAAATAACGGCTTTGGAGGGTGGGCTCTATGGCATTCTATTCAGCTGAGGCCTCTCCCCTCCCCAAACTCTGGCTTCTGTAGACTTCACCACTGAATAGACTTCTGCCTTTGCCTTTTTACTGACAGAACCAAGCTTGGTTGTCTAGCAACAGCCACTGAGGGAAAAGTTAGTCCCACAGGTGCCAAGCAGGAGAAGTGTCTTTGTCAGGAGAGATAGCAATTTTGACAGTTTTTTTCTGTGAGGGAAGAGTATCCAGGCTGGTGGTGGGCAAGGGAAAGAAGTGGACCCAGCAGCCAGCCAATGGCACACGAGTACTCTTGAGTGGTGGTTGATGGGCCAATGGCTAATGGAGTGCACTGCACAGCCAATGGGAGAGCTGGAAATGGCCAATATGTAAGTGAATTATTATTAAAGATGGACAGAAAATAAAATGGCGAGTATTATAATGCCCGTGTACAGATCTATGGTGCAGCCTTATTTGGAATCCTGTGTGCAGTTCTGCACACACTTACGTTCTTTTGTGTTCATTGTTATATTCCTGGTTTACTACCATGATAACCATGGTATTAAATATTCCAATAACCATTAATGTGCATTTATTAGGCTGCCTTCTGCTGAGTAAGACCATGGGTCCATTTGGCTCAGTACTGTCTATTTGGATTAGCAGCGGCTAGCATTGGCTCTCTAATTCTCCAGGTACCTCAGAAACACGTCCTTCCCAGCTGTATTACTCAAGGTCATTTTAACTGAAGATGACAAGAGACTGAAGACTTTATTTATGAAATGCATATACTGTGTCACTAAACTATGGCTCCACAAATCGTACAGTTCTAAGATTTAAACCATTCCTGCTTTCCTTCAATGTATCCAGTATACATTTTGTGAAGGACATTCTCAAATACAATGTGTAATGAAACAGAGAGGGTGCCTTTTTAAAAATGCCATGTCTATTCAACTAATGAAAGTTTTAACTTCTTGTGAGCCGCCCTGAGCCAGCCTAGGCTGGAATGGGCAGGGTAGACATCAATAAAATTAAATTAAAATTTAAAAAAAATGCTGCTTAAGAGCCCTTACCATCATCCACCTTTGCCATGGTGAATGGATAAATTTCAGATCTGCCTGAACTTTATCCCATGAACTGGACACAAGCCCATGAAATCTACTGTTCAGCATACAAACAGATTCCACCATCACTAGAACATTCAATTCCAGTCACATACTCTCCAGTTCCTGGAGCATGTTAAAAGGAAACAAAAATGCACTCAGAAGAACAGAATGATGTGCACACATAGAAAATACAGGTTGCTTACCTGTAATTGGAGATCTTCGAGTGGTCATCTGTGCATTCACACCTCTGGGATAATGTGCGCCTGCGCCAATCCCAATCGGTAACTTCAAAGCCAAACAAATTTTCGCGCCAACTCCCCGATCGCGCGCCGGCTCCACTGCGCATGACCGGGGAGGGGCACGAGGATCCCGCCAGTTCCTTCTGACCGCTGCAAGCAGCCTCCAAGAAAATTATACGGGAGACCGAAAGCAGAGGGGTAGGAGAGCGGGTGGTGTGAATGCACAGATGACCACTCGAAGATATCCAATTACAGGTAAGCAATCTGTATATCTTCTTCGTGGTCTCTGTGCATCACACCTCTGGGAGACTAGCGAGCAATAAATACACCACATACCTGGAGGTGGGTGCTGAAGGTCTCACATCTGAGCTGTCTGCAGAACTGCACGGCCCACCGCCGACCGCTGATGGGTACGGACGTCCAAAGCATAGTGTCTCACAAACGTGTGAGGAGACGTCCATGTAGCAGCATTGCAGATGTCTCCCAGGGGAATGCCCTTGAGAAATGCTGTCGAGGCAGCCACTGCCCGAGTAGAGTGAGCCCGCAGGGATGCCGGTAATGGCCGCTTGGCCAAGAGGTAGGCGAGTTTTATCGTCCCAACAATCCATTTAGACAGTCTCTGAGACAATAGCTTCTGTCCCTGTCTGGGCAAGGCATACGCGACGAAGAGAGCTGGGGACTTGCGAAAGGGTTTAGTCCGATACAAGTAAAAAGACAGGGCCCTCTTAACATCAAGAGAGTGTAGGCAGCGCTGTGCCTGGTCCTTGGGTTCAGGAAAGAACACCGGCAGGGTGATGTCTGCTTTAATGTGGAAGTCCGAAACTATCTTCGGCAAGAAGGTAATATCAGGAGTCAGGGTCACTGCTTCCTGATGAAAGGTAAGATAGGGTGGGTCACATCGGAGAGCCAACAGCTCACTCACCCTACGAACTGAAGTAAGGGCCACCAGAAAAGCTACTTTCCACGAAAGAAGCTATAGGCTACAGGAAGCCATAGGTTCAAATGGTTTGCCCATTAGCTTGTTCAGCACTAGGGGCAGGTCCCACGCTGGAACAGGGGCTCTGACTGTTGGGAAGAGACGGCACATTCCCTTAAGGAATTGCTTCGTAGTGGGATGAGAAAACACAGAGTAACCATCTATTGTTGGGTGGTTAACCAAGACAGCTGAGAGGTAGACATGAAGTGATGCATGGCACAATCCTCTGTCCTTGCAAGACAAGAGAAAACCAAAGATGTCGTTGAGAGAAGATGGAATGGAAGGTCGTCCTACCGAGGCCAGGAAAGACAGGAACTTATTCCATTTTGCCTCGTAGGAACGGCGTGTAGACGGCTTACGAGCATTGAGGAGAACATCAGCTATACGAGCGTCTACTTCGGAGGACGAATTAGCCAAGCTGTTAGCTTCAGTCTGGGTATGTCGTGATGCAGCACCAGACCGTTGTACATCCAGAGAAGGTCTGGGTTCATCGGAAGGTGAGTGTAGGACCCGTTGGAGAGGCGAAGGAGGGTGGGAAACCACGGTTGCCTCGGCCACCAGGGTGTGATCAGGATTGCTAGTGGTTGTTCCGCCAGTAGCTTCTGTACTACCTTCAGTATCAATGGGATCGGGGGAAACAGGTAAATGTGTAACCCCGACCATGAGAGAAGAAGACCGTCTCCCAGGGACATCGGATCCGTGCCTGCCCTGGAACAGAAGAGGGAACACTTCTTGTTGTCTCTGGAGGCAAACACATCCACAGAAGGCTGACCCCAGAGGTTGAAGATCGGGGTCACGTAAAGAGGATTGAGTTCCCATTCGTGTAGGGATGCACGCCCTCTGCTCAAGAAGTCTGCCTGCGTGTTGAGCTGACCGGGAAGATGGTTCGCTACCAGGTAAATATCCAGCGATTGACATTCCGTCCAGAGTTCTATCGCTAAACGGCAGAGACTGCGGGACACTGTACCGCCCTGTCGGTTGATATAGTACATCGTGGTCGTATTATCCATGAGGATGGCCACTGTCTTTCCCGACAAGAGGTGTTGAAAAGACCGGATTACGTAACGGACCGCTAGTAGTTCCAGGAAGTTGATGTGATTGGAGGCTACTGATGGGTCCCACTTGTCGCCTATGCACAGATCGCCCAAGTGGGCTCCCCAGCCCCATAGGGAAGCGTCCGTGGTAATAGTAGCTGACGGAGGAGGGCGGCGAAAGGGGGCGCCTGTTTGAAGATTCTGTGGCACCTGCCACCACTCCAGGGCTTGAACCACCTGGTCCGATAAGTGGAATCTTTTGGATAAAAGGTGTAGGCTTGGCCAGAACCGGCGGAGAAACCACAGCTGCAAGGGTCTCATGTGTAGCCTTGCGAAAGGGATGACCATGGTGGTAGCCGCCATGAGTCCCAAGAGTCGCAGTATTTGACGAGCTGTCGCCTCCCGGTTCCTTCACAGAACTCTGAGGAGAGAAACAATGTCCAAGACCCTGTTGGGAGGTAGGAATGCCCTGCACTGTAGGGAATCTAGAAGAGCTCCGATGAACTGTACCCGTCTGGAAGGGGTGAGCATGGACTTCTTTGTATTTATTGTCAGTCCCAGAATCTCCAGGGTGTGGAGTGTCAGGGAGACGTGGTCTTGCAGGTCTGATGCGGAAGGAGCGATCAGGAGCCAGTCGTCCAGGTAAGGGTATAGATGGATGTCTTGCAGGCGGAGGTGGGCCGCTACTGTTGCCATTAATTTCGTGAAGACACGAGGTGCCGTCGAGAGACCAAATGGTAGTGCCTTGTACTGGAAATGACGTAGCAAAGCGTAAAAAGGGTCTGTGGGAAGGATGAATGGTCACATGGAAGTATGCATCCTTCAGGTCCAGCGTCACCATCCAAGAGCCCGCCTCCAGCAGAGGTAGGATGATCTGGAGGGTGGTCATTCGGAACTTTTTGTACGTTATGAACGCATTGAGGTTCCGAAGATCCAGGATGGGTCGGAGGCCCCCGTCCCTCTTTGGCACCGTGAAGTAACGGGAGTAAAACCCCTGTTGAAACTGCTGGACTACTACCGGTTCTATCGCATCCTTGCTCAGCAGGGTCTCGACCTCGGTTGTTAGAGTGTCGGATGGGGGAGTGACCACGAAGTAAGGTTCCATAGGGATCTCGAAGAATTCTATTCTGTATCCCTCAGAGACGACCGAAAGTGCCCACTTGTCCGAAGTAATGCGTTGCCATGCTGTCAGGAAGGGTGATAGACGGGTGGGGTTGTCGGAGCAGGGGTGGGAGTCAAAAACTTTGTTTGCTCGGTTTGGGAGGTTTCGCCTTAGACGCTGGAGCAGTTGGGAAGCGAGACTTGTTGTTATAGGACTTTTGTTGGTAGGTAGATGGTGGTGACCTCTGCCATTGTGGTTCAGCGGGAGGTCTTTGTGACTGCTTCTTGGGCCATGATCTTTGCCATGTTTCTGTTTCTGCTGTTTAGGTTGAGAAACTCCCAAGTTGCGGGATGTCTTCATGCTTTTACCAAGCTCGTGAAACACTGTGTCTGTCGTTGAGCTGAAGAGACCGTTCCCTTCAAACGGCAGATCTTCCACCAAGGTCTTGGTGTCTTGAGGAAGAGAGGTGGATCTCAACCAGGCATGGCGTCTGATGGACACTGCTGATGTGAGCGTCTTGGAGGTTACTTCCGCCGAATGCTTGGAGGCCGAAAGTTGGAGCTTGGCCAGAGACATACCTTCCTTCTGAATCTTTCTGGCGTTGCGTAACTTGTCCTCTGGGAGATGGGCAATGAGCGCAGTCATCTGCTCCCAGAGCGAGTACTGATATCTGCTCATGCAGGCAGTGTAATTTGCTATCTTTAGGCCCAATGCACCCGCTGAATAAATGCATCTTCCAAAGGAATCTATTCTGCGTCCTTCTTTGTCTAATGGGGAAGAGTGCCCACTACGACCCTTGGTGGAGGGTGTCACAACCACTGAGTTGGGTTTGGGGTGGACAAACAAAAATTCTGCCCCAGGCTCCTGTACATGTGATCTAGGCATTTGCTGGAGATGGGGGTAGACGAGGGATGAGGCCAGGATTCTTTGGCCGTAGTCATCAGGACCGATATGAGTGGGAGGGCCACCGGTGTGGATGTATCCATCTGCACGATATCGAAGATGGAGTCTGTGGCTGTCGGAGTCGGTTGGGCCATGGCCAAAGCCAGAGAGTGTGCCATCCTTTTGATTAGTTCTCCGTAGGGTTTCACATCCTCGAAGGGAGAGATTGGGAGGTTTTCGGTGACCTACGTGTCGGGAGACGGGTTTTGCGGAAGCGACTCGTCTTCTGACACTGAAGATGCCGGAGACCTCGGTGCCGAATGGTCAGATGGCGAAAGAGGGGTCGGACTGGACAGGTCCTGCGTTACCGGTAACGGACGAGGATCGGTGTCGGGTGTCCGTTTCGGTGCTGGTGTCGGTACTGATGAGGGTTCTCGGTACTGAAACACTCTAGAAGAGGTGGATTGCCGATCCCATTTGGTGGGATACCATTGGGGCGGAGGTGGGTAGGAGCCGTAGAGGTATCGCCACTGCTGGATGTCCCACGGTACCGGTGGAGCTGGAGAGCAGTAGTCCTTATCCCCCCTCGGTACCAATGGTGGCTTCGCCTCGGCGTCGGGGGTCTCCCGAGGGACCTGTGTAAGGTCTATGTCGAGGTCGGAGTCAGTCAAGGTGATCGGTCGCGGCATCGGGGAGGACGATCTACCCCTGGGTCGCTCACGATCTGTCGGGTCAAGCTGGCCGAGCCCGGGCTGGGCTGAGTCGAGCGCACCGCGCGTCGACGAAACACTCGAAGATTTCTTGTGCTTCAGCTTGCCCTTCTCCTCCTTGCCCTCCCTGTGCTTTTCAGCAGGAGTGTCGGGCAAGGGGAGCGATCTCTTCGGTGCCGGTCTGTCGGTACCGATGCTTCGGGATGGAGACGGTGTCGGTCCCGTCGGTGAAGAAGCCGGAACTTCGGAAGAAGACATCTTCGGCAACAAAGCAGACTCGAGGAGAGCAACCCGGAGCCTCGCCGCTCGGTTTTTACGAGTTTGCTTGGAGAAAGCCGCACAACTAGTGCAAGAGTCGACTCGGTGAGACTCACCCAGGCAAAGAAGACACAGGGAGTGCTTGTCCGGTGGGGCTATCTTGCTGCCGCACTGCAGGCACCTCTTAAAGAACCCCCACCGCTGGGCCATAGGCCAGGCGGTGGAAGTGAAGGGAAGTCCAAAATCAAGTCCAGTTAACAGTCCGAGTTCAATAGGTGGAGAAATCAGTCCGAAGGCTTTTTTTTTTTAGAGTTGGAGAAGTAAACTACCGACCGGAGCAAGAGAGAAAGGATCCTCACGACGCGGCGGTCAGAAGAGAACTGGCGGGATCCTCGTGCCCCTCCCCGGTCATGCGCGGTGGAGCCGGCGCGCGATCGGGGAGTTGGCGCGAAAATCCGTTTGGCTTTGAAGTTACCGATCGGGATCGGCGCAGGCGCACATTATCCCAGAGGTGTGATGCACAGAGACCACGAAGAAGATCTGCTGTGTTTCCCTCTAAAATATATGCAAACATGACTCAGTCCTTTTCCTGCTCTTCTTTTATGTGTATTTCAAAGAGGACAATGATTGTTAAACATATGCACTCTTAATATCTGATGCATTACTACTTCTCTCAACAAGAATCTGTACCCAAGAACCAACATTTTGTGATAACCAGTCCTCAATGAGGAAACATGCCATGCATAGTCTGTAGCCGAATGACTAGCAAACATCAAAGCTGGATAATGGATAAGTATTACCAATAGTTCCAGTTATGTACAGAACTATCAGTCAAACCCGCTTGCCATCCACCTACCACCTTAAGATATCAAACAGACAAATGACACAAAATGGCCCGGGTGATGTGAAAGTAATCAATAATTAAAGGAAAGAAACATAATTTATCATTCTGGTGGGTAGCCGTGTTGTTCTGAAGCAATAGAACAAAGACCAGTGGCATTTTTAAGACCAACAAAGTTTAATTCTGGGTATAAGCTTTTGTGCGTAGAAGTGGTGTGCATGCACTCAAAAGCTTATACCCAGAATTAAACTTTGTTGGTCTTAAAGGTGCCACCGGACTCCAACTTGTTCTATAATTTATCACTGTAGTTCAATTATATAACAATCATATGCGTTTTCTCTCATTTAAACATCAGCTCTGCCACTTTGGAAATAGGGAATTTAGGCTAAGTCACACAGTACAATCCTAAACAGGGTTATAATATTCTGACAATTGACTTCAACATGCTTAATATATGCAATGAGCTCAGTGTTGTGTGGTGGCATATAAAAATCCAATCTCACAACAGATTTTACAGTTTAATAGTGGCTTCAGAAATTAATCCAGGAAAAGACTCACTTTAACCCATTGAATCATGGCCTTTTATGTCATAATAGAAAAGGCAAGTACAGGAATGGGGCACTTGGCAGGGTTTGTAACCAGATGGCCAAGACAGCTGTTTTGGTCATACCTAGATAGGGTTATATAAGGTGAAGGAATTCTATAAGCTGTCTCTGTAGATTTCTTTTATTAAAATGCTGATCTTTTAGAGAGTGTTATGGGCAAATTTAGAACTCCTTTTTCCTTGTGCTTCTGATAATGAACATTTTTAATGAATTTCTTGGACTTGGCAAATATTTTCAGAACTTATACATGTCCTCAAAATTACTATATGCTGCAAGACTTCAAACTATGAAGGCGTTCAACAGCCCACATAGATCTCTTTCTATTTGGAGTGTGACCCTGCTGCCACAGAAGTCTTGGGACGTTTTTCTAATGAAGTAACTCAAAGGCTGTTGTCCTAAAGAAGACAACACCCTTCCAGTCTCTGTGTGAAATCAGGCAAAAGGCAAGCAAGGAATTATACTACACAGCACAGAAGCAGCACAGCACAGAAGCAATGTTATAAAACTTTTGGTATTCACTTGATAGGTACATGCATTTCAATTAAAAAAAATAGATCCCTGGTCCAGAAAAACACAAAAACTATAGTAATCTTCATTTGGAACAAAACCACATCCTTTCCACACCATGTATGCATTACAAACTGATTCGGAAAAATTTCTGGAAACTTTTAAGCCACGGAAAAACACCTGTTGGGTTTCTTTTCCTGGAAAAAATATTGCTGCACAATACACAATATAAGCACAATACACAACAGAAAAATCATGACAAACTAAACAACATTTTTAATTATCTTTTATAACTTTTAAACTGCTGACAAAACAAGCAAGTTTCTTATTTCCTAAAGTCGGTCTGTCCCAGTCATTTTAACATCCAATCAGGACTAACTCTTTCCTATAGGAAGAGGGGGCTATGAAAAGAAAAGTTGATGTTGCAAACCACGACCCTAAAATGTAGCATTTTGTTTAATAATAACAACTGTTGTGAGCCAGCCAGCTACCTCCTCCTCTGAGGATGAGGAAATGGAAGAGTCAGGCCTTGCACCAGTGATATGCCTGCCTGAGCAGCTGGATTTAGAGGCAGAGCCAGCAAAAGACATGTCAGGCAACAAAGGTTGCTCATTCTGGCTGGAGATGAAAGAAATGGGACAAAGGTCAGAGTGCCAGTCACCTGTATCTCCTGAACCAGCTGAGTATAGGAGATGTCAGGAATGTTTGACAGCTCAGGAGAGATGAAGGAGTGCCAGGCTATTTGCCCAGTGGTGGTCAGCACTAGTGTCTGAAGCAAAGTTGTTACAGGAGGAGGAATTGGATTTATATCCCGCCATTCACTTGCATCTCAGAGTGGCTTACAATCTCCTTCCCTTCCTCTCCCCACAACAGACACCCTGTGAGGTCGGTGGGACAGAGAGAGCTCTGAGAGAACTGCTTGTGAGAGAACAGCTCTGAGTGAACTGTGACCGACCCAAGATCACCCAGCTGGCTGCATGTGGAGGAGGGGGGAATCAAACCCGATTCTCCAGATTCCAAGTCCACCGTTCTTAACCATTACACCAAACCACTACACCAAATTCATCCCCGAAGCACACCAAGTGACACCTGTGCTTCAGGAATGAGTCAGCTAATTAGGCTGATAAAAGAAAGGTGCCAATCAAGGCTCGGTGTGGAAGCAACTTTGCTTGCCACCCCTCTGTGAGCTGATTATACAGCAAACAGACTTCTGCCTTACCACCATAAATTATTCTGCTAACATATTTGCTTTTAAGTTAGGAACCTGGACCCTGTCTTCTGCCTTGAATCCCAAGCCCGAACGCCCGAACGCCCAACTCCTGTTTCCCCAGACCTGTGGATAGAACCTTCGGATTTCTAGCTCTGTAACTGTTTGCTGACCTTGCTCTTATCTCTTGCCTTGAATTGTTATGTTTGCATTTGTGTCTCTGGAAACCCTGAGCAGAGTAAAAAGCAACAGGCTGTCTGAATGCAACATTTGTTTACTTGATTATAACTGTGGTCCATTCCGGAGGCTCGTGTTCTGTAAACAGTAGGCTTCCCCTTGAACATGACAAAAACTGTATTTGTCCATACAAAGTTATTTGGGAAGTTACTTCATAACTTCTGAGTAATGAAAATCTTTTGAAAATCTTTTCTTTAGACTTTTCAGTTAAAGCCATACATAGACTCTTATTGGTTTTTATCTTTTTCCCCAAATATATTTGCACATTTCTGTGAGATTGTGCCAATAGATATAGTCAACAACAGGTCTCCTTAAACAGAAAGTCCTTTATTTGCAGAAAAGATCTTGTTGGTGAAATACACTTCTTCTGTTAGTAATGGCCAAGTATAGGAATACAACTACAATTATACTTGATATGAAATAAGCCCCCTTCAACATCCACCAATCAATTGGGAGAATTACTGGCGCCCAAATATACTGGCCCACTGTTCCCAAGGAAAGCACAGTAAATTAAGTTCCCAGGGAAAGACACTATTAGGATTTGTGGGGCGAATATTCCCAGGGGGAAAAAATCAAGCAAAAGAACACATAGCACCTGTGAATAATATAACACATAGCAAGAGGCTTGCAACTCAAGGCCGTGAGCTAGGGAAGAGCGAAAGACAGATAAGAGGGAAGAAAAGCTAATGAGCAACAAGCATGCGCAAAGCGAGCAAGACACGCATTCCTGCAGTGGGAGTTACTCCACCGATGCTATCTCCTGTCCGGGACCTAGAGGAGTCGATATGGGACTCAAAAGAAAGGCAAGGTCAATTGATCATCAGAATATGCAGGGGTCCTTTCGTAAAAAAAGAGGTGCAGGAGCTCATTAGCATAACTTATTTGCATATGCCACACCCCGACATCATCCGGAAGTGTCAAAAGGCCACACATCCCTGACGTCATGGGCAGTGTGTCAGAAGGCAAGAAGGGAGGGAGTGAGGGAGGGAGAAGGAAGGAAGGAAGGAAAGGAACAGGAAGGAAGGTAGGTAGGTAGGTGGGGGAGAGAGAGAGAAGAAAGAAAGAAAGAAAGAAAGAAAGAAAGAAAGAAAGAAAGAAAGAGAGAGAGAGAGAGAGAGAGGGGGGGGGAGGGAGGGGGAAAGAAAGAAAGAAAGAAGGAAGGAAGGAAGGAAGGAAGGAGGGAGGGAGGAAGGAAGGGGGGAAGGAAGAAAGAAAGAAAGGAACAGTAAGGTAGGTAGGTAGTTGGGGGGAGAGAGAGAGAAGAAAGGAAGGAAGGGGGGAGAGAGGGAGGAAGGGGGAAAGAAGGAACAGGAAAGTAGGTAGGTAGGTGGGGGAGAGAGAGAGAAGGAAGGAAGGAAGGAAGGAAGGAAGGAAGGAAGGAAGGAAGGAAGGAAGGAAGGAAGGAAGGAAGGAAGGAAGGAAGGAAAAAAGGAAGGGGGAAGGAGGAAGGGAGGAAGGGAAAGGGGAAGGAAGGGGGAAAGGAAGGAACAGGAAGGTAGGTAGGTAGGTGGGTAGGTGGGGGAGAGAGAGAAGGAAGGAAGGAAGGAAGGAAGGAAGGAAGGAAGGAAGGAAGGAAGGAAGGCACTTCTCCCCTCACTGGGGCTGGCATTTCCCTCCCTCCCCCCCCCGCTTGGGCCTGAGAAGCATTAAGCCACTCAGGCCCGGCTTCTCCCTCCCTTGCGCCCTGGGAACAGGTGAGTGGGGGAGGGAGGAGGCTTCAGTGAGTGGGGGAGGGAAGGGGCACATCCCGGGATGGATGTGCTGGGGGGGAGGCCAGGGGCTTCTCCCGGGCCGGTGTCGCTTGCCGCCTGCCCCGGGATGGATCTGCTGGGGGGTGGAGGCCAGGGGATTCTCCCGGGCCGGCGGCGCTTGCTGCCGAGCCTGGGATGGCTCTGCTGGGGGGGGTGAGGGGCTTCTCCCGGGCCGGCGGCAAGCGCCGCCGAGCCCAGGATGGCTCTACTGGGGGGGGAAGGCCAGGGGCTTCTCCCGGGCCAGCGGTTCTTGCTGCCTGGCCCGGGAAGGATCTGCTGGGGGGGGAGGCAAGGGGCTTTTCCCAGGCCCACGGCGCTTGCCGCGCACCCGGGAAGGATCTGCTGGGGGGGAGGGAAGGGTGAGCTGGGGGGAGGGAAGGGGCTTTTCCTGGCCGGCGGCAAGCACCGCGGGCCCGGGAAGGATAAGCGGGGGAGAAGGCTTTCTTCCGGCTCCGCACCGAAGCGCGGCCCGGGAAAGCGAGCTGGGGGGCGGGGCTTTGTCACGTGCCCGCCCTCCTCTCTCCCGGAGCGGCGCTCTGGCGCGCCCCAGCCCCAACGGAGCCTTGAGAATATGTGTTTGAACCATTAGGCATTTGATGCTTAGGCAACAGTGTTATTGATAATAACAGTCAACAGGAACTTATGGCAGTGCTAACTGACAATTAACTTCTGTAATCCATTAAGCTTAGTAGCTACTTACACTGATGGTTCAGCTCTTTTTCACTATTCCAGGTACTGCTAGTTGAGGCAGCTCCTGCCACACAGACTGCATAGCCTAAGCTAGACCCACAGTCACTCCCATTTGCAATATGAATGGGCAGATATAAGCAGAGAACTAACCTGAGATTTGGATGAATACAGACTTCTGAAGCCATTCATTCTGATGTGCTGAAAACAATAGGCCACAACCTACTTTTTAAAAAAAATATGTTATTGTCCACCTTTCTCACAGGGACTCAAGGCGGATTGTACATAGTGAGTCAATACAATCAACAAAACAGGACATTCAATAACCAATGCATTAGAATTTCAGAATTCTGGAACCACCAGAAAGAACAGAAACATAACATATGACACATTAAGCAGTACAGAGATTATATAAGTAATACATGGTATGCCATCTTGTTCGTTAACTATTATGAGCATTTTAACTGTAAATTGTTGTTTGTTGTAGTTGATTGTTTTAACTGATTTTAAATGTTTATGAACCTTGGCAGATTGGGCCAAGCTATGTGAGCCGCTCTGAGCCTGCTTGCAGGGAGAGCAGCCTATAAATAAATAAATAAATGGATCCTACTACAATAAGAGGGGCCAAGGACATGAAGGGCTTTGTATGTAATGGCCAATACCGTAATCTGAGCCCAGTAACAAATGGGCAGCCAACAGAGCATCTGCAGAATAGCAGTAATATGTATACTATCAAAATAAATATTTATTATGTGGTTTACACAACAGTAAAATTAAAAACACAGGGCCTCAATATCAGGCTGCATTAAAAGTCAGAGCAAGCTTCACATAACCAGTAATAATTTTTTTTCTTCTCTTTCCCCCCCTCTCCCTTCCCTTTCTCCTTTGGGAGCAGAATTACATACCACATGGGAAGTATTGCATCATCCTTTTGTTCTATCATATAGCTGACTTTGTACAACAAATGTGCTATTTGATTTCAATTACAGGTTGATGACACACACATCCAGAAATATTGGAAACTTTATACCAGATTTGTTTGCAGATTTGAATGTTCTTAGGTTTAAATATTCATTTATATAAAATTTAGCTCATATATAATTTTTGCTTTATAGATTATAACATCGATGAAGAGTTTTGTGTGAGTGCAGTTACCATGAGAAGGGATCCATGGCCTGCTTTATAAGCTTACATCACACCACGCAATATATGAGGTAGAAATGGTTTTGTATTTTTCTGCAGAATTTCCAGAAAACATTTTTAATACAGTATAATAATGTTAGTTCCTATTATAACAATTTGATTTTTTCTTTTTTTCCATTTGTAGTTCTAGATAACAACATCTGGTAAGAATTGATATATAGTATTTTCTGGATGTGTGGGTTTTTCTGTAAAACTGTGTATTATTGATCATTGAGGAAAATCCCTGAGGCTGGAACGCATATGGTCTTGTGTTGATCATTTGACATGTACATCAACCGTGTTTGGGAAATTATTACACCTTATGTAAGGCTTGCTCTGATATTCAGGCCCTATATTTTTAATTTCCTGTTGTGTATACCACATAATAAATATTTATTTTGATAATATTTTATCAGTTATAGCCTGACCCGTATAGCATCTTCAGTATATTTTGGGTTGAGTTTTGTTTTCCTCCCTTTTTTGTAGTAATACATATGCTCCATCTAGCTCCCACTGATAGCCAAGCCACAGCATTCTGAACCAGTTGGGAGTTTCTGAGCTGATTTTGAGGGAAGGCCAATGTACAATGCATTACAGTAGTCTAGTCCTGATGTTACTGTGGTATGGATCCAGGTGGCCAGGTCAGCCGTATCAAGGTAAGGGGCCATCTCATGGACTAGCTAGGGTGAATTGGTAGAAAGCCTTTTTCGCAGCTGCATTAACTTGCTTCTTCAGTAATAATGGTGGATCTAGTATGACGCCAAGGCTTTTGGCAAGGGTCAGTTGAACTCCATCAAATGTGGAAAGAACAATGTCCTTCAAGGTGTCCACCTTCCCAACCAGCATTACCTCTGCCTTTTCAGGATTTAGTTTCAGTTTGCTTACTTTTACCTAGCAGTTGCTCTGGAGAAAGAACCGGAGACCATATAAAAAGTGGTGTATAAAGTGTCCCCAGAATAAAATGCAAAGGATTGAAATAATGAAATGATGGGATGTAAGCAGGGCTCGATTTCAGCAGGAACGCGCAGGAACGCCGTTCCGGCTGGCCTCCGAGCCTGCCCCGCCCCCCTCCCTGCCCGGCCTGAGCTTTTTACACTTAAAGGGAAAGTTCCTGCAGAGAGCCAGCAGGAATAAGCTCTACCGGGTGCTTTCCCTTTAAGAGCAAAAAAAGCCAGCAGGAGAAAGCCCCACCCAGAGATTAAGCACAGGGGCTAGGCTTTCTGCATTTGGCTTGCCAACGTCGCGTGGCTTTCCCTGCTCCAGTAAGTTCTGTGTTCTCTTTTCCCACTCTCTCTCTCTCTCTCTGGCCCCCCACCTTTCTTTCTGTCTTTCTTTCTGTCTTTCTCTCTTTGGCCCCACCTTTCTTTATTCCTTTCTCTTTCTCTCTCTCCCTCCCCCCTTCCTTTCTCTCTCCTCCACCTACCTACCTTCTTCCTTCCTTTGTCTGTCTGTCTGTCTACCTTCCTTCCTTGCTCTCTCTCCCCTCACCAACCTCTTCCTTCCTTCCTTCCTTCCTTCCTCTGCCTGTCTATTTTCCTTCCTTCCTTCCTTCCTCCTTCCTTCCTTTTTCTTCCTTCCTTCCTTTCTCTCTCTCTCCCCCCACCTACCTCTTCCTTCCTTCCTTCCTTCCGTTCTTTCTGTTTTTATTTTAAAAAAATGAAAAGGGGGGGGGATGTAAAAAAGCAGAGAGCCCAGGAAATGCTGGTTTTGACAATATCTTTAATTTTTGAGAATCTCATTAGTTTTCTCATGGCATCTTCTGCTTAAGAAAAGTAACTTTGAAGCCTGAGTTCATTGTTGTGTCTTGTTTGGAATGGCTTGCAAATATATGTGTGTTTAAAGTCTGTATTAAAGTGGTTTGGTGCTTACTGCCATGTAAGAGAAAAATCTGAAAAAGTAGCTTCATTGTTGTGTGTGTTATCAGAACACTTGACTGTTGGGGGGCACTTTGGGGGACATCTGCAGAGAAACAGAGTTGAAACTAAAAATGAGCATGGTCAGCTGCACTTTGGAGATTGCCTGTTTTGTGACATTTAAAAAAGTGGGCAGAGTTTCTGAAGAAGATGATTGTCCCTCTTCTCCTACCAATGGATTGACATCTGCCTTTAATGGGCCAGCAAAGTTGATGTTCTTAAACCTCTTAATAAGAGAGATTTCCGCTTCTGAGGAGTTCCAACGATTGGTGATCTTGTGATGGTAGTGATACTTTTATGTGGTAAAGACCACCTGTTCACAGGATAATTTTACCTGTGGGACGGACTCTGCATGGTAACTACTCCACTGGTACATAATTGCTTGTAAAAAGTATTATAGTGTAATAATTCAGGTGGGTAGCCGTGTTGGTCTGAAGCAGCAGAACAAAAATTTGGAGTCCAAAGTTTCATCCAAGGTATAAGCTTTTGTGTGCATGCACGTGTCTTCCATCTGAAGAAGTGTGGGTGGCACATGAAATCTTATACCTTGAATAAAATTTTGTACCTTGAATACAATAGTCCACAAACTTCTCCCGTCCAGTGCATCCACAAACCTAGAAGAAGAAGAGATTGGATTTATACCCCGCCCTTCACTACCCAAGGGAGTCTCAGAGCATCTTTCAAACTCCTTTCCCTTCCCCTCCCCACAACAGACACCCTGTGAGGTAGGTGGGGCTGAGAGAGCTCTGAGACAACAGCTGGTACAGAGCAATGGCTTGCCCAAGGTCATCCAGCAGGTGCAAGGGGGGAGTGGGGAATCAAACCCAGTTCTCCCAGAATAGAGTTCACGCACTTAACCACTACACCAAACTGGCTCCTAGGGTTGTTCTGCCAGTGAACTAGGGGTGCCAACTCCAGGTTGAGGAAATCCCTGGAGATTTGGGAGTGGAGGGTGCAGTTTAGGGGAAGGAGGGACCTAAGCAAGGCATAATGCCATGGACTCTACTTTCCAAAGCAGCCATTGACCTGATCTCTGTAGTTTGGAGCTCAGTTGTAATTCCAGGAGATCTCCAGACCCCAACTGTAGGTTGGCAACCCTAAAAAATCATATTCAGCGTGCTAATTCTGCAGGAAGGCAACCTAATTTCCATGGGAACCTAACCCTTAGGAATTGATTCCAATCCAGTGTGGGAATAATTGTTGGACATAAGATATTGGTTCAGGCAAGGTTTTGTATAGATGGGACAGAAAATAATGTTTTTATTGGTTTTGTCAAAACTGTTTTGACAACAAGGTAAACAGAATAAGAAGCAAAAGGTGGATGGGGCTGGATGACCACACTTCTGGGAACACTGGGTGTGGCCTAATATGTTAATGAGTTGTGCTGTCAGGGGTGTGGCCTAATATGCCAATGAGTTCCTGCTGGGCTTTTTCTACAAGAAGAGTCCTGGATGTAAGTGTGGGACCATTTCTGCACCACAGCCTTACTGCTTTTTCCTGGCAAGCTGAATCCTCAATCTGATGCTCCGAATTTGCAGCACTCCTTCTGCAAAAGGGAATTTCCTTCTGGGTATTTTCTTTGCGCTTAGGACTCAACCCACAGCATGTGTTCCACACTTCCTTTGAAAAAGGGTTTGGTGGCCATTTCGTCATCTGTTTCATCACCAGCAAAACCTCTCCTTAAAATTCCCCCCCCCATATGTATAGTGATGTCATAACATCACTGTATTGCAAAAAAAAAAAGAGAGAGAGAGAGAGACTGAATTGGATGTAGGAAAGCTTGGTGGTGATTGGCCACTGGGATTCCTGCCACGAGGGGGGCGGTGTTTGGGTCCACACACAGCATTGTTTACTATTGGTGGAAGTTTGAATTCTAGCCAGAGTATGGGAAAGGTTCTGTGATGTTGCAATTCTCTGTTTTGTGCTTACTGACTACACATGACCAAGAATTGTGGGGAATAGCATGGCTGCCACCATTTCAACATTCCCCCCCTCCTTAGTCACGTACTTCCAAAATGGCCATTGAAGATTCCAATAAATTCCTAAAGAAAGTGTCCCAAAATTACTAAACAGTGTATACCAAATCATAACAATGTTATTACATCTGTTTAACATTCATAGAGCCCACTAAATGGAAAATCTCCACATCTTTAGTTTCCACAATTATCAAATCAAAACATAGGAAGTATTATATATATATTATATAATTCCATTAGTGTCAAATAATGAATGACTGAACCATCATCCAAAACACAACAGGGAGCTATTGGGGAAGAGAGGGGGACGGATGACGTAACAACACAAGCACAAGGTGGCATAACCTACCCTCAAAAAACATAAATTAAATCATGAAAGGAAAGGAACTTTGTGAATGGGCAATCACACAGAGAAGGCTACATGAAACCTCACTGCCCATTTTCTCCCAATGTTATAATGTTGCTATATTATTACGAAAAAAATAAGTGTCATAACACAACCAAAATTACATTTAAAAAATAGCAGATTGCTCAGGGGACATCCTGAACGGAGGGTGGGAGATGGGGTGAACATGCGACACTGACAACACAAAAGGCGGCAAAAAACAAAAATTCAAATTTGGGAATTCCTCACTGAAAATTGTGAGTTCAGATCCAAGGGGGGGGGGGGGGGAATTGTGGAAAAAGTAGATTCAAAAAATGCAGGGTAACGGGGCACTAAATTCAGATCTACTCCTGGGAAAGCCAAAAGTTGTGCGGAACTTTTTACAAACTTCAATTATTTACAAATGCCAATGCGAAGGTTTGCACTTGTAAGGAAACGATCTGGACTGACATACTGTAAGCTTGCATGCAGAGTCTAGAAAATCTTGCTCAACTTTGCCTTCTGTAAACAGGAGAACACTATATAGTTAGTCTACCAAGATTCTGGTCACATTTTTTGATACCTTTTAACTATTCATGATATTGTGACAGAGACTCTTAATGATAAAAATATAAAAAATTATTTATTGATTTCATAAACAACAATGTGTGTATGCGCACGCATGCGCATGCATGCAGGCATGAAATATATTTCCTATCTACCAGAAGGATGAAAATCAGAGAAGGAATGCCCATTTGAACACAATAAGCAGGTCTTGTCTACTATCGTTTTCCTAAGTAATTGCATGCAGCATCTTTTAGGACTGTTTAATTTCACCCACATGGGAATTTTTAATGCAGAGTGTTAAACAAACCAGTATTAACAGCAGTAAAGGCTTGGATAAGATCAGCTGACAAAAGCAAAGTACGAGTTAGGATCTCAACAAGTCTGTCTCTCGTTCCAGAGGAATAGCATACAAAAATTAGTTTCTTAGATCCCAAAGTTCTCTTTAAAGGAATTCAGAATAACTAGAATAATTAATTTAAAACTTATAAAATAATACATGTGTTTTGGCAGTACCTTGTGCTTTCCTGACTCACTGTTCTGTGAAAATATTTGGCTGAGTAGTCTTGTCAGATTACAAGGAAATACCTGCATTCCATAACATTAAGAATGTGATCAGTTCTATCCTCCCACGCTATGCAATGTATCACTCAACTATAATTTATAAACTATATTTCTTCACATGTGTATGTAAATACTTAGACATTTGTTTCAAGGAAGTCTTTCCAATATTATATTCCAGGTCTTAAACCCCTTTATGGGTAATGTTTTTGCATCTGAGTCAGACAAATTAGTAACTATTAGTTGTTCATTTATCTGTGTGTGTCTAGAAGGAGGAGGAGGAGGAGGAGGAGGAGACTGGATTTATACCCCGTCCTTCACTACCCAAAGGAGTCTCAAAGTGGCTTACAAACTCCTTTCCCTTCCCCTCCCCACAACAGACACCCTGTGAGGTAGGCGGGGCTAAGAGAGCTCTGACAGAAACTGCTCTTTTTCAAGAACAGCTGTGCCAGAGCTATGGCTTGCCCAAGGTCATCCAGCAGGTGCAAGTGGAGGAGGGGGGAATCAAACCCGGTTCTCCCAGATTAGAGTCCGCGCACTTAACCACTACACCAAACTGACCCATGCCCTTCATGGCTTGTAAAAGCTGGCCGTGAGGGGTTACGAGGTGCCCTCAAAGAGATTGTCAACAAGTCCCTCCAGGAGGGACTGTTCCCTGGGGCACTCAAGGAAGCGATGGTCCGCCCCCTCCTGAAAAAACCATCATTGGATCCGGCCGAATTGGCCAACTATCGGCCGGTTTCCAACTTGCCCTATTTGGGCAAGATTTTGGAGAGGGCGATGGCGATTCAGTTGCAGGGTTTCCTGGATGACACCTCCGTGCTTGACCCGTTTCAGTCTGGCTTCCGGCCGGGTCACAGGACGGAAACGGCACTGGTTGCTCTCACGGATGACCTCCGACAGCATCTGGATTGGGGCGGAACGGCGGTGCTGGTGCTGTTAGATCTGTCGGCTGCGTTTGACACGGTCAACCACCAGTTACTGATCCACCGCCTCGCCGACATAGGGGTTCAGGGGCTTGCCTTACAGTGGCTCGTCTCCTTTCTCCAAGGTCGGGGACAGAGAGTGGAGCTGGGGGAGCAGGTGTCCCAGAGGCACCTGCTGGTATGTGGTGTGCCTCAGGAGGCAGTGCTATCTCCCATACTGTTTAACATCTATATGCACCCTCTCGCCCAGAGCGCCCGGAGGCACAAGCTGGGCTGTCATCAGTATGCGGATGACACCCAGCTGTATCTGTTGCTGGGCGGCCGGTCCGGGGCCACCCTAGATGACTTGGAGCGGGCGCTTGAGGACATAGTGGGCTGGCTCAGGCTGAGTCGACTGAAAATGAATCCAACGAAGACGGAGGTCCTATGCCTGAGTCGGAGTGGACCGGGGGTGGGTATCCCATTACCGGCCTGCGGGAGGCGCCATTGGTGCCAGCGCCGCGGGTCCGGAGTTTGGGAGTGCTCCTGGATGCCTCCCTAACCATGGAGGCCCAGGTAGCAGCCACTGCCAAAGCAGCCTTTTACCACCTACGGCTGATTAGGCAGTTGGTTCCCTTCCTCGAACGCAATGACCTGGCGACAGCGATCCATGCTATGGTCACCTCAAGGCTAGACTACTGTAACGCTCTCTACATGGGGCTGCCCTTGACCCAGCTCCGGAGGCTGCAGCTAGTGCAGAATGCCGCAGCCAGGCTGCTGATGGGCCTCTCAGTGAGGGACCACGTCTGGCCTGTGCTGAGGGCGCTGCACTGGCTGCCTATAGCGTACCGGGTCCAGTTCAAGGTGCTGGTTTTAACTTTTAAAGCCCTATATGACCTGGGGCCTGCCTACCTAAGGGACCGCCTTTCCCGTATACACCCCAAAGAGCACTGCGGTCAGGCACTCAACATCGCCTGACCCTTCCAGGCCTGAAGGAGGCTAGGTTGACAGCCACCAGTAACAGGGCCTTCTCGGTGGCGGCTCCCTACTGATGGAACGAGCTCCCAGAGAACATCAGGGCCCTGCGGGACCTTTTGCAGTTCCGCAGGGCCTGCAAAGCGGAGCTCTTCCGCCAGGCTTTTGGGGCCGCCACCGGGAGGAATGGCCCTTAGTAGATGGTGCGCCGAACCATCTTCAGAACATCTACGGTGGAAGCCTCCTGGCTGGGCATAAGCTAGTGGCTAGTATTTGGTGCTGGTATGTTGCTGCCATTTGTGATTATTGTCTGTTGTATTTTAAAATGAGTCAATTTTATGCTGTGTTTTAACTTTGTATTTGAGTGATTTTATGTTGTTAGCCGCCTAGAGCCGGTCCGCTGGCTAGGCGGGATATAAATCGAAATAATAAATAAATAAATAAATAAATAACTGGCTCTAGTAAATCTCATGCACAGGCTAATAAACCCTGTAGAAAGAGGTTTTCTTATTATTCATTTTTCTTCTCTTTAACATCTCATTAACCATCAAGATCCTTCCTGCAAGCCGTTATAGCTCCTCACTGGAAAAATACAAAACCTTTAACAATTAAAGACTGGTATAAAAAAAAATGGGAGTTTTTGGAAATGGAAAAGGTTGCTCTTCAACTTGAACAACCAAATACAGAAAAGGCGCTTTCTTCCTTTATAGCAGTATGGTATCCTTTAATAGACTATATATCGCAGAATGCTGAATTCGTTAATTTTTCATGAGCCTTTTGACATTTTGATATTTTGAGACTGTAAAACTTTTGATATCCATTTCTACGTTGTGAAATTTGAAATACTTTAGTGCAATAAGGTATTGTACTATTTGGAGATATTAATGGTATTGTTGATACATGTTTGATCAATGTAATTATTATATTGCTTTGCTTGAAACATGTTAGCTTGTATTACTGGCTTTGTTTACTCTTGTTATTTGTTAAAATTTAATTAATTTTTTTAAAAAAAATCTTTCCTGTATGATTCTCTCACACAGAGCACCCAGCTATTTTATATACTTAAAACAATGTAAAACATGTCTGATAGTTCACAATAAGCAATACTGTTATTGTTTCTTGGCAACCAGCCTTAGAGCAATAGCCAAAAAAGAAGGACTTAACTATAAAAAGAATGAGGTAATTTCAGGTAAATATTGGAAGGAGAGTTCTGCCCCAACTCGCAGAAATTTTATTTTTTAATTATCACTCCTCAGGTGTAGCAGTTTAGAAGACCAAAAGAATAAATAAATGTTAGAGCCAGAGTTCATTTGGAACCAAGCCTTGCTCAGATCTGGTTTCAACATGCACCAGAATGAGATGAAAGAATTCTGAGGTGACAAAACGGCCCATACTGCTGACTGCTGACATGGATCAGTCCCAGTTTTTATGCTCCCCAATGAAAAAATTCCTCACAAATACAAATATAGTGCATCTGGAAAAAAAGGCTAGACCAGTACCTGACATATTATGCTACTGGGATTTCTACAACCATTGTTCACTGTGAAAACCTGTGAAACCATTGCGTTTTCACAGGCTAGCCATAGAAAGGAGCTAGCAAGCTTCTAGATCCCAAGAGTGCTCCCCCTCCCCTCCATCTTCAGTGTAGCCTTTCCTGCCTAAAGGTCATGTGACATAGGAGGGGTGAGCCCTCTTCCCACAGTTCTCCCTTCACCGCCATGAGGAGTGAGCATGGATACAGAAGCCTACAGTGGGGAAAGGAGGGAGAGAGGTGTGCCTGCATAGAAGACCACTCAATGAACAACGGTTACAGGTAAGTGCAATTCATCTTTGTGGCTTCTGTGCAGCCCCACATGGGAGAACAGCAAGTTCACTTACTGAGGAGGAGGGTGTGGGCTGGATCAGCGAAAGACTGACTGTAATACCATTCTCCCCACAACTGCCTCACTCCTGGTGTCAACGTCTGTGAAGTAATACTGTACAGAAGTCGAGGGCGTTGACCAGGTGACTGCCTTGCATACATCCTCGAGAGGTAGTCTGGAAGAGAAGGCTGCCAAAGAAGCTTAGGCCCTAGTAGAATGCACAGACACAGTGACTGGACAGCTCATGCCTGATTCAGTGTACACTGTTCTAACTGTGGAAACTATCCATCTAGACAGGGTCTGTGCAGAGGCAGTTTTCCCTTTATTGGGGCCTCTGAAGCAGATGAATAAAAGTCCTATGTTCTTTTTAAATAAAAGAGCTGTTCTAAAATCTAATGTGTGCAGCATCCTTTCTGATGTAGGAGTCGGGGAGGGGAAGAAAGTCGGAAGGGTGATGTCTTGACCTAAATGAAACTGTGAGACTATCTTGGGGAGAAATTCTATGCGTAGTCTCAAGACCACTATATCAATATGGAATTTTAGAAAGGAAGGGTCACAGCAAAGTGCGCTTAATTCCCCCACCCTCTGGGCAGAGGTTATAACCACCAGAAATACTGTTGTACAAGAAAGGACAATTCAGATCTAGCCATTGGTTCAATTGGCTTATAAATTAATCTGGACAAAACCACGGATAAATGCCATTGAAAGTACAACAGGAGGGTATAAATCCAATAAACCCTTAAGGAACCATTTGGATTCTGCAATGGAGAAAACTGTGGAACCATTCAGTCTCATGAATAGCTGAAATTGCAGCTAAGTGGACTTCAATAGATGAGGTTGTTATACCCCCATCTTTCAGGGAAGGAGGTATTCAAATATCTTATATATGTCACAAGTTTATGGACTGATACCATGTCCCTGTGCCCATACTGAGAACCCCTTCTATTTATATCCATATGACCTTCTGTGCATGCTGCAGCCATGACCTCTGTCACCCTCCATGTCAATGGCAGAAGGGGCTGATCCACCAAGCTGTCAGATGTAATGATCTGAGCCCTGGTGGCAGATTGGGCCTACTTGTAGAAGGTCCTCCAGTGGGAGTGGTTTGAACGTTCCCCTTGCTAGAGTCCAGCATAATAGGAACTATACCCATCTTGGCTAATAGGGAACAAGAAGTATGCAGGTTGTTTAATCCACCTTCAAGTTGGCTACCACCTTGTGGAGAATACCAAAAGGGGGAAAGCAAAGAACAGGTGCCCATGCCAACATAGTTGGAAAGAATCTCCAATCAAATTGTGGTCTCTGCCATTCTGGGGTAAAAACAGGGGCATTTGTTGTTGGCTATAGTTGCTGTTGGCAGAGTGTAAATACACAGTAAAGTGGAGCACAAGCTGTTTAAAGCAGGGGTGGGCAAATAGCAGCCTGGGGGCCACATGCAGCCCGCCACAGAGTTTTTTGCGGCCCGCCAAGACAGTCGGCCACGTGGTATGATAGGGTACATTTGTCTCATTAAACTGATTCTAAAATTAAATATGCTCGCAGCTATAGATGATATGAAATTAGCACAATAAATAAATTGAATAAAACAACCACTATTTTATTTAATTTATACTTATTGATTTTTATGATACAATTTATACCTTTTCTGAAATGCAAAGTTAACTAATGAATGCAATCATTTTAAAAGGTGCAGCCCTCTGCTAACCTCCGCTCCCACAAAGTGGCCCCTGAGCCAAAACAATTGCCCACCCCTGGTTTAAAGAATAAAGTTGGTTTATTAAGAACAAGAGAAAGTGAAGTCTGTCTAACTAGCTAGAATGCAACCAGCAGCAGAGAATAACTCAGCAGGAGCAGGAAAAATCCTATTTCAGCCAAACAGGAGACAGGAAGGAGACTATATGAAAATAGTAGGAAGTCCTTAATCTCACTATGCTAACAAGTTGTCCCTCTGCTGCCCCCTGCATCGTCATCTTCTTTATCTAGTACAAGAATGAAGCTGCGCGATGATGTGCTGCCAATGCTTTTTATATAATACAAAGGAAACTTATGCAAACGTCTACAGCACCACTTTAACAAAGTAAAGTAAATGTATAACCACAAAGTTGCAGTCCAATAATTTTTGTAGTTGTTCCTGTGTAAGTATTCATCAGCTGAGTAGATAGTTGGTGAGATGAGATTCTCCGGAATAACTCCCGTTTCGAATCTATTGATCTTCTTCTATGCCACTATTTCAGAATAAGAGATGGAAACTCTACATCAGGTGTCTAAATATATTTTAGGTTGCTTTCAAACATTATGCCCCTCACAGGGGAAAGAATTCATCCAATACACTCTTCAATCTGTAGGACCTGTCAACTGACAACTCTTTAGTTACACACATCTCTGCTCAGCATATCTGCTAAGGTGTTGTGTTGTCCTGCTGTGTGTATGGCTGTGAAATGCACTCTGTGTCTTACTGCCCAATGTCAGATGCGAGATGCCTCTGTGCACAGAGACACAGACCCTGTGCCACCCCATTTGTTTATATAAAATTTTGCTGTCGTGCTGTTCATAGCCAGGAAGAAGAAGAAGAGAAGAGATTGGATTTATACCCCGCCCTTCACTTGGAGTTTCAGAGCGGCTTACAAACTCCTTTTCCTTCCCCTCCTCACATGAGGTAGGTGGGGCTGAGAGAGCTCTTTCCAGAACTGTCCTTGAGAGAACAGCTCTGACAGAACTATGGCTTGCCTACGGTCATCCAACAGCTGCAAGTGAAGAAGCGGGGAATCAAATCCAGTTCTCCCAGATTAGACTCCATGCACTTAACCACTACACTCGCTGACCTAGAAGTAATTCTGTAAAAGAAGCAAGAGTGTTCCTTATAGCCCTATGCTCTAACAAATTAATGCGTAGTCTAGCTTCAGTTTCAGACCATAGGCCTTTACTTGAATGAACCCCACAATGCACCTCCCAACTCATTAAGGAGGCATCTCTAAAGATTTGTAGTTCATGTAAAAGGGTTTCCAGTGGGGTTCCCTTAAGTAGGTGTGGAATTTTGGTCCACCAAGTAAGAGTTTGAAGGACTGATCTAGGAATTGATAGCTTTTTCCATGGTGGGTCTGAGGTTGGATGGGATTCCTGTAGGAACCAATTTCAGAGCCGTCTTATGAAGAGCCTCGCATGAAGAGTTACTGCTGTCGTGGATGCCATATATCCTAATAATCTTTTAATGCTTTTGGCAGATTGAAATCTACAAGCCAAGAATTTGCGGGCCAGTGATTTAATATGGTTAACTTCTGATAATGGTAGGAATGCCCTCTCCTTTACTGAGTCAATATTAGCACCTATGAATTCTATGGAATGAGTAGGAGGAAGGCAAGATTTCCCCTCATTGATAAAGAAGCCAAGGTTGTTTAATATCTGTAGGGCAAATTTCAAATTGATCTTCAGAGTCTCTGGGGAGTCAGCTACTAAGAGCCAATCACCGAAGTATGGATAGATGGTGCATCTGAAAGTCTCAAGTAGGAGATGACCACTGATGTGCATTTGGTAAACACCCATGGTGCTTATGCTAACCCAAAAGGCAAGACTGTATATCTGTACATATTGCCCTCATAAAGGAATCTGAGGTACCTCCTACAGGTTCTATGGATTGTTATGTGGAAATATGCAACCTTCAGGTCAAGAACCCCAAACCAGAGACCTCTCCAGTAAGGGGAGGATGTCCTGCAGAGACAACATCCTGAAATTTGGAACATGTAAATATTTATTTAGGGCCCAGAGGTCCAAGATGGGCCTCTTCCCACCCCCCTTTTTGTCTACTGCAAAGTATCTGGAAAAAAATCTGAAAAGGATTGAGTCTGGGGAAACCTTTGTAATAGCTCTTTTTTAAATTAATGAAGTGACTTCTTGAGTGAGAAAAGCCAAAGAGTGTGTGGAACTAGGAGGTTGTTGGGAAAGGAAGCAGAGAGTGAAATTCCCCCCCAAAAATAAGCTGTATTTATTATTGACAATACCCAGGCATCATTAGTAACTACTGATCAAAACTCTGTGGATGACTATGTAGAAAAAAATTCTCCCTGTCTACTCAGGGTATTTCCAAACTCCTAGGTTGTTGATCCCTGAGGGACTGGGAAGGCGGCTTATTTCTGTTTTGCCTCCTACCCTGGGACTGTTGGGAGTAAGGTGGTCTGAAGGATTGTTGGGAGGATGGTGGAGTTTTGTACCTATACTCAGAGTACTTAAGTGGCGTTGAGTAGTAAAACCTTTGGGAGTTTCTAGGCCAGTACCTCTGCTTGTACTGTTGGGTAGCACTTGAAGTTATACCTAGTGACTTTGCTGTAATCTTATACTTTGTATACAGTCTACGACTGTGTCCATCTGGTTACTGAAAAGCAACCTGCTCTCAAAGGGGAGGTCTTCGACCTCGGCCCTGTTGTCAGGTGGGAGGGCTGAGGATCTCAGCCATGAATCCCTTCTTATAATGACCCCTGAAGACCTACTGTGGCAATCAGCATCATGCTGAGCCACACTGAGTTGCTACTTTCCCATTTTTTGGCACTCCAAAATAAGAACCTTAGTCAAAAACTTCTTTTCATCTGGGATTGTCCACAAATTGAGACATCCTATCCCATAGCAGAATCTGATATCTGCCCATGATAGTTGCAAAATTCACCACCTGCAGTCCCATAGCCCTGATGAATAGACCCTCCAGCCTAAGAAGTCAAGTCTGCAGCCCTCCTTGTCCATTGGTAGAGTGGGACCCCAGCCGTCCTCTAGCTGGAAGGACCTCGGCAACCAGGGAGTTGGTTCTTGGATGATGAAAGAGGTATGCACAACTGTCTTCTTTCACCTTGTACAAATGTTCAAGTTTCCATCCTGATGCAGTACTGGATGACAATTTGGGCTAGGCATTCATTGCAATATCTTGTATGCCCTGTAGAAATGGCAGGGCCATGGGCCCAGATTCTGGATGATATAGGATGGGCTTCATAACCGGGATGGAAGGCTGTAGAAAAGTATTCTAGGTTTAGGGCCTTAGCTATTCAAATGCTTTGCTCTGCATAAAGTTTTAAGTCCTCTGTGGGAGATGGAGCTGACAGCCTACCCATCGTGCCATCTGGTGATGGCATCAAAGTATCTTCAGATTTGGGATCTGAGCCCCGATCAATTCCGTTGTCTGAGTCCGAAATATGAGATGTTGCATCAATGGCAGAGGGTTGACCAGCTGTGGCTTGTTTTCTGCTACTCGATTTAAATGATAGAGATGGTGGATACCATGGAGAGAACTGGTGCCAGTCCCATGAGCCCCATTGTGCAGGAAACATCACAGGAAAAGGCAACCAGGGTGCATTTCGTAGAGACCCCTAACTCGAGGTTTCTTCGCCTTGGTGTCCACACTGCACTGAAGGTTGCAGTGGTGGGATCTCAAAAACTTCTTGGTCTGATATTCTAGGTGACTGGTCATGCTGTCCTGAAGGCAACGGAGTTCTCAACCTTAGGGAGAGGTCGATATGGATCAAGATCAGCAACAACTGATGTCAGGGCATCGTTGAAGTATGATCGGTTGGCAATAATGTTCGGTTCCGAGACTCCACACGGGGTCAGCATTGACCTGGTGAGTTGTGTCAATCCCGAAGTGAAACTCATTGCCAACCTCCGGGTAAAGGGGACTGTCTATGCTGAGATAAAAGTCATGTCAAGGAGACAGTGAATGGCACGTAAAGGCGCGGTGTGCATGTTTTATCTTTTTCTTCGCTTTCTTTGCCAGCAGCTCCAATGCCAATCAACTAATAGCCAGTTTTTTCATCCGTTTGTGACATTATGGGGGTCACTACTGAGGTTACCAATGGTGCCCATGTCTTTTTTTTGCACCTAGGTGTTTTTCTGAATTTAGGCCTGGGGCATCCAAAGCTCATTCTCAGAGAGCTGCTTTAAGTCAGGCTGGCCTTCCTTCTCTAGTCTTTGACGTAAGGTGGGAACAAACTGGGCATGAGGCAGTTTTGTAGCCTTCACCCAAATATAACAGGCACAATTTGTCCTCGTCATTTTGAGCCATCCTGGCTCCACATTCTTCACGTTTTTTAAAAAGTGCCATCCTATCCTTTTCTGTGTAAGGAATCCTGCCAGAATCATAGAGGGACATTGTTTTATCCATAGCTTGCTGTCGGTATGTGCTCTCCTTATGGCAGCAAGAAGAGAACTGAGGGAAGAGTGCTCACGCCTCCCACATCATGTGACCTTTAGGCAGGAAAGGCTATATTGAAGATGGAGGGGAGGGGGAGCACCCTTGGCATCTAGAAATTTCTCTATAAAGCTTGCCAACTCCTCTCCATGGCCAGCCTGCAAAAGCACAGTCTCATGTTGGACTGCACAGAAGCCACAAAGGTGAACTATGAGTAAAATACTTTCCCTGCAATCTGAAATGGTACACCACCATGGTCAATGGTCAACCACCATAGCACTGCATTCTGCTGCATGTATAGACCAAAGTGTAAGGCAGGATTTGGTCCTATCTGAATTACCTCTATTCTTTGCATGCACCCTTCTTCCTCTCCTCTCACCCACATAATTGGGGTCAGAAACTTTTGACCTGGCAGAAATCATGTTTTTGATCCAACGAAGCACTTACGCAGGCAAAAGAATTTATGTCCATGCTATTTCTGCTGCAACCCAAAATCACCCCCCAAGCTGTTCCTGGGATTTCATGTTGGGCTGTTGGGGGTGGGGAGTCTAAATCATACCACTGGTCCATTAAGACCAATTTTGTCTACTCATACTGGCATGAGCTCTCTTAAGTCACAGGTCAAGTTCTTTCACATCACCTACTACTTGATCCTTTTAATTGGACTTGCCAAGGACTAGACCTAGGACCTCCTGAAAGCCAGTGCAAGGCTCTACTACTACTACTGAGCCACACCAAGAGTTAGCCAATAAATCCTAATGGGCAAACTATGTTTTAGACTAGCCCTCCAAACCAGGATTACACAATAAGAATAAACAGTGGTTGCAATCCTAGCTTGGAGGTGACGCTCAAGCCACAGATTGTCAATTTGAATGTATGGCAAACTATAATTTGCACTAAATAAGAATCCATCAGTTGACTCCATGTGCTAGAGAAGATGGAAGGGGAGTGTATAAAAGGCTCATTCATAGGAAGCCAAACCATGCTGTGGTAGAGGACAGATTCAACAGCTATTAGCCACAACAAACTAAACAGAAATTCTGTGTTCAGAAGCGGTAGCTCTCTGTATATGAGCACTGCGGGCCTTGCTCGTAGGCCTTCCAGCAGCATATGAACAGCCACTGTGAGAAACAGGATGCTGGACTAGATAGATTAGTGGTCTGACCTAACATTCCTGCCTTCATGTTCTTATGTTTCAGGCTATTAATACAGCAAAAAAGTTGAGGAAAAATCTTTAAAATATCCAATATAAAAGATAAACAAAAAAACCAAATGGTCTGAAACTGATACACCACAAACAATCTTCACAAAATAAGTACTATTTAATGTATATACAAAAATGAATCCAAAAACAACTCTAAATACCCTAACATGTATAAAACAATACCTAAACACAAACTTCAGACACAAGATCAACAGAAAGTTTTCATCAGTGGTCAACTGAATATTCAAAGTTTCAAAATTAAAACTTTCACTAAAGCTACATATAACATTTATTACAACAGATGCTAGTTTTTATTCATACATGTTTGTGTGTGTGTGTGTGTATCCGGGGGTCATTTCAAACAGGAACGCACAGAAACGCCACTCCGGGAGTAACAAACCCAGGAGCTGGCACATATGGTGATGCGCGGTGGAAAAAAACAAAGGCATACTAACTTGATCTGTATTTTCAAGCTAGCTGTAGGGTAGCTTCCCTGCAAGAGCAAAGGAAACATAAAGTGTCTTTAGTCAAAGTGTAAAGTTGGCTCGCCAGCTCTGAGTTGGGAAATACCTGGAGATTTCTGGGGTGGAACCTGAGCGGTGGGTGTTGCCTTCTGACACACTTCCAGTGATGTCAGGGTGTGTGGCATATGCAAATAAGTTATGCTAATGAGTTATGCTAATGAGCTCCTGCACCTGTTTTTTTACGAAATGACCCATGTGTATCTCTATATAATTTATTTTATTAAGATTGTTTATATGTATTAGTTCGTGCAGACTGTTAATGGTGTATCAGACTCAGATCAGTTGGCTTTTCTGCTTTTTTACGTTGTGTCCTGGACATCTGAAAGATTTCTCTACCTTCTTTGTCATTATGCTTTTTTGGATTGGCTGTAGGTTTCAGTTGTCCTTTTTATGCAAGCTAGGCCATTAGTATTCAGAGTGCATGCAGAATCAGGGAAGATAGTCAAATTTATAGCCTGTTTGAATAGACCTTTAACTTTATGGTAACTGTGCTTTCTCCAACATCCGGAGCTAACAGCTAAGCTGCACTGCCATGGGATGAGGTAGTCATATGACTGTTGATGCCAGATGCTGGATTTAATTCAAGTTTTGATTTTGACACTGTTGTAATTGCTCAAAAAGCAGCAGTTGTGATCAACTGCCAAAACCTAATTTGAACTGACTTTAATACACGGCACTGACAATCAAAAAATTAGGTTGCGGTAGCACAGCTGTAAGTCAGCACAAGCTGATGAAAAACCACAACGGTTTAAGGAATCATAAACTCTGTGACATACACTACCACACCATATGCTATACATACATGCTATATGATATGCACTATACTTTTTATCATATGGCAGAGTTACACACAGGAAGCATATAATAATATAATATATGTAACCAAGTTGGTACAATGGGTATGCAGACTGATTGGGCAATCTCCCTAAATACTAATATCTAAATTTTCAGTCTACTCAATCACAGCTGGGGAGAGTTCAAAGACCTCCATCACATCACCCTGGAAAGCACGACACTCACATTCCTGTGACAGATGGAAAATTGTTTGGAGGGCTGCACCACAATCACATTTGGGCCCTGGTATTTTGTCCCATTTAAACAAAAGGTCTGCACAACTGCCAATGACTGTTCGTATTCTATTAGGCATCTTCCATTCTTTATGTGGCAAGTCAAATCCTGCGGTCCTCTCGTTGGTGTTTGTCAGGTAATGGAAGTTGGGTGGAACTTATTGAATCCATGTTCACAATCATTTATTCCCTAGATTGAAATTTTGTGACTGTAGGATTTGTGCAGATCTTATTGCTGGGCGTCAGGACCTTAGTCTTGATATGCCTGCATCAGCCATGTATTTGTGGACAGGCAACTCTCTGTTTTCAATTATCTTTCTATACTATCAAAGAAGAGCATCTTGTCTTCAGAGATGTAGGGGGGCAATGTGGCACGACATGGGTGGCCAATGATTCTCATTGTTGTGCTGAGCTGGACTTCAAGTTTGTGGACATGGGGACTGTTGAGCCACACTGAAGCACCATATTCCACAGCACTATACACCAACCCCATAGCTAAGCATCTAAGTGTTGTAGCTGTAGCAAATGTACCCCAAGTTATACCACATAATTTTTTGAGGATGTTGTTTCACATGCGTATTTTCACTGCTACATTGGTAAGATGGTGGAAAGCTTACGGGCATACAAATTCACAACAAATATTATAAAAAACACAACCAAGCAAATGAAAATGTAAAAGCAAGGCATAACAACAAAAGCCAGGTCCACAAAATGCAAATAATAGTGATGTGCAGTCACAGCTTCACTATTCAAAATCCAACCTGAGCCAGGCCCAATTTGGAAATATAGTAAATGGTCCTAATCTGAACAAAATTATTTCTGACATTCGGAAGCTGGCAGAAGCTCAACTATCTGACAGTTATTTTGGTGGCTTCATTCTCTGGTTTCATTTTCCTAGACTGTGGGAAGCAGAGGAGCTGGGAAAGAGTGACTCAGTCAGCTGATATACGCATTTGCAGAGAGGTCATCCAACCAGAAGAGTTCCTGCCAAACAGAATCACCCTCATCAGCATTGTTTCCACTTTCCACCAATCATTTCCACTCCTTCCTCCATAATATAAGCAGGGAGGACCACAGTTTTCTCCCCATGATATATAGGTACTGCTACCTGACAGGGAAACACACACACACAAACACATACTAAGACAAGATGCAAGAGATGAGTGATGAGGAAGTATCAAATCACCAGCCGGAAAGATCTCTTAGATGAGACAGGGCCCAATACCTGAGAATGGATCTAAATTGGGAAGCGGGGAAGGGATAAATTATAGCCAGGAAATGTGTCTCTGAAAACAATGTAAGCTACTGCCGTGTTGATCTCCTACAGTAAGATTCTCTTCAGTTCTGCTACTGAAGAAACTGACTAAAGTTGTTAAAAAACAGCAAATGACCCCAATCTGATTTTTTTTTGTGAACTAAAAGCAATCAGGTAACAGATCATGAATGCTCTCCCAAGTAAAATTGTGTCTGTCATTTGAAGGCAATACAATGAAGAGTCAACTTGGCTTAGGAAGGAGAGTTGTTATCATTTTAGCAACACTGCTGAGAAGTCATGTCTTGTCATGCTTTTCAAATGCTAAATACTCTGAGGAAGATCTTTAAACTCAGGCAAATTCACTTTCTTTGACATACCCTAGACCCAGAACAATTAGGATTTTAAAGGTCAAAACCAGCAAAATTGGGCCCAGAAATCACTTGGAAGCCAGTGTTGCCAGTGACATTCCAGAATGGCACAGGCTATCATGCATGCATCAACCTTTACTGGCCCTGGGTTTTCCTGCACACCTTCCATCCTCTCCAGCTCTTCCTGCCTACTGGAACTCACTTGGAACAGGAGTAGCAGAGCTGTGGCAGGGAAGGACTACATATTTTTCTATCACATGCTATGTGTATATATCACATGCATGAATGTATATTTTTAGAACAGTATCTAGTATTCTTGTCCCATTCATTAAAGAAAAATTGCCTTGCTGAGATATATAATCCAATACTAGAGACATGCAGTTCTCAAAATATAAAAATATAATATTAAACTACCATTTTTGCATGCTAAAATTAACCCATGAAATAAATACTGGAAAACACTGATTAGTACACTAGGCGTTGTAATTATACATTGGCCAAAAACTGTAAAATTTCAGTCTCTAGGAACAGAGGACATCATAAAACACAATCTGTCCCAATTTAAGAATATGCTACTTTTCCTTGGGCAGAAATTCGATGGTTAAGGCCAAAGCTTACTCAAAAGATTCCATATTTGGAATTTCAAACCTTGCTGTATGTTTGGAGACCTGTAAATCAATGTGCACAGTAATCTAAAAAGGTTTAATAGAAAAGGTTGCTGTAGACCATGGGATAATTTAAAACATCCACAAAGGAATACACAATTGATGGCAAGAACACCAGTGTGATTTTCACTGCAATATAAATTTGTAGCTTCAAATTCACAAGGACTTCAAGCCAAATATTATAAGATGTTTTTGAGGCCAAAGTCAATATACAACATACACTGAACTAAGATCTAAATAAATACATATATGTATTTCATGATCTTCTGTTTTGATGCATAGAAATGATACCAAATTATTTAAACCACCCCAAAGAACAGAAAATTCATCAATGAATATATAATGTGACTTAAAACATTTTCCAGTGCTGTGGGATCTGGAAAAAATAACTTTACATATTAAGAATGTTTTCAAAGATGGAAAGATTAGCTCATAAGAATTTTGGGCTAAAAGTTGTCAACTACCTTACATCCTGAATTAGATGACCAGATATTTTATTTTTTCTCCATGGAGCCCATGGCTTATTTTCAGTGCATAACATCAACAATGCCCAATAATTTGGACAGCTGCTCCATATTTATTTTTAAGCATATCTTTCACTGTGTACTCAGTCTATATTTACCATGCATATACTGTGCAAACTCTGCACTTTTTGTTTCACCTGTCGTTTCCTCTAATAATTACTAGTGTGCCTTCAACACCCACTCTCTAGGACAAGAGGTTAGAGCTACACCCTGGTGGTACTTCCTAGGGAAGGAAGCATCCACCTTCTCTTAGCCTGTGGAAAGATGGGGATTTAGCAGTTTGAATTGTTCTGCTCAACGCTGAGAGCCTATAAAAATAACTAAGAACTGACAAAATGAAAAGGGAGGCAGTAATATTTGGTTTTATCAGGCTTTATACACAATTTTGCCTTGTCCTTGGCAGAGCCACTCTGGACAGTGTAGATCCCTTGTACCTGAGCCTCTTAGCGCTCTGTCTTTGCTCAAAATTGTCATACCTGCAGTACCTTCTTGGGACTGACTGAGAAAATTTTATAAACTCATTGACCAATGAATCAAACTGGCCATTAATTTTGCTTTGTACTTTCCCATTCAGAGGTTTCTCTCTCTCTTTGACATAACAAGAAAACTACCAGGCTTTGTCAAGATTACAGCTGTTACTGGTCATTCTCAGGAGAGAAAACTTTCCTCATTGTATTATTCTCAGTTCCCTGCTATTGTCAACCAGTTAAACTGATAAAACATGAACTATCCCTCAGAACTGTGTACAAATGTGAATGGTGCATTCAAGGAAAAGAAGACAGTAAATTAGTCAGTCAGATGTGAGTGTGCGGGGGGGATGAGGCAGGTCAACTCAATATATAAAACCTGTAGGAAGGGATATGTTGTCAGGCGACCTTCAGTTTTTGCATACAAGAGAAATCTCATTCACTGGGCAACAGAGCTCTGGGAAAAGAGACCCCTCCCTCGACTGAGCTCATCTACCTGTTTCCTCTTCACAAATTACATGGAAGAAGACTTCTATTTCCTCCTTCCCTGTCTACCAAAAAGGGGTATGTGGTTTTTTGTTTTGTTTTTGGGTAAAAACAAGCTTATTTACCACACAATACTAACATGTCCTGTTAAACCATCCATTATATAATTTATGCAGTAAAGCAATGTAGTTGTATTAGTACAACAGGCATCATTTTAATAGTAAATGGTTTAGTAATGCAGAGTAGGAAAGACCAGTCTATCATCTGCTGTCCTTAATGTTTATTTTCAGTCCAAATCCTACAATATATCATCGATATCCAACTAAATTGCCAGTAAGGTAAACGTTTCCCTTGCTCAAAAGCCAGTCGAATCTGACTCTAGGGATGCGGTGCTCATCTCCGTTTCCAAGCTGAAGAGCCAGCACTGTCCAAAGACATTTCCGTGGTCATGTGGCCAGCATGACTAGATGCCAAGGCACACGGAACACTGTTACCTTCCCACTGAAGCGATACCTATTTATCTACTTGCAATTTCTTGCTTTCGTAATTTTCATTTTAAACAAATAAATCCAGGTTAAGAATAAAAGAAGAGCCCTGCTGGATCAGACCAATGGTTCACCTAGTCCAGCATCCTGTTTCACACAGTGGTCAACCAGTTCCTCTGGAGGGCCAACAATAGGGCTTAGAGGCCGAGGCCCTGATGTTGCCTCCTGGCACTGGGATTCAGAGGCTGACTGCCTCCAAATGTGGAGGCTCCCTTTACTCACCATGGCTAGTAGCCACTGATAGACCTATCCTCCATTAATCTGTCTAATCCCCCTTTAAAGCCATCTATGACTGTGACCATCACTACATCCTCCAGCAGCAAATTTCACATTTTAATCACTCACTATGTAAAGAAGTGTTTCCTTTTGTCTATCCTGAATAGATTCTGGTTTCAAATTCAACTGCAGCTTCCAAGAAAATATTATGGCTTAAATGCATTTTATTTTTCCATCAAACATTGGCAATGAATTCTAAAGAACAGTTAATTATCAACAGTTTTAGATTAGATGTGTCTGAATATTTAGAAATTCTGGATATAATGAATCTGTATTTATATAAAGTTATATAGAAGTTATATAGATTAATACAGAGAATCCCACACTTGAGCTTTCTAAGCAATTTAGGGGTCAGACTAGTCTTGACAGAGATCATAGGTATCTGTTTGGCTTTGAGTGGTAAACTACAGCTACGTGTGACTCCCCAGCTCAGATCAAGGCCACAAAGAGAGGGGAACAGCAAGTTTAAACCTTCTACACTTCTACACACACTAACAAATATCAGCTTTGCTACACTTTCTACACAGGGGGTAGAAAGTTTAATACCTCTCCCCTCTCAATGCAGCCACAACCCAAACTGAAAATACACACAGCTGTAAATTACCTTAAAAGACAAAGGGAGAGCCATTTTGCTACACCTAGCCTGAACCTAAGTCAGCAATCTATCTAAACCAGTGACTATGATCATTTACAGTCCCTTTTTAACTTACTGCCAATCAATTGCATTGCATCAGCCCAAGTTCTAGTATTATGAGAGTGAGGGGAAAAACATATCTCCAGGCACTCTCTATATAATTCCTATTTTCCTTTCTTTTGTTTATTAGCTTCTATGACCAATGGTCTTAAGCTCAGCCAAAACAAGTCTACCAGCAAACATGGGCACACCGCATCAGCCCCAGGGCACAAAATATGCAATCAAAATTTACAATCAAAATAATCAAATCTAAAAGATCTAAAATGTTAAAACAGAAGTTGCTGATAAAAACTATAATTCATTTAAACAGATCATATTATTTAAGTGTTACAAATTCTGATACAATCAGGTCAAGCCAGTTTTTTGTTGCTTTAGAGATAAAACCATCATTAAAAATCTTGTAACAAAATAAGTAGTTTCAGAATTAATATCTGCCAACAAGTAGGGGACCACCCCAAAGTTCAGTAGCTAATCGGTGTTTGGTAAGAACTGGAGTAACCCAAATCGATCTAGGAATCAACCATTGGTGACAAAATAATAGAAGATGGCCAAGTGTTTCCACAACTCCAGTCTCACAATTATATAAATAATCTGAGTATGGAACTTTAGAAATTTTATAAATTTCAATCTAGTAATCTCCCTTATTCATCTATTTCAAAAGCCTTGTGCTTTTGCCTTTCCTCGGGAAAAGTGTTCCAAGTCTTTACTATTTTGTTTGCTGATAAATAAAACTACTTACAATATTCCAAATGCAGCTGCACTATGGATTCAAATTAAGATAGCAGTTTTATCTTGAATCTCTTTCCTAATCATTACCAATGTTGAATTTGGCTTTTTCACTGCTGCTGTACATTGAATTCAAGTTTCCCTTGAGCTCTTTAGTTGACAGTCATCACCCACCCCATCAGCATAACTGGGTTAGCATTTTCTGTCCCTTACACTTACTTATATTGAGCCCAACTTGAAATTTAGTTCACTATTCAACCAATGTAACACCTATTTAGTTAAGATGGGGAAGTCCTCTGAGGTTCTTTTCTATTTGCTTTGGACTTCCCCATCTTGCAGACTTGGCTACCTAACTGCTTTAAGGCTTAATCATTTACCATATATAGACATGTTGTTTCTTTATCATATTTTGAACATAAATTAATGCATGGGTAGTTGAGGTCACCCACTATTTTCTCTGTTTCAAGACCACCATCAGAATCCAATATGTTCCAGTCATACTCACGCTGGTAAGATGAAGCAAGTTGATCATGGCTCACTCTTAAAGGCAACGAACTCTCAGTAGATTGTTCTCCTGAAATCACTTTCTTTGCTGGATAGTATTTGGGTTTGATAACATATTCCTGTGTTTGTCCATGGTGGACATTCATCATCAATGTCTGAGATGAAAGGGGTATCATTCTGTTTGAAGAGCAGAAAAGAGAAAGTGATTTAAAATTCTTAATTAAATCAGAAATGACAATGATGCCAAAACAAACAATAATGCTCTTATAATTATTACCTATAACCCAAAACACCTGCAGAACCTTGAGCAGGTATGCCACAAAGTTTTCTTCAACAAGAGGTATTTCTGAAGCTGACACACTGAAGTTTCTGTTCTCACCAAAGAGAACAGGTTCTTTCATTTTCACTGTGAGATGAGGCCTTGGGTTTTGACAAACTACCAAAGTTTCATCACACATCATGTGGCATCAGCAGCACACTGCTCATTATCTGGAAGAAATCTCCAGTGAAGGTAGCTGCTCTACAAAATTCTGATATATGTATATTAAGCATTGTCACACATTTCCATGGCCTCAGACCAGGTCCCCTGATCCTTTCTTGAGGCAGGTTCCCACTGGTTCCTCCTGGAAGGGGTTATTTTCCCACGGGTCCATTTTATTTTCCAAATTATGGCACCTTGTAGTTCCCTCACACTACTGTAGCTTTCACTGCCCTACTGCAGCCCACATCCCAGGTAAATACCAGGTCCATGTAGTGGTCAACTTCTGGGACTAACCTCTCATTCCAAACTTGCTCCTGGGGTTCCTCAGGCCTTTACCTGTGTTCTCCAGGCCTTCTGAGGTTCTTCTGGCTCTGCCACATCCCTGGGCATCCCTCAGGCCATGCTGGGCTCTGCTATTCTGCTGCCTGTGGGCTCTCCCATGCCGAAGCCTCTAAAGGCTCCTACCACACTGCCTCCAACTAAGGCATTTCCTGGGCACACCAAGAACTGCTGCAACTGCTCTCCCCATTCTTCCTTGACTCTGGGCCTTTTCCACCCACTGCAGCTGCATGTCGCACTACCCTTCTCCCAGCTCATCACCAGCCTTTGAAGGTCCAGGCAGCCAGGACACCCATCCCCCCAATCAGTGGGAGCACACCACTTCTGACCCAGCTGTGTTTTCTTCTGGCTGGTCCATCAGATAGCACTCTGCTGCTACCTGGGCCTCGCAGGCTGCCTAGCTGGCCACAAACAGCAACTAGAGATTCAGGAATAGATCTTTCTTTTAGAACCAGTGCAGCTTAAAAGTACTTTACTTTGGCAGGGCTGAGTTTATATTCAAGGAAGAAGGGACACGTAAAAGGAACTGACAACATTTTAGGTTTATCTACCAGTAAGCCACACAAATTTGTAAAAATTGCATATATATCTAGAAGAAGAAGAGGAGTAGGCTTTTATACCCTGTTTTCCTCTACCCTAAGGAGCCTCAAAGTGGCTTACAATCACCTTCCTTTCCTCGTCCCACAACAGGTACCTTGAGGTAGGTGGGGCTGAGAGAGTTCTGAGAGAACTGGGACTAGCCCAAGGTCACCCAGCATGAGGAGGAGTGGAGAATCTCTAGATTAAAGTCTGCTGCTCTTAGCCACTACACCATACTGGCTATTTGTTATTGTGTTCACAAGGCTGAGCTGTGCAGAGCCTATACATGATGAAAATGGGAAGGGACTTAAAATTGTGCTTAGGTGCATAGACCTTTATTTATTCAGAATATCTACAGCCTGCATTTCAGACACAAAGCAATGTTCACGAGCTTTACATCATTTGCCTTCAAGACCATACAAGGGGCTGGTGTATCCAGCAGACTAAGCATACTCAGTAGGTGGGGAGGGATGATACAATCTTCACAAAGACATAGCTTCTCTACAAGCTGGAATCTAGTGTGGACTTGGAACAATGCCCGTGGTCACTAATTCAAAATCATTACAGTATTGTAGTCAGAGTATAAGCCCAAATACTACTCATTCTGCAGTTCAAGTAAACTCTCTTTATATGTAGTATCCTTGGGCCGCCTTTATCAAACAATTGCGACAGGCAGAATTGAGAGAAGTAATATTTGGCAAGAAAAATACTGTCTAGACTAAGTAAGCCAACCTTAACTCCAGCCATCTTTTATAAATGCAAGTTATTTACTGTATGTCTGATGCTTGGCTGCACAAGCCAGCAACTGTTAAAAGAAACTGATTTTTTTTCATACCTATCTTTTTAATTGTTTGCAAGACCAGTTCTTTCTAGCGCCCTAGCCCTCTTTTCTACCCCCTTCTCCAGAGTAAAGCAACACACTAATTAAGTAATGAATCAGACAAGCAAACTATATTTGCCAAAAATATTCAGGAGTGATTTAATAATCCAAGGTTGTAGTCTTATGCACTTACATGAGAATAAGTCTCAATGAACACAGCAGGACTTACTTCCAAGTACACGAGCACAGGAATATAATGTAAAAATTGCATTTTTACACAATCTGAACTAACAAATATTCCTTTCTTAAGATAAACTGCTCATTTTTTTCCGTAAGTGCAGGTGTATTTATGTGGCTAAAGGATGCCTTAAATAACTACAATCATACTGAATTCAGTCTGGAATTAAGAAACACTGCTTTGTCAGAGGATCTGGTAATGATAAGCAGGGGATAACTACTTGTTAAAAGTGGAGTCTGGCTTTCTCTCTGAGTGTGCATACATCATGTGTACAAATTCAATTGAATCACAGATTGTGGGCCTGACTCAAAATATTGGCAAAGTGCCTTCTTACTATTTGTGGTGGCTCTACAGCACAAAAAGCAATCTTTACCCACCCACCTCCAAGTTGCAATGGAAACCTGCCATGAATCAGGGAGCTATTCTTCACTCAATTACCATAACAGAGTATACTGGTTATGACTTTTCCTTTCCATGGAAGTTTAAACCACAAACACTACTGATTCCCATATGTTGTTAGCTTGCTGCATAGACATTACACACTTTTGCTTATCAAGCAACTTCCCATCCAATGCAGAGACTGTGATGCACACCATGTAGTCACACCATTCAGTTCACTGGAAAATGTTTCTCCAAACTGGAAAGTGCAACAAGCAAAGCCAAGAGGGGTCTCATCCCTGACCTTTTTGCTTTTTATCCAGTTTAATTTGGATATTTTAAAAAAGCACTTTTGGTTTTCTGTGTAGGGTCACTAACAAAAAATCAGATTCCTGTTCTAATGGCTGGAATTCATGTTAGCAAAGACTGTAGCCCTTTTCAGGCATTATGTTTCTGATGCTCCTATTGCACATACCAAGACAGTAATGCAATACACAATAATCTCAGTACATGTGATTGCCATTTTGTTCATATTTGCAGCTTCAGTACATGCAACCACATATCCAGTTTGGTGTAGTGGTTAGGAGTGCGGACTCCAATCTGGAAGACCTGGGTTTGATTCCCCACTGCTCCACATGCAGCCAACTGGGTGACCTTGGGAAAGCCACAGTTCTCTCAGAGCTGTTCTCTCTCAAGAAAAGTTCTCAAAGAGCTCTCTCAGCCCCACCTACCTCACAGGTTGCCTGTTGCAGGGAGAGGAAGGGAAGGAGATTGTAAGCCACTCTGAGACTCTTCTTCTCTTCATTCCACAAATGAATTTCCTCTTCTTCTCTTCATTCCACAAAAAGAGATTTCAGGTAGCATGAACTGAAACTGCAAAATATATATGCTGCCCTTTCCATACAAAAATAGGAAACCTGTGTACTGAGATGATCACACACAGAGTGTGGAATCATAAAAACATAATGACATAAAAGCGCTGATTACTTGGGGCTAAAGTATCTGTTAAAGCAGACACAGAATGGCCACTGCAAACTATTTTCTTGTGTTCTGTCCTCCCCACTCCTTGCAACATATAGTTTCAGTTACCTCTGAAATTTATATTATAAGTAGCTACATGTTACAAGGAGCGAGAGTAGGGTTGCCAACCTTCAGGTGGCACACTGACATCTCCCATTATTACAAGTGATCTCCAGCCAAGCAAGATCAGTTCCCCTGGAGAAAATGGCTGCTTTGGAGGGTGGACCCTATGGCGTTATACCCTGCTGAAGTCCCTCCTCTCCCCAATTCTGCCCTCACCAGGTTCCACCCCCAAAATCTCCAGGTGTTTCCCGAACCAGAGCTGGCAAGCCTAAGTAAGAGGAAAACACAAGGCTTAAAAAGACCACCCACTGTTAGCAGTAACATATAGTTTGGCCCTTGTAGCCAGTGAGCCACAGCCCCTCCCGGTACTGTTCTTTCTTTACAAGTTTTGGCTTTATTAAGATAACCTCTGCCCCTGTATCTCTCCAGCCTAATACTTTGCTGTTAACTTCCACTGACTTCACATGTTCCCTGTTTAAACCTTCCTGTATTTTCCATACTAGTAAGACTCTAGCTGGTCTTTCTGTTGGGGCTTCTTTAGGTACAGGACTTGGTTGGAGTTCTGTAACTGTTTCAGTCGTTTTAACTAAATTAACAGTCTTGGCTGAGGTTTATTGTTTTCCTTTCTCTAATTTTGGACAATGGAATTTTATGTCTCTCTTCTTGACAGTTAAAAGACACCATCCATCTCTTTCTGTTTGGCTCAGGATTGTTCTGCCTCACAGAATGGCCAGAACTAATGCTGCCCAGAAACTGAATGTGTTTTCTCTCTTTAAAAATAAGTGGTCATGACTCATAAGTAATGAATATTTGTTGCTGCATTAAGATACAGAAATCAAATTAAAATGATTAACAATTCAGATCAAATATATATAAAAGAGAAGGTCTAAAATAACATTTGTGGCATTGAATATTAAGGATGGGCATGAACTAGGAAAATATGGTTCGGTTTGTGGTTCATAGTTGAGCTATGAATTGAACCATTGACTGAACTGAGAAGCTCATTTATGAACTGAACCAGTTTGTGTGGTTTGTGGCCCTGCAAAACTTGTTGAAAGGGGCCACAGTCCCTTTAAATGGAGTTTGCAGAAAGCTAAAAAAAAAAAGCAGAGTGGCTAAAATTTAAAGGGACTGCAGAAGACAGCCTGAAACAGCAGCTGTTTTTGAGAATTTCAAGGGGAACAGAAAGCAGGAGTTTAAAGTCCCTTTAAACCCCCACTTTCTGCTCCATCCATGAACCACTATAAAAGTTCATGTAAATTTGTGATGGTCTTCGTGGTTCGGTTGAGTATCTATTGAATATCTGTGGGCTGTTTCTACCCTTCCCCTTGTCACAACTTATACATAATTTCCTTGGAGGTTTTCAAGTAGTTGGGATAATAAGGTTAATGATTACATATAACATACATACGAAATCTCTTTGGGAAATAATGCTATTAAGCTTCAGGCTGTATTGCTTATTTCAAGGTTTTGTGTGTGTACAAACTGTGGTTCCAAAACATTACTATTTTTATTATTTTGTGCCTCTGAGATCCTTCTGGAATTACTGAATTGATCAATTATTATTCCTTCTTTTGTTTAGGATTATGAATACCAGGTTTTTTTTAAAGAATGAAAAAGACTTTCTTTTCCATTCCTAAAATATACTTAATTGTGTTGATTTTGAAGGTACATGTGAGTGAATTATATATCACTAACTGACAGGAAAAAGCAGCATGCATATCCAATTATTTGTACAGGGTTAGTTTTAGTTGGCTCTGTTTTCTCCAAAGTGCCCCAAACTTTATTTGGGGGGGGGGGGGGCTGGAAAAGAGATCCTCCCAAGTCCCTTTCTACTTCATCTAATAAAGTGGTGGCTTCCATTTCAGTTTTTAATTTTTTATATTTCAGGTACCATCTCAACTGTGTGGGAACTTGTCTATAAAACTGTTTCAAACCAGTTAATTGCTTCAGTTCTTTAAATGTCTTTACTTTGCTTCCCTCAACCCATCTGGTTAAGGCTCTGTCTAAATGACAACCTAGCTGTGCATACGTTTCACTCTGTTTTCTTCTAATTTCTCTAAAAGCTTTCCTGCTTTGTTTGGTTGTGAGTCCATACCTCATTCTCACTCTTTCTTTGAAAAGAAAATAATTAGAGGTTTCCTCATCCCTCATACCTGACTACACCTAGTCTTCCACAAAGCTGTGGGCACAAATAAATCATTCTGTCTTCATCTGGGACTACAAAGTTTCTACAAGTTTGTTCAAAGCTAAGAGAAATGCCTCCACATCATCCCCTTTTTGATAACAAGGACATTTATTTTGTTCAACTTTGGGACTGTCTCCACTTCTGTGTGGAGATGGCAAATCTGTCCTTAACTGCATTTCCTTCATCTTCCTAGTATACCTTTCTTTTTCATTTTCTCTCTCAGCTTCCCTCTCCTGCTGTGTCATTCTAGCTGTTTTTTGTTTTGTTTTTTTCTGCCTCAATTTTGGCTAATTCTTTTCCTGTCTTGGCTTCTATTTTAGCCAATTCAATTTTCATTTTCATAATTTCCACCTCTTGCCTACGATTTCCCCCAGCTGTAGTTTTTTCTTCTCCCTGACTATCCCCATGTGCCCCTCTGAGTCTGCATAGTGGTGGTATTCCTGAGAGGAATTCTGAGGTAAATCCTCTCAAATCTGTAAAATATTTTATTTTAGTTTGTGTTTGTGATGGAACAAACTATTTGTGGGTTTTATTTTCATATCATGATGCTGCCACCAAATATGGCAATCTTGCCCTCTTCCCTCTCTAGGGCTGCCAGCCTCCAGGTGGGGCCTGGGGATCTCCCACTTTTACAACTGATCTCCAGCTGACAGAGATCAGCTCCCCTGGAGAAAATGGCTGCTTTGAAGGGTGGACTCTATGGCCTTATACCATGCTGAGGCCCCTCCCCTCCCCAAACCCCACCTTCTCCTGGGTCCACCCCCAAAGTCCCCAGGTATTTTCCAATCTGGACTTGGCAACCCTATCCCTCTCCTATATGCAGGATTTTTCCTTCTGTCTTCTTTCTTGATGAGCAGCCTTTTTATCTATTTTCTTCTTATTAGTTTGTCTAAGGCTGTCCCACCCAGTCACTTTAATACACACACACACACAAACACACACAGGCCCAGCCCAGAGAACTGGGGGAAGACACAAAATCACCTTTTTACATTCTACTTTTGAAATGGCACATAGGAGGTTTTTGAAAGTTCCAAATATAACAAAATGTTTCATTTAATTTGGAGGAGAAAAAGGTCAAGTGGAATCAGGTGTAAGATGTATGAGGTGAACAGATAATAAAACTGAGGTAACTGCATTCACACAAACACCAAATCATTTAGTGCCGACAAATGTTTCTGCTATTCAGCAAGGTGTTTAAAACTTTGAGGAAACATGCTTTCTTTTTAGTTTCTGCTTAAACACTCAAGCACTGGTTTTTGAGTTTCACTGAAACGAAACATTTAGAAGGTGGGAACTTACAACCAAGTTTCAGTTTCCTTTTTAACATAAACTAGGGATCACATAAACTAGGGATCTTTAAGAGCTATATCCCTTTTTGACTGTACAGGGATCACTTCTCTTTACTAGAAGCTATTTCCCTTTTTTGGCTTGAATAAGGATCCTCCTTGATCCACTCACTCTCTTAGCCTCCTTCCCAGTTCACAGTCAGCCCTTAATTGTCTCTTCATCAACTGTCAGTTCCCAACTCTCATTCCTTAATTTACTCTCTCAACAGAATTCCATTCAAACAGCCTGTCACTCAAAGGTTCTCATACTCTGTTAGGCATTAACTCTTGACACTCTGTCACAGCTGCTTTGGGCCCCCCTTCAGAAGGAAAAATTGGATATAATTTTTTTTTAAAAAACCATGAGTATGGCTAATCGTACACTCAGAAGTTATGGTCCAGCAAGTCCCTAATGGACATTCATCCAAGACTCTATGTGATCCCTTGCCCTTCCCTCACCCAGGGGTTCGTTGGGGCCGGAGCGAGGCAAAGCAAAGATCCGCCAGCTCAGGAGTGGCCACTAGGGCAGCCACGGGCCGAATCAGATTCTCTAATCTGATTCAGCCTACTGCCGAATTGCCGCCGAAATTCGGCGGCAACTTTAAAAGCAACTGGAGGGGAGGGGGTTTGAGGGAGAGGCTCCAAACTTGCAGGGTAGCTGCTGGGGCCTCTCCTTGAAATACCCACCAAGTTTCAAGAAGATTGGACCAGGGGGTCCAATTCTACGGGCCCCCAAACAGGTTGCCCCCATTCCCTCCATTGTTCTCTATGGGAGGAAAAAAGTTAACATTTTTTCCCACCATAGAGAACAATGGAGGGGATGAGACAACCTGTTTGGGGGCCCGTAGAATTGGACCCCCTGGTCCAATCTTCTTGAAACTTGGTGGGTATTTCAAGGAGAGGCCCCAGCAGCTACCCTGCAAGTTTGGAGCCTCTCCCTCAAACCCCCTTTCCCCCAGCCCCTCATATACCCTATGAGTTTTTGCCATTGATTTCAATGGCCCATAGGGTATAATGGGGCTGAAACTGACATTCCCTTTCTGACACACTTCTGGTGATGTCAGGGGATGTGGCATATGCTAATGAGGTATGCTAATGAGGTATGCTAATGAGCTCCTGCACCTCTTTTTCTACAAAAGGACCCCTGCCCTCACCTATACTTAACAAATCATGTTAATGTTGCCCCTTCACCCCTGGTATGTGATGTGCCAAGGGTAACCAGTGTGGTGCCTGCAGGTGCCATGTCTCCCACCAAGTATTTTTAGAAAGTGGGTGGGGCCTGGTTAGGCTCATGTCAATCAGGGCTTCTTACTGGCCCCTGGAGACCTAATTGGCAGTGCAGATTGTTTCAGCAGCAGCTGCCACCATAGTGTTAATTTTATTCTCTCTCACTCCTCTTTCCTGGTGCCTTTTTAAAATTATCTGTCTTCTCTCCTGCACTTGGGCTTCCTCTGGGTATATGTCTATGTGCATGGCTAAGCCTCCCATTGCAGCTATTTTGGGGTTGTGCCTACCACCCTATGTCAGAATGTCTTCGCATTTTTGTGTGTCTGACTTCCCCTTTTTAAATCAAAATTTCTGATTGTCTCAATGCTAGTCTTACAAGTAAATGAATGTCTTTTTAAGAATTCAGTGGAGCATCCTTTTGAAATAGGATGCTTCAGTAACTGCCTCCCTAAATTTCCTTACGTTTCAAATTGTTTCTAACTTTTTTTACATTTCTGTTGCCCTGTCACAAACTTGCTTTCAGAAGCAATTTCTTATCCTCCCCAAGAAATTACAGTGAATTCATAAGCACTATTTATTTAGGTTAAAATACTAAGCACACTTATTTGACCACAAGGCTAGTTTAAATCAAATATGCACAATGAACTGCACTCTGCCTCTTAGAGGGAGAGAGTGTAAAATTCTTGGGAAGAAATACTGTAGGTAAGAGGGAATGGCCTTGCAGAAAGGGTTAAAAATGCAGGGAGCAACAGCAGAGAACTGATGAAGGCATGGAATTGGGTTAGAGAAAAGAATTTTCACATGATCAGTCCCAGTTAGTCCCAAATGTATGCCTGCTTGCTTAATTATCTGAAATAGTTATATCCTGCATTTTCTCTTTTCAAACACATCAAGGCATGAGCAACTTTGACAGATGATCTGGGTGCTCACATATCTTTGCTGCAGTGCAGTCTCAAAAATACAGTGATCTTGATGCTCACCAATTTTTGCTGCACTGTAATCTCAAAAATATAATAAGAAGTTAGAATAATAGAATCATAGAGTTGGAAGGGGTCTCCATGGTTATCTAGTCCAACCCCCTGCACAATGCAAGAAATTCACAAATACCTCTCCCCTGCCTACCCCCAATGACCTTTGTTCCATGCCCAGAAGATAATGAAAAACCTCCAGGATCTCCAGCAAAACTCGCCTGGAGAAAAATTGCTTCCTGACCCCAAAGTGGCGATCAGCATGTCCCTGGGTGTGTAAGAAAGGGCCACGAGAACTAAGCACTGGGACAGCCCTTCCTGCCCTCCCTCTCATGAACTGCTTAAGTTCACACAATCAGCATTGCTGTCAGATGACCATTCCACTGAGGAACTGCTCTAACTGTCAGGAAGTTCTTTCTAATGTTTAGCCGAAAACTCTTCTGATTTAATTTCAACCCGTTAGTTCTGGTCCAACAGAAAACAACTCTGTACCATCCTCTAGGTTACAGCCCTTCAAGTACTTGAAGATGGTGATCATATCACCTCTCAGTCGTCTCCTCTCCAGGCTAAACATACCCAGCTCCTTCAACCTTCCCTCCAGATCCCTCACCATCTTCATTGTCCTCCTCTGGACCAGTTCCAGCTTGTCTATATCCTTCTTAAATTGTGGTGCCCAAAACTGAACACAATTCTCTAGGTGTTCCACAGTTCTAAATGCCACAGTTTCATTTATTCCTTGCCCATACAGTATGATTGCTCAAACAAGTGCACATTTGCAACAGATAAAAGTGTTCACTCATACAAATGGGGGGAAATTTTCTTGGGACAAGTTCTAAGAATTCACTGAATGTCAAAAAAATTTAGGACTTTCTGATTTGTAAAGCACTGTAGTCATTGTCATTCACCCTAATGTTGTAGTAAATGGGTACACATTTTGCTATTTGTCATTTCTATAATCCGAATTCATCATCCTGGAATGCAGGAAAATACAAGCAACACTAACCAAAGAATGCTGTATCCCAGAATTCAGCCCATGATCAACATGGATAAAGTATGTGAAAAAGAATCTACTCCTTCTGTTGTAAAAATAGGTGTAACTTCAGTCCAATGTCAGCTTGCAAGAAGCAAATATGAGGCTATTTCTGAACCAACAATGTCTGGAAGAACTTGGCATTCTTACTCCCAAATCACTCTGCACTGTGGACCAAAAACCCAGACAGCATACCAGAGGTCTAGGAATAGGCTGTTTTCTTATTTGCAGTAAGTAAAGTGAAAGTCTTTAAGGCATTCCTCTGGCTTTTAAGGAAATCTCTTGTTTCTTCTAAAACTGCAATTTCTCCTTTTCCTTTGCTAGAAATTCTGCATCTGATGAAAAGTCCAAAAGACTGTCTACCAGGTTTTTAAAAGTGAAAAATGGCCAATTTTTTCTGCCTTTGCATTTTAAACTATTTAGAACAGCCATGTGTAAATACTGATCTATGTCCAAAAGAGGGTTAACAAGTCTCCAGCTCCAGATGGCATACACTTGAGTGTTCTTAAGGAACTCAAATGGGAAACTGTTGATCTACTAACCAGTATATGTAATTTGCTATGTCAGAGGACTGGAAAGTACCAAATGTCACACACATTTTTTAAAGTGGTCCAAAGAGGATGCAGAGAATTACAGGCCAGTTAGCCTAACATCTGTTCTGGGTAAAACAGTAAAAACTTTCTTAAAGATAAAATAATTAAGAATAGCTTCTGCAAATGGAAATCTTGACTCACCAACCTTTGGAAGTTCTTTAACCAGATAAACAAGCATCTTTAGACTTGGACTTCCAAAAGGCTTTTTGCAAGATACCTCACCAAGGAATCCTGAATCATGTTAGAAGTCATGGGATAAGATGACTGGTACTGTTATGAATTGCAGTTGTTCAAATGATAGGAAACAGAAAGAAGGAATTAATGGAGGGAAGCAAGCAGCAAATGTGGGGTCCCATAAGAATCAATACTGGGACCAGTGCTATTTTTTGTCCATAAACTATTTTGAATTGGGAAGTTAATAGCATAGTAGCCAAGTTTACAGATGATATGGAATTATTTAGGAAGTGAAAACCAAAGTGGATTTGAAGAGCTACAGGAACATCTCTCTAAATTGGGTGAACGGGCATCTAAATAACAAATGAAGTTCAATATAGGTAAGTGTGTTCTAATACACACTGCAACAAAAAATACTAATTTTAAATATATGCTGCTGGGGCCATGACTCAGGGGGAAAGAGATCTTGGGATTGTAGCGGACAGCTTGATGCAAAAGTTGACTCAGTGTGTGGCAGAAGTAAACAATAAAAAGGGCAAATTCCATACTGGGGATTATTAGGAAAAGGGCTGAAAAAAATGGCTAATACTGAAATGCCATTTTATAAAGCAATGGTGCACCCCTATTTGGAATACTGTGTACAGTTCTGCCCATCATCTCTCAAAAAGGATTTTGCTGAGCTGGAATACGTACAGAAGAGGGCAACCAAGATGACTAAGGGATTGGAGTACCTTTCCTTCCCATGAGGAAGTGCTGAATAGTCTGGCCTTTTCAGACCACTGGTCTGATGCAGCAGGGCTCTTCTTGTGTTCTAGGTATAGCCAAAAGTGTTCTGGATTTGTTCTGTTCAAGTAAAGGCCCCTTCCCCACGGCTACTTAGCAAACTTCTTTTGAATCTAAGGAAAGTTTCAAAAGCAGTTCCCGAAAGAAAATGAAGATCTGCCACTGAACAGAAAGAAGTCAAAAATTCTATAAGAGGTGCCCAACCCTTGGGCATATCTAAAGTGGCTTGTTGGATTCCAGCTGAAGTATTTTCCACATTAAATGTCCTTGTTTGTTTGTTTTGTACATAAAACATATGGTGCACAACCTTAAACTTTTCAACCCAGGCTTTGCGCTAGAGAAGTGAGATAGCATAGATGACACTCAAATTGTACTGAATATTGTACAAGGATTTTGAAACAGAATCCTATCGTTAAAACAAGTTAAAACGATATAAACAAAGAGGAGAGGCTATAAGGTGTTTGAAATTACTTCCTTAAGGGCTAGGTTTGAGAAGCGTCTTTTCACATTCCTTTGATTACATGCTTCATTACTGGGTGTCTGCTACAGCTCTCTTTTGTTCCTTCCATTCTTAATGACTTCAAAGCAGTAGATGCTTGAATTCCCAAACATATTACCTTAGTTTAAATTATCATTTTAAGCAGCATGTTGCTGCTCATCAAGCAAGGGGGGGGGGACCCACACACAATGAACTCATAATACAATGAATTATAACTCTGCATGTTATTTCACGGTTAACATACTGAACCAAAATAGAGTAACAATTTATAGCAACATCACAAAAATGAACAGGCTGGTGCAAAATTTTTGCCTTGCTAAATTAAACATAGCACTTTATAAACTTTATAAGTTTATAAACAAAACAAACTTTATAAACAAAAATCTGATATCTAAAAGGGTTTTGTTCATTAATGAAGAAAATTAATTAATGACAAATACAAGATAAATGAACTTCAATATTAACACAACTTTCAGTAATGCAAAAAAATTCTGCCAGTTTGATTACCCTCTTGATTTTAATTAATCCCTTAGCAAATCTTATACAGACTCAAAAGAGCTAATTCAAGCCAAACCCAAGGGTTAGATTCAAGAGCATTAATACATACTGTATCACAAATTCCCCTCATTTTCAAAACTATGCTGGCACGAGGTGCTGCTGTTCAAGAAGCTCCTCTCCCCAGGCCATACCAAACTGACCCTGTGATTGTTTAAACACCTATCTGGTTTTCTTACTTAATAACAAGAAAAAACTAGATTAGAGGAAATAAACTACAAAAACAAGTCTGCTTTGGGAAAGAAAAATGGTTTGTTTTTTTAGACAGACAGAAAACTGGCAAAATCTGTGTTTTAGCATCAATCAAAACATTTGTGTTTTTTTAATTAGCCAGTGGTTTATTTGTATCCTATTTAGCAATGGACATAGCCGTGAGCACATTTTGAAAAAAATAAACAAATGTTTAACAACTTTAAGAACCCTGTTTACTTTCCTTCTGGTGTCAGCTCTGTGTTTGCAGCTATTTTATCACAGCTGTCTGCCACAGAAAAACAGCTTGCTCCTGGCCACATCAAGAAGGGAGGTCAGCACCAGAGATTTCAGTGCCTGTGTCTGGCCCATTATGCACACACATCTTACTGCAGATTTTCAGAGCAGTAAGCCTTTAATTTTGACTTCGGATTCTGTGCCTACCTTACGCACCATGCTTTTTCCTCTGGTGTATTTGTTCTGTAGCTACAATTTTAAAAACGCACTTTTCTAAATCAGGGTGGAATGTCACTTGTGACATGGGGAAATGACATTCAAAGGTTTTTTTTTTTAATTATGCAATTGCCCTATTGCAGCTGTGCAGTAGCATCCAGCAAGCACCTTCCATTTAAATTCTAGTGGTTCAGGATTTGCGCATGCATTTTAGCACTAGTTTGCTGAATGAAAAAGAACAGAAAGGAAGGTAGGCAAAGGGGGGGAACCCACTGCTGAAACTGACCAGACTTTTTCTGAAACTGACAAGCAGCTGCAAAACCCCGTTTTCCATATTGCCGAGCACTAGAGGTTTCTCTGCTGTGTTATCAGCAACTGTGAAAAATGTGAGTCACACAGTCTCATAATATGGGGGAACATGTTGAGTCTACAGAATGCATGGTAGAACCCACTGACACTGCAAGTTGTGATTGTTGGCAATATGTGTGCGTGTGCACATGTGTACCTGTGCAAAGTTGGCTGCAACTCCACCATGCTTTGCATGGGGCTGCAATTTGTATGGGGGAGGAGTCCTCTGGCAGAAGTTCTGGAGAGCTTTTTTAGTCTTGTGCCACTAAATTGAAGGGGGGGTGTATTTTCACCAATGCCCTAGCACAGCTGCATAGTAATGCTACTTTCCCGTCCTTCTTTGCAAATTTGTGTGGTTTTCTCTTTGTGATTCTCTAATTTGATCCTGCACACTGGTCTTAATCTTGGCAGTTTTTAAAAGCCTGTCCTGTGTGGATTGCACTCTTCCTCCAAATGCATCGAACCCAAGAATTTCTTAAGTTTGGCAGTTCGCTGCCATTTTAATGACTCAGCTGCCATTTTAATGACAGGCTTCCAGAGACTGCCAAAATCCTCCCCCCCCCCCCGGGAAACAGTGACCAGAAAGTGAACTGCGCCCTGATGGGAGGAAAATCAATTCAGAACGACAAAGAAAACCCAACAGACGTGCATGGTGAAAGTGAGGGGAAACACCCATGCATAACAGGCCTCTGTCTGCCAAAGAGACATCAAGCTTAGGATAGATTCAGGAGGGTAGCCATTTGTCTGGATCAGTACTATCAAGCTGAGGTGATGGAAATTAAAGAAAGTTATCGATAGTCAGCATCTAAGTAAGGGAGACCCAGTAACTTTAGTGGAACTGGTTTAATCATCTGCACCGGTAGAAGTTAAAAAAAATTAATTCTAGGCAATTTACTTTCTTGTCTATATAAAGATTTTAACTTCCATCAACATCATAGCCGAGCAAAGCATAACCAGTTGTAAGTCAACTTTAGATCAATTATGATTAGCAGAACTGAATCTAAGCAAACACACATTTTTTTCTTCACAAGTATACTGACTGCAAAAACTCGTACATCACATGTAAACCAAAACACCATCATATTTTGCCATGCCTACAAGATGTATAACTGAATGACTGGAAGCTGATACATTTGCTCGCTGCAAGAAAAAAGGTTCCTCTTTGGGAAGAAAACCTGTACACAAATGTTTGACACCTCAGGCCTATCAGAGCTTTTTCAAAAATAGAAAACCATTAAAGAAAATTGCATTAACACGTTACTATGGGCCATTATCTATTGCCTACAAAACACTTTCCCTCTACATGGTATTGCTAGCAGGGCTTTTACCCTATGGTTCTTTTCATAAGGATAGTGATCAAACGTTGCATGCTCAGGCTGTTTTAACAAGACCTGTGGTTTATCAAACCCAGAGTAATACATTACAGTCTCCACCTCAACCAGTTCTAATGTCTCCTTTCTGCAGTGAATCCTAAACCCAAGGTACTGATGGAGTCTCCTCACTTACTCTGGCCTCTTACTTTGAGAGCCAGTGTGGTGTAGTGGCCAAGAGTGGTGGATTCTAATCTGGAGAACCAGGTCTGGTTCTCCGTTCCTCCACATGAAGCCTGCTGGGTGACCTCGGTCCAGTCACAGTTCTCTCAAAACTCTCCTCAGCCCCACCTATCTCACAAGGTGCCTGTTCTGGGGAGAAGAGGGAAGGAGATTGTAAACCACACTGAGACTCCTTCACATAGAGAAAAGCGGGGTATAAAAACCAGCTCTTATTCTCTCTGCCAATCCTACACAAGTGTCCTGACTCCTTACCACACCCCACTTTGTTCCTAATTCCCTATATTGCTCTACAATTATACAGAATAATACCATACAGTATATGTTGTATCTACTATAGCACCTAGCTACTTTTCTCTCTTTTGCTGAGTGCTGATCCTGAGCAATGGAAGTGTTTATTTCTAAACATTTTGTATGCTACACTTTGCTTTATTCATGCTGGCTTACAAAAACGGAGAGAAAGAATGTGGGTTTTTTACACAAAATCATAGTTAAACACAGCAATAACCATAAAATTGCTACTTAAAATGAAAACAAATCACCTTAGAACAATAAAACAACAGTGTATTAAGGTCAGTTCAGTATTACATCAGCAATGCTTTTGCTAACAGGCACTGAGGAAAGAAAGTTTTGCCAGCTTTATAGCAGTTCTATAAGGAATGACTTCCTCCAGAAGATAATTTCAGGGAATAAGGCTGTCAGAATAAACATTCTAGACCTGCTGGCAGCCACAGAGACCTGGCACCACCAATAATGCCTGCTGAACAAATAATAATAAGGCATACAACTGACACAAGAATGTGTTAATAATGCCTACAACCAGACAAAAGGCAGGCAGGAACATTCTGTACTAGGTAACACTTCAGAATTATCTTCAAGGACAGCTCCAGGTTACTGAATTACAGGGATCAATGTAGCAAAGTCAGATCAGCCTAGAAGAGAACTGAGTGCTCATCCAAGCCACAGTCACTACCTGCTTCTCAAAAAACATGGCTGGAGGTAAGAATAATAAAACTATTACAGGTACAGCATTGGAATCCCACAATAGCATTATGTCCATCTCAATTTTTTTTCCGATTTGGGCACCCTTGTCTACTTACACACAGGCTCTAAGCATTAGTGCAGGACAGAGGTGGCTGCTCCTGGATGCTCTAGTTAATTAAATAAAGAGCTGGGTTTCATCAGTATATTGATGGGACCCAACCCACACTCCTCTCACTCAGTGACTTCATGCAGATACTAAATAATAGCAATGACAACAATGACTCTTATAGTACTCTATACACCAAGTTCCATGGAGCATTTTCAACAATTATTTAGTGTCCTACTGGACAGAAAAGACAGAATAATTGGAAAGTTGTAAGTTCACAGTAAATTCAGAACGGGATTTTTTCCCCTTTCACCTATTTCTGCTATGACAACGTTGCCCTCTGCAGACTGCAGCTCTAGGTTTTAGCTTTCCCATAGCAATTAATCTGGCATTGCACAAAAATGGACATATTTTTACTTCCTATTTAATTTCTCTCTTCCATGTCCCAACAAGGATTAGATTGTAAATCTCACTATGTTTAACCTTCAGCATTTCCTTCACCTCTTAACTAGTTATAGCAGGTCACATGGCAGGTGCCCAATTTAAGGTACAGTGTAACTAAGCATAAGAACATTACCATAAGAGGAAATTGAATGTCACATGCCCTTTTGGTACAATGGGAGGGTGGAATATATCACACAGCAGTATGTTAGTACTTGGGGTTTGAGCAACAAGAGAAAGATGGTATTTGCACCCAATTCCCTTAACTGCCGTGGTGGCCCTGATTGTTTCTATGTGGTTCCACCAGACAAATTTTAGTTTTTATCTTCTTAGGCAACAATTCCTCTTTGAAATTTTTAGCAAGGAGCCATTGTATAGCATACGTCAGGGATTCTCACCTGTTTTGAGACTGCAGGCTCCTCTGGAATTGTGAGAGGGGCTGGTGAGTACTACCCCAAAATGGCTGTTGCAGGAAGCAAAACCAAACACAATACCTCCGTCCTCCCTTCGCAAAAAAGAACTGCAGAAGGGGGGGGGGGGGGAGAAGAAAAGCCTGAAGAGGAAGTTGGATGGACAATGAACCAGCAGGCTCCCTAACTTGTTCCTTGTCCTTAACACAGGCGTTGGCCTCTGTCTACATAAGGTATTTGTTGAAGGAGAAAGATTCAGAGAATAATCCATACTGCACACACACCCCTGCCCTCCAGTTTGAGGGTGATGAAGGATCTTATACCAGCCACGTTTTTGTCAAGTAAGCCACACCCACTTGTTCTTCATACAATAGGGTTAGAATTGTATGGCAATCCTGAAAGTTGGAACAGAACCTACATACGTACAACTGTGGATGCACAAGAATCTTTTTTCACACAACTGCATACTCTAGTTTGTCAGAATTTTTCCTATCACACAATGAGAGTTTTATGCTTTACAGGTTCTATTCTGACCTTCAAATGTATACGAAGGTCAGGGGGATAGAGTGAATTTTTGTGATCCTACTCCCCCACCCCTTCTCTATGGATTCAAAAAAATCTGAAGGGGCCTGGAGTAATTTCTCCCAGAAAAAAAAAAGAGAAATGGCATTTGTGCCCTGATTTTAACAGGAAGTCTATCTCAATTCTTTCAGCCTCATTCACAGACTTGTATTTTAAAAGATACTTTGTATTTTCCAGATTATATTAATTTATACATGTTTTTGTCCCATGCTGGATTGAATTCTCTGTTGACAAAAGAAATTTCCATCAATGGAGCAGAATGCCTCCCCCTTCTACTACAGCCAAAATGTCTTCTCAAATGCTGTTCTTGGGGGACAGCAGACCTTCCAGAACAGCAGGAGGGGTAGTTGGAGATTTACTGCAAAAATGGGCAAAAATCATACCCCTGTAAGCCTGCACAGCATTCTTATGGACTTCTCTGATGATTTCTGAGAGTAGTGAATGGACTATGATACCAGTTATGTGAGACATAACAGTATATGGGAACAGATACCCACAACAAGGGGGTCAGAGTACCATTTTCTGAGGTTGCCACCTCCAGCCAGGAGGTTGACTCAGAGCACAAAGACACTCTCTCACACAGAAATACACGAGGCTAGGAACACATACTAGTAACTCCAAGAAGGTACAAACTCCATGCACACACACAGGCTTACACCCCCTCCTGCAAGTCCCCCTCACCATTTGGTACATCAAAGGACTTCACACAAGGGTGCGAAGACAGCAGGGTGCTTCCTGAGAACCGGTTCTGCTGCCCAGGACTCACTGTCATCCTGAAGACAGATGCCAGATGCAGCCTACGTCAACATCCTGTCCTGACCATCAGGTAGATCTGACCACTCCTATAGGACCCTCTTAGTGGCTAGGGATAGAGAATGGACCATCTATAGGCTCTCTTAGGATGGCCTCATATCTTGCCATCCTCCCAGGTACCACCTCCCAATAAATACTGCTCCCCAAGAGAAGATTAGTTCCTTTTCCTATTCCTAGCTTGATCTTCCTCCCTCCCTCACGGATCCTTGGGTGCACCACTGGGATCTGCCACGTGGTCTTCTGCTGGTTCAGAGCTATGATCCTTTGTCCTCTACCCGAATACTTCTTCCCCTATTTTTCCAGATAGATTTCACTGATTCATATAGAGGCAGGGCTCCGTTTGCACAGGAGCTCAGCGGAGCAATGCTCCGAGAGTGAGGAGGCCAGGGGGCGGGCACATGCCCAAGCCCCACCCCCTGGTCCCAGGAGCCCTCAGTCTGCCACAAGGAGGAAGAAGGAAGGTAAGCAGGGGCCTGCAGAAAGGCCTGCAGAGGCCGGGCGCCCTCCTGCCTTTCTGCAGCCAGTCTGGGGCTCCAGGAAGCAGAGAGGGAATGGTTGGTTGGTTGGTTGGGTAGCGGGAGGCGGAGGCGACGGGAGCTCCGGCTGGCTGCAAGTCCCAGAGTCAGCCGAGAGGGCTCTCGGCTGGCTCTGGAACTTGCAGCCAGTCCGGAGCTCCAGGAAGCAGGGAGGGAATGTTTTCGGGGGGGGGGGAGGCGGCGAAGACAGGAGCTCCAGCTGGCTGCAAGTCCCAGAGTCAGCCCAGAGGGCTCTCGGCTGGCTCTGGAACTTGCAGCCAGTCTGGAGCTCCAGGAAGCAGGGAGGGAATGTTTTCGCGGGGGGTGGGGGGTGGGAGAGCCAACGATGGGAGTTCTGGTCACAAACCTCTGCCACAACCCCCCCTTCACCATGTATCTTGGAGACCAGGTGTGTGGGGCTGACTGGGCTGGAGAAAACTCTGGGTCCCTTTAAGAGCTTCTGCAGCCCTCAAAAGCTGCTGGGAGACTAGGCAAATCCAGCTGCAGAAGCTCTTAAAGGGACCCATTGTTTTCTCCAGCCCAGCCAGCCCTGCGCGCCTGGTCTCCTAGATACATGGGGGGGGGTGTCCCAGGTTTCACTTTCTGCAAATGGGGTAGAAGAAGAAGAGATTGGATTTATACCCTGTCCTTCACTTTTTTAGTCTCAGTACTGGGGCCATTGTTGGGGCTGGGGGGGGGGGGGAATAGGGATCCATCCAGGGGAGGATGCGGTACTTGGGTTAGTTGGGAATGGGACATCCATCCTGGACTGCCCTGAGGCCATCCTCTCTGGGAGGGATGGGGTTGCCTGCCTACGCCCAGGTGCTAGGGATGCCAGCCTCCAGGTGGGACCAGGGAATCCCCAGGTATTACAGTATATCTACCGACATGAGAGATCAGTTCCCCTGGAGAAAACTGATATTTTGAAGGGGACCCTATGGCATTGTACACCCCTCCTCCTCAGTCTCCTTCCCCAAATCTCCAGGAGTTTCCCAGCTTGGCTCTGGCATCCCCCGCCAGTGGCCAGGAGGGACCTGACAACCCTAGTATGAGCTGTTTTAACATACATGTATGTTAAGTTGGTGCCCATTACATCAGTGCTCTAGTTCCCAGCTTGCTTGCTTTTGCTGAAAGATGGGAACTAGTGCATTAACACACTATAGCTCTTGCTGATTTTTTTTTTAAAAATCTCAAACCTCTGAAAAAGTGATGCTCAGAATCATGGTGATCCCATGGTGCTGTAAGGAAGGTAAATAGGCTGCCTTTCCCAGGTGCTGCTTATTGCAGTCCTTAAGGAGCTCTCTTGGCATTGTTCAGCCATAGGTGGAGTGGCTGGCAGGAGACTGACACGTGATTGAGTCACCGTCTCCAAAGGAAAGGGTGGATGTGAAGTGTTTACCCATTTATTCTGGCCATGAGCTGCACAACAAAAAATTTCACAGCTCCCAGAGAGGGCAACTGGACAAGAGGCTGTCTGAACCATTTGAATGTGATCTTGTCAAATCTTGGAAGCTAAGCAAGGCCAGCCCTTGTTAGTTCTTGGATGGGAGACCACCAACATAGTCCAGGGCAACTAATTTGAAGCCAGGACTGTCCCTGCAAGAATTTCTTTGTTCTCACTCATTTTGTTTTCCCCATTTCTTCCAGAGGGAGGTGACCCCCCAACTCTCTGAAAGTGATCTTTCAGACAAAAACAACACTAAATGGCAGTGATATAAAACCCACAGTCAACTATAATAGAGAGGAAGGCTGCCAGTCAAATAGAAAAGGAACATTAAAACACCTCAGTCATCAATGCCAAGGAGAATAAAAATATATTGACCTGGTATCCCTCCTCTTTACCTGACATGGGTGCTTTGTTTGTTTTCCCCCACGTGTGCCATCAGGTAGGCTTGCCAGCTCTGAGTTGGGAAATACCTTGGAGATTTTGGGGGTGGCACTTGAGTGGTGGGTGTTGCCTCCTAATGTCAGGGGGTGTGGCATATGCTAATGACTTATGCTAATGAGCTCCTGCACCTCTTTTTCTATGAAAGGACCCCTGTACAGAGGTAAATATCACCCTCGATGGAAACCATCATATACCCTGCTCATGCAAACGTCTCTGTATTCTTATCTCATTTCCTAGATCTGTATAAATGTGTGAATGATAATGTAACATTGTTTTTATAAATCTTTTATTATATTTTTAGTAAACAATTTATCTTTTATACCTTTAACTTATGTCTTGTGTCAGTCTCTGAAAAGTCTCAGTTTAGCGCCACCTCTGTATACATAGCCAAGATCCCGATAAGCCGGCTGCATATTGTTAAGAGCTAATATTTCCCCAAATTTTAATAGATAAAAGAGCAGTCAGGCCAACACCCCCCCCCCAGGAAATTTTCCACTGAATCCAATCCAATGTGATTATTTCTCTGAAACAACTCCCAAAATGATAACATAAGAAGGTGTTCTGAAACAACCACAAAAATGAAAAGAAAAAAACCCCCAAAATAAATCCCAAACCTCCGAAACAAACTAGAATTTTTGCTAAGGGGAGATTACGATAGACAATAGAACACATAACTTGAGCATTCATTGAGTTTTCAAACTGAACGAATAATCAGAAAGATGCTCTACGCAGTGACAAAACAGAATGAACAATCACATTATAGTAAACTCTAAATATGTCCTCGGACGCTATGCAGCCTTAAACACTATAAGCACTCTATAAAAATCCAAAAACCTATGCATTGACTGTTTTTTAGCTGATTAAAGCAACTTATGAAATAAAAGTTGTGAATAAGGAACCCACAGATTTTTGTTATTGGGTCTCATTTACATACCAACTGTGCTGTACATAACACATTATACAGAATACTGAATCAGATATAAAAACCCCTATGAATGTCTACTATTTTAGAATGTTGGGAATATTATCAAAAGGAGAAAACCACAGAAACATTTACATTATGTCAAACAACTTGGCAACAATTACACAGCGACTTTCAGGCAATGTGTCCCTTTCAGCATCTAAAAGAAAAAACTGACTTTGAACTTTATTTGTGGTGTGAGAAACATTCAGCAGGCATTTCCCAAGGAATTCGGTACCTATTACTGCTGTATCTACTACAGCAAGACTAACAAAGCTAAAATAAAAAGGAATATGGGGAAAGTTTCAGTTTTCATTGCCTTTGTAACACTTTGCTTTGAAGACAATAATACAATCCAGTCACTAGGAAATGAATAATTGAATTAGGGCCATCACCCAACTGAATACTTTTTAGATGATTAATCATCATCAAAGTTAAACCTACCCAGTACGCATTCATCAAAATATTATAGCACATCTTTCCTCATGGCTCAAGACAGTTTACAAATCACCATCAAAAAATCACAATTTAAAACTAACAAAATAAAATCCAGGGTAAACACCCTCCCCTCAAAAGGTGCTTGCAATTTATACCCCATTAAAAGCTCTGGCTAATAAAATGGGCTTGCAAATGCCTCCTGAACATTTCCAAAAATGGCATTATATCCTCTGGGAGCCCGTTCTACAAGTAGAAACTATAATGGAGAACCCTGGTTGAAACCCAGCTACCTTGAGTGGGGGAACAGCCAGTCCATAGCATCTCGTGGGCACTCCATGAAATTGCTGAGAAGTCGAGTTAGAACAGAGAACAGGAAGTACTTCTTCATCCAAAGAGTGATTAACACATGGAATTCACTGCCACAGGAGGTGGTGGCAGCTACAAGCATGGAAGGGTTCAAGAGGGGATTAGATAAACATATGGAGCAGAGGTCCATCAGTGGCTAATAGGAACAAAGTATAGATAGGAACTCTCAGTCTGGGGCAAGTGATGCTCTGTATTCTTGGTGCTTGACCGGGGGTGGGGCAACAGTGGGTGGGCTTCTGGTGTCCTGCCCCCACTGCTGGACCTTCTGATGACACCTGGTGTTTTTGGCCACTGTGTGACAGAGTGTTGGACTGGATGGGCCATTGGCCTGATCCAACATTAGCTTCTCTTATGTTCTTACGTTCTTATCTGAGGACAGTAGGAGGCACATGAGGATATACTGCGGAAGATAGCCCTATAGATGTATGGCTCCTAGGCCATAATAGACATTAAGGGTCATAATCAGAATCCTGAAATGCCCTTTTAATATACTGAAGGAAGGTTATGACAACTTAACATGAAACCTTTTCTAGGAAAAGGAAAGGCTACCTTCCATTTTTTTGCCACCTCTTACAACAAATCAGAACTACATTTTCACTACAGCTCCCTCCGTACCAAGTCTATTTTGACCAAATGTGAAATGCTTTTTAAGTTCTAGAGAAGCTGTTTCAACTGCAGTGGAGAAGGGGTCCAGAAACCCTTTATCGTATCAAACTAATGATTAGTGGAAATGATAATACAATAATGTTATAATGATATATTATCATGATCTACTAGTTCTCCTGAATTCCCAGCTTTCATTTCAAAAAAGGCAAGTGAAACCTGGGAATTCAGGGCTGAAATAGTCATGATGTTTGGTACATAACAGGTCGGGTGTGGGGTCTCTGACCCAACTTGTATTGCGTTAACACAGAACTGATTGTCTGGAAACAAAGTTTCCAAGTGCAATGGGGCTTGATTCAGAGCAGGATCACACTGCAAAGGACAGAAAGCTTCAGTCTCCCCCCTGCACCATTTTCCTAAGCAGAAACTGCCCCAGTAGGTACTATTTGCCCTGCTGTGGGGGCTGCACATGAAATCTTCCACAATGAGGCAACAAATATCCTCCAGGGCCATTTTGAGTCATATCTAGTTCAGCCCATAGAGGAATTAATAAACTGTGACAATAGATCATTATATTGTTATAGCAATCTGACAATTACTGGTTTTGAAAAGCCTCAAAATGCCCTCTGATTGTAAGAGGGACACTGTAACCGGGGGGGCTGAGGCAAGAAAAATTTCACCAATACAAGAGGGTCTCTAACATTTAGCAGCTACCAGGGAAAACTTTCCACTACAGATTTGTGTATATATTTTCTTCCTGTAGTTTGTTTTATATTGAAGATGATGCTGCTTCTTAAGAGGAATTTTAGCTTTCTTCAGCCAAGAACTGGAAAGCATTTTGTCTGTGGGAGATGAAGTGTGATAAAGGAGTAACCATGCTTTCACAGGGTCATTTTCTCGATAGAGTAGAGATGCACGACAAGGTCCCAAGGCACAAACTGATTAGTGTTACCCTTGGCAGATGTTCTTTTTGTTTGTAATACATTAGTCATAATAGTATTAGTCACAATAGTAATCTTTTGCTTAAACCCAGAAAGCACAGAAATAATAATCTATGCTTTTATTCACATTCCACTCCTCCAAAGGAAAAGTCCCAAATGAGTGTTCAAACAACTCATATACAAAATGAGCAAAAAATAGGTGATTCAGAAATGCGCTGCCAAGAAATGACATCTTCCAGGGAACTCAAACAACCCTCTTCAAGTTTTGGCAGTCTGCAATACGAAAATAAATACAAAGAAAAAAGAAATGCAAAGTTTGCCACCTACTGCCCAACAGCATAATAGTAAGTGTGAGTACTGTGTTGCTCTTACATTTCAGAGTTTCTATAAATGATTTATCTTCTACTGAATGTATAAATAAATACTGAATTTCATCCCTTGCCCTTCTCCTGCTTTTTTCCCTGCTCCACCAGCAAAGGCATTCATTAACAGGAGAGCAGTTTAATTCATAGATCCAAAAGAAACACTGCTAACTAAAATAGAATATCATATGATCAGCATATAATAAATGTGACAGGATTACAATAAAGTTTATTATAGCATACAGGCTAGCAAAGAATTCCTTTGAAAATGGGTCAACTATGTCACATGTTTTGTAAACCTGCCCTCAAATTGGATATTATGGAATAATAAAGCAATTTTTGTAAGCAACATCAATGTAAATACCTTTTTGCCCACAAAAAGCTGTGTCGCAATAACATCATTGGTGTTTAAGGGGACTCAAGGTTTCTTGTCTCTTCTAAATGTCTAAAACCTAGCATGTGTGAGTAAAGACTCAGAGTTATATAGGGTTTGATCCAAGGTTTGTTTTCTACTGGTTGAAAAAGATTTACCAGAGGAGAGGGCAATGATTTTTGCCATGTCCCATTGTGGTCCCTGCATCATGCTCATCACTGTTCCTGGGGATTCCCCGATTTCTGAGGACAGCATCTTAGTAGATGCAGTAGGGTACAGTGGGATGCAGGGGCCATGAAGAAAAATTCTATTATGTGACTTGCATCCAGACTAACATTTCCCACAGGCTGTGGATCACAATATACCCTTCTCCCACAGCAGCATAAAACAGGAAATCTTTGCAACCATGTTTGTCTGGATCCACGGCCATGAGATGAGGTCTGTGTAAGGTACTTTGAATCCAGTTCATAGCACCCCATCAGTATGGGTGGGAAGCATTAGCATATTTTTCTCTGCTTCTTTGGGCTTAGTGGTTGCAGTAGAACAACAATGGCTGCGTATGGAAGTTAGATTTGCTTCCATGACTGGGACCTAACATCTTTTGTGCACTGCACTGATCTAGGGAGCACCACTTCCATCCTAGATTTTTTCATCATATGCCTGGCATTGCCACTGAAGCAATTCTGATGGCTGATGCCGGAGGACTTCATCCATCTAGCATGTGTTTTGCTATTTGGCAAACCTTTATGGTTATTTTATCTTGGAATGACTTGTATTTTTGTTTGTATTCTTCCAATTCTGGAAGGGATGAGTAAGACTTTATTATAGAAAAGAACAAGGAAGGTGGGTGTACTGGGTACTACATGTAAAGTTTCAGTGCTTGGTTCTGGAATTCCAGTTGTTAGCAGACATGGGAGGAATCATATGGGAGGAATCATGGATTGACTTGCCCCATGCCTAATCTCCAACCAATCCTGTAGCATGTAGGTGAAGGGATTTCTGTCATTATTACCAGATCAAACTTGATATCAGGTTTCTTAGGAATAAGGTCTAAATACTCCATTAATGGATCATGGATGATCATACAGACCTGCATAGATAACAGTCTGGATGATTGTAGCAAACAGATGTCATCACTAGCCAGGTTTGCAGTCCATCAATTTTGACTATACCCTCCCACATTTACATGGCTTTCAGAAGAGTTTCCAGGCAGAGCTGGCAGAAGTGGTCTTCAGGCTGCTGTTGGAAACCCCTAGGCTGATTGCCCTGTAGTTTTCAATATTCAGCACCTGTCCACCTTGTTGGGCCAGGCCAGGCCAGGCCTTCATAGCTTCCTTGACAATGATGGGACTGTCCTAGATTGTATTAGGCATAACACATGAAAAAGGCCAGGCATCTACTGGATCCTAGTTCGGCATTGTGAAGGAGATTAGTCCCTCATTGTCTGAAACACTAGGCAGTCTGGAACCACAGAATGGGGCTGTTTCCCGTGTCCTCTTCCCTCATGTCACTGAATCATAGAGTTGGAAGGGACCTCCAGGGTCATCTAGTCCAACCCCCTGCACAATGCATGTCAGGTCTTTGAAATATGTGGAAGCTGACAGGTCTGAATCAAGTTAGGAAATGACTAAAGATTTTCCAAGTATAGATCATCAATGCTAGCTAGATAGAGGACATCTGCACATACTTAAATTCCATGGATATGAATGGAGTCACAGACACCTAACAAATAACTAACATTGATTATACTGTTCTAAATCTATTTTAATGTCATTTAATTCAATTCAATTCTGAGGAAACTTCCTTTCTTCAAATCACAACAGACATAAGACATAACTCCCACTCCTCAAGTCTGGGCAAGTTATTTAGATCTTCTCTAGACTTCTGTGCTCATGCTTCTTTCTTTGCTGCTTCGGTTGTACATACAGTATAACCAGGAAAGTGTGTCTAGATATGAATGTAGGTTCTTCTTTCATGGCACCTTCTGTGTGTGGTAAGATGGAATGAAGGGGGTCAAGGAAGAAGTATGCACCACCTGTTCGAGATCTCACTGCAAGTAGAAGGCACTATTAACTAAATAAACCCTCTAAGTCCAGTGTCTTTTCAAAAAAATTAGTTTTATTATTGTTGTGATCACTGATTTGAGAGAAAAATCAGTTAAACATATCACCTAATTTAGGGACAATCATTTTCCTTCAAGATTTCAACAGACACTAAGCTTTCCTTCCTCCATTATAGACTTAGCAGCTTGGAACAGGATTGGAATCTTGGTAGACCAGTCTGTAAATCCTAAAGATGACACATAGAATTCAAATTCTATTAATTCCAATTGAACCCACCTGCATAAACCTTGGGTGTGCATGAGCAATGGTTTTCCCATTCCAATCTTTGAGTAGGGGAGTATATGAAAGGGAAAGACTGTATACATGAAGGGAACCTCCCTTTGCAGAGGATCAAAGTGCTTGCATGCATCCACTACATGAAATCATTTAACTGGGGACACCACAGATGAAACCTGGGACTTTCTTTACAGAAATTACCAAGGGCTGACTCTCACATAACTGATTATGCTAACATGCAGTGATGATGTAGTTTGACCGTTTTACTATGCACCCATGTCTAAGATTTTGCCACAATAAAAAAATCACAACTGTTCTCTATAACACATCAAGCTGCAACACGGTCTGAATCAGAAACACAAAAAAGCCACACCATCCAATCCTATAATCTTTCTTTATTGGATGCAGGTGCTTAGGTTTCCCTAGCCTGTTCAAATCAGTTTTCCTACAGTCTACCATTTTCCAGTTCATAGTCTATAAGTGTATTTTATTAATTTATTCAGAACCTTTTTATGCTTCCTCTTCAAGACCCTGCCCAAGGCAGCTCAAAAAATAAAATAAAATTAAGAAAGACAAAACATTATAAGACATTAATTAAAATCCAGCATTAAAAAAATCACTAGCCCAGCATAAAAACATGTCATAAAAACCGACCACTGACAGCTTAAAATAATAGTTTACAGACCACAATAGTGTTTAAAACCCTGACTGAAGACTGAGGGCTGCCTCAGGAAGACTTAAACAGAATCAGCATAAAATATATGAAGAGAAGCTGAATATTTAAAAAAACACCACTCCCACCTAGCTTTAAATAGTTATATGCAACACCTGAAATCAGAATAAGTTTTTTAAAAAGTCACCAAAGTAATTAATTGTTCAGTGTGTACATTAAGCACAGCTTTGTTTACAGTAACTTTTACTGCTTCCCACAAGGAGTCAATTTCCTCTGATTGTGTTAGTCTTTGATAACAGCACCTAATGGGCGGATACTTTTAAAACAGTAAAACAAAAATGTAAAAGCACAAAGGATGGCTGACAGACCCAGAGGCAGGATTTGTTCTAACTTTTAAAAAATGATTAGATGACTTCTGACAATGTCCAGCCAACTCCTTATCTTTGTCTTTAGTTGTGGTGCAGATTTTTAAATGCTGAGCAACCTTCTTTTTTTAAAAAAAGGCTTTCCAATGCAACTAACTCAATTGTTTTCCTTCTTCATTTGTCTCATTTGTACACTATATAGATTTTCTCCTACATACATCTGTCTGACGCTGATTCTTCTACTGTTTCTATACAAGTTTAAAGCTATAGTTTAAAAAAACTTTGAAGAAACAGAAAATATTTTGAAAACAATATTTTTAATTCTTGTCTATAAGAGGAATCATTCTGTTCACAGCACAAAGTTGTCTGCATTCTGTAAAGTCAGGCTAGCTGTCACAAGGGGCAAAACATTTACTATGGAATCTCTTCCCAACAAAGCAGAACCAAGTCTTCTCCGAACTGGCTTTTAAAAGGCAAGTGAAATACTATTTTGTTATTTGTTTCAGCGAGAATGTAGTGCTGTTATTTGTGATCTCTCTTTCAGTTGTACAGAGCTATCTGCTATGATTTGTTGAATTATTTATTTTTCAGTGTATGAATTTTGGTTGTTATGCAAGTTCTATATAGCCCTCAGAACAGTTTCTTGGAAGTAAGCCCCACTGAATAAAATGGATTAGGATTGCCCCTTAATGTTATATTTTATCTGGATGTTTTTGTGAGCATTTGTATACTGTAAGCCTCTCTGAGGGTTCTTCTGAGTCACGTAGCAAGATATAGATTTCATAAATATCTATATAAAATATAGCAAGTAAATACAGCACAGCAAATGAAGTTTCATTACCTTCAAAAAACAATATCAAAGCATATGGAAAAGAGAGCCCTTTAAGGAGCCAATATTTAAATCCATCTATAAGGGGAAATTTATGATCACCCCATGTAACTGTAGTCATGCAGGGCTCCAGGTCATTCTAGTATTATTTGATGAAAACCAAAGTAAATTGTGAAGAGCTACAGGAGGATCCATCTAAATTGGGTGAGTGGGCAACAACATGGCAAATGAAGCTTAATGTTAGTGTAAGGTGATGCATGCCATGACCTGGATAGCCCAAGTTAGCCCAATAATGTCAGATCTTGGAAGCTAAGCAGGGTCAGCCCTGGTTAGTATTTGGATGAGAGACCACCAAGAAAGTCAAGGGTCATCATGATGCAGAGGCAGGCAATGGCAAACCACCTCTGAATGTCTCTTACCTTGAAAACCCTACAGGGTCACCATGTCAGCTGTGACTTCATGGCACTTTCCACCACCAAACCCTAACATGAAATACATGCTGATAGGGCTGGCACAAAGACTGAAAGAGATCTTGGGGTTACAATAGATAGGTTGACAGAAATGCAAACTCAATGTGTGGAAGCTGTGTAAAAGGCAAAGTCAGTGCTGGGAATTATTAGGAAAGGTATTAAAAATAATTAAAAATAAAACAGCCAATATTTTGATGCCCTTGTACAGAACTACGGCGCATCCTCATGTGGAACACTATCTTCAGTTCCAGTCACTCTATCTCAAAAAAGATATTACAGAACTGGAAAAAGTACAGAAGTAGGCAACCAAGATGATTAAGCTGTTGGCATACCTTCCTTGCTATGAGGAAGGGCTGAAGAGTCTGGCTTTTTCAGTTTAGCCAAAAAACAACAACAATTGGGGGTGGATAGAATTATGAATGGCCAGGAGAAAATGAATAGAGGGAACTTTTTGTCCCTCTCTCATATTAGAACGGGGTTACTCAATGAAGCCAATGGGCAATAGGTTCCGGACAGACAGAAGAAAATACTACCTTACTCAAGAAATAATTAAAATGTAGAACTCAGTGGCAGTGGACAAAGTGATGGCCACAAGCACAGATGGCTTAAAAAGGGGTGAGACAGGTTCATGTTCTTGACAGCTTGGAAGCCCACCCTGAACAGTTTCACTGTCATTCAGGGGGACTGGTGAGGTGACTCTGTTGCCCAAGTCATAACAACAATGTCTGAAAGTGGGCAAATGGACTAAGAAGAGGAATCCAGACCCTTTAATAGAACTGAACACTGAATGTGAAACATGAGATGATCCTAGAAAGTCTGTTAGAACAGAGGAAGTAGTCCAATTTTCTTCACTAATTCAATTTTGCCAATTAGTTTCTGAAATGTTCCTACTTATAAAGTACATCATAAATATAGCACAAAGCCTGCTTGGTAGTATAATTCTATAATTATCCATTATGCCTGAACAGAGTTCAACCCACTTAAATTCATCCTTTTTAATACAAGCAGGCACTTATACTAATCAAAAGTTGGAGAACTCTTGCTAAAAGAAAAGGTACTAAAGCTATTTCATATATCATCCACCTGTTGGACAGAGTTTGAGCATAAGGGACCACTATGACAGGAATGCTATATATCCCATGCATCCACATCCACATCCTTCTGTATCTTCGTTTCTACTCTCAAAAAAGTTCAAAAATTTAGGACTGGCTGTTTTTCCATGTTAAATTAGGATGAACACAGAATACGGTATTAGCAGTTAAATCTTACCAATTAAATATTGTTCCCCTCATTCCATTATAGAATCATAGAGTTGGAAGGGGCCATACAGACCATCTAGTTCAACCACCTGCCCAATGCAGGGCCAGCCTAAAGCATCTCTGACAAATATTTGTCCAGCCTTTTCTTGAAAGCTGCCAGTGAAGGGGAGCTAACCACCTCCCTAGGCAGCTGATTCCACCTTTGAACCACTCTGACCGTGAAAAAGTTTTTCCTAATATCCAGCCAATACCTTTCTGCATGTAATTTAAACCCACTGCTTTGGGTCCTATCCTCTGATGCCAACTTGAACAGCTCCTTGCCCTCCTTCAAAGCCTTTCAAATATTTAAAGAGAATAATCATGTCTCCCCTCAGTCTCCTCTTCTCCAAACTAAACATTCTCAAAGCCCTTAGCCTTTCCTTGTAGGGCTCAGTCTCCAGACCCCTGACCATCTTCGTCACTCTCCTCTGCACCCACCCCATTCTGTCCACATCCTTTTTGAAGTGAGGCCTCCAGAACTGCACACAGTACTCAAGGTGCGGCCTAACCAAGGCAGTATACAGAAGGGATATGACCTCCTGCAATTTTGATGCTGTGGCCCTTTTAATACAACGCAAGACGGAATTTGCCTTTTTTGCCACCACATCACACTGACTGCTCATATTTAGTTTACAGTCCACTCTTACCCCAAGATCTCTTTCGCATACAGTGCTCCCCAGAAACATATCCCCCATCCAGCATTTGTACTTGACATTTTTATGGCCCAGATGTAGTACTGTGCATTTATTTTTGTTGAATTGCATCCTGCTTGGAACCGCCCACTTTTCCAGAGTATTCAGGCCTTGCTTGAATTTTAAGTCTGTCTTCTTGGGTGTTTGCTACTCCTCCCAATCTGGTGTAATCAACCAATTTAATGAGTAGCCCTTCTACCCCTTCATCCAGATCACTGATAAAAATATTGAAAAGTACCGGGCCGAAAACCGAGCCCTGCGGCATCCCACTGGACACCTCCCTCCAATCTGATGAAACGCCACTGACCACCACTCTTTGCTTGTTCATTCACTGACGTGATCCAGTTTCTCTTCTACACTGCTCTTAAAGGTTACAGCAGCTCTCTCATGGTCTGACACTGACATATATGAAAACTGTGCTTATTTTTCTGCAACACAGCTGTAACAAAGAACAGCTCCACATAAGGCAACAAATAATTACGCTTATGTGAAAACGAGGTCCAGTTCAAAGGTAACAGCAGTGGCCACCAGAACAGTTCTAGATGATAACGGTAATTTTTGCCAACTGTTAGCTAACACTAATTGCCAGTACATCCTACAGTAATAGTGCTGGATATGCCAATAAAGGTTGTCTGTCTATCAATAGTGCTGGAGCACTCCCATACAAAAGTACTGAGCTACAGTTTATTAATATGGCACTAGTTGCGAGAAAACCATTTTCAGCACTTACCACAGCATGCACATCATGTTCAGCACTGGGAAAGAATCAAGAGAGTTCCTAGTTCCTAATTACAGACAGAGGACCTCAAAGCAATCCTATGCTGAATTACTCCAGTCTAAATGCACTTATTTCAGTTGGCTTAGATTTAAGTAATACTACACATTGCACAGTAAGTCACCAAATATAAACAAGCTTTTTTCTTTCTTAACAGAGTAAAGGCAAAGGACTTACTGCATTTGCTGTGGTAATCCACCAGAGGGCTTCTGCTTGAGAGTGAAAGTCATCTGGGCCATGGGATTGACCTTTTGTTGGACCTGCACCTTCTTTGAGTAGGTCTGCTGAACAGACCGCTGAGGAATAGGCCTTGGTGGAGTCACAGGACCTGGTCCCCCAGGTAAAGTGGTTTCTTGTTTTGTAGTATCTTCGCAAGTGCTACCTTTCGTCCCTGGTTTACATACACAGAGTTGTGGTCGCAAACACATCCCGCCATTTTGGCATGGTGGTGAACAGTTAGCTACGGAAAAAGATGACCAAAAAATAATGAATGGAACAATTAAAAATCCTCCATAATACAAACTAACCATTACAGGATTTTCAAGCAAAACATATCCCTTAGCAGTAAATTACCAGGTTAAACAATACCAACTGATAGTATGTAAACAGATATTAACTGATTGTAGTTATGCTGCTGATAGTGATGTGGCGATTCATTGATCTACAATGCATGTTCATGGTCCCAAATCATGCTCTGTGTACTGGACTATTATATATATTTTGTAACCTGGAAGTACCTGTTGTGATAAACTAAGAACTTCCATGAGGTAAAAAGCTATATCATACATGCAAAGTCCCCATTTAGAAAAGTGCAGGTAGAGTACAATAGGAGAAGTAAAACAAGTGTTGATACCTGCAACAAATACACAGCTAAGGCAGTCTCTCTATGTTTCAGCTGCCTGGACTTCATACGAACAAAAATATTTAACCCTCCCTTCATGCATTACACTATATTTCTATAACTATGTTATCTTATTTAAGACAAGTATCACAAATTTAGAAGATACAAGTAGGGGTCTGCAATAATCACAGAGGATCCCTTCCCCCTCTTCCCTTCCTGCCCCCCATCACTGCAGCTGGGGCCACCACAACTCCTGGGCACCCTCCATCATAAATGGGCCCACAGAAGCGCATGGCCTACACTGCTGGGGACAAAACAGTTTCTTTCTCTCTCCCCGCCCATCCCCACCACTGACAGGCCTGGTGAGGTTCCCAGCCACCATCTGGCCCAGTGCAGCTGTCAGCCTTTGTCACCAGGACTGCCACAGCCCCCCCCCCCCCCCATCTCTGCTGCCAGCACCAGGAGCACCATGGCTCCCAGCCACCCCCACACACAACTTAGCCACTTACGCAGGTGAGCCTGCTGTGACACCCACCCTTCATTGCTAGGCCTGCCGAGGCTCCCTGCCTCACCATCATCATCTCTGCCATCAGGCCTACTGACAGAGGAGCAGGCAGAGATAAATGCGTTATCGGTACAAGGCAAGTAATGCTTTTGTTTTAGGAGGGATTTCCCCCCCCCCCCGCAAGTATTTTAAGTGTTTTCAGATTTTTCTGCAAACCTGAGGAGTCTCCTAAGTTTGAAGAACTATCTGTTTTAGTCGACACAGACCCAATGTGTGTATTTATGTATCTGCAGATGACCCACAGATAACTATTTAGAATGTAAGATAAAGGCTCCTCCCCACCAGTGCTTCCGGTTGCTGACAAAGAAAACTGCTCATAAATCCTGAATAGGAGGCTGCATATTTTTGTGTCACCATGTAGATTACATCACTGTAGATGCATAGCAAGCACCAACAGAGCCTGCTTCATGAGAATACTGCCTAGAACACATGAAGGCAAGCCTGCACAATTATGACTGTACTAAGCCAAAGAAAGTTATATACTGTAGACTCCAGGTGCTTTACCACCACCCCTCAAAAATATGGGTACTAATTCAGCTACCTGTCTGGAGTCATTTAGACCGGGATGATAATGGAAGGCTTAAAATCACCTGTATCACAGAATCACTGTATTCTTTTCTTTAATATGAAAATCCCTGAACAGAGAACTTGAAGCACTGGTTTGGCCCCTAGTCTGACTGTCTATCCACGGCCGAGGACAGACTGCTGATCCGCCCCGGGACAAACGCGGGGCCAAAAGCCCCGCGCGAAAAGCAGCCCAGCGCAGCCTGTTCCCACAGGCTGCGCTGTCCCGGGGTGGAGGCGGGGCGGAGGCGCACTGACGCGGGGGCGTCCAGACTTCCGCCCCTGCTTCCGGCGCGCTGCCAACGCGTCCAGACTGCCGCGAAGCGGCAGGGACGCGCGGCACTCCAGCCGGAGACCAGTTAGAAGTGGTCTCCGGCTGAAGTGGATGGACGGCGCCTCGCGGACGGGTGAGTCCGCGCCGACGCCGGAGGACAGATGCAGCAGTGTGAACGCCCCCTCTGCCTCCGCTTTAGAAGCGGAGGCAGAGCAGGGCACATTGCCAGTCTGTCCTCGGCCCACCATACCACAATGGCAAGTCCTGAAACCACAGCACCTATCTCTAACGACATATCTATGCAAAGTGGGTTTCCTGCATACAGATGCAGTAAGAGCTCCAAAGGCAAAAAGGGAGAGCAGGAAAGAAAATTATCTACATCCTCTACAATTTCAGGAAAATTCTGGAGTATTCATACAACCCTTTATCTCCTTCTCAACCACAAAAGTTGGTCCTCGATGAGGGCAAATCATGGGCCATGAGGGAGTATCTTGGCAGCATAAAGAAGTACTCTGATACTTGCCCTGAGAAGAGACAAACTAGTTTATCAGTCAATGATGATCAGAAAAGCACCCTGAAGCGTCTGCAAATGGAGGGCTATAACCAGTCCAAGCACATATAGATGGAACTCTCTCGGTGTTCATCATCATCTGAACCAACATGCTAACCAGCGTAGGGGAAAAGATGTTGATGAACAACGTCTCTTGGCACATGCTTGGTGAGCAGGCAAGAAAAAGCACAGTTGGTACCAATCCAAAGCGTGAGCCAAGGTAGGTATGCTCAAACATCGCTAAAACCATGGAAAAGCCACGTAGAGTGCCAGCACTAATGAAATTAAAAATAAAGTGCTTAATTATTCCAGTTCAACTTGAAATAAATAACAAAACTGTAGCTTAACTCACAACACTCCTAGGTATTTTCATCTGATGTGTAGCGATGAGTGGTGAGGGCTGAAGGTCAAACCTCACCACAGTCAGAGTCCCTACAGGTGGCCTCCAGCAAGCAACTCCTCTTTCAGTCCCCGACAGAGCTTTTTTTCTGGAGGAATGGACTGGAATAGAGTTCCAGAACCTCTTTGACAAAGTTCTTTTTAAAATGTCTAAAAGTTCATGAGTTTTCAGTATATAGATTGAAAACCTCATTTCACTCTTAAGAGTTCTGGCACCTCTTCCCCACCCACCCCCAAAAAAGAGCCCTGCCCCAATCTGTAATAGTGGTCTACTTCACACGGCTGTTGTAAAGCTTAATATGACAATTTATGCAAAGAACTTGCTTTGAACACTGGAAATACAAATACTATGTATTGTTTCTATGAAAACAGTGTAAGATGCAATGAGGTAAGAAAACAAACAGCCCAATCTTGTGTATCTCTCAGTTGGGGGAGATATGAATGTTGTATTACTTACATATTACATTATTCCTTTTGTATTAACAGCACATCTGATAAGACTGAATTAAAAACTGCTTAACACTGCTTTAATCCTATATGCTATTACTTCTATTGTGTAAAACTGATATCTTTCCTCCTAATAAAGGAATAAAACTTTGTTGTTCATTACAGTGCCACTGGACTCAAACTTTGTTCTGCTGCATCAGACCAACACAGCTACCCACCTGAATCTATCTTTCCTCCTAGAGTAGGAACCGGGGGGGGGGGGGGGGGGGGGAGCTGAAAAGACTCTTTCAAATGTTTTTCTGCTTCTGAAAGAAATGAAGTACACACAGCCCCAAAAACAAATCAAGTACACTTCCCTCTTTGAAATCAGCATTACACAGTAAGAGGAATCTGGCAGGCCACTTTCCATCTGGACTACGAACCAATTGTTGTTTCCAACAATCAAATTGCTTTCAGATCGCAGACAAATAATACACACTATAACCTCAGTGTTCTTTTGTCCTCCCTGTCTCAAGGGGTCTTTCAACATATAGAACATACTGTCAGGAACTGGCCATGCCAGACAAGCTCTCCAAAGCCAAGAGAAGCCTAACACCTGCTAAGCCATAACAATTAACTTGGGTGAGAATTAAAAGAGATTATTGCATTAGCATGTGGCAGTTCAAGACACCAGCTTCATTCAAATCACTCTGAAGCCTTTCTAACTAAGCCTGAGAGGGTTTGGTGATGTAATATTGTCACTGATTTGTCAGCTGATCTCCTACACAAAACATTTCAGACCCATTCAATGAAAAAAGGAAGGTAGATACATTTGTAATATCTATATTTCACAAATGTAGCTATATTTATGAATTCTAAAATAAAACCCTTCCCACAACGTCAACTGTCTATTGCTTTGGAGCATCAAACAGTATGTTTTATAGTTGAATGCACTATACTGCACCCAAGCAAAGTCCTGGTGTCCTCCCCCCCCCCCCCAAGTATGTGCTCACTAACTTGTTTTAACATATTTCATGCATTTCCATTGATGAAGGCTGTGTAGTAAACTATTACAATAAGCCTGATAGCCCAATACTTCCCTTCTAAGAATAACAACCTATCTAAGATTAAGGCACATTCTGGTAAAACAATGAAAATATTCTCATGTTAGCAGTCTTTGAATACATTAGCTCCTTGTTTTAATGCTTTACAACTTAATTAATTTACCTTCAGCTGAACTGTTCATTTAGTTACTCCAGAATACATTAAGAAAGTTATATATATACACACATATGAAGCCTATGAAACACTACACAGAACTCTCCTGTTCTACCATCTGGTTTCAAAACACAAACAAGCAACAGCATGTCCAATTCACATATGAGAGAAAGAAATATGAGTCAAATTGCTTTTATGCGATCATTGACAGCAGGTGAGAAAATCTGCATTGTGTCTTCATAGCAATTCCCAGCTGCCTTTCTATTGAAGTTATAATAGCAAATGGTACAGCTCATCCATTAATAAAATGCTGGACTCCAATTTTAGTTCAGGGAAAAAATGGATTGCCATCCTCATGATGATTAAAAATGGATTGCCATCCTCATGATGATTAAAAAGCACCTTTTTAAAGGGGCTACAGACATATGCCCAATCAGAAGTTTCAGTCTCACTGAAGTGGGATTAACTCAAGATTACATTTTTAACCTTGATTAACAAAGTAAACAGGATTGCTTACCAGTCCTCTGCTCAGTCACAAATATGACCTGACCACGATGGTCAGCAACAGAGAGGTGCTGCAAAGGGGAGTTGTGGGGAGCTTAAAGGGAGCTTACTAAAGTAATGAATAGGCATACACAATCCTCTTCAGTCTCCCTAACCCTTTCCGTTCTGCTAATATGGCCACTATTGGAGCACTGCTTATTGCTATGGGACTTAGGTACTAATCCATGTTTGCCTAAGAACTAACATATTCTCAAAGATAAAAGCAGTCACAATTATGTAGTAGGCCATCAGTGGCTGCCTTGTAAACTGCAGCTGCTGCTCTCAGTTATCCCAGTCTGGATGGTACATGGGTGTAAAGTGCTGTCTTGTCACGGCTGACTTATGGCAACCCCAGCAAGGGGCTTCCAAGACAAATGAGAAGCAAAGGTGGTTTGCCATTGCCTGCAGAGTCTTCCTTGGTGGTCACCATTCCAAGTACCAACCCTGGCTAGCTTCCAAGGACTGAAGAGATCAGGCTATACCATGCCTCCTTCCCTCCCTGGATGGTATATGGGTGACTAAAGAAAAGCTATGAAACCTTTGGTGAACCTGTCCTCTTGCATACATTTCTAGATGGTTAACAGAAGTATATGTATCAGATGAGCCCTGATACCACTCAAGGGTCAAGGTTCTCAGTTACAAAATGAGCAGCAAGCTTCCAAGCTTCAGCATGAAATACAAACCCATTCATTTGAAGAGAGATGACATACAGGAAAATATAGCACAGTCCACAGATTCGAATCACATACTAACAAGCCATATTCCATCCACAGGCTAAATAAAGCTAGTTTTGTAAAAGGGTGTTTCTTTTTTTTCATAATTAATCATAATAAATTTGTGATCAAAACTTTGAACACACTATCACATTGGAAGAGACCTTTATTTTTATTTTATTTATTCACTGCTTATTTGCAACTGCAAATGAGGCTTTGCTCTTCATCTGTTCAGGAAATGTATGCTCAGGGGACATATGCTCAAGAAAATAGGACACAACAAGAGAAATGTAGGCAAAGAAGTGGGACACAACCACTTGAACGCACAGTCAAAAAGATGGTTGCTCATGCAAAGGCCTGATGTCAACAGTTACACTGCCAACAGGATCACTAGTGAACCATCAGGAAGGTCCCGATTCTGTTCTGCTTTTTAAACTAGGCTGTAATGTATGCTGCATGATATGGGACTTAGATACTATAAGCTAATTGGAAGGAGTTCATAGAATGGACCTTTCTTTCCTCCCTCTGCAGCCTCCTGAAAAACCGTTCTTGAGGATCAAGAGACCCTTGGGAAAAGAGTAGAGTGAAGATAACCCAAGAGTTTTGCAGAAATCACTCACCCACTCACCCTCTCACCACCCCTCTTCCATGAACAAAGAAAAAGCTCTCACAAGAAGAGGGGGCAATTTCTGCCAATTCCCTCTTCAGCTCCCCCATGCCACATTCTTCTCTGTGCCTGACAGTTTGCAGGAACAGCTTTTTAGGGAAAGGAGGAAACTGCCAGGCCATAAGGGGAAGACAAAGAGATGTGTTTCATGAACTTCTTCCACTAATAATCCATATCCAACCCTGTATCATTTTCCAACTCATTTTACCTCTGTGGGTAAAATTCATCCACTGCAGAATTCAGAAAAACAGCCAAATTTATTTTGAGGGATCAAGTGGGGCTATATTCATGTATAAATGCTCTGCAAGGACACATAACAACTTCACCATGTCATTAATCCTTAAATTCAAGTTCTTTGTTTGACTAACCTAGCCCCTTGTGAAATCACTGGATCAGTCTCTCCAAGTTATTGTTATTATAGTAGTGTAAATCTAAGGCAACTTAATTCAGCAGCATTACACTACCAAAACAAAGATAAGAAAAAGAATTAAAGAGATTTGTCTGATAACTAGACCTGTCCACTCCCTTCCAGCTAACAGATCACAGACCTTCTGGCTTTAAGCAGAGCTCCTCTTTTCCCCTGGCTTTTTTCTTTTTTCAGTTTCAGTCCTCCTCTGTTCCTCTGTTTCTGCCACAGGTCCCTGTTTTTCAGCCTGCACTCCCTTTAACTATTCTAAATCTCCACTTTCTTCCTACTTAGCTTTACTTTTTTAAAATACTTTACAGCATTTCTAAATGCTCAATACTCCTGTCTTCCTCAGATCAGACACTAAAAAGCATAATATTCAAGATCCAAATCCATATGATTATGGAGAATCATCTCATCAGAGGAAGAAAAACAAACGTCTATTTTGACATAATGCCGGGGGGGGGGGGGGGGGCTCTTCTACAATTCTTAGATTGTTAGAGGAAGAAATATTGCAACCATTTCTATCTTCTTCCATACAGCTTTGCCCTTATCATAACTGTGAAGGCAAAGGGAATTCTTTTCCTAAATACACATCTAATAAAAGTGTGCGTCATTGCTGGAATTCTTAGCTGGCTCGTTTCAAAACATCTGATGCATTCCTGTAGTGACATCCATGGTTGTGTAAACATGACCTCTAGGAATGAAGTAAAAGCAATGCCTTTTTAATCTTGTGCTCCTAAGGAACCCCCCCACCCAAGTATTCAGATTGCAAGCAGCATACCACAATAAGGAAGACTGTACTCTCTGGATCTTCACTAATTATTATTAAAATGGCAAAACCCATTAGTGAAGTAAATGCTACTCAAGCCATAACTATTGCTGCATTCTGGAATACTTCTAGTGAGTGCGAGAGAAATTTAATCACTACACTGGATCCCAACATGACCTCGCGCTCCTATTATGCAATAGTTCTCTAATGACTATTGCCACTCTCAGTATCTCTTTGTAAACTCTGTAGTGGGTTATATTAGGGTAGGCTGAAACAAACTCTAAAATGAACCTGCCAGATAATTAACAATCCTTGAGATTTTGCAGACACAGGCTCAACTACATGAGAGACTATCTTTAATCTCTATACATAGTATCTATGGGGAATCTAATCTGGTTTAGGACTAAGCAAGGAAAATGAGGTTTTAACCACCACTACCCCATCTCAGTTTTCCAATGAAAAGCCCCCTTCTGACAACTAATATAATGACACCAAGACTTTCAACAATCTGTGTTAACCCAGGTTTACAGTACACTGATAGGCAGGATTAATGGATCATTCTGCAAGAGACTCTTCTACTAATTATTACTAACATGTTAGAAGTAAATTTATCATAGCAGCAACGTGGGGGAAGTTATCAGTACCCAAAGGTATGGACCAGCTGGGTAAAGTTTGCAAAAACTAATAAACCAATTACTGTGGTTTACTGCAGAGGATGAAACAACTACAGTAGTGTGTGTGTGTGTGTGTGTGTGAGCGCGTGCACACAGGAGCACAATTTGAATTACTAGTATATGCTACTTATCCAGTATCTGATCATGTAGTATTAAATCATTGATACAACATAAAATAATGAAATGTCCAAGATGAACAGGGGGACTCTTACACAAATAGACCTTTATTTTTCAGCTACAGGGAACAAGTACTTTTTATTAATTATTTCAAACACTGGGGCCTTATCTATTTTGGATTCATATCTTGCCCTCCATAATTGTAGTCATAGCCTCAAGACAACAAAAAGCTAGTCTTGAGGTTTATGGTGAGTTAAAGTATCTGCTATATGTTTCCCTGGATTATCTCAAGGTTTTTTATATATATTACACCAACAACAACAAAGTGTTTTGAAGAGAACTATGCAGTCATTTCTCTAGCTGTCAGCAGATGGAGCCCAACATTAGCTGAACTCCAGCAAGACAGCAGCTGTGTTGATAATCTAAAAATGGCAGACAACAGAGAAACCCTGGGTCGTTTTACAAGTAGGTAAATGACTTGTTCAGGTGGGTAGCCATGTTGATCTGAAGCAACAGAACAAAGTTTGAGTCCAGTGGCACCTTTAAGACAACAAAGTTTAATTCGGGGTATAAGCTTTCATGTTGGGATCTAATCTCACTACATATGCTAAATCACTCAGTTCTTACTTATGTTGCTCTTAAAGGTGCCACCAGACTCAAACTTAGTTTGCACATCTGTTGTTAACTCATTTATTATCTGTATGCTAATCTGCTACTATCCACAGGTCTTAACAACTGCATTAATTCAATCTTAGCTACACTTATTGCTCAGTTACTTATGCATCTTGACTCTAATTAGTTCTTCCTGGCAACTAATCCCCCCACCCTCTCTTTACTACCTATATGTAATGCTTGAGGAAGTCTGTTTCAGTGTATCTGAAGAAGTGGGCATCTACATCACTCAGTTCTTGCTTATACCCAGAATTAAAGTTTGTTGGTCTTAAAGGTGCCACTGGAATCAAATTAATCCTCACATCTGTTTAACTCTTTTTTATATTTTGTATGCTAATTTGCTGCTATTCATAGGTTTTACCAACTGCTTTAATCCAATCTTAGCTATACTTATCACTCAGTTACTTATGCATCTTGACTCTTAACTAGCCATTCCTGGCAACTACCCCCACACACACACACCTATATTTAAGGCTTGAGGAAGTTTGTTTCTATGTATCTGAAGAAGTGTGCACATACATGAAAACTTATACCCAGAATTAAACTTTGTAAATGACTTGTGATTGGCTGCTGGTCTTTAATCAGAAAAGTGCTCTTGTGCCCCATGACATCTGCTGTGCTTAAAAGGTCAACAGCATCCTCCCCAAATACTATTTTTCCTTCCCTGGATGCTGCATCATGGGCCAAATTCCAGACTCTGGTGCAGATTCAGTATGGCTTGAGGTGGTCTCCTTTCCCCACTACATGCTGCTGTAGTCCACATTCAAATACTCCTCAGATTAGTAAATATGTTCTGGAGATTGTGCTTGTCTTCTTTTGGTAAACAGCCAAGAAGAGACTGTCCCTATCACAAAACCCTACTAGTTAAACCTAAAAATAACAGATCAGCTGCTCCTTTTAAAGACTATCAAATCAGCAACCCTCCTCTCTTTGTAAGTTAAAATATCTTGGACTTCTAGACACAAGCATCCATACAGCCATTCTTCCCAGCCCTTACAACAAAGGCTTTGGGAAATGTATCAAAGAGATTGCAGGGTGTCCTACTGGCAATAAGAAAAATTTTTCAAGGCACTAGTATGTTTTTTTAGGAAATACTTGATCTCTTACTAAATCACTAATAAATCCACTGAGGAAATATATATGACTGTTAACACACCACATGCAATAAATATTTGGTCCAAGAACTCAGTAATACAAGTTTTGCAATCTCAGCCTTGGTATTACCCAGTATCTGGGGAAGACAATCAGAAAATCATAGAACTACTGCATAAAAACATTGTCAATTAAGTAAAACAAAGACCACCTAAAGATCAGGATACTGAACATGTAATTTAGGACCAAGAACCAGTTTTAATTCAAACTGTGGTAACGAATTAAGGCCTTCTCACAGCAACACTTATCAATCTAAATGTTTCCATCTGTAAACAATTTGGCTGTTTTATGTCTCACAAGGAACTTGGAGTATTCATTAATTTGCTTTACTTTCTACAAACCCTAAAATACTAAAAATTACTAGCACATTTATTATGATAACTTGTTATGGGCTTAGTGAAACAATAAAACTGAAATCACAATAACTTGACATATTGAATGATCAACATTCTCCATTCCTTTCAGTACATTAATTGCCATCTCATGTATACAAATCTATTAAGCACTGTGGAACTCAATAAAACTACATCTCTCTCTGCCATTGTCATTTGAGGCTAGATCTGAAAGTTACAGTTGTTTCATTCTGGACAGAGATTTCCTCAACTTCCACAGATAGTAACAGATGACCAAGCCAGGAGCCTCCAGAGGGGTCTATAAATCACCTTTATTGTATGGCAAATGATTGAGAAAACATCAGCATGTTGCTGGATCCCTCCCACCAGGGTTACCTACAGCACCAGTTATCACATTATTCTCCCATATTATCTGAAGAGTTTCCATTCCAGGAAAAGACACATAACATAACAACATAACTGCTACTTATATTTAAGACTTTTTATCATTTTGACAGAACAATATGAAGCATCTGCTAGACCTTGCAACTGTAGAAGAGGAGAGAAAACCACTATGTAGGGTCTAATGCACAAAAATCCCTTAGGTGCCTGAGAAAATAAAGGAGTGGAAACTTTGAACCTTGGGCTCCTGTCTGAAGGATAAAATGTTCAGCATGAATCTTTTTAAGGAATGCACATCAAAATGCAAATGTATTGCTGTAATAATATATGCATCAGTGGCAGATGCTCAGACCCATAAAATCACTGGTTGTTACACGCTGAAGATGGATTATTTGTTGTCTGAGGCGAAATGGAATGCACTAGATGACAATTTGTCCTCCATAAAAATATTTTATATATTTCTACTTCCGAATGGAGTCACAAGTCAGACATTCTATTTGTAATTTATTGGATTTGCTTCCGTATGTAAATGTGGAAACAAAATAGAAGCATTTCTTTCAGTCTGTGCAGAATGAAAGTCTAGATGAGGCATCTGAAAGCCAGACCCTAAGGGCCACTTTTAAATGCTGACTGAAACAATACCTGATGCTAAGTCGGGCACAGCCAACCACTTCTTCCTTACATGCCATGTATTTTCCCTTGTATTTTCCCTTATATAGCACTGAGCCGTTACACACACACAGGACTTTGATATACCACCCTTTGAACCTCAGCTTTTCTTTCTTTCTTGTTAACCCCAGTTTCTGGTGCTTTTGGCTAGTAAAACATGCCATATCTTTAAAACACAATAAAACCTGTAATCTCAGAGGAAATGCTGGAGAGAGGAAAGAGCTGGGGATTCCGCAGGTAGTATGAAGTTGAGACACTCATGAACAAGACAAGTTTGGTGAAGTGGTTAAGTGTGCAGACTCTAATCTGGGAGAACCGGGTTTGATTCCCCACTCCTCCACATGCAGCTGCTAGATGACCTTGGGCAAGCCATAGTTCTGACAAGAGCTGTTCTGGAAACAGCAGTTCTCAAAAGAGCTCTCTCAGCCCCACCTACCTCACAGGGTGTCTGTTGTGGGGAGGGGAAGGGAAAGGAATTTGTAAACCACTCTGAGACTCCAAGTGAAGGGCGGGGTATAAATCCAATCTCTTCTTCTTCTTCTGTATATAAATATTTGAAATAAATAAATGTGTGTGTGATGTGCAAATTATTTCGACTTGCATAAGGCATACATAAGTTGCAGAATTCAGCTTTTCATAGCACATAATTTGGAACACAAGTTTGATTTTTTTAAAAACAGTGCAATCTTATGGAGTTATGCCAGTCTAAGCTTAAACTTGAGGAACTCTGCTTCCTTACACATCAAGAGCATAAATGGCCCTGATCTTTTGTTTAGAAATAGCAGTGTAATATTTTGCCACCACTTAGGAGCTAGAGGTATTTCACAAACATATGGGATCAGCTGGAGCCTACATTAAGGTTTTCTATTCTAAATCAGCATGGGTCTCCTGCTACCCTTAAAATTTATGAATCTAAGGAAATGCACAACACGACCCAGTCCTCTACCTGCAGTCCTTCCAAATGAAACTTTCAGCAATCTATCTGCCTACACCTTCTCCTCCATTTTAGCTTTAAGAGACTTTAAATGTTTTTTTAAAAAAAACAAAACAGAAAAGCAACGGAGCAAGGAAGGGGTGAAGCTACAAATTTTACCAGAGCAATGACACACAGAGAGTGATCAAAATATGGAATTCACTAACAGAGGATGTAGTGATGGCCACAGGAATAAGCTTTAAAAGCGATTAGATAGATTCATGAAGGATAGGTCTATCAGTGGCTACTAGTCACAGTGACTGAGGGGAACTTCCACATTCAGAGGCACAAACTTCTGAACCCCAGAGCCAGCATCAGGGGAAGGTGTTGGCCTCTAGAGAAACTGGTTGGCCACTGAGAGACAGGATAACTGGACTAGATGGACCATTGGTCTGATCCAGCAGGGCTCTTCTCATGTTCTAAGGCAGGGGTGTCAAACATGTGGCCCTGTGGGCCAAATACAGCCTATACGGGGCTCAATAAGCCCTGTTAAGGCCTGGAGTGGGGGGAGACATACTTCATAGAGAGAAAAGATATAAATAGGTATCTGCTTGGTGTAATAGGTACTGCTTCGTGTAAACATTAACAATATGAGCTTGGCATCTTATTTAGACAGAAACCATATTATGAAATTAGGATATGGCCCCTTACTGTGCCCCCCATATAAAGTTTGATATTGACACAGGATGGTCCTAGCAACCAATATCTGTAATGAGGCTCCAGCTTTGCCTCAGGCCATCCAATGACCACCTGCCACTGGACCATGAGAAGAACAGAACTGATTTTAAACAATGAGGGTAGAAACCACTCTGAAGGAATGAGAGTACACTACACAAATGGCTACTTACGTTTGGTACACCTTTGAGAGCCGGGGGCTTTGCTCCAGCCATGACAGCACTGACCTCCACAGACATTCACTCTGCAGCAACAATGTAAAAAAAAAAGGAAGAAAGAAAGAAAGAAAAAGTCCACCACAGTTCCTCACAAAGCAGTGATTCCCCAGCCAGATGCAGTGTTCTCTACACCCAACTGCCAGGCATTTCAATAACACACTCTTTTCTTTCATTGGGATGAGGCTGTTGCAAAAGACCTTGTTTCTCACCTCAAAGCAAAGAGGATGGCAGAAGAGGAATGGGCTAAAAAGGCGGGAAACAAGCAGAGCAGACTAAGGCTCAATTTACACCTCCCCTCTGAAGTAGTTTGACTGCTGTCTTTTTCCAAGCTCATTTCATGCTGGTTTCAAATTTCACTCCAGGGGGTCTGAAGAGTACTAAGCAATAGCATTTGTTTAAAGCTGTATAATGCTAGCTTGACCACAGGAGAGCAATTAACGAATGTAAACAATAATTTATAAACTAGAACAAGTATGGTTTGAAACTAGAAACAGGTATAGACAGTTTTTTTAAAAACTAGAATGATTCTAGCGGGAAAGTCAGATGTAAATTTGACCTAAAGGACAAGAGACTCAGCAGATGTGTGCTAGCCATAACGAATGCTAGGAATTGGCAGGAGAAAAAAGTTTAAAGCTTGAGGGAAGGGAATTATTAACATTCTAAATAATAGACACTCATTGTTCTCTAAGCACTCCTGCCTCAAGCTGTCAGTCTTCCCTGGCCTGCCAAGGTGTTTTTTTTTTTAGCTGGGTTTACCTCACTTCCATTATACGTACCCTGAAGGCACTTACTTCAAGGCTGTTTTATTTAGTCAGAAAATTTATATGCCACCTCTACAGAGACGTGCTTGAGGCAGTTCACAAAGTAAAAACATTATAATAAAAGAAAAGTAACCACCATAAAATTATTAATATTATAAAACAAGACAATTGCCGGCCATGGGTACAAAAGCAGCATTAAAACAACATGCTAAAATGAAATTAGTAAAACAACCCTCAGGCTAGAAACAGAGAGTAAAAAGTTAAAAATAATAGAACCATTCAGTTAAAAAACCTTAGGTAAAGTCAAACATTTTGGCTGAGCACGTAGAGGACAATAAAGTAGGCACCAAGCAAGCTTCAAGTGGAAGGGTAGCCCAAAGGCAAGGTTCCTTTAGTTGCCACCTATGCCTCACTTTTTTGAAAAAGACTATATCTGGCAGGCTAGATAGAGCAAAAGGAGACAATGCTTCAGGTATCCTGACCCCGTTATTTAGGTCCTTGAAGGTAAGAACAAGTGAAGACTTCTTTGTTTCATTTCACTTTCCCTTATTGATCCTCCTTCCTGTTTATCTTTGAACAGCTGTTTCAAAGTAGATTTTTAATGTCTTTTTAAGTGTTCACCACCAAGAGGGCCTGAACTGAGGGGAAAGATGGAATAAAATTTTTATTTAAAAATTAATTTTTTAAATTTAAAAATTAAATTAAATTAAAGTGGGCACACATACTAAATTATAATTATCAGAATAACCACTTTCAGTCTTTAGGAAGCAGCTGATGATGGTTTGATTCAGGACAGGCTTTAGTCTTTTTCTATTTATTCGCAAGGGTAAACTGTGATGTCAATTTGTGGGTTTTTATGTATTCAGGGCATTTTTATCATTTTTTTCTGTACTGTAAGCCACTTGAGTTCTGGAAGGTAGAAAGGCAGCTTATAGATATAGATACCACTGGCAGTACTTTGAATTGTGTCTGGAAACAAATATGCTGATTGTGCACAATTGGTGATTTGATCACTCTAAAGCATGAAAAAGAGTTCAGGTATTCAAAATTAATGTCTCTTTTGCTTACATTCTCATCACCACCTTAAAGATTAGGGCCTGATCCCAACCTTATTCAGTTAAATCCCCTTAACTAAAGCAGGACTGTTGGGGATTGATGTAGTCCCAATCTTAGTTAGGTGAAGAGAAGCAAAGGCTTCAAGAACTACACAAGGATCATATCTAGATCCACCACTATGAAAAATGAGGTGGCACATCTCAAGTGGCAAATTTTGAAGTTTAAAGGGTAGTAAATCGTCAATATTTAGCTTACCATAGTTTTACCACTGTGGGAAAATCCATCTGAACAAAAATGGCATGGGTAAGTGGGGAGCCATTCTCATGCTCATTTTTGTTCAAGAGCTCTTAACTTTTTCACTTATGGCCTGTTCTCATGTATCTGCAGCAGCCTTAGCAGCCCCACCAAGTTACTTTCAACTTTACCCATCTCTAAAAATCTCTCATGTGAACACCTGCAGGGGTGCAAGGGACTTAACAATTTATTACTGAATTTGAGACTTTGTGAGGCTATCATAATGTGAAGCCATGAAGTTACATGGGCCCCTGACAAGGCATATTACTCCACAGGTAATGCAGAAACATGTCTCAACTACCAGTATTATTATTTTAATGCCAAGGCTCAGTCTTAGAACACATAAGTTGTAATAAAGTGGGCCTCTGACCATGCCCAGAGTGCTTCCATCAGCTCATTAGGCATTAATGGTGAAGAATCTCAGTGCAGAGAATATGAATTTCACACATATTTGAGGCTAATGCTACAACCATTAGTTGTTCAGTGATGAACACCTTTTAATTGACTAAAAGGTATTTCTTATTCATTGGGCAGTAACCTTTTAATACTATGGAATTATGTTTAATACAAGAACTTATAAAAACCATGATGGTACACATCAACCTAGAAGAGAGATTCTCTCACACATCTAAGGAGAGTCCTCTTCTAAAACATGCGTAATATGTGTAGACATCATCCAAAAACAAGATTAGTAAAATTTCTACATTCAAAACCATTGTTTCTTCCTAAAGCATACATGCAAATTTAATCAGTTGGGCTGAAAGTTTGGTTTTGGTTTCCATTAATCAACAAATATCTCTTTGACTGATGATTCTCCCACTTGAGTGTATTGCTGATTTTACTGTTTGATCAATATTATACACATTTTCTCATGATCAGTCAAATACCACAACAATCATTTTAAGAGATATGTCACGCTTTTGTGCTACGTTTACTCAGAATAGGTACAAAAAGAGGCCTCCATTCTGCATTGACTCATACTTTGTATGCTGTTTATTACCTCTTCAGGAATTAAAATCGGCCCAGAATGGCCTCACATTGTGCTAATCTTTGTGCACCCTTTCACAGAACTATAACTTTGGAACAAATCTGAAGGTGAATGGTTTTGAAGAGTTCCCCCTCCCACCAGGTCCTGCTTCAATAAATTCAACTCCACCAGTGTTCCCTCTAAGCTGAGTTTGTGTGTGCTAGCTCACAGTTTTTTAGCCAGCAGCTCACACATTTTTTGTCTTAGCTCAGGAAGGATGGCTCCAGAGTGAACTAATTTATGCAGCAGCCAAATCGCTCGCTCATACAACTTTAATACCAATAGCTCACAAAGTAGAATTTTTGCTCAAAAGACCCCAGAGCTTAGAGGGAGCACTGAACCACACCACAGTCTATGGGGACAACAGGGCAGCCTGAGAACTTTTCAAGCCACTTTAAGCACCCTAGCACCAATCCAAGAGCACCAAGGCCATATTGCTTCCCATCTCTATCCCCTCCCTCCCTCCCTCTCAGCCAGGTACAGACCACTGCAAGCACACCAAGCAGACGGATTTCGTCCCTAGCCTATCCTCAGTGCTCCCTATCCCCTTCAATGAAGCAAGATCCTAGCACAAAAGTTCTACGCGACCCGATTGGCTTTTTTTATTCTTCAAACTACAGCGGGCGCGCACACTAAAGAGTAGAGAGGCTCTATGAAAAACCCTGGGCATTGCATTCCTTTAAAGTCCTGGTCCTGTCCGGCCACCACCATGCAGGACCAAAGCCTCTGGGAGCTCCCTCCCCTGGCGAACGCTATGTGGCCACGCGGCGAAGGGCTGGCATCACCTTACCCCTGCAGCTGCTGCAGATGGGGTTTGGGGTGAACCTGCCCACTGACGGTGCTGCTGTTGCTCTCGCGCGGCTGCAGCTTGGAGCGTGAGCCGGGTTTGCCCAGTTTGCTGAACGAGGCTGCCGTGTGGCTGGCAGGCTTGTGCTGGAGCTGTACGGTGGGGCCCAATCGGAGCTGCATGCTCGGGCTGCTCGCTTTGCTCATCCTGCGAGTTCGCTCCAAGGTGCTGCTGCTGCCGCCGCCTCGGGTGCTGTAACGGGTGTTCAGCTCCACATTGAACGTGGTGCGCGACTGCTGCCCTCCGCTCTGCAAGCGGCTGCTGGAGGTGCCCGACTGATTGGGGCGCAGCACGTAGGTGATCGTCCTCAGCCTTCCTTTCTCTGGAACCCCGAACGTTGGGGCCAAAAATACGCACGCACACAGAAGAAACCCCCACTTAATCCAAGCCATTTCCAAAGCGGAGAGAATCCTTACAGCCAGCCAAACTCCACAAACCCTCGATGCAAACAAAAGGGGGAAACAGTTCCTGTTTTTGCAAAATGTTACGTGTAATTCCTTTTGCTTTGCGCTGTTTCCTGGAATGCTGCTCCTTCTTTTCTAGGCAAAAAAGTGCATTAGATCCTCTTTTGTTATCCGCCGCCTTCCAGAGTTCCCTTCCACCATGTGAGGCGAGTTCAGCAAAAAAGTTGTTGCGCTGAGTAGCGAAACATTGGTAGAGCAGAGGAAGCTAAGGTGGAAATCTCAGCTCCAACCAGCCGCTCAGAGAGGTGAGGAGGAGTGGGGGAAGGGTCCTTTCTGGTGGGTCTCTTTCTTTCTCTCTCGTCTTAAGGAAAAGATATTTACGCTGCTCGAGATGCTAGTGGCCTACAAGCATGTGTTAGGAATAACTTTTTAAACCAGTTCAGGCTGAAAAAGTCTGTTTTAAAAAGTTTCTACGGGTGTGTGGCTTCTCTTGAGTGTCAGATCTGCGCAGCCAATCCTAGACAGGCATGACGTCAAGGAGCCGGTCCTAATTGGGAAAAGTATAAAATGGGGTTGGACCGTCCCCACCGCAATCCAGTTTCAAATAGAGAATTGTTGTAGGTTCTCGGAGGCGGTCGCTTTTGATCTCATGACAAAAGGGACGAAAACTTCAGTGGCGCTGCTGAAGGGTCTTTTCAGTGTTTGCCTTTTAAAACCTGTCGGAAGATCGAAAGTTGTTTGCCTCGCCTATAATACAATGGTAGAAAATGAATATAAATGGTTTATTTTAAAATAGTTTGTTAAAGTGCATCAGGTAGGGTTGCCAACTCTGGGTTTGAAAATACCTGGACATTTGAAGCTGGGGCCTGGGAGAGCAAGAGGACCTCAGTAGGGCATAATGCCATGCAGTCTACCTTCCAAAAGCACCAATTTTCTCCAGAAGTAGTAGGGTAAATGGTTTTAATAAATAATAAATGGGTAATTGATGTAGTCTGGAGATCAGTTGTAATTCCAGGAGATCTCTATCCCCCACCTGGAGGTAGGTAACCCTAGCTCAGATAATGTTGCCAAGGATTGTAGCATAGCTCACATTATTATTTGCATCCATTGTACAAGTGGAAACTAAAAGTCCAGTCCTAGGCAGAGTTACACCTGTAGCCTGTTGTCCTCGATTGATTTAGAAGGATGCAACTTTGCTTAAGATGGCGCGGCAAGCCACCAACCATGACTTGGCGGTCAGCTGTGAAAGTGTTCGCATTTAGACATTGCATACAAAATTAATCAGTGTAACAAAAGGCTGTAACATCCATTACCTGACAACAACATCCATTTTCAAACTAAAGTTTGTATTCTAAATTAAGCTGATCAGAACTGTAGCCCAACACAGTAAGTACACTGTATTCCTTACAGGATCATCTTCCTTGTTCTGCTGCCAAGGGGTGGCACGTTTTGGAAAATGTCAGTGTGCAAAAAAAATCCTGTCAGGGCCTCTCCCCAAGTATCCTGGGAAACAATGTCACAAGGATGCTCAGAATTCTGTGTTAGAGACCGACCCCTATTCCCACTCATAGCTCTACAGTTCCTGAAGAGAGGGAATGGTGATTAAACCAGTGTAAATTTATGTTTTATTGTATGCACACGTGTGTGGAAAGTGCCTCAAGTAGCAGAGTCTTCCTTGGTGCTCTCCCTTCTAAGTACTTACCCTACTTAGTTTCCATGATCTGGCAAGATTAGGCTATACCATGCCACCTTCCCTCCCGTTGTATACACAAATCCTTGGAAAAATGTCTACCACGGTGTGAATGAACATCCCCTTAGCCTACAATCCTGAGAAAACTTGAATGTACCAGCCAATAAAATCAATGTTACTAACAAAGATATATATGATTGTTCTATACATCCTCAATAGGACTTGCAACATAACTCTTTGCATGTTTATTCAGAAGTAAATCTAATTTTCATTTGTACTTATTCCCTTTTATGTAGAATTATAGACTTACTCTCAGGCCAACATCTTCAGAATCAAGATATGAACATGACTGATATTCTGATCATGTAGTGTATTTCTTGGGAAGAGTAATGAGGAAGTGCAAGGTCCTTCCAAACTTACGTGCCTACGTTAGGTCAGGAGGCAGAATTAATTATCCTTCATCTGGCCCCATAACTCAACCTGATACAGGCCGCTGTATCATGTTTCCCTCCTTACATAAGGAATCACCATGCAACTGATTAGTCATTTTATTGCATTTATTATTGTTACTTCGTCTTTTTTTACAGAAAAACATATGGATTCTTCCTTCTTGGGCCCAGTTGACCCTGCCCTCTCTGTTCTCTTGAGCTGTAATCTGTTGGCTCTAGACTAATGATAAGAATTCATATTGGCAGCTGAAACCATAAACATTCTTAAATATGTTGGGCTGAATGTTGTTTTGTCATCCAAAGGAGCCTCAGTTTATAACAGTAAGAGACAGCTTGAGAACTTTTAATCTAAACTTGTTTCATTTTTCCCTGCACAGGGTTTTTCTAGGGATAGTGAAAACTGATAATCAGCAGCAGCAGAATGTCTTCCCAATAGCACCAGCATTCCTGCAAAGAGTCAGTGGCCTGAACAAGATCAATATGTTTCCAAGGACTTTGTTGATAGAGAAGAGTTCTGGAGTGCTCTGTTTAAAACATCTATTTATATTTGAGCAAAGTTTTAAATAGATGAGCAGTAGAAAGCACTTAAGCGCCGTATCCTTATTTTTGTCAGCAGTCCCTGTCAGTTTGCAAGGCTTCCATTCCGCATAGATAATAAAGTAACTGTAGTCTGGTAAACCTTTGGAGCAGCAGAAAGCCTTATGTACTGCTCTAAAGCTGGCTCTTGTGAGGCCAGACTCCAGCAAATCTTAAACCAAGATGGAAATTCAAGTGCTGCAAGTTTTCTGTGGATTGTTTTTGAACCAGTCTTTAAAACCTTAGCCTAGTTTATCTTAACTGGTGGCCAGGGAGGTAGTTTCCTGGTGGAATCACTGGTTGCTGTTGTAAGTTGATAAGTAGGAGAGACAAAAGACCACTCTTTGGAAGATGGCAGCAGAAGCAAGATGTATGTATCTCACTCAGCACCATGCACCATGGAGCAGTTCCTGCGAGAGAAACAGCCCTTTGAGCTCTGCCATCTAATTCCACTAAAACAGTAAACCTGCCTCCAAGTTGCAAATGCAGGGTGATACAACTGAAGGCTCCTTCATATAATCCCCACACACACACACACACAGACAGCAGTGGATCATATAAATCTGTATTTGCTGTGGCACCAATTAGACACAAGTTTTCCATCTGTATATTTATTAAAATATTTATATCCCCACCTTTCCACATTACAAGGGGCTCCAGGCAGCTTGCAATTGTAAATATGTTATGATAAAATCACAAAAGACTAGACTGTTCCCAAACAAACCTACCCAGCAACACCAGTCAAAAAAACTGTATCTAAAATAAATAATCCATCAAGGGGATTAAAACCCCACAAACAAAATAATCGTATACATGTTTGTAGTGACAGGCTATTGTCACAGTGAGGAAGAATAATGTAGCATTACAAACAAGTCTCTTATTACAGTAAAAAAGTTGTTGAATATGTGACGTAAGCCCTCACTTCCTTGCTCTCTTACTTGGAAGTATGTGCCATTGAACTAGGACATTTTCTGGCAGAATTCTTACACCTTTAACAGCTAAGTAACATTCAGAAATTTTCCAAGCGTGTCTTGGATATATGCTACAAGTCCAGCCCAACTGTATTTTTTGTCTTAGTGGGAATCTTTGCTGTTAGGTTCTAATGTTATCACATCTTGTAATTTGCTCACTGATTGACTGAAAAGAGGTTTTTTAAAATCATACTTGTAATCTCAGGGAAAAAGAAGGACTATAAAGGAAAATAAAATAAGAATAATCATTCTTCATGTGCTGAATTTTTGACGGCTATTCAGATATTAAACACAAAGCAGCCCTACCAGAAATAAAATGGCAGCCCTAGATTGACCTCAGCAGGATTTACTTAGGTTTGCTAAATTCCAAATTGGAAACTGGAGATTAGACTATCACCTGATTGCTGTAGATCTAGAAACACTACTACAGAGGTGGTTGAAAAAGGGGTCAGGAACAACAGAGCTATGGATTGGATACAGTCTCTTTCTGCTAAATCTTTGCTGACACAGGAAATCTTTCTCCATTGGAGAGAGACAATGGAAGAATCCAGTCCAATGTTTCTAAAAGCTGAATACCAAAATGTGCTGCATTTATGATTAGGATGGAGCATATCTCCTGCTAAATTAGTGCAATTTCAAAAAAGTGTAAAGCTCCATTAGCCTTGCATGGATTTTAGAACACACAAGTAGGGGAACAGCAAGGACTATTTCCACTTTCGCTTCACTAGCAGCCCCCATAGCCAGTCCCCTTTTCATGCTTCCTTCTCTCATTCTCACCTACCAGCCAACTTATTTATTTAAAATATTTCTATGCCACCTTTCCACCCAAATAAGGTTCCCAATTCAGCAAACTTCAAAACATAAATACACATAATACCCAAAACAGAAAAGGAGGACCAGTAACAGTTATCAGGGGTATACCCAAAAAAACACTGGCAGAAGAAAACAATAGAAGGAGACAGATTAATCTAGCCTCACATGGCAGGGACACCTGAAGCAGGGCCTCTGAAGATGACCAGAGAGGATGGTGTGTTTATTTACCTTTGTCTGTTCCCATCTTCAGTTTTCTTTCTTTCCCTCCCCTAGCCGCCCCTCCCTGGGAAAGATGTGTAGTGCTGGTAGCGTTGCCAACCTCCAAGTGGGGCCTGGAGATCCAACCCAGACCTGGCAACCCTAAATGCTCGCCACTGTGCTGGGCCCAGTTACCCAATGGGGAACTTGCAAATACTTATGGGAAAACACCTCACTTCCCCCTGTCTCCCACTCTCTACACTATTCCTTTTTTTTTCTTCTGTTGGGAACTGCCATAATTTCAGCTTTCCCTGTATTCTTTTCTTCTTCCTATCCACCAACCAACCAACCTTTAATTGGCCTCCCATCTTCATTTATATTTATTATTTTTAAAACTTTATTTATACCCCACCTTTCTCCATAATCCGAACCCAAGGCAGCTCACATCATTCTCATCACCTCTATTTATCCTCACATCAATCTTGTGAAGTAGATTAGCCTTAGAATGTAGAACTGACCCAGAGCCACCTTGTGTGCTTCAATGGCAGAGTGGGGATTTGAGCCTGGATCGCCCAAGATCCTAATCCAAAATTCTAACCACTACACTAGAGCGAGTTTGGTGTAGTGGTTAAGTGTGCAAACTCTAATCTGGGAGAACTGGGTTTGATTCCCCACTCCTCCACTTGCACCTGCTGCATGACCTTGGGGAAGCCATAGTTCTGTACCAGCTGTTCTTTCAAGGACCGTTGTCTCAGAGCTCTCTCAGCCCCACCTACCTCACAGGGTGTCTGTTGTGGGGAGGGGAAGGGAAAGGAGTTTGTAAGCCGCTCTGAGACTACAAGTGAAGAGCAGAATATAAATCCAATCTCTTCTTCTTCTTCTTCTACACCACACTGACTTTCATGGTGTGGCTACTGTTGAACAATAGCCAGCAGCTGAGCCTAGGTAAATCAATGCAAGTCACATGGTATCAAGTGGCCTTGTGGTTGAGAAAGTTGAATAATCTGTACTCAGAGACTTTTTTAGAAGATTGGGAGGATTTGAAAGAATATGTTGAAAAATATTGGGACATGAAAAACTACATTTATACATGGTTATAATAGCATAAAGGAATAGAAATTGAGTATATGAATGTACTAAGGATAATTAGATATTGAACTTGTTTTTTAGAATTATATAAGAATATAGAAAATAAGAATTGGTATATAAGTATTTTAAAGATATATAACCGTTACCAGAAATGTAAACATAGAGATAAATATTACTATTTTGGATAAAGTGGAAAATGTGTTATGCTTCAGATGTGGTGGGAAACCACCAATACAAGATAAAAGCAAGACTATACAAATAGAACAAAATGTTATATAATATGGAAAAAAGGATTTGTATAAAACAAATGTATTAATTTTAATGTTTTGAAAAATAAAAACTTTCTTACAAAAAAAAAAAAAAGTGGCCTTGTGGTTGCTACCTGGTCTATCCCCATGAGTCCTCCCTTCAAAGGCCCTGGAAAGGTCCTTGCTCCTCCCCCCTGCCTTTTGCTGACAGAAATTAAGGCTGGAAGGCTGACAATACTGTTTTAGTTGCCTAGCAATGGCCGCTGAGAGCATTTGTGTCTTCAAGCTACAGATGCTGCTTGTATTATTTTGGTGGGTTTTAATCCCCCAGTATTTTTGTTTGTTTAGTTGATTGGTTGTTTTTTAGATATCAGATTTTTGTGAAAACCTGGGCTTTTCTAAGGTTTGTATAACACTGTCTTGTCTGTTCATGGCTCCAGTACCCAGATTTAAGTGTCCTCATATTCAGCCACATTGAGCATTAGATATATTGATTATTATTAAGCAATAATAACTGTGAAACACCAACTATATCTCAATAAATCTAAGATATTTTGCAGCATTATCCAGTCCTGCAACTATCCCATATATTAGCTGAATGCCTTTTAACTCTTCATGATCATCAGCTGTTTCTACATGTACACGTCAAATCACTTTCAATGTATGAAGCATAGTTGAAAATTATTCTCAACATAAGTGCGCCATTATTATATCCTCGTTATCCTTAGAGTAACTTCCATAGGCTAAATATGTGGCTATGTTTATCCCCAATAGAGTCAGGAATTCAGCTGGAGAAAAATCTGTCTGCTCAGTTGAGCTGTCTGTCCAAACTATGATTCATTGTCTGCTGCAATTGTTATCTAGGGTTATTATCTATAGTAAGTCTGTATAATATTAAAACACAACTGTACATCTATCCAAAGTTCTAGTGCATACTTGCTGGGATCATTCCAGGAACAAAAAAGATTTTAAATAAGGATTTTCAATTATAAAAAGGCAGGGGCTGACCACTCAAAAGCAACATATATGCATATTTGGGATTGTTTTAATACTGCTATTTTGAACTGTTTCAGAATGAAGTCACGTCATTTTTAGCAGCTGGGTTTATTATGTGGAAGGCAGCACCTGCATCTTCCAAAGAAGAAACCAGTTTTTAAAAAAATAAATGCTATTTTATGTTGTACCAAACATAACAGAAACATAGAATGTAGGGACAGATTTAAGTAATCTAACCAAATTAACAGAATTCCCACCTAACTAAGTCAGAAAAACACAAGTTAAAAAAGTCTCCCTGAAGACAAGTGCATACAACATTGATTTGAAACTTATTGCATTCCAGAGGAAATAGGATTCAGTCACAGGTATACCAGCCTGTCCTGTTTTCAAAAGTGTAAACATGGAAGCCATTCAAAGGTACAGAAGAATTTTTCACTATGCAGTTTTGTGCATGCAAGCAGTAACCACACATTAATGTATAAAGTACAGTTGCCAACTCCCTGTTGGAAAATTCCTGGAGATTTGAGGAGGTGGAGCTTGGGGAAGGGAGGTATCTCAGCAGGGTATAATGCCTTAAAGTCTACCCTTCAAAGCAGCCATTTCCTCCCAGGGAGTTATCTCTGAAGATCAGATACCAAGAGATTTTCAGGCCTCACCTAGTGGTATACAAAAACAACAAAAGACAACGAAGTAAGAGAGCTGCTGTAACCAAAAACATAGTAAGAATATATAGTAAGAATATAAAAGTTCCACCAATAAGAATTCACAAATATTGCTCAAAAAAAGTGTTAGCAATCTTTGTATGCCCATGATTTACTTACTTTTCATCTCTTCTTGAAGAATATGTAATTTTTTAAAAGTTATATAGAAGTCGTGTCAATTGCTCTGATTAATTTCATACACAAGAATTCTGGAGACATCCTGATCTTATGGTCTACATTCAGATGAAGTTTCCTTCGAAACGAAGATCCATTCTGGAGACTTTCGTCAACTGATTGTTTCTATGGACCATTCTTCTAATAATCATTATACACTATTTTTTTTAATATTTAAATTATAGAATTTTGTTTGAATATAGGTTTTTTTGTACAGTTTCTTTTGGTCCTTTGCACTGCATTCTTTGGACTGTGACTTTCTTTGATTTTGCACTACTAGAGTTCTGCCTGGGCGGTATTCTGCCTGAGGGCTGAATTGCATCAGGCAAAAAAGTCTTTGACATCTTATTGGTACCTTGTCCAAATCTTTAGTGTTTATCAGTGGTACTAAAAGTTTATGATCTGTGAAAAGCTGGAAGGAAGTTAAACCATTAAGATATTTAGAAAATCTTTCACATGTCCAAATTGCTTCTAGACAGTCCTTTTCAGTTTGAGCATAATGTGTCTTGGAATCTGTCAGTGTTCTGGAGTAAAAGGTAACTGCTTTCTACTTCCCATCATATTCCCGAAGGAGCACACTTCCCAGGCCATAGCTGCTAGCATCTGAACATACAACAGTGCAGCAAGTAACATCATAAAATGCTAGTACAGGTGCTTTATTCAGAAGCTGTTTTATCTTCAAGAATGCTTCATCTTGATGAGGGCCCCAGTGCCAAGCGATATCCACTTTTAGCAGTTCATTCAATGGATGTAAGACTGCTGCAAAATGTGTCAAAAATCTGCCCAAATCTGTATGCCTAAAAACCTTTTTATAATCCTGTAGTGGATTTGGGAGGACTAATCCCCAGAATAGCTTCTGCCTTCCTTAAGTCTGGCCTGATCCCATGCTCATCTATGCAGTGTCTAAGACAAGTGAGAGACTTCTGGTGTAGGAGGCACTTAGCTTCATTCAGCTTCAAGCCTGCTTGCTGTAGTGTGTCTAGGACTTTGTCCAGTTGATTATTATTCTCTTCCTCTATACGGCCATAAACCAAGATGTTGTTCAGGTACGCAGACACTCCCTCCAGATGCTGCAACAGTTATTTCTCTTTGGAATAACTGGGGCACTAGAGATTCCACATGGCAATCTGTGGAAGAAATATCACCCAAATGGTGTGATGAAAGTAGTTAATTTTGCACTATCTGGCTCCAACCAGATCAGACAGAATCCACTTGCTGCATCCAACAGTAAAAATATGCGGGTGCCAGCTAACTGAGGAAGGATGTCATCTATGGTAGGAAGAATATATATTTCTTTTTTTACTGCTTTATTCAGCTGCTGCAGATCCACACAGATTTGCACTGTAGCATCCTTTTTAGGTACTGGAAGCATTGGAACACACCAATCAGAAGGTTCTGTAATTGGCTGTATAACCCCATACTGGACCATCCTATCCAATTCAGCTTTCACTTTAAGGAGCAGTGAGACCAATATAGTCCTAGCTTTGCTGACAACATGAAGTACAGTGTTTTCTTTAAGACTTATTTTTATTGGAGCAATCTACAAAGTTCCCAACTCATGTTGAGGTATCAAACCCATTGCAACAGCAGTGTCCTGGCTCAAGAGATTGTTAGATTGAACTCAAAGCACATAAACCCTAAAACTGTAATCTTCTCCTTTGTATTGTGTTTGAGCCTGGAAGTATCGTGCACAGCTCAGACTGTCTCCCCCCTGGGCTGGAAAATGTTGAGGATGTTTGATGGAGATAAGAAGGGCTTTTAAATGTAATTCTGGAATTACATTCACATCCACCCCAGGGTCTATTTTGAATTCTAGAGGAAGGCCATAAATTTGTCACGATATCACCCATGAGTCAATAGTGGTTTTGGAAAAGCTGACTGGCTTCCCCCCAAAAATGGTTATGGGGCACTGTCTTGTTTTGTGACCTCTCCCACCCCTTGAGTGTGACATACTATGACAAAATGTCCCAGCCTTTTATATTTGTGGCACTCAACAGTCTTCGCTGCCGGACACTCAGCCCTCTGAGCATGTGCTTTTCCACAGTGTGTGCACTTAGAGGCCTGTTTTCTGGGAAAGCTTTAATCCTGTCTCTGTCCAGCTGGAGTTCTAGGGGAACTGCACTCTCTGAGATATTTCCTGATGCCCCTTGAAAGCTCCTTGGTCATGGACTTGTTCTTGATCAGTTCTGAATTCCTGATTATTTGAACTGCCCCTTCCAAGGTAAGGTCACTTTTCAACTATAGCTGCTAGGATAGTTCTTTGTCTAAAAGAACTTTTGCAGTCACCAAATTTACAGGCTTGTGCTTTCTCATGCAACCATTGTATGTAAGCCTCAGCAGATTCTCATGGCTTCTGATTTATTTGGTGAAAGCAGGCCCATTCATGAATGAGGTTCTGTTTGGGCACAAAATAGTCTTCAAATTTCCCCAAGATGAGATCATATTTATCCCTGTCCCCATCAGCAGCAAAAGCAAAGGAATTAAAGATCTGCTCTGTTTGTGGGCCCGTTGCATAGTTGGATTTCCTTCACTTCTGCATTCAATTTTGTTGTGATGCTGTCATGAGAGAAGTCCTGTTTCCAGTCAGGCCATCCTACTAAAATCAAAGGCTTCTGGTGGTTGGAGGCTGAAGTTGTTCTCAATTCCCAGTTCCTTATTTGTTCCTTATTTGTGACTTATTCATGAATTCAACCAAAAACACTGAGGAGAGTTTGAAAGATCTGAACCCCAAAACAATCTTTGGACCACCCCAAATGACACATCCCCACACTCCAGAGACTGTCCCCTGCAAGAGGACATATAGTGGTGGCTGGTCCAAACACTAGTTCTAGCATCACAAATTTCTATTTGGGTTCCCCCAAGAAGCTTCCATTGCAAAGATGGTTTGACTAAGGAACTGAAAGAACTGCATGCCCTATGCACTCCAAAATAAGATTTAAACCACCAGACATCATACCCCGCCATGTTCCAACTCTGCCCTTCAAGAGGACATGTGCCGTTTCCTGGTTCAAAGCCCATTTGTGTCAGCTGCTCTAGTGGGATACCCCCAGGATCATCACACAGGGAGACCCTGGGGGCAGGCTGCACCCCAACACAATCTTTGGACCACCCCAAATGATACATCCCCATGGTCTGGAGACTGTCCCTTGCAAGAAGACATACACTGGAGCCCAGTCCAAACACTGGTTCTGGCACCACGAGAATCTATTTGGGTTGTATTCCCCCCCCTTTCATTTTATCCCCCCCTTTCATTCTGTGTATGATGAGTTTTATGTATATTTTTGCTACATTTATGGAGTGCTCAGTTTGAATTTTACCACTGAAGAAGGCTTTTAGCTGAAATGCATTTGGTATTGGTTCTTGTATATGGATATAGTTTGTACCTTTTAACCTGTATTTATATGATTGGGCATTTGTCTTTATATCAGGATTAGGTACTTGAAAAACAAATATTTACAGTATTTTTTTTACCTCATGTCTACCCTAGGATAAAATGGAGGAGAGGAGAATGATATATGCTTCTTTGGGTCCCCATTGGGGAGAAAGGCAGGCTACAAATGAATTAAATACATTAATAAGTGGTGGTATCAGGCCACTGCAGCTGAGGTACTCCAGAAACAACTCTTTCTGGGCAAGCCATCTACCCATGGATTATCCTTTAGCCTCATTTTGAAATCCTGCGTAAGTGGATGGGATTCTAGTTGGATTGGCTTGAGTTGATTGGCTATAATGGTCCTGCAGAGTCTATCCCCAGATAAAGATCTACAGCAAGATTTAGATCTGAAGTTTGAACCAGAGTCTGTAGCCTACCAAGAACCAGCTCAGAAGCAGCAAGGAAAGGAGAAAGGGACTCCTTGCACAGCTTGCCATAGAGAACAATTTTGATTGGAAATTCTATCTGCTGTTTATGAAAATATATTTGAAATCCCATCTGCAAGCAGCATGGATCATCCTGGAAGAAAGCGAAATGAGAGCTTGTGAACGTTGGGAGTATGGATGCAGGCAGAATTAAATACTTTGATAACTTCCTTCAAAAAAGATGACTGAAGATCTTTGGGAGAACTAGAAATCAGTTATCTTGAAAAGACTTGTAACTGCTAAGATTTTGTTTGGTTTTGGTATGTGTGTTCACATTTGGGATGGGAAGGAAATGTTGCTTGGTTGTTTGAGTGTGCGTGCAGTAGCACAGCACAATGGGGATGATACAGAATGTGGTTAAATACCAAAGGTTAAACAGCTTATCTTTCTGGACTGCAGCTGTTATGGGTATAATAAGGAATTTTTAATTCATTCTTGAGCATGTTAGGCACTCATTCTTAGGATTTTTGCTGAGTGTGAGGACAGTTCAAAGAAATCAGGGTTTATAGAATTTTAACTCTGGTGATGCAGAATCACTCTTTGAGGATCCGATATAGAGTAGAAGATCTGCTGCCACTGTAGGGATTTCTCTGTGCTCTGACTGCAGGACTGGATTGGCCATTATGGAAAAGTTCTGGTAGGCTGATGGCTTGGGGACCACCACCCCACCAGAGCCACCCTAACCACATGCATGTCAATACTCACCTCGTCCAGAGCACCCCATAATCAGCAGCCCCATCCCTATGTGAGTCACCCACAGCCAACACCATCAGCCAATTCTCCCTCCATGGGGAGAATGTAGCAGGAAAGAGGGCAAGGCCATTTTCCTATGCCGTTTTTGCTTCCAAGTACATTTGTATATAAACCAAGCATGCCAAAAATGCCACAAGGCTGCCATGCTCTCTCCCTTCCAAAGGGAGCCAACCTTGGTAAACACTGGCCTTGGAACTTCGCACTGTTTGGAGATGTGGAGCTCATGTAACAATATGTTACCGTGCATTGCCCACTGCATCTTTAGGCACAGGATATCTTGTCACTAAAGGGTTTACATTTTTTTAAAAAAAAAATCTTTATTCAATCCAATAAATTACAAAATACATATACCAAACGAGTAAAGATTTTAAGTAAAGATTTTGATATTGCCATTCTTTCACAAAGTTTGAAATGGCTGAGTTAGATAAAAATGATTGCAGAGATATTGGTATTTTGTACAGTATGGAGGTAAACAACTTATTCTGGACTGATTTTCTTTGCCACAAGTCTTGTAGTTTTCCCAGTGGGATACATTCCACAAAAATGCAAACCTTAGAGAAAAGTGTATGTCAAGGGTTTCAACAAGCCAATTAAGTTATCGTTAAATTGCTCCGAAACTGAATACCGAAAGAGGAAAAGATGGTGACAGGTTGGAGTGGCTGTCACTTTCTCCCTTTATAGCTGCCAGGGAAGGTTCCCTTTAGGGATTGTTGTTTAAATTTCAAAACAATTGCAATTCCTTGGCTAGCATGTAATCCAACATCAGTGATTACTGCCAGATCCACTGCAGCTATTTACTTCAATCCAGCTGGACTTGGCTTTCTCTTGAAATGCTGACATAACTGTCAGAGCAAAATAAGACTTTGTACATATACATTGTCTCTAAGCTATTCTGAAAACAGAAACATTTCAAGGCCTAATAGATGCACTGTGCTCACTTACACTGTACTTATGCGCAAAATGACTGACCTAGAAATATGTTTTTAAAAACTCAAGTAGATCTATGAATGGTTGGATTGTGCTGTTATTTGTGAGAAAAGTTTGAGTGCAAAACAACTACATAGCCATTGAACTATAAAATACTGAATATTTATTGAATATATATTGTTAATATATTACTGGGCCATGTACAGTCCTCTCTGAAATGTCCCCTTTGGGGAGGAAAAATTGGGAAGAATTTCTAGAATTCAGAAATGAAAAAAAATGTGATGAACTTCAGCAAAAGCATGTTCACAAGAACACATCTTCATATGCATACCATGTTCAGTATGCTTTTTTATCTTGCAGTGCAAATTTGCTACTTGCCATCCATTCTAAATGTTTGATGGTACCTGGATATCAGAAAGCGAGTAGGTGACATCGTGAAGAATCAGACAACAGCAACTGATGATACCCTTGTGAGTGGGACACACAGGTGCAGCCAATCAACAGCCACCGATCTGACCACTGCACCTCAGTACTACATCCCCCCTCCCAGATAGCCAGTGGACAGGGAGGAAAGTTTTAGCGACAGTGCAACCCCAACAGAGGCATGTGGCCCAATCCCCCCCCCTCAGGGGAAAGGGATGTACACTTTTTGCCCAGTAAGGGTCTGTCCAGCTGCACCAACAAAGCTTGCTTCATGAGAATTCTGCCTAGAACACATGAAGGCAGGCCAGCACAATTATGACCCTACTAAGCCAAAGTCATATACTGTAGACTCCAGGTGCTTTACCAGTTGCGAGAGCCAGTTTGGTGTAGTGGTTAAGTGTGCAGACTCTAACCTGGGAGAACTGGGTTTGATTCCCCACTCCTCCACTTGCACCTGGCTGGATGACCTTGGGCAAGCCATAGCTCTGTACCAGCTGTTCTCTCTAGGACAGTTGTCTCAGAGCTCTCTCAGCCCCTCCTACCTCACAGGATGTCTGTTGTGGGGAGGGGAAGGGAAAGGAGTTTGTAAGCCGCTCTGAGACTCCAAGTGAGTGAAGGGCAGGATATAAATCCAATCTCTTCTTCTATTCCTGCTCTGAGCCGCACACACCTCTCCCCTGAAAAAGTAAATACAGAAAGACAATAAAAGACAGGGGCCAGGCACAAACCCACAGCCTTCATGCCCAAGACTAGCATCCTAATCACCAGACTTAACAGGAGGGGTTCAAAGGAGGCAAGCCAGTAGGCACCCTACTGCAGCCCTAACATCACCACCAGCCACATGGAGCGAGCACATAACATTGCACAGACAGGTATGGTGCAGCAGAAAGGCACTTGGATAAGCACAGCCAAGGGGCCCTGGTTCCATTACCACATGGGAAGACATTAGAGGCAAGCCAGAGCCTTGGAGCTGATGTTTTGACACCACAAACAGCAAAAAGGGGGAAAGTGACAGACCAGCCAATGGGCTGCCCTAGAGATCCATCATCTTGGGAGGAACGCCACTGTGTACACACCGCCTCTGTTGGAGAAAATCTCCTTCTCAGCTGATCACCCTCCCCAACCAATCTCCATTTCCTTCCTTTCCTCCCCATCACAGCCCTAAAGTTTTGTGCCTTTTCCTGATTCCTTCCCTCCCTCACACTTACTTGTCTCATCCCATACCTATCCCCCTTCTATACATCCTTCCTTCCCCATTGCAGCTCTTCTGTCTTCCTGCTTTCTTGACTCCATTCAGTCCCCATTTCCCCCGTTCCCTTAGTTTTTCTTTCTATCCTCCTGTAATGTAGTATGCTCTGTGTAGCAACCAGCCTGCCATGTGCTCCCAGGTAATGGCACCCACCGCATGGCCAGAGCACATGGTCAGGCAGAGAGAGGAGCTTGAATCTGGAGGAACAATAGACATCCGGATTGAAAGTCTCCACCAATGTGGGACCTAGGTTCTCCCTGAGGAGCCAATGCAATCAAAGGCTCCTCCAGGGAACCTATGACAAACATGTGCATATGTTAAGCCCTATCAGGTCTTTTGGGTGCGGCCAGAGGTGTGGCTCCGGCCACATGGGCGTCAACTACGGGGGGGCTCGAGGGCTCGAGCCTCCCCCGAAATTTCCTGGGTGGGGGCTCAGCCACCCCCGGCAAAATGAACACCCGCCGGTGGCCAGTCAGCCGGCCGTCGCCGCCTCTCCTTCCCCCCCACCCCCGGCCTGCCCTCCTGCCTCCCTGGGGCGGGGCGGGGGGGAGAGAGGCGGCGATGGCCGGCTGACTGGCCACCGGCGGGCGCTCCATTTTGCCGGGGGTGGCTGAGCTCCCCCCGGGAAATGCGAGGCGGAGCGGGAGCTGGGGGCCCGCAAGGGCGATGCGCCGGCCCCCGGCTGCAGGCAGCAGCAGCGATCCTACCCCACCGGCGCCCGAGGTGAGCGGGGAGAGGGAGGGAGGGGGGCAGGGAGCGCGGCGGGTGGGCGGGCACGGCCCGGGGGAGGGAAGCGGCGGCGGCAGCTCCCTGGGGCGGGGGGGAGAGCAGCGGGACATGGTCCCGAGCGCGCACACGCGCTTCGCGCGCACGCACGAAAGAGAGCCCCTACCCCCCCCGGGGATTGAGAAAGTCTACACCCTTGTCCGGCCAGCATATAATGAGGGCCCTGGAGCCCTGGAAGCATGCTTATTCTGACCATCTACTGGGCATGCTGAATCACTCAATAAAGGCTTCATGATTTCACCGTTCCTGGTCTCCTGAGTCCAGTACTCTTCACCTCCTAACCACCTATTCCAGTTTTCCTTCTTTCCTTACTTTGATTTGCCTACCTGCCCACTGGTTTTTTTCTCTAAGAACATCTCTCTTATACATAATTCTCTGTTGGTGGTGGCACTCTCCTGAAAATTCCACATACCACCCCAGCCTTTGGTCCCCTGGCCTGTCAATCAAAAGCTGTCCCTATCCACTGGCTGTGAATACTCACATGCCATTGGCTGGGTGCTGGGTCTGCTCCTCTTCCCTGCCCACTCCTTCAGCCTCTGTGCCCTGTCAGAATTTTTGGCAGACGGCTTTCTCTCTTGATGAAGACGCTTCTCCTGCTTCCCTCCTGTGGGAGGATTAACTGTTACCTCAGTGGCTGTTGGTAGGTGAAACGAAATGGCAGTTACCTGTGTTTATATGATGGCTGCTGTCTGTGGTTTGTTTAAAATGTTCCTCCATAAGGTTCAATTAAGCTGTAGTTCCAGAGAGGGGCCTGCAGGAGTATCACTCACTGGGTTGAATGGGGCTTCCTCATCTGTTGGCCTACAGTTCCCAGCTGCCCCAAGGCAAAAAAGTGCGGGAAAAGAGGGACCATCCCAAGGGACAGGGCACCATCAGTATAGACTCCAGCCCATCCAGGGAGGATTGTGTTTAACCCCTGTTTTATTTATTTATTTATTATTCATATTTATATCCCAACTCGCCAGGCAAGCTGTTGATTTATGCCCTGTTGGTTCATAGTGTGTGCTTACTCCTACAGTTGTGCCTTATTCATTTAGTGTGTGTGTGTGTGCTCCATAACTGCATAAATACTAAAATAAATTATTCTATTTGGGCCAATCACTTGCTCCAGACTGAGAGTTCCTATCTACACTTTGTGGCTAATAGCCACTGATGGACCTCTGCGCCATATGTTTATCTAATTCCCTCTTGAAGCCGTCCATGCTTGTAGCCGCCACCACCTCCTGTGGCAGTGAATTGCACATGTTAATCACTCTTTGGATGAAGAAGTACTTCCTTTTATCTGTTCTAACCCGACTGCTCAGCAATTTCATGGAATGCCCATGAGTTCTTGTATTGTGAGAAAGGGAGAAAAGTACTTCTTTCTCTACCTGCTTTATCCCATGCATAATCTTATAAACCTCGATCATGTCGCCCCTCAGCCATCGTTGATGAATGTGTGGTACAGAGTATGCCTCCATCATCTTCCTACCCTCACACATTCATCTCACCACTAGCCAGTGAGTCATTCCTCCCATTGCTCATTCAAACCACCACAAAGAAAGACCACCTGTAGTCTTGCATTATATAGCCTGTCCTCCAAGACATTCATCTTCTCTCTGACTCATATAGGGAAAGCAGGATACCACAAAAATGTCTTAGTTTTGACTCTACTTCTAGCTGATAATTTAAGGCAAATATCAGTCTATTCAGCACTGTTTTCTAAGCATATATTCACACGTCTGTTCTTTCTTAGAGGCATGCCTTAAACACAGTACTTCCTAACCACAATTACATCACTTGTACAAAAATGCAGCATTTGTATGGGTGACCCTCAGCTGGGACCACCTTTTACTTTCCTAGTTTTATAACATATAGATACACACCAGTCTCCAGAAAGGCATAGAAGCCTTCACTTCTACTTCCAGAAATGTGTATCACAAGACATGCTCCTTAAAAACATATTTTCCAAAACAAAATAGAGCAGAAGCCAAGTACTTGGATATGAGACTGACAGGCCACTAAGACCCATTTAGTTAACTAGAGTACATTGCAGTTAAATGATATAGCTTTAAATTTGATATGCCCAACCCCCCTCTGCCTTGTTTACTTTTGTATGAACATTGATAATTATTGATGAAAGTAGAGATTTATGTATGAATACTTATAATTAATGACATATGTTAAAATTTAAACAAAAAGATGGTACATAAAGAAATACATGCTAAATTTATAAAATAGAATCTGTGATTAAACAGAAATTGAGTACATCAGTCAATGCAGATCTCCAAATGGTGCCCCCATTTCAGATCTGACACTCAAAAAGAGCCATTTGGTTTATAAAACATACCTCAAACATGGATCTCACTGTAGTTATTTTATGGGGTGTTTCCAGAAAAAGGTCTGGATTGGACAGTTCCTGATGTCATTATTATATTAAACAGGATTTTACAGCAAATAGTTCGAGAATAAAAAAGGTAAAGGTTTCCCTTGCTCGAAAGCCAGTTAAATCCGACTCTAGGGGGCGATGCTCATCTCCATTTCCAAGCCAATGAGCCAGCGCTGTCCAAAAACTTTTCCGTGGTCATGTGGCTGGCATGATTTGATGCCAAGGTACATGGAACGATGTTACCTTCCCACCAAAGTGGTACCTATTTATCTACTTGCAATTTCTTGCTTTCGAACTGCTAGTTTGGCAGGAGCTAGTGCCAGAGACGGGAGCTTACTCCATCATGCAGCACTCGAGTCTCAAACTGCCAAGCTACTGACCTTCTGGTCTGAAGCTTAGCATCTTAATGTCTGAGCTAAACAAAGATTTAATTTGTCCACAGTTGCCTTAATAAGGGGGTATACAGTCATACACTAATACTGTCAGAGTCTCCAAAGCACTATAACAATCTAGTTTTTATTTAAAGTCCTATCATTGTATGTATCCCACAAACACCAGCAAGCAGTCACCTGGGGTGGGTGACCCTCATAGAGACAAAGGTAGTATTTTTCTTAACATTGCTAAAATGAGCAGACTTTCCTTTTACATATTTTACAGAAAAGCCTTTTATACATTTTAAAAATAAGTAAATATACTTTCCCCACTTTGCTTAGGAGGCCTCCAGTTGTAAACTTTATTTCTCCTGGTCTGAAATCTTCCAACTTTTCTTTTCTTGTTTGGTTGCTGGATCTGAATATCAGCATCATCAAGCTTCCTAAACAATGTTTTTGGCAATAAAGGTAAGCTTTCCAAGATCTGAGCCTGAGGCATCAGAGTAAATATTTTTCAAAACAACTTCTCTGGAGCCTTGTTACAATAAGTTTTATAAAAACTTGTTGAAAAATCTCAACTGCTTTGCATGGTAATTTTTTTTTTCTTTAGCTGGGTTAGCAGCTCAGATTTCAAGTGCTGTACTGAAAGAAGGCATTGCAAGACCTTAATTTTTTGCCAGGAAGATGAGATGTTTTTGATTGTGTAGGCCAAGAATCTATTTTTCCGTTTCAAGGCTTCTATGCTTTGTTTCTCTTAGTTTTTGTCGAGAAATAAGGTTGGAATTATTACAAATATTAAAATATATACTATGATTTAAAAAAAAACAACTTTTATTTCTTAGTGGGCCAAACAGTGGGATGTATTATTTTTATAAAATAAGTTTGCTGCAACACTGTGGAAGTGTTCTTTTTTTTAAATTCCAGAATGTTATGAAGGGCCCCTGGGGCAAAAAAATGCTAAAAAATATTCTTTCTAATCAAAGCCATTTTAAAGTTTAAGAGGCAGAAACAGCATTTCAGACAACATTTTCACTTGCCCCAATATAGGAATATGCAGGGCTCTTTTTCTAGCAGGAACTCCTTTGCATATTAGGCGACACACCCCTAATGTAGCCAATCCTCCAAGAGCTTACAGAGCTCTTCTTACAGGGGCTACTGTAAGCTCTTGGAGAATTTGCTACATTAGTGGTGTGTCACTGAAATATACTGGCCATGGAGTGATTTCAAACAAAGCTCTTTTTATTAGGTGGTCAGTGGAACCATGAGGTGTTAGCCGAATTGCTTTAATAAAGGTTAGCAATTGGCAAATTACCGGGTTCTTTGCCAGCTATACCAAGGGCCCACCCCTTCCAGGAGTTCCCAGCAAATAGGCACTGAGGCAGGAATCCTTTTAAATGATGTTTACTATAAAATGTTGTTCAAGCATACACAAAACAGAATCTCACACAGAAACACACAGGTCTAAGGAAATTTAGATAGGCTATAGCACGGTTACATGAGCAGGAGTTTCGTTGAGGGGTGATACGTTACCTGTCCTGGAGATGGATCCTCGTTCCAACAGAAGATTGGAGTCTTAGAAAAGGAAAAATGGGGAGCGTGTTCTGAACCTGCAGAAACACACTTTTCTTTGTCTGGCCAGACCAGAGATTAAAGATGGAGGAAGGGTACTGGAACAGCAAGTGGGACCTGAGAGGTATATAAAAAGTAGATAGGGGTCGTGGAAGCTCAAGAGGGTGATTGTATGCTGTGCAAGGTCTTTTATTAGGTGTGTTTTGGGGCAGGCAGTGCTAACCACATCCCCTTGACACACCTTTCAGATGGTCCGTCCCTTCAAACCCTACCATTGGTCAAAGTAAAAAGAGGAGAGGATGTAGAGGGGTGGTCAGTATTGCAACACTATAGGCTATACAGGAACAGACACCTGGGCAAAGTCCGATGAGTCACCGGAGCCATTCTATTGTCTCTTTAATGGCCCTAGCTGGCCACTTGATGGGCTGAAGATTAGTTGCCAGGTAACCTCATTTACAGTCCAAAGTCCAGCATCTCTCTGGAATGTGTGTAATTTGGGGGGGGGGGGGTTGCCTAGCTCGAGGTCCAGACAGGGTACATTACAGTCATCTAATATGCAAAGGAGGTCCTGCTAGAAAAAGAGCCCTGGGAATATATAGAGTGTACACATTGGGGTGGGGCATAAGAGAGCTGTACTTTGTGTGTTACTGCCAGGGCTATTTTTGGGCAGGAACACACAGGAACAGAGTTCCGGCTGGCTTCCAAGTTGGCCACGCCTACAGCCTCCCCCCCTCGGGTTCCTCAGGCACCTCACAAGCTGTGGGTTGCCTGGGGAAGCCAAGCCAATCCAGGGAGGGAAGGCAATTTACACTGCCTCCCCTCCTCGGGTTCCCCAGGTGCCCTGCAAACCGCAGATCCTGGGAGGCAGCTGCGCTGTCAGGGGTGTTGCCTAATGAGTTCCTGCTGGGCCTTTTCTACAAAAAAAGCCCTGGTTACTGCAACAGCATCAATACACATAGCAGAGGATGTTTAGGAACAATTTAACAATAAACACATGTACAGTGTTAGGAGCCTCAAGAGAACAATTTTTTATGTGAAATGCTATAGGATAGGCAGAAGGGTTCCTAGATGAAACTTTAGGGGATATTTTTGATTATTCATACACTATGCTGTATGTAAGGTTGCCAAGTCCAGGTTGGAAAATACCTGGGGACTTTGGGGGTGGAGCCAGGAGAAGGTGGGGTTTGGGAGGGGAGGGGCCTCAGAATGGTACAATGCCATAGGAGTCCACCCTTCAAAGCAGCCATTTTCTCCAGGGGAGCTGATCAGTCAGCTGGAGATCAGTTGTAAAAGCAGGAGATCCCCGGGCCCCACCTGGAGGCTGGCAACCCTAGCTGTATGAGTTATTCAAAACTGGCTTTCAATAGACTGTACAATCCCAGGGAAGGTCTTGGAATGTTTTCACAGGTTCATTTTTGATAACATCTCAGAGTGTTTCAGTTGTGAAATCTAGCCATTTGTGACAGATGAATAATACTACATTGACCTTTAGTGGAGTGGGTTAAACCACAAGGTAGGCTAAGGGGTCTCAGTGGAGTTACATTTTAATGTTTTATCTCCCTAAACCATTATTTTGAGAATTTGAATGATTATAAAGTTATGAATGAGAATGTTAACTTGTCTGTATGCATTAATTCTAGTTTGTTTTGGTTCCTAATTGGGAAATGATCTGAATTGCAGATTTAGTCCATGTTAGCAGTTATCCATATAGAGCTGTGCCATTTTTTCCCAGTGGAATAGCACTGATTATGGCTGCTGTGTAAGGAGCAGAATTGTACCCCAGTGCTAATGTAAGGAGATAGTAGGTCCTTAAAAGCAAGAGATCATAAACTACTGAATCAGTGCAAGAGCTAAAAGGATCAAGTTAAGCATTACCGTCCTGTAATTTTCCAAATTACAGGAAACAGCTATTATGTTTGAACAGACAAAAGATAGGGCTGCTGTATGCATTATGTGCGCATGAAAAATGGAAAAAGAAGCATAGGATGCTGAATTCTGTGCCTCATAAGAGTTTTCCTTTTATAAAAAGCACATTTCTATTACTGTGGCTGCAAAAATGGGCTTCAAAATTTGTGCATCAGTGCCCTGTGAAATCTCTGGAGGGAGGCTGAACAAGATTGCCACTGGTTGCAGCTGGGATTTTAGTGCTCTGCCCAACTTCTTCTTCTTCCCTAGTCCTAGCAGGAGCAGAATGAACGGTGCAAAGTACGGAAATCTATGTAAATATGCCTGCTTTGAGTAATTCAGAATTTAGAGCATTGGTACAGAACTCTGCCAAAAAAAGAGCATGCTAGTTTACACAGGATTACATAGACATTGAACTATAGAGACTGAACAGTATATTTACATTGAAAAGTTTTGGGCAGCCGAAATTTGGCTACTCAAATTTCTGTTGAACTGTTATAAGTAAAATCCCATTATACAGATACAACAGACTGTAAACTAGAATGCCTGGAGAGAATTTCAAAGGGATTTCTAGATTTAATTTTTAAAAAGAAACCCTGCTGTGTAGTGAATAAAATAAGCATGTGTTTTTGGTTCTCTTTTCAGTGTATGTCTGGCTCTTAAAACCCATGGGCAATTACATCTAAATATGATGTGGTATAACCTGAAGATAGGAAACTACGTTTAAATATATGCATGACCACAGTCACATAGTTCAAAAGCGGTTGAGTGTTGGCACTATTGTCAGGAATATAATAAGACTAAAAAAATCTGTCTGAGCCAAATTTATATTAAACAATTTCTGTAATGTCTGGAACACAATAACTGCAGTCTTTTTCCTCTGCAAAACTTTTACATTAAATTGGTTTAGATTAGTAATATGATTCCACATGTTTAAAAATTTAAGACAGTTGTTCAAGGTACTGTGCCTTTAGGTTATTGATCCAGTGGTGACACAAAGGGTTTTTTGCCTTATCCTCGAACACCCCATGGAAATAGATGACTAGTCTCACCAATACCACATGGATCAACAATGAAGGATCATTTCTAATAGAAAGCTCCCCTAATCTGTTTTTTTTTGCCCTCACTTGGATGACCCAGGATGACTGATGATCTGTCTCATCAGATCTTGGAAGTTAAGTAGGATTGGAGACCACCAAGAAAGTCCAGGTAGGAACAGGGAATGGCATCTGTTGCCTTGAAAACCCTATGGGGGTTGCCATATGTCAGCTGTGACTTGACAGCACTTTAGGAATTGATTCCAATTCAGTGTGGCAATAATTGTTGGATATAAGATATTGGTTCAGGCAAGATTATAGATGGGACAAAATTTTTGAAATAAACAAGTTGTTTATCCTCTCACGCCCATTCCACAATGCTCCACCTTGTTCCATCCTTTCCCCCCTCTTTGTCTGGATGCTGGGATGTGAAATGGTATGGTTTAGCCCAATCTTATAATCTCTCAGAAGTTTATCAGGGTCAGTACTTGGATCAGGGATCTCCAACAAATAATGTTTTCACTGGTTTTGTCAAAACCATTTTGACAACAAACAAGGTAAACAGAATAAGAAGCAAAAAGTGCGTGTGGCTGGATGACCACACTTCTGGTAACATGGGGGTGTTGCCTAATATGCTAATGTGCTGTGTTGTCAGGGGTGTGGCCTATTATGCTAATGAGTTCCTGCTGGGCTTTTTCTAGAAAAAGAGCCCTGGCTAATAGTAATAGGATGAATGTTCTCTTATAAGAACAATGTATACAACCAGCTGATTCAGGCAACCAGTAGCCATGAGGCAGCTACTTAAATGTTTACCACATGGCACGTTGGCCACCTCTGCTATTAGTTTCTGGGTAATTCAAAGTGATATTTTTAACCATTCAGTCCTCCCATGCTTCTGAATTTTGGAGCAGCCATTGTGCAATGTGTAGTCCCGTCCTCAGCCTTCATATCCACATATGTGAAGCTAAACCATTTTGGTGTGGTGGTTAGGAGCACAGACTCTAATTTGGAAGAACTGGGTTTGATTCCCCACTCCTCCACATACAGCTGCTGGTGTGACCTTGGGTCAGTCATAAGTTCTTTCAGAGCTGCTCTCTCAGGAGCAGTTCTCGAAAGAGCTCTCTCAGCCCCACCTACCTCACAGGGTGTCTGTTGTGGGGCGGGGAAGGGAAAGGAGATTGTAAGCTGCTCTGAAACTCAGGTAGTGAAGAGCGGAGTATAAATCCAGTCTTTTCTCTCCTCTCCTCCTCTTCTTCTAAACTCTGCATAGGGTTGCCAACCTCCAGGTGGCACCTGGAGTTCTTCCACTATTACAATTGATCTCCAAGTGACAAAGATCAGTTCCCCTGGAGAACATGGCTGCTTTGGAGGGTGGCTCTATGGTGAAGTCCCTCCCTTCCCCAAATCTCGCCCTCCCTAGGCCCCTCCCCCCAAATCTGCAGATATTTCCCAACCCAGAGCTGGCAACCCTGTGACAAAAGACAGTGATCCTGATCAAGTAGTTCTATGTAAACAGATGATCTCCCACATAGTCAAGGGTTTTTGCCTTCTCTTCAGTGGTGGAAGTTCATTTTTTTATTTATTTAAAACATATGAATGCCACCTTTCTACCCAATCAGGACACAAGGCAACAAACATAAAAAAAAGTTAAGACATTCAAACAATTTAAAATATTGTTAAAATTGTAAAATAATTCAATTAAAACACATAAGCAAACAACACTACATGGAGGGCCATTAACAGTTATTGGAGGTATCCCAGATGAGACAAAAAAGTCTTCATCTGCTGGCAAAAGACATGCATAGAGAGAGACAAGTCTTCCTGGAGAGGGGTTCCAAAGTTCTTCTCACACGGAAATTCTACATATAAAGCTTCGGATCAGCCATTGTGTCTGCAATACAGAAGGTTCAGTGCTTCTCATGCAAGAGACAAACACAACACCCTCTGGGATTTTCCTTTCTGTTTTAATTTCAGAGTCTTCTTTTGCCAAACCACAAACCACTGTTTAATTTTTCCTGAGTTTAGAAAGTGCTTTGCCAGTTCAGAAAGGGCAAAAATGGCACAACCCCACCACCATGTACATATATCCATTTACGCTTGGGAACAGCTCCCAGTTTCAGTTGTTTAGGATCATGAGGCAGCCACAAAAGAGATGGCTTATGATGGGACCTCCAGTAGAAGTCCTAGTATAAGCCTGCTATTTAAAATTATTCTCCTTCCCCCATGGCACCTGTCCAGATTATCCTCTAACAAATAACTTTTATGGAAGACCCATCCAGGTGCAATTTTTAATGGCTCACTCTAGGAGACCTCACATGGGTGAACAAGTTGAACTGAGCTGACCCAAAGAAGACCCACTGCACAGGAACTAGAAAAGCCACCAAACTGTTCTTACTCTTGGGCCCTTAGAAAGAAAGTGTGAAAGCAACAAAAATGAACAGTGGTATTGTCTGCAATTCCATACAGTTACTCTAAGCCTACTAGTCCACTAGAAGATGCAAAATTGATTATTTAGCTATCAGAGTTTTATGGAATCCTGGGTGGAAAAATAAGAACTGCTCAATTAATAATTTACATGAAGTTAAAGATTGCAAATCTAATTCTTCAAGGTTAACATATGCTTCAAGGTTAAAAAAGTGCTGTCCTTTAGGATCGTTCCAGGGGTGTCAAACATAAGTCTACCCATGTGGGTTTTCCTCTGCACCTCCCTCTCAGCCCATGGGGCCTTGTATTGAGGATATACTAACTCGGAGCTTACCAGCTGCTATCCTTTATAAAGTTTATATCTCTGGTACCTCGTATTCATTTGATGGTACACATAGCCTGGCCCGACAAAGTGACATTTATGTCAGTTCCAGACCTTGTAACAAACGATTTTGACATCTCTGGATACCTTTCTTTAGTGACCAGTTTACCAATGTATAGCAATGCCAACATACCTCCCTGATGCCCCCCAGCCAAAGAACACAACAAAAGAAGGAACAGAGGCAACTGCAGTATAGAGGACTCACATGTGCACCCCCTAAGTATCACCTTCTTGGAAGCTCTGCAGTTGGAGATTCAGATCTCCCTGCAAACACATGACAGGCCAACACAGAGAAAGAACCACAGTCACTCCTAACAGATCACCTGAACACTTTCACAGGGCCTTTCCCACACAAGGTTTCAGGTACATAGTTGCCAGCCTCCAGGTGGGGGCTGTAGATCTCCCAGGATCGCAACTGATCTCAGACCACAGAGATTAGTTCCACTGGAGGAAATGGCTGCTTTGGAGGGTGGGCTCTGTGGCATTATACCCTGCTGAGGTCCCCTCCCTCTCCAAATCCCACCCTTTCCAGGCTCCCCTCCCCAAATCTCCAGGTATTTCTCAAGCAGGACTTGGCAACCATATTCAAGTAACAGTTACCCTAATGCCCTGAAGAACAGCTTTTTGCTGAAATGCAGGACTCAAATGAGAAACTGCTATTCTGAACAGAACTCTGTCCTTAATTTTGTGCTGCAATTCTTCCAAAAGTCTAAGGACTCACCAAAGAAGGTGGTATATAAAGAGCTCTTGTTTTAAAAGTTGCTGCAAAATTATCATCACATATTTCCTGTCTGGAACAAAGGAGAATAGGAAACGTAAATGGGATGGCTCTCTCTGAGGTACATTTTTGGACTTTTCTCTCATGAAAATAGATTTATACTTCCTCTTCATACAAGGCTGACAAAAGCTCCTGGTAACTGGATTCTAACAGTCAGTTTCCTTCTTGTCTAGCAGCAGAGGGAAACTCCATACTTAATTTATAGCCCTCTTAAATTTGTGTGCATCATAATTAACATCCTACGCAAGAATATACCAGACAAGACATGGAAGCTCTAGACAGGAAAGGGGGGGACGGGACATGTCTCTGTCATATGCACACATAATCCTAAATATAAAAAGCTATAAATGTGCTGCATAGTAAATTAGTGAGTGAAACATCTCAAGACAATTCTAAAAGGAAGAATAGAAGAAAAGCAGACCAGCCCATGGGGAAATTTCTGTTTTCCTCAGCCTGTAAAACACACACATATATACACACACACAAATGTTTTTCCTCTTGCCTGAACAATGTCTGGGGGGGGGGGGGGGACAATAAGAGAACCACAGCTCCAAAGACCATGAGCAAAAACGAACAAAAAGAGCTGTGTAGTGCGCTAATTATAATGTAAAGTGCATAATATACATGTAACACAATACAAAAATACAAAAGTCTTTCTCAGGTAGATTTTTCAGGTAAGTATGATGAGGTTCTCCGGAATACAATCTCGTTTCATAGATGAACTTCATCTGAAAAGGAATAGTAAATTATTCATATAGAAATGCATAAACGCATACAGCAAAGTGCGGAACATCAGATTTCATCGGTTAACAATCAATCAAAAGTACTACAAATCACTCATGTAAAAAACATATTGAAGATGAAGGCTGACCCTAATTAGGAACACACAAAACCGATCTAAAAAAACAAAGCAGTTGCAACACAATCAACAAACTGAAAGGCTTGTTGGCTGCAATGGAACTATCAGACATATGGCGATTGAAACACGACAAGGAAAGAGACTACACACATTTTTCACAGGTTTATTCTAGAATAGACTACATTTTGCTATCCCAACAACTGGTTGCCAAGGTTACATCGACTGAAATTGGGATACAGAAATGGTCAGATCACACCCCGGTTTACTGCGTACTCAATATGACAGATAACAAACCAAGAAAATTTTCATGGAAAATGAATCCCATTCTGCTCACAGATACAAAAATGGCAAGACAAATCAAAGAAGAAATAAAAGACTTTTTACCAATAACAAAGACTGTGGAGTGTCTCCCGAAATGATGTGGGATGCCTTCAACGCGGTAATTTGAGGGAAATGCATATCCCTTCTAGTGACCTACAGGAAACCCCCCCCCCCCCCCCGGAAAATGGAGTGCCCGCCGCTGCCTCTCTCTCTCTCTCTCTCTCTTCCCCCCCCCCCGCCTGGCTGCCTCCGTCCCTCCCAGCTAGCCCCTGGACAGATGGAGGGAGGGATGGAAGCAGGAGTGGCCAGGCGGGGGGGGAGAGAGGCAGTGGCGGCGGGGCCAGGCAAGAGCCCCCGTGCACCCAAGAGCCGCCGTCACCCCTCTCTCTCCCCCCCCCCAGCCTGGCTGTCTCCGTCCCTCCCTCCCTCTCTCCGTCCAGGGGCCAGCTAAGCAAATGCCCAGCTGACCCCTGGACGGAGGGAGGGAGGGATGGAAGCAGGAGTGGCCAGGCGGCGGGAGAGGCAGTGGCGGCAGGGACAAGGTCCCAGCGTGTGTGCACGCTTTGTGCGCACACACCCAAGAGCCCCCACCCCCCCTGGGAATTTAAAAACTCGACGCCCCTGGTAATGAGGAATACTATAGTATAAGTAATCTTGATCTTGGTTGCCAGTGACATATCCTTACACTTAAGAATCTTTTCTAGCTCCTTCATAGCTGCCCTTCCCAGTCTCAGTCTCCTGATTTCTTGGATGCAGTCTCCATTTTGATTTGATGATGGAATCAAGGAATGGAAAATCTTGAATAATTTCAGTTTTTTTCATTGTCAGCTTAAAAGTTGTGTGGTTCCTCAGCCATTACTTTTGTCTTTTTGATGTTCAGCTGTAATCCTGTTTTAGCACTTTGTGCCTTAACTGTCAGTAGTTATTTCAGGTTGTCACAGTTTTCTGCCAGTAATGTGGTGTTATTTGCATATCTCAAATGGCTAATGCTCCTTCCGCCAATTTTCACTCCACCTTCATCAAAACCTAATCCACCTTTCCTTATGACATGTTCTGCATACAGATTGAAGAGAGAGGGAGATAAAATACATCCTTGTCCAACACTTTTCTATGTGGGTGCATCCAGACAAAATGATAGTGCTAAGATCTGCGTTTCTTCTTCTTTTTCAGCCCTTTAAAGCTGGCAGGAACAAGGAGGGGAAAGGGGTGTGCGTGAAATTGCCACTGCATCTGTACTTTTGCACGGCATTGATAGAGAAAAGGTTAAGGTGTGAGGATGATGGTGGTGGCAGCAGCAAGTGCAGTCAGGTCAGGTGTGCATGAGAACACCCCATCCACCCATTCCACTCTACTGTTCAGGGGTGGCCCTCCCACCCTTGTGCTTATCTGGCAGAAGATGCAGCCGGAGGTCCTTCCCTGCTCCTGGCTTGGCAGCACAAAGGAGTGGTGTCCTGGAAGGGATCTGTTAAATACTGGGTTCCATGGAAGTGCAGATCCCACAGCTAGTGGTCAGCTCTACTTTATTAAATGATTTCAGCTAGTACAAGGCGAAACTCCAGGGCAAAAGCCCTGTTTTTATAGCATGCACGCATCACACCCAACCACACTCAACTCCCAGTGATAGGCTATTTACATTACATTACTTCCTCATTGGTCACCTATAGAGTCCTGATGGACTATTGTTCTGGAGCTCCAAGCTCAGCCCGTCTCTGGTCGTTCCAGCTCCAATATGTAACAGGATCAGTTTGCGGCTGCGCCAGAATCAGCAGGCCCTGGGGAGCTGTGGGATGCAACATAGCTCCGAAACAGCTGGCAGACATGGCACAGCCCTGAGAGCAACCACTAGATGTGTTGCAGCCTCTGGGGCAGACACAGGATGCAGAACAGCCCCCAAGGCAGCCATAAGACATGGGGCAGCCCCTGAGACAGCCACAGGACAAGATATAGCCTGGAGAAAAGCCACTGGACATGGCACACCCCCAGGAGCAAAATGTGTTGCAGCGTATAGGGCAGCCACAGAAAACAAGGTGGCTACAGAGGCAGCTGCACGAGGAGTCGAGTCCTGTGGGAAAGAGGGAGGAGTGGACGATGGCAAGAGACAGGGAAGGACAGGGGCAGGCTTTATCCAGTCACCTCTCTGAATATTCTCCAGGTCCCCAGTAGGGGTCAGTCACCAGAGGTTGCCATGACTTCCAGGTGCACATACACACACACATGCGTGCACACACTCTCTTTCTTTCGTGTGTGATCTCTCTCTCTCTCTCTCTCTCTCTCACACACACACACACACACACACATACATGCATGCCAACCCCTGGGCATCATGCATAGGAGTTCATGTAACACAATTAGAGACATGTGTTTGGTGGAACAATATATCTTTTTCAACAGCTGCAGTCACTCCAGAGCCATGCCTTGGATCTCCTCACCGCCCTTCAATTCAGTCAGCCGCCAAAAAGCTTTGCTGCTGCACAGTAGCTGTGGTGGTGAAGGAGGTTCATTTCTTCAGTGGGTGGCCAGGCTGGCCACACAGGCATTTGAAGATTCCCAGGGGAAGGGGGAAGGAGCAGAGAAAGAGGGACCCATGCTAAGCCCTTTTACTAGCTTGAGAACAAGGCACTCTGGGGGATCTGGCCCAGTGGCCAAAACTGGAGAAGACTGGGGATGCTTCACTCCTGGGAGGACTTTATAAGAGTGGGTTCAGAGAGAGCTGGGGAGGAGTGGTGAGGTTCCTTCTACAAGGCTGATGGAAGGGACACTCCAGTGCTGGGGAGAAGGCAATGGGTGAAGGCTACCCACCCTTCCCCTCACATTATTGAGGCTTCTGAATGGCCAGCTTGACAAGAAGAGAGGCTGTGAAGCGAAAGACAGCCCCATTCTCTGTCCTCCTGCTGTGGCAGGGGTGCATTTCATGCCCCTGTATGGAAGCAGTCTGTTTGGTCTAAAAGCAAATGCAGATTTAAGTCAGTTGAGAAATTAACTACCAGTTCATGAAAGTATCCACCGTGGTTTTGCTTCAGCCATAAAAGTAAACCATTTTAACAAATAAGTATCAGTACGATGTGTGTAAGTTACCCTGCCCTGGATAGCTCAGGCAAGTCTGATTTCATCAGATCTCAGAAGCTAAGCTAGGGCCGACTCTGATAAGTACCTGGAAGGGAGACCTCCAAGGAATACCAGAGGCAAGACACAGAGGCAGGCAATAGTAAGCCCCCTCTCTGAAATGTCCAAGCCTCACTAGGGGTCACCAGAAGTCAACTATGACTTCCAGGCATACACACATGCACACAAAAAATACAAAAAAAGATGATGCGTGTAAGTTTAATATTTTAATTTTCACTGCCTTGGGGTCCTTGAATAGGGTAGAAAGGCAGAATAGAAATGTTTTAAACAAGTAAAATATGTGCTCCAGCCAGCTTTGAAATGAAAATGCCTGGTGGAGGAAGGGAATGGAGAGAGCAAAGCCAGAAGCAAGTGATTTCTGCAGCCCTCTTTGATTTTATTCATTAGAGAGAAGAAATTCTTAGATTAAAAGCATTTAAGTGAAATCAGAGACTCTCTAGTTACTTACAATACTCAAATAGTGGTCACATTGCAAAGTCTGGAAGCTTAAGTAGCTATTGTTGAAGCTAGAAGGGAAATTAGATGTACAGACAGCTTTTTTTAAAAAAACCAATTTCACCAAAGTTTAAATAGAAATTACCAAATTACATGTTTTCAGAATTCTTGGGACAGTTTATTCATATAACCAGCATAACATGTCAATTTGTGTTCTATGAGGTTCATTTGGTGACATTTATTCTCCTAAATGGGAAGAGCTGACATTAAAAATCACAGAGAGCGTACTTACTTCCCCACATGAAATACAGGCTTAACTGGATTTGGCTGGATTATCCCAAGAATGATGTGGTATTCTCAAAATTGTAATAATCATATCCACTTTCTTTAATGATACTTAGGTCACAATTGTAACCATACCTGGGAACAAGTCCCAGCAAAAACATTTGGACTCACTTTAGGGGGGGAAACCGACCTAGTGTGGAGGTGTCATATTGATCCCTGTCCTGTCTTCAAGTAATAAGACTTTCCCTGAGATATGTTGCTATGCAAACCATTGACTTTTAAAGTAGTTTGAACAAGTTGAGAAGCAGGCCTACTCTGGAAAACTCGAACAGTCCCTTCAGAATGCTGTGGGCTGCATATATCACTGCAATGGCAATGTTTCACCAGTCATCATTCTGACCTGAAGAAGTTCACCTTTTTATCTAAACAAAAAAGAGCATTTTGATGCTTTAAAGAGTAACCTATTTACAGCGGCATAAGCTTTTCATTTTCTTCATCATTTGCATGAAGTGAGTTGGTAGCCATCTATGTTCACACACAGTTATAGAAAAAATATTTAACATTCGATACAAAAAGCCATGAAATACATGAAGAGCAGGTTGTTACATTCCTACGTAAAATTTATCCAATATTTAACATCTATGTGAAAACTTTGATAGAGGTCATCCAGAGATTCGGGATGAGCTGCCACTGTTACACAGATGACACTCAGCTCTATCTTGACACTGCGGAGAGCTGTTGCCAGTCTGAGTAGACAATGCTGACCTTTATGGACCAATGATCAGATTCAGTATGAGATTGTTGCATGTATGTGTTCAATTATTTTTCTCTGGGTCAGGAGGCAACCGTGGTGGGTTACTTACATCTGCCACCTTGGGGTGAGGGGCTGACCTGTTTCCAAAGTTAGGAGGCCTCTGAAGTCCCTACGCAGATCTTAGTAGCCACTGTTGGCTTGCCAGCTGAGTTTTCGTAGAACTCCTTAGTATGTCTCTCATGCAGCAGGTGCCATGTTCAGACTACATAGCAGGTGTTTGTACATGAACTTCTACTGAGTCCAGACCATTGGTCTGTCAAAGTCAGTATCAACTACTGTGACTGGCAGCAGCTCTCTGGTGTCTCAGATGTCTTTCACATTACCTGCTAGGTGATCATTTTAACTGGAGAGGCTGAGTTTGAAAGTGGGACATTTTGCATGAGAAAACAGGTAGCTGCTTTCGGTCCCCATTGGGGAGGAAGGGAAGGTACAAGTGAAGTAAATAAAATAGATAATTTTCTCCCTCACGTGAAAGTGCATGTTTAGGCTCTGGGTGGTTGGGTATTGTAAAACATAATGTCTTTGGACACCAAAAACAAATATTTTTGATCAGTAGACATTTCCTCACCTCAATACGTTGAAATTTGGCTTTGGGTTAAACATATACCCCAGAATAAAATTAGTGTAAGTTTTATCAGAGGCTTGCCAAAATACTAGACCAGACAGGATCCCTCAAAACTTTTTGCATTCCAGTACTTTCTGTGTAGCTTTTGCTGCCTCTGTGCTGATTTAAAAATATAAAAATAAAAACTCGGTTAAGGCCCTAAGCATTTGTTGTGTTATTTAGCCATTTGGGTGCACTGACCCAAGTGAAAATGGGTGGAGAGTGACATTGATTCAACCACAAGGGAGAATCTATTTTATTCAGCATTTAATGAAAATGAAGCAAAGTATTCTATATTCACAAGTTTTAAAAATCAAGTTGACCAGAATTTATATACCCTTTGAAGTGGTTTTCTTCTGCTTTCTATAAAAGCACATTAATAACATTCAGAAAAACAATTTTGCAAGCTAAGATTATGGTGGTTTTGAAAATGTCCTGGGATCCTTGCTGCCATATAGCACAATTGCAAAGTGTGTTTTAGATTTGCCTTGTGGCTCAAAATGGCACTATTCAGGCATGCACTATATTCCATTGGTGGCTCCTTACCTGGTTGGCCAAGGAGCACAGCATTGGAAAGTCAGGTAAGAGTACAGGACCAATGTTCTCTGTGCTGTAGGTACGCTAGAAACTCCTGCTTTTCAATGCCACTTTTGCCCATGTACTATTATTATCAGCAATTATCATTATAGTTGAAAAGCATCCTTCCTTGAATGACTTCAAGGTAGCATCTTATTCCTCTGCCCTTTAGTGTGCAGCTAGTTAGGATGATAAACTGATCTAATCTCATCAAATGAGTTTCACTGTTGAGCAGAGATTTAAACCCAGCTCTTTCCTGGCCACTTCATCTACTGCACAACACTGGCTCTCTAAAGATTCAGAGGCAGACAACACAATCCCAGCAGTGCCTTGACAAATCACCGAGAGCTTGCAAGTGCCTCCCGGGACTTGACATTTTTCTTTCAATTACAGTTGCCCCGTGCTGCATCTCAAACTATTCTGAAACTCCTTGCATTTCACAAGTAGTTTACCATGCAAGGGTGTCTTCTGCTTCAGGGGAAAATGCCAGATCTCTGAACTAAGGCAAAACAAAGGTCCATCATAGAATGCCACATAAAAATATGCTATCAGTTCAGTATATAAGCAAATGTAATTTACAGTATACAGCCTTAAGGAATGATTGAATATCAATTAACAACATAAGTAGTAGACGCTATACAACTGAATTTATGCATGCATAAACAGATGTCACAGTCTCAAATGCACTGAACAATTCATACATACCATAAATGGTACCACTGACCTCCCCCCTCTCTTGAGTTTTTCATCTATTTGTAGCAGCTATGAAAAGCCAGCCAGCATATTTGTGGGTGGCCTGCTGTGGCCTTCGTTCAGTTTTATTCAATCATTCACTTGATTACACTTGAAAGAGCTATAAAAAGTCATCTTAATTGCGCAGTGTTACTCAGAAGCTTTTCCAAGCCAGCAAACTGCAGCGCATTATAGCGATGTCACTTTTGTGAATTTACAAGTTTAATTCCCAACCAAGCCAATAAATAAATGGAATTACTTTTACAACATACAAACACCCCAGCTACTCCTTGAGAAGCAAATATTTTTCCCAATATGCAAGTACTACACGCAACGTGTAACCCCAGTTACGTGTAAAAATAAAACCAGGTTTTACTTTCCTCCAATAGAACAACAGAAGCCAGATAGAATTGGTCATTATAATGTCACCTTGGTAGGAAGAATATAACAAAAAACAGGGCAACTGTGTAATAGGAGAAAAAAAACTAGTTTAGACAGTGCATGAAGGTTCACATTCAATCTATGTCTATTAGACCTTTACTGTGGCCGATTCCACACTAGGTGTTGCCCTGGCGTCACTCCCCGATAAAATCCGGGGCAGAGCAACAGTTCCCCACTTGTTGCTCCGGGTCTGCAGTTGGCCCAAATGTAATCATTGTTTCCCCTGGATCTTCCGTTTCCAGGATTTTCGGGGGTGGAGGGGTTGCCACAGGAGTGAAGTCGGGGCGTTCAAGTGAGGAACTCCTAAATCAGGGTTTCTTGCTCCACCCCTTTAATGCCCCTCTGCTTCTTTCTCTCCCCTTTCCCTCCCCTTTCCTGCCCTGGGGCAAGTGGGTTTTTTTTTTGTTCCCTGCTTTGTTGCGTTACAACGACACAACACGACACGACATTGATCCACCGTTGACTGGCATTTAAATGTCTTTTTAAAAATGTACTTTTGTTGTTGATGTCTGCGCATTTCTATGTTGCATCTTTTGCACAAAAGTCGTGCCTGAGTCATGCCACTATAAAAATATGTATTGATGGCTTTGAGGCACAGCGTGAGCTGTCCCCCCCCCCCCCCGGTTGCATTACAACAATATGACACAACATTGATCCATCATTGTGTGGTTAACATTTTTTGCAGGGCCAATATATTGCGGGTGGCATGGTGGTGTGGACACAATTTTTGCAGGGGTTACGTGTGTTAGTGTTGCATGTTCCCCCTCCATTTCCCATCCCTTTCCCACCCTCCATTTCCCCTCCAACTCTGGTGCAAGCGTTTTTTTTTCTTACACGGATGATTTTCGTGGGCTTGGAAGCTCAGATGGCCAATCACAGCTTTGTTGCGTCACAACGTCATAATGCAACTCCGCCTACATTAAAAAAGGGGGGATATGGGCAGGGGCTCAAGATTCGGGGCAAGGACAGATGCGGAAATGAACCCGGGTCAGATTCATGTAATGCGGAAACGCGCACACTGATTCGGACCAATTAAACCTGGGAGGAAAGGGAAGCAAAGCACTTGTGCGGAATCAGCCTGTGAGAAGATAGCATCATACATCTTTATGATTCGGGCAAGTAGCCCGAATCGGACCAATTAAACCTGGGAGGAAAGGGAAGCAAAGCACTTGTGCGGAATCAGCCTGTGAGAAGATAGCATCATACATCTTTGTGGCTAGGGCAATATCAGCTATACATTGTCTGTGCATGCATGCAAGCACACACACAAACAGCAAAGATCATATTAGCTATATCTTACCTTCAGCTTTCATTCTACATTATGAGATGGGAAACCATAATTTGGAGAACTTGGGTTTCTACAACAATTACTAATACTGACTCTTACAAAAGCAATGGGGGAAATTATATCCACTTGCAATTAATTAATTAATTAATTAACTAATTAAGGATATTTACATGCCCCATCTTTCCCTCAACACTATGAAGACCTAAGCAGGTGACAAGAAAAACAAATTAGGCAACTTTTGTAACAATTATTTCCCCCCATTATTCTCCAAATGCTGCTACTTGCCCAGGATGTTCAGCAACGGAGGAGGTAAAAATAAAATGAATCAAACACTTGTGCCAAGCAATTCTGCTTTTAAAACCTTTTGGCATCTGTGGCCTGGGGCTATTAGTTGCACATCACTGGCAGGAGACCATGGCATATGCTCAGTGGAGCATGTTCTCACCCCACCCACATTCCTGCCTTTACCACAGGAGAATGGCCTGCTGCCAAGCCCAGCACTATGCTGGATTTCTATACAGAGTTTACCAGATAAAGCCCCAGGTATGGCAGATATTACCTTTGGGGAAGAAAGAACATATCTATGTATGTATTTATGTATATACAGAGAGAGAGAGAGAGAGAGAGAGAGAGAGTTGGTCATACCTGTATATTCAGATACCAAGTCACTTCCAGTGATCTTCCCAATAGGAACACAGATGCCAAAAAATGTAGATGGGAGGGAAAATATGATAGCTAAATTTGGAAGGGGTTGGTGGGATCACCTAGTGGTATTGGAGAAACGAGAAACTGTTAGATCTACTATTATTTCACAACTGCCATGTTAGTAACATTTTTGGAACTATGTCATGCTGTTAATTCAGGAATCAATTTATGGGAAGATCTGCTTTAAAAATGATAAACAACACAGATAGGATTCCCCCCATGTTAGAAAATACATTATTAGAAGTTTTATGGGCGGTCTGTTCACATCATGCAAAAGCCTTAGGAACTTTTGTTAGAGCAAATTTATAGAGCTATTTGATACTGCGGTTCTCTCTGAGCTCATACTCTTGGCTTTTGGAGTCGAGGGAGAGGACTGAAGGTCCCTGGTGACCTCCTATCTTGTTCTTGCAGCCCCAGTCAATGATGAGATTTATTTGCCCTTCATCTCTTCTCTCCTGCTGGCCACTCTTGCCCAGTCACCAGGCTCCCATCAAAGCTCACCACTGAGTATAGTGAGAAAGGAGGCGGAAACGTAAGCATCTGGGCCCCTCCAGTGACTTCAGTGGGAGAGTTTTAACTTATGCCCCTCTTGAAGGTGCAACATCATGCCTATGGTGGTGGAGTAAGGTTTCTTCTTTTTTCCAGTGCTGGGAGCATCTCAGTCTAACCGCCCTTAGTGCTTTCAGTTGGGGTGTGTGTGCTTTTTTCAAAAGATTTGAATGACATTAATAAAACATGGAAAAATAATAAAAGAGTAGTAACTTTAATATAAAAATCCTCAGACTGAAGTATGAGATTAAGATCCAACTATAAATCCTGATAAATGTATCTTGCTAAGCTTTAATTTCTTGCTTGCAAGTTTTATTTACAGAGGATGAGACTTGTCAGATGTTTGCAAGCATTATATGATAAACTGCCTTTTTGCTTTACTGCACACTTTTTAAAAATGTGCATATCTTATTTCCAGTGTAGAATAGTAATAAAATAGTGGTCTTGCTTATTTTCCATGTGCATGTCTAAAATAGTTGAACTCTGAAACTTTGGCTAATTGTGGAGCGTGCACATGTCCAAGCAGAGGAAAAATTATAACAGATAAAAATAAGGCCAAGTGCCATTCTGTGCATGCTTATGTGCATGTTCTGAGAATTTTTGAAGATAGTTTGCTGTCATTTTCTGACTTACTTGTCCAGGCTAGTAAGCAAAAAACTGAAGAAACTGGATAGTAATTATCCATTGTTAGCTGAGTAGCCAAACACCCAGCTCCTGTCAACCTAGCAGTTTGAAAGCAAGAAATCACAAGTAGATAAATAGGTACCACTAAGGTAGGAAGGTAATAGCGTTCTATGCACCTTGGCGTTTAGTCATGCCGGCTACATGACTACAGAAAAAGACTTCGGACAGCACTGGCTCTTCAGCTTGGAAACGGAGATGAGCCTAGAGTTGGATTCAACTGGCTTTCGAGCAAGGCCTTTGAGCAAGGCAACTGGCTTTCGAGCAACTTTTACCTATACCTTTACATTACAGAAGTGTCAAATGCTGACTAACTAGTTAGTGAGTTTTGCCAATAACATGCAAAAATCAAATCTTTATTTTTTATTATTATAAATTTTATTTTAATATTTAAAATAAGGATACAGAATAAAAGGAGGGATAAGGGGGGAAATAGTAAACATTCACATTTTTAACACATATGAAAGACAAATCACTAATAAGGAAATATAAAACATAACAAATCATCTAAACAACCTATATTACTATTTCCATATAATGTATTTTCCTTATTTCTTATCTATAAGGCTGTGATGAAAAACAGATAGGCAAGAGAAAAAAAAGAAATTCTCTTAGCGTAGTATATAGTTTTAAAGTAACAGTATTAAAAAATAAACCTTACTAATGTAACTGTTCTGGTATTATTATATTTATGTGCAGGGCTCCATTCGCACAGGAGCTCAGCAGAGCGACGCTCCGGGAGTGAGAAGGCCAGGGGGCGGGCACATGCCCAAGCCCCGCCCCCTGGTCCCAGGAGCCCTCAGTCTGCCACGAGGAGGAAGAAGGAAGGTAAGCAGGGGCCTGCAGAAAGGCCTGCAGAGGCCAGGCGCCCTCCTGCCTTTCTGCAGCCAGTCTGGGGCACCAGAGAGCAGGGAGGGAATGGTTGGATGGTTGGTTGGGGGGCGGGGGCGGCGGCAACGGGAGCTCCGGCTGACTGCAAGTCCCAGAGTCAGCAGAGAGGACTCTCGGCTGGCTCTGGAACTTGCAGCCAGTCCGGAGCTCCAGGAAGCAGGGAGGGAATGTTTTTGTGGGGGGGGGGGGGGGGGAGGAGGCAGCGACAGGAGCTCTGGCTGGCTGCAAGTCCCAGAGTCAGCAGAGAGGACTCTCGGCTGGCTCTGGAACTTGCAGCCAGTCTGGAGCTCCAGGAAGCAGGGAGGGAATGTTTTTGCGGCGGGTGAGGGGGGGAGCCAACGATGGGAGTTCTGGTCACAAACCTCTGCCACAACCCCCCCCCCCATGTATCTTGGAGACCAGGTGTGTGGGGCTGACTGGGCTGGAGAAAACTCTGGGTCCCTTTAAGAGCTTCTGCAGCCCGCAAAAGCTGCTGGGAGACCAGGCAAATCCAGCTGCAGAAGCTCTTAAAGGGACCCAGAGTTTTCTCCAGCCCAGCCAGCCCTGCGCGCCTGGTCTCCTAGATACATAGAGCGGCGGCGGGGGTGGGTGGGTATCCCAGGTTTCACTTTCTGCAAATGGGGTAGAAGAAGAAGAGATTGGATTTATATCCTGCCCTTCACTTTTTTAGTCTCAGCACCGGGGTCATTGTTGGGGCTGGGGCTGGGGGGGGAATAGGGATCCATCCAGGGGAGGATGCGGCACTTGGGTTAGCTGGGAATGGGACATCCATCCTGGACTGTCCTGAGGCCATCCTCTCTGGGAGGGATGGGGTTGCCTGCCTACGCCCAGGTGCTAGGGATGCCAGCCTCCAGGTGGGACCAGGGAATCCCCAGGTATTACAGTATATATGCCGACATGAGAGATCAGTTCCCCTGGAGAAAACTGATATTTTGAAGGGGACCCTATGGCATTGTACACCCCTCCTCCTCAGTCTCCTTCCCCAAATCTCCAGGAGTTTCCCAGCTTGGCTCTGGCATCCCCCGCCAGTGGCCAGGAGGGACCTGGCAACCCTAGTATGAGCTGTTTTAACATACATGTATGTTAAGTTGGTGCCCATTACATCAGTGCTCTAGTTCCCAGCTTGCTTGCTTTTGCTGAAAGATGGGAACTAGTGCATTAACACACTATAGCTCTTGCTGATTTTTTTTTTTTAAATCTCAAACCTCTGAAAAAGTGATGCTCAGAATCATGGTGATCCCATGGTGCTGTAAGGAAGGTAAATAGGCTGCCTTTCCCAGGTGCTGCTTATTGCAGTCCTTAAGGAGCTCTCTTGGCATTGTTCAGCCATAGGTGGAGTGGCTGGCAGGATTGAGTCACCGTCTCCAAAGGAAAGGGTGGATGTGAAGTGTTTACCCATTTGTTCTAGCCATGAGCTGCACAACAAAAAATTTCACAGCTCCCAGAGAAGGCAACTGGACAAGAGGCTGTCTGAACCATTTGAGTGTGATCTGGTCAAATCTTGGAAGCTAAGCAAGGCCAGCCCTTGTTAGTTCTTGGATGGGAGACCACCAACATAGTCCAGGGCAACTAATCTGAAGCCAGGACTGTCCCTGCAAGAATTTCTTTGTTCTCACTCATTTTGTTTTCCCCATTTCTTCCAGAGGGAAGTGACCCCCCAACTCTCTGAAAGTGATCTTTCAGACAAAAACAACACTAAATGGCAGTGATATAAAACCCACAGTCAACTATAATAGAGAGGAAGGCTGCCAGTCAAATAGAAAAGGAACACTAAAGCACCTCAGTCATCAATGCCAAGGAGAATAAAAATATATTGACCTGGTATCCCCCCTCTTTACCTGACATGGGTAGTTTGTTTGTTTGTTTTCCCCCACGTGTGCCATTAGGTAGGCTTGCCAGCTCTGAGTTGGGAAATACCTTGGAGATTTTGGGGGTGGCACTTTAGTGGTGGGTGTTGCCTCCTGACACACTTCCGGTGATGTCAGGGGGTGTGGCCTTCTGACACACTTCCGGTGATGTCAGGGGGTGTGGCATATGCTAATGACTTATGCTAATGAGCTCCTGCACCTCTTTTTCTACGAAAGGACCCCTGTTTATGTGAATGCAGACATCACTGATTCTAGCTCATTAGAAGTGTATTAAAGTTGAGATTTGAATTAGTTAAATTATTATCACTTTGGTCTAATTTACAGTGCCATCCTAAACAGAGTTAAAGAAGAAGAAGAAGAGATTGGATTTATACCCCACCCTTCACTTGTAGTCTCAGAGCAGCTTACAAACTCCTTTCCCTTCCCCTCCCCACAACAGACACCCTGTGAAGTAGGTTGGGCTGAGAGAGCTCTGACAGAAAGTGCTATTTTTCAAGAACAGCTGTGCCAGAACTATGGCTTGCCCAAGATCATCCAGCAGGTGCAAGTGGAGGAGTGGGGAATCAAACCCAGTTCTCCCAGATTAGAGTCTGCACACTTAACCACTACACCAAACTGGCTCTCACTACACCAAACGCGTTCATGTCCATTGAAGTCAATGGTCTTCAAAAGATTGTTTATTTAAAGTTTGCAAGCTAACAAAACTACCCTCAGGCTCTTAGAATGAAGACAGATGCATTGTATACATCTCGCAGGAGCTGAGGGAACCAGCTTCCTTGCAACTTGGCAACGAAATTGCAGATGTGCATATGTGAACTGAACATGGCTCAGCTGTCAGTCTTCTCTTTCCCTCTTGCTTCCATAGCCTTCCACCTCTCTCTCTCAAGGCATAATGGGAACATTTCTGTGTACCCATTCATTTGCTCCCCTAAATAAAAAGGAAACTTCTTTTTCCAAGTGCAAAACAACTTGGGGATTGTGGGAATACTTGATGGTTGCTCTGGCTGGTTTCTGTTTCTTGAAGAACTGTTTTGTTTTTCTTTAGAACTTCAACCTGGAGAAGGAGAGACATATTTAGACTGAATGCAGTGATGGCTCTTCCAGAGTCTGGAATCTGAACCTGAAGTTTTCTAGGGTGTGATCTGTACTTTGAACCAGAGGAACTGGATACATTTCTTCAGGGCCATTTTGAGCCCACTGTAGTTATCCATGGTTTTGTCTGAAAAATCTTGCTATAAGAAGAAAACAAGGTCTTTTTTCTGATCTAAATTTCCATGATTTCCAGTACTAAAATATCACCCTTTCCTCTCCTCGGGCGATTTCGCACTAGCGTTTGCCCTGTGTTTGCCTTGATGCTTGCTCAGGAGCAGGCAGAGCAGGCAGGGGGCGCTTCCCTCCAGGAACCCATGGAGGAGCGGCGGCGAGCAGGCAGGTGGGCCAGGGACGCGACTCTTCCGCCCCGCTCTGTGGGTGCGCTCCTCTGGGCCTGAGGCTAGACTGTCTCCCCCCCCTTTTTTTTTTTTAAAAAAGAACCCCTTATTTCGTTATATCAAAATAATGAAATAGTGATGTAGCAAGGGAAGACCGCATCATTGTTTTCTTTGTATAATACACACACGCTCACATTTATTTATTATGGGGGGAATTTTTTCTTCGGGGCTCCAATTCAGCGTGCAGAGCGGGGAGACTGGGCTGCCATTGCTGCCGCTCCTCCTCAGCTGCCGCCGCTGCCACCACCACTGGAGAAGAAGCCCTGAAGGAACCGCGACTCCCCCCCTCCTGGCTTGCGCTTGCATCCAGCATCCAGCACCCCGAGTGCTGCTGCTCCTGCAGCCAGCGGCAGGATGGATGGAGGATGGCAGCCAGAGCGTGTGGGAGGGAGACGGGAGGCCAGTCCACATGCTGCTCCGCGGCTGGGGAGCTCCGCCAAGGAAGTTTTTCCGGCAAAAAAACCTTCATAAGTTTCATAACACAATTTTAAAATAAAATTGCAGAGAAAGTATCCTCAGTGGAGGGAACTGCATGAATGGGTTGCTTCAAGCAGCATGGTGAAAGATTTTTTTGATCTGTAAAGTAAAGCAGTAATGCATACAAATAAACAAGGGAAAACCATCTTACTGGCGCCGGTATTTTAACTTGCAAATGGGCCACATTTTGTTATAACGAAATTGCAATGCATATAGGGCACCATGGCTGTAAAGGCTTTATCCACCATTTTGTGCCTGAGATCCCGCTGGCAATGTGCCCAACATTTTGATGATAGAGCAGACATGCCACCAATCACAGTGCCAGGCCATATGGTCGACCAATCATTGTGTGGCAAACAACAGCGGTGGGAAAATTTGAATAGGAAGGAGGGAAGTATTGAATTCTGGGAAGAGGAAAGCAACTACGGACATCTTAATCCAGACACCATTAAGTGCATATCAGCTCTCAACAGCAAAATAGTTTAAATTTCAGTAGCAAATAGCGTTCCCTCTACAACTCGCATGACCATTGCTCACACTATCCATGTCCACCATCATTGCATTATAACAAAATAACGCAATCATGCCTGCATTTAAAAAAAAATTCAGTGGAGGAAGGGAGGGGGGACTGGAAGCCTCATTTCATCATAACGAAAAAACGCAATCGCGCATATGTTTTTTTTAAAAAATGAGGGAGGAGGGAAGGGGGGAGGAGCAAGTGAGGAGATGGGAGGGGAATGGGAATGGAAGCCACGCAGCAGTCGGTATGTGTGAAATGGACACTGCAGGGCAGATAAGGAGCTTCAGCTCCAAGTGTTAACATGAAGAATATACTCTGGAGGAAAAAACCATGGAGAGAATGAGAGGCAAACGGCAAGTGCGAAATCGCCCCTCGTATTTCGGTTCTGCCACTTACCGCCATATGTGCTCACTTAAAATTTACCTCAATGGGTTGCAAGTTGAAATCATGCTTTATTTTCAAAAAATTCTCCATATGGCATGCACTGTAATTCCACCGCAAAGTCACACATAGCCCCATATGTGCTCTATTTGTCAAGCTCAAGAAATGTGTTTCAGTGACTGCAGGAATAAACTGATTTCCACAAACTAATGATGTGATTGAAACCCCTCGTATTATGTAATGATCATTTGCAGGAATGTGTTTTAGGGCTAAAGAAACATGATCACTTTCAAGTTACACAGAAGAGAAATACCACTAATCAAAGTTATTGCTTGGAATCTCTCTTTATTTACAAAAAAAAAGAGTATTAAACAATACACTCTTGCATACTTTTTCCTTAAAATTATTTGCATCTAACATTACAGGTATGTTAAAGTACATATTGCAAGCACACAAAAAAAAGACATGGAAGTCATGGTGGCATCTAGTGACCCCTATTGGGGTTTGTTTGTTTCAGAGAGGTGTGTCCCAAGCACTGGTATTCCTTGGAGGTCTCCCTTCCAATTACGTGCCAGGGTCAGCCCTGCTTAGCTTCCACAATCAGATGAGATCAGGCTTGCCTGGGCTATCCAGGTTAGGGCAAAGTTGACTTTCTTTGTTTCACAGAGAGGAAAGGCTTTCCACACTTGCTAAGAGATACTCTTTTCTTCATAATTATAATTCCCTTCCCTCCTTTAGTTGCGCTGTGGAGGCAGCACATGCCAGTGAGAAAAAGAATATGTCTCTTTAAGGGACATATATCTCTTTAAATACCTTCCCGGGCTGGTACAGGAAGAGCTGGTGAGGCCACTGCAGGCAGGGGTAAGGAGTGTGGCACACCAGGGGTGGGGAGTATGGCATCCTTCTGGGGTGGGGCAGGGCTCATCCGTAGGGGCATTACACCCAAATGCCCCACTGTGGCATCAGGCCTGCAAGGTGCAATTGGATTTTTTTTCATGTCTCTTACAAAGATGTCTGCTCAAGTTTTTATAGAAAGAGCATACAGGAGAGTAATGAATACTCTCCCCACAGTAAGTGATGTATCAGTGCAGCACTGGGGGGAAAATAAGACCACTTTGTCTCTCTTCCTCCTCCAATTCCACCCTTCACCCCCATCTGCCTTTTCTCAGAAGTCAGAATTTCTTTCACTAAAAATGAACCAATGCCAGAAAGCGACAAATCTGGAATTCTCTCTAGCAGTCAAATCCCAGCTGGGGCAGTAAATCATTTCATGAGAATGTGTCCTATTAGAGGTATTTGTATCAGAGTCTCACAGAGCCATGCAAAGGCACATTCCTTTGTAATAAAACAAGGCTTTTAGTCCACATGGCTTATCCAAGGCAGTCATAAAATTACTACCAAATACATCCTAAACTGGCAGCTTCATTACGATCAAAGAGACATTCCATGCAGGTATATCACTTAAATGATGGCTTTAATGCTCAGGGCAACTATGAAGAGATAACAGCAATTTGTGCTGCCACTGGAGCAGAAAAGAGTACATTAAAATACACACACACACACACACACACACACACACACACACACACTAGTGCTGTGTGGGGGGGGGGAACAGTATTCAGCTTCTGAAATCTCAATTGCATTACAAGCCTAATAAAACAGAAACAAATGCCTGGAGGAAGTTTTCTAAAACAGTCCTTCATTTACAACAGTGAAATCACTTAGGGCAGCTTGAGTTAGGCTTTGTGGGTGTTAGCCCTCAGGAATCACATCCCTAATCACAAATAGCCAGTTTCAGCCCTGGTTGACATGTCCATTTTCTTTTTTAGTGGAATGAGCAGGGGTCATTTCGAGCAGGAGCTCCAGGGAGCTCAGTTCCGGGAGTTGGTGCCAGCCCCCCCACCGCAGGGGAATGCCTGCTTGTGTCATGGCTGCAGCAAAACAACCCCATCCCCTGGAAAGGTCCTTGTTCCTCCGACCAGCCTTCTGAAGTCTTTAGCCACCACTGAAGCTATCCTCCCAGAATAGTTGTATTTCTGAGGCTTGGATTAGTAACTGTCCCCTCTCTGCCAGCTTTCTTTCTTTCTTTCTTTCTTTCTTTCTTTCTTTCTTTCTTTCTTTCTTTCTTTCTTGCCTTCTGACATACTTCCGGTGATGACAGGTGGTTTAGCATATGCAAATAAGTTATGCTAATGAGTTATGCTAATGAGCTCCTGCACCTCTTTTTCTATGAAATGATCCCTGGGAATGAGAAAGCTTCTTTGCTGTTGCTAAGGAACCAGAAGCTCTTCTTAGACATAACTAAACCCTGGAAGAACAACCATACATAGAAATGTTGACTGCGGTACATATCCAAAGAGGAGATCACTGCTACCTGTTACATTGTTGGATTCTTAGGCCCGCATAATTGTGAGTTTAACAATAAACAGTATTCAGCATTCTAAACCTCAGACAAGAAGACAGTGGGAGAACTGTGAATGATTCTTCCCAGCATATTGTTTACTGCAGTTACAGCCAGGCAGAGGTCCATTCTGGATCAAGTTTATTGTGTGGGAAGTTTTATAAACGGAACAGTTTCACAGATTAAAACTAAGTGCTGCTAGAGCCCTTTAAAGGAAAAACAACAATGGATAGACAAAAGGCTAACAGAGTTGTGAGGGGAATGTCTACTAATGAAATCACATGGTAGTAGAAAAGTTAAATCTCCTTTCTTCTCCCTATATGGCTCTGATCTGAATTGTGGCTTCCTGTTAAGTGACAGAGATCCATCTATGACCTCTGTCATGGCTTAGTTGACCCTTACTGAACAAACAGCTTAGAACTGATTTCTGATCATCCCTTCTAGTAACACATAGATTCTGCTAGGCTGACCACCCACGTCACCAGGGCCACACCTTTACACTGACCTGATCACGGAGCTAATTTCACACAGTAATTTTGATGCTGATGCTTGTCCACTGTCCAGGGCTTACTTTGTGCTAGGGCTCACCTTCTGCATTTATTACCAATGCCAAAACTTTACTTTGGAGCAATTGCAAGCTCAGAAAACATTCCCTCTCTACTGGATAAGAACAGAGACTCGACAAAGCTGAAATTAGATGGGGTTTTTTTGTGTGATAAATTTGCCCCAACAGCTATTTTTTGTTGTTGTTAAGTACCACCATTAGTTCAGTTCTGTCATTATGATTTTGGCAAACCAACCACACATAATGGGAGACTGTGCTATGTTTAACCCTAGCAATATAAACAGTTGTCATTTTGCGTGAATGGGGCAATGCTCATTTCCCCATTTCCTACATGTGATTGGAAACCAAGATTTTTTAGGAAATTCGCCATATTTGGAAAATTCACCCATTGCCCTCCTCATACAAAATTGCTTGGGTAGTGTGCTTTCTCATTATGGGAAATTGGAGCAACAAAATCATAACAACTGAATAGGGTTACAGTTGCACTGAGAAAGTGCCCTATTACATGGACTTGCCGATCCCCAACTGCTGTGTTACATTTTGGAGCAAATACATTTCTTCATAAAACTGTATACGGGGGATGGTTTGCATGAAGAAAAAATAGTTAAAAACTGTAAATAAGCTCTCAGAAAAATCATACCTGGGAGCAACCCCCCCCCCCCCGCCAGGTGTTAGAGATGACCCACATGTATTCTTAGGGTACCATTCTGTTTTCCAGCAGGCTAGTCTGGTGGCTAAAACAACCAGAAAGGGTGAACAACCAAACTCCATCCTGGATGACCAGGGTCTATAGTAAAATCAGTAGGCTTCACTAGTGTGTTGCACATGTGCTCTGACAGTATGAGGTCACTGCAGGTGGAGCGGCCTGAGAAACAAATGTGGTCTGTGAGGGATAACCTACAGAGGTAGATTGACAGTTTCATTTGCCTTTCCTAAGTGAGTACGAGACAGCACTACAGAAATGTTTACATGAAATAAAACCAGTTTTCTTCCTTTTGAAATGAAATCTTGAATAAATATCTTGCCACATCTTGATTCAAATTTGTTAGGGCTACTGGGGGGGGGGCAGATAAAATTGCTCTAGATGAAGATACCTTTTTAAATATATAACAGGGCTTTGAACAGGGCTTCCCCAACATGGAGTGATCGACTAGCAGAGCTGTGGGGAGGTGGGTAAATAACTGGAATAACCTTATCTTGGAAATCATTTGAAACCTAAATAAAAGATCAGGAACAGGAAAGTCAGAAATAACATGGATAGGAACATCATACAAACATGCTTATCATCACAGTCTTTCAGCCCAGAGGCTCAATAAGCTTGGCTTACTGAAATAAAATCCCCTCATCCCTTGTTTTCGTTTCTGCAAACGTAGAATTGCTATGCTTTTCTGTTTAGACATCTCAGATGGTGGACATTTACAATCCAGAAGGATGGCTTTCAGGGGAACAGCCAGGCTGTTCCATGAGGCAGGAAGGTGGGGGGAGGGATAAATTTAATTGATGTGCTCTGGCTATATGACTGGAAAGCCAACTTTACTGGGGCTACTTTGCACCACAAGGTAGCATAAAACAGCAGGAAACTACTGCTGACTTGCTGCCCTTAATTCTGGGCATTAATTTAATACTTGGTAGCCTGAGGTACAACAGAATCGCACTGTTAGCCTGAGAAATAAAAAATATACTTTTAAAGTAAATGTTTATCATATGTTGAAATTTAAAGTTTGCACTTATTTCTATCGTTTTTCACATAAAACTTGTTGCTAACTGTGTGTTTATCTTGTTTTCACACCAATAAAAAAAAATAAAAAAAGAGAGTAAATGTTTATTCATGATTCCATATTGGGTTGTTCCTTTCCGGCCATCACCTTCCACAGATGTCTTTGTATACTTGGGCTACATACAGTGTATGCAATTTGCTTGGCAAGGATTCTCTTTCCAGTCCCAGTGACTTATGTGAACTGTTTGAAAGACACAGTATAAATATAAGCTAATCATAGGTTTATCCAGGGCTCTTTTTGTAGAAAAAGCCCAGCAGGAACTCATTAGCATATTAGGCCACACCCCTGACAGCACAGCTCATGAACATATTAGGCCACACCCGATGTTACCAGAAGTGGGGTCATCCAGCCACATCCACCTTTTGCTTCTTAGTCTGTTTACCTTGTTAAAACAGTTTTGACAAAACCAATTAAAACATTATTTTCTGTCCCATCTATACAAAATCTTGCCTGAACCAATATCTTATGTCCAACAGTTATTCCCACACTGGATTGGAATCAGTTCCTAAAGGTTTGGTTCCCATGGAAATCAGTTTGCCTTCCTGCAGAACTAGTATGCTGAATATGAATTTTTAGGGTTGTCAATCTACAGGTGGGGTCTGGAGATCTCCTGGAACTGAGCTCCAAACTACAGAGATCAGGCCAATGGCTGCTTTGGGAAGTGGAGTCCAAGGCATTATGCCTTGCTTAGGTCCCTCCTTCCCCTAAACCCCACCCTACACTCCCAAATCTCCAGGGATTTCCTCAACCTGGAGTTGGCAACCCTAGCTCACTGGCAGAACAACCTTAGGAGCCAGTTTGGTGTAGTGGTTAAGTGCACGGACTCTAATCTGGGAGAACTGGGTTTGATTCCCCATTCCCCCCCTTGCACCTGCTGGATGACCTTGGGCAAGCCATAGCTCTGTACCAGCTATTGTCTCAGAACTCTCTCAGCCCCACCTACCTCACAGGGTGTCTGTTGTGGAGACAGGAAGGTAAAGGAGTTTGTATGACGCTCTGAGACTCCCTTGGGTAGTGAAGGGCAGGGTATAAATCCAATCTCTTCTTCTTCTAGGTTTGTGGATGCACTGAATGGGAGTAGTTTGTGGACTATTTTATTCAAGGTATAAAATTTTATTCAAGGTATAAGATTTCATGTGCCACCCACACTTCTTCAGATGGAAGAAGTGAGCATGCACACAAAAGCTTATACCTTGGATGAAACTTTGGACTCCAACTTTGTTCTGCTGCTTCAGACCAACACGGCTACCCATCTGAATTATTACACTATAATACTTTTTACAAGCAATTATGTACCAGTGGAGTAGTTACCATGCAGAGTCTGTCCCACAGGTAAAATGATCCTGTGAACAGGTGGTCTTTACCACATAAAAGTATCACTACCATCACAAGATCACCAATCGTTGGAAGTCAACTCCTCAGAAGCAGAAATCTCTCTTATTAGGAGGTTTAAGAACATCAGCTTTGCTGGCCCATTAAAGGCACATGTCAGCCCAGTGGCAGGAGAAGAAGGACAATCATCTTCATTAGAAACTCTGCCCACTTTTTAAATTTCACAAAACAGGCAATCTCCAAAGTGCTGCTGACCATGCTCATATTTAGTTACATCTCTGTTTCTCTGCAGATGTCCCCCCAAGTCCCCCATGCAACAGTCAAGTGTTCTCCTAACACACACAACAATGAAGCTACTTTTTCAGATGTTTTCTCTTGCATGGCCGTAAGCACCAAACCACTTTAATACATACTTTAGGCACACATATATTTGCAAGCCATTCCCAACAAGACACAACAATGAACTCAGGCTTCAAACTTACTTTTAAGCAGAAGATGCCATGAGAAAACTAAAGAGATTCTCAAAAATTAAAGATTTTGTCACAAGCAGCATTTCCCAGGCTCTCTGCTTTTTTACATCCCCCCTTTCAATAATTTTTTAAATAAAAACACAAAGAACAAAATGAAACAAAAAGAAAGGAAGGAAGGAAGGAAGGAAGAGGTGGGGGGAGAGGGAGAGGGAGAAAGATAGATAGATAGATAGATAGATAGATAGATAGATAGATAGATAGATAGATAGATGAAGGAAGGAAGTCGGAGCAGAGAGAGAGAGAAAGGAAGGGGGAGGGGGAGAGAGAAAGAAATAAAGAAAGGTGGGGACAGAGAGAGAGAGAGAGAGCGTAAGACAGAAAGAAAGACAGACAGAAAGAAAGAAATGTGGGGGGGAGAGAGAAGGAAAATAGATGGGGGAGGCACTTACTGGAGCAGGGAGAGCGACGCAAGGTCGGCAAGCCAAACGCAGAGCCACGCCTTTCCTGCAAAGAGCCTAGCCCTGTGCTTAATCTCTGGGTGGGGCTTTCTCCTGCAGGCAGTCTGCACTTAAAGGGAAAGCGCCAGTGGGGTTTTTTCCTGCCGGCTCTCTGCAGGAACTTTCCCTTTAAGTGTAAACAGCTCAGGCCTGGCAGGGAGGGGGCGGGGCAGGCTCAGACACCAGCCGGAACAGCGTTCCGGTGCGTTCCTGCTGAAAAAGAGCCCTGCGTTTATCTATCTATCTATTTATTTATTATTAGTGAGAAGATTATCATCTTCATAGACTGTTAGCTATGTTTCTAACACCTGTAAAAGAACATTTCTAGTTTGCAGTCAAGGACAAAAAAGTAATTAATTAAATGTAATATTTATTTCCCTTGACTTTTTTCAATTCAAATAAATATTTGCTACCAACATATTTTTTTCTACCTTCCTTGCAGATTTATCTCAAAAAGATTTTTCCAAAAAAATCAGCCCTGGAAGAACTTTAAAAGAATTTTCATGTCCTACTTCTGTGCTTCCACAGGCAATTGTCTATCATTGTGTCGGGAACAGAATGATTGCATGATCGTTTCTCTGATCCCACAAACCAATTCTTACATTCTTATGTGAGGACATTTATTGATTAAAGAAATCTTGATACTATTTCCCAGAGAGTTTTTTTTTTGTGCGGATACTTATTCTGAGAGGGCTCACTCTCTCCCAAGCTCTTTCTACAGTCTCAAGGGCCTTCCTGGGTCTGCAAAAAAATCCAAAAAATGGAGAAAAAAAACCCCCAGGGAAGGTTGAATTCCCCCCAAACCTTTTGAAATGGCCTCTGCAGGGATCTTACTCTAGGCATCAACGATAACAGATTAGAAAGTTGGGCGGGAGGAGGCTTCTAACTGGCTCTGTCAGTAAAAAGGTGGGGGAAGGGCCTTTTCCAGGCCTCTTTCAGCCTTTGAGAGAGGGAGGGAGCCTTGAGGCCAGGCCTGACAAGCGTTGCCAGTGCCAGGCTGGGGAATTCCTAGAGGTTTTGTGGTAGACTCTCAGGAGGGCAGGATTTGGGGAAGGAAGAGGCCTCAGCCGGGTATAATGCCACAGAGTCCACCCTCCAAAGCAGCCATTTTCTCCAGGGAGACAGACTTCTGCTGTCTAGACTCCTGTTGTAATTCTGGGGGTCTCCAGGTGCCCTCCAGGTCCCACTTGGAGGTTGGTAACCCTAGGCCTGGTGGCAGCCTAAGCTTACCAGGTCCCCCCTGATTTGCATGACTCAACTAGGCTCGGCTGCTTGCTACTGTTCAGCAGCAGCCACCCTATGAACGCCAGTGAGGTGCAGCAGTTAGAGCTTCAAAGTAGGGTCTGCAAGACCCAGGTTCAGGTCCCCATCTTCCTGTGGAAGCTGAGTGGGTGATTTTGGACCAGTCACATGCTTTCAGCCTAACCAACCTCACAGGATTGTTGTGCAGATAAAAAGGAGGAGAGAATAATGTAAGCTGCTTTGGTCCCCACTGTGGAGAAAGACTGTAATTTTCCTAGGTAGAGGCTGTGGGGGAGGGGCGTGGAGATGGAAAACTGAAGACAGAGGGGCAGATAAAGGTAGGTTGGCTATTGGGTGGGAAGGAAATAGGGTTGCCAACTCCAGGTGGGGAAATTCCTGGGCATTTGAGGGGTGGAGTTTGGAAAGCGGAGGATTTGAGGAGGGGAGGAACTTCAGACCAGTATAATGCCATAGACTCCACCCTTCAAACCAGCCATTTCCTCCATGAGAACTACCATTGTCAGCCTCCAGGTGAGGGCTGGATATCACCCAGAATTACAACTGCTGTCCAGGTGACAGAGATCAGTTCCCCTGGATAAAATGGCTGCTTTGGAGGGTTGACTCTATGGCATTATACCCTGCTGAGGCTGCTTGCTTTCCCAAGCCTCACTGTCCCAAGGCTCCACCCCCAAATCTCCAGAAATTTCCCAACCTGGAGCTGGCAGCCCTAAGGTGAATTGATCTCTGTAGCTGGGATATCCGTTGTGATTCCCAGAGCACTACCACTGTTGCTGTGGAGGGAGAGGAAGCAGGTGGGTGGCTGTGAGTACCGCCACTGCTGCTACTGTGCGGGGTGGGGGAGGAATCAGGCAGGAGGCTGGGAGAATGATGGGGGCAGAAAGAGTGATGGGGTGGGAAGGCAGAAAAACAAAGAGAATGATGATGGGTCAGAAAGAGAGAAGAAGTCACATGCATGGAGGAGAGATAGAAAGAAAAGGGGGGTAGAGGGGAGAAATAGTGTGAGAGAAGTAGGGGGAGAGGGGAGGAAGCAAAGGTGTGAGAAATAGGATAACCATCCCGCAAGTTTCTTGCGGGTCTCCACTTGTATATTATATTTCTAACACAACCTCCAATGAATACAAAATAAAAATTGTCACTATATAATGTTCATATGAAATTATATGATACATGCGTATATGACAAAAAAATAATTTCACAATGGCTTAAATTATTTTGGTGAATGCAAATTATAGCAAAGATAGGTACAATATGACAGCTATTCCAAGTTACTGAAAATTCTCTGGGCCACATCGATAATCCTGGATAATGATGTGTTACCCATAATCATCTTAATGTGGTGGTCACCACACCCCCACTTTTTCCTATTTTGGAGTTGTGAACATCTGCTATGACCGTCTTAGCCAAACAAAGGATGATGTGACCTTGAAAGCTCCCTTCTTTAGCCAGGGAGGATAAGATAACAGCAATGAGATGACAAATATTGTACTGCCTTTGAGCTAGGCTTTTTGCAATAGGCAACGAGAAAGAGAGAAACCCAGCAAATCACATAGGCCCAAGCTGGGGAACACTTCAACACTTTATGTTCAAATATATGCAAATATGTATAAGTAAAGAATCTATTTCTTTACACTTCCAAATGAGTTATAGAACTTCAAGGCAGCCAATTATATTTTTTCTAATTTTACACAGGTGTAATTATCTTTTTTTCATAGCAAGATTACAAACATATACATAAAACCAACAAACACAGGATGGTGGCCAGATGAATATCCTTTTTATGGAAAAACAATTCTCTGAAATTGAACTCTTGTATACTAGTTTCATAAGTGATAGATACAGATGTCAGGATTTATGTAATTTGTTTAGTGATACTCAGGGCTGCTTCTTTTGAGGGAAAAAAGAGGTGCCGGAACTCTCAAGAGGGAAACGAAGTTTTCAATCTGTATACTGAAAACTTATGAACTTTTAAGCATTTTAAAAAGAATTTTGTTAAAGAGGTTCCGGAACTCTGTTCCGGCATGTTCCCCCAGGAAAAATAACATTGGCACCAGACAATCAGATATAGAATGCCTCTTCAAAGGCAAAGGATATGGGCCATAGTGGAATCATATTTGCCAAGTGCGATACAGAACATTATAAACTACAATGTACCATCATCAGCCAGAAGTCAGGTTCGACTTTCCCCACTGCTGCCGCCACAGAATATTATTAGCTGCACCAAATTCAAAGGCAATAAATCACTCTTAAGAGCAAACATGAGGAGGACAATTACGGCCATTTAGAATTCCCCAAGCCAAACCTATACTTCTGTTTGGCCAGCACAATAGCTATAACTCTGAACCAGAAGGCAGTAAAAGAGATGGGGGCCTCTAAATGATAGCCAACCCTGTAAACCAGTCATTAACTGGATGTTAGATTTGTTAAAAAAGGTTTTGCTCATGAATAATTTGGTACAAACTTTTCCAAAAGCGAATACACATTAAATGTGGATGGTGAGATGGACAAAATACAGAGCATCGTAAAACCTATTAGCTAAGGTAAAAAATTCACATCAAAGCTTAGAAAATCAGGAACATGCTCGACCTTACACAGGAGATGATGGAACAGTCTCCTGACTTTAAAAAAAAAAAAAAATTAAAAGCAGCCATTGGAAGGTAACAGTCTGAGCTCATGAATGTTAGCATGGGAAGAGATGGGAGAGTAATCACACTTTTACCTCTTGCCAGTCTTCAGCTAAAAACCAGGTCCCTTTTCCAGTATGGGGACAAAAAGGCGGGTGTCTGATCTTTCTCTTTCACAGCTGGAAAAGAGACTCACAGGGACAAAAAAGACAGATGGGGAAATATTTAAGCAGCCCTAGTCCCACCTCCTGCTGTGCCTCTGCTCAAACTGGCATTTTCTCTTAGCTCCTTTCACTTAAAAAAGAAACCAGGAAACCATTCACAGGTCTTCTGTGTTGCATCTGCTTTAGCCCTAGATGTGCATATACTATGCACCCTTTTTAAAAAACAGGGACAGTCTTACTTTCTGCACCTTGTGCCTGGTAAATTACTGTCCCTATTTCTGCCTTATAGGACTACTTTATTCAAAAATATGTAAGTTGCCATAGTTACCCTTCTTCAGAGTTCAGCCCTTCCCTGGAGGGGTCTCCCACACAGGTTATCTGCCCTGTGTTTTGGGAAACAGCTTTTTTCCTCTCCGCTTCCCCACAGCATTGTGGTGCATTTGTGCTCCTCCAGTGGTTTTCCTGGCTTTTCTCCAATCTTTCCCAAACCTGCTTTGCTCCAAAGTTTAGGGAAAGATCAGAGTAAAGCCTGGATGGTTGCTGCGTGGGTGGGCAAATTCAGATTTTCTGGTTCACATAGCAGCCATTTTCACTGACTTTGTCCCCGCAGCAGCTATTTCCTCCCCCATCTCCAATGGACTTTAAAAAAAGAATCAATGCTAGAATATCATTATATTGCTATAGTACTGTAACAATACATGTTGCAGGTTTTCTGAATTCCCAACTTTCATTGTAAAAAAAGTAAGTCTCTAGTCTCCAGATAGCACCTGGAGATCTCCCACTATTACAATTGATCTCCAAACGACCAAGATCAGTTTCCCTGGAGAAAATGGCTGCTTTGGAGGGTAGACTTAATGGCATTATACCCAGCTGAGGTCCCTGCCCTCCCCAAATCCCACCCTCCCCAAACTCCACCCCAAAATTCTCCAGGTATTTCCCAGCCCAGCGCCAGCAACCCTAGGGAAAAGGTCTATCTTTGCATGGGAGGGAAATAGAGACTTTAAAAAAAATAAAAGCTGAGAGTTCAGAGAACCTGCTACATCTATAGTTACAACAGTATGTCAACATAACAATATTCTTGTGCAATTTTTTAAAAAATGGCAAAAACCCTGATGGCCCAGAGGAGGAGGGAGGGCCACTTCTGGGAGATTGGGGCAGGGTAACTGCAGGGAAACCTACTATACAGAAGCCCCGTTGCTGCTGTACTTTATCTGCAGCCACAAGGAAACCACAAAATCCTGTTCCTGTGTGGAAGACGCAGAGTCTCCAGAAGCCAGATTTCTGAATGGAGAGTGGGTGTGCAAGTACAGGCATAAATATGTCACACCTTTATAGCCATTAATGGATATTCTGGATTGCTGATAACAGATTATAAAACAGTTTGATAAGGTATAAAAACTACTGGATCCAGTAAGTGTTCGATCTAATTGTTACTGTAGGATGGGGGAAATTGTGTCTTTCCTTGCTGGGGAACTCCCTTAAACCAAGGTCTCCCTGGAAAATATGCTGGTAACATGTCGCCACCACTTAGGACTTCCTGTGAAATCTAGACTGACCTGCTGAGAAAGCACTCTTCCAGCATAGCACTAGAGCAATAATGAAGGGATGGGGTAGAAACCCTAGAAAATATCTTATAACCTACTGGTAGCACCCATGCAGTGTAGCATGTGGGGGAGAAATTAAGAGAAATTTCCCAGAAAAATAAATTGTACTAAGTGAAGCAACAAAGGCTGCTGTCGCACACACTAAATAATCCACTTTCATTCCACTTTCAGTGCACTTTCCAACTGGATTTTTACTGTGTGAACTGGCAAAATCCAGTTGAAAAGTGGATTGAAAGTGGATTACTTAGTGTGTCTGACCGCAGCCAAAAAAAAGAGAGCCAGTTTGGTGTAGTGGTTAAATGTACGGACTCTAATCTGGGAGAACCGGGTTTGATTCTCCACTCCTCCACTTGCACCTGCTGGATGACCTTGGGCAAGCTGTAGTTCTCTCTTGAAAAAGAGCAGTTTCTGTCAGAGCTCTCTCAGCCCCACTCACCTCACAGTGTGTCTGTTGTGGGGAGGGGAAGGGAAAGAAGTTTGTAAGCCGCTCTGAGACTCCAAGTGAAGGGCGGGGTATAAATCCAATCTCTTATTCTTCTTCTCTATGAAAAAAGGTTTATTATATAAGTGAGGGGAAAAGGGAAAGGGTGGTTAGATTTAAAAAGGTGTTGGGAAAAGGGCAAGCACAAAATACAGGGAAGGCACACAGCAGCAATAGCACAGAGACATTCAAATGAAAAGCAATACAGTTGAACTAGCTAAGCTAAATACACATTGCCTATGCTATAGCAGGGTGCTCAGAGCATGGGCAGAATTCCTAGCAGTAACAAAAGGTCAAGGGGGTTGTTGACTCCTACCCAGCCTACTGTGGACTCCATTTTTGCTGAAAGCTGAGAGCCAGTGTGGTGTAGTGGCTAAGAGTGTCAGACTAGTATCTCAGGGACCCAGGTTCAAATTCCAACTTGTGCCATGGAAGCTTGTTGGGTGACCTTGGGTCAGTTACACTCTCTTAGCCTAACCTAACTCACAGGGTTGTTGTGAGGATAAAATGGAAGACAGGGGAATGTTGTAAACTGCCTTGGGTCCCACTAGGGAGAGACAGGAGGAGCTCTGTACGACCTGGACAGGATTTTTAATAGTTCTTATATACTGATATGCAGTGAAAAGGCTGCACAGTTCTCTAACGTTATTGCTGACCTTTCTTCTCCAATTCTATGTTAGCTGGTTTTATATGGATGCTACCTTTTTTAGTGGTTTATATAGGATTAAATGAAATCCTAGTTCAATTTCTTTTCAGAACCCCTTTCTCAATAGAAATAGCATGAATTTATTTTTCTGTGCCAAGCTTTATTCCCATGTGTTCATATTTGTTATTGTTCATCATGTACCTCTATTGTTTTGGTAAAGGTTTCCATTTATTTTACCTGCTGCAAAATACAGTCACAACAACTATGTTGCCGCTGAAAGCAGGACTTACTCAATTCTGTATTTACTTGCTGTTTTACATTTCAGTTGCATCATTACTTTCGAATCATAACCTTATATTTTAAGGGGCTGTTTGCCATTAGATTCCTCTGTTTCTTCAAAGTGTCAAGATGCCAAGGGTAAGATATTTTGCACACAGCAGCCAAGAATTTCCATTGATGGATGCTGCTTTAAAAATATATTATTCTGCACTGTAGCATTGTTAGTTGAAACATTCCTTTCCTTTCACTCTTGCTGCCACCACCACCCCCTTTCAGAAAGGCCCACTCCCTCGACACACATTCCCTCCTTTCCCTTCTTACCGCACACCAAAGAAGTCCATTTATAGTTATGCTTTGCAGGGAACTCCTCTCAGAACATTTTGCCAACACACCTATGAATAAATCCATCTTACTATGAAAGCACAAAGACAATTGTGTCTAAATGGAACCTCAGCTCCTTCACAGAACCAAGGCCATGTAAACGGAGCAACAACTTCATAACAAATATCCAGGGGTCATTTCGTAGAAAAAGAGGTGCAGGAGCTCATTAGCATAACTCATTAGCATAACTTATTTGCATATGCTACACCACCTGACATCACTGGAAGTATGTCAGAAGGCGAGAGAGAAAGAAGAGAGAGAGAAAGGGAGAAAGAAAGAACTGGCAGAGAGGGGACAGCTACTAATCCAAACCTCAGAAATACCACTATTCTGGGAGGATAGCTTCCACCTGAAACCTTCAGAAGGCTGGTCAGAGGAACAAGGACCTTTCCAGGGGATGGGGTCATTTTGCTGCAGCCATGACACAAGCAGGCATTCCCCCGCGGGGGGGGGGGGCCTGCACCAACTCCCAGAGCTGCGCTCCCCCGAGCTCCTGCTCGAAATGACCCCTGCAGATATCCATTTATTTACACCTACCTCTCAATAGTACTACTTATGAAGTAGTATGAAGTAGTAAGCTTCCATTTAAAAAAAAAAAAAGAACAAATAAAACAATAAATATGACCCAAAACTTGGATCTTACACAGCACTAACAGAACATAGCGGCAGAGGCAAATCTAGCCCATCTTTCCTTATCCAGGCTTCACATGTAAGAGCTGAAAAGTCAATACCAGGGGCTGGGAGACCCATGCAAATAAAAAAAAATGCAATAGGAGCAGCTGCAGTGTTGAGGAGGAGGTGGGAGGTCAGGTGCAGCTTTTGACTCTTACATCTCACTGGAAGGATCCAATCCCAAGGGTTTATGTTTCCCAAAAGTGGCAGGTGCATTTTAGGCCAGCATTAATATCAACCAATAAAAGACCATAACACTATTCTCAGACACAGGCAGATAAAATCAACAGCAACATCAAATCAAAAAGCACCAAACAGAACAGCAACAAAATGTTTTCAGCTAATCTTATTCTTATGGATGCTACCTTTTTAGTGGCTTATATACTTTGTCTTATTCTTGTAATCAAACAATAACAGTAACAATACTTTGCATTTACAGAACACATCCAAGTGTTTCACAGCACATACATGTTAGCTTGATGCTCTCTAAATCAACCCAGCAAGGCAGATTAGTACAGTCATCTTCCCTATACGGGGGATGAGAGAGTGAGTCTGCATGAGGACTTATAACAGGTTCATGGCTAGTGGGACTTGAGACAATGACTTCAGAGCTCACCTACACCAGCTTTCGGGTTGATCACACTGTGGCTAATGAATGTGAACATTTTTCTTTTTTCGTCTTTGTACACTTTAAGTGGAAAATACAATAAACTTGATGTTGTAAAGGCAGGTAGCTTTTGGGAAAAAGAGGCACAAAAGGCTTATGCATCATGATTTAAAATGGCAGCATCAATTCCAAATTTGAACCAGGTGATATAAGAAACTCAGCTATGAAAAAGGAGTCTTGTGGCAGCTTAATGAATAACAGAATTACTGTAACATAAGATGTTGTGGACTACATCACCAGATAGGCCTGAGCTTCTAAAGACTTATGCCACGGTAAATCTGTTAGTCTTTAAGGTGACCCAAGATTCTGTTTTGTTTCTGCTAAACATACTAACACTGCTACCCCACTGGACATTATTATTAGTTCTCTGCCTTTTTCCTGCCTAGGGTGTAGACTGGTTTTAATTACTTTTACACATAATATTTTCAGAATTAATTGCTACTATTCTGTCTGGCCATAAGTATTTGGTGACTGCATCTGCTGAACTGAGAGTATCAGAAGCAACTGAGTTAATAGCCCTTCTTGATTAACTGGTTAGCAACAAATAAAAAATAGATCTCCAAGATGGCCAACAGAGCTTGTCTATCAAGAACAGTCCCTCACTCCTGGGGGCACCTTGCATGTTGAAGTTCTATACACTTAGAGAAGTACACATGGAACACTACATGTGTTGTATATCACCTTGGTGAAGCAATGTGAGAACATACAACATAGCAACACTGAATGGGTCTAGCATCATTATACAGGCTCAGCCTACATGAAGGATAAAGCACTCTTTGGAAACTACTGGAATTCAATTAGAAAAGAAACCAACCAATTCTCAGTGTATGTATTATTTAACTCCTGAAGGATTACTGGTTTCAGTTATAAGAATGGCTATAAAGGGTGGTATGACCGCCCCATCCACTTCCCTCCCCCAGAGGCAAGATTTTCCCTCTGTTTTTCTTTCCCTTTCTGACTGAGTACCCCTAGTGGTCTGTTTTCTTCTTTCCTGAAGAACTCTGGCTGTCCACCAGTATGATATTTGACTGCTGGCTCAGCCCAGGAACCTGAGGAAAGGGTCGGGATCATCCTTTAACTTAAACCACTGAAAATGGCACTTTAGATGTTTTAAAATTTAAAAAACAAAATATTTTATTCAACATAGAGGGGAAAGGTCAAGTGAAATCAGGGGTTGAAAGTTCTGAGGTGACTCAATATAGATAACTCTGAGGTGAAACCAGTACATGCACAGATTTTAGTTCTTGTATTTCAGGCTAATGAGAGTTTCTTAAACTATTCAGAGTTACACACTTTTGGTTTCCAGAAGGCTGGTATACTCTTTACAGTACCCAAATCCCTTCTCCTAAAACACCAGTACTCATTTTGAGTTTTTAAACTGACTCTTAAGGTCTCTACCAGCAGTTTTTACCCACACCAGACCAGGAACCTCTCCATTCTTCAGAGCTATCTCCCTGTCTGACTGGGTAGGGAAATTCTCCTCTCACTAGAAAATCTATCCCCTTTCTTTGGCCCAAATGGGAGTCTTCACGTACTTCCCAAACTTCCTTGCCAACATTCCCCCAGTTCTCCATCTGTGTAAAACTGCTCTCAGCAAAGGCTGAAATCAGACTCAGCTCAGTCAAGGCAGGAATCTGACTGACTGTATCCTCAGCATGCAGCTCCCAAGTCTTTTTTTGCTCAGCTGATGCTAACCAATCAGATTGCTTGGAGCAGCCTGTCACTCAAAGCTCTCTGTTTCTGTGGAGAATTAACCCTTCACAATCCTTCAGCTGTTTTTACAGGACTTCTAAGCTTTTTAAAAGTGCAGTCTATCACAGGTGGTTTTCAAAAAGTTTTTTGGGGGGCAGCATTTCTAAATAAATTGTGTGACAAGAACAAAATATAGCAGACATCTATTTTTTTACAGCCAAATCCACAACTTGATTAAGCCAAAGTATTCCTATTTAAGATGATTTAGTTCTACTGAAACTAGTGGGACAAAACTGGCTTAAATCCAAATGCTTCAGGTTAATTGGGTTGTGAATTGGACTATCCATCGATCAGACAACTACACACAGCCAGTGAAATAAATCACTTGACTCAGTTTTGCACAGAGACTAAATAAGGAACACACAGAACCACAGTTTTTTTTCAGTTTCCTTGTGTTTTTAATTTACTGAGATGACATGGGTGTGGAGGCTGTTGGAATTACTACATATTAGACACAGCCAAGATACAGTTCTGAAAACAACTATAACTTAGCACATTTGGGTGGTCTAAAAAGAGTGCTTTATTATTTGCAATGAAAAGAACAGAAAAATCTGTAGAGAAATACAGGGTTGTTTCCATGTGGAGGTGCAAAACTGGCTCTCCAATAAGTATCATAGAACAAAGCACTGAATTTCCCATTAGGGTTTCTTTTTATCAATAGAATGTGCGGGATCCTTAAGAATGAGTTATGCCTCTTCCTTGCTCCATAGGCAGGGCTTATGCATTTGTATATGATTTTGGCAAGTCTTCTTCCACAAGTTGAAGGAGGACCACAGTTCATGATTTGCCAAGCTATCAAGGGAAACAGGTCCACCTTTATCATAGAAATAACTTTTAATTTTTTAAAAAAGTCCAAGTGAGGAGGTGTGTCCCACCAAGGAAAAAAAGGAAGCCATCTCCCTGATTCCTCTGCTGTCAATAAGGATGAGGAATTCATATGACGTGAAGAAACCATGGTAAGTCCAATGTTTCATTCTTCATCAATGAAGGAAGGTATCCTTAAGACTGGAATGTTGAAAATCTGCAGAATCCTGGGTGGGACAGAGGAGAAAAGGAAGAACCATTGGAGAACAACATTTTGGAGGACTTGTCCACTGAATGCTGCCTCAGCTGAGGCTAATGCATCCAGCCACTAATGCCTCACAAAGGTAGAGGCTATAACCATATTTTGGGTTTTCACTGGAAAAGCCAATAATGCTAGGAAAAGTTGAAGGCAGCAGGAAAAGAGGAAGACCCAGCATGAGATGGATTGACTCTATAAAAGAAACCACGGCCCTCAGTTTGCAAGACCTGAGCAAGGCTGTTAACGATAGGATGTTTTGGAGGACATTAATTCATAGGGTCACCATAAGTCAGAAGCGACTTGACAGCACTTAATATACACACAAAAATCATGTAGCTGCCATACAGGTTTCTCCAATGGGTGTGTTTGTGGATAGGGCTGTTGAGGTAGCAGGCACCCTGGTAGAATGGGCAGTGACTCCTGAAGTGCCAGTAGATGCTGGATCTCATACGCTGAAGGGATACAGGCTTTGATCCATCTGGCTATGATTGACTTAAATGCCTTAGATGCTCATGCTACCATGGAGGAAGTAAACAAAGAAGCAGTCTGAAGGTTTCTGTAAGCTTGAGGTAGGTGTGGAATGCTCTTTTGACTTTGACTTTGTGCCAGTCCATCAGGGTGCCTGGGATGAGGACATAAGGTGGGGACATGAATCTCCTGGTCCTGATGGAACACAGAGTTTAACCTTAGCATGAAGGAAGGGTCTGAGTATGGGCTCATGGAGTACTTCTGGAAAGAGCAAAGCTCCTTCCTAATTCAGTGGGCTGAACATTCTGAGACCCTTCTGGGCAATGTAATGGCTACAAGGAAGGGTACTTTGCAGGATAGTATCCTCAGAGGGGCCAACCTCAGAGGTTCAAAAGGAGGCTTGTGAAGTACTCTGTATAGGTCCCACAACAGGAATGTATTTTGAGTTGGAGGGTTGCACAAATCCATTCCTGTAAGAAACCACTTGGCATGACAGGCCTGGAAATGGGTTGGCCTTCAATGGACTAGAGAACTGAAGACAGATCTACCACCTGAAGACAAAAAATGTTAAGGTGAAGGCCTTGCTCCAGTCCTTCCTGGAGGAAGAGAAGAACCTCTGGAATAGAAGCTGAATGTGAGCTGGCAGAATGATCCATGAGGACTGTTGTGCTAAGAGGTCAGAGTAACCATGATAGGCAAGTGTTTCTCTCAGCCATGCTCTAGTAACATCTACAGAAAGTCATGCTGAGGAAGGAGCTGCTGCTTATTTGTGGCCGTGCAGCACTGCACTAAAAGTCAAATAAATTCAAATGTATTTGCTAAACACAGCATGATTCCACTTTCACAGGTCCTCAGGCTGACTTGGGCCCCCTGAATTTTGTATCCCCAGTCCCCCCTTCTCAGTGGCACTGAAGGGAAGTGCCTACATTCCTGAATTTTATTCCTGAACTTATGCATGTCTCTTAGAATACTTGTTGATATTAGGATGTTAGATATTTTCTGTTTTCAAAGTTATATAGTACTCAAGATGTCTTTGACTAGCAATGTTACAAGACTAGAGAATCACAACCCAGATAACTATAAAACCATGATGATCAAAAAAGTTGTGTAAATGCACTATTATTTACTCATACAAAAATATCGTGACTTTCCAGAATATACTCCCATTTTGATAATGCTTCTTCTGAATCAGGACCAATTAAAGTGAGGATTCTCTATTGATGTATAGGTGTGTGTATATCACCACTTCACAAGTACAACAAATTTTTCTTATCAGAATCAGTAAAGATTAAAAAACATTGTGTATCCTTGAAGGCTAAGACATTGTGGAAAATTCTGTCAACAACCTGACAGGACCTCCTGTTGTTTTTGTACTATTGGATGATTAGTTTTGTATAATAATATTTGTAATCACGATATTTTGTATGAGTAAATAATAGTGCATTCACACAACTTTTTTGATCATCTTATGGTTTTGTAGTTTGACTAGCAATGTGCCATATTTTAGCTTTCTATCTGTTGTAAAATAACCCTAACCATTTTGATACCTTTATCAGTGAATGTGTCCTTAATGTCTTCCAAAACCTCCATGAAAGCAGAATATTATTGATCTTCTGGGTTTTAAGAGCATGTTGGATTTTTTAAAAAAGAAAAACCATAACAATGATGCCCACTTTACTGCACCACAGCTTATCCAAGTGTGAGCTAAGTTTTCTGCGTTGGCCGCTATGGAGTCTTCACTGAACAAACTAAATTGTTTCATGCAATCTATATATTTTTAAAAAACTAATTCAGTTAAAAAGAGAATGAATAATAAAATAAAGCCATATTCATAATGAAAAGGCTAACACACAATGTTATGCTACAATACAGGCAAGTGTCCCTTATTGTTACAACTTACAGTGGGGTAGAATTTGGCATAGTACTACTCATTTCCACTGGCCCATTTCATGAGCAAAGATACAGTTCTGTCAATTAGGAATGCCAGACACACACACCCATTGGTAGGGGCGGGTTCTCCCGCTGCCACACCCCACCTCTCTACCACAGATCAGCTGGCCAACAGGGGGGAATTACCCCCAAAATGAGGGAGGAGCACCCACCATTTCAGCAACATGCCTACGTGACTTCAACATGACCTGGAAGTAACATCAGGGCAACGCTCTGGTTTTTGGCAAAAACTCTACAGTAGAAGCTAATTCTACCATAGAGTTTTTGCCCAAAAACCAGTGTTAACCACACATGCCTATGTCACTTTTGGTTCACATTGGAAGTTATATGGGCACATTGCTAAAACATAAGAAGACACTCCCAACTCCCGGTAAGACTACCCCCATCCCTTGCTGGCTGCCTGGAGGAACCAGGTAACCCTACTGTCAATGGATTCCCTTAGGTCAGGGGTGGGCAATTGTTTTGGCTTGGGGGCCACTTTGTGGGAGCGGAGTTTAGTGGAGGGCCGCACCTTTTAAAATGATTGCATTCATTACTTAACTTTGCATTTCAGAAAATATATACATTGTATCATAAAAATCAATAAATATAAATTAAATAAAATAGTGGTAGTTTTATTCAATTTATTTATTGTGCTAATTTCATATCATCTATAGCTGCAAGCACATTTAATTTTAGAATCAGTTTAATGAGACAAATGTACCCTATCACACTTTTCTACAATTTTTTTGAAATCAGGAGTGAGATTGCTTGTTGAGATTCTCATCACAGCCTGCAAGTTAATGTCTGTCAAGGAGCATCTATATTTACTCTTGTTGATCTTCATGCAAGAAAAATTTTGCTCACAAATATATGTAGACCCAAATATAGAGAACATTTTCCCAGCAGATTTCTTCATACATGGAAACTTTTTCAGCAGACAAAGATTTGTAAAAGTCAACTAATGTCACACCATTCAACATTTCTTTCACAGTGTGATCTGACTGCATGTCAATAAGTTCAGGCTGCAGCTCCTCGGGTGCTGTATCAATATCAGCTGTGATGGGATAAGAGCGCAAATTGAATTTAGGTTCAATTTTCTTGAAGTCCTGAAATCTTCTAGGTGGGCCGCAAAAAACTCTGTGGCGGGCCGCATGTGGCCCCTGGGCCGCCATTTGCCCACCCCTGCCTTAGGTCATAAGACCACTTTGGGGCTGCATGAATTTTCTTCCTCTGCACAGACTGAATATGTATATAGGTAGTATACTAGTTCATATGGAATGGCTAGATCAGGGGTCCCCAATATTTCTTTTAGAATGTGAGCACCATTTGGAATTCTGATATAGGGCAGTGGGCACATCCACAAAATAGCTGCTGCAGTAGGTGGGCACCAATTATAAACTGGCTGCTGCAGGAGGTAGAGGCAAGCACAAAATGCCAAGGATCAAGGTTATATATAACTCTAATAGCAACTCTTGAACGTTTCAGGTAAACACTCAGTTTAATAGGATGCCTTTTAATCTACACAGCCAATCAGAAGCCCTGCTGGACAAAAGCCCCATCTAGCCCCTCCACTTTCAAAAAGCACTTGGAGGGTGCCAGGAAAGGTGTTGCGGGCACCATGGCACCCACGAGCACCACACTGGGGATTCCTGGGCTATATCATTATAGGCAATTGTATGTAAACTAGAAAGTGATGTTTTGGAATCAGCACTCACTGCAATCATGGTCTAGTGCAGCCAATGCCTCCACTTTTCTCAGCTGATTTCACTGATACCTAATTTTTCATGTCCTCCCAGTGTACGCTGAATAATGTTCCTTTCAAGCAAACCAAACTCAACATACTTTGCTTATTTAGCAGCTATTCAACCTCCACGAGGCAGGCCTATGATCAGAAACAAACTAACAGTAATAAGTTTGCCTGAAACACTTATCAAGTGTATTACTAATCCTGGAAAGTGCATCATGCAGTTAACTTACTTTATAAAAAGGGATAGCAACTAACAAATGGGCATTGGAATGACAGCTCTCATCATCTGTTGGCATGCCTCTGTAAAAAGAAGATAAGTCTAAGGAAGGTCAAGTATTCCCAGTAGCACAGACCCAAGGAAGTGAAAGTTTAGCTTTCATAAGCAGTTATTTGATACTGAGCCCTCTCACTAATCTTGAGGCTATGACCTGGTTCCCCCTCCCTGGTATTATGTAAATAAAATAGTTTAATTAGAACATGCTACACCTGGCAGTTACCATTTATGTCAGGCTGACTGTGTCCTCCAAGTAGGGGGATGCAAGTATTTTTTAAAAAGGTCGTGATTTATATGGACAGCAGCTGCCCCCCACTTTCTATTTAACTAAGCCAAAGCTAGCTGTTTTGTATACACAAGTATCTGGCAAACCCAATAAGTCTGGAAAGCTCTTCTGTACAGCTAGGCCTATTTCATATATACAAATCATTAAAATGTATGCTATTTTAATGTCCTGTTGACTAACAGCTAAGGCAAAAGCACAGCTAGTTGTATCAGCTCTTATGACCCATACATTATACCAGTAGTAATGGTATGACAACCTAGCCTACTTCCCATCCGCAGAGGCAAGATTTTCCCTCTGTTTTTCTCTCCCTTTCTGACTGAGCATCCCTCTCTTATGTATTTTCTTATTTTCTATAGAAGTACGGCTGCCCCACCCCGTCACAGTATGAAATCTTGCTGCTGCCTCAGCCCAGGAACTTGAGGGAAGAGTTGAGATCCCCTTTTAACTTAAACTATTGAAATGGCACTTGAGGCTTTCTAAAGTTTAAAAACAACAAAATAGTTGCAAAGGGAAACTTCAGGTGAAATCAGGGGTAAAGTGCAAAGGGAAAGTTCAGGTGAAATCAGGGGTAAATTTCTGAGGTAAATCAATATAGGCACAGACTACAATTCATATGTTTCAAGCAGCTGAGAGTTTCTTAAGCTTTAAACAGTGACTTAGAATCTTTAAGATGGGAGGCTTTTGTTTCCATGTTTCCCAAACACTCCAGTATACGTTCTTGAGAGTATTTGGCTCTTTTGGTTTCCAGAAGGCAGGGATACTCTGTTCAGTACCCAGTTTCCTTCACTAAACACACCAGTACACTTCTTGAATTTTAACTGACTTCTCTGGTTTAAATGGCAGTCTCTAAACTCATCTGACCAGGGATTGCTTCACTCTTCAGAGCTATCTCCCTGATTTAACTGGGTAGGGAAATTCTTCTCTCACTAGAGGATCTATCCCCTTTTCTGGCCTGGATGGGAATCTTCACCTAACTACCCATTCCTCCTGCCAACCTTCCCAGTACTCCAGCTGTGTTAAACTGCTCTGAGTCAGGGATGAACACCAACCCCAAAAGTACTAAACCCTTCTCTGTTAGGGCTAGACTCAGACTCTGTCAGTATTAGACTCTTCTCGGTTAGGGCTGAATTCAGACTCAGTCAGCACCCAACTCTTCTCTGTCAGGGCTAGATTCAGACTGAATTCTCCTCAGGAAGTCTCTCCCTACTTAACTCGCATTAACTAATCAGATCTCTTGGAGCAGACTGTCACTCATGTCTCTCTCACTTTGTGAGGAATTAACCTCACAATTCTGCGTTTCTAAAAGTGCAGTCCATCACAGATGGTTTTGTGAGATGAAGGAAACTGTATCAATATCCCCCTGCTCAGTCACTGCATATTCCTGTAAACCATCACACAAAGATAGCTGTTATCACAGTAACTCCATAGGTGCTGCCTTGACCTCCTTACAGAAATGATGAGAACAAAGAGGTACTAATCCACCCCACATAATAAGAAATAATTGCTAGCATGTTTATATTCTGTATTTGGGGTGAACATGGTAATGACACAGAAACTGGTAACTGAGCATGCAATTTTTTGGACTTTTTCCCTACTTGAGACAATTATCTTTATGTACTGGATTCTCATCTGTAGAAGTACATCTTAGTTCAGTCTTCCCCGAAAAGGAAGTTCCTACCAAGTGCATGGACTTCCATTGCAGGTAACCAATTCAAAGGGCTAAAAGGAAACTCAGTAACTTTGCTGTCCTTCTGCATAGGCAAATACAGGGCTCCCTTGGGGCCGGGGCGCGCCGGAGCGCCGCTCCGGGAGAGAGGAGGCGGGGGGCGGGCACTTAACAAAGCCCCGCCCCCGGCCTCCCCCCCCCTCAATGCTTCCCGGGGCCGGATGCGCTCCGCCGGCCCCGGGAAGGAGAAGCCCTCCCCTCCCCCCTCCCACTGCTCCTGCTCTGGGGCCGCGGCAGAGCGCCACAGGCCTTGGGAAGCCCCTTTCCACCCCCCTACCCCCGTCAGTAGTCCCGGGGCTGCGGCGGAGCGCCCTGGGCTCGACTCGCACAAGAGGGAGGAGGGCGCCGCCTTCCAGGCGCTGGACCGCGGGGGGCCCAAGCAAGGCAACCCCCTCGGGTGGCCCAGGAGTCCGGCTGCCCCTGTCCAGGTGCCGGGGGGGAGACTGATCCGGGGGGGAGCCCCCTCGCCAAGCGATGGCCTCTCCCTGTCCTGACGGCAGGCACCTCTGGGCAGAGAGCAGCGCCTTCCTGTGTCTCTGCCACCGCCGCCAGGCTGGAGCAGGGAGAGCGAAGAGGGGCTCGCCGTGCGGCGCTCCAACTGCAGAGGCCCCCACTGGGAACCAGCCGCACCTCCAGCCAGCCCCGGACGCTCAACTGGCCCGGAGCAGCGAGCCATAACACAGCCCTCCGAGGGGGTGGGGGTGGGGGCTGAGCTCGCCTAACCCTTTGCTGGCTCCGCTCCTCGCTCTCTCCCAAGAGGGGACCAGACTAAGTCCGCGGGGCCAAGCAGCCTCGTCAGACGGCAGCATGATCCGGCCGCCCTCGGATCAGCCCGGCGGAGAAAGGCTCCTGGAGGGGACACCTCGAAGCTGTGCGCGGACACACACACACACCCCACCCCGCCCGCCCCGTCGGCACCGGCCCGTCTGGCGCTTCAGCTGCCCAAGGCACGCTCCGCTCCTGGTTCCAGCCTGGGAGAAGCGGGGCAGAAGGACCGGCTCCCAAAGCCCGGAGACCCCGCCCGGGAACCGGCCCCCGGCCAGCCTTCTTGCGCTTGACTGGCGTCCCCCGCCCCGAGGAGGAAGCCCCGTCCACGCACCGCCCCCCCCAACTCTTCTTCCCCCCACTCCGGCAGACAGTGAGGATCTGCCGCTGCCGCCCAGCCCCTCTCGGCCCCCCCCAATTCTGGAGGGATTTTTCAGGGGGCCGTCTCCCCGCAGAGCCTCACCGGAGGAACTAAACCAGGGGAGGGGGGCGGAGAGTGTTGGAGGACAGGGAAGCCCCGGGAGGAAACCGAGCATCCTGGGAGCCCAGACCAAAAACTGCTGGGGGTGGGTGGCACGGTGGGGGAGGAAGGGAGACTACGAGTGGGGTCAGGTGGGGGGCTCCACTCTAGCAAAGCTCCTTCCCCCCCGCCAAGTACCTGTGTGGAGCCTCGAAAGGGGAGGGGGGATGTCCTTAGGTGACGCCGGCCCTGGGGAGAAGCCTGTCCCTCCCCCCTCCCCTGCTCCCGGGGCCGTGGCAGAGCGCCGCAGGCCCCGGGAAGCCCCTTTCTTTCCCCCCCGTCAATAGTCCCGGGGCCAGCGGCGCTCCACCAGCCCCGGGAAGGAGAAGCTTCCCCCCTCCCACTGCTCCCTCCCTCCTCCCACTGCTCCTTCCTTTCCCCGTCCTTTCCCTCTCCCTTCCTTCCTTCCTCCCTCTCCCCCCTTCCTTCCTTCCTTCTTTCTCTCCCCCCCTACCTACTTACCTTCCTGTTCCTTCCTTTCCCCCTTCCTTCCCCTCTCCCTTCCTTCCTTCTTTCCTTCTTTCCTTCCTTCCTTCCTTCTCTCTCTCCCCACCTACCTACCTATCTTCCTGTTCCTTCCCCTCTCCCTTCCTTCCTTCCTTCTCTCTCCCCCCCACCTACCTACCTACATTCCTGTTCCTTCCTTTCCCCCTTCCTTCCCCTCTCCCTTCCTTCCTTCTTTCCTTCCTTCCTTCCTTCTTTCCTTCTCTCTCTCTCCCCACCTACCTACCTACCTTCCTGTTCCTTCCCCTCTCCCTTCCTTCCTTTCTTCTCTTTCTCTCCCTCATCTACCTACCTTCCTGTTCCTTCCTTTCCCTGTCCTTCCCCTCTCCCTTCCTTCCTCCCTCTCTCCCCCCTTCCTTCCTTCCTTCTCTCTCCCCCCACCTACCTACCTACCTTACTGTTCCTTTCTTTCTTTCTTCCTTCCCCCCTTCCTCCGTTCTTTCTTCCTCCCTCCTTCCTTCCTTCCTTTCTTTTTCTTTCTTCTCTCTCTCTCCCCCACCTACCTACCTTCCTTCCTGTTCCTTTCCTTCTTTCCCCCTCCCTCCCTTCTTGCCTTCTGACACACCTGAGGTCAGGGATGTGTGGCCTTATGACACTTCCGGTGACATCAGGGGGTGTGGCATATGCAAATAAGTTATGCTAATTAGCTCCTGCACCTCTTTTTTTACGAAAGGATCCCTGGGCAAATATAGTTCGATGACTAAGCCCTCCAGTATTTCACAAGTGAATATAAGAATCTCCTTGTGCACCAGCAACACCCCTTTTCCCCATAGCAAGGATCACTAGCTGGGCATCCTTCCCCACCCCCTTATATTGTTGAAGTCTCTTCTCCATTCATTGTGTTAATTTACTCTGCAATAACCTGTACAGCACTGGCTTTTGAAACAGGAGGTGTTAGCAAAACGACCTTTGAAGTTTCCTTTTAAAGCTGAAAATGTCTAATGGAATGTTTAGTCTGACAATGAATATGGGTTGGTATGCATTTAAAGAATAGTTGTATTTACTGTCTCGATGGCTGCTTATGGAATGTGAATGGAAAGGAAACAATGCACACTTAATCTCCATGTGTGCTCACATATATGCATATGTTCTAGCATCCAAATGTATCTGTTCCGCCTCCAAGTGCTTTACAGATTTTACTTCTAGTGATCCAGGAAACAAGCTGAAGCTAGAAGAACAACTGCAAAAGTGCGCACAAGAAGCAAAGTAAGAACCAAAGAGAGACAGGTATTTAACCAAGTGCCAGGGCCAGGAAATAGTATGTCCTAGAGCCTAGAGTATGTACACATTAATTCTCAAAGCAACCCATATAAGCTTGGATTTTAGTTAGCTGAGGTCAGTCCATTAAGTAGGTTTTGAAGAGACAGCATCACTGTCCTTACTTTTAACAGGGCATGACCTTCTCTTCTCTTCAGAATGTATAATCTATTTATTTGTTTATCTATTATTCCAATTTTTACCCTGCCCTCCCCGCGGAAGCAGGATGCGGCTAGATAAATGCCATGGTGATCTCAGTCCACTCTTTTGAGTTCTCATCCTGGGCAAAAGCTACCAACCTCCAGATCTTCCAGAATTACAACTGTTCTCCAGACTATAGAGATCAGTTTCACTGGAGAAAATGGCTGTTTGGTGGGGGGAGGGTCCCACTCCTCAAACCCCGACCTCCCCAAGTTCCATCCCTAAATCTCCAGGAATTTCCAAATGTGGAGTTGGCAACCATAGCAAGGGCTCATCTATGCTTGGCGGGTGTGGTATGCCATCTCCAGAAGCATGGCTTCAAACTACTGCCTTTCTATACTCATAGAAAATAGTAAGAATTGAGTAGCACCTTAAAGGCTAACAAAATCTGTGGTAGGGTATGAGCTTTTGTGAGTCACTGCTCACTTCTTCAGAAAAAGCAGCTGTATCTGAAGCAGTGAGCCCTATGAGGAAAGGCTGAGGGACATGGGAATGTTTAGTGTGGAGAAGAGGAGGGACATGATGGGTCTCTTGAAGTATTTGAAGAGCTGTCACTTAGAGGAGGGCAGGGGGCTGTTCCTGTTGGCAGCAGAGGAGAGGACTTGCAATAATGGGTTTAAATTAAGGGCGGGAAGGTACCGGCTGGATATTAGGAAAAACTTTTTTTACAGTTAATAGTTGTGCAACAGTGGAATCAGCTGCCTAGGGTGAGGGTGAGCTCCCCCTCACTGGTAGTCTTTAAGCAGCAGCAGGACAAACACTTGTCGGGGCACTCTAGGCTGATACTACATTGAGCAGGGGGTTGGACTAGATGCCCTGTATGGCCCCTTCCAACCCTGTGATTCTATTATTCTACCACAAATTTTGTGAATCTTTAAATTGCTACTCGACTCTCACTTTTCCCCACTGCTACAAACAGACTAACCATCTTGATCTTTCTGTCCTAAAATCTTGATAACACAAGGCAAGCTTGCAGTGCTGTATTCTGATGGTCAGCGTATTGTCAGTATGCTTCAGTATAGTCAGGTCTTCCAGGAGCACCATAGCTCTGCAGTGTTTCCTCATAAAGCCCCTGTTAAAAATTTGGGAGTGCCCTGGAGTTCATCTTTAAAATACTCAGAGTATGAAGGTTAAACTAAAATGGTTGCAAATGCTATTGAAAGCACTGAGCTTGGTTAGCAGCTGAAGGCAAGACTGGGGTATACATTACACAAAAACTTTCACATTGCGCTCTCAGTGTTTACAGCAGACATCAAACAGAAGCTGAGGGAGGCTCTTCTGTTTGCTCTCGGGACCAGCTACTATAAATCTCCCCCCTTAAATAAAAGCAGGCTGTTTTCAAAAATGGTATGGATGTCTCCGTGTAAAATAATATTACTCTGAGGTGTCAAAGACAAAATTTGTGGGTTGTGATAGATTCTTTAAAGGATCTCTGCAGAGATAGTGCAACTGATGAACTGCTGTGAAAAGCTTGAGATAAAATGTCAAGAAAATATATTAACTATCATTATTTCAAAGCTGCAGGACTAAGCATACTCATCTGAAATGAAGGCCCATTTAAATGGGGACTTCTTCCTATGTAAACAAGTTTAGAAATGGTATATGAGGTCTCCTTAGGTATACAGGGAAAAAGATTGAGCCTCCTACGCAAACACCACAATCAGAAGTCTGTGGGATGGAAAGAAGGAAAGATTACCCAGATTACTTTTACTTATTTTCTCATGTTCCACATTGCTGAAGTTCTGAGATGACTAATCCCATAACAAGTATATTTGTATTGTGTAGACCAGGGGTGGCCAAACTTGCTTAATATAAGAGCCACATAGAATAAACAACAGATGTTTGAGAGCCGCAAGACATGAAGAAATATTACACGTTTTTATTAGAAAATATGCAAATTTGCTTTTTATTAACATTAAATGAGTGCCAAAAATAAAAACAAAAGAGGTAAAAACAGATATTGATAATGATATTTGTTTATCCAATTATATTTGTAGGCTGGGGGGGGGGGCTTTGAGAACACATTTAAAGTTGCTTTCTTTCTCTGGTCTCCCCCCTTGCCTCAAGCCTACCCAGGGAGAGGAACACTGGCTGTGGAAGGGATGACCAATTGGGGAGCCATGCCTCCCCTTCGCTTCCCCAGGCGCCCTTCTGGGAACCACACAATATGTGTGAAAGAGCCACATGTGGCTCCTGAGCCAGTTTGGCCACCCCTGGTGTAGAATGTGGTAATGACATCCCTTACAGAGTGGCAAGAGTTCTATCCTGTAGCACACAGTGCCTCCTATCTCCACTAAAGATAACATGGGCAAGTTAAATACCTCCTAAAAGAGGATGAAAGCCCATAAATCTAATGAGAGTTTTTAGATATGGTGTGGATGACTTCAGGGAAAATATTATCACTGTAACTGAGGTGTTGAGAAAAACTCCTTAATCACCATCCCATCATTCAAACCTAATTTGGGAATAAATGCTCCTGTTTTGTTCAGACGATGTTTCCTTTAAGAGGTGGCCAGAGACATCCTGTTCTGTACCTCTTCTTTTTTGCTATTTTTTGGGGGCGATATTGCCAGAGCAGGATGTGAAGGGTCTAGAGTGCCAGAATCATGTGTCCACCATTATGCACAGTGGTGCCATGCCCCCCTGTTCTGTACATCTTCTTATGCAAGTCCTAAGGACCTACGATTGGCCTCCCTGCCCCACCCCCAGCACTGTGCCTGTCCATTCACCCCTCTTCTTACCAGTCTGCCTGCCTACCCTATCTTATCATTCTTTCCACCCACCCGCCCCTTGCTATTCTGCCCACCCCTCTCCTCACTGCTCTGCCTGCCCATCTCTTCTCTTCACTGTTCTTTGCTGCCTAACCCCACCTGCCATTCTGCCCCACCCGCCCTCTCTTACTTCACTGCTCAGCCTGGCTACCCCATGGCCATTCTGTCTACTGTCCTTGAAGAGGGCGCTCTTGTTGCCAGTGCTGTTGGCTTTCCAGTTCCACCCTCAGGTTGCTCAGACATGGGCCCACATGGGGGACGATGAGGGAAAACTGGTGACACTGTCTCTTGTGTGCTGAGCCCAGTCAATGCTAGGCTCTTGGCCTGTGACACAGCCATCATAGTGAGTCACCTTTCCCCCCTCAGAGAAAGGCATATGCACAGACAAACACATTGTATTTTAGCTGATTTCATCCCCCATTTTCCCCTTTTGATTTTTCTGTAAACCTGAGGGTTCCCCCAAGTTTGCAGAACAATGCCTGTAGTCTGCACATGGCCCCAATCTGTGAATTTAAGTATCCACAGTTAGAGCCATGGTGACTATTAGATATACTGACAATGGTTTACCAGGTTCTCACAATTCCCAGCTTTCATTTTTTAAAAAGTCTGTAGCCCCTTGCCTTGTGGAGATATGCCTTTCTCCCATTAGAGGCTTTCCCTCAAAAAAGAAAGAAAGCAAGCTGAGAATTCAGAGAACCTTGTAGACATATTGTAATAATGTTATAATGCTATGTCACTTGCTGATTCCCCCCCCCCCCGAAAAAGTCTCTGGTGGCATGTAGGGGTGTGGTGTGTGTGTGTGTGAGAGAGAGAGAGAAAGAGAGAATGGTTGCTGCTGGGGGACAAGGTCAGGGAAAGTATATGGAAACCTGCCATGAGGAAGCCCTGTTGATGCTCTGCTGTTTTGGCAGCTGCAGCAGTAGCAATGGGAAACCACACAAGGTTGTTTCATGTTGAAAACACCCATGTCACACACAACAAAATCTGGACTGAAAACCTGCCAGCTCAGATTGATGTGGAACAGTGAGGCCATATGACCCAGTGCACAGTGATCTATGAATGTCTTATAAATGTACACAATATCAAAGGATCAAGTGATACGAAAGACCTCTGCCTGAGGCCCTGGAGAGCTGCTGCCAGTCAGAATAGACAATATTGACCCTGATGGATCAAGGGTCTGATTCGGAGTAAGGCAGTCTCATATGTTCATGTTTCGTGGCACCCCACCCCATGTGTTCAAGCATAAGTCTCCACTCCTGAAGGAAGACTAGTTTGATTTTTTAAAAAGCTGTTGGCAAAGATTTTCTTTTCTTTTGCTAAATAACAAAGAGAAAAGAACATGCCATTTGCACATGGCACGTCCCCCCATTCCAACCTTACGCTCCCAAATTTACACTGAGGCAAAATTAATTATTTTAAAAAAGAAAAACACTTTTTTGTTGTTGTTCTGGGAGAGACAGAAGTTTGAGCCAGAACTGATCTGGCAACACCTCTTCTGGCATAAGCTCTTGAAGATGCCGACATGGTTTCCAAGCCATGTATACAAGCTACTACTTCAGCGCTGGGATGAAGGCCAGCATTTAGGAGAGACTTAAACACACAGTTCTGATCCTCACTCTCCAGCAGCACAGCACACAACTCCCAGAGCTGCACTGAGATCATTAGGGAGGGTCAGGAGCACAAGCAAGGCAGAGAATTAGAAACAAATATTGCTGTCAAACAGCATGACTTGCCAAATGGAGAGGGTAAAATTGGTGGAGACATCACACTGGCTGTCTAATATGGTTGAGATGTTTTTCTCTCTCACTTTTCATACCACTGCATAAATATATGACCTCTGGAAAGTAGTAATGGTAATAAGAATCTTTTAACCAATTGTCACAGAAAGCAGCTTAATCATCTCTGATGTACAGAATTTGAACAAAATCTTTGGGAGAGGCAGAAAGGTCCCTCCACCCAGAAACAATGGTTCATATGAACTTACATGAACATTTTCCCAGTTTAGGAGTTGGTCAAGCCCAGGCCTGTTTAACTTCAGAACTGGACATACATCAAGAGTCTTCAGAGCATTCTCTGGACCTCAAGGATTTCAACTCTAGATCTTTGCCCTGAACATAATAAAGTGTCACAAAAGACAGCACCTGCTTGGGATGTGGGAAGCCCTTGGTGAGGTACACAGAAAGTGGGCATCAACTAGGGGAAACTACAAACGCAGTTTTCTTTCCTAGTGTACCACACTTATCTGGAAGAGGCAGAAAGGCTACAACTGGAGCCAGAATTTACAGAATGGAGAGGAAAAGCAGGACATATGGGAGGGCAGGTAGTAGATTCTAATCCCCCTAGAAGGTCAGTGTCTCAGAGGCAGCCTAAGCTGCTGAATCAGGGTTCAGCAAAAGAGGTTTAGTAGCACTATCTGTATTAAGATATATTCAGATGTTTCCAAGTCATTCCAGCACAGATTCCTTATGGGCTGGTTTTAGCATAAATTAAAACAGTTGGCACTCAAAGAGACCTATAATCCACCAAACTATTATCTTTGCTGCCCTATGATTCAATATTCCTAAATTAGTACATCAGTATGGGATTATGAGCCAATAAAATTGAGTTCAGTATATCAATACTTGTATCTATTCAGATCATATTTCTAATTGCATTTTTGAAAGTGGATTTTCATTGCCCCTTCCTAAACTTCTTTGACATGGCAGCAGCTCAACCAATGGTTTTACAGAAAATGGCAATAACAATGGTTTAATTCTTGTGAACTTGGGTTTTTATAGACTGAATTTTTTTAAATTTTTTTAGCAAGCCCACATAGTCTGTGCTTAGACATTTATCTCTCTCTGACCACCAAGTACCCGGACAGGCACCCATAATGTGACAGAGATTGAAAACGGTATTATGACATATTTAATACACAAAGTTCTTTATAATCTTTACCTTTTTCTAACTATCAACTACTCTCAGAACTTCTTAAGTTTTCTATTTGGCAGGTACTGAAGGAGGGTGCAACTAAGGCGCTTTGTCAGATAATGGGTGGTAGGTAGATGATATGCAAAGCATCTGCCATCCACAGACTTCTAGCCACCACTAGTAATCTGAACATTAGTTTGTGAGATTGGCAGTAAAGCAAGTTTCAAGCATGGGGTCTGAGCCTGATAGATGCAAGCCTCCCTTCTACACGATGCCTTCTGCACAGTATGAAAGCTGTTTCCACTTAACAAAACTTGAGGAAAAGAACTAAGATGAAAATAAGCAAGAAGGCATCAAGATGAGGAGTGCTGATTGCAGGAAATCCTAAGACAAAGAAACAGAGGAAACAAATATGTTTGTGTGCATTCTTGTGACTTAGGCAGAAGTAAGTAACACAGTATGCATGTAGGTCTGGAAAGTGGCATGCATCCAAGAGTTAATTGCCTTGCTCCTCTGATAATGATATTGAGCTGTTTGTTTTTCTGGTGATGCCACTAACTATTCCAACTCCCTTTTACATAAGCAGGCACTTCACTGCTGTTAATGCTGTGCTGGCTGTCGCACATCTTGGCTGCTATTCCTTCACAGAGATCATTATATTGGTTTTTGGCCAAGGGATGGTGTGGATGACTCAGACTCATAGGTCACTGGAGTTTACACTAAAGCAGAAGTGAGAGAAAGGAAGGGGGGAGAGGGAGACATCAACCATTAAAAAAATCTTTGTGCTTATGAAGGCAAGAAAATTGCATTCAGGTAAGAAGAAACTGAAAACCACCAAGGGCCTTTTCACATCAGGCAGACTTGACACTCACACAAAGAGCTGTCTCCAGCAGATCTCACATGAAAAATGGCTTTTATTGTTAATACAAGTGGTGGGGTTAATAAAAGAGCCTGATGAATGAAAATCTGAAACATCCACATTTATAGTAGGCCAAAGAACAGACTTCTGTGCATATGAACTCTTTACAAGTTTCTTCTATCTCTACATGAATCTTCAACCAATTTCACTAGGGTGGAAATAACTTGTCACATTTGATTTGTGGTTACTGCCAAAATCAGCATCCTCGTTCAACTTCCTCCTGTCCATAACATATTAGATCATTTACCCTGTATGCTGAATGCTCTTGTTGTATATTTCCCTGCTCTGTCAGCTGCTGTTGGCAGGAGTAGGAAAACACATGAGCTGATGTAGCCAGGATATTGGGTAAATAATCCTACCACTTATGGGGTGGTGTTGGTAGGGAGAAGAACCTTAACAGCAGTGTACCATGTTCTGTAGTGGCCCCATGTTCAAAGTATTATGTAGCTTTGCCCTTAGCCTACATCAATGGCAGTGATTGTTTCTAAAACTATAATGATTTCTCTACTAAAAACACTGGGGTAAATAGTGGATTATGAGTCGCAACTCCCCCCCCCCCCCCGCCCACATGCATAATACTACCTTGTATAAAAGTCCTCAAAAAACAAAGTTATAAAATAGGTTGAACCTGCAGATCATGTCTTAAACCTTTTGAACCTAGAGAACGCCACTATTAGCAGCACACATCTGTACAATCCAATCCAATATTGCAAGTATTCTCAAATAGGGAAATGTCTATTTCACATCCAATTAAATCAACAAGATCAGGGTTTGCTTAAGTTGTAGACACACTTGTTCAAATCCAAATTTAACTACAATTATTATTAGTCTTTAAGGACATGAGCAGTTGAAAGAAAACTAGTGCTACCTCTAGTCTGCGAGGATTACGCTTTTATTAGTATAGTCCAGGGATTAGCAGAAATGTTTGTCTAATGAATGCTGCTACTATATTTGAATGCATGCCTGAATAAGCTACTTGGCGATTGAAACCTATCTATTTATAAGTGCTTCTAAATGTTTAGGAAAAACCTTCCTGTGTTAACTAGTGGTGTTGCTTGGGAAGCCCAATGCTTTTGCCATTTGTGATAGAAGATCTCTTAGGAGGCTTTCTCAGTTTATACATTCTGAACTATACTCTAGTCAAATACAGATGACCATTTATCAAGTAGCGCATGTTCACATTTTGTAAGGAATTTGGGTAAACAGGGCAGACGGGAGTGAAAAAATTCTCTTCTCTGTTAGGAGGGATGCTAGAGACAACTGGCTAACCAAGTGGCTATATATACACAGTAGTTCATCATATCCAGAACTCTAATTTTTATTATATAATTTTAAATATTTATATACCACCTTCCTCTAAAAAATTCCAGCCTGGCTTACAATAATTAAATAAAGGGCCTGGCCCTACAATATCAAAATAAAAACCAATCTATTAAGACAAGAACATGAAGCCACGATAAAAGTGTTAACCTATTTAGTTCCATTTTAACAATTATTCATATTAACAACATGTTTTAAGTCATTTAGATACATTTTGCATTTTATTTATTGTTGTCACCTGCCTTAGGTCCCAACTTGTTAGGAGAAATGCAGGGTATATCAATTTCTTAAATAAATAAAAGCTCAAAAGAACACCACCTTAACCTGACACTTAAGGCAAAAGTCAATACCACGTAAGCATCTCTGTGGAAAATAGTCCATAATGATGTGGCACTACATATGAATACATTAGTCTGCCTTACATTGAATCAGACCACTAGTTCATCACAGTCAGTATCATCTACTCAGACTGGTATCAGCTCTCCAAAGTCTCAGATAGAGATCTTTCACGTCACTGATCCTTTTAACTGGGGATGGTGGTGATTGAAACGGGGACCTTCTGCATGCAAAGCAAATGCCCTATCACTGAGCCATGGCCCTTATTCTACAAAGAGGGTCCTGTCCCCACTTGCCATGTGCCTAACCTTCAAAGGTGGGGTACTCCCTTGCTGCCCCTTACTGCCTAGAATTCCCTTTTAGAATACTTGTGTCTACTTTCCTTTAAATCCATCTTCAGCATCTACAGTTTCCACAAAACCCTTGCTCCTCATTTTAACCCCCTAGCACAACAAAATATACTACTGCATTAATTCATTTGCAACCCACACTCTCTGTCTCACTGTCTTCTATCAAAATCTTCACAGTGAAAGATCCTTGGAGCAAGCATTTACTTTTATACTTCAGCTGTAAAAGTATCAGGTATATTAATAATGATGTATAAATACATACTTACAGAACATCACTTTGGTCTTAAAACGTATTTACTTAAATGCAGGGCTGGCCCTACGATAAATAGCACCCCTGGGTGAAGAGTGCCTTTGGCACCCCACCCTGGGTTAGCTTTGCAATACTGCCAAGTTGTGTGGCTTGTGCAAGATTGCAAAACCTAGCAGTGTAACAGCCTACAGTGCCTCTCAGGCTTTCCCAGCAATGTCTGTGAGAAGACTCAGAACAAGGTCCCTGCCCAGTGCTGCTTTTCTTCCAGTGTTCTCTTCCTGCTTCCATTCTGGGATCCCAGTAAAGCTACCCAGACTGTAGCTGCTTCATTCCTCCATCTCTCTCTCTTTTTGAAAACCAGAATCACTCTTAACAGTCGGGCTGCCAACCCTCTAGAATGGGTCCAGCACCTTTCCTTCTGGAAAATTAAACAAATTGCCAGAGGGGATTGGTGTCCACACTCCTTCAGATAAAATTCCTGATGTACCAGCAAAAGCCTTCTCTTCATCTACTAAAAAATGAAGTTCTATCATGATGAGGTTCCATAGTGGCATTTGTCCAATTGCACTCTCAAAGATTTGAGGGCACTTGCATGTTATTGTATTGGATATGGCACATGTGCCCTTGTGAGCCGCCCTGAGACCGTTTGAGGGGAGGGCGGGGTATAAAACTGAAAAATAAATAAATAAAATAAATAAATGTTCTGAAAAAGGAGCAGTATTTTTAAGTCCCACTCCCACTGCAGATGCCCTCTGCATCTCCTGTGCTGTTTCTGAGGATCCACTGGAGAACATTTCAGAAGGGCTCAGTTGGCGATGGCATAGTTCCACTCTGAGACACCTGCAGATACATTGTCTGATACTGAGACAGAATACAGGACCTGGCCTTGTGGGAACCTGCCCATCTCTTCTACAAACAACAATGAAACTTTGCATATCCTAAAACTAGAGTGCTTGTGTACTTACCAACATTGTCTTTTGTAGCACCCAAGATTTTACCGTGAAATATTTTTGATTCAGAAGTGGTAACATACTTGAGCTCCCCCCTACCTCTTTTCAGTTCTATATACTCAAAACCCTTCTATGTATACTTTCCCACCAACTATTCTCATGTACAAATCCTTGTGCCAGCTGCATTCCTCCCAACAACTTTTACTGGCCATTCCATTCCTGAAGGCTGTCGGGTATGCCTCATCCCGTTCATGGGCCTTCTCTGTAATAGCTGCTGCTCTTTGGGGTGTTTTTCCTGAAGAAGCCTGGTTGTCTTCTGTCTTGGCATATAGAAAGTCCTACAAGACACTGGGTTTTAGGAGGCTTTTGGTGTAAAGAATGGCTTTGGTCTGCAGCACTTGTTTTTGGATATTTAGGTTCTCTATTAGGACTCTTGTGCTGTTCTTTTAAAATTGTTTGTTATATTTGTTGATATATGCTTTGTAAGCCATTCAGAACTTGTTGAATAGGGTAGAAAATCTTTCTGGGTAAGACAGAGACTCAAAGCTGGGATTATACTATTAGGTCCATCTTGGCCATATAAAATATTTTCCTAGCATAGTTTGCTGCTAAATCAGCTTTAGTAGTCTTTTTTTCTTTTAAAAATAAGTTAAATTCTTGTGGTGAAGTTTTGACATACAACTTCAGCACATATAGTTATGGGGTTCCAATACTTCTGTCTTTAAGATTGCACTTCTGTGTGTAGTGCCTGTTTGGGGGGAAAAGTCATCAAACAGTAGAGGAAATGCATTCAAGGTATTCAGAATGAGTGTACTATCTCCACTCAAGAGTTGGGGAGCTGGAGAATGCAGAAGCCTCCTCGGATGGTTGAGGCCAGCCCAGGTTTACAGCTAACAATGGGTGCTCCTCCAGAGGAGGCGGCTCCTTCGGTTTCAGAAGGAGATCTTCAGCCCAAGGCTAGTGTACCACTGTCTCCGCCACTGGAGTTGACTTGTAGCAGAAAGGGCATGGCAGGTAGCATCTCCTCCATTGTCACCAGAGCCCTTGGAGCTCTGGAGAAGATGTGTTAGGAAGAATGTGCAGCCCAGGAGCCAAAGTGCCCAGCTGGCAACTCAGCAGCGTTCAATTCTGGCTAATGTGGATGAGTCTCTGTAGGATCTGGACTAGGGAGACTGCAGTCAGTTAGGTACTCTGGTATGCTGTGATGATTTGCACCTGTGGTAGAATGATTCTGCATAGGCCAAGGATTGGTGGTGGGTTATAAGCAACAGCCCAGGCGCAGGCTGGCATGGAAGCAATGCAACTATCATCTGCTGATTTATACCCTTGCTGCTGTTCATCGTGTCTGCTATTAACTGTATTGTTCCTGTGATTTATTGTTATCTGCCTCCTCTTCATGAACTTTGGACTGTGCCTTGACTCTGAATCCTGTAATTACAATTTTTGGAATTTGCTGCCTTGATAGACTGATTAAACCGTGCTTGGATCTGAAGTGTGGTTTTGCTCTTCACTGGAAAAGCTCCTTGCCAAAGACTGGTGTGTATGTCTATGATGCTGCTGATTTAGGGTGCCAGCAGGAACAGGACAAATCATGTCATTCTTACTAAAAATTGCTAGTCACATCTCCTCCACCTTCGTCTAGAATAGGGGAGTGCATTCAGGTTTAGCCAAACTAAAAATATACCTGAGAAACACCTTATCGGTATTTTTTGGATTCCCAAATGTATCCAGGATGTATCTGGGATTTTTCAGGAGAACAGAAAAAAATCCCTGGAAAAATATATTTGGGAAGTACTGGCAAAACCAGGCTATGCAGCAGAGCCTGCGGGGAGAGTTCTCTCCACAGGATCAGCTCCTGGTTGGGCTCTGTTGGACAGTCCAGTCTGCCCAGCAGAGCCCCTGCCAAGCCTGCGGATTTCCTGAAAAAATAAGGGATTTCTGGAAAATCCCAAATCTGACTACTTTATTGGTATTGGGATTTGGGTTTTTCGGGTCCAATAGACCTGAACTGAAAAATATCAAGAAAAAAATTGCACATCCCTCATCTAGAAGATGGCTCACTACTTTGATCCAGTTAACATGGCCATTCATGCTACAGTAACTTTGAGGCTAGACTACAGTAATGCACTCTACATGGATCTATCCTTGAAATCAATCTAGGCCCTGTCCACACGAGCGAGATAAGCCGGACGGGAAGTGACATAAATTTGTGCCGGCGCAATTTGCGCCGCTTTTGCGGGAACACAGGTCCATGGACCTGTGAGGGCGAACCGCTGCTGTGTGATCACACGCAGCCGCAGGTGAGTCCCCCCCTCCCCCCCGACTGTTTTCAGTGCACTTATCTGCTTCTACAAGGGATCGATGACTTGCCTCTCCACCCTCAGGGTCATCCGATGATGCGCATACCGGGATGGGAGGGGGAAAAAACCAAAAAGCCCACTCCCCAACGCCACTTGTTTGCGCTGGCGCGATCACACCAGGAAAGGTCAGTTCTGGGCCGTCGCAAACCATTTGAGACTGCCTTTTCACTGGTAGCTAAATAAGCCGATTCCCCACCGGCTCAAAGAGGTTTGCAACACTTTGACACTGGCTGCAGGACGCTTCCCAGATGTGCTTGTGTGATTGCGCCACTTTGAGCCGGCAGGGAATCGTCCTTCTTGTGTTGCAAATGGGTGCGTATGATCGCGCCCTTAGAAACTCTGTTTGGTATAGAATGCCACAGCTTGGTTACTACCTGGAGCTGGGCAGAGCATGCATGTATCTCAATCTGCAGTCACTCAGTTGTTCATTGATTAGTTACAGGTTCAGTTCAAGGTATTAGTTATCACATAACACTGCCCCTAATTGCCTTGGACTCACATACCTGCATGATCGCCTCTCTCACTATGCTATGCTGCAACAGCTTCATTCATCTGAACAAAGCCTTCTGAGGGTGTCACCCTGCAAATGCCCATTCACACACATTCTCTGTGGTGGCTCCCACCTTGACTAAGGAGGTCAGGAAGGCTCCCAGTATTTCTGTCATTCCACAGAATGTGTAAAATAGAAATGTTCAGGAGGACATTTTCTGTGGGAATAGGCTTAAAGTCTATTGCAATATTTGTATTATGATCTTGCTATCATTGCACTTTCTACCTTTGTAACCCACTTTTTGCATTGCTCATGGTATGCCATGCCATGCCATGCCATGCCACACACACACACACACACACACACACACACACACACACACACATACATACACACTAGGGCAGACTGGATCTTCTGGCATGTCCAGAGCAGCATGGGAGGAGTATGAAAGGTTCCTGTGCTTTATCAGAAAGACCCTTCTAGGCATCGAACAGCATCCTGTATTTTGATCTTTTTTTGCCCAAGGAGTTAAATGATACTGCTAAATGAATCTTGTTATCATAAAAGTGCTTCGTACTGTTTTTCCTATGAATCTGAATTCACATTATAATTATGCACATTAATTCCACATGCAGAACAGATTTTATGGTCAATATTACAGACAAAACTTTTCAACAGATAGTATAAATCCTATCACATGGAACTCTTTTTCTTTAAAACTTTGCGAGCATGGTATCAGGATACAATGGTTTACCTTAAGAATTGTTCAGAGCAAGGAACTAAGGAAAAGGCCATAGTTTTGAGTCTCCACAGTTTTAAGTCACTAACAGAAGATCAGGGCTGTTGTTTGTTTATTTTTAAATATCAAGTATCCTCTTCAGAAGGATCTTAACCCTGACTTTGTGACAAACATATGACTAAAATATTTTAAAATAATATTTTTCCATCACCATGAGCATTTTGAAATGGGTTTTGGAACACACAGCAGCCAGTCTGAGTAATTTTTCTGACAAGAATTCCATAGATTTGTTAGTCCTTTTCCTGTTTAACTTCATTTTTCCCTAGAAACAGTCCAGTTTATTTGTAAGTACAAAGAACACAAAGTACACAACACCAACTTTGCTTCTTTTTGATCTAATTTGTTCTTAATAGAATGGGACAGGGTGTATTCAGATTTTTTTTAAAATATAATTTATATTGCCAGTTGGTCAGTAGAGTATTTGTTTAATTCTATTCCATACTATTGTGGAATCAACCTCATACCATACACCAGAATTCTGAAAAACTGGTTTTATCTTAAGTATTGGAAGAAACATTGGCAAACCTTGAAATATCAATTCTGCACAAAAATAAACTATGTATGATTCTTACATGCTGACTGAAGAACAGCCTCCTTCCTAAAAAACAATGTACTTCTTTAATCTCAGTGATTTCAGATTTCTTCTTAGTAACTGAGTAGAGTTACATGCTAAGGCTACTTGGTTTTACATATGACTATATGAAAGAAATGTGGGCCCATAAATGGAGGACAGCATATGGATACCCTATGGGTGTGTAAGCAGAGCCAAGAGCTTTGACGTTCTAAGCAGTCACATTCAGCCCCAGGACTATTCACAGACAAATCTTACCTTTCTGTACGTCCCTCTTTTCAGTGTCATGTGCAGACTTTTCATGCTCAGATTGACTGGAGGGTCCAACAGGAAACAAGACTGCAGAGGAGATATTGGTGCACCGCAACCCTTGTAGAAGTTGTTGTACTTGCCATATTACCATATTACATTTCAGAGGTGAACACTGAGAAGAGGGCTGCCAAATCAGCAGTGAACGATACTCCTGAGGCCAGCATCTGAGCATTGGTTATTGAAAGCCAGCAAATGATAGTCTAGCTGGACCCTTTCTGCCCTTTCGTAGCCTTTATAACATAACCTTCTTAGTCCCAATATTGCCATATATCTCAACTATTTTGCAACCCTATTTAAGAATCTGGTATTTTGACAGTTTTAAACAAAGAAAGTAATATGCTTAAGTTCCCTTTTAGCAATAAAAACATTACAAGAAATGCCTTTTTCTTATGAGAATTCAACAGCTTTTTGCAGTAAGAATGATAGGAAAGAAATATTCTGTATTTGGGGTGACTTCAACATCCACAAATGATAATAATAATTCCTGAGGAAAAAGCATCATTCTAGGATGCTTGCAACAAAATCCTTCTTTTAGACTTATAAGGCTAGAACCCACCAAAGCTGGACCTTTTATAGCCAAATGGCTGCAGAAGGAATATCCCCTCCCATTCTGCATTACTTGAATAATAGGAAGCAACAGCATGCTTATGCATGGTTCTGAGAAAACAGTACCAGAAAGTGGAATTAAATAAGACATCTAACAGCAAAAGGAAAACAGCTTACAAACATCGCTGTCACTTCATAATTTAAAAACTCCAAAAAAAAAAACCCCAACCCCCCCCCAAAAAACCTTTACACAAGAGGTCTTATATTGTACCCAAAAGTATTGAATGTGATGAACACGTAGACACCTTCAACTATATTCAGTAATACACTTAGGGCACAGCACATACAAGCCCAAGTCTGAAGGAATAATTGTTGATAGCCTAGTGGCATCATAGCTATCAGCATAACCAGAAAAGGCCCATTTGGATGAATGTGTCTTCAAGTCTGGATTTAAGTACAGCAAATCTGAAAGACAGAACCTTAGCAGCATCCTTCTTGACTCTCCACACCCCACTGTTCCAAAGTAGATACACAAATTGCATAATCACTTAGAATACAGCAGAGTCTTTTACTCATGGAATCAAAATAGAAAGAAACCCAGTGTGGCACTGGAAAAAGGAAATCCAATCGAATATAAAAGTAATTTTCTCATTGTTTATTTATTCGTAGTTTCATAGCTGTTTTATAAGGTTGGTTGATTAACTCTATCAGTCTAATTGGTTTAAGGCTACACAAAATTACATAAATAAAATTGGATTTTCCTGCTATGAGCTTCTATCCTGTGGATTCAAACAGACAAAAAAGGCTAGTTAAACAGAGAATTCAAGATACAGAACAACAATTTCCAGTTTACAAAGCCTTAATATGATTCTGAATGTTAAAAACATTGACAAACCTGCAGCCTACCTGACTTCGCTAGAAGTAAATAGTTTCAGAAGGGCATACATTTTGGCAAGGAGTTCTACCCTTCCTTCCAATGTATTGGAAGGTAGATATAAGAAGATCTCCTATTCTAAAAGGCTGTGCACATGTTCTTTAAAAGAGATCAAGTACATAGAGCATATGGTTTTTAGCTGCCCATATTATAAGGCGGCTTGTGAGGAGATCATTACTCCATTATTTAATAAGATTCTCAGTTTTACTGAAAAAGCTAAGCTTAATTATCTTTTATCTGATGAGAACCCTAGGATTAGGTACCAAGTAGCCAAATTCTCTGTGTTGATACTTAGGCTACAGAAATTGTATTGTCATGAGGTTTAAGTTTTACTAGATTTTATTAGATCATGTTTCATCCTATAAATGTTGTTTATTGTGTAAACTGTAAAACTGATTATATGTTTGGTAAAATGATCATAACAATAAATAAACTAACTAAACTCTGTAAATGTTATAAACAGGTATATTTTACTATTTATGATATTTGTTAATATTTTGTCATTTTCTGTAACAAAAGTTATGTAAAAAAGCTAATTCATTCTTACGAATCATCAGAAAAGGGACTGAATGAAACAGCTATATTATCTATATTAGCATGTACTACTGTGGTCTCTCCATTTCAAAGTGTTGAGGTGGAGAAGATAACACTATCAGATAGCTAGAACACCTTTCCTACAAGGGAAACTGGAGATTATGACATAGAGAGGCAAAAAGAGAAGGGACATGACTGGTGGGTATAGGGTATGAACACTGACTTGGATCCTATGCAGTATGAACAGAGTTATACCGCATGAACAGCAACTGCCCCCCCCCCCCGTACTCTTTTATGCCTCCCAAAATTGTGCTCCCACGGGTCAGTGGTTCTCCATGGTCATCATGGGGGGGTCACAGTGATGGGGAAGAGAAAGAATCAGGCAAAAGTCACCTTTACCCCTTTCACTAACAGAAATGTATACCATGAGTGGAAAGGAAGGTTAGGATCCAAGACATGCTAGAAAATATGAGAGATCCTCCAAACAGATAAATAAGTGGGAACTGGCACTATGTTTAGGACCAAAACTGCAGCTCTGCTTCACACAATGCATAATTAACTCATAGAACTAGCTATCATGTGGTGATGGCTACAACCCCTAGCAACTTTAAAACAGAAACAGATGAATCCATAGAGGAAATACCAATGACCACCAGCCAAAAAAAAAAAAAGGCACTTCCATTTCAGGATTCTTCCCAGGGGTGGCTGATAGGCTATTGTTACAGACAGAATGCTTGGCTTTGACTTTTGTAGAAAGGGCTGAATCTTGTTCTGATCCATTTGCAGGTTATTATGGAGCTAACCAGACTAGATTAGCTCAGAGTCATTGATATTCTCACCCCAAACTCCTGCTTAGATGTAAACCTGATAGGACCTATGAGAGGAAATGTGACTCCAGCATAAGGACTCAACTTTTAGAAGAAGAGAAGAAGAGATTGGATTTATATCCTGCCCTTCACTCACTTAAGAGTCTCAGAGCGGCTTACAAACTCCTTTCCCCACCCCTCCCCACAACAGACACCCTGTGAGGTAGGTGGGGCTGAGAGAACTCTTTCCCAAGCTGTCCTTGAGGGAACAGCTGGTACAGAGCTATGGCTTGCCCAAGGTCATCCAGCCAGGTGCAAGTGGAGGAGTGGGGAATCAAACCCGGTTCTCCCAGATTAGAGTCCACGCACTTAACCACTACACCAAACTGGCACTTTTAGGGTAAAGCTGAGAAGAACCTCCAGTCTGATGCAGCAGATGCTATTAAGGTTGCTGTGCCAATGTTTGCAAAAAAGTCTTATGGGGAGCGGGACCATGGATGGCCCATTGTTCCAGTGCTGACGAGCTGCTTAGGATTTCCCAGCAAGCAAAGGAACTGGAATGGGGAAGACGCTGCCACTGCATCTATGGGATTGTGCTACCCATTCCCAATAAATGCACAAGCTCCAACAAAACACAGCCACTAGGACAGAGGGCAGCATTACATTTCTCTTACACATAACAGAAGACAGCTATTTAGAAAGATTATAATTTTTGTGGAATTTTCTCCATTTTCTAACCTCACCCACAATTAAACCAAAAGCAACTGAAGTCTCTCCCTTGCTTTCTGTCTCTAACATCACCAGCACTCGTTAATCTTTCCTGTCTGCAAAGAGCACATCTATGGACAGGAGCCAATTATGGGCTGCACTCAAGCAGAACTAATCCTATATAAAGGCCTTCTAAATAGAAACTCATCCATTTTGTTCTTATAAAACCTACAGCAGCAGAAAAATCACACAAACACCCAACTGGAAAGAGAACAATCATGACCTTAGAAACACCATACAATCTTAGCAATGCTGGCCACAATTAAGGATTGTGATATACAGTGAAATATTTATTAGAAAATAGCCTGGCCATATTAACAGTGCAAGCTAATTAGCACAAACTGTAGCAATGAAGAGCAGCAGCTTCTCCCCTTCTTTCCAGGAAAGTATATCTTCTTTTTTTTTCAGATCTGATTCCTCAGCTGATTACTACATTCTTGCAGTTCATCTAGCAGGTTCTCCATTGCTGTCACTTCTTCAGCTAGATTGCCAGAAACTTCAACATTTGTTACATCTGCAAAAAGCTGCTACACAGCAAAACAAAACAAAAATTTGTAGCAGGTGCATTATTCTAAGCAAAAGGCAAGGAGACTATCCTCAATACACATTTGCAACATTTTCCATTGCTAGGATTTCTATAACTGCACTGCTCTGATGTCTTTTTGGTTCCTCCATTCCATGCAATACCATTCAAAGATAACATGCTAATGCTGCTCCGGGGACAACAAATAAACAATACTTCTATAAATGAATGTTACCAGTCTACTTAGAACCAGAGCACTTGGATCCAATGGAGTTTTCCCACGTGGAAGGATTTCTGCCAAAAACGTGTGACTTTCTCTTCCTCCCTTTGCAGCCCGATATGCCTCTCAAAATGCTGCTTCTGGGGTCCCCTGTCCCTCAGAACTAGCAATGGGGGCATTATCAGCTGCAGTGGGAGGGAGAAGAGGAGAAAGGCCTATCTGTTGGTAGAAATCCTTCAACTTGTAGAAACACTCTGGTGGATCCAAGCTCCTGTCTTAACACTTTCCAATTTGCAAACTAGAGGAAGCTCAAGAAAACCCAGTGTATTCTGAAAACAACCTCAAACATCACTGACTTAAATGAAAAATGGTGAACAGCTGCAGCTTCAGCTCCCTGCAGCCCGGCTTTTCTTTAACAATGATTCTCAGAGGCCATCTCAATGTTCACATTTATAGCCACTTTCTTATTGACCAAACAGGCATTTCTATTGCTATACTTGAACTGTGGAAAAATCAGCTGCCATTTCTCTTTCCTTTATCTGTGCCATTTCAAAATTACTCCCTCTATTACCTTATCTGCCTGACTATCTGGACAAATATTTTATCCTTAGGTCCCTTCCACACGAGCGAGATAATCCGGAGGGGAATCAAGGCTATTTTGCCCCGGAGCAATTTGTCCCACAGTTGCGCGATCACACAGGTCTGTGGACCTGGCAGCGCAACTCGCCGCTGAGTGATCAGATGCAACCGTGGGTGAGTTATTTTTTTTGTGGTTGGTTTCCGATTTGCTTAAACGGGGGATTGATGAATCATCTCTCCAACCTAAGAGCTTTCGATGATGTGCACACTGAGAAGAGGGAAAAAAACAACAGCATGGCGTTTGGCATCCCTGAGGCCACAACTTTGCGCTGGCGTGATCACATGGGGGAAGTCCGACTCTGGCCCACAGCAAACCGTTTGATAAAGCATTTTCACTAGTAGTTTTTTTACTCTGGTTCCCCGCCAGATCAAAACGGCTTGTGATGGCTTGACGACGGTTGTGGGGCTGTTTCCCAGATGTGCTGGTGTAATCACACCGCTTTAATCCACCGGTGAATCGTCCCTCTCACGCGGCAAATGGGTACGTATGATCGCACCCTTAGAGTTTCAACATCAGGTTCCTGTTCATAGGGAGATCATGCTGAAATCTGCAGTAACCAGCTATATGTTGTGGATTATGGGATCTTCCAGATCACTGAAGATTGGACCAAGACATTAGACTCTGAAGGGTTCTGAAAGAGATCTGACAGAGATCTAGCTCCAATCTAGAATGATCCTGTTCATAAGCCAATGTCACTGGCATGCACTAGCGCATTTAAACTCCAAAGTTGGCCCAGGTCTGAATAGCAGAAACCAGACTCTCTCCATTGCTGCCTCTTCCTTTGATGATTTTGCAGAAGCAACAGTGATAATGGAAAGGACATAATGCCTGCTATTAAGGATGCAGCCTGTATCTCATGGTGCCATTTTAGGCGAAAATGAAAAAAATGGCCGTATGAGAACACTGCCGATGGCAAAGGGACCCGTTACTTCTATGGATAACATCTCTTATGTTTCAGAGACTCCTTCATTTACCTTGGCTTTGGCTGTCAAACTACGCAAGTTGAGTCGAGCTGAAGAGAGTATCTGCAATGCTTCCTGGTGATTAGATTTGGTTTTGCTGCATCTTATTGCCACTGCAAGTTGAAGTTTTAAAACAAATGTTCCATGGTTATTACAGTGATAGCACATCCACCATACTTAGCTTTCAGTCAATTCTTTTCAGATGAAAAATCTCTTCAATTAAAAGCTCCTAGATACTTGTAGGCATACAAATGTTTAAAGTTATGACAATTATAAGTTATGTATTTTAAACTGAATAACACATTACTGTCATCACAAAACATTTTCCTCTTTTTGTAAAAACCGCCCTCAGTGGGGCTTATAGCTTACACCCTGTGTCCTCAGATTCATCACCCTCACTTCATATCACTGGCTTGTGATGGTGGGTGATGTGGAAAAGTAGAACATAGTAACATCACAACACGAGGTTACGTTCTATGAATCTTACAGAGGAGAAGGAACTAAATGCATTACAACTGTTTCAGGACTTCAGTTTACCACAGCATCTAATAATGTGCTATTCCATGTTTTCATGATGACACAGGAAACAGCCGCTAAGCCACACAATGCCCATGATTTGATACAATCTCTACAATGATCTCGTGTCGAAGACCAGCACTGTGTCATGCTAGCTTTCAGATTTTTCAGTTCTCCCTGCTATGAAATTACAATGGCACAACTCTAAGAAGGAAAAGATGGTTCTGTAATTTCAGCAAGTAATTTCCCATAAACACTCACTAATAATAAACCCAGCCTTTTATACAGCCATAAGCCAGTACTTCAAGGGCAGCTCATTGGAGCACCATTTATTATTTATTTTTATTTCCCCACTTCATTTATACTCCGTCTTTGTCCCCAGTGGGAATCCAAAGTGGCCGACATTGTTTTCTTCTTCTCTATTTATCCTCACAAGAATCTGGTAAGCTAGGTTATGTTGAGAGTATGTTACTAGCCCAAGGTCTCCCAGCAAGTGTCAAGACACAGAAGGAATTCAAACCTGGGTCTCCCTAACCTTTTTGAGTCTTTGGACATGTCTGAAATTTTAAGAGAGGTAGTGGGCACCAAACCCCAAATGGCTTCCGCAGGAGGCAGAGTACCTCCCTTCTCACTTTACAAAAGAATTATATAAGAAGAATACAAAGAGACAAAGGAAATCCCAGGGAGGAGGAAGGGAGAAACAGAAGGGGGAATAAAAAGAAGGAAAGCCTGAAGAGAGAATGGAACCCTATACTGGCTAAGGAAAGCCTGGATGCTTACCAGTCGTCCTGATCCTCCAGTGGCTGCAGCTGTTATTGTGGGCTATAGAAAACCCTTTCATCTGAATGAGGCCAGCCAATTACAAGTCCTGCCTTACAATAGTTCTGCTCACTTGCTGAAAAGCCTAGTGGGCTTCAGAAGAAATACTAGTGGATGCCACAAAAGGGAACCCTGCTCTAGCCACTACACCATGCTGGCTCTCAAACATGAATATACAATCTTGGTACAACATCTCCATGTAACTGCTCACTAACCATGAAGAAAAAATATATACAGGAGATCCCTCAGCAGATCCTATGGAAGTTGTCATACCTTAATGGTTGGACCAAACTCAGCAGAATCTAAAAAGCCCTATTGGTATAGTGGTTAAGTGTGTGGACTCTAATCTGAGAGAACCGGGTTTGATTCCCCACTCCTCTATTTGCAGCTGCTGGATGACCTTGGGCAAGCCATAGTTCTGACAGAGCTGTTCCCTCAAGGACAGTTCTGGAAAGAGCTCTCTCAGCCCCACCTACCTCACAGGGTGTCTGTTGTGGGGAAGAGAAGGGAAAGGAGTTTGTAAGCGACTCTGAGTGAAGGGCGGGGGTATAAATCCAATCTCTTCTTCTTCTACCAAACAAGGCTGAGATCAGTAGGGAGCTTGGAAAAATAATACTATCATTCCTCCATAAAACAACTTGTTCCTAATTACGAAAAAAGTCTCATATTTTCTGTTCTCCAACACTTCTCTGGGGGGTGCTGCTTTTATAGTGAACATTTATAGATTGCATGTTGCTTTTAGGTTCTGCCATCTTTTAGAACTGACAACAGGCTCCTCTTCAAAAATTTCACAAGAATAATTTGACTACTTCAGATACACTGTGTGGGATTGCTAAAGAAAGATGGGGAGATGGCACAGAAGCTCAATGATTTTTTTGCTTCTGTATTCATTCAAGTGTGGGGCATGTACCCAGGCCACAGACCTTATTTTCAGGAAGGGAGTCTGAAGAACTGAGCCAAACTGAGGTGACCAGAGGTAAAGTTCTAGACCAACCGGGGAAATTAAAAACCGAAAAGTCTCCAGGTCCTGAAGACACACACCCAAGAGTTTTTAAGGAACTCAGATGTGAGGTTGTTGATCTACTAACCCATATATATAACCTATCATTAAATTCAGCCACTGTATCGGAAGACTGGAGAGTAACAAATGTTACACTAATTTGTAAAAAGGGATCCAGATGGGAACTAGGAATTTATAGGCCAGTCAGCCTCCCAGGCAAATTAGCACAAACTTTAATCAAATATAGACTGACTAGGCATGTAGAAGGACAAAACCTGCTGAGGGAAAATCAGCATGGCTTCTGCAAAGGAAAAGTCCTGCCTCACCAACCTTTGGGAGTTCTGTAGAAAGTGAACAAGCATGTAGACAATGGTTACCTGGTAGTCATTATATATCTGGACTTCCAAAAGGCTTTTGACAAGGTACACCATCAAAAACAATTGAGTAAACAGTCATGGGATAAGAGGATGGGTTCTCTTATGGATTAAAAACTGGTTAAGTGACAGGAAGCAAAGAGTGGGAATCAATGGACAGTTCTCACAATGGAGGGAAGTAAGAAGTGAGATCCCACAAGGATCGATATCGGGGCTGGTATTGTTTAATTTATTCATAAATGATCTGAAACTGGGGTGATTAGAGTAGTGGCCAAATTTGCAGATGACACAAAATTATTCAAGATGGTGAAAACCAAGGCTGACTGTGAAGAGCTCCAAGAGGATCTCCATGAGAGCCAGTCAGGTGTAGTGGATAAGTGCACGGACTCTAATCTGGGAGAACTGAGTTTGATTCCCCACTCCTCCACATGCACCTGCTGGTGACCTTGGGCAAGCCGTAGTTCTGGCACAGCTGTTCTTGAAAAAGAGCAGTTTCTTTCAGAGCTCTCTCAGCCCCACCTACCGCACAGGGTGTCTGTTGTGGGGAGGGGAAGGGAAAGGAGTTTGTAAGCCACTCTAAGACTCCCTTGGGTAGTGAAGGGTGCGGTATAAATCCAATCTCTTCTCTTCTTTTATATGAACTGGGTGAGCGGACAACAATGTAGCAAATGAAGTTCAATGTTGGTAAGTGTAAGGTGACAAAAAAATCCCAACTTCAAGTATAGGCTAATGGGGTCTGAACTTACTGAGACGGAAAAAGATCTTGGGGTTGTAGTGGATAGCTCAATGGAAGTGTCAACCCAGTGAAAAAGGCAAACTTTATGCTAGGGATTATTAGGAAAGGGACTGAGAATAAAACAGCTGATATTGTAATGCCCCTGTATAGATCCTACGGTGCAGCCTCATTTGGAATACTGTGTACGGTTCTGGTCACCATATCTCCAAAAGGACGCTGCAGAGTTGGAAAAAGTCTAGAGGAGGGCAACCAAGATGATTAGGGGGTTGCAGCACCTTCCCTATGAGGAAAGGCTGAAGAGCCTGGGACTTCTCAATTTAGAAGAGATGACTAAGGATGGACATGATAGAGGTTTAAAAATTATGCATGGGGAGGAGAGTCCACAAAGAGAAATTTTTCTCCCTTTCCCAAAATACTAGAACTTGAGGGAGCCCAATGAAACTGATGGGCAGTAGGTTCAGGACGAACAAAAGAAAATATTCCTTTATACAGACAGTCATTAAAATATGGAATTCGCTGCCAGAGGTTGTAATGATGACCCCAGGAATAAAAAGCTTTAAACAGGGATTAGATCGATTTATGAAGGATAAATCTATCAATGGGTACTAGCCATGGTGCCTGAGGGGAACCTCCACATTCAGAGGCACTAATCTCTGAATCTCAGAGCCAGAGGTAACATCTATGCCCTGTTGTTGGTTGTCCAGAGGAACTGGTTGGCCACTGTGTAAGCCAGGATGCTGGACTAGATGGCTCATTGGTCTGATCCAGCAGGGCTCTTCTTATATTCTTAAGTACAACACCCACCATGACTGTTTAACATTTGTGGATTACATTAGTGGTTAGTAGGCATGATTGTTGATGAATTCATGCAGATCATACCATGTGCAAGCTCTATAGCATCCTTTGCCACTTCCTTAAAAGACAGAATATTTTTGTCCCAGTCCCTTGATTGTATTTCACATTTGTATGCTTTGGTGAGGTACTGCAGTGCCTGCAAAACAGAAATACAGAATGGTTTCAATTGGGCTTTATGCTATACAAAAAAGCAAAGTCACTCTCTAAAATAATCATACTGAATCTGCAATAGGTTAGTTCCTTGGAGTCAAGATGGTTTCCTCTCCTACAACTATATTCTACAGCTGCAGCACAGATGTTTTTTTGCTGTTATTGCTTCTCAAGTGTGACAGACCTGTAAGTAACACGTGTTTAAAAGACAATTCTTTACCTTTTAAAAAATCTGTCTAGACAGATGGATGTGACCCACATTTTCCTAGGTCACAATGATTAAATGCATATGAAAGCAGGAATACACTAGTATTTTAATATTTTGAGCCATTCCACATCTAAGGAATGTAAACCTCAATAAATTGCTCAAATGTATAGAAGGACTAAATGCCAGTTTTATTCTCTCTTGGTTCCTCAACATGGAAAGAAAAACAGAAATAGAGAAAATAAAAAGGCAATTGCCCAAAAACTAAGCAGAAGCAAATGAACCAAAGCAACAGGACAAAAAAAAAAACACACCTCACATTTTGTTAAAAAAAATTATTTAAGCTCACAAGTCACAAAAACATTGATATCACAGAGATTTTAAAATAAATTTTCCAAAGAAAACTCATGGAATCACAATGCTGAACTTTGGCTGCTTCATAAGAAAGTGGTGGTCAAAGACGTGCATGCTTGTTTCTGATTGGGAACTAAAAAGAGACTGTAGAACCTGCATAGCCTCAACTGTGCCAGGTTTCTTGATTCAGGGCTTGCTTCCATGGATTTATTTTTTATTTTTTGGTTCTACACATCCAGCATAGAACTACCCATCCTAGCAACTGAGATCTGCTGTGAATGTCTCCATTTAAAGTTGCCTTTTTAATGCTATGAATTCTTTCTCAGGAAACTGAGGTTCTAGAATCCCTTTTCCAAGGAGATTTCTTTGTTCCAGGATTTTCGGAAGCTTACTTATTTGGTATATTTTCATGCCCTCTTTCCATTTGGAAATGTCACCGTTACAACATGGCAATAAAAACTTTAAGACTGAAAGAGTAGAAAAAAATCCGGAGAGAGAAGACTTCAGAAATTCAGATAAAAAGCTCTTCTAGAATTAAAAAAAAAACTTTAATGGGTAAGTAAGGCTTGCAGTGAAGAGACCATTTACAAAAAGGTAAGATGTTCCAGTGAACAAGAAAGTCTCAGGCAGGTAGCCCTGTTGGTCTGCAGTAGAAGAGCTAGATTCAAGTCCAGTGGCACCTCAGAGACCAAAAAGGTTTCCAAGGTATAAATTTTCGGCAGTCAAAGCTCCCTTTGTCAGTTACCACAGAACAAGAGTGACTCCTGAGAAAGCCTTTGTGTGGGTCTCCATTTATGACACTGCACGTTCCTACAACAGATCTTCTTCAGCTAATCTGTCAACTGTTCAGTACATGTTAGTTTTAATATTTGTATAATCTCTCTGCAGTTTCAAGTCTCAGCTGGTTGGTATTTTTTATGTCGTACACTGCTCTGAGTACTTTCTGACATAAAACCTGTTCATAAATATCAGAAACAGAATGAAGTCCACAGCTATGTCACCCATCTGACTGCTTGTTACTTAGGGGTATTGAAAAAGATCATCTGGGTCTTATAATACAAATTGTTGGGGGTACGGTGAGGTATACATGTTTTCACTCATCTCCACACAGGGCCATGGCCACCTGAAGCTTTCAGGTTTTCCTAGTGGTTGAGGTTATAAATCACCTCTATTTCTGTGGATTGTTGGTATGATCCTAAAGAACATGCTATCAGTAAACTGGAGAGTTGCAGTAATGCTGCTGGCAATGAGGTCACAGGGATCTGAGAAGCATGTCATCAGAAAGTGAAGTTAACACAATACAAGCAATATACTGAGAATAATTCATATTCCAGCATTTTACACTCTATTTTTGATATTAAATATTAAAACCCAGAAGAAAATTATAACAATCATATGTCAAATATATACATTCAGGGCTTTTTTTGTAGAAAAAGCCAAGCAGGAACTCGTTAGCATAATAGGCCACACCCAACAGCAGAAACTCGTTAGCATATTAGGCCACACCACTGACAGCACAGCTTATTAGCATATTAGGCAACACCCCCATGTTACCAGAGGAGTGGTCATCCAGCCACACCTACCTTTTGCTTCTTATTCTGTTTACCTTGTTTGTTGTCAAAACCCAGGGCTTTTTTTGTAGCAGGAATTAATTTGCACATTAGGCCAGATACCCCTAATGTAGCCAGTCCTAATGAGTTTCTGCTGTTGGATATGGCCTGTTATGCTAATGAGTTCCTGCTGGGTGTGGCCTGCTCAGGAGCCAGCTGGAACTCCGTTCCTGTGCGTTCCTGCCCAAAAATAGCCCTGTATACATTAAAAAACTGGGCCAAGACCATGAAGGTTAACAGGTTTTTAGGCGCTTCCTGAGATAAAGCGAAATGCAGCTAGGGAAGATGAAAGCCAAAGTAGACATGTTGTGGTAACTATGCATATCCGCACCATCCATGCATAAAGTGGCTTTTCTTAGCTTTACACAAGGAGCATGTGGATCTAAACCTCCTCCTTGTGTTGCCTAGAAAATGTTCAATTTCTTGAAGCTCTTTTCTCACCTCTGATACTGAAAGTAACCTCTGCTGGGGAGGAAAAAAATGTGTCTGGAGCAAAGGAGCACAGCAAGGCAAGGTCTGTGCGTGGGAGGGGGGAGAGGCTTAGTAGCCCTTTCTTGTACACATGCTCCTTTTCATGGAAATTACAGCATCCCTCCCCACACCAGTCATACGTGAATGGAGCAGATCTGTGAATAAATTCATATGGCTGTTGACAGGTCTAGTTCAGCCTCAAGGTGAATACCAGAAAGAGCTTCATGACAAGATGATGGATTTAGGCTGCATGATATGCTGCTCCTCTGAAAAAAAAGATGAACTGTAGACTGCACATAAGCAGCATTTTAAAAAATACCCAGAGATTTCTAGAAGCACTCTGAAGGGAGTAAGCTGTTGCAGAAAGATGGCCGGAGATAACTGAACAAGCTCTTTCCATTACCACATACACAATTTTCTGTAAGCTACAAACATTACTTTTTATATTGAGAGTTTGATACCTCTTTCACATGCTGTGACTTTTATGAAAAATTGCCACAAGATAGCTTGCTTTGCTTTAATAGCTGAAGTGGACATCAGATAACCTTGGGCTGCAGAGCAAAGATGAAATGCTTCCTTGTTGTCTTTCTAGCTGTCTTCAGCAAAATGAAAGCAAATACTGCAAAATACCTACTGGGTGTTGACCTTACAGAAATGGAACCTGGGATAAATCTTTGACTTCCAGCCACATTCCAATACTGCTTACAATATAAAGTGTTCTGAAACACGCTTGTGAGTTAAGGCACCTGTGTGCCTTAATAAGGAGACAGACCAAAATGGCCATCAGCTAGTTTTTAGAGGATGCTTAGAGCCTTTGTGTTGTTTGTAAAGAACACTGGACTATGTGTACTTTGGTCAAATGCAGCAAAGCGCTTCTTTTGTTAAGCAATAATGAATGTTTTATTATGTTATTCTCTAGAGATGCTTTTGCCAGGTCCTTAGCTTTCAGAATTCAGTTTTTCTCCAGGGTTCCATACACAAAGGAAGGCATTTAGCATGCATACTACACCCATTCTGCAGACACTCCATGGACTGCCCATCAGTTACTGGGTTCAATTCATGGTACTGACTGTTGCATACAAAAGCTTTCATGGCTTCACACCCTCTTATCTGCAGGACCACTTCTCCTCTTATGCTCCACCATAACAACTTTGCTCATCTGATCAAGGCCTTCTGCAGGTACCACCCTGCAAATAGGCAAGATGAATGACAGCCTATATACATGCATATGCTGCAGTTGCCCCTGCATTGCAGAATGGCCTGCCTGAGGAGGCCAGGAAGGCTCCCACGCTTCTGTCATTCCACAAACTATGTAAAACAGAATGGATCAGAAGTACATTCTTTATCAAAGTAACAGGGCTATATGAATGGGACTGTGGACAATGTATAGCATGTATTATCTGTGTGCTGTGTATATTATGTTACTCTCACTGCATCCTTTTCAACTTAGATAACACCATTTTCTGCATTGTTTAACATTTCATGTCTAGTACTTATGCTTTCTTTCAGATTTCTGAAGTCCCAGTCCTTTTACGTTACTTATTAGATGTCTCATCCTACTGATTTCATTGACTCGCGTGGTATAATCCACCTTGAGTCTCAGTGATAAAGGTGGACTATAAACAATATCCAGGTGAAACAAGGGGAGGGCACAGGATGGTCAGTGGTCAGATACTTGTTCTTATTAGAGGAAGTTGTGTTACAGTAGTATTAATAATGTTATTTACTAGGAGGAAACAAGATACAAATCTAGTAAACAAAAATATGACTCTTTTTGTCTAATATGATTACTGTGACAACTGCAGACTAATATTATGCAGGTTTTTGCAGGACCAAGTCCCACTAAACTCATCATGGTTTATTCTAGGTAAATCTGCATACCACTGCAGCCTATGTGTCATACTGAAATAAGACTGAAAATTCCAATAATACTATTTAATGTAACTGAATATCTAAAATGTATCATTACTCCTTAATAGGGCATTTATTTTCTGAGTGCTTTCGATCTCTCTAATACAGGAGTTTGTTCTGCTTCTCTATGATAATATGGATGTCCACAACAGTGTCTCAGCCTAGTAAATAAACCTTAATTTTCTTTGACAATGCTGATTGTTCCTATTTTCATTTAGATTCCCCCCCACCCTTATTTCTTAAACTGGTAGAAACTAAACCTTTGGGTATCTTAGGGTGCTAGCTTGCAGCTCTGTTTTCCAATAATGAGCATATTTTTAATTGCTGTTTTCACTAAAGAATGAAGGCATTTGTTCTTTAAAATTTCATAAATATATAAAATAGTAGATCTGTGTGTTAGATCAAAAAGATGCCCTTCTGTGAATGAAAGTCGCCCTCTCCTTGGGCAAGGGTGGACAAGGGATTTTTGCAACTGTTCCAATAAGCTGTAGCATTCTGTGCTGCAGAGTTTACTGTTCTCAAGAGTCCACTGAACAGGCAGCTTTGTTGCTGGCACAAGGGGGTGCAGGTAGTAGGAAAGATCTATTCCGCCAGCAGAGCTTTGCTCACAGGTTTGGATCCACCAGAGATTTCTGCAGAAGGAAGGAACTTCCACCTGTGGGAAGAGGGACCTCCCCATCTCCCCTTCCTACTGCAGCCCCACATGCTCTCAAATGCTATTCCTGGGGGAAAGGGGACTCTCAGGAACAGCTCTGGGAAAGAGAATCAGCAAAAATCAACTCTACCATCTTTTCATGGATACCTCTCAGCTGGGTTCAAGCCACATTTTTTCAATCCAACCCAAAATATTTCATGTTCATAAACAACTAGAGCAAGTTCATATCAGATAAGTATTGAATATTTTCAACAACAGTTCCAATTCCCCCACCCCTGGAAAACAATACCCATCATTTCCCCATGATTTCAGTTTCCAGAATTTTAAAATCTCAAATGTATTCTTCCTGGAAGATGAAGTGTGGCTTTGAGGCATGGATGGATATCTGGTTTCAGTAAGAGAGTTTGTCTGGAATGAGTTAACATTTGACCAATGTTTGGTCTTTTATAGCACAGATTACTGCACACACACCAGGGCAACATAATTAATTAAAAAAATATTTGATCTCAACAATCTATATAGCTGCACTCGAAAAGCTAAGAAATGCAACATAGCCTGACTAGCTATCAACCACTGCACTTTAATGCTTCCAAAATGTAAAACAAGAATCACAAAATTCAATGTAAACATCTCATACAAAGGACACTCACACTATATTATCAAACCCACAACACATACCCACGATAAAACACACATACATCTTCAACATTACCTAAAAGAGGAAGGATATTATAGAGTGCTCAGAACATGTTGGCGCTTGGACAGAGATTGTCAACTAGGCACCATTAGTATGTGGGGTCCCTCAAGGGGCAAACTGCTCTCTGATGTATTTAACACCTATATGCGCCCCCTCGCCCAACTGCTGTGGAGTTTCAGGCTGGGATGTCAACAGTATGCTGATGACCCCCAGCTATAACTGTTGATGGGTTTGCTGGATGCATACTGCCCCAGCAAACCCAGCTGCGAGTTTGAAGGCTGTGGTGGGATGGTTGAAGCAGAGCCGGCTGAGACTGAATCCTGCTAAGACGGAGGTTCTGTGGCTGGGAAGGGGAGACTCAGGGTTGGTGTGCCGTCTCCCGTCTCTTGACAGTGTGTCCTTGACACCAGCATCAACCATCAAGAGCCTGCGTGTGATTCTGGATGCCTCTATCACAAATGTTGCCATAATGGCGTTTTACCAGCTTTGCCAGATCCAGCAACTGGCCACCTTACCTGTCTTGCTCTGACCTAGCCAGAGTAATCCATGCAATGGTCACCTCTAGATTGGACTACTGTAACTTCCTCTATGTAGGGCTACCCTTGAGACTGACTGGAAACTCCCACTGATCCAGAATGCAGCAGCGCAGGTCCTCATGGGAACTCCACATATGGCACATATCCAACCTGTGCTCTGTGAGCTACACTGGCTTCCGGTGGAGTACCGGATCTGGTTCAAGGTTATGGCATTGACCTTTAAGGCCCTTAATGCTCAGGGCCCCATGTATCTTTGGGACCGCCTCTCCTGGTAAACCCCCCCAAAAGTGTTACATTTGGCTGATAAGAACCTGCTGGTGGTCCCCAGCCTGAGACATCCAGCTGTCCTTGACCAGGGCCAGGGCATTCTTGGCCCTGGCCCCAACCTGGTGGAACTCTCTACCAAATAACATCCATGCACGGTGGGACTTAATGCAGCTCTGCAGGGCATGCAAGGCAGAGATGCTCTGACATTCGTTTGGTTGAAGACAGTGACAGTTTTCCATCTGGCTGGCACTCCTGTTTCTCCTGCTTCCCCCCCCCCGCCCCCAAGAGGCAGTGGCATATTTTTTAAAGCAGTTTCATCACCATCACAATGGATATACGTTTTTTGGTGTACTATAGTATGAATTTAAATATGATTTGATTATGTATATCTTTCTCTCTCTTTCTCTCTCTCTATATATATTGGGGGGTTGCATTTGTATGTATGCGTGCGTCTGTGCCCATGCCTGGGAGTCATGGTGACCTCTGGTGACTCCTACTGGGGCATGGAGAATGTTCAGAGAAGTGGCTTGATAGCCTGCCACTGCCTCCCAGCCTTGGTATTCTTTGGAGGTCTCCCATCCAAATACTTGCCAGGGTTTGGAGGAAGAGAAAAAAGATGAAGAATTTGGATTTATACCCTGTCCTTCACTCGGGAGTCTCAGAGTGTCTTACAATCTCCTTCTCTTCCTCTCCCCACCACAGACACCCTGTTAAGTAGGTAGGGCTGAGAGAGCTCTGAGAGAACTGCTCTTGAGAGAACAGCTCTGAGAGAACTGTGATTGACCCAAGGTCACCCAGCTGGCTGCATGTAGAGGAGTGGGGAACACGGTTTTCCAGATTACAATCCACTGGCTCTTAACCACTACACCAAGCTGGCTCTCAAGATCTGATGAGATTGGGCTTGCCTGGGCTATCTAGGTTAGGGTTATGTCTTATTATATTGATGTGCACTGCCCTGATCCCTGTTCCATAGGGAAGAGTGGTTTTACAAATTGAATTAAATAAATAAACAATACAATACAATATACGAACAATACCTCAACAAACTCTGCCTACACACACACAACACACACACACATATATAGCAGAGTTAATTTGCAACTGCTGGTAGCTGAATCAATTGCAAGTTATGTTGTATTTCTTGGCTTGTCATGTCTGAGTTGCAACTTAGAAGCTGTTTTTTGTTTATTGTATTACATCTACAGACCAGCTATGACACATGGTTAAAATCACTGATAATAGATTTATATTTATATTATATTTATAACAAGGTCAAAGGGTTAGGATGTTGTAATTAAATCTTGGGGTGTAGGAATTTTGTTCTTAAGGGATGACTACTTGTCCACTGTGTCAGATTAGCATTTGGTTACACATCATATTGGGATATGTCTACTGCATTCAAAACTGAAAACAAAGCTTAATGTTCAGTGCTAAGGATTCAATGAAAGGTCACAGTGCCAAACATTTTTAAAAGTATGATGTCACTGAATGCTCACAAACATTCCAATTGCTGGTGATAGACAGAGGTCAGTACAAGAATGTTGTCAAACAATTCTGCCAAACAACTATGGCTGGAAAAATTCGAGGCCAGGAAGAGCTTTGTACTGTTGGAGCACATAGTGATTTGAACAAAATATTTTGTGCCATTATCAGTTGAGATTTTCTCCTACCCTCAACCTTCATTCTCACTCACAGGTAGAAGCAAATACACAAAATAAATAAGGAGACCATAGGTTGGATCCAGAGCTTATTAGGTTTGCGCCAGGATCCCTGATATTCTCAGCTCCTCTCTCCTTACAGCAGACATTCCAATTCTAGGAAAGTTTATTCCTGGGGTTGCAGAACCCATAAGGAGTAATAGCCATGCAGGTCGAGAGGTTGCAGCGGGGAAGGCAAAAAATTGTTCAGTTCTGTCAGCCGAGCTCCATTCATGTGATAGACAGAAGAGAGCGATTGTGCCCTGTTCTCACTCGGGCCTCTTGACTCACATGGTTATTATTCCACATGGGTCCTGCAACTCTAGGAATAAGCTTTCCCAGGATTAGAAATGGCTGCTGAAGGGGCAGAGGACCTAGGAAGACCAATGGCCAGCAGTACTTACTACTGAACTACTGAGAGATCCAAACCCATGACTGGTTCTGTCAGTAGATGACATCCATAATATCCAATGCATAGGACTTCCATCTCCATACTTCTATTCACCACGCAAGAGCACTGTTTCCAAGTCACCAAGAACACTGACCGCTTAACATTTTCAGGTTCGAACACAGATCTGCCAATGAATATTGCATGGATATTTGAAAGTGAAACCACCACTGAATGCAGCCCATCTGGCAACAGCTAAATGAGTAATACAGCATTAGTAGCTCTAGCAGTATTTAGTGACATACCCAGGAAGGTATATGGGGAAGGGTGCTAGTCCATAATGAAGAATGTAAGAAGGACTACTTTTTAATTTTTGCAAGTGCACGTGGGGAACTGTGAGAAATTGTACTCCATTGCCACAGGTTCCAACTCCAGCCCCATCTCCTCTAGTTCCCTTGGGTAGCTTCAGCCTCACATATTCTTGTATTATTCACTAGACTCCTTGCTCCAAGTTTGCTTCCTGTGTCTTTTGGCATTGTTAAGGGCAAGAACAGACTGCAGATTCCCCAGGTTCAAATGGGGCATGAGCTGAAGGGCAAGGGAACAAAGGGCTCCTGGCCTGTGTGGCTCTTCACCTGGGGTGTACAGCTGAAGCCCTGCCATTTTACGTAATGAGTGCAAGAAGGTCCCCCACTATTGGTGAGAGACAGCTACACCTGTTACATACCTGGAAACCAGGAACGGTACTGATACAGAACAATACCTGTTGGACAATGCAAACACATATCACAACTGTAGCCCTGGACTTGCTGTGAGCTTCTCTGTGGACACCAGCATATTGAATGTGGAGTGCTTGTGGGGCATCTTTGTGGTTCTGGGGGCAATCTTTACATGGAGCAGGATGTTTCATGAACATGCTATGTTAGTGCAGATAGCAGCTGTTAGATGTGTGTGGGAAATTTTCAAAGAGGGCCAGTATCTGGAAGGATTATTGCTCCCTATTTATGTAGCATCCTGAGTAGGGATGGGCATTAACTGGCTGAAAAACTAAAGTTCATCATGAATTTTTGTCAGTTCATGGTTTGCAAAGCAATCTTTGCAAACTGAAGAACCGCCATGAACTTTGAAGAATTTTGATAAAGTTTTTGGTGATTCATGAAGAGCAGGGGTTTCCTCAAGGAGCAGAAAACAGGGTTTAAATGGCTCAGAGCCATTTAACAGTGAGCAAAACACCATAACACGGTTAGTATCAGGAACTAGATGGAATATTCATATTGCTCTCATACTCCCCCCCCCATTTTAAAGCATTTTTATTGAAGAAAGAATTTTATAACTATACTACACTGCCAAAATCAGTTAATAATATAAACAAACAAAACTTCACAAGCATGTTTTATCTTCGAATCTTCTCCTTCCTTTTCCCTCTTCTTTCTTCTCCCAAACTTATTACTGAATAATATTGTTTAAGTTTTCAAACAATCTCAGTTCATTATAGTAATTTACAGTATATTAACAGATTGATCTTGAACTAAATTATACTTATAATTAATCTCAGTCCTTGGAGGCCTCAAAGGTCAGGAGGGTAGGAAACCTCCTTCCAGGGACCGATTGGTCCTGGGGGGATATACCCAGAGCTTCGCCAATCCCACCACTCATTCTGTAGTTACTCCATTGGATGTCCATTAGTTATGTGGCTTAATTCAGGGTATTGGCTATCACAAACAAAGCCCTTCACACCTGCAGGGCTGCCCCTCTCCCTATGCTCCACCATGACAGCTTCACTCATCTGAGCAGAGACTTCTGCAAGTGCCATCCTGTAAATGGGCAAAATCAGCAACTATCTGTACCTGTGCATTCTCCGTAGTGGCCCCCAACTTATGGAATGGCTTGTCTGATGAGGTTAGGAAGACTCCCACTATCCTGGCTTTCTTCAAACTACACAGAACTGAATTATTCAGGAGGGCTTTTTCATATAGGTAATAGGGCTTTACTGTAATGAAATCATAGAGAAAGATGCTCCGGTAAAGGGACTGTGGACTGTTTGTTACTGTAAATATGCTCCTACTATGCAAGTTCTGCATCAGTTAATGTGTTACATTTAAATGCTTGTACTTTGTTTCAGCTCTGTTTCAGATGTCTGCTTGTTTTCAGATTTCTGCAGTCCAAACTGTATTGCCTTGTTTATTCGATGTCCTATCCCACTGATCGTATTGACTTACACTGTGTAATCCACCTTGGATCTCAGTGAGAAAGATAGGCTATAATGATGTAAACAAATAAAATCAATACATTTATAATGTGAAATTAGTATTAAATAAATAATGGAAAGGTATGATAGCAATATGCTGTATTTCTAGATTCAAGACTCAGAAATGCTTGTATTACCAACTTTCTAAAGACATAACATTCCTGGAAACAGGCCAGGCAATGGAAGATATTCCTTTGTCTCTTAGGAACTATAAAGCAGCTAATGGACCAAGGACTGGGACAATGAGAATTCACAGCAGCCTCCACTGACAGGGCATATAAAACTACCTGTTGCCTCCTCTGGAGGTAGGTGTGAAATTCACAAAAGAATGCAAGACAGTACATAAAGATTTTAAATGTGCCAAATCAACAAAAATTCTAGGCTGAGCTTACAAGGCAAACAAAAAGGCACAGTAATTAATAAAATCTTTATCTTACCTTCCTGACGAATATCCTGTCTGCCTCCCTCACCTTTTTCACTGTCTATCTTTTCTAATCTTACTTGCTCAATTCTCTTTTCATCTTCTGCATTCCCTTGAGTGCCTTCCCCTGGCATATTTACAAGCCTCTCATCTTTTCTTGCCTTATCAGTCTTCCACTCACTCTCACCCTTTATGCTTGAATCCGGCATCTCCATATGTTTCTTTATTTTGATGGGGGATACCATATAACTGACTTCCCCTGATACCTGCAGTGCAACATTTATCTATCAGCAGATAGTGTTGTAGGAGCAGACTGACCTTGCAAAACGGCTTAATTGTTGTTCCCTCACTTGGTTTAACAGTGACATTGCACTGGATGGTAATAATTTGATAACTGAAAACATTCTTTTCTACTGAAAACTGTTGCTACAGCTCCAGAATCTAAATATCTAGTTCTAAAACAATGCTTTGGACACTAGATTTACGAAGAAAAACTAATTTTTTAAATCAATTTATGTAAGTCAAATGACTTAAAAGGAATGTTTATAATGTCAGAATTTCTATTTTATGCAGGCTTAAAAGTAAACATGGGTGTAGTTAATTTTTCTGAGTTGTGTCCTAAGATTTGCTTAAATGAATTAAGTAGATCTCACTTTTTCTGGATGGTATGGGTCTCACATAAGCAGGCCTTAGGCTTGTGCTCTCCCACTTCGTCTCCTACCCTAACATGTCCTTATTCCCTCAGGAACTTTTTAGTTCAAGACAAACCAGGGCTTTTTATGTTTCTGTTTCATCTGGGCAAACTGTGATTTATGTAAATCATATGACCAAACTGTGGTTTCTAATTCTGGTTTATAGGCATACCAGCCTGGAACCAGGAAACCCAAGCATGTAAGAGAGTTCTTGAATCCAAAGCTCATTTATGAAAAACTAAGCAATGGATTGGGATTATATCAGCATAGAGAATCTCAGGACTCTCAAGGGGTCAAGTTTTCCTCTTCTAATGCCTCAAACTTGGACATTCTTCTTGAGATACATCTCCTCCCTTTGTTTATATCCCTTTTGTCCTTGGTGCTCCATTCTTTCTAGAGGGTTTTAACTAAACTAGATTTATTGATTGAGCTATCAGAAATAGAATTGCTTATAGAAATAACTGGTTTTATTTATGCAACTTTCCCCCTGTGAGATGAAGCCCAAATTGGGTACAAATAAACATCACTAAATCTCTAGAATTAAATCCAGGTATATAGGTACAGCTCTATTCTTCACTATTTAAAAAGTCTCTCCCACCGATAAGAATTACCTTTTCAACATCTTCATAGTTATCACTCTGCCCATTGTCATAGAGTCTCGCATATAATTTCCAGATTTCTCCATCACTTGTCACTCTAGAAGTCACTCTGCCGAAGAGTGCCTGCAGTTTTGCCTTTAATCCTGTTGTTGTCTCTCCATTTCGATCAGCCACTCCATCCATTGCTGCCTTCACCAGTATCTTAAGTACCTTAGAGAACAGACAGATTTGGATGCATTAATAAAAAAATGTAATGCACTCAGAGATACCAACAGTCATTACATTTTTAAAGGCCATTCATTAAATACATTTGAAGTACCCTTTTTCATATTAACTGTAAATAATTTTGGATTTAAAGTCTTAACAGATCAGTGGACTGGTGTTTAGAGAACTGGTTGATTCTTAAGAAGTAAAGCATTTATACCCTGCCTTTACCACTAATACATCTACAAGGAGGGATGGTCCTTTAAGCACCTGGGTCCACATCATGAAAGTCTTTTAAAGTAATAAGAACCAGCACCTAGAATTCAGGCCAGAATCAGTCAACCAGTGAAGCTATTTTAAGTATGGCTTCACTTTACGTGATCACAGTGGTCCTCCAGTAAAAATGTAGGCTACTACTTTAAACTTGTATAGTTTACACATTTCAGATTCAAGCCCACATAGGGCACGCACTGCCAGTAGTCTGGTACAGAAGCCATCAAGTTATGCGTAGCCAGAACCCTCTTACCATGAAAACAGTGCTGTTGCTAAATCAGTCACAACTGGAAAAATATACTCCTGTTTACTTCTACTACCTGGATATTCAGGTGCAGCGCTAGATCCAAAAGCACTCTCAAATTGAAAACTTGTGTCTTCATGGGGAGATCAAATCAGAACAAACTGAATACTTAATTCTTGACCAACAGTACCTTTGTCCTTTCTGGATCTTATCAGCTTCATTTTATTCAAAGGTACCTAGTTCATCACTGCTTTTAAAAAAATGAAGATAGATCAAGATGAGTAGCCATGTTAGTCTGTCTGTAGCAGTAGAAAAGAGCAAGAGTCTTTCAGGTGCTACTGGACTCTTGCTCTTTAAAAATGAATTAGGACTTTAACTGCTCTTCTAGATTCAGATGTTAAGTATCTGTACACTAAGGACACCAAAAGGATGACCTTTCACTCCAGAACTCTGGATAATGTCTCTCAGAGGCTTCATGCAAAAGTTAAGTCACATGGGCTATAAGACAGACTCCATAATATGAACACCATGAGGTACAGAAGGTGTGATGTGTCTTTTAGGAAGCATGCATCTCAAACTGGCACCTCAAACTCATTCTGGTGAGGTAGTCCAGAAAGGTACCATTTATAATTGTATCCAATGCTATGGAGAGGTCCAGGAGAATGAACATGAATGCACTTGTCCTTTCCTCTTGTGTTCATTTTCCAGTGCAGGTAATCTACAAAAGCAGCCACAGCAGGCTGTCTCAAGGCCAGACCAGAAGCCAGATGGAACATACAAATATAATCCAAGAATCTCTAGAGTGGTGCTAGGCTGGCACTCAAACATTTTTATTTATTTATTTATTTATTTATTTATTTTATTTTTTCACATTTATATCCCGCCCTCCCCGCAAGTGGGCTCAGGGCGGCTTACATTCTGCCCAGATATGGAATGCTGGAGACTGGCTGGCCCGTTCCTTTAAAAATGCCTCAACATAGCCTCTTCCAAGGCTTTTTATCATTACAACAACCCTGAAAAGCATATTTTGATTGAGACGAGGTCATTAAGGAACTACATCCCTTGTTCCATAAAACCCTAATCTTGTACATGTCAACCGTTTTAATATTGCACTAAACAAAACATGCTCACATACAAATCTGAAAATGTGGATGTGGTATCAGAAGCAAAATATGTCAATACTAATGTCATTAACTGATAAACAGACAATTTCAAACATTTGTAAATGTATACAGTAGCCAGTCCTCTAAGCATTTTCCTTCATGTACTTCATGTTGATCATTGCAAAAAGTAATCAAATTGCGCTAGTTTTGTTCCTATCCAACCTATTTTGTATGCCTCTTATCAATTTACTAAAAACAAAAATTTACACTTTCAAACATCTTAGCTGCTATTAATCTAGTTCCAAAGCTCCTTTGAATAAAATTCAGCCTGTCAAAACATGTTCACAAGCTGCTTTGATGCTCACAACAAAGCTGAGAGAATTCAGGCAGGCAAAATGGTTTTAGAGATCAGCTCTCACATGATAAGCCAAGAATCTATAAGGGTACCATGCTGTAAATGTCTCTCCATGTTAAAGCTTAAAAATAAGGAAACAGTTATTAGCAATCACAGGTGTCTCTCAACCACGTTAATTCTGCTTCCTTCTCAGCTTTGAAATACCTTGCATAAAAACATGCCAACACCGAACTTTAAAAGCAAGCATATTTTGTTTTTGCCCTTCCATTACAAAAGCTTCCAGACATGAGCCAAGTTTGGCAACAATCACAACTGATCTTCAGACTACAGAGATGAGTCCTTCTTGAGGGAATGGCAGCTTTGGAGGCCAGACTCAATGACATCACACCCCTGCTGAGCTCACGCCCTTCCCCAAACTCTATCCTTCCCAGGCTCTGTCCCCAAATCTTCAGGAATGTTTCAAGCCAGAGTTGGCAGCTGTATATCAAGTATAATATATGGAATTATTACATTGTAGCAGAAAGAACTTTTAAATCAAATAAATTACTGAAAGCAAAAAAGGAAAACCAGGATATTTAAAGTTGTATTTAGTCAGATAATATTTCTGAATGTATGATGAGTGCACTCATATTTCCCAAGCTTGAATTCTAAGGCAGTTCATGGGAAGCATCTGGTCCCACTATGAAATGCCCCCCCCCCCCCCCCAACCTGGTCTAACTCTGGTGTTCCATCCAACTAAGCATACAGGAGAAGGTGTGGAAGACTGAAAAATTTTGGTTGTTTCTTCATCCAACCATTATAAGACAGGCTAGAAATGGCTCAAACTCCCTCTCCTCCTCTTGTGTTTTTCTCTATTCCCAGCATGTAAAGGAGAGAATGAAAGAGAGGCGTTTCCACCTGGACTGAAACTGGTTAATATACAAAGGCAAGGTGTATCCACCCTCCCTTTACTGCATGTACTTTCCAACAATATCATGGCTATGAAATGATTGAATTTACAAGTTTTACTAGGTCTGCTTGAAACTTTTTTTTTAAAAACAGTGGAAACATATTCCTGGAGCCTTCACTGTAAAGCAGAGGACAGACTATTTAATGAAGTATGACTCAAACTGGATTTTCATAAACCATGTATGAATTTTGTAAACTGGACACCTGAATGTAAATGAAAATACATCACACCTGGATATCTTTGTACTTTTCTTGTAAATCCATAAGTCTGTGATAAGCTTTAATAGCTTCTGAAAACTCTCCAATGTCTGTACTGGTAAGAATATAATTTTCCCAAATCTGCCAGTGCTCATAATTACATTTGAGTGCTTCCTGAAGGGTCCGGAATGCTTTGATCCTAGTTAATAAAACAAAACAAATAAACATTTTACTTTGTCATTAAAGAACCTTCTGTTTGTGAGCTGAGAGTCTTCAAAATTAGACATCATAGTTAGAAAACATGATCTCAGTATATAGCAGTCATTCTACTAAATTCACAAAAAATATTGACCATCTTTCTGGACAACAGCCCATTTCACACTGTAAGTTTTACTTGTGCTCACCATACAAATATATTGATGAACACCCTTTCCAACACAGCCATAGCAATATGGGAGTTATTTTTATAATCCTGTGATATGTGTGCAGAAAAGTGGCTCTCACATCAATATGGCTATAGGCTGATGTTCCATGACATCAATTCTTGGTGTATCTTCTGGCCATAAAATGCTGCAGGGTAGGGGAAGGTGACGTATCAGGGTCATGGTATTGGACAAGGGGTTCCCTTGTAAGTAAAAAGCAGGATTAGGGCATTTTGATCAGGAAACAGGCTGCAAACAGACTTATATCCCCAGAACTGTGGCCCCAATTCATATTGCTCTTCCCACCCCAGCAGCTGCTTTTTAAAGGCAGCCAGAAAATTCCTAAGAGTTTCTTTCCAAGGTGCAGTAAATCTGGTGCACTTTAATGATGTAGTCCGATTCTGTTCATTTTGATAACTGGCTGTAAAGTTTCTTCAAGACCCTTTTTGCATAAGCTTTGAAAGTTGCTGAAAAGGACATTTGTTCAAAAAAAGTACTCTTGAACAAACAAGCTTATATCTCTTTACATCTATTTTCTACTTCTTGCAGTCTATGTAGCAACTGTATCTTTCAGCCTCCACATTCCATAAATATGTCTAAGTGTCTCTTGAACTTATTTATGGCTTTTGGTTCAATGCATTTTCTTGGCAATTTGTTTTCTGTGTCCACAACTGTGCAAAGTCCCTGTTGGTTTTCTCATTTTCAGCTTGTTTACAGATAGCAGATAAATGGCTCTCTGTGATATAAGGAAAAACAAAGCTAAAACCATCAGTTAAAAAAAACCCCTTTGATTTTACCCCCTTGTTTTCTAAAATTGCATTCTTTTGTCAGATGATTAATGGGACAGTCCAAGGAACTCAAAATTATCCCAATTTACGATACTGAACTTCAGGGAAAAACTGTTTTATCAAACAATGTGTCCATACCAGACATCTCTACATACACTAAACAAGCATACTGAGCTAAAAAAAAATCAGTTGCCTCTACAAGATTTATTAACAGCTCATTCTAGAAAGAAGAGAATGAACAGCCTATTATGAAGACTGATATTTATCTACTTCCATGAAGTTAATAAGTTGCCTGTTTCTCCCTTTAATATCTGAAGTACAATATAAAGATACTCTTAAGTACATTAAGTTTAAAATGGAATGCCTTCAGATTTAATTTCCACTTTCAATGATGCTATTCATTTTATTTATTTAAAACATTTATTAGCTGCCTAGCTTCCTTACGGAGCTCAAGGAAGCATACAAACATAAAAAACACAGATTAAAATAATTAAAAACATAAAACCCAAAATTTAAAACCACTACTCATGACTGCTAGTAAACAAAACCAAATGTAGTCCTAAATAAAACCACCTTCAACTGCTTCCTAAAGGTTAAAAGTGAGAGTGCGAAGTGCACCTCCCTGGGGAGGTTGTTCCATAATTGTGGGGCTCTCTTGTGTAACCACCAAATAAGCTTCTTTGAGTGATGGGACAGTCAGGAGGGTCTCTCCTTGTGATCTTAATTCCCAGGCAGGAACATATGAGAGAAGATAGTCCCATACAAATTCTTACATGCCACCTGATGCAGCTTATAACAAAAATAAAAAAACTTGGGACTGGATCCAGCATATCTATTTTGCTAACAGAGGAGACTCTCTTCGACTCAAACATTGCTTCTCCCAATGGTGCAAGGAACCTCACACTGGCAGTACATGTCTCTTCCACAAGCAGAACACTCCTTATGCCAGTAGAATAGAAATGTCAGATCCAAGCCATACAATTCACAGTCATTATCAGCTCAACAATGTATGAGTGGTATGTGCAGTACAGTCCTTCCAGCTTATAATGACCCGATGAATTAATGGCCCATTTGGCCTCGATCAGAGCTTTAGTCTATCCCATCGTGGCTCTGCCTCTATAGAATGGGCTTCCTGAAGAGGTGAGAAGACCCCCTCAGGAGATGTTGGAAGGCCTGCCTGTTTGCCAGGGCTTTTGAACAGTAGGCGACTTTTTAAGGGGGGAGGGAGGAAGGACCTGGGCTTGTTATTTTATCTTTGTTTAGCTGGGGATGAGTTAACTATTATTTATTGTAAGCTACCATGAACCAAGAGGAAAGGCAGGTTATAAATATTTTAATTAATAAATAATGACTGTCACTTCCAAAATCTCCTGCCCTTCCCAGTCTCAATCTCTTTCTGATTTCTTGGTTGCAGTCCCCCTTTTGGTTGATGACTGAGCCAAGGAATAGTAATTCTTGAATAATTCCAATTTCTTCATCATCAACCTTAAAGCTGTGTAATTCCTTGGTAGTCATTACTGCTGTCTTAGTGATGTTCAGCTGTAATCCTGCTTTGGCACTTTCTGCTTTAACCAGCAGGAGTTATTTCAATTCTTTAGTTTTTTGATGGTAATGTGATGTCATCTACATATCTCAAACTGTTAATGTTACTTCCACCAATTTTCAATCCATCGTCATCTAAATTTAATCCAGTTTTCCTTATGAAATGTTCTGCATACAGACTGAAGAGACAGGGAGATAAAATACATTCTTGTCTGACACCTTTGCCAATTGGAAACCATTTTGTTTTCCATATTCTTTTCTCAAAGTAGCCTTTTGTCCAGAGTATAGGTTGTGCATCAAAACAATCAGATGTTGTGGCACATCCATTTCTTTTAAAGCCATTCATAGTTTTTCATTAACTACACAGTCAAAAGCTTTGCTGTAATCTATAAAATGAACTGATATTCTTCCGAAATTCTCTTGTATGCTCCAGTACAGGCCAGTCAGTCTGACTTGTCCCAGAGAAGATACTGGAGCAGATTTTAAAGGGATCGATCTGCAAGCATCTAAAGTACAACCTGGTGATCTGGGGAAGTCAGCATGGATTTGTCCCTAACAATTCTTGCCAGACCAACATCATTTCCTTCTTTGATACAGTGACAAGCTTACTGGATCAAGGGAATGCTGTTGACATTGTTTTCCTGGATTTCAGTAAAGCTTTTGACAGGGTTCCCCATGATGTTCTGATGGGTAACTAAAGGAGTGTGGACTGGACTGTAGGATAGTTAGGTGGATAGGGAACTGGTTGGAGGACTGCACTCAGAGAGTAGTTGTCAATGGCATTTCATCTGAATGGAGGGAGGTCTCCAGTGGGGTGTCACATGGCTCGGTTCTGGGCCCAGTACTTTTCAATATTTTTATAAATGACGGTATGGAGGAGCTACTCATTAAATTTGCAGATGGCACTAAATTGGGAGGAATAGCAAACACACCATAAGACAGAGATAGAATTCAACAAGATCTGAACACGCTGGAAAAGTGGGTAGATGTAAACAAGATGCAATTTAACAAGGATAAGCCAAGTTCTACGTCTGGGTAACAAAAATGAGGAACACACATACTGGATGGGGGATGCACTTCTGAGTAGCAGTGTGTATGAACAAGATCTTGGGGTAAGGGTGGGCTAAAAGTTAAATATGAACAGCCAGTGTGATGTGGCGACAAAAAAGGCTAATGCAGTCTTGGGATGTATCAATAGAGGCATAAGATCCAAATCACAAGATGTCTTAGTCCCGCTGTACACTGCATTGCTCAAGCTGCACCTGGAGTATTGCGTGCAATTCTGGAGGCCTTACTTCAAAAAGAGATGTGGACAGGATGGAGCATGTGCAGAGAAGAGCGACGAGGATGATTGGGCGCCTGGAGACCAAGCCCTATGAGGAAAGGCTGAGGGACTTGGGAATGTTTAGTCTGGAGAAGAGGAGGTTGAGGAGGGACATGATTGTGCTCTTTAAGTATGTGAAGGGCTGTCACTTAGAGGAGGGCAGGGAACTGTTCCTGTTGGCAGCAGAGGATAGCACTTACAATAGTGGGTTTAAATTAAGAGTGGGAAGGTACTGTCTAGATATTAGGAAAAACTTTTTTACAGTAAGACTTGTATAACAGTGGAATCAGCTGCTTAGGGAGGTGGTGAGCTCCCCCTCACTGGAAATCTTTAAGCAGCATCTTGACAAACATTTGTCAGGGATACTGTAGGCTGATCCTGCATGGATCAGGGGGTTGGACTAGATGGCCTGTACGGCCCCTTCCAACTCTGCGATTCTGTGATTCAGTAACCAATCTAAATTTGCAATATGATCTCTAGTGCCTTTTCTGAATCCAGCTTGAACATCTGGCATTTCTCTTTCCATATATGCTAACCGTTTTTATTGTAAGATTTTGAGCATCATTTTGCTTCCATGAAAAATTAATGTGATGGTTTAATAGTTGCTGCAGTCTTTGACATCACCTTTTCAGAACTGGTAGATTGTTTCCTGCTCAACAGTAAACAGTAATGAATCAGCCAGATAAAAGTTCTACAGTTAAAACACAATGTAGTCATTAAACACAATACAGAGTAGCCTCGGGAAAAGCTTTTGGAAAAAATAGGCTTTCCTGGGAATTAAAAGTCATCAGTGAGATGCAAGAGCATTCCATAGTGAGAACTGCCCTTGTACTCTAGCAGCTATCAAGGACAGGACACAGAGCATAGCCTTCCCTAAAGCTCTACAGGTACAGGGAGTGATACTGTACTCAATAGTATGCTGCATGATCAATTGCTGATTGTAGTGTTAAAGAGTGTACATCTAAATAGTTATTTTTTTCTTTTCAAATCTTTTTAGTGGTATAATCTCTAATGGTACGTGGTGGAAGGCCAAATAAGACTCCTGGACTACAGGGTGATCAAACTGGATCACAAGGGTAGCATGTATGTACAACTGTGGGAAGCCACTGGGGAAGCAAAAGAGAGAGGAAACCAGCATTATTTTCTTTGGAAGCAGGCGTCACTTTGATGTACTTACTTCTGCTTTAATCTGATATATGCAGTTGATAAATTGTTCCAAGCCTCAGCATTCTGCAGTCAAAACACATACAATAGGAGGATTAACTTAACATTAGTAAGAGAAAAAATTTTAAACTGAAAATATTTGGACTTTTATTTGCAAATCTTGTCTACTAAAAAAGAAAAGAAGTGTCAACTTAAATCAGAGCATCAAAACCAATGAGCAAAATCGAGTCAAAGTTAAAATGTTAAGTGTCAAGGGAAGAGTTAGAAGTACATATTTAACTGTCCCCTTTCTTGCTTTTGGTTGGGTCATCTCCACTAGAATCTATTAGAATAATATTGTTCTCTAAGCCAGCTTTTGCTGTTGTTGATATCGTCTGGTATAAAATCAGTCCAGCAGGAGAAACTGTGGCACGCTGAATGACCTGTTAGTCCTCTGGCCTGTAGGCTCCCTTCTTTGTCCTCTGGCCTGTAGGCTCCTTCTCCCTCCCCTTAGTTTAGAATCCAGACTGTAGGCACAACAAAAGTAGCACTTGAAGGACCACCTCTCCCTGCACGTTCCCATGTGGCAGTTTTGTCCTTTCCAGCAAGGTCTTTTGTCAGTAACTCCTTTGTCTAAGGAACATTCACAACAGTCCAGGCTCGAGTGTTTTCAGTGGCTGTCCAATACCTCCAGGAACAGCCTCCTGGAAAAGGCTGAGGGGCTTCTATCCTCCTGGCTTTCTGGAAAGGCACAGAACACTTATTACTAGCGCTTTCTGGGACAGCCTAAGCCTGGGCAAAGGGGGAATGGTGAGGACATAATGTGTTTCTAGAGTAGTTTTAAATGTTTTTGTTCCTGTTTTGTTTATCAAATTGTTTTTATATTGTTGTTACCTGCCTTGGGACTGGAGATGCTTAGGAGAAAGGTGGGCAACCAACCCAGTTTGTATTTCACAGCAAACTGCTTTTTGTGTCAAATCAGGACGTATTCAGTCTCAGCTCCACATGTGAGGAGAGACAGAGCGAGCAAGTCTGAGAATAAACCAAATCATGAACAAATAGGAATTTGGAAGCTGAAATAGTCAAAGTCATTCACCATGCCACATTTTCTCCTGCTGCACTGATTTTTATACCTACTGGCTTCAGCATCGTCAGTAACTGTCTTACTGAGACCAATATCATAAACAAATTCCAATGAGATGACATTAATGTACCCCCTTAAGAAAAGTTTGAGATTTTTAAAGTATTAGGCAAGCACAGACTTGACAGTGTCCTCAGAATATAGTTGACTATTACTTTATTTGGGTCAATGGCCTGATGTTAGATTCTTTACTTAGAAAAGCAAGTCTTCTCAAAACCATTAGGATATCAACAAAGAGCTGAATAAGAAAACTGAAAGTTGGGTAAGACACAACAGCAAACCTATGTGAATGAGGAGGAGGAGGAGAAAAGAACAAATTGGATTTATACCCTGTCCTTCACTACCCGGAGGAATCTCAGAGCAGCTTACAATCTCCTTTCCCTTCCCCCTTGTGTTCATGTGCATCCCCTTCTTGCTGAGTATTGTAATTAATTTAGTTACTTCTGCTTTAAAAGCAAATTTTTACTTCTATGGATTATTCAAACCCAAAGTCAAAAAGGGGGGGGGGGGACAGTGTGCAACTAGACAGCTTATTCCATAGTTATACATGTGAACCAATTCTATGATTTAGGCTTAAACATCAAGGATTGCAGGAAGTCCTTATGGAAGTATTTGGGAACCCCTGTTTTATGATATCAGTATTAAAATAAAAAAATTAAAACTAGAACTTCACCCATCTATGCATGGAAAGGGATATGGGATATATGCATGGACCTTTTAGTTCTCGAGGTGTCCCATAGCACATATTCAGCCATGTGGAGAAAGGAAAGACGAGAACAGTGCTCTATTGTGCCTTAAGTCAAGCGATTCTCTTAGTGTGTGGGTGCATATATATACACACACAATGTGACAGAAAATACATACTTCAATGAACATTATGCCATACTTACACAGTAAAAGGTGTGAAAAAGATAATGAAGTTCTAACCAAAGGAAAACTGGATAATGTTGGATCTATTGTACTTACATCAGGCTCCAACATCACACATCGCTGAAAGGCTCTGGCTGCACCTTCATAATCTTCCAAAGCTAAGTATGCACAACCCAAGGAAAACCACACCCCCAACTGAAAGGAAGAAATAACCAGGCAAAAGGTTACAAGATGGTTCAGACACTGAACAAGCCGACTTATGTGTGGCACTTCTTCACATCCTTTTGCTCTTCCTAGTTTCAGCTGTGTGTGAGCTGGGGGTATATATCATTATGCTCCTGTAGAGCAGAATGGAAACTCTCTTACTGGCAAACAGTGCTGCCTATTGAGATTTGGAGGGCCACTCTTAGTGTTTCCAGAGTTGCAGAAGTCCATCCCTGCCATTGCTTTGAGGATCCTAATTGATTGGTACCAGCATGTCTGCCCTAGACACCACCACCATGAGCCGCATGAACCTCCAAAAACCATGTGGAGGCTCGTGGGAGGCTCACTGGGGCGAGATTGCACAGACCTCAGTTTGTGAACCACAGCCCAGGTGATTTTAGTCAGAAATTTTTGAGTCATGGGAAGGTTCATGCCCATCCCTAATATACATGTTCCCTTTTGATTGTATACTACTATCACCCATTACAGCTATTGTGAACATTCACTGTGCTGTTCTTACATAAGTTTGAATTTCTGCAAAGAAACCTCACTAAGTCCTGCCATTTCACTGCCTTTTAACCCCACTGTTTATAATTTTTGTTTCTTTTTCTCACTTGGGTATGTTTTTATTGTCTGAGGATACTTTTCTGACGAAGTGGCTCTAAACCATGCAAGTTTATGTTTCAATAAATCTGTTATGATGCCACAATTTTTCTTTTCACTGCAACAGACGAACACAGCTCCCCCACTAGAATTTGCTTCTGTAACACAGGCTGGTTTTCCAAGGATACAGTGGGGGGTGGGTGAAAGGGGGGAGATATCTGTGGTCATGGAATGTGAAAAGAGTGTTGCTATGATCATGGAAAACACTGCTGAAAAGAAGCAGAGATATCCAAGGAGATCTTGCTCATATGACAACAAGACATTCTCCATGTAAACGTGGCCCCTGGAGACTCTTAGGAATATTGTGGAGACAAAAAAGACCCTGTGAACAAGCCCTCACAAACTAATGCCATAAATATTTAATGGTATGCTTACTTTAAAAGAATGTATAGCCTCATTGGCTGCCTATTTAAGGTTAAAAAAATCTGGCCTAATAAAAAAAAGATCTCAATTAAAAAAACATCCCCTGCATTGTCTCATTTTACTACTCTGACTTCATACTGGTCGTCATTCAGAAATAATAAAAACATTTTAAACATTTACGATTTCTGAACTGAAGGGAAGGTGTCCCTGAGGGCAAACTACATGAAAATTCTAACCCAACTTCCCCATCACAAACAGGCAAATAAAACATACATTCATCAAATGGAAGAAGTTAATTGTTCAAGGGAGTTTACTCGACTAGCATAATGTTGTTTAATTGCAACTGTGGGATTTTCATAGGATTTTGTTACTGGTGAATGAAGGGAAAAGACAAAGTGTACAAGTACCCAGCTGTATAGCAAAATGAGAGTAGTGGGTTTAAGAAGACACCCTGGCCGAGGACAGACTGGCAATCTGAAGCGGGGCAGGCACGCTTCGCAAACGGAGGAAAGGAGCCCGTTCAGACATGCGCATCTGCCCGTCGGCTCCGTTGCGTACTTACCCGTCTCCCAGCCGCTTTCCTTCCGCTTTACCCGGACACCGGTTTTTCCCGGTGTTCAGGGGCCTTCCTCCGCATGCCTCCCGCTTCCAAACAGTGTGAACTGGAAGAAGCGGGAGGCATCCGGAGGAAGTGTGAATGCACCGGCAAAAAGTTTTGCGCATATGCGCATACGCACATATGCGCATGTGTGCATATGCGCATACGCACATATGCGATAAACATCAAAGGAAAACAAAAAAAAGTGCAGCGGCACGCGCGAGCCGCGCGCGCTGGCTATGCGGCAGTCTGAACTCTCCGTGGCAGTCTGAATGCTCCGTATCGCCGCTGATCCGCATTGCTCTGGCCAGTGTGAACGGCCAGCTCCGTGGGTTTTTCCCCCCGCTCCAGTTCCCTCCGCTTTGCCTCCGCTTCAGATTGCCAGTCTGTCTTCGGCCCCAGATAGACCAAATACCCCTAATCAACGGAAACCCAAAACAGAATTCCTCCATAAGGTGTGTGTTTTTTAAAGCGCACATTGCCATCATGTTGTCAGGCTCCTACTGACAACTATGAGGCCCATACATTTGCAAAAGTAAGAGCAGATTTTTAAAAAAGTCATTTTGAAGGCTTATGGTTCTGGCAAAGTCTGAAAGAAACATAAAACTTGCTCTGCTCCTTGCCTGAACAGAAGCAAACATTGTTTCTTGTAAGAAAATACTTACAATAGATTCAGGGACTTGGGAGTATTAGACTCCAGGATTCTAAACTATGAATTCTAACTCCAAAGTAGCAAGATTCAAATCCAGGAGCAACATAAAGACCAAGCTTCCAAGGGTCCCAAAACTCCCCTTGTCAGATACATTGACTCTCTGGAAACCTCCTTGGTCTTTAGGGTGCAACTGGACTCAAATTTTGCTCTTCTACTACACACCAACATAGCTACCCACCTAAAACTAACTCTGAACTAGAGATTTGTTAAAGTCTTCACTGAACTGCTTTATACATTCCCCAGTACTTAGATGGTTTGTAATAAACTGACCTTACCACTTCAATTGCAACACTTAGCAATGTATTGGTGAAAATAATATTTAAATCTGATTTGCAAAACAAAAATCTGATCTGGAGCCATATTTTGTGCCCAGCATCTCTGGAAAAGTATAGCAAAATATATAGAGAATGGCAGCAGGAAGCCTCAGTGACTGTTCAGTCATTCACTCAGAACTATACCTTGAACTGGGCTGCTTTAGACGACACTAATCCTGCAGAAAGAGAACTTTTGTTGTTCCTATTTTTTTCAAAGCAAGCAGCAGCATAGCCTGGCATTGCTGAAAAGGGCCATAACTAACGGAAATCAAACATGAAACACAGAACTGAATCATGTCAGGATGTTAAATCTGAAAGCCCAGATAAATGATCTTGGAATGTTCCTAGCTAAAAAGAAAATGATTTGTTTTTCATGCCTCTGTCTAATTATGAGGCGGAACTGGAATAATTCTACCGAAAGAGATGCATTTTGTCAAGGGAGAAAAGGTACTTCCACAGAATAGCAGGAAAGATGTTTAAGTCATCTTTATCCTTTTCAGGAGGCGGTTTTAGTGGGCCCAACAGTGAAATATAATTGCAAAGAAAAAGAGGAGTGAGAAAAACCATGACTTCCGTAGGCAATTATGCCATTTGGAAGGGGATCTGGCAAATCACTCACAACTGCAAAACAAATCTACAGCCTGACATAATACACAATGCAGGGAATGTTTCCAATGGCAAAGTGTTTCCCTGAATTGAGTTACCGACATGAGAGGGGACAGCTGAGAAGTGATGCAAGTCAAATTGGGAGTTAAGACATTTTTTAACTCACCAAGCTCCTGTTTATAAAATGGGGCTAATACTTGGTAATTTTTACAAATCCTTGTAAACAACTGCAGCTTTTCTTATTGTTTGCCTGTGATTTGGATCTTGGTGTCTACAAAGGACAAACCATATTTTCAACACACTCTCCGCTCCAGCTTACATTTGTTAAAAATTATGTGATGTTGCAGGTGTGCTTCTGGAATGTGCACACTCAATCAGCTCCCCCCTGGTGGCCAAATAGAGGGCAGCAATTAGAGAGCCTTTCAAAGCCCCTGTGACTACTGACTGACCACCTACCCTCAGCAGCAGTGCCTTGTTGCCCTAATTTTCAGCAGTAGTTAAAGAATGTGAGCAGGGCCTCAAAGCAGAGTCACCATGAAAGCCTAGCTGCCAAGGGCGTATGTGGTGCATTCCAAAATAAATGCTCACTCCAAAGTAAGGAAGGCATATTCTGTATTCCACACTATGGAGAACTGATGACTGGGAGAGGGTTGTCTTCGGCATATGCATTAAATATGGGTGCCATTGTTGGCTTTGATGTTTTGCTTGCCCATGAATATTGACACTATATGTGAACCAAGGGTGATTGAAAGTGTAGGATATATATCTAAATAATAGAAATCAGTACATGTGTCATATAAGCATACCTGCATAGGGTTAATCTGTACGGAGCGCTCAAAGCACTCTATACACTCCTTAAAATTGCTGTTGCGAAGGTGGAGAAGTCCCTTGGAGCGCTGAGCCCTTGCACTGCGATGCTTTGACAATTCCCAGGCCTTGTCATAATAAAAATGATCTCTAAGAACATCTCCAAGCAAGCAGTACAATCCGGGTGTTTCTTTTTTCTCTATTTCTTGCCTCAATATTTCTTCTGCCTATGAAAAAAAGAAAAACATGGAAAGGATCTCTAAAAACAGGATAAAATCACTTTCATCTAGCTGGAGGCACCATTTATGCCACAGTGCAGTATGAACATTGTCCACTGACAGTTTATGGCTTGAATCACCAAATATGTCAGCAGATCTTATCCATCAGATAGAGACAAAATTTATATAAGTCAGTTCCAGGAATACCTTACAATTATGTTGGCCATGGATGTATTTTGTTTCCATTTCCTTTAAGACCATATAGTCATAAAGGACCACACTATTTTGAATGTAATGTCTTGCTTATCCACTGTCAAATAAAGCCTCTTGCTTTAAGTTTGTTGCTCCTGTTTTAACAAGAAATAGTCATGAGTCAAAGCATACATTATCTTCTGACAGGTATACAAAGTAACATTTCCCTGACAGGTATACGAAGTAACATTTTCCTGTTGATATTAGCAATATCTAAAAGAAATGAAAAAAACCACAACATTCCGAATTTGAGAAGTCTGAAAAATAAGAGGAAAGATTGGACCTGGCTTGTCTAATAGGAGCAAGTTACTAGAAATCACAATATGCCAATTCCTCATGAGTTACCTGGAAGCAAAACTGCTTCTAGGTGCCTTTCATAAGACCACTTTTACAGTTGTAAACAGCCTCGGTCTAGAAGAAAGATGCTCCCCATCATGGAATGTTCCCTCTAAGCCGTGTTGTCTTGTGAGCAGAAATTCTGCCTTGTGAGCCAAAAGATCTACTAGCCTTAAAGTTGTGAGCAAGCCTACACTTTTTTATTTTGAGATTTTTATTCTGCCCTCCCCAAAGCAGGCTCAGGGCAGCTCACAAAAAAATGAGTTCAAGACTCATTACAATAAAATTACATTAAAACCATTAAAACAATAAACAATAAAATTGCACAGGTAGTGATGATCTCTCCTTATATATAATTGTATTTTGGTTGTGGACTCTCCTGAACATTCCACATGCTCCCAAATCATTTGGCTTCCTGATGTGTCACTCACCAGGGGTCTCTATCCACTGGCTGCACTGCCGTAGTCCCACCCACAGAAGTGGTGTCCAGTGTCTCAGCCTCAGTGTGCTAGGAGCCGGTGAATGGGCAGGATGCTCCAGCCCTAAATCTGTTAGGGCCACAAGGTGGAATCAAATGGGCCCTTTTAGCGGGTTGGGAACTAGAGCAGGGAGGCCATTGTGCAGGCCCTACAGAATGGTAGAAGGTCCCACAGGGCCCTGATCTCCAGTGGGAGCTGATTCCACCATATAAAAATATATTTTAATTTCAGTTCACAAACATACAAAGCATACAAACATGAAATATAAACTACTATTTGTATTAAAATCATATATGGAACTTAGCTTGGAAATCAACAACTGAGGGGTGACATGGTCGAGGTTTACAAGATTATGCATGGAATACAGCAGGTAGAGTAAGAAGTACTTTTCTCCCTTTCTCACAATACAAGAACTTGTGGGCACTCAATGAAATTGTTGACCAGTTGGGTTAGAACGGATAAAAGGAAGTACTTCTTCACCCAAAGAGTGATTAACACATGGAATCCACTGCTACAGGAGGTGGTGGCAGCTACAAACATGGATGGCTTCAAGAAGGAACTGGATAAACATATGGAGCAGAGGTCCATCAGTGGCTATTAGCCACAAGGTATAGATAGGAACTCTCGGTCTGGGGCAAGTGATGCTCTGTATTCTTGGTGCTTAGGGGGGGAAACAGTGGGAGGGCTTCTAGTGTCCTGGCCCCATAGGTGGACTTCCTGATGGCACCTGATATTTTTGGCCACTGTGTGACAGAGTGTTGGACTAGATGGGTCATTGGCCTGATCCAACATTGGCCTCTCTTATGCTTTTATTTCGGTATCACTGATGTCTTTAGCTGACACAACCCTGTTAAAACATGCATGTTTCTACCACTATTTCATTTAGAAGTCATCATTCCACCATCCAATTTGTTTTGAGTCTTCAGAATGGAAACACTACCCCTGTAAGCAGGGCTCTTCTTGTAGAAAAAGCCCAGCAGGAACTCATTAGCATATTAGGCCACACCCCTGACAGCACAACTCATTAACATATTAGGCCACACCCAATGTTCCCAGAAGTTCCCAATGTTCCACACCCGATGTTCCCAAAAGAGTTTTGACAAAACCAATAAAAACATTATTTTCTGTCCCATCTATACAAAACCTTGCCTGAACCAATATCTTATGTCCAACAATTATTCCCACACTGGATTGGAATCAATTCCTAAGAGTTAGGTTCCCATGGAAATCAGCTTGCTTTCCTGCAGAACAAGTACGCTGAATATGATTTTTTAGGGTTGCCAACCTACAGGTGGGGTCTGGAGATCTCCTGGAATTACAACTGAGCTCCAAACTACAGAAATCAGGTCAATGGCTGCTTTGGAAAGTAGAGTCCATGGCATTATGCCTTGCTTAGGTCCCTCCTTCCCCTAAACCCCACCCTCCACTCCCAAATCTCCAGGGATTTCCTCAACCTGGAGTTGGCAACCCTAGTTCACTGGGAGAACAACGCTAGGAGCCAGTTTGGTGTAGTGGTTAAGTGCACGGACTCTAATCTGGGAGAACTGGGTTTGATTCCCCACTCCCCCCTTGCACCTGCTGGATGACCTTGGGCAAGCCATTGCTCTGTACCAGCTGTTGTCTCAGAGCTCTCTCAGCCCCACCTACCTCACAGGGTGTCTGTTGTGGAGACAGGAAGGTAAAGGAGTTTGAAAGACGCTCTGAGACTCCCTTGGGGAGTGAAAGGCGGGGTATAAATCCAATCTCTTCTTCTTCTAGGTTTGTGGATGCACTGGATGGGAGTAGTTTGTGGACTATTTTATTCAAGGTACAAAATTTTATTCAAGGTATAAGATTTCATGTGCCACCCACACTTCTTCAGATGGAAGACGTGTGCATGCACACAAAAGCTTATACCTTGGATGAAACTTTGGACTCCAACTTTGTTCTGCTGCTTCAGACCAACACGGCTACCCACCTGAATTATTACACTATAATACTTTTTACAAGCAATTATGTACCAGTGGAGTGGTTACCATGCAGAGTCTGTCCCACAGGTAAAATTATCCTGTGAACAGGTGGTCTTTACCACATAAAAGTATCACTACCATCACAAGATCACCAATCGTTGGAACTCCTCAGAAGCGGAAATCTCTCTTATTAGGAGGTTTAAGAACATCAACTTGCTGGCCCATTAAAGGCAGATGTCAGTCCAGTGGCAGGAGAAGAGGGACAATCATCTTCTTCAGAAACTCTGCCCACTTTTTTAAATTTCACAAAACAGGCAATCTCCAAAGTGCAGCTGACCATGCTCATTTTTAGTTACAACTCTGTTTCTCTGCAGATGTCCCCCAAAGAGCCCCATGCAACAGTCAAGTGTTCTGCCAATACATACAACAATGAAGCTACTTTTTCAGATTTTTCTCTTACATGGCAGTAAGCACCAAACCACTTTAATACAGACTTTAGACACACATATATTTGCAAGCCATTCCCAACAAGACACAACAATGAACTCAGGCTTCAAACTTACTTATCTTAAGCAGAAGATGCCATGAGAAAACTAAAGAGATTCTCAAAAATTAAAGATACTGTCAAAACCAGCATTTCCTGGGCTCTCTGCTTTTTTACATCCCCCCCCCTTTTCAATAATTTTTTTATAAAAACAGAAAGAACGGAAGGAAGGAAAGAAGGAAGGAAGGAAGGAAGGAAGGAAGAGGTAGGTGGGGGGGGAGAGAGAGGAAGGAAGGAAGGAAGGAAGGAAGAGGTAGGTGGGGGAGAGAGAGAGAGAGAGAAAGGAAGGAGGGAGGAAGGAAGGAAGATGGAAGGAAGGTAGACAGAGGAAGGAAGGAAGGAAGGAAGGAAGGAAGGAAGGAAGGAAGGAAGGAAGGAAGGAAGGAAGGAAGGTGGAGGAGGTAGGTAGGTGGAGGAGAGAGAGAAAGAAAGACAGAAAGAAAGGTGGGGGGGCGAGAGAGAGAGAGGGAAAAGAGAACAGCCAGGCACTTACTGGAGCAGGGAAAGCCATGCGACGTCGGGCAAGCCAAATGCAGAAAGCCTAGCCCCTGTGCTTAATCTCTGGGCGGGGCTTTCTCCTGCTGGCTATTTTCTCTTAAAGGGAAAGCACCCGGTGGAGCTTTTTCCTGCTGGCTCTCTGCAGGAACTTTCCCTTTAAGTGTAAACAGCTCAGGCCGGGCAGGGAGGGGGCGGGGCAGGCTTGGACGCCAGCCGGAACGGCGTTTTTGTGCGTTCCTGTAGAAATCGAGCCCTGCCTGTAAGTATGCTGACAATATTTATTTATTTACATTTTTGAATTGCCTAATGGGGCTCTAGGTGATGTACAGATTTAAAAACAATAGAAACCATAAAAACCATTATCAAAACCATAATTCATTAATTAAAATCAAGCAGCAAAATGTTGTGGTTCTATCCCATTTCTGGCCTGTGGGTGCCTCATGGGGTGGGGGGGGGATTAGATCTTTCAGGGGACAGAGATCCAGGAAGGGTGCCATCCATGATATAAACCATCACTCTCCTCAACCAAATGCCTGGCAGAACATCTCTGCCTCACAGGTCCTGCGGAATTGCATGAGATCCCGTAGGGCCCTGATGTTATTTGGCAGAGAGTTCCACCAGGTTGGGGAGAACCTAGTCAAGGACAGCTGGATATCTCTAGGGCCAGGGACCACCAGCAAGTTGTTCTGTGAAGAGCATAATACTTTCCTGAGTGTGTACCGGAGGAGGTAGTCCCGCAGATATATTGGTCCCAGACTGCTCAAGGCCTTAAAGGTCAAGACCAGATCCTTGAACTTGACTTGCAAGCCAGTGCAGTTGGCGCAGCACAGGTCTAATATGTGCAGTCCATGGTGTTCCTGTCAGGACTCGTGCTGCCACATTCTAGATCAGTTGGAGCTTCCAGGTCAATCTCAAGGACAGGCCAGCATACAACAAGTTACAGTAGTCTAGCCTGGAGGTGACCATTGCGTGGATTACTGTGGCTAAGTCAGGACACGACAGGAAAGGTGCAAGCTGCCGGGCCTGGCGTAGATGGAAAAATGCCAGCCTGGCTGTATGTGTGACCTGGGCCTCCATATTTAGAGAGGCATCCAGAATCACACCCAAGCTCTAAATCAGGGGTGGCCAACCTGTGGCTCGGGAGCCACATGCGGCTCTTTCACACATATTGTGCGGCTCCTGGCAGGGCGGCTGGGGAAGCAAAGGGAAGGCATGCTTTTTCTCTCTTTCTCCCTTCCTTCCTTCCTTCCTTCTCTCCTCCCTCCCATCTATTTGCTTTCCTAGTTTCTCTCTCTTTCTTTCCACTTCTTTAATTCTTTCTTTCCATCTCTCTCTTTTTCTCTCTCTCTCTCAATATCATTAGCAAACAAGTAATATCATTATCAATAACCGGTTTTCCTCGTTTGTTTTTATTTTTGGCAGGCCCATTTAATGTTAATAAAAAGCAAATTTGCATATTTTAAAAAATAAAAACGTGTGTGTGGTATTTGTTCCTGTCTTGCGGCTCTCAGACATCTGACGTTTATTCTATGTGGCTCTTACATTAAGCAAGGTTGGCCACCCCTGCTCTAAATGGATTGCATTGGTACCATCAAGGGTAGGTAAACTGATCATCCCGATCTCCTGCAATGAAGCAGCCTGCCAGGCGGTGGCGGTGTGGAGCTGAGAAGGAACGGAACGAACACTGAGCCCGGAACATGACTCGTCAAAAAGCCAACAGAAAGACTCAGTTATATGTGTTGTCTTCCCTTCCCCCACTGAATTGAATTGTTAGTCCCTTGTCTTCAACAAATTGTAAATCGCTGCGAGCCCGCCTGCATGTGGGAAGCAGCGATCAATAAATCGAATGTATAAATAAATAAATAAATAAATAAACCCAAGCCCTGAAGCCCGCTCCCAGCCACAGAACCTAAAGAAAATTTTAACCAGGTTTTGCGCAGTTTAATTACAAGCTGAAAGTTACTCCAGAATCTGCTGCATTATTCATACTCTGTGTAAACAGAAAGAGAAGAAAGACAGAAAGAGAGAGAGAAAAGGAAAAAGAGAGAGACAGAGAGATAGAGATAGAAAGACAAACAGAAAGATGGAAAGAGAGACAGAAAAAGACAGAGAGAAAAACAAAAAGAGGAACAGAAAGAGAGAGAGACAAAGAAAGAGATAGAGATGGAAAGAAAGCAAATAGATGGAAGAGAGGGAGGAAGGAAGGAGAAAGGTGGAAAGAAAGCAAACAGATGAGGAGAGAGGAGTGAAAGAGGGCCCCCCTCCGACACTGGCAGTGGGAAGCCCATGGAAAAGCCCTGGGCCATGTTCCCTGCAGAAGCCTGCTGGGCGGGGGAGGTGGACACACGTCCTGGGCCCCTCCGGACCTCCGTCCCTCACAGAAAGGGCCCCCCTGCACCCCTAATGGGAACAGGGAGGCCCTCTCTCTCATACACACACTGGTGTGAGCCAAGCCTGCCCCCACCTCCATCCCTGCTTCACTCTATCTCTCACACACACTGGCATGGGCCAGGCCTGCCCCCCATCTCCACCCCTGCCTCTCTCTCTCTCACACACACACAACAGCACAGACCAGGCCTAAACCCCACCTCCAACCCTGCCTCTTACACACACAAACCCTGACAGCACTGGCTGCAGGAGGCCGAAAGGCATTGAGTTGTGTTGCTAAGGAGAAGAAAGGAGGGTGCACATGGCCTGCCCCCCCGTCCATCCCTGCCTCAGAGAGGGGGTGAGGGCAACTCACCTTGGACGAGGTGGGTGATGGCATAGGCCAGGCAGTGGGTGGCAGCTTGTGGTGTGAGGCAAACCTCTTGGGTGGAGGGGATGAGGACTGCTGGTAAGAGTGCTCATGCCCCAGCTGGTGGGGGGCAACCTGAAGCACCCCTGCACTGAGCTAAAAAGTTTTGCACTGGGAGGGAATCTGCGAGCCAGAGCAGGCTGGCGCACATTAAGGGGAACATCTCCATGTGAGCCTTCATGTTCTTTATAACCTGGTGCAAGAGTTCCACTCTGAGGCCCTTACAGAAGACCTTTGTATTATAGGAGGTGTTATAGCATGGTTCTCTCTCATGCTATGAAAGTATATAAGAAGCTGTTGGCTATGTGTAAGATGTCCATGCTGCTGCTTCCCATGTCAGTATTGTCCCAGTTTCGGGGATGGACCCCTCTAACAAGCAAGACACTACATCAAGTTTCTTATATGACCTGGGGCTTCCAACATTTGAGTTGCAGCCATTTCATCAGTACAATGATAATGTCAGAAGAGACCTCAAGCACCTGTTTTAAGGAAATGTTCGAAAAGGCAGGCCTGAGGCCATTATAGCCTTGACCTTTAGGAATTCCCTTCTCATTATGCCTTTTATTAATCTATGGTGGCCTGACCAAGAATTAACTGGCTTTCCATGCCCTACTCCCATATTATGTGGTTTGTGAAGTACTTGTAGTTTTACTGTGATTCAAAGTTAAATAAGAATTTAATGGTCCTAACTGTATCATATGGTCTCAATTTTAAATGGAATATAGAAGACCACTTGTTAATGTACTACGGTTTACTATTTTTAACTTTGCAATTCTGAGGACCACTTTGCAGACCAAGTCTTTCCTGAACGTACAACTCTGAAATACAGAGGGGGAGAAATTATGTTTAGTGTTCCTTGTAAACTGAGAAATAGCATGTCAGGAACCGTTCTTTCAAGTATGTTAATTTTTTAATGCACAAGAATTGTTTTTCCCAAGAAGTGCTTCCAAATATACAGCTTCCCACCTGCTGCTTGAAATAAATGTATAAACCTAATTTTGTCAATGAACAATGACAGAAAAACTATTTTTCACTTCCTGAAAAGTCAACGTAACAAAGTAATAAGGTGGCAGTTTCCTGTAACTGATGTTGAATGAACACCCAGGCAGTTGCACATGGGAACTGCTAGGGTTGCCAGGTCTGGTTTGGAAAATACCTGGAGACTTTGGGGGTGGATCTGGGAGAGGGTGGGGTTTGGGGAGGGGAGGGGCCTCAGCATGGTACAGTGTCACAGAGTCCCCCCTTCAAAGCAGCCATTTTCTCCAGGGAAGCTGATCTCTGTCAGCTGGAGATCAGTTGTAAAAGCAGGAGATCCCCAGGCCCCACCTGGAGGCTGGCAACCCTAGGAACTGCACACATGCAAGTAAGCCATGGAAAGTTCTAGAGATGAATACAGCATGAGGCGCACCCTCTCCTTTCCACCTTTTTTCTTGCCGTCAAATCATGTGAAGAGGAGAGGAAATTCATTTCATGCCCTTACTTCTCTTCTTGCTGTTTTGGTCTGAAACTGCTGTCATTAGAGAGCTCATCCTTAGGTCAGAGGGGATGTTTGACTGCACAGATGACCTCTCCAACATCAGTTATAGGTAAACCAGGCCCGTAGCTACCATGAGGCCCTCGGGGCAACGTCCCCTCCAAAATCTGCACTGCCCCTGAATCTTCCCTGAACTTTTGAATTTTGGCAGGCAGAGCCTCCTCCGCAACCTGCCACTCGCCAGAGGTGCACTAAGTTGGCTCACAGCACCATTTCACAGTCTGCACCCTGTGCAAAAGGTGGCCTCTGGGGATGGAAACCAACAGGGCTTTCCCAAGAGTCAGAGCCTGCACACTGGAGGCTTGGGCTCCTGGGGCTGGAGCGAAAGGGCAGCTGTGGAAGCTCAGGATGAGGAGACAGTGGTGGAAACAGGCAAAGCAGTGGTGGGGAGGAGCCAAGTGGTGAGCCCGGGTGGGCAGAGCTGGCCAAGGGGCTGCTGCGCAGGGTGGCCAAGCTGGACAGTACCGACATGCAGCAGATCAACCAGCTCAGTGGGCAGGTGCTGGTGGGGGATCTCCCAGTGCTGAGAACTGGTGTTCAAGGGGACATTGGCTTTGTCATAGTTCTGTGACTATAGATGAGATAAATGTCCATCCTTGGTGTAACACTGAAGAAGAAATGGCTTTGTTTGAAGAAATGGCTCAGAAAGGTGAGCAGGGAGGAGCTGAGCGGCCAGCCTGGGCGGGTGGAGGCAGTCATAGGGCTGCTGTGTGGGGTGGCCAAGCCAGGGAGTGCTGACATGCAGCAGCTCAACCAGCTCAGCAGGTAGCTGCAGGCGGGGGACCCAAGGGGTAGGTGGAGACCCCTGGACTGGGGATCCTACAAGCAGGATGCTTCCTCGGGGCCAGGGAGCACCCTTTTCCTCCTCCCCTCCCCAAGCGGCCTCTAGCTCCAGGACGAAGAAGAGTGGCCCTCCCCTCAGTTACCAGCTCCAGCGTGGGGGATTCCTGGAGATTAGGGGGCAGGGGCATTTGGGGAGGGCAGAGTGAACTCAGCAGGAATGGAACACCATAGGGTCCTCCCTCCAAAGTTTCCATTTGCTACAGGCACCCCTTTTTAGAAGTAAAAGTCTCTCCTAAAATTAGTAAATGCTTATGAGGATGACTTTGCACTAGAGCCAGGTATCATAAAAAGGCTGCCCCCCTGAGCAAAAAAAAAAAAAAAAGCCCCCTGAGCAAAAACTAGCTAGCTGCAGGCCTGAGGTAAAGGCAACCCTGCTATAAGTAAATGTCATTTTGTGCAGTCCTAAATGGGAGATTAGCAAGCTTGCTTCCTAGAAAGGGATGGTCAGTGTGAATCTTTTTGTATGTAATAAAGCTGGAAAATGGTTCATAATGTTTGGAGAAGTGATGTTCCAACTGAAGAGTCTTGCTAGACAGTTATTCTCTTGGTCAATGACTACTGCTCTTTTCCCCTCAAGAGAGTTCTCAAGCTAGCAAAGAGGGACTTATTTGTATCTCCTTTTCCAAAACTGGTTCATTAGGGGAATCAGGTTTTGTTACTGACTACGAATTGATGGACTCCCTCGTGGGTTTCGCAATGTGTTGTAGAGGTTTCCATGCTTGGACTTAGAGCCTTTGCTTGTTTTGTAGGAGATTCAGACTGGCTGCAGGTGAGACCCCCCTATAATTAATGTTCCATGCATTTGCCAGTAGAAGAGAAGTTGACCCAAACTGTTGGTCTCTTGAGGCTGGGGACTGATGTGTCTGCATCTGCCAAAACTTCCCCCCAAAGCGCTGCTTTAACACAAGATGCTTTTTCATTTCTCACCTTCAACATAGATTGTTTATATACAGATAATTTTGAAACATTATGCTTATAATAGAAAGAAATGTTTAGGTCACTGGACTGCGCCATCTTTGCTTCACGCAGCGAGCCTTTTTGAATAATGCTTTTTAAGTCATAAGGGCAAAATGAAAAAAAATGCAAACCTTCAACTTCTTGCCTACAGTAGATGCCCTCAGAATCTCTTCAGCAGTCAGTGTGAAAGCTGAAAACTCTCAAGTGTCTTCTTTCTGTGACAGTGAAGACAGAACTGAGGGAGGTGAGAAGGAAGGTGGAAAAAACAACTCCAACTCTACAATTTTCCACAGAGGGCCTGCACGTACACAATTACAAGGCTGGTGCCACAAAAAATGAACTATATTTTATGTATCTATATGCCATATTTCTGCCCTGAAAAGAATCACTTTTAGAACAAGTTGGTAATTAAAAAGCAGCATAAAAAAATCTCAGGCAGCCGTGATGCAAGAGAGCAAGCCCTTGTCAGAGAACAGAAGAAAAGCACTCAGCTATCAAAAAGTATAGATAAAGATGATATACTCTGCCTGGTGCTTAAAAGATGACAGAAGTGGCAATAGGTGAACATCTTTCAGGAAGGAACTCCACGAATGTGGAACAACTACAGAAGAAAGATCTCTCTATAGTAAATACTCCCCTCACTTCAGAGGACATGGAGAAGAGTCTGATGATTATCTTAGCTAACAAGAAGGCACAGATGGCTTGGACTGAAAGAAGTACATGCAGACTGTAACAAAACTTGCTTGTTGGGAAGAATTCATAAGATATATATATATATATATATATATATTAGATTACAAACTCATCTAAGCAGTACAGTCTCTTTTCCCTTTATCCTTCTTCAGGAACAAGAGTCTGCAATGCGAAGAACAGCTCTGAGGTGAAAAGTGCACTGCAAAGCTGTTCCTTTAACTCAGCCTTGTGTAAGTCTCTCCCAAAGCCTAACCTTTGAGTGGCAGTGCCTAGCACCATATGCTAGACCTGCAGGCTAAATATTTTACTAATATTCACTAATACTTTACATTCAAGCTCACAAAACTGCATTCTCTGAGCTGGGCCTATAGTGAATTCTTTGCAGCAGTGTTTTGGCAAATGCCTTGCATCCAAAAGAATCCAGCTTCCATATTTGGCATCTTTGTTAAAAAACATATCAACAAGTCTTACCTTCCCTGATATCTTGGACAGCTGCTGCCAGTATCAGGCTGGGTGGATTAATGATGCAATGCAGTGAAAAAGTTTAAATGCTAACAACAAACTGTGTAAATGAGCCTGGGAATCTTTAAGCTTGTGTACTCTTTTTCCCTTTCCCCTCACATGAGGTTCAAATGTTACACATTTTAGCTTTTGCAGCATCCCCAAACTATGGTTTGTTCTACTACTCCCTCCAAAACAGAACTAAACCATGATCTGGAATCCTAGTTCGTTTTAATTTTTTCCCACTATACAATCCACTTATTGTCCTTTTGCTCTCTATTTCTTTTTTTAATTTAATCAAAAAAATCTAAAGCTTCTTTCCTAAGTGATTTTAAGGGGGTTGGGAGCGAACCACAAAAATATGAGGAAAGCAAATGAAATGTGTTACTACGTTTATTTAAAGTACTTTTTACATTTTAGAACTAATATTTCTACTTTTGATTGTAACAATTAGTTTTACCCACAATCTAGGATATTCACATGTACTTAGGTTTCTTTTTCTCTCTCACAAAAACTCAGCACTATTTTGAGTTCTCTGAAATCTGCAGGTTGGTAATATGGTACAATCAAAATGGAAATGATCAGTAAAGAACATGTGATAGTAGTCTCTACTCACTGCCCAGTTTTTTTTCCCTGTGAAGACACATTTTTGAAGTAGAACTTCTGAGAATTCTCTAAGAATAGGGAGCTGCTAAGATACAATCCTTCAGAAAATTTCTGTTGCACATATGCTATCACTAGCTCTGAAGCATGACCTACACATTACATTTCCTGTTTTAATATCCTAATTTACCTTTAAAGGGACTTCAGAAATTCTCCACTGTACTCTGTTGGCTAAAGATTCAACCTTGGTGCTCCAATCAAATTCATTTTAAATGAAATACTATGTTGTTCTGCTTTAAGTACATAATGGCAAGGAATATAGTTTATACCTCTTTTCTAGAAGTGACTGTTTCCTTGAAAACATCAATGGTTTTAGGATCCCCGCGGGGGAAGGTCTGGTTGTTTTATCCAGCAGTGTTATTTGGAAGTTTTTAGGCTAGGTATAGATGGGGTGATTGAGTTAGTGTTAGGCCTACTCTATATTTAATTTAGCTTATAGCTAGGAGAGTAATTTTAATCTTGCTGCCCATAAATTATTGGGGCAGTAATGAAGGGAGGTCAGGGTGGGTAATAATTCGAGAATTAGGTAGTGTTAATCTATACAATATTAACCTGCTGGAATTGGGGTTTATAGATTTTTTTTTTTAGGAGGAAGTGGCTTGGGTTGGAGTGGGCAGCATTGGGGTGGGACCTTAGCCGGGTAGCTGATGGCGCCTATTTGGCCTGTGACCAGCAGTGCTGTGTGAAGGCCATCGGCGCCAATGATTTCAGGACTGGGGATTCCAGTGCTTCTGGGGCAGGGGAAATATAGCGGTGGGAGCAGGCAGGTTGTGAAGGGAAGGAGGCAGAGAAATAGAGAAGCTCGGCCTCCTTCCAGCCTGCGGCCCATCCCGAGAGTGACGGGCAAGGAGGCTGGGAGGGACCATCCTCCGTCATTGATGTTGTGTAACGCCAGGTCTATTAATAACAAGACTGCTACCTTGCAGGAATTCCTGTTGGAACAAGGTGCTGACCTGGTGTGCGTGACTGAGACCTGGGTGCGAGAGGGGGAGACAGTGGCTCTCTCCCAGCTGAATCCACCCGGGTTCTCGGTCCTCCACCAATCACGGACTGATGGCCGGGGAGGAGGAGTGGCACTGTTCATTCGGGAGGCTTACTCCTACAGGGCACTCCCGCCGTTGAAACTGGCGGGCATAGAATGTTCGGGCCTGGTGTGGGAAGCCGGGGAGAGGTTGGCTGTCTGGCTGGTGTACCGGTCGCCCAACGCACCAGCCGACAGCCTGTCCTCGCTGGTGGAGGCGGTGTCGGGCTGGGCCTTGGAGCACCCAAGGCTGATAGTCTTGGGTGACTTCAATGTCCATGCTGACGATGCGGCCTCTGCTCCGGCGAGGGACCTGGTGTCTTCCATGGCGACACTAGGGCTCTCTCAATTTGTGACGGTTCCCACGCACCAGGCCGGACATACGCTCGACCTAATTTTCGCGGCGGGGGTGACGGTGGGCCAGTTGACTGCCACGGCAGTGCCATGGTCTGACCACTATGCCCTGAAGGCTCGTCTGATGGTGTCGCCCCAACTCCGTTTGGGCAGTGAGCGGATTTTAGCTCGCCCGCGGAGCCAGATGGACCCTCAGCGGTTTCTGACGGCTCTGCAGGATCCCATGCCTCCCAGCGACTCATTAGATGGTCTGGTCGAGGACTGGCATGGCCGGCTCTCGGCGGCCATTGACGAGATTGCTCCCCGATGCCCTCTGCGCCCTCGCTCGAAGCTGGCTCCCTGGTTTACCGGGGAGCTGAGGCTGATGAAACAGGGTCTCAGACGGCTAGAGAGACGGTGGCGGCGTTTTTGCGACGAAGCATCAAGAACATCCTATAGGACGTTTATGAGATCCTATGAGATGGCAATCAAGGCTGCTAAGAAACAATTCTATGCAGCTGAGGTTGCATCTGCTAGCTCTCGCCCGGCCCAATTATTTAGAACCATTAGGTCATTAACTGAAGTGCCACAGAGCACCGTAAAGGATAGGGAATTGGAAATTGGCTGTGAGGCATTTGCGAGCTATTTTGCAGATAAAATCTTGCTACTCTGCCATGAACTCCCGGCCACAGTTGAGACAGTGTGTGAACTTGAGGCTCCATGCACGTCTTCAGGTATATTCTTGGATCATTTCAGTCCTCTCAGTCTTGAGGAGGCTGACAGGCTGCTCTTGACTGTACGTCCAACCTCGTGCAGCCTTGATCCGTGCCCCTCGTGGCTTATAAAAGCTTGCCATGAGGGGTTGCGTGATTCGCTCCGGGAGATTATCAACAAGTCCTTTTCAGAAGGACTGTTCCCGGAGGCACTCAAGGTTGCGATGGTCCGTCCTCTCCTTAAAAAACCATCTCTGGACCCGGCTGTTTTGGCCAACTATCGGCCGGTGTCCAACCTACCCTATTTGGGTAAGGTACTGGAGAGGGCGGTGGCGATTCAGTTACAGAGCTTCATGGATGACACCTCCATGCTGGACCCGTTTCAGTCCGGCTTCCGACCGGGTCATGGGACGGAGTCGGTTCTGGTCGCCCTCACGGATGACCTCCGAAGACATCTGGATCGAGGCGGTACGGCAGCTCTGGTGTTGTTAGATCTGTCGGCGGCATTTGATGTCGTCGACCACCAGTTGCTGATCCACCGCCTCGCCGATGCTGGGATACGGGGGCTCGCTTTACAATGGCTTGCCTCCTTTCTTCAAGATCGGGGACAGAGGGTTGCGCTCGGGGATCAGGCCTCCCAGAGGCACCCACTGATGTGTGGTGTTCCTCAAGGGGCGGTCCTGTCCCCGATGTTATTTAACATCTATATGCGCTCCCTTGCCCAGATTGTCCGGAGGCATGGGCTGGGATGTCATCAATATGCTGATGACACCCAGCTCTATCTGTTGTTGGGCGGCCGGTCCGGATCCACCCCAGATGACCTGGAACGGGCGCTGCAGGAGGTTGCGGGCTGGCTTAGACTGAATCGACTGAAACTGAATCCACTGAAGACGGAGGTCCTGTGCTTGAGTCGGACCGGAACGGGGTTGGGGCACCCACTTCCGTCCTTCGGTGGGGCGCCATTGGTGCCAGCTCTGAGGGTCAGGAGTTTGGGTGTGCTCCTGGACTCCTCCTTGACGATGGAGGCCCAGGTAGCAGCCACTGCCAAAGCAGCCTTCTTCCACCTACGGCTGACTAGGCAGTTGGCCCCCTTCCTCGAACGAGAAGACCTAGCTACAGTGATCCATGCTATGGTCACCTCACGTCTTGACCACTGTAACGCTCTCTACTTGGGGCTGCCCTTGTCCCTGATCCGGAGGCTGCAGCTGGTGCAGAACGCTGCGGCCAGGCTGCTGATGGGTCTCTCTCTGCGGGACCACATCCGGCCTGTACTGCAGCGGCTGCACTGGCTGCCTATAGCGTACCGGGTCAGGTTCAAGGTGCTGGTGTTAACCTTTAAAGCCCTTTATGGTCGGGGGCCCGCCTACTTGAGGGACCGCCTTTCCCCATATAGGCCCCAGAGGCTACTGAGGTCTGGCACCCAGAACCGCCTGACTTGCCCCGGTCCAAAAGAGGCCCGGCTATCTTGTACCAGGGCCAGGGCTTTCTCGGTGGCGGCTCCTTACTGGTGGAATGAGCTCCCGGATAACATCAGGGCCCTGCGGGATTTGTTGCAGTTCCGCAGGGCCTGTAAGACGGAGCTCTTCCGCCAGGCTTTCAAATAGGAGCCGCCACCGGGGAGAAGGCTGATTATACCATCTCCTGGCCCTGTTGATCGCTCCCTGCTGCCTTTACCCACCGGAGCGCTAGAAAGCTGCCATCTTGAGGAGTTAATGTAGCTTGTTTTTAAATGTTTTAAATGTTTTAAATGCTTATATTGTTAATCTATTAAATGTTTTATATGTTGTTGTTAGCCGCCTTGAGCTGGTTGAATTACTGGCAAGGCGGGATATAAATGAAACAAACAAACAAATAAATAAATAAATTGAAAAGTACCAGTGACAAATGCATAGTTTCTGCCACGTCTGCCTTGTTGACTTTCTGTAATCTTCAGGCCACTCAATCATTCCAAACAAAGAACACAGGAATCATATCATGGTTAGGTACTCACAACCAATATTTCACATTCTCTTCTCATTTGCCATTTGTTGTGCTGTTGTACTGCTACATTCTCCAAAAAGAACAGTCAGCCATAAGGCTGAAATCTCTCTTTTGCACTAGTACTTTGACCACTGACAAATATTTTTCAGAGGAATCAAATGATTCTAACACAGTGGTAGATAACTTCCTGTTTTAATAAGCTCTTTATTCACAACCCCCTCTAAACTGTTATGACAAAGCACAAATTAAATTGCCCGTCAATTTACATTGAACTTAATATTCTGAATTCAGTATACAAAGGCCTTATGACAGAATTAGGTAATGCATTTTCAAAGCATGGCACAAAACATCAAGTACAAAATATTTTTATCCAGATACCATGTCTTATATACTCTTTAAACAGCATTTTCCTATCTCTAGGCAATGGATTTGTCCAAAATTTCTAGCAAATGGAAAATGGGGGCCTCAACTTCCCTCATACAGGCACACTGTATCTTAGACTTATCTGTTTATAATGACCAGATTTAGATGTTAACACATTTAAACAAAACCCAGAAAGTTTACATAAAAAGGCACAGACTATATTGCAAACTTAGATTACCATCCAAGGTCCCTCATGTTTAAGTGCAGTCTTTACACAATTTGTTACCCCATATGTGGAGACAGGGTGGGTGGCAGCCAGAGATCTGATTTTCCAGTGGCTGCTCCCTCTCTGTGGAATGCTTGCCACTTGGAAGATGGCCTAGTGCCTAAATTGCTTTCTTTCATAGCAGACAGATTAAGACAATTTTATTTGCCTGAGCCTTTTTCCCCCCAACCATTTTATTAACCAGACTGGTGTAGTGGTTAAGAGCAGCAGTCTCTAATATGGAGAAGTGGGTTTGATTCCCCACTCCTCCAGATGAAGCCAGCTGGGTGACCTTGGGTCAGTCACAGTTTTCTCAGAGCTGTTCTCTCAAGAGCAATTCTCTCAAAGCTCTTAGCAACACCTACCTCACAGGGTGTCTGTTGTGGGGATAGGAAGGGAAGGAGATCGTAAGCCACTCTGAGACTCCGAGTGAAAGGCGGGGGTAATCCTCCTCCTCCTCCTCATCAATCATCCCCTTCTTACATTTTGCTACCCCCTCTCTTTAATCTACATCTGCTTGATTTGACTGGCCTTGATTATGTTATTCTATACTTTGGCCTTAGTTGATTGTTGTATTTGTTGTTACAGGTTTTGTTGTATTTGCTCTTATACTGGTTTTAAGTTCCTTTGATGACTGTTTTGTAGTCCTACAATTTGGATACTTTTACAATGTGTTTAACTTCTGATTTTTGTTGTTTAAAACTGGTTGGAACCTAACCCAAGCAGTTTTCTGAAGAGGCACTTATAAAATATAAATAAATTCAGGAAAATGTAAAAACGCCCCCTCCCCCAAATCCTGAACATAAGAATGCAGTATGTTAGGTGGACAGGTCCTGGATAGGACTGTAATGACAAGCAATCTTACAACCAACCAATGTCTGCAAGAACTGGAATACATTCTAGTCCGTCTACATATCCAGCTGTTGAAGAAGTAAATATGTGGACACAGATGGCAATTAATAAATTGTAGACACTGGACTGTTTCCATAGAACATCCTGTCTGGTTTCCAAGCAGGCTACAACTCATGCATTGGAAGAACGGGAGGGATTCTCACTAAGAAACAGTTCTTTGATGTCTGAAGAATATGTTTTTGGGCCAAAACCCATGGGTAAAGAAAACTGATGTCACTGCAACAGGCTGTATGAGACAAAAACAGCACAAATCTACTATGTTATTTAAGCCCCAAATAGCACTAAAACAGAATTTGAATCTATAGTATATGCTTTTCATGAAACCAACAACTGGGTTCTGCTTTAAGGATTGCAGTGGGCAGCAGCTATCAAGGCTGCTGAATCCAAATTATTAAAGCTATGATACATAAAAATCAACCCCACCATGTCCAAAACGTAGCAGAACTAATGATACTATATGCTGGAGATGCAGGGCAATTACATGCAAATTTAGTTCACCTGTACTTGTATGGCAGCAGAATAACTCAATTTTGGCGAAAGACTGATGTTCACATGATAGCCTTTTTAGTTTACCAGTCTTTTTTTTAATCATAGGATTTGGGCATTATCCAGATACGCAAGTGATGAATCCAAAGAGCTGCTCTAAACTTCAAAAATGATGGTCTTTCGGCACTAAAAATCAAGCCATACCCGCAAAACTGAATTTAGCATACAGAACATGTTGGAATTAAATGTGAGAGAAAGCAATGTACAAATGATGAAATGTCTTAGACACCAATAATTTAACCTTAAAACAACTCACTGAATTATTCTATCAACTGGCTTCATCTAAATGCTACATCCAAACAATCTCCCCCTTTCTCCTCTCTTCCCCCCCTTTATTTGCCAAAACCACTTTCTCTCTATTCTCCTCTACAATATTTGTTTAGTGTTTTTTTTATTGCTTTGAGTTATTGAGTAAGGAGAGGCTGCATGATGTAGTGGTTGAGCTAGGATCTGGGAAACCCAGGATCAAATCTCAATTTTCCCATGAAACTCGCTGGTGACTTTGGGCCTAACTTACCGCACAAAGTTGTTAAGAGGATAAAAGTCAGGGTGGGGTGGGGGGCAATGTTGAGCTCCTCAGAGGAAACAGGATAAAAATGTAAGAAATTAATAAATGATGGGTTAGGGGGAGCAAACAGGTTTCTTGTAGGTCAACTGAGAACCAGTGTGGTATAGCAGTCAGAGTTTTGGGCTGGGATCTGAGGCACCCAGATTTGCATTCCCCACTGTGCCATGGAAACTTACATGGCCTGGAGTGCCTCTCTCTCTCTCTCTCTTTTTGTCTAACCTACCTCATAGGGTTGTTGAGATGACAAAATGCAACAGAGGAAAATGATGTAAGCTGCTTTGTTAGCAGTCAGACCCCTCCTTTCGCTGAGGGGCAGTTTACAGCAAGAAAACCATAAACACCCTTCCTAATATATCATCTCAAATATTATAAATGCAATACACTGCCTGGCCCAAAATGACAAAAAATGGTGCCAGCCAAAGAGAAGCCTGGAAATGGAGTTCAGAAGTGTAAGAGCAACTGGCTAGTTAACAACCTTCTCCCCACCCTAGAGAAATGCATAATTTAGGACAATGGGTCTCCTCCTAAGGACCTACTGCCTCACCTTGGACTAAGCTCATCGACACCCAGCCTCACTTCCCTTCACCATTTACCCTAATTAAGCAACACTTAACACTATTCATCAAACCTGGTAGCTTTTCCCATCCAGTACTTACAGGGTCATCAAGCACCAATGTCCACCTTAGAAAAACCCATCAAACTTTTCCCAAAACATTGTCCACCTCCAAAAACCCCCCATCAAGTTATTGTTTTGGGGGTGAATACATCAGATTGCCCCAGGGAACATTTTGCCCCATAAATTATGGCATCCTAATCCATAGCAGTGTGTCTGTTCCTGGTACCAAAAGCATGCACCCCGACTTTGTGGCTTTCTTCTCTTCTCCTGTGAAATGATGGCCATTTTGCTGCTGCTTCTGTGGACCTCTACAAGATCTGGTAATTATAGCCCTTTCTCCCTCAGCTATTCCTGCTCCTCCCTGTTTTTCTCTTAGCTAATTTGCATGTTATAAGTGTGTTTGTGCATGTTTTGCCCTTTTATTTTGCTTTTAGTAAAAACATCTGCCTGGTTTATTTGGGAGTTCTCTTAAAGGGGAAAAATCCTGGTACACGTTGATGGAGATCCTAATTATCCACTTCTTGCTCTGTATCCCTAACCTAACCTCCTCCCCTAGTTAAATAGAAGACTGCCTCTGGGTAACAGCTTTGGGCGCCCACTGGGGAGAAAGATGGGGTATACATGAAGCAAATAAATAAATAAATAAAAAACCCACAGTGCAACAGTTTAAAATCAATATATATTTAAAAATTACAAACATGCATATCTATCTATTAAATGGGCTCATATGTATTAATAATTGCACAGAAGATTCAGTGGATGGCTTTAGCTTCACAACCTTTGGGGGGGACAGACTTAAAAAGCAGGAGAAATGGGAGGACATGGATGGATTTGGCATCAGGCCTTGTCATGTGTTCTCTGAAGATCATACCACAACTGTGCTAACCCTGAAAGCTGTACAGCAGCAGAAAAATGAGCTTCACAGTAAAACAACAACAACCAGAACTGTAAAATAAATATCAAAATAGATAAAATACCATCCTTATATTGTTTTCTTATATATCTAACTAATCTAATTACAAATTATGTAAACAAGAGACTGTTCACAGAATATTAAAAACTGTAACAGTATAAACTTGTTGCAGCACTGGCTGGATGTGTGCCCGCAGGGATGTCCCAATCAGCAGGCATGCTGCTGCATTTTGTACCAGCTGAAGCTTCCGGATCAGGTTTAAGGGTAGGCCCTAGGGTTACCAGGTCCATACCTCTTGCCAGCGGGGGGGGGGGGGGGAGAAGCTCCTGGTACAGGACTTTCACGTGTGCGCACTGCGATGATGTCACTCGGAAGTGGAGTCATTGTGCTAGGCACTTTGCTGGGGGATGCTCTAGCATTCGGCCTGAAAACTCTATGACACCACAGAGTTTTCAGGCCAAATGCTAGAGCATCCCCCTGGTGATGTGCCTGGCATGATGACGTCACCTCCGGGTGACGTCATCGTGCCGGGCACATAGGCCCAATCCAGGCACTTTGGGGGTGGGGTTTCCCCCACTGGCTGGATTCGGGCCTGTGGGTCAGGGGCCCCTAGAGCAAGTTGCAGTAATCAAGCCTGGAAGTGAGCACTGCATGGATCACTGTTGCAAGGTCATGGGAGGAAAGGTAGGGGACCAGCTGCCTGACCAGCCGAAAATGGTAAAAGGCTGATCTGGCAACGTTGGTGACCTGGGCCTCAATAGAAAGGGAGGCATCCAGGATCACTCTCGAACTCCTAACTGTTGGTGCCAATGTCAGTGGCGCCCCACCAAAGGCTGGGACTCAGATTCCTGAATCTTTCCCCCCATGACTCAGGAACAGGACCTCCATCTTAGCTCGATTAAGTTTCAGCTGGCTCTGTTGTCAGCGACAGCCCCTAATGCCTTAGTCAAAATGTCTGGGGCAGAGTCCGTGCACCAGCAAATACAACAGATACTATACATAAATCTGTAATATTATTTCTTGTGGCAGTAATAAAGACCCTTCTGAATGGTATGAAAATATTGATAGAAAAAGATCCTCCAAACTTTGTCATTATAATCCCCCTAATGCATGTTCCACTGTACTGATAACAATTACATGGCAGCTGCCAACAGGCCTTTGATATATTACCCCCTGTAAACATGAAGAGTGTATGAATGCACAAGACACTGAGATACACCATGTATAGATACAACAAAAAATATTCTACCTTCCCATGCTGTCCTGCTCTTTCATAACAGATCACTACATCCTCCCACATTTCAAGCTTCTCAAAGATCTGAAGAGCTGAACTGGTACATCCCAGGTCAAACAGTAAACTTGCAAGCTGGCGCTGTAAAATATTAAAAAATTCAAGTTATGCATTTTCCTTCCCCAGAAAAACATTTAGCTATGTTGATAATGTCAAATGTTTTAAGCCCAGTTTCGAAAGGAACAGGAATTCAAAAAGCCTTATGCAGCAGTTAAATAAACCAGCCTTTAAAAGATCTACTGAGTTTCAATTAGCACTAGAAATTTTTCAAAACTGAAATTAGTAGAGAATAGATATGGATTTTAGAAACTGCACTCATTCAGAACTGATTCACACATGCAAAGAGACAGCTTTCCCGAATATGCACAAGATGCCTCCAGGTCACCCCTAGGTTACACACCTGTGTGAAGCAGACAGATCACACAGGTGGCTAGCAGCAATTGCTGAGCTATCTACATGCCCTGTGTCACACCAACCCTTCTCCGTTTAATCCCCAGAGATTATTTATTTACACCCTGCCTTTCTCTCCAGTGGGGACTAAAGTGGCTCACATTGTGTTCTCCTCCATTTACCCAGAGATGATGAGGAGAGATGGAGGGGCAGAGATTAGACAGCTTGCACAGTTTAAACAGCCATAATTAGTCAACAAGAGATTTAGAATGGATGCCCAACTTTGTTCTAGCATCCAGTGCATTTTTTTAAAAAAGCAAGCCTAAAGGTAAACTAAGGCAAAATGGAAAGGTAGAACCAAACAGGTTCACAGAGCATTAGTCTTGAATATCTAAAAGATGGAACTAAGGAAGCAACAAGATGGTAAAAATAAATTACATTGTTGTATCCTAATACCATCAAACAACACAGCTATGAAAGCAGCACATCTATATATCTAATTCCGAAGTGGACCCCTATGTGCGGATATCTGAATTTGCATGGGGGGGGGCACTTGGGGGGCAGGGAGATTTTCCTACACATGGGGAGGAGTCTCCACGTGTGCAGAAAAATCCTAAAAGTTTAAAAAAACTTTTAGGGGGATATTTAAATCCCCCGAAAAGTAAAAGCGTTCCCTGAGCACGCGCAGGGAACACTTTGGCCATTGGGAGGGGCAGCGGGGAGAAGGTTCGGGAGGGGAGAGGGTTCGGTGGACAGTGCCGCCGTGCACCACCGTTGTCTGGGAGGGAAGGGGGAGGGAGGGGAGAAGGCTCGGCTCGCGGTGAGCCGCACAGCCTCGCAGTGGGGAGGAGGAAGAAGATTTACCTGTGCCTTCCTCCTCCTGTGGATACTCCCCCCTGCGAGCTATCCCCCTTCTTGTCCCCCACGAGTATTGCGGGTCTATATTGCAGTGATTTAGAGGGGCATTCTGTCTCTGTCAGACGAACATTTAAAAAACAACTGGTCTGAAAGGAGGTTCAAGTCTAAATCTGCCTTTTCTCTGGTGCTCTTCTCTGAGAATATAAGCTATAGGGCATTATAAGACTCAGTTTGGCATCAGGCACCAAATCAGGAACCCAGTGGATCAGACATTAACTCCTAATATGACAATTCCAGCTGGGGAATTCACATCACAGCTTCCGCCCTGAGATGTCAAATGTCACTATGGGGTCAATCCGGCGCCACTGGTTAATACAACCGCATCAGTGTTGCAGGCAAGTTAGTATAGATGGGCCTCATGGCTGAGTGACTAAGATTTGCACAGAAGTGGCAACTTAGTGCCAAAACCTAAAGCACAATACTGGAGCTTGCGTCATATACAAATCAGAAAATAAGTCAGAAAACACAGATTTACCCAGTTTAATGTTAGCACTAGAGAAAAGATGCAAATTGAAATTATTAGAATGCTAAGCATATACATACTTCAAGGTCATCTTTTCTATCATTCTTAATTTAAGCCAAATATATTTACAATTTCAATATGTTATAAGCTGTTTTTCTTTATGATTTGTTGCCATTAATGTTTTATGAAATAATTTGATAGAACAGAGTTATTTTAATTAGAAGACGTCTGAGAAAGGCAACTAGATTTGTGAACCTCTGATCCTTTCCAGCTATGTGGCCAAACTGTAGCTCTTTCACACATATTGTGTGGCTCCTGGCAGGGCGGCTGGGGAAGCGAAGGGGAGGCATGCCTCCCTGGTTGGTCTTCCCTTCTCCTTGCTTGCTTTCCAACTCTCCTTCCTTCCTTCCTTCCTTCCTTCCTTCCTTCCTTCCTTCCTTCCTTCCTTCCTTCCTTCCTTCCTTTCTCTCTCTCACCCCTCCCTCCCTAACTAAATTAAGTATCATTATCAATATCTGTTTTACCCCTTTTGTTTTTATTTTTGGCAGTCTCATTTAATGTTAATAAAAAGCAAATTTGCATATTTTTCAATAAAAACGTGTGGGTTATATATTTGTTCATGTCTTGTGGCTCTCAAATATCTGACTTGTATTCTATGTGGCTCTTATGTTAAGCAAGCTTGGCCACCCCTAAGCTATATGATTATAATGCTAAAGACCCTTAAATTCACTTCCACAGCATTCTGCACAACAGAATCCATCCATTGGATTTCAAGGTATCTTCATAAGTTTTAGCATGGTTAAAGTTTTAATCCTTAAATCATTTGCACGGAACATAAAAAGTGAGCCACAGCCATAAATTTACCATTTACATGAATTATAAAATAGTTGCAGAAACACAAGTGATAACACTTGTTTTTACATCTCATCTCTGAGGCATCTGAGTGTGGCAAGTGCAGGAACGAAACACCTGCATGATGAAGTTAGGTAAAATTTTCAGTTTAAGTAAACTGAAGACAATGGCTTGCATCCAACAACTGCATTTCACTTTCCTTCCACTAGAGGAAAGGGAATAGTCATTGGATGTCGTTCCATGAAAAATGCTTCAAGTAACTTATGCACCTTTGTTCATAATGGAATTGTGAATGACTGTGAATAAACTGTAATTAAAGTCAGCAACTACAATGTTTGCATGAAGTCCTACTGTCTTCTACCCCAGTGCATCAACATAACATAGCCATGATACCGCTAACAGACAAATTTTGGGGTGAAGCTTAAATATGCTACCACTGTTAACTAGAGCCTAGGAATAAGAGAAGAATTTGTACTGTTGATGGTATTAGTTGATCAACTACATACATCATTCACATATTAAGGGCCAGAGTCAGACAGACACTAATGTCCTTCACTTAAAGATTCAACACATACAAATTGATGGGATTTGAAGAATGCACAGGGGAACTGTGCTAGGCTGCTGCTTAAAGAAATCAAGTTCATGTGGAGCCTTTTATCTTAGTAAACTGACAAATTCTTTATTGTAAGGAACTCTATCTAGACAGATACAGCATTCTAAACTAAATAGCTAAATTAGGATAGATGGTGATGAATCATGTCCTGCTCTCATGGTTGCAAGACAAACAGTGAAAGAGAGTGGTGTTAGCTCAGGATCTGTGTATCCCTTCCTTTCTACTGCTTTGATACTGTCCTTTTGATGTGTACATTGCTATACTCAGGGATTCTTCCTACCTTCTATCTATCACTCTGACATTCTTATAGTCCCCCTCTGAAGTCTGAGGCTAAGAGACAGCATAAAGTCCTCCGCTTCCAACTCAGTTTGTTTTTAATGGTGATAAACACAGGTTGCTAGTGTGCTAACACACTCTCCCATTTCCTCACTCATGGAAAGCATGACTAAAAACTTTCTGGTAGCCTTCATCTGAACTTCAGTTGGCCATGGCACCTGACTGCAGGTGCATGGACATCTTGGAATTTCTTTTCTCCCCACAATCTGGGATTAAACCATGGTTTAGAATCCTGGTGTACAAAAAGGACAAACTCCGGTTTGTTCAGGCACCTGTATTTGGATGCCACAGCAAATGGCTGTCTGACTGAGGGTTTCCAAAATCAGGAAGCTTGCCTCTATTCTCCACTGATTATCCATGGACAAAGGGAAACTAATCTACCTGTTACGGAGCAATAATTCTTGACAGTAGTTATTTGCATGTAATAATTATGAAGTTATGTATTGGGGGGAAGTATGTAATAATTATGAGGTCATGTATCAGAACAAAATCTGAAATAAAAATTATGCTTAGAGCACAACATTGCAATCAAGATTAATAATAAATCACCATTGCTCAGAAAATTGGTTTGACCTGAAAAGCTTCACAGCCAAAAATCAAACACTCGATTTCCTGTACTGGAAGAATTATTGAGATATTTGACAAGGAATAAACAAGCTAACAAAAAATACAATTTATAAAAGCGGTTTCTTCTGTGTCAGAAGATGAAGCACACATTGGAAAGCTAGAGTCAGAAAAGTCTCATGGTCACAGCAAGCTCCTGTTATTCTAGATTTTGTGGTTATGTGGCACCACTGAATAATGTTCTTAAAGCACAGTTTGAAATCATTACCGCATCATGACTCTTCAAATATGTATTAGGGAAAAATGTACTTAAAAGTATTCTTATGCTGTAAACTCAGTTTCAGAAGTTGTTTTATTTAGGTTAACACTATGGGAAAAATGGGGGAGGGGAATCTAATACTGAAAGACATGCACTGATTTCCCCTCTGCAACATTTTTCACAGTTTTACAAAATTAAATGCTAAAATCATCATAAATTTTACTTCAAATTAAACACCAGTGTTATTTTGTACCTGTATAGCCCAACGTGGAGGAACCTGGCAACTGTAAAAAAGTTTCATACGTTCACAAACCGATGTTTTGTTGTCTTCAAACTGATCTGCAAGAGCCTGAAAATAGCAAACGCATTATAAGTTGCCTGAAGAATATTTTATTGAGAGGCAGAGTTCAGATATCCCAAATAAATAGATTAATAAATAAATTTAGGACTCTACTTAGCAGTGGAACAACATAAAAATGTTTGGCTGAAAAAAGCTCATGACTTACAAAATAAACCACTTTGTACACATTAAAACAGAAAGAACTAAATAATTCCTTGACTTAGAGAGCAGCTGATGAATCCTAACCCTGTACAGTAATGACAGGTAATAAAAGGAACAAAAGCTTGTCATGTAAGCTGCTTATTGCTGAACGTCATATTTAAAATTTACACAATCATTAAACAAAACAACAGTTTAAAAGGATACAATTGATTTCTGTTTTTCAATGGAAAAAGTGCCATCAAGTTGCAGCTGAAGTATGGTGATCCCATAGGGATTTCAAGGCAAGAGACTTTCAGAGGTTGTTTGCCATTGCCTGGGTTCAAAGGCCTGCACAACTGGAAGGCATTTCTGTTTGAGCAAAGCACATTGCAACTGCAGGCAAGGATCCCCTGGCTCTCAGAAGCAGCTTTTCATGGTATACAGAGGCCAAAATCCCCATGTTTCAGACAGTATAACTCCACTTGTGATTCTCTGGATCTCAGCCACAGAGTTTAGTTCAACTTTTCAACCATCTTGCCCCCCCCCCCCATCCCCTCTCACTACCTCATTATTTAGTGAAAAATTGCCTACTATCCTAGATTTTAAAAAGATCCACAGTTTTAAACATTCCTAAAGAGAATGCCCTGACTTGGATGGCCCAGGCCAGCCTAATCTCATCAGAACTCAAAAGCTAAGCAGGGTTGGCCCTCGTTAATACTCGGATGGGAGAAGTCCAGAGGCAGACAATGGCAAACCACCTCTGAAAATTTCTTGCCCTGAAAATCCTACGGGATCGACTCACCAAGCTGCAACTTGATGGCACTTTCCACCACCATCAAAGAGAAAGCAGTTAAATAAATACATAATTTCCCCTCATTGACTTCCTTGGGGTTTCTGAAGGTAAAGGCACTAGATTAACTACATGTCAAACAAATGGGAGTTTGTTCTTGGTGAGCAAAAGCTTGACTAACTGTTGGGCTCATGTGCTCATCAACTAATTCTCATTTGCCATGAAGTACAAATATGGGCTTATCAGGAAACCCAAGCCTGGGTCCTTCTGAGCCACTGCCTCACAGACTAGTAAACCATGCTCAAACTTGTGGGTCCCTGAAGTTAAATGCACACAAGAAGACCAAAACCTTTAGAAGCATATACACAGGTTTACTGAACGAATAAAATTAAGAATACTATTAGGCACCCTAGTCTCTAGAGTTAATTAGCAAAAAATACAACAAAAGCTAACTTTTCTTTCTGACACTTTAGTACCTGGCATTAACTGGTGCACCATTCAAAATTGCAGAGTCCAGGCTAGAAGTTTATGCATCTGTCCCATGGGATCAAACGTTAGCGTAGCGTCACCCTTATCTAGGGCCTAATGATAGTTTCTTGCTCTCTGACGTCAGGCGGTCTTTGGAATCCAATCAGAGTGCTCCTTCACTGGAGCCCTTCAAAACATGATGCAACTTGCTCCTGGCTTCCCCCTCCCATCTAGTTACTGAACTGAGCACAATTTTTTCCCCTTACCTAATGACCGCAGTCTGATATCAGGCCTCGAAAGAGATACAGATAGTATCTATGAGAAAGGCTAATTACAAACACCTGCAAGCTGAAGCTGACCCACTATTATTCATGTTAACCCCCTGGGTGAAACTAGGGTGCTTTGCCTCACAGGGTCCCTTAACTCACTGTTAGTTCCTTCCCAATAACTGGGATGCTTAAGGAGTCTAATATTGAAATGAGCCCATGACTAAAGCAATAAATAGGACTTAGTGGAAAATATCTTGCAGTGGAACACCTGTCAATTGGACCTTACCACCACAACTCTCAGGGATTAACTTTGGCATCTTTGAGATGAAGGGCAGACATTTCAACAAATTTATTACATCACACACAAACTAGTTGGTATCCTGATCCTTAGCATCATCCTGGCCATATTTCATGTGCTAGCAAATCTGACCAATGTCATTTGAAACAGTAACTTTATATACTTAGGACTGCAACCTAAAATAACTAATGGGTTTGTATACTACATGTAGGTTTTTGCACATACTGAGATAAGATACATGGAGGGTAATCTGAACCAGTAACCAAGGCAGCAATCTAGGCCTATTTGAGTCTTTTCAGGGGAACAGCTGATTACGATGCTATCAAACTTCTGAAACTCTCATCAATTTCAAAAGTAGCTTATTATATAGTATGGAACACAGTTTTGGATTTTTTTTTATTTTATTTTTTTTAAAAAACAGGTCTAATATACTCTTGGGCTGATAATTTGTGAGCTACATTCATGGTTCCTGAGATCCTGGAGAAAGAATTGCTGAATCATTAAATATTTTGAGAATACCATTTACACACTGAAACATTAGGTGACTTTCAGAGGTGAAAAAACATCCATCACATATTATCAGAGTTTATTTATTTTATTGTGTCATTTAAACTGATTAACGTTTAGGCATACATTTTTTTGTAAAAGCCCATGAGCCACTGTTTTTAAAATATATGTGGACCAACAATTAGAATATCTTCAAACACAATAAAGGTACTTCTACCATATCTGGCTGATTCAACAATGGCAACTTTCAACTCACAGCATGTCTGGAATACTCCTATATTAATGCATGTCACTCAAAGGCTTTACAGTGTTCACTTTAAAATATATGTAGCTTCAATAATTCCAGCTGAATTACTGAGCAACTGAATTTCTGTAACCATGTGCTATAAAACTTCAAAAAAACATTCCTCATGAATACATACGTTCCATAAATGACTTGCTAAAAATTCATTAACTATCTGATCAGTAAATAAAGCTTCTAAATTATTAAAGCAACTGATACTAAATACTAAATTCTGTATTAAAACATACGGAAGACTTCAAATTATCAGACATCAGTACAGAAAGTGTTCAACGTAATTCTCCAAGATTCGATTCAAAGTGAACTTGGGACTCATGCAGTTGGTTTGATAAAATCTTAGTCTCAGTTCCCAGCTGTGAAATGGTGATGACTATCAGTCTACCTCACAGGGTAGAATAAAAAAAGCATACGGTCACTGTGGGTCTTCTCCCATAAGCATTGTTAGCCTAACAGAAACCACTGGGTAATTTATTTATACTTGTTTTATTTAAAATATTTTCTCCAATGAAATGTCTGGCAGCTAACAATAATAGCTTTAAAAAATTCAAATAAATTTAGGAACATCCAAAACGCAGCCACTTTCAGAAAATACACAATCAGTCTCCTAACCAAACATGCTTAAACAGCACGGCCTCGCACTGTTTCCTAAAAGTTAAGAACAGGGGTCTTCCTGATATATTTAGAAAGGCCATTGTACAATGTGAGAAGGCTGGAGATCAAACCGTAGCAGTTTTAACAAGCCTGAGAGAGGGAGAGCTCCTAGTCAGGAGCTGCTGCATAATAGCCATAGCTAACACGGGGCGTACAGGGTGCTGCCCCCTCCCGAATTCCCACGCACCCTGCAGCTAATTCCCATGAACATCCCCCCATCCCAGTCCCCCACCCCCTCTCCCCTCCTGATCCCTGCTGGGAGCAGGTTGCACACAGAGTGGCCGAGGAGAGAGCTGACTGGCCTGTTTTGTCCTTGCTTGCGCATGGAGCCACTGCTGGCTCCTTTCCTGGTGCACTCGGTTTGGGCCTTTCTGCTGTTGCTGCTGGCTCTGAAGGCCTGGTTGCTTCCTCTGTTAAGCAGGGGGATTGGTTGGTGTGAGGCTCCCTTTTTGACCTCCTCCAGTCCACGAATGGGAAGCTGAGACTGTCTTGTGCTTGGGCACATTTCCCATGAATCCTTGGGAATCCCGTGCAAAGCAGTTGCTAGCCCTGAGGAAGCTGCCGACCTCAGGAGGACTGCAGCCCAAGTGCCCTTGGCAAGAGCAGCTTACCGGGCACAGCCCCGCCTCACATTGAGAGCTGGCCATTCTCCTGCTCTGTGGGCCTTCCTCTCTTCTTACTGGGTCTTCCAGTCTAACTTTTGCTCCTCCCATCCTTTCCCATTTGCGACACGTGATTGTTTTCCAGAGTCCACTTTTTGCATGGAGTCATTGGAGGGAAGCACCGGAAGAAAATGGGGTGGGGGACAGCGGCAGTTGTTCAGTAGGGAGGAATGTGTTCTGCAGATGCCCAGATTTTGGGGGGGGGGGGGGTTGGAGAGTGTGCTTCTGTTTAATTTATTTTTTTATTGTGCCATCAGAAGTGACACCATGCCCCCCACCAAAAATCGTCTTGCTACAGGGCTGTGCTGCATGTTTTCACATTTAGAGATGGTCCTTTAAGTACATGGATTCCAGGCCATTTAGGTCTTTTAACAGTAAAAAATAGTGTAAAACATAAGTCTAAAACAAACGATGCAGTATTCTTAAAACTGGTGTAATATGTGCATAGTGAGACACTCCAAATACTGCAGCACAGGTTGGCCTTCTTCCTTCTCAACCAGGGAAGCCTCTTGGTATATGAGGGTAGTGTGGGATGTTTCCAGCTTCCCCCTGACCTAACGATTGAAGACTGAGACCTGGCTATTGGAAGGCACACCTTCTTGCCTCTCCAGGCTGTGGAAGTAGCACCCCCACCCCACCCCCGAGCCTGTCAATAACAGAATGGGGGAAACTCTGCATAACAGTAAATTTCCATGTGAGTTGAACACAAGCCCCCTCTTAACACCCTCAAATATTAAAAAAGGTTTGCTTTTGTGTTAATTCACCAGTAATTAAACAGATACATTTTGCACCTACTGAAGTTTCCAAATTCATCTCCAAAGACAGCTCCACATCGAATATGTTACAATAATATGGTTCCAAGCTTACTGTATCATAAATCAGCCTTGCTGGGTTGACCAAACGTGGGTAACACCAACTTCCAAACTAAATAAAATTGTTATAAGCACTTTTAGCCACAACGCACACCTGCTTTTCACACAAAAGAGTTGGGTCCAACAAAATGCCAAGGCTTGGATTCTAACCTGCCTTTCCATTGAAGCTATTTACTTCTATTCATGGAGGGATGAGGGAGGGATTTTTGCTAGTTCCTCCCCCTCATTGAGGCCCTCCATCTCATCCTTCATGATGTTCCCAGGTGTCCAGTCACACAATTTCAATGGTTAAAAAAAAAAGTGCAGGGGGTCAGAAAAGTTGTGTTATATGCAATGTAGCTCTACTTGCACTGCAAGGGATTCAGGTCGCAAACTCACAACTAAATCTGAGAAAAGATAAACTGGCCCCATCAAAAGTGGGCAGCAAGGTATCACTCAAGCCATCAGCGATGTCATCCAGTATCAACTCCATCTTGTCTGGACTCAGTTTCCCGGAGCTATTTTACCATAGCTAACAGACACAGGCCTGGAGTAGAGATCGCTACTTTCTGCAGGCTTAGTTATATAGAGTTGGGTTTCAGCCTGTTGATGACACCCTACTCCAAAGCTTCACATGATGTGGTTCCACTAGAATAGATATTACAAAGCACTGACAATTTACATAGTAACAGTACATGTTAAATCCCATGCTAATGACTCAAATTCCCTGATCATAACCTTATGAACACAGTCCTAAAAAAAACTGTGGGTTGAAACAGTGGACCCAAAAGGGAGCTTAACACCGGGAGTTTGTTATCGCCCACCAGATCAAAAGATAGAGGAGGATTATAAAATGATGAATGAATTAAAGATAGCGGCTAGATGGAATAACTGTGTCGTAATAGTGATTTTAACTACCCACACATTGATTGAGTCAATATGTGTTCAAGTTGGGAAAAAAAGATTACGTTTCTAGACACTCTCAATGACTGTGCTATTGATGGTCACAGAACCTACAAGGGGAGAGGTCCTGGATTTGGTCCTAAGTAACGCCCAAGACCTGATGAGAGATGTAAAAGTGATTGTACTGCTTGGGAACGGTGACCGTAATGTTACTGAGTTCAACATTTGTATAAATAAGATGTTGCCCAGAAAGACCAACACAACCACTTTTACCTTTAAAAGGGGTAACTTCTCTGAAATGCGGGGACCTGTGCAGAGGAAACTTAAAGGAAAAGTAGAAAGGGACAAAACCACTGGAGAAGCTTGGAGACTATTTAAAATTACAATCCTAGAAGCTCAGAAAAATATATACCGCAGGTTAGGAAAGGCACAAATAGGTATAGAAAAAGGCCTGCATGGTTAACGAACAAAGTAATGGAAGCTGTGAAAGGTAAGAAGGATTCCTTTAAGCGATGGAAAGCTAGCCTCAGTGAGGCTGATAAAAGGGAACACAGGCTGTGGCAAATGAAATGCAAGTCTGTGATCAGGCAGGCAAAAGGGAAATATGAGCATATCGCAAAAAACATAAAGATCAACAATAAAACTTTCTTCAAATACATTAGAAGCAGGAAACCAGCCAGGGAGGCAGTGGGGCCTTTGGATGACCAAGGGGTAAAAGGAGTATTGAAGGATGATAGGGAAATGGCTGAGAAGCTGAATGCATTTTTTTTGCCTCTGTCTTCACTGTGGAAGATGAGAAGTGCTTTCCCACTCCAGAACTGCTGATTTCGGGAGGGGTGTTGAAAGACCTGAGTCGTCAGACTGAGATGATGAGAGAGGATGTTCTACGACAGACAACTTAAAACTAATAAATCACCGGGCCCGGATGGCATACATCTGAGAGTTCTGAAAGAACTCAAATGTGAACTTGTGGATCGCCTGACAAAAATATGTAATCTTTCATTCAAATCTGCCTCCATTCAAATCTGCCTCCATTCCTGAAGGCTGGAAGGTAGTGAATGTCACTCCCATCTTTAAAAAGGGTTCCAGAGGAGATCCGGGAAATTACAGGCCAGTCAGTCTGACGTCAATACAGGGTAAGTTGGTGGAAACTGTTATTAAGGAAAGAATTAGTAGGCACATTGATGAACAAACATTACTGAGGCAGACTCAGCATGGGTTCTGTAAGGGAAGATCTTGTCTCACTAACCTGTTAGTGTTCTTTGAGGGAGTGAATAAACATGTGGACAAGGGGGACTCAATAGATGTTATTTACCTTGACTTCCAGAAAGCTTCTGATAAAGTTCCTCATCAAAGGCTCCTAAGTAAGCTCAACAATCATAGGATAAAATGACAAGTCCTCTTGTGGATCAAAAACTGGCTACTTAATAGGAAACAGAGAGTGAGTATAAATGGACAATTTTCTCAGTGGAGGGAGGTAAGCAGTGGGGTAAGGCAGGGATCAGTACTTGGTCCGATGCTTTTTAACTTGTTCATTAACAATCTGGAGTTGGGAGTAAGCAGTGAAATGGCTGAATTTGTGGATGACACAAAATTGTTCAGGGTGGTGAAAACTAGGGAGGATTGTGAGGCACTCCAAAGGGATCTGTTGAGGATGGGCGAGTGGGCGTCAGTGTGGCAAATTGGATTCAATGTGGTCAAGTGCAAAGTGATGCACATTGGGGCCAAAAATCCTAACTATAAATACATGTTGATGGGGTCCGAACTGGCGGAGACTAACCAAGAGAGCGATCTTGGAGTCGTAGTAGATAACTCAATGAAAATGTCGAGACAATGTGTGACTGCAGTAAAAAAGGCTAACGCTATGCTGGGGATTATTAGGAAGAAAACTGAAAACAAATCAGCCAGTATTATAATGCCCTTGTATAAATTGATGGTGCAACCTTATTTGGAATACTGTGAACAGTTCTGGTCACCACTCCTCAGAAAGGATATTATAGCATTGGAAAAAGTGCAGAAAAGGGCAACTAGAATGATAAAAGGGTTGGAACACTTTCCCTATGAAGAAAGGTTAAAGTACTTGAAGCTCTTTAGCTTGGAGAAATGATGACTGAGGGGTGACATGGTCGAGGTTTACAAGATTATGCATGGGATAGAAGAGGTAGAGAAAGAGGCCAACTGAGATGGACGCCCACCACCTTACCTGAAGGCCTGGTGGTATAGCTCCATTGTGCAGGCCCTGCAGAATGGTAGAAGGTCCCACAGGGCCCTGATCTCCAGTGGGAGCTGATTCCACCATATAAAAATATATTTTAATTTCAGTTCACAAACATACAAAACATACGAACATGAAATATAAACTACTATTTGTATTAAAATCATATACGGAACTTAGCTTGGAGAAACAACAACTGAGGGGTGACATGGTCGAGGTTTACAAGATTATGCATGGAATACAGCAGGTAGAGTAAGAAGTACTTTTCTCCCTTTCTCACAATACAAGAACTTGTGGGCACTCAATGAAATTGCTGAGCAGTCGGGTTAGAACAGGTAAAAGGAAGTACTTCTTCACCCAAAGAGTGATTAACACATGGAATCCACTGCCACAGGAGGTGGTGGCAGCTACAAACATGGATGGCTTCAAGAAGGAACTGGATAAACATATGGAGCAGAGGTCCATCAGTGGCTATTAGCCACAAGGTATGGATAGGCACTCTCGGTCTGGGGCAAGTGATGCTCTGTATTCTTGGTGCTTGGGGGGGGCAACAGTGGGAGGGCTTCTAGTGTCCTGGCCCCACTGCTGGACCTCCTGATGGCACCTGGTATTTTTGGCAACGGTGTGACAGAGTGTTGGACTGGATGGGCCATTGGCACGAGCCAACATTGGCTTCTCTTATGTTCTTATTGGAATCATTCAAGTGCTTTTCCTCTACATCACTCTCCAAGTGCTACAATAAATATCACTGGGCAACTATGTTAAAGGCAGCTGAAATAATTATGAAGCACCAGTCTACAAGCAGAGATCATTCATAGCAACCAAGGCAATCATGGACAGATGAGTGTTCTGGAAAACTCAGGAGCTGCTCTGTCTCCACCCTCCCAATTATCTTTAATAGGAAAGGCAAGTTTGAAGCTAGCTTATAACTGGCCACTATTGTTTTATCCAAAGTCAGATTAAAAAAAAATAGAGAGCCAATTACAGCCTCCTTCAAAATTTCCAGAAAATCCTGCTCAATAAGGCATGCATTTACAACACTAATTAAAAGTTCCCTGCAAGATTTTATCAGTCAGGACAGGCAACTGTCCAAGCCACATGTGGTAGCCTTCACAGCCCTTTACATACCACCAAAAAGCCACATCAGATATCATCAATTCCTTGTTTGTATCCAATACTTAAACTGGAGCTCATTGCCAAGCTGGACTTGGCAGATCAATGATACAGAGACAGACAGTGGGACAACAGGAGAAGAGATCGAGGATCCTGCTAAATAAATCCTTACAATTTTACCATCCTGAGTTTAAGTAAAGTTGCAGCCTGCTTCTTGCTCAAACTCATTTTCAGTGTTTTGACTTGGTTCCCTGTAGCTACAAACCTCTTGAAGAAACAGGAATACAAGGAAATTATTCTGTGATTAAAATACTACCTACCCCTGGACACTACTGGACAGCTGTGAGTTAATACTTCATTGAAGTTTACACTTTTTAAAATAATGTGATGCTGTTTAAAAGCATAATGCATTTCCTTGTATACAGCCAATTTTAAATTAATAGTGCAATTATCTGGCTCCCCAGATAAGATGTTTGATCTGGGTAACTAGAAACAGCTTTATAAAAATGAGGATGTTATTATAAAGTAAAACTGGAAAAACCAACAGCAATTGTATTCCACTGTACAAGCATAAAAAGATTAAAGGTTCCCTTGCTATAAATGAATGTAATTGACCAGAACAGCCTCTGCAATGTACTATAGATGAAGTACTTTCAAGGGTGTTTCGGGGGCAACAGATATGTCACAGATAAGTATGCCAGCAGTCTGGGAACAACACTCCTTTGTAGACAGCTGGGCTGCAAGTTCCTAACACACACAGCAAATTAAAATTAGAGTTTCATACACACCTGGAGAAATGTCATTTTATTTCAATGACTGACCCAAAGCTGATCTGAATTTAGGGCAAATGCTATCCAGGGCTCACATTCACTACACAGAATTTTAAGTAGTGATTTGGCAATCATGAAAGCAGCCAGACTGATTGACCTAGAGACTGAAGTCCTTCAATTAGATACAGGGCAGACAGAACACAAGGACAGAACATTTTTCAACATCCCCCCCCCCCCCATCAAGTACATCAATTCTTTTCTGGAGGCTGCATCTCTAAATTGCTGTAATTTAATCTCTGCAATGACTCAAAATTTGTTCTTTATAGATTCAGCCCAAGATAACAAATGAATTGGAGTTTTCCTTAGAGGTCTATGTGTCCCTCCCCTCCCCACTAGTCACATTGTTCACAGAGGCCACTAATAGATTATTTCATTTTAAAATACAAGTTAAGTTACTAGGTTTGGCAAGCCATCTATCTACCTAGTGGCCATTTCCAGACGCCTCTTCGGTAACAGATAACACAACAACAAATGCACTATTCTACCACATATATTATTACTAACAGATCCTGCCCTATGCTCTGAAAGCTCCTCATGATTTAATAGTGAACACAATCCAAAAAAAAGTTGATAGGCAGGCAGGCAGGCAGGCAGACAGAAAGAACAAGGATCACTCCTCAAAGGTGACCCTGCTGAGAAAGTTTTCAGCCCGCTTTCTAAATACTGAAAGAGATCTTGCTTGGCAAACCTTTCTAAAGAAGACAGGTCCACAGCAGAGGTGCTACCACTGAAAAGACCATGCCCCCCCCCCCCCCGGTTACCTTTTTGCCATTTGCAGGGCATCCAGATCAGCAACCTCTTATTCTAATATAGTTATGAATTAGTTAGCTCAGAGTAGTCAGAGAGCCACAATATCCTCTAAATCTCAGTCAGGTAGTCTAATCCCTTCAACCCAGTTTACGAAAACGTATCTTGGGAAGCGGATGATAAAAAGAGGAAACAGTGTACTGGAACATTTAAAAGAGTTTCAGATTTTCTGCCGGGAAATTGCTATTCTTAATGCATAATTTAAATCCTTTTCTGTTGTTAGTGATTAACCACAGTAATAAAATATTTGTACACCTAAATGTACCACAGTGGGGATGGGAAGCTGCTCTTACTTCCCATCTGTGAACTGGGCACAAGAAAATAACCAGCTGCTAGTCATATGTATTCAGTCAAGACTGCGCAGCAATACTAGCATTGGCATTAGCATTTCTTTGTACAGAAAACTGTGGTGGCAGTAAGAAATATCTTAATGGAGTGGTCACCATGTTTGAGACCTACTATAGATGATACATAACAAATTAGATAAAAAGATCAAAATAAAATTAATTTAACTTTCCAGGTTTTTTAAAAAAACTTCTCTTTTCTGTGCCCCAGTTTCAGAAAACAAGTTTCACACTGCAGATTATTAGAACTCATCTGTGAATGTAACATTACTGTAATTCTGAAGCATTTATTTAAAGGCATTCACTTTAAAAACAGCAGAAATCCAAAGTCATTAGGAAACATTTGGCATAACATGTCAACCCCAGAGGTCCTCTAATCTAGGCTGTCAGGCCAAAGACATAACCAGACTTCAAAAAATTAATTGGAGACCAAAATATTGACTTTCTCCGGCTGTCTTCCCTACTGGAATGAAACAACAATATGATAAGGGGCAGGGCACACAAAAGCACTCAACTATTTTTTTAATGGGTGGGATTTAACTCCTGGCTGATAACATGAGGGTACAATAGAAATGGTGATAAAAACTACCCAAAAATAGATCACAGAATTACATACTGAAAGGTAAATCTTATCTTTTAGTGATTCTCTTGCCAGGGAGGAAACATCTGTGTACATGAGATACAACAATCTCTAAAGTATTTCCTTTTTCACTTCTTTAATTTCATTTTATTTTATAACCCCATTATTCCTTTTATACAAAGTTATGATGAATAAAGTCTGTTACTACCCTCCCAATCAAGTCCTAACATTTTCATAAACTACTTTCAGATTTACAGCAATAAAAATCTGTATATAGTAAAAACCCTACACCTGAGGAAAACTGCTCATCAGGGATGTATTACCTCATCAAGAGAGGGGGACATGTGGAACCAAATCTGGGACTCTCGTCTCACCACCTCAAGAGCTGTGGACATTTGACAGCAAAATTTCAAAGTTATTTTACGCTGGTACCTAACCCCTGCACAACTAGCCCATTGAAACCCCATGATGCCTCCGACATGCTGGAGACAATGTGGGGAACGGGGGACTTTTTCCCATGGTTGATGGTCCTGTAAACTGATAGGAAAATTTTGGACTCAAATTCAAAACCAAATCCATATAATCACTGGTCACTTGATTCCCCTATCCCCAGAATTAATTTTTCTCAATCTGTGGGAAAATTGCAAAATCTCCAAAGCAAAACAAGAACTAATTATGATAATGTTAATTACGGCTAAATGTCTTATTGCACCTCATTGGAAGTCTGCATCAATTCCATCGCTCCAAGAATGGCACTTGAAGTTACGGGATTTATTCATCCTGGATAAAACCATGTACAATCTGGATAAATTTAGAAATATCTCAGGCCAATCCAGTCTCCTAGAGAAATGGCAACCTCTAATGCTCAAATGTTGGTCTGATCTTCTCAAATGATTGCTACGTTTTAAGTAAAAGCCAACTTTCTCTTCTCTGCTCACACTGAACAGATTGTTATCTACTCCTTAGTCTAACAGAGTTCCACTGCTGGTGTAAATCTGTGTTTTTCAATGAACTTCTCAGTCCTGCATTTGTATTTCTAGTTCAATGTGTTTAGTTGTTCACACTCAATTTTACTGATGGTTTGTATCCTTATTACACTGTTCAATATTTCAATTCTGTATACTTGAATGCTTGTCCTCTGTTACATTGAAAGGTTGTAATTTTATATGATGGAATAAAATGTTTTTTAAAAAGGGGGGAACACACATTTGTCTAATTAACAAAAAAGAATGCATGACACTGTGTGCTGCTCTTATTGTAGAGAAAATGACTCATATACAAGTAAATCATCAAATACCACAAGGTCCTGCATACATTCCGCAGGGATGCCAAGGTGAATGCAGCAGAAGCTTTGCATTTCCAAACAAGCTAAAATTATATATGTATGTGTGATGGACTGTCAAGGGTTAGTGCCCAACAGAGTCGGAGAACCTCTGAGTGACAGGCTGTTCAAACAGAATTCTGTGGAGAGAGTCAGTTAAGGAATAATAGTTGGGAACTGATAGTTGAAGAGATAATTAAGTACTGACTGTGGACTGGAAAAGAGGTAAAAAAAGTGAGAAGATCAGAGAGGATCCCCATTCAAGCTGAAATGGAAAATTGTTTCTAGTTAAGAAAAGTAACCCCTACCCAGTGAAAAGAGAGATAGCTCTAAAAAGACGAGTGATCCCTGGTCTGTGTATATAGAAGGAACTTGTTTGTATGTTCCTGCCTTCCAGACTTTAAGAGTCAGTGAAACTCAGAAACCTATGCTTGAGTATTTAAACAGAAACTGAAAAGAATGCTTCTCTCCTCAAAGTTTTAAAAGACCTTTCTGAATAGCAGGATCTCTTACTTGTTGGCAAGTACCTGGAGTTAGTGTGATTACACAGTTACGTCAGTTCTATCATTGGTTCACCTTATTCACCTTATACAGACGGAGGTCCTGTGCCTGAGTCGGAGTGGACCAGGGGTAGGGATCCCACTACCGGCCTTTGGGGGGCGCCTTTGGTGCCAGCGCCGAGGGTTTGGAGTCTGGGAGTGCTCCTGGATGCCTTCTTAACTATGGAGGCCCAGGTAGCAGCCACTGCCGGAGCAGCCTTTTACCACCTACGGCTGATTAGGCAGTTGGTTCCCTTCCTCGAACGCAATGACCTGGCGACAGTGATCCATGCAATAGTCATCTCGAGGTTAGACTACTGTAACGCTCTCTACATGGGACTGCCCTTGATTCAGTTCCAGAGGCTGCAGCTAGTGCAGAATGCTGCAGCCAGGCTGCTGATGGGGCTCTCGGTGAGGGACTACGTCCGGCCTGTGCTGAGGGCGCTGCACTGGCTGCCTATAGTGTACCGGATCCAGTTCAAGGTGCTGGTTCTAACCTTTAAAGCCTTATATGGCCTGGGGCCTGCTTACCTAAGGGACCGCCTTTCCCCGTATATACCCTAGAGAGCACTGCGGTCAGGCACTCAACATCGTCTGACCCTCCCTGGCCTGAGGGAGGCCAGGTTGGCAACCACCAGGAATAGGGCCTTTTTGGTGGCAGCCCCCTACTGGTGGAACAAGCTCCCGGAGAACATCAGGGCCCTGCAGGACCTTTTGCAGTTCCGCAGGGCCTGCAAAGCGGAGCTCTTCCGCCAGGCTTTTGGGGCTGCCACCGGGGAGAATGGCCTTTAGCAGGCGGTCTGGTGAGTCGCTTATTTGGTACATCTGTGATGGAAGCCCCCTGGCCGGAAATATGTAGTATGCTGTCTCTGATGTTAGTTTTTGCATTGCTGCCATCTGTTAGGATTTTATTGTATATTTTTAATCTATTTTAACCTTTGTATGTTGTTGATCTTATGTAGTTAGCCGCCTAGAGCCGGCTTGTGCTGGCTAGGCGGGATATGTCCAAATAAATAAATAAATAAATACATCCTACCCTTGATTCCACCTGACCTTTTCTGCTAAATTCAGGTAGGTAGCAATAAGCAATAAAACATTTTATCTGGAACTTTCAAAAGCTTCTTGTGTGCCATTTCAGAAGTTGAATATAGGAATTGTGTCTCTTCCCTCAGTTCCCTGCACTGGGCTGGCATAAAAAATATATATATTAAAGTGACTGTGACATAGACAAGTGACATAGACAAACAAATTAGAAGAAAATAGATATAGGGGCTGCTCAGCAAGAAAAAAGAAGGAAAAAAGAAAATCCTGTGAGTGAGGGAGGGAAGAGGATAAGATCACCACAGTATGTTTGCAGAAACGATAAGAATTAGAATTAATTTAGGAGCACCTCTGATCTCCCTAGTGCTAGGGAGTTATTTCCTACTGCTGAAGGGGCTACCTGCACAAATCCTTACCACACATTCTTTACAGCTACAGCTTGGCATTTAACATATGAGAATTAAGTGAGAACTTAATCCAAAGGTCATCAGTGGTATTCCATAAATCAGAAGCAGTAATTTAGGTGAACTTGTTTAGGGCTATATTGATCTTGCCCACCTTGGACGTGTGTCCTCTGACAATGGCAGAATATTGTGAAAAACATGGGAATCAGTACCCATATGCAAACTTTGCCTTTCAAAAAAACTGAACTGCAAAGGCAGGCCTTTTGTATTGTGCTTTAAACAGGACAATTTGTAATATAAATGTAATTTATAATATAAATGTTGTGCCAGGTAGCATTTTATTGCTTTGTGTCTCAACCTTGATATATCAGGGACCATAATTTGCCGAGTGCAGAGTAAATCAGGCTTTAAATCAAGGTGATTTAATAAATTATAGTTTAAAATCACTGAAAAAAACAATTTAAATCAGTTTCCCATTCTGAAATTTAACTAAACAAGATTGCATACTAACTTTATTATATAATGAAATTAGAAATAAACGTTATAAAACACACTGGTTTCTAACTAAATAGGTGTGATTGGAGGATCTTTGAATCTGTATCCACATGTACCATTCACATGTAAAGAGTGGGGCTTGGGGAAGGCTTTTTAATTTTAAAAAATGGCCAGAAAAGAGAGAGGTCTAGATTTTCACCTCTATCTTTCCTGGCCTTTTTTCTTTAAATTAAAAATCCTCCCCCAGCTCCACTCTGGGGCTACTGAGAAAAACAGCACTTCTTGGTGAGATGGAAAATAAGCATTCAAGTGGTTTGGGTCTCAGAATCTAAATATTTTTATTTAAGAACTGAACAGACTGAAGAAATCTGTTAGCTGTAGAACATAAAAGTAGAAGATAATCCATGTGTGTTCCATGGATGATCCTGGTGATATACAAGAGAATTTTCCTGGATTCTAATTTAGTAGTCTCTGGACTGTACATTACCCACTGCATTCAAATAACACTGGCACCTTCTAACACAAGAGCTTCTTCTGCTAGAAGAAAACTGTCTTGCATTGGAGATACAGAGGAATTTCTTGCCCTAGAGGAATGTGCAGCTCTTAGCTGAGTAGGACAGCAGGAGACAACATCCTGGGTCCAGGAAGAAGTACATAGTAAGGAACACAGTTCATTACACTGTGTCATGTATACTGTGTCATGTATACTGCTTCTGAAATATTATGCCTTATGGGGCTTTCACAATGAAAAACAGCCTTTAACTCAATCTATTTTATTTAGTATTCATGATTTAGTCTGAAGAGATTATAAATGTAGACTTTATGATGTGAATTTACACAGGAATAAATTCATATTTCATTTTAAACCAGGTTAACTTTAAAACACTAACTATAACAATTTTTTTTTTAAAAATGTTGTTCACTCCACCCTGTTTGACTTCAACCAGTGTACTTTATCTTTGAACTAATTCTTCATGTCTGTATTTAATTGGACATACTTGCTATTCTCAGATGCTTCTTGTACCTGGACCCACGCATATTTGATATATTGATTTATTTAATTTACAAAATTTATGGCCTGCCTTTCTGCCCTTACAAAAGCCACCAAGGCAGCTAATAATTTAAAACACACATGATAAAATACATTATAAAACCATAAAAAAACATCTCCCTAATATACATCATTAAAAAATATTACCGCATCAGAAGGGGACAAATATCCCTTGGGAAAGAGTTCCAGGGTTTTGGTGCAATGACCGAGAAGGTCCTCTTCCCAGGCTGCCACCTGCACAATCTCAGAAAGCAGGAAAATGATGTAATGGTTGGGCAGGTTCATAAGGGATTAGGTGGTCCTGGAGGTATGTCGGTCCCAAATCATATAGGGCTTCAACAGTCAAGACAAGCACCTTGAATTGTGCTCAGAAATAATCTGGAAGCCAGTGTAGGTGGGCCAAGACTAGAGTGAGATGGCACCTCAACTTCACTCAACTACTTTTATTATTATTATTATTTTATTGAAAATTATGCAAACATACATTATCAAATTGAGGTTGAAAACAAACAACCCATAAGAAGAAAAACTAAAATACAATATCATACTAACAATATCCAACAGGAACTTTGATATATTTTGCTCTGGAACCAAACAGATACTAAATTTGATCAAATAAAATCATTAGTTCACAACATTAATAAAAAATGATCTAATTTGAAACACTTAGACCAATAATGAAAATAAGTACTATTTAAATCCTTTTTTAACAAAGGGCATTCATTTTTTAACAAAATCCGACTTAACTTGTGGCGATCGGTGAACCTCTAAGTCACAAGTCAGTTTTTCCAAAATAAAGTATTCCCAAACCTTTCCCAACCAAGTAGTTGTAGATGGGGGCAAAGTTTCTTTCCACTGTGAGGCCCAGACACTTTTGGCTGCAACTAACATAACCAAGATTAAGTTTCTAACTAAGAATGGTGGCTCTGGACCGGACTACAGATGCAGCATAACCAGTTTTGGGTCATGATCAAGTTGTATCCCAGTGAACTTAAAGATTTCTTTTAATATTGATTTCCAAAATGTTTGTGCTACAGGACAAGTCCACCAGAGATGGTAAAATGTTCCACGTGAACCACAATTCTTCCAACATAAAATAGAGGTAGATTTAGTTAAGTGTGCAATCCGAATGGGAGTAAGGTACCAGCGCGCTAACACTTTATAAGTCTGAATTTGTATATTCAGTGCGGGGGTCACTAATGTAGGTGAAGCCCATATTTGTAACCATTGGTCCGGTGTAATATCTTGACCCAAATCTGTTTTCCATGCCTTCTGGTAGTGAAGTAGCTCCTTAAAAAAAGGTTCATTTAATAAAACATAAATTTGAGAGATTAGGCCTTTGATAGGGATTAAGTCACAATAGAGAATTTTCTCAAACAGTGTCAAAGCCAATCGTAAATTATTAAAAGATTTATCTCGGAGTAAATCAGCTAATTGATGGTATTCAAACCAAGAAGGCTTTACATTATTATCATGTTCAAGAGCTACTTTAGATTTTAGAAAGCCTTTTGAGGTAACATCTATAAATCGAATAAGATTTTTCTTTTTCCATTGTAGGAAAGTGCTAGGGCCCATCCCCGGTATAAACCAAGACTGATCTGGTGGTAAGTAAAGACCATTTCGGAGCTAAGGCTGCGGTCACACACACTAAATAATTCACTTTCAATCCACTTTCAATGCACTTTTGAATTGGATTTTGCAAGTTCACACAGTAAAAATCCAGTTGGAAAGTGCATTGAAAGTGGATTGAAAGTGGATTATTTAGTGAGTGTGACCGCAGCCTAAGACAGGCATAAACTTAACCCATGTTTGTAAAGTAGATAATAAAAAAAGATTAGAAAATGTCTTAAATTCTTTGGAAGAAAAAGAGTGCCACAAATGTTCAAAAAGAGTTCCTGTTCCAAAATCCAAGTCTTCCAAACGTTTCCAGTCAGTCAAGTAACCAAGTTTGACAAAAGCACAGCAAAATAATAAGATTTTTCATCTGGTACTGCCAATCCTCCAAGTTTTAAGGGGCGTCTAATAGTGGTGAAATTAGTCCTAGGCTTTTTGAATTGCCAAATAAAATGATTAAGATCAGTTTGCCATCTACGAAGTAAAGAGTTTGGAAGAATAATTGGAATAGCTCTTAAATAAAAAAGTATTTTTGGAAAAACAAGAGATTTAATCACACCAATATGTTCTATCAAAGCCAATGATTTAAAATTCCAATGTTTTAAAAGTTTTTGAATTGACGCTGTAATTTGAAAATGATTAACCTTCATAATATCTTTTAAATCTAATAAAATTTGAACCCCTAGGTATCTAAATTTATCTGAAACCCACTGGTACCGATAGGAATGACTAAGAATGGTTTCTGTATGAGAACTCATCAAAATAGGATATAAAAGTGTTTTATCTTCATTAACTTTTAAACCCGAAATAACTCCAAAAAATTGCAAGTGAGACTCAATAATGGGAAAAGAAGCTATGGGGTCCGAAATATATAAAATCATATCATCAGCAAAAAGACTTAATTTAACAGATAGGGGCCTAATATATTACCTGAATCTTTCCGAAGAAGATAGCAAGAGGCTCAACCGCTATAGCAAATAAGAGAGGCAAGAGGGGGCATCCTTGTCGAGTGCCCCTGGATAGGTGAATCAAAGAGTAAATATCATTAATGTGCAACATGGCTCGTGGGGATGAATAAAGTGCTACAATAACCTGGGTAAACTTACCACCAAACTGCATCTGACTTAAAAGGCTGGAGAGATATGAAGGCTCTAAAGTATCGAACACCTTCTCAGTATCTAAAAATAAAATACAGGTATCCTGAAGCTTTTTAGATCTACAAAGATGTATGATATTCAAAGCCTTCCTCACATTGTCTGTCATATCCCGCGAGGGAATGAAACCAGTTTGATTCAAAGAAATATACTGCCCTATGATTCTGTTAAGTCTAGAAGTCAAAATATGGGTAAACAGTTTATAATCATTGTTTAACAATGAGATTGGTCGATAAAATTTAGGATCTCTAACATCTCTATCCGGTTTTGGGATAACTATTAATTTGGCTACATGCCAAGATTTGGGAATCGTACCTGTATCCAAAATGGAATTAAAAAGTTCCAACAAAAAAGAGGATAAAACAGTTTGGAATTGTTTATAATACTCTGAAGTATAACCATCCAAACCAGGGGATTTGTTATTTTTCAGAGATTGAATTGATGATTGAAGTTCCAAAAGATCTATAGGCTGATTCAAAAAAAGACGGTGAGTTTCAGTAAGAATTGGCAGACTTGAATTAGTGTCTAAAAATTGAGAAATTAAAGTAGGTGAAAGTTTAGTAGATCAATATAAATTAGCATAAAACTCCTTAAAAGCAGCAAGAATATGATGAGTAGAAGTTTGGCAGGTGCCTTTGGAATCACGAATCACTTGGATACCTCGTTCTGACTTCTTAGCTTTAATCTTCCATGCTAGGAGATGGGCTGTCCTAGGATTTTTATAACAATAAGATTGCTTAAGATAAAGTAAATTTCTCTCAATAATATGACTGTCTAAAGCTTCTAATTTTTTACGTTCTTCTAACAAGCGTGTATAAATTTTGGGACTGCATGTTAATTTATGTTGATCCTCCAATATTTTAATAGTCTGTATTAAGTGTAATTTCATGCTCGCTTTCTTTTTAGCCACTGCTGATGAAATGGATATGATCTTACCTCTGAGCACGGCTTTACAAGCGTCCCAGACTGTATGAAGTGGAACTTCGCCGTTCAAATTGTGTTTAAAAAAATCCTGAACCTCTTGTTCAATTTGTTGTACTACCACTGGATTTTTAAATAAAAAATTATCAAAACGCCATGTGAAGCTTCATTTTTGGATTGCTGTCAAGCTCAAATCACAAGTTACAGGTGCATGATCAGACCAACATTTTGGATGTATATCAGCGTCAACTATCTTATCCACTAGTGAGTCAGAGGCTGAGGACAGACTGGCAATCTGAAGCGGAGGCAAAGCGGAGGGAACTGGAGCGGGGGAAAAAACCCATGGGGCTGGCCGTTCACACTGGCCAGAGCAATGCGGATCAGCGGCGATACGGAGCGTTCAGACTGCCACAGAGCGTTCAGACTGCCGCATAGCCAGCGCGTGCGGCTTGCACACGCCGCTGCACTTTTTTTTGTTTTCCTTTGATGTTTTTCGCATGTGCGCACATGCGCATATGTGCAAAACTTTTTGCCGGTGCGTTCACACTTCCTCCGGATGCCTCCCGCTTCTTCCAGTTCACACTGTTTGGAAGCGGGAGGCATGCGGAGGAAGGCCCCTGAACACCGGGAAAAACCGGTGTCCGGGTAAAGCGGAAGGAAAGCGACTGGGAGACGGGTAAGTACGCAACGGAGCCGACGGACAGATGCGCATGTCTGAACGTGCTCCTTTCCTCCGTTTGCGAAGCGTGCCTGCCCCGCTTTAGATTGCCAGTCTGTCCTCAGCCAGATACTAAAACATAGTCAATCCTAGTATAAGTAAAAAATCTGCTAAAATAATAAGTAAAATCACGTTCATTTTCATGAAGCATCCTCCAAGAATCAATTAAGCCAAATTGATGAACTATTTTTTTAAGGCCCGTGTCTAAACTAGATTTATTAGCAAGAAGTTTTCTCTTTTGTGTTTTTTTTGTCAAGATTCAAATTCATAATATAATTAAAATCTGCTCCCAATAATATGGAACCTTCCTGGAAGGTCTGGAGTCTATGTAATGTTTCAGAAATATATCCTAGCTGACCAGAATTTGGTGCATAAACAGACGCTAAGGTTAATAGCTGTGCGTCCAAAGTGCCCTTAACAAATAAATATCTACCCTGATCATCAGTCACTATATCCAAACAATTAAATCTGTGCGTTTTTGCTATTAGAATCGCTACCCCACGAGCTTTGGAAGAGCCAGGTGCTGAAAAAGAATAAGTGAACCATTTTGATTTAAATAATTAACATGATTCTTTAAATGAGTCTCTTGAAGCATTACAACATCTGCCTTTTGCTGCTTTAAATATTTATGAATATGCTTTGTCTTAATAATATTATTAACCCCTCTACAATTAAGAGAATCTTAATATTAGCCTCCATCTAAAAAACTTTTTAAAAAGATGGCCTCTTGTGTTTTTCACCAGACATCCTGTACGTAGTATAGGAAATCCAATAAGTCAAAAGAGAAACAATATAAACGACTTGTTTCTTGTGACCCGGAAAACCAGCTTGTGGTAACCAAAACAAAACAAAGAACCAATGAACTCCTGCAAAAAAAGATCACCTTCAAATTCAGGTAATATTGAAAAAAATTGGTTCCAGATATCAAGTAAAAAGTTGTTAAACATGTACTACTTATTATAGCCCCCTCCTCCCTACCCCCACCCCCCTAACCCACCACCCCTATAGTACAACACAAAGTAAAGTAGCCTCCAAAAATTACTATAAACAAAACATGTAAAGCTCAGAGATTGCAGCTTGCTTTTCCCATTCCCACCCACTCTCACCCTCACTCCCTCCCCTACCCGCAAAAAAATTGGTAACTGTAACTCCATAACAACAAAAAACCAAAAATATAAACGAAGCCCAGAAGTCACTATTTGCTACAAAGGGACCCATTGCACCCTGCACAAAAAAAAAACCTCGTCGGGGTGGAGTGAACCACACTCCGCAAACTCGTCCCTCTCCCAAGGGGAGCGTACAAAAACCAAGACCCCAAACACACCCCCCCCCGGAAAAATAAAATAACTAAGGGGCTACAAAGCCCCTGGTGTTAATTCACACAGAACTAAGATTATTCCACAATCGTGTAGCCAAACCCAGATAAAAAGAAAAAGGATAAAAATAAAAAGGCTTGATAGCAAACACGTCTTGAAACGTCAAGCAATAAAATAAATTCAGTTTGCATACCTTATGAGTATTTTACTAGTTTTGAGTGGTGAAGTAAAATCTAACTTTCGCTTAAGAGATCTATCACACTCCATTGGCACAGTGAGATTAAGTCCACGTAGAGTTGCTGCACCTCCTTTCCAAGTCTTCAACGATCCATGTTTTGCCCTGATGGCGAATTTGCATCTTGCCAGTTGGAAGCCAACGATATGTTATATTGGCCTCAGCTAGCTGTTTAATGATGGGTTTGCATTGTCTTTGGTTCTGCAGAGTCTCAGCCGATAAATCAGGAAATACTAGAATGGTTTTATCTTTATATAACAAGCCTCTTTGTTCTCGTGAAACATCCAGGATCTTTCTCTTTGTACGATGATCAGCAAGTTCTATAATAATGTCTCTAAAGGAGCCCATGTGGTAAGCTTTGAGTATATGAAAAGGGGGAGCCCATGTGGTAAGCTTTGAGTATATTTGGAGCAATTCCTTCTTCCAAGTGGAGAGCCATCGAGAGCCATGCAGCAATGAAAATTTGCAAATCCCTTGTTGATTCTTCTTTCTCCGCAATCCCCCGAAATTTTAGGTTCCGGTCTCTCAATTTATTTTCCAAGGTAAGGATTTTTTCTGCTGCCCACTTTTCTTGAGATTCTAAGCTCATGATTCCATCCTGGTTAGCTAAACCTGTTTCCATAGCTGAGTTTGTCATCTGGGCTACCTCCTGTATAGCTGATTGCAAAGCCTCCAGTTGCTCAGCCAAAGGCTGAAGACTTGCATGAATATCTTTTAAAATATCCTGTTTCAAAGAGGCTATAGTGGAGTGGAATTCAGTCGTAGTAAGCGTCTGGGAAGGCAAGACCTCGGGAGATGCAGTGGCGGCCATTTTGTCTCTCTGCAGCAACACGTTTCCCAAGTCAACGGCTAGGCCAGGTGGAGATAAAAGGCTCTGAACCAGCTTAGTAGGTTTGGAAGTTTGCTTGCCCTTATGTTAGCCGAATTGCTTTAATTTAAGATGAGCAATTGGCAAAATACCGGGTTCTTTGCTAGCTATACCAAGGTCCCGCCCCTTCCAGGAGTTCCCAGAAAATAGGCAATGAGGCTGAGTGATCAGTTTGAATTATGTTTACTATAAAATGTTGTTCAAGCATACAAAACAGAATCATACACGCATATACACAAGATCTAGGAAACTTAGGTAGAAAGCAGCACTGTTGCATGAGCAGAAAGTTCGTTGGTTGGGTAATACTTTACCTGTCCTGGAAATGTGTGGTCTGATTCCAAAAGAAGATTGAAGGGAGAGAGGAAAAATGGGGAGTGCGATCTAAACCTGCAGATACACGCTTTGTCCTTGCTGCGCAAACCAGGGATTAAAGATGGAGGCAAGGTAATGGGACAGCAAGCTGGACATAAGAGGGTGGTAAAGAAGATAGGGGTCATGGCGGCTAGCAACGATTGTCTGCTGTGCAAGATCTTTTATCAGGTGGCATTGGGGTGGGCTGCGCTGACCACATCCCACAAACACACCTACCAGTTAGTCCGTCCCCACTAACCCTACCATTGGTCAAGGTAAAAGGAGGAGGAGATGGGAAGGAGTGGTCAATATTGCAAATCTAGGTGCTAAGCAGGAACTGACACCTGGGCAAGCTGCTAGGATTCATGGCGCCATTCCATTGTCTCTTGATGGCTCTGGCCAGGTCACTCGATGGCCGGACGATTAGTTGCCAGGTAACGTCACTTAACATAATCTCTTGCAGGATCTTTGGGGGAAGGTGTGAATTGACCAGCGTGAGGAGACAGGAGGACCCTTTGAAATGGAGTCCTTGTCTCTGTGTCAGTGTGAACTATTGAGGGTGCGCTTCCTACCGTGGACTGGAGCCTCTTACCACAATAAAGAGTGCATTTCGTCCTTTGCAGTATAACAACCCAAAGTTCAAACTTATGATCATAACAGTTCATAATAGCATATGGTATGCCTTGCTGGCTTACAATTATTCCCATTGAGTTTCCTCATAATTTAAGGCTACTTATAATTTCGTTCTGTGTTGATATTAGCGGGGGGAGGAAAGGCAAGTGAGGAGCTCAGTCCTTATGCGTCAGGCTTCCTCCAAGTCGATGCCCCCCCCCACAACTACTTCTTTTAAAGAATTTAAAGAACTAAAGAATTTAAAGTATGGTAATTGCAATATTTCATTTTAAATGCAGTTTATTATATCTCTTAGAATACGCAATTACCACATTAAACAACAGTTAAATCGTGCAAAAGGTTTAAGGCCCATCACAAAAACCGTTTAACTAGCCAGTTTTTTTCCATTGTTGAGGTAAAAATGGAGAACAAAAAAAAGTAAACCTTCTGTCAAACACATTTCAAATTAATCTTTTGAACTGTACATTGGATACTATAACTCATGTTAATTGCCATCACCACTACTCTTTTGAAGACACCACAAGAAAGAAACAGCTGCAGCTGATAAAAAAACACTTACTAGCCTATGTTGCGAATTTTAAGCCACTGGAATTCTCTTAAAGCAATCTACAATAGCTTTTTCATTAGGTAATAGAAGACAGCTAAATCATCCGTCAGTAGGGGAATTCTACATTTCTAGTTTTATTACATTTGAGGATAGAAATACATTGGCTGAAATCCAAAGATTCCCATGTGCATATCCAAGTGCTTCCATGTGCTCATTTAGGCTTCCCCGGTTCTCTTTTTTGACTGCAAGTCCTCACACTGCTTCAGATGCTACTGTGAGGGTCCCTCTACTTTCAGGAGTAGCCACTGCAATCAAAAAGTGGATGTTCAAGCACAGAATCCCAGAGCTGCATTTGGGTGGTCAGACGAGATCTGCCAACACTTCCCCCAACAGATAACAGAAGCTACTTTGAGGTGAACATCTGGCTGCAGACTGCTGGCATAATGTTCTTCACATGAACTAACAGCTACTTATTCATGAGCTTTTCAGAAGTGTCGACTCAGGGAGAGAGGCAAGAGACAGGGACCTTTTAGCAATGAATTACTGGGGTGCTTGGTTACCTGAGTCATAAGGTATGGGACCATGCTAAACGTTCTTTAAGGACAAAATGTATGACTAAGTTGATTCATATTTCAAAGCTGATTTAAGAAGTGATGGATTCCCAATTATTCTGAGATAAGCAAGAGATCCAATGTTTTGGACATTTCAGGAAATGACAACAGCTAGATGCATAAACAACTTGCAAATTACTTGTTTGCTACTGTTCCTCATTGTTCTAATTTGTACCTTTATTCTCAATAAAAAATAGTCCATAAAGCACAATGGCTTGTTAGAATTTCCCCCCATTTGTTCACCAAATACAAAGATTAATTTGAATCACAATATAAAAATAAATTACAAGTCAGCAGCCTCAAAAAACTCAATAATAAAATTGTACAAGTATTCTGTAAAATAACCACAATTATAAGGACCAACAGATATAGCAGCTATAAAAATTAAGATCAAACACTGCAAAAATCCAGTTTATTGGCTTAGCTTCAGAACTTGCAGTGAGGTTTCCAGATATACAGGAGAACAAACTCACTTAGCATCAGCTACAAGAAACCGCCAATTTAGTCCTTCAAGCCTTCCTATCACTAAAACACTACAGGTCTTATTTAACCCCAATGTTGATAGGTCAATGAAAACTCCAAGCACTAGTATAAGAATTGGATCAAACCTTGTTTACCAGTGTTGGAAAAGAACCAGATAAAGCAAGAGCCAATCTAAACCTAATTGCTGCAGATCAGGCTAAAGTTGAAATGTGCTTCATACCCACTTCCAGTCACAATGCTGGAGCTCCAAAAAAGAGCACACATCCCCATCCCACAGTTTGAATATGCTCAATATTAGATTTTAAAGCACAGGTCCAGACTGGGACTAAAACTGACATCTAAAAACTGAACCCACTTGTGTAAGGACTAGTTAGTATTAAACCCAATGTGCACCTGCTGTCTCCTTCCACTGACACATCAATGGTCTGTCTTTCCTCTATTACAGCAGCACAGCCAGACACCTTTGCCCCATCTATTACATGCAGCCAAGTTAACAGTATTAGTAAGGAAAGTTTTCCCCCCCAAAACTACTAAGTAAAAGATCAAAGTGTGGCTGACAAGTGTCACCTGTGCCCTGTGTTAATGACTGCTCTGAGGAGGCTGCTGAAATCTCCAACCTGGACAGAATGTACCAAATTATTCACCATCATGTCCATTATGTTCTGAAACTTCATGCCTCTGTTCTACATTCATCCTGTTCTCTGAGAATACAGAGAGAGTCAAAATCCAATCCAAGTGATGAGTAGTAAGTATTACTGCTGGTACAAGGCTGATTTGTGATGGAGAGGCCATTTTGGACAGCAGCTATAATGAGTGCTTGAGTTTACTAACTGTGTAGAAACAATTACAGCCCTATAGCATTCATATGGGCCACAGCAAAATCCTTTTAGCTTTACAAGGAAGGTAATCAGTATTCCCACTATACAGAAAGGGAAGTGAAATTTAGAAACTGACACAGGCAGTACAACTATGTCAATGAATGACCACATTAGTTCTCAAATATTAATACATTTTCTGAAGGACTCCAGTCACAAATCATTTTTCTTTCCGCTCCTCAGAGATGCAAAAAACAAATCTCAGATATGTTACTTATGAAGACAACAGTTCCTGCCAGCTGCACACTCTTCTGTGCTTGATCAAAGACAGAGAACAGTCTTGGCTGACCTTTCAGTTTTAGGCAACTGAAATTACCCATTCATTTTCCAGCCTTCTTAGCTAAGTGGTCATTAAAGGCAGCTTTCACATGGCACATAAGTTGGTCTCCTAAATAAAAGGGAACTGTATACAGTGAATCAAAACAGCACAAAAAAATGAATATCTAACAAGTTGCACTTCCCCAAAGGAGCAACTTCGTGGTTTTTGAGTGCTGAGAGTGCTCATGTTGGATAGACAGGCTGCAGTGGTGGCCAGGCATGCCTTTCACCAGCTTAGGTTAGTGAGCTAGCTGAGGCCCTTCCTGGCCAGGAATGAGCTTGCCACTGTGGTGAATGCCCTGCTAACATCTAGATTACATTACTGCAATGCACTTTACATGGGGCTGCCCATGAAGAATGTCTGGAAGCTACAGCTGGTACAGAACACTGCATCCAGAGCACTGACTGGAGAGGGTCTTGTTCCTTTTATGCGGGCTGCGAATTTGCTTCTTGGCTCAATTCAAGGTGCTAGTATTGATCTTTAAAATCCTATATGGCTTGGGGCCAGAATACCTTTAGGATTGCTTTCTCCCATGTGAACCTACCCATCCAGTCTGGTCATCTTTGAAGGCCCTGCTTCAAGCGCCCCTGCCATCTGAGACTAGACAGAAGGCTGCCTTCTGGGTCATCATGCCAAAATTTTGGAACTCCCTCCTCAGGGAGCTTCTTCTGTTTCCCGCCAATGGGTGAAGACTTTTTTTTTGTTTGGCATACTTTGAATAACTGTTATCGGCCCTCCTCTCTGGTTTTGGTGTTGTGTGTTTAGATGGTTTTATTGAATTATTTTATTTAGTACATTAAATGCAGTTGAAATGTTTCTATGTTTGCCATCTTGGGGGCCCTACTTGTGTGGAAAGGTGGCATTAAAATGTTTTACACAGATAAACATGTAACGTTTCCACCACACACCAAGTGAGCGTTCATTCACAATCTATCACTATTGTGTACCACCTCCTTTTCAAAACAAAATCCAACCCTTTGAGAGAGATGAAATAACATGAGCTTATTTAGCAGTATCCACAAGACTTTATAAACCTCACAATCCTCACAGTCTCACAGAGTGAATGGGACTTACTCTGAAGTAACTGTTTGCTCTCCACTTCCGCCCAATCCAGATATTTAATGTCATTATCAAGAAAGGCTGGCTGTGGCAGCTGATGTCTAACCTCCTGAACACATTTATTCGGAAATTACACTCCACTGAAATTAATGAAATAATTTACAAATGGATGGAAGTGTATCTATGGGAAATGCATGAGGTATTTCAGCTGTCTGAACAGCTTATGGAAAAAGCTATCTAAGGACAGAAAGAGATCTTCCACAGCTGAACTACATAGATAACTGTCACATCCCTTGCTCTGAATCCATACAATATAGGAGCAGCAGACAGAAATTAACAGATCCTCTCTCACAGTCCAACAGCCTAGCTGAGCATTATCTTGAATCGTCTGCAGGGTATTTATTTTGTATATACTATTTCAATGCTTTCAATTAATGGTTTAACAACATAGAAGCAGGACGAAACCCTAACTTAATCTTCAGGGAATCCAGTGTTCACCTATGGAAAAATTTACCAACTTAAAAAATAATGTCCTTTATTAAAAAATACTTAAAAGTACAGCAGTTACTTAAATGCTACAGAATGAAACGGAATCAAATATTTTTAAAGGGAACTAATATTGCAAAAGAAAGAAAGCATTTCATAACCAGCACTGTTAAACCTAGTAATAGAAAGAGAGGAGAAAAACTGGACTGTGTATCAAGAAAGCTTTACCTGAGTTTGCTTTACTGCCCGTTCTACTCGACGAATACTTCCTCTCTCAAGTTTTGTCCGAAGGAGCAGAGCAGAAGTTTGAATTGCCCAGAACTTTGGTTGTGAAAGAAGATACTGAGGGGGGCAAAAAGACAAAAAAGAAGATGAACTTGTTTATTTTAACAATGTGGGAAGCGGAGATGCTTTTTCCATGAACCTCAGTGCATCTGAAACACATCATGTGAACTTCAGTTCACTGATATGATTACTAATAGGTGAACTCAAAGACTTGTGTCAATACAACAAAATGTGCAGCAATATGCTGACAATTATTACTTGGGTCCTCTAAACTGTAAACTGGGCATAGTACATGAATGGGGTTTGTTCCTTCCCACTGGAACCTCCTAAATTCGAGGACTGAGGGACTTCTGGAAATGGTGCAGGAAATGGTTCAGCTGCAGAGAAAAATAATTTTCCACCTTGTGTGAGCTCATACTTTGTTTATGGAAATGCTCAGGCAGGCATAAGGTGATCATCACCTATTCTGACCTCCAGATTAAACTCCCACTGTATTCCATTCATAAATTAATCAAATTAATCAAGAGGAAAGGGTATGATGGTCAAGACCTTTCCACAAATTGCTTAATTCATGATTTACAGGACAAAAATCTATTTGTTTTGTTAAATAAAACAATCAAAAACAGAATTAATCTCTTCTCATGGATCTGGTACAAATATTCATGTATGTATGTATGTATGTATGTATGTATGTATTTATTTATTTATTTATTTATGGGATTTATATCCTGCCTAGCCAGTGTGAGCTGGCTCTAGGCGGCTTACAAGATTCATCAATCTACATATAAAACACAGCTAAAATATATAACAACAAAGAATCACAAGATTCCACCAAGTTTGGCAACCAACATTACTTTTAGGCGAAAAGTACAGCAGATTTCCAGGCCTCTGAACAGAAGCTTGCGCCAGTGGTATATTTCAGCGCTTCCCAGGGACCCTCTTCCCCCCAGCAGCAGCTCCTAATCATAAGCCTGATGGAAGAGCTCCGCTTTACAGGCCCTGAGGAACTGCATAAGGTTCTGCAGGGCCCTGATGTCATCCGGGAGCTCATTCTACCAGTAAGGAGCCGCCACTGAGAAGACCCTGGTCCTGGTGGTCGTCAGCCTAGCCTCTCTGAGGCCGGGGAGTGTCAGGCGGTGTTGGGTGCCTGACCGCAGTGCTCTCTGGGGTGTATACGGGGAAAGGCGGTCCCGTAGGTAGGCAGGCCCCTGACCATACAGGGCTTTAAAGGTTAAATCCAGCACCTTGAACCAGATCTGGTACGCTACAGGCAGCCAGTGCAGTGACCTCAGCACAGGCTGGATGTGGTCTCGCACCGAGAGACCCATCAACAGCCTGGCCGCGGCATTCTGCACCAGCTGCAGCCTCTGGAGCTGAGACAAGGGCAGCCCCATGTAGAGAGCGTTACAGTAGTCCAGCCTCGAGGTGACCAACACATGAATCATTGTTGCCAGGTCATTGCATTCGAGGAAGGGAACCAGCTGCCTAATCAGCCGCAGATGGTAAAAGGCTGCCTTGGCAGTGGGTGCTACCTGGGCCTCCGTCGTTAATGAGGGGTCCAGGAGCACTCCCAAACTCTGAACCCTCGGTGCTGGCACCAGTGGTGCCCCCCCGAAGGCCGGCAATGGGATCCCTACCCCTGGTCCACTCCGACTCAGACACAGGACCTTCATCTTCACTGGATTCAATTTCAGTCGGCTCAGCCTGAGCCAGCCTGTCACATCCTGAAGTGCCTGCTCCAGGTCATCTGGGGTAGCCCCGGACCGGCTGCCCAACAACAGATATAGCTGGGTGTCATCAGCGTACTGGTGACAGCCCAGCCCATGCCTCTGGGCAATCTGGGCAAGAGGGCGCATGTAGGTGTTAAACAACATTGGGGATAGCACTGCCCCTTGTGGCACTCCGCACACTAGTGGGTGCCTCCGGGACATCTGCTCCCCCAGCACCACTCTCTGTCCCTGACCTTGGAGAAATGAGGCAAGCCTCTGAATCCCCATGTCGGCGAGGTGGTGGATCAGTAGCTGGTGGTCGACCGTGTCGAACATGGCCAACAGATCTAACACCAGCACCGCCGTACCGCCCCGATCCAGATGCCGCCCAGTGCCGTCTCCATCTGGCCGGAAGCTGGACTGAAATGAGTCTAGCGTGGAAGTGTCATCCAGGAAGCTCTGCAACTGAACCACTGCCGCCCTCTCTGAAATCTTGCCCAAATAGGGCAAGTTGGACACCAGTCGATAGTTGGCCTCTTTGCGGCCTTGACTGCCACCTCATAGGATCTCATAAATGCCCTATAAGGTGCTCGTGATGCTTCGTCACGGGCACGCCGCCACCATCTCTCTAGCCATCTGAGCTCTTGTTTCATCTGCCGCAGCTCCCCAGTGTACCAGGGAGCCCACTTAGAACAAGGATGCAGAGGGCATCGGGGGGCAATCTCGTCGATGGCTGTCGAGAGCCAGACTTGCCAGTCCTCAACCAACTCATCCAGCAAGCTGCCAGGGGACATGGGATCCTGTAGAGCCAGGAGGAGCTGCTGAGGGTCTATCTGACTCCGCGGGTGAGCCAAAATCTGCTCGCCGCCCATAGAGGGTCTGAGTGGCACCTTCAGACGGGCCTTCAAGGCATAGTGATCTGACCATAGAACTGCCAAGGCAGTAATCCGGTCCACCATAACTCCCCCCCGCAAAAATCAAGTCGAGCGTATCCCTGGCCTGGTGTGTAGGCACCGTTACACATTGGGTGAGTCCCAGTGCCGCCATGGCCGACACCAGGTACATCGCCGGCCCAGAGGCCGTGTCATCGGTATGGACACTGAAGTCCCCCAAGACCAAATGCCTTGGGTACTCGAATGCCCAGTCGGCCACGGCATCGGCCAAAGATGACAGGCTAATAGGTGGTGCATTGGGCGGTTGGTACACCACCGAGATAGCCAAACTCTCCCCGGTTTCCCACACCAGGCCAGAGCATTCTATGCCCACGAGTTTGAGCGGCGGGAGCACCCTGAAGGAGTAAGCCTCCCGAATGAAGAGTGCCACCCCCCCGCCCCTCAGTCCGTGATTGGTGAAGGACCGAAAAACCAGGCGGAGCCATCTGGGAGAGCACCGTCTCCCCATCCCGCACCCAGGTCTCGGTCACGCATGCCAGGTCCGCACCTTGCTCGACTAGAAAGTCTCACAGGGTAGAGGTCTTATTATTTATGGACCTGGCATTGCACAACACCAATGTCAGAGGGGGGTCACTCCCAGCCCCAAATGCATTGTTGTTCTCTATTGACCTAAAAGTTTATACTCTCAGTTTTAGTTGAAATCTCAATACAACCTCCTTCCCACTAAAAATAGAAAAAAACCCCAATTTTTCATAAACCATTGGAAGGCACTCAATGGTACAAAGTTTCTCTCAAAATCAGTCTTTTGAGAAGCACTAACATGCCTACGTGAATGATTCTATGATACTAAAAGTTGTCATTGATAAGACGCTGGTTCCCTAGTTCAGTTAACTGAGAATTGCTCTTTCACAGACTTACACCAGCATAATGTGAAAAGGCCATCACATAGACAGCAACCACATGATTAATATTTCAGATGACAAAATTGTCAGATAATCCTTGCAATCCCAGTATGACTTTGTGAGCTACCCCATACATAACATTTGATAGACCACAGTTTCTATATAGTTGGTGGGGGCACCATCCAGCACCATGCCCATGTTGGTGATCCTGACAGTGGTAGCAGCCCCAGGGATCTGAGCTGCTGCCACCAATGGAGCTGCACCACAGGGGCTGGAGTAGGGCCAAAGGCATCCTGAGCTATGCCGGGACACATAGGCGGGCTTACAGTTGTGGTGGATACTTAGGATCCTCACTGCATAGGTATCTATGGGCTGTGCTGTGGATTTTGCAGGTGTAACTTTGTGGTCCGGGGGGCATTCCTGGGCTGGGGCAGTTTAGGGAGCTAACAGCTGCTATGCCCCCAATCCTGCCCTCACTGTCACAGAGGGTTGCACCAGCAGTTCACTGGCAGGAGTCCATGGCACTGCCATGCTGTTGCTCACTTGTGGCATGGCAGCAACAGGCAGCTCCACTGGCATATCTTGGGGTTACACCAACATATCTCATAGATAAGCTGGTGCATCAGCTGGTCGGCTCCCTGGGTGCATTCAACCCTCCTCCCTAGATAGCTCTGTAAACTGATTTATATAATTGTCTCTGTTAAACATGATAGGAAGAGGGAGTAAAGCAGCAGCAAAATGGATTAACCTTCATGCTGGAATGATGGTGCATGTGAATATACAAGGATCAAGCATGGGCACTCCTACTAAAAGCTGTGAAGTAGCAGTATGAAGAATGAATTACAGTAGCAGAGAAGGAAGGAATTTCCATGGTTAAGATCAATCAACTGCATTGGGGCAGGAATCAGTAAGTCTCAATCATCCACCAGAAAAGGTAATTCTGCTGGTTCCTTTATCAACTTGCTTCAGTGCTTCTCTGTTCTTATAACTTGTTTTCCATTCTGTTATATTTTGAAATCATTACTTCTTGTCGCTTTCAGTTACCTTCATGCTCTATAAGGCAGTTATTTAACTACTGAAAAACTATAGTTGCCTCTATTGGCCTGCAGGCTCTTTGGCCCCCCCCCCCCCCACTTTTTTAGCATACTTGTTTCTCTTGTCTTAACCCTCTAGCCTTTTGCCACTATCCACCACAGAATATCATGATCACAGCCAAATAATATTTTGTCTGACACCTTATAAATTCTAAATTGAACAATCTGATAATCTGTCTTTAATAACATGCTTTTGGTAGTACATGTTCAATTAAATACAATCTTTCTACATCTTAAATTGATGCATCAAACACTGGAGAATTACTGTAGTAAGTAATGTCATTCCAAATGCATGTGCTTAACCAACAATGAAATAGGAAGGTGGGGTAACATAAGAAACTAGTTTTATGTTCCACAGGGTCTGTAAAGTGGAGCTATCTTTGGCTGAGGTGGCGGATTTTTTTACCATCTCAGCATCCTCTGTCCATAGTAGGTCTACAGATGCCTCCTACCAACATCTAACAAGAAGTGCATTAGGCTGCTCTGGACTGATGTTATTTGTTGCTGCCATCTGTCTTTATTTAATTGGTTTTAATTGTATATTTATTGTTTTATCCTTGTTGTGAGCCGCCCTGCGCCCACCATGGGATAAGGTGGGATATAAATGCAATAAATAAAGACATAAATTGTATTTGTTGCATAACCTGAAAAAATTTATTCTGACATTATGCCTTCCTTTTCTATATTATACCTTCCTTCATTACTATGCCAGTTCAATAGGCAAAAGAGAATAAACTACTTAAGGGGTCAGCAGTCATAAATTACAGTCTCTTTAGTTTTCTCATTTGCAGTTATGTAATTTTTATTCTCATTTCATACATTCTAATTTATTTGTTTATTTATTAATTTTTCAAATTTCTACCCCACTCTCCCTGCCATCTCTCTGTCTATGGAAACTTTGTCCATTACCTGCCATGTGCTATTCCATCTCTAAGATGAAAAATTCTTTTCATAAAATGCCTCCATCAATAAAATGGCTGAGACTTGGTTTAGATCAGTTGCAAGCAAATTGAAAATAGCAAGTACTAGTTACATGCAACTACTTTTTAGAATGCATATTAATAAGAAATAAGAATGTCTTTTTACTCAGTGTAAATCTTGCCATTTTAAAAAAGTATACAACTTGAATTATTTGGCTTTAAATTTCTTAGGTCCTCTAAACACAGCAGTATGCACTCATCAAAAAAAATCTGAAAGTAAAATGAAATAATTTTCAACAAAAAAGAAAACATTATTGCATTACATAGATCTATCAAAGGGACCTACAGTGAATAAAGGGAACTTCCTATATAGGGGCAGCAAATACCAGTGCTAGGATACAGCACCAGAGGAGGTCTCTATCCCCTGTTTGTTGGCCCTCAGGGTTGGCTGCTATGTGAAACAGGATGCTGATCTGATCCAATGGTCTGAGATCCAGCAGGTCTCTTCTTTGGTTCTATATGTATATATGAATAGGTCTTAAAATGAGAACCAGTCTATAATAGTTACCATAAATCTACCTTCCTAATTCATCCTCAGTTACATAGCTGCTGCTCTCTCCTCTTGGCTCTCTGATTAGTTTAAAAATATATACGTAAACAGACAGTTATTTTCTCTGGTCCCCCTACCAGCTTACTCTTAATGAATTAGAAACCATCAGTTTGCAAGACAAGAGTCCTCCAATTCTAGCTTCAAGTGGGATATCCAAGAATCTATGGCTACTTCTATGATTTGGCAGTTTTCTATCTATATATATTTGAAAATACCAATCAACCATTGTTTCAACATGGGCATATCCTTCCCCTATTCATTTCCCTTGAGTAAGATTTCCTATTCTATCCCAAAGACATGAAAGCTGTTCACATTCGAATATATCTAGATTTTATTTCTGTCTATAAAATTAATCCTAGGACTGCACAACTAAAAACAGCTTTTTAATGTAACGTGTTTAAAGAACACTTCCAGAGAGTGGCTTAAAGCTCTTAACCACAACTGACACTACCAGTTTTGCCCCATGTTAAAAAAGCAAGACTCCAATATGATCTGCACAAAGAGCTTAATTAAAAACAGTATTTTAAATATTTGCTCCCATGTCTTGTAGTCTGTGCAAAATGTCAACATTACATCATTAAAAACAGTCATGCTGGATTAGACCAAAGGTCCAGCTAATCCTGTACAGAAAGTACAAATGTATATAAATCTAAAAAAAATGTAGTTTTTATATTACAGATTGTTTAGAAATATTGTGTCCTACAAAGCTCTGATGGAAGATACACAAATTTTCTTGTACTCCTCTCCCACATAGTTCTTTGTGAGCCCTGGAAAGATTGTTCCTGGGGTCACAACACTGGTATGAATGAACAGCACATGGGTCAGGGGGTTGCAGTGAGGAGGGGGTGAAAACCTCCCTCCTCTCTTCCTTTTAGATACCCCCCCCCACACAATTTGTTCTCCCACAGTGCCATAACATGCAGTATAATGGCCCAGTAGGCATATATACGAGACAGCCACACAATGTGTTTATAAGGACATCACAGCACAACAGAGATTGCTTTCAGTGGTCAAATGGCATTTACAACTCATGCTGTCTGGATCCATTCTAGAAGTTCTCAATCATATATCTAATAGTCAAGTGTGGGCCCATCTGTGGGTATCTAAACCAATAGATTGTGACAACACTGACTAAAAACAGATAGTTCGGCAAACTTGGGGGACTCCATAGGTTTGCAGAAAAATCTGGAAAAAAATTGGGAGGTTTAAATTTGCCCCCAAACAAAAGTGTCACCTGTGCATATGCAGACAACTCACCTACCTCCTCCTCTGTCAGAGAGCAGTGGCAGTGATGGGGGGGGAGCTTCAGTGGACCTGGTGGTGGAGGCCGGGAGTCATGCAGGGCTCACTGGCAGTGTTGGGGGAGGCAAGGAAGCCTCAGCAGGCCCAGCGGTAGAGACTGGGAGCCACACAGGGCTTACCAGAATCAATGGGGGAGGTAGGAAGCCTTGGCAGGCCAGTGTCAGGGCCCAGGAGTCACATGGGGCTCACTGGCATCTTTAGCAACAGTGGGGGCAAGAAACCTCAACAGGCCAGGCAGTGGAGGCTGGGAGCCACGTGGGGCTTGCTGCTGTTCAAAGTGGCTTACGGAATGTTAAAAAGACAATCACAGAATGAATTTAGCAAACCAGCTACTAAAGATAAAAACAGCAGTAAAGCACAGCAGTATATAAATCTTGTATTTTTAATATATTGATATATACTCTGTAAGCCGCCCTGAGCCTACCTAGCAGGGAGGGTGGGATACAAGTTAAATTATTTAATTAATTAAAAACTTGGAATAAATATATAATACAGAGAAAATAGCACAGGTAAGTGAACACATTTAATTTATGGAATCTGTAGTATAGACTAACATGTCTCAAGTAAGCATGGTCAAATTGAAACAGATAATCAAAAGATCAGCAACAATCAAAATCAACAGTTTCAAATAAATCAAAACCAACAGTTTCAAATAAAAGCAGCATGGAACAATAAGTTTGTCATCTGGCATGCAAAATCACACAGATATGTATATATATACACACACAGAGCATCTGATGAACATAGAGGACAAGAGCGCTCTAGCAATGTAGTGCCACCACTCAGTCACCATGTGGTACCACTAAGGGCTCAACTCAGAAAACAGGGCTATCAGGAAAAGGGCCTTTCCAAAAGATTTCACTGGATGGATAGATCCATATGGGAGTCATAGTCCTACCCAGGGCCCAGATTTTGCATGGCTTTGAAAGTTAAATAACGCAGTTTGAATTGCACCTGAAAACCCATTGGCAATCAGTGCAGAAGACCAATGTGAAGAACCAAATTAGCAGTCAATGTGAACAAATCAACAGTTGGTTTGGTGTGTTCCTGTTAATACCCATACCACCACACTTTGGGCAAGTTTATAAGAACATCTTTTTGGGGGGTGGGGGGGTGGGGGGTTAAATTTTATTTTCAGTATGAACATATCATCATCTGTAACATAAACAGAATCTTCCAGTTACAGTGAACAGCATAAAACAGATACAATATAATCATAAGTCAACATAACAAGTAATGGATGAATTGTTGAATAATGTATTTCATTAACTAATTGCAACTAGTGTAAAATAATTATCTAACTTTAGTTTATTCATGTCATCTTGGTGTCTAAACTTCCATTTCATAAAAGGAGCCCATTTTTTTAATATATATAATTTAGTTACCTTAGAATCATATTTTTTAATATCATCTGTTATCTTATCCATAATAAAATAGTCCCATAACTTCATATACAAAGAATGTACTGTAGGGGATTATCATCTTTCCTTTTTTTAGATATAGTGCTTTTCGCTGCCATGACCATTGTCATTAGTAAGTCTTGTTTTATTTTAAGGATTTTCAAATTCTCCCGAAGACTGAGTAAAATTAATTCTGGTTTTGCTGGAATTGTGATCCCAGTTATTTTAGCGATTTCTAAAATGATTTTTCCCCAATAATCATTAATAACTTTGCAGGACCACCAATTGTGCAAGAACATTCCTAGCATTCCATATCGCTTCCAACAATAGAGGCAGTCCAACACCCACTACGGTGGGTTCAAGTGTCAGACTAGAATCTCAGAGACCCAAATTCAAATCCTCACTCTGCTATGGAAGCTTGCTAGGTGACCTTGGGTCAGTCACACACCCTCAGCCTACTCTACCTCCCAGTGCTGTTGCAAGCATTAAATGGAGGAGAGGAAAATGATGTAAACCACTTTGGATTCCCATTTGAGAGAAAGGCTGGGTATTAATGAAGTAAATAGGGCATGGATAACTGCAGCAAGCTCATTCTTCCCGAGGACGGGCTCAGCTGGCAAATCAACCTAAATTGGCAAGAAGCACTCGGAGCCATAAAAGCCTCTGAAGATAAAGCTGGAATCTAAAAACACTCCTGACCTAAGAGCCTGCTCCCTTAGAGGAAATATAACCAAGACAGCACCACTGCAGTTTGAGAAGACACTAACAGTATCTCTATGTTTTCTGGACAGTTTCAGTTTACGTTTGCTGAAATACACTGCTCTACAGCAAAAATTATACATAGTAAGGTACCAACATTTTTGCCGCTATCATTTGGTTCAGATTATCATTGACTGTCTTTGAACAGTCTCTAGGCTTTTTCTTGCAAGATCTCCTATAACCCTTCTGAAAGAGACATTCATTCTGTTCACAGTCAAGGACAGGAGCTGATCAAGCCATTCTGGCCCAGCTGGCACTATTTTTGAACTTAATTTTTAGCAAAACAGTGCCCAGGCTCCACAACCCAAGATCAGACATTTCCTCAGACTCCTACAAATTTTATTGGGAACCGTAACTCATTTTTGACAGACTTTAAATGCACGTATTTCAGTTCTGGAATATGTTTTGCACCGAAAGACTTGAAATTAACTTTTTTATATGTCATGAAAATGGATTCCTTCCCTGTTTTAAGGAATTTGTTTTCAGGAGAAAGCTACACAAGGCATGGCTTCTATTTTCACTTAAAATGGAGCTGAGCCATATTATCAACATGTCCCTGACTCCAAAGATATAGCTGTGCTATGGCTGAAAACCACTTCAGCTAAGCTTGACTGTCCTCCCCCTTCCCAGGTGTTTAGATTGGACCAGTTCCTGAAGCCATTCAAGTACAGACTTCCATACCACATCACAGTACATCAGTCTGCATTTCCTAAGGCCCAATCTCAATAGCAATAAATTAGGAACTTGGATTTATATGAAAAGGAGTTTAACAATTCAATGCCAGAGTCGAGGAATTTCATAGGTGATCGCTGATTGCTGCCTTGTCTATGTTAATACAGTACTTTCTCCCTTGAGTATACTGTTGAAAACGAAGAGGCTCTGAACAAGGAAATAGAGAATATGTTCTCTGAACAAGGAAATAGAGAAAATATGTAAAATCAGACTTTGTCTTGCTAAATTATTACAGTTTGCTCATTTTCTGAAAATTATATAGTAAGAACCTTCCATCTATGTATAGTCAATGGAACAAGGTATGCACTTGCACCCCAAGAAAAACAACCACTCAATATATGCAATCTTTTAAAAATGTATATTTTTAAATCCCACTCTTCCTCCAGAACATTTCAGGGAAGAAGAAAAAGAAGAAGAGCTGAATTTATACCCCACCCTTCACTCAGAGTGGCTTACACTCTCCTTCCCTTTCCCTTCCCACAACAGACACCCTGTGAGGTAGGTGGGGCTGAGAGAGCTCTGAGAGAACTGCTCTTGAGATAACAGCTCTGAAAGAACTCTGACTGACCCAAGGTCACCCAGCATGTGGAGGCGTGGGGAATCATACCCAGTTGTCCAGATTAGAGTCCACTGCTCTTAACCACTACACAGAGGGGAAGCCCCTATGCATGTGTCCTGAGGGTTTCTGCAAGGTTCTATCATGTCTCCCATGCTCTTAAACAACCATCTGAAACTGCTGGATGGGGGCAGGACTCTGCAGATACTTTCCACTAAGAACAGCACTTTCATCTCCACAATATGCTTTTCTACCAGCAGAAGTACCTTTTACTCCAGGAGAAGGATCCTTACATACATATATAAAGACATCACTGCTCATAGATTGGTCCTGATTAACCTAGAGAACGCCTTCTTCCCTTCCTTGTATTCTAATATTCTCAGAATATTCTGCTCCAAGTACCTGCCTGGCTTGACTGAGTTTAGATTGGTAGAGATGAAGGTATCAGAAGCAGGGCCTTCTCAGTAGTTTCATCCTCTTTTGGGGACCCCTCAGAGAAGCCTGCCTGGCTGGGACAGTTAATGGGCAGGAGAAGAAACGCTAGAGGCAGTGGCAGAGAGGAACGGATAGGAAGAGATGGGATTTCTCCTGCTGCCACAATCTTCATGGGTTCCCACTTCTAAAACTCACTCTACAAAGGCATAGACTTTCCAATTTCCGGGGGGGGGCTGGGGGGCTGGGGCTGGGCCAGAGACATTACAGACCATTGTCTCCAGGGGAGGCTCAGCATGTCCTGGAAAAGTTCAGGGGAGGGGGCTCCAACTCCCCAGCCCCCCTGAATTTGACACCTATGTCATTCTATGTAGCTCTCTGGTATATGTGGACCACCTAAAGTAAGCTGTCCTCCAAAATAGAAATGCCAGTTTTAATACCATGTTAAAGCACCTCACAGTTACAGAGACTGGACAAAGGAAGGTGAAACATTATGAGAAATAAGATTTTGTTCTTCATGAACTGTTTCACCGCTCTAAAATTATATGCCAGATCAAACAGTGCTCTGCTGTAATCTTGCTTTCATTATATAAAGAACTCCGTCTTCTTGACCAAATGACTCACAGAAGATATAGTCAGCCAACAATAAATGAGAGGAAGATCATTTCTGGGCTCACACCAGCCAGTTGTCCATGATTCTGCCAGATAAAACACTGATTAAGCAAAAGAAAAAGAAAGAGAACAAGAGTTGTGCCTTGTTTTCTCAAAAAATTACACTGCTAAACTTTTTGGATTGTTAGATAACTATATATTTACTCATATGACATATAGCACAATATATTTGTGAAGTCTAAGGAAATAAAAAGTAATCCAGCTGAGAGAAGGAGCATGGCCAAAATTTATGGTCAAAACTTTACCAAACTTGTTGCAATAGAACATTTGGCATTAACAAAGAGTACAGTATCACATTTAAAGCCAGATTAGAGTGCTGCTCTGAACAGCAGTGCCTGGAAATAAATATTAAGTATCTTGGGTTCTGACACATTCAGCCGGTCATATGCTTAATTTCATTACCTGTACTGGGCACTATGATCTGATAGTGGGAAAACAGCAACCCCTGATGTTACAGAAAGATCACTGCACACATGAAGGTACCTTACACCATGTAAGACCACTGGTCCACTTAGCTAAGTATTCTGACTGATAAAAATCACTTGCATTTGCTCTGATTTGGACTCTGCTAATTATGCAGCACAACCGTGTGATGTTAAGAGTACATCTGAGCAAAGTCTTCTGAGGGTGCCGACCTGCAAACACAATAACTGCCCACACACGTACATTCTCTGTTGTGGTTCCCACCTTGCGGAATAATCTGCTCAGGGTGGCCATACTCCTACCATTCCACAGAATGTGCAAAACAGAAGTGTTCAAAACAGAAGGAGGCTTCAATATAGGGATCAGAATTACAGTGTAGTGGAACAGTCCAGGACTCTTCAGTAAGGTAAAAAGTGAGAGACCTGCAAGGACTTACAGGAGCATCTTATTCCCTCCCACTATTTCCTCTTTCCTTTCCCTGAAAGCTCTGAGATTCTCTCCCTTCCCAGCTTCCTTCTCGCCATCCCACTCACCAACCAATTATTTATGTGCCCCCCCATCTTCAGCTACATTTATTATTTATTTCATTTATACATCACCTTTCTTCCCAATATGGTGTTTACAACATTCTCCTCGCCTCCTTTTTATCATCACAACAACATTGTGAGGTGAGTCAGGCAGAGTGCATGTGAGATCATCCAGCGAGATTCCAGGGCAAAGTGTGGATCTGAACCTGGGTCTCCCAGATAACCATTACGCTGTTGAAGCAGCTGGCCCTGGATGAGTCATGCAAATTTAGTGGTTGCGGGTGGGCCTGGCCCTGATGAGTCACTCCCTCAAAGGCCAAAACAGCCCTGGAAAGAACCCTGCCCTCTCCCCCTACGTTTCACAGACAAAAATCAAGGTTTGAAGGCTAGCAACACTATGGTGATTGCCTAGTAACAACCACTGAATAGGTATTAGTTTCTTAATGCTACAAGTGCTACTCCTATTTATTTATTGATTGATTGGGATTTATATCTTGCCTAGCCTGCGTTAGCCAGCTCTAGGCGGCTCACAACATTAATCATATACATGTAAAATTTTGGGAGGGGGAGGTTAACTCCCCAATACACTTTTTCAAATTTCAGAATTTTCTGAAAACCTAGTGCTTTCTCAAGTTTATAGAAAGATCCATCTTATTGGTATTTGGACCCAATCTATAGATTTAAGTATCCACAGATTGTATTATGCTGAGATCTATTGACAGGATTGTAATCTGTTTCAATGCTTATTGTCTGTATTACCTTGCTTTTAATGCACTGTCCTGTATCTTTGTAATCCACTCTCTGCATTGTTTACAGTATGTCATGTGTTTAGCCAGTTTTCTGTTTACATTGTTTCCTAATTTCTGTAATTGTAGTTCTATTGCACTGTATCTGGATGTCTTGTGCTGTCTGATAAAAGTTTTCTGTATTTGGCAATCCACTAGTGTCTCAGTGAGAAAGGTAAGCTATAAATGAAGTAAATAAAAAGGTGATTCACTTGAAAGGTGGCGTTGGTGGAGGGTTTTACGCACACCATAGACCACCAAAAAGACAATTAAGTGGGTTCTAGACCAAATCAAGCCTGAACTTTTCCCACAAGCTAAAATGACTAAGTTGAGGCTGTTGGCCACTCTATGAGAAGTCACAACTCACTAGAAAAGACAATAACATTAGGAAAAGCTGAAGGCAGTAGGAAAACAAGAAGACTTAACGTGAGATGGATTGTCTCAGTCAAGGAAAACACGGCCATCAGGTTTCATGACCTGAGCAAGGCTGTTAAAAATAGGATGTTTTGGAAGTCATTAATTCATAGGATCACCATAAATCAGAAGCGACTTGATTGCTTGGATATATTTGAATTCATAAAGGACGTGGTTGTGACATGACTCTTAAAAGAAGCCTAACCTAGACTCAGGCAATCTACTACTAGCCATTTTATAAATATTTCCTTTTGGTGCAAAGTGTTTGAGCACGTGGAATGCATACAATCTCAGACTTTTTTTGGATGAGACAGATTATCTGAAGCCTTTTTGTCACTAAAACACTCAACTTATTTCTCCTTTTCAACCAACTCACGCAAAGCAATGGATATCTTAAATAAGCGTTTGGAGATAGCAACAGACTTATGGTGCGATTGTACATGGGGTTATGCCATTCTAAATCCACTGAAGCCAATGGGCTTAGAAAGACATGATTTAAGACTGCACTGTTCAAGAAGAACAATAAACTGATGTCCTCTTCTGAGAAGAATAAAATGTTGTTTTTGACCAACAAGTCCTGTGCAGATGACCCATCTACACACCAACTCACTGCATAGGGAGGGATACCTGGCATGAGAACATTGGTCCTGCCCCCCTGAATAATCACTAAGTCATCTGTACAATGTGAACACGTAGAGGAAGTGCCCATGGTGCACTCTTTCCATGTGTTGGCACTGTGCAGATCTCTCAGTGATCACATGGAAGAGGGGCCAGTGCACTTGAGTCAATACATGGGCCAGTCATCTGCACAGGGCTACAGTCACCCAGCAAAGCCTGTACTGGATAGTGCTGCCCTCCCCTTAACAGCAATGGATTCACAGCTTGAAGATGCTATTAGATTTGTTTCTGCAGAAAACTGCTCATGTATCATCTGTGGCACATAGCTTCACAGCATTAACTGTTGAGTAAAGCAGGAGCAAGGAGAAAGGATATTGGACCCCAGGTGGTACCCCCTTTCACATCCTAAAACAACCAAAGCCAACAGGTTTTTCCCCCCTAATATAATATAGGGATATATATAATATAGGGATACAGCTTGTCTCCCCTTTCTCCAGCCTTCTGTGATACCTTATTGACAAGTACACCATGGGATACTTCAGCTCTCCATCCCTGTTAGCACTGTGTGAACAAAAGTGCATTCTTTTGCTGCCCCCACATTTTTTTCCTTAATTGGGACTTTTTAATCTCTTCAACTTAATGCTTGGCCAAACATAAATCACAACACTATAAAAATGAAGGGTGAGATTTATGCCCACACAAATTATATTTATCTGCAGTGGAGTTTTGTTTGTTTTTATGACACATTTATGTCAGACCAACTATAAATACAATTCTTGATGGGGAAAATGAACACACACATATATATCTCACAGAAGAAAATAATATATTTATTAGGTAAGAAGAAACACAGTGATGAGAAAAAGAACAAATGAACATTTTCCTTCACATATGTCAACATGATTTGAGCACTTATGAAAAATAAGAATCAACAAAGTGGAATGCGGACAAAGACCAGATAGCTTCACCTTGAAAATGGGCAATGTTCTCCCATTTTAGACTGCTCATCTCATCCCACCCCCCAATTTTTAAAGTCTATAGAATTTTTCTAATGCCTTCCTATGCTTCAACCATCAAGTGAAAGCAAGTAAAGACAAAGAAAACATAATTAAACTAAGATTTTTTTTAAAAATTGGAAACATAAAACACTGAAATAATTGTTCCAGCCTCATTTTTAATGCCAGATGAAAACACTGAACAGTGTATATAACTGAGTTTACCACAAATATAGCCTTTTAATCTTCTCAACTTAATGCTTGGTCAAATATTGTACAAAAGGCAGTAAGTTTTAACTTATGTTGTTTATAATTGACAATTCAAACTAGCTCAAGATCAGCCTTTCATCTATGTTTAAAGTTCCCTACTAACTTTTTATTTTCCTAAGACTATTTCAATATTTTTATATCATTAATAAAATCATAGGGAAGCAACTCTTTCCACTGCTGAAGTATTGTAAAGCTCACTAAAAATTTAAATAAACCAACTAGATGAGAAGCACACTTCCATCTTTTAGAAACTAAAACTCTCCATTAAAAATTAATTTTAAGAGAATAGTTATAAACTATACAGATAGTCATTAGCGGATTGAGTGAAACAAGAAATTTACAAGATAGATTCAGGTGGGTAGTTGTGTTGGTCTGAAGCAATAGAACAAAGTTTGTTCAAGAAGTTTACAGGTCTGGATGCTGAGTTATATCATAATGGTTCATTCTTCTTTTACACGTTATTTTCCATAGTCCTTACGGGAGTAAAATACTGTACTTATCCTACCATTCTGCTAAACTAACAACAGCACAGGCCTCTGGTGCAAGAAGCCTCTATTGTAAAAACTCTTTCACCAGCAGTAAGAACTTCTTGCATTAGAGAAAGGCTTCTTATGACAGAGGATAGTACCTCCATTTTCCAATCTAGTTAATAAGTAATTAATTAATTCTGAAATGTCACAAAGAGTGTTTGCTCAATGCCCATATACAACTAGGTCTCAAAGAATGTGATCTGGAAAGGAACAGCTCTCCCTCTTGTACAACTTGATCCCCAGTTCATCATATCCATTAACCTGGGTACATGTCCTTATTGCAAAAATCTTCTCAAACACAAAAGTTTCTGTAGAAATGTCAAGAATCAGACCAACATGGCAACCCCACCGGAATCTACTTCCAATAATACTTGGCTTTTAATCATATTAAAACTAATGAAATTTACAGATGTCTAAATGAGAAACTAGAACCCACAATAAAAGTTTATGTCCTGTGACTCACTATCTGTACAAAGCGATATTTAATGGGCAAATGCTATCAAACACAGCAAGTCTGCTGAAGAGATTTTCGCTGCCTCCCCCTTTTTACTGCATGCCCCTGCCAATCCAAAATAGAGACATGAAAGCAAGCGCACGCACGCACATGCACACACACACACAGAGAAAACCTCCAGAAAAATTCACTCTTTTGGAACATGTGAAATGTTTGTTAAAACAAGGTTTTACGTATTCAAAATGCTTTCTGGGTGGTACGAACATTTTTTCTGTAGGCCAGTCTATAGGAATGGATAATCCCTGTGTATTCTGTAGATTTATACAATACTTTTTAAAAAAATATATATTTTTATTACTTTTCAGGTTAACATTCCATGAAGGTAAGTTCACACATAAATATAGAAAAATACAGTAGGAAACATTTTTAACTTGAACAGTGTTTGAGGATTACACTAGTTGTAGTTTGACTGTAACTATCTTAGTTGATGATAAATTGGTATTCAATAATGTTTGAAAACGGTGGTATGATGTCTTTTATAGAGGACAGATTATTTTCTATAGAGTTTTGGTGTTGTGTCTTACAATACTTAAAACCGATATACTTATATATCTAAAAGTTGCGGCAGTCTTTATGGGAGATGTATAGAGGAACTTCTTTGCTTCCAAATTATCACTTCCCCCTGATAACTTTAGGCTGACAGAATGCCAGACCCGAGGTCACCCAGCAGACTTCATGGCCAAGCAGGGATCTGAAGCTATATCTCTCGTATTTTAGTGAAAAAACTCTAATCATTCCACCACATCGATTCAATGCAGGAAGGTTATGTTAAAAATACAGATCACTAAAAAAAATACCCACCCAGCCAAACCCCCCCAAACAACCCATGCTCCACATTAACACCAGTAACACACACTGACATACCTATAAGCAGCTTTCACAGATAACAAATCTTCATCTTAAATGTGTGGCTCAGGATGTTTACTTACAAAAGACCCTCCTTTAACAGATGGACCAACGCTAATTGGGGCTAGGTAGATGTCCTTTGAAGGGCATTCCTGAGTTGAGACCCTGCTATCAAGAAGACCATCTCCCTTTCCTCCCCACCATGTTTCAGACAGTCAGATCAAATAAAGAAGGATATCCAGTGATGGCCTCCAAGCTCAGGTTTACATGGGGGACAACAATTCTTCAGATACTGTGGCACCAAACTATTTAAGGTTTTTTTAAAAAAAAATCACAACCACCTAGAGATTCAAAGGCCTGAAAAAGAAATGGAAAACTTCACAAAATATGTCCCCCGTCAACTTTTTCCAATTTTTTGAGGGAAAAACTGGAATATTTGGGAGAACACTGGGAAAAAATCCTGTTAAAGGTTTTTCTTTTGGAACGAATAAAATGCTTTGTAAGACAAGATTTTACTCACACAAGATCTGTAGTATAAATTTTATGTAACAATATACAGCTTTTAAAAAAATTCCTTAAGCTGTTAGATATGAATGGATAACAAAGGAATAAGTATAACTGTGTAAATTATCTTCCTTCATTTGTTTTAAATTTGTGAACTGGACATGTTGTTTGCTCTGTATACCAGTTCTAGGTATGTACTGTTGCATTTTAATAAAAAAGAATCTACAGAATTAATGGTAATTCCTAAGTATCCTGCAGACCCGTACAATGAATTGCGATTAATATTTGGCAACGATTAATATACTCTGTTTAATTATAATGCTAAATTATATTATTATAAGAACGTAAGAGAGACCAATGTTGGATCAGGCCAATGGCCCATCCAGTCCAACACTCTGTTACACAATGGCCAAAAATAACAGGTGCCATCAGGAGGTCCAGCAGTGGGGCCAGGACACTAGAAGCCCTCCCCTGTTGCCCTCACACAAGCACCAAGAATACAGTGCATCACTTGCCCCAGACAGAGAGTTCCTATCTATACCTTGTGGCTAATAGCCATATGTTTATCCAGGGCTCATTTCGTAGCAGGAGCTCCTTTCCATATTAGGCCACACAGCCCTAATGTAGCCAATCCTCCAAGAGCTTGCAGAGCTCTTCTTACAGGGGCTACTGTAAGCTACATCAGGGGTGTGTGGCCTAATATGCAGAGGAGCTCCTGCTACAAAATGAGCCCTGTATTTATCCAATTCCATCTTGAAGCCGTCCATGATTGTAGCCGCCGCCACCTCCTATGGCAGTGAATAATGCTTAATGTTTAATTATAATTATAAGGAGTTCAGTGTTTTCAGCGTTTTAAAGTTTAAACTTGATATTCAAATATGCTGCTAGTAATGACAGTATGAGAGTATTTCTGACCAAAAATAAACTTTTGTTTAGTACAGAATTTGTTTTCTACCTTCGACTTTAATTTGTTTCTACTTTTCAATGACAAAAATTAAGATACGTGTGCCTAGGTAATATAGAATGCAGCACTTTGCAGCTCTCTCTTAGCTATTGGGTATATTTGCAGTTTTGTTTAGAAAAAAACTAAGGCATTTACACTTCTATAAATACATCGAATAGAGTTTTATATGTTTATTTATAAACTATGCATTTTATGTTAAAGTAATAACATAAGTTTAGGTTTGAGAGGAAAAATAAATCTTATATTTCACTGATTCCCCAAATTTCCACCCTTTCCAAGTATTTTACATCTCTACAACTAGCTCTTCAGTTTGGACATAGAAACTAACCATAGTGTAGATAAAATAAACCAAGAATCCCATGCTTAGATTCTTACTATTTCAGATGGGGCACAGATGTCAAACCAACTAAATCTGGCATCTCTAGGCACAACTGTTACCTTATCCAGGAATAGTAATAGATTCATGAAAAGCTACAAGCTGCAGATCTGGATTTTCAAGAAGAGTTCAGCCTCAGCTAAAAGAGCTCTATCACATTTCCAACTAAGAGTACTTCTGCCTGACCTGCATTAAATTTTCAGTTTGTGTGCTTCTATCCAATTTGTAGTTCCTTTGGTATTTTCTTGTTGCCAGGGTTACAAAATGTTTTAAATAAATAAACAAAAAGTTCGAGGCCCTGAATGTCTTTTTCAGGTGCACATGTTCAAAAATAAAAATTTCAAATATTGGTAGATGCAATAGAAATTGTTGTCCTTGATCTGGATTTTTGGTACTGAAAGATCTGGTACTGAAAGATCAACATACCGTATTTTTCGCTCCATAAGACACCTTGTTTTTAGAGGAGGAAAACAGGAAAAAATGAAACAGAGAGAGAGAGAGAGAGAGAGAGAGATGAAGGAAGGAAGGAGGAGAGAGAGAGAGAAAGAGAAAGGAAGAAAGAAAGGTGGGGACAGAGAGAGAGACAGAAAGACAGACAGACAGAAAAAAGGAAAGGAAGGAAGGAAGGAAGAAAGATAGAGAAAGGAAAGAAGAGAGACGTCGGCATGCCATGCAAAGCCAGGCCTTTCTGTGCAAAGTAGCCACGGAGCTTAATCTGTGGGCGGGGCTTTCTGCTGCTGGCTGTCTTAAAGGGGGAAAGCACTTAAAGGGAAAGAGTACTTAGCCTGGTGGGGTTTTTCCTACCGTTTCCCTTTTAAGTCTTAACAGCTCAGGCCCAGCAGGGAGGAGCGGGGAAGGCTGGGATGCCAGCCTGAATGGCGTTCCCCTGCGTTCCTGCTGAAGAAAGAGCCCTGTTACAGGTAAGAATAGCTCCAAATTCGCTCCATAAGACGCACACACTTCCCCCCCTTTTTTGGAGAGGAAAAGTGCGTCTTATGGAGCGAAAAATACGGTAGTTATACAACACTGACATAACAATGTCATGCTGAAATTGTGGTTCTTGACTCACTTTTAAGAAATCTTAATGAATTCTGACGCCTCAAGGTATCTTGAAAGGCTTTCCCTTCTTTAGGATAGATATATTTAAGTGGATATCAGATGAATGTATGACAACCATCTAACCAGCCTGCAGATTTAGGAATCCACATGTAGGCTGAAAAGATGCCTGCTCACACACACACACACACACAACACAATGTATATCATGTTATAAAAGCTAATGTCAAATTTCTATTTTGACTTTACTGGCCAATCTCTCCTTTTGTACATATTATTCTGTTTACATAACATTTATATCAAGAAGGTCCTTGAAATAGTGCAAGAGCTGACAGATATCTTGGAAGCTCCTGAAGACTAGAGATGTTATTTTTTTAATATTTCTAGCTATGACAGTATTTTGATTTCCTGGATTGTAGTAAAGGTTAGAGATCCAGCACAGAAGCTACATGTTTTCTTGTATCTAATTTCCCCTGTGAAATATTTTAAGCAAGAAATATGAAAAGAAATATTAAGATGTAAAGCCTTAATCAATCTCTTCCCTGTTCCCAGTAATTTATGTGAAAATATGCCAGTATCCCAAAGAACCAGATGGACGAAAAAAGTAGAAGTGGGTATTAATCAGTTGTGTCATACAGGAAGGCTAAATGAGCTAAGTCAACTATTAACAAATGCTGGAAATCTTTCTGAAACATTTCGATCTTATAACAACTTGACTTTCATCATCACCCATTCTTTTAAACAGCAATCTATAGCTGACCATAGATTATCTAGACATAATATAGATTCATGGTTTGACAATGTATGTCAAAGACTGAAGTTCCAGCTGTGTGCCATATATCACTCTTACTGTTATAGTAAACAACCAACATTCCATCTAGTTACTTTAAACTAAAAAAAATCTGAAGGACACAATAGCTCATAAGAAGAGACAATCACATATCAGGAATTGGGTGCCTTTCTTACCAAAAACAGTAAAAGATTCTGGTCACTAGCTGATACCTGTGTTTTGCCTCCGTATTTGTTTAATTTATTTACGAATAATTTAGCTCCCACCTTGAATGTGATAGATGGCCATTTCCCTAAACTCAGTTCTCTTGCTGTCCCTCTGTTACTCTATGCTGATGACACTGTGGTGTTATCCTGTTCTCAGAAGGGCCTCAAGCATCTTCTTTCTGCTTTTGTTTCCTATTGTGATACAAACTTCCTATCCATTAATTATGAAAAATCAAAAATTATGGTATTATTGAGCTCTTGAAAATGCCTTAATTGGTGTATTAAAGGAAACAACACTGAACAAGTAAAACCTTTCAACTGTCTGGGTGTTACCCTTCAGTATAACAATAGTTGGGCAGCACAGTGGAAACAAGCAGTTAACTTGGCCAAATGTAGTTTGTCTGCGGTTGCAAAATTCTTTCACATGAAGGGACCAATTTGTACCTGCTGATATTAGCATTTTTAACCCTAAATCAGTTTTCCAAAAATTATATGGGATCCCCATTTGGAATAATTCCTTTAATTATCAGGCTGAGGCTGAGCAAATCCAGGCAATGTTCTTGCACCATATTCTGAGGGTCCCTAACTGAGTTAGTTATGCAGTTATGTGCTTGGAGACTGGAGATTTAGAGACCAGAGCATGGCTCTCAACTCTGAACTTTTGGTTATGTCCATTTTATGGCTAAACCCACGAGTTACATCTATCTGATGCTGTCCGATTCCTTTAAACCTAGTCGGGCACACCGGATCCAGTGGAAAATACAATCCATAGGTGTTCCCCTCAACTCTCTTCTTATGTTAAATGAAAGCCAAGCACACAAAACTGTGAAACGGAGACTTTCAGACATCAAAAAACAAACTCTCTGTTCTCTAGCACTTAAGACGCTCCCCTCTGGTGTTTGGCATTACCACTGATCATGGGGTGCCTGCTGCTTCCTTCTCACAGCGTATTCCCCCTCAACTACGGTGAGCCTTCATGCTCATTCGATTTAATGCCCTACTGTCAGTGGTCCTGTCTGGGAGATTTGCAAACATTCCCTAGCACGAAAGACTCTGCCCATGTAGAGCAAGGAAACCTGAATCGGTAGTTCATATTTTACTCTGCTGTGATTTTTATGAAAAAGTGTGGGACTCCATAATCAGTCCCCTCTTGTTTAATCTTTCTGGCCTATTTGAAGAGAGGCTAGTTTTCCTTTTATTACCCGACCAGCGTCCCCATATTACATACTCTGTAGCAAGACATTTTTCAATTGCTATGATGATTAGGAAGCATAAGATTAAATCTCTTGCTCGGTGACCTCTTACTGCATTTCAAATGTGAGGGAGCATTTCAATCTGTATTCTTTGCTGTGTATTTGTATGCATGCCAAAAAAGGTACTGAAGAATATTCAAATCAGAAACAAATCTCATAACTGACTACAGGCGATATATCATTTAAGGATGGTTAAATATAGCCTCCTTGAAATTAAGCTAACTAAATTATATGCAACGTCAAGGAGCAACTGCAGAATCACTGGTTCACTAATTTTTGGTTCATCAGCCACTAGATGTCACTGCAACATTTTCCCATATAAAGGATTTGTCCAAAGGATAGGGCTTAATGAATTCACAAGAAAATTGTGCAAGAAAGTACATCACGCAAAGCCACTTTTCTGCCACAAAGGATGTGCACTCTCCATCAACATCCCAATAACAGTGCCAACAGTGTCTAAGAGCCAAGCAGTTCAAAAGCCAGCCATTTAAATAAAATATTGAGATTTTTTAAAAAAATGAACAGATTTGAAATCACACCTAGGTATATTCCTAGAATTCACTGTGGCAGGATTTCGGTTGTATCTCATCTGATTGATAGGACAAAGCCCTCAGAACACAGGAACCTCTAAGTGCTTTCTGGGATTCAATCACAGAAAGTAGGAGCTTTTAGACAACATAACCATTGGCATAAAAACATGGGAAGTTTCTATAAAAGTGTATGAACTGCTTTCCACAGGACATTCATACACCAAGAGCTAGAAGCTAATAATACACTGTATCGTAAATATTGCACTGCAATTACCCACATCAGCTGTGCAGAAGCAGTACACTGTACTAGATCAAGGCCTACTCTATACCAGCTTTATTTGGGCATGACCTAAGCTCTAGCTGCACAGCAGTTTTTTTCTGTTAAGTATTTTCCTTCACATTTAACATCACCTCTTGCACAGTACGCATTAAATCCATTTTTAAATGGGAAAGTTAGACTGATACACAGAAACGCATCCAAGACAAGAAAGACAACAACATATATGTTGGATAAGCTTCTCATACATTTCTTTGGACTGTGACTATATTCCGCCAAATGATCATAAAGTTCTGCAACTAGCGTACAACCATCAACAGTACTTAGCACAAACAAAAAACACTTTAAAGAAATGTATTGTATTAATTTGAAATGTCAATGTTAAAGTTAGTAAACATCCAAGTATCTTTGCTAATGTTCTTGGGTACTTTACTATATCTCCAGGAGAAATGCCAAACATGTATGGCTGAATCCAGAGGAAGGCATGGTGTAGTGGTTAGAGTTTTGGACTAAGATGTCGGAGACCCACATTCAAGTCTCCACATGACTGAGAGCCAATGTGTTGTAGCAGTTAAAGTCATAGGCTAGGATCTGGGAGACCCAGGTTTGAATCTTCACCCTACCATGGAAGCTTGCTGGGTGACCTTAGGCCAGTCACACATCTCAGCCTAACCTACCTCACAGGATCATTGTGCAGACAACATAGAGTGGAGAAGAACAATGTAAGCTGTTTTGTTTGTTTGTATATTTATTTAATTTATTGGGATTTATATCCCACCTAGCCAGCATAAGCTGGCTCTAGGCAGCTTACAACATTAATCGATATTAATCACAGCTAAAACCTAAAACAGATATCCCTACTGGGGGAAAAGACTGGGAATAAATGAAGTATATAAAATACATCTATGTTGCTTTCCCTTCTTTATGCAGCCTCCTTCACTTTACGAAAAGTAGCAAAACTCCCAAAACAGTGTAGGATGTAGCATTAGAGGTTGAAGAGAAAAGGTGGAAAACAAATTGGCAGAAATTGCTACTCCCATCCAACAACTCTCACATGAATGGAACAGGAGCTCACACAGGACTGGGGGGGGGGGGGGGGGGTTGCTGCTAATTTGCCTTCCCACTGCAGCTCCCCATATCAAGGTTCCCCATACTCTCAGGATCCTTGCTGCTCAAATACTTGGATCCAAGTACTCCATTATTCAAAAAAATCTAGCCATTTTTAAAGTGATCTATGAGCTTTATAAATTGATGTGCAGTTCAAGTGAAAAAGATAGATAAGTTCCTTACTGATGTAAAAGCAAGCAGCTCCTCTTCAGTGAGTTTATGGACTGGGTTGTTTTTCTGAAAGTCTATGCTGTAAAACAAAATCTTATTTTGAGTATAATAAATTACAATGAAATTAAAATTTGGCATGCTGTCATGTTAAGACCTCATTTTTGTAAAGTTTAAAATGAACTGAAGAGTCCTAAAATACATTTTCAAAACTTAGCTCAGATACTTACTATACGTCTGAACAACTTAGATATCTTTCATGACTACCTGAAATTGTCCGATCAAAACTATCACAAAACTATCACAAAACTAAAACAGTCCAGCAAACTTTGCCTTGTGTGAAGGTGGCAGAGTACAGAAGCTCTGACAATGCCAATGGGCCCCAAAAGGGTTCTGCATCATCTGTCAGCCTCAACAGGCAATGCAGGGCATCCCTGGAGACACTGCCACAGTGCTCCCTCTAAGCTGAGTTAGTGTGAGCTAGCTCACAGTTTTTTAGCTTCTGGTTCACACATTTTTGTCTTAGCTCAGGAAGGATGGATCCGAAGCAAACTAATTTATGTAGTAGCCAAATCACCTGCCCACAACTTTAATGCCAGTAGCTCACAAAGCAGAATTTTTGCTCACAGGACTTCATAGCTTAACATTTTTACTAACATGGTTGCGTTTCTGCAGAGATTTCAGGAAAAAATATTTGATGAAACAGATGCATCACCTTACCAAATTCCAAGGATAATAGCAAGCTCTTCTGCACACAAGTCAGGCATCTGGTTCGGATGAGATGCTGCAAACTTTATTTCATTTAGTACCGTGTCATCATTTAGAGCATAATTCTGTCGGGAAATACACAAAAATGATAAATTCCACCTAAATCTTCCATCTGTCTCAGTGGACATTTTGAAAATAATATTGAATGGAACTTTTGTCAGAAATCTGAATTCTTGAGTTAAATAACCAGCAGAAAACGTTATCTTGGCTGAGTTGAAGATACTGACCTACATGTGTTAGTTAAGAGATTACTGGGGGAGGGAAATGATAGAGGTTTATAAAATTGTGCAAGGGGTGGACAAACTTCCCCCCCTTCTCCCATAATACCAGAACTCAGGAGCACCTACTGAAGTTATTGAGCAAGAGACTGAGAACAGAAAAAAGGAAGTATTACTTCACTCAGTGAGTAATTCGCTTGGGGAATTCACCACTACAAGATATAGTGATGACCATTAGTTTAGTTGGCTTTAAAGAGGGACTGGACAAATTCAGGAAGATCAGATCATCATCAGCTATTAGCCACAGCAACTAAACTGAACCTCCACGTTCAGAGGCTTTAACTTTCTGAATGCCAGTATTGGGGGGGGGGGGCGGACAGAGAGAGGGTTTTGCCTCCTTGCCCAGTTTATAAGTCCTCCAAAGACATCTGGTTGGCTACTGTGTAAACAGCAGGCCTGATTAGATGGATCACTGGTCTGATCTCCACCATAGCTCCACTTACATTCTTTGTTCAAAGCATAAACGATTTTCTATTTATCATTAGGCATTATGCAAATTCTTGTGGCACTGTCCATTTTTTTTGCAAAATACATTTATTCATTAGAGCTTAAACAATATTCTTTTGCTCTATATAAAATTATCAGCACTTGCCACACACAGAGTGAGGAAATGACAGGTTGTACTAACATTTGCTGTATAATTCTAATATACGCCTTACACTGTCTTCACTTTTATCACTTAAAAATGAAACCCAAAGTCTTTGACCATAATTTGATAAAACAAATAGTTCAATAGATATATTGGAAGGCAATACTGCAAATTATATGTAAGGTGGACAGCACACTGCATTGCAAAAGAAAATACTTCATTTTTAGCTCTATACCTGTATTAAATTTTCTAGTGGTGTAGGTGCTGGACTAAGCTCCCGGTGAGGAAGAAGGATGCCATCTTTCCTTTGAACATCTAATATAAGCTGTGCTACATATTTTTCCTGAAATCGTGTCCTTTTTCCAAGAGCACCTGCAAAAAAATTAGCCAGATGAAACAGAAATTCCAGCAGTCACAAGGGTAGAATCCAGAGAACATACGTGAACAAGGACATAGTGATATATGGTAACCTATTAATAATGGAACCCTCACTTCTCCTTCCATGGAGATAGATCAAGATAGGTAGCCATGTTAGTCTGTCTGTAGCCATAAAAAAGAACAAGTGTCCAGTAGCACCTTAAAAACTAACAAAAATTGTGTCAGAGTATGAGTTTTTGAGAGTCACTGCTCACTTCTTTAGATACAGCTAGAATGTGAGTCCATCTGTCCTCTTATCTTGGAGAGTGGAGTGATACCAAATGACAGTATCAGGTAAATGACAATAGCAGGTGTGATAGGATTAGGTGTGACATGCAGAGGGGTAGTAGGTGTGGAGAAATCAGCATTGGTAATGAGACAGGAAACCTAGGTCTCAATTCAGTCCAAGAGGATGCATTATCTCGAGCTTCATTATCAGTTGTAATTCAGCAGCCTCTCTTTCTAATCTCCCTTTGAAATGCCTTTTTAAGAGAACTGCTACTCTTAGGTCAGCAACTGAATGTCTTCAAAGGTTAAAACGTTCCCCCGCTGGTTTTTGAATATTGTAGTTTCTAATGTCAGATTTATGTCCATTTATTATTTGTTGTAGGGAATGGCCTGGAAGGGCATTACTGACACGTGATAGCATAAATCATACTAGAGAATGAGGAGTATGAACTAGAGATGGTATGGCTGATGTTGCTGGGTCCACTGATGGTGTTGCTGGGATCTATCTATATTAGAGCAAAGCTGTCATCTTGGTTTGTTGCAGGTCTTGGTACCAGAGTCCATGTTACTGTTCAGTAGTTGATTATTGTGGGTGAGAAGTTGTTTTAGGTTAGCAGGCTGTCTGGTACCAAGGCCTGCAATAAACCAGACAGCCTGCTAACTTAAAATTATACCCACTGCACTTTACAAGAAGAGACACAATATTAAGAAATTCATGTAAGATGAAAAAATGCCTGTGTTCATTCAGTGCAAATGTGCCCAAACATCTTTTTACAAATTTAGAATGCAAAAGAAGGACACTGAAGAGAAGTCATTTGCAGCCTTACAAGTCAAAACTAGAATCCTGTGTTGAAAAATAACAGGAGCCGGTTCCCGGTTGGGAGAATGGAGGTCTGACACGCTTTGCAAATGTGCAAGGCGGACAGCGGCTCTTCCTGACAGCTTGGGTGGGTTAATCCACCCGACGCAACCTCACACAGGTAGTGTGAGGACCAGCAAGCAATATAATCCAGGTTTGAGCAACCTCGGTGAAGGGAAAGTCTCGGAGGAGACTTTTCCGACACCTTGAGCACTGCAGCCGAAGAGGATTCTTGCGAGTATCTCTAAGGAGCCGAGCTGAGCTGAAAAATTCAGCATAAAACCTCCAATTCCCCTGATTCCTTAACAAAGAAGACAAAGTTTAAACTTTGGGACCACATCTGAAGCGAAGTAACAACAAAAGGTAACGGAAAAAAGTTTTTTGCCTTACCATTGCCGCGTTTTGAAAGATGAAAAACAGATCGGGTGAAGCAATAGACTGATGTTGATTGGATGAGAGCAGTTTTGAAGTGCTAAAAAACCGAATTTGAACTTAAAAAGCCAAAAAAACAAGTTGTTTAACATTCCTGCGGTTAAAAGGAGTCGGGAGGGGAAGCCGAGCATCGCGAGACAAAGAGGGAGAAGGGAACCAAGCATCGCGAGATTAAGACGTGAGGACTGAATCAGGAAGTGACGGCTAGAAGAGCAGACAAGAAGGAAAAAGGAGAAGAACCGGAAGAAGGTAAAGGGGACTCTAAATACTGCCGGACCAGAAAGGGGACTCTAAATACTGCCGGACCAGAAAGGGGACTCTAAATACTGCCGGACCAGAAAGACCATAACAGGAAGTGACGTGCAGAGAGCAGACAAGTAAAGAAAAGGAAGGGACAAAAGGAAACTACGGCAAGCCAGAAGCAAGGTAAAAAGACTATAACCTTTGACATTAACCATAGAGAAGTCGCGGCCGCCATTTTGGATTTATAAAATTTTTAAACTGCAATATCTCAAAGATTATATAACGTAGAAGGCTGAAACCAACATAATTTGACTTGGCAAGATTAGCTTGTTTGAATGCACTAATTGGTGTTTGATTTGGAAGACAAGATAAAATCGATCTTTTTAAAGAGGCAAAACGGACCGCGGACTAAGATCGAGAGCAGCCACATGGTCCTCTCCTACAATGGCAGCAAAAAAAGAAAAAGAGCTACTAGCCGTTATGGAAGCAATGGAAAAGAAAATGTTAGATGCTATAGGAGAGGTAAATGTTAAAATGAATAATATAGCGGCTCAAGCAGATAAAAATTGCATGGAATTAAAAGCAGAATTTCAAAAATTATCCACAAGAACACAAGATATAGAAACTAAAGTAAAAGAACTGGAAGAAAACACCCATAAGACAATGAGAGAGAACGAGAGGATGGAAAAGATGATGCATTATAAAGATATGCAAAACCACTTGAGATTTCGAGGGATTGAGGAAAAATTGAATGAGGATATTTTTACAAGAATGCAAGAAGCAATAGCAGATTTTTTACAAGAACAGGAAGAAGTTGTTAAAGAACACATGGATCTTGTTTATAGAGTTAATTCTACATATGCAAGAGACAAAAACATACCAAGAGACGTGGTTGTCCAATTTACAATGAAAAGAACAAAAGAACAAATCTACAGGAAGTGCTTTACTGACCCCTTTGTAATAGATGGAAAGAAAATCATAGTAATGAAAGAATTGCCTAGAGCAATACTGCAAGAAAGGAAAAAATTCAAGCGTCTGACGGATAAACTGAAGGAGAAAAAAATCAGATTTCGTTGGGAAATACCTCAAGGACTAAGCTTTTATTATGGCAAATCCAGAGTAGTGATTAAAAGCACAGAAGAAATGTATGCATTCCTGGGAGAGAATAAAGATGATTTTGGAGATATTTAAGAATATATCAAAATGGATTACAAAATACTTACATGGAATGTAAATGGACTAAATTCACCCCAAAAACGTAGAATGGTAGGTCATTGGTTGGAAAAACAAAAATGTAATATAATTTGCTTGCAAGAAGCTCATCTTAAAAACCAAGACCATAAATATTTAATAAGGAAAAAATTGGGAGAAGAATTTTATTCTTTAGCAAGCAACAAAAAAAATGGTGTTGTAACATATGTCAAAAAAGATTTGGAACCCAAAGTAATATTCAAAGATAAAGATGGAAGATATTTAGCTATTGAAATTTTACTGCAAGGAGTGAAAACTTTGATTGTGAACATTTATGCTCCGAATGGAGCTAAAGAAATTTTTTTTAAAGAACTTCAAATGGAATTGGACAATGTAAACTATGATCAAATTATGATGTTAGGAGATTTCAACGGAACTGTAGATAATAAACTAGACAGGCGCTCTAAAAGAAAGGATGAGACGTTAGGGAAGCTTCCAAAAAACTTTTTTGAACTGATAAAACAAGAAAAGTTGGAAGATATTTGGAGGAAAGCTAACCCACAAGGAAAAGACTTTACCTTTTACTCTAACAGACATGACTCACATTCAAGAATTGACATGATTTGGATGACTACTAACCTAACCTTCAAGACAAGAAAAGTGGAAATTTTACCCAGAATAATCTCAGATCACAATCCGTGTTTATGGACAGCTGGGCAGATTAAAAAACAAAAGAGATGGAGAATAAACGAGGACTTATTAGATAATCAAGAAATAATTAAAAAATTACTTGAAGAAACAGACCTATACTTCCAAGTAAACATGCAGAAAGAAGTTAAAATTCAAACCGTATGGGATGCATATAAAGCAGTGATGAGAGGACTATTGATATCGTTAAATGCTAAAGATAATAAAAAGAAAAAAGAGCAATATGAAAATATTTTACAAGCCATTAAAACAAAGGAAGAAGAACTGAAGAAGAAACCAGGGAAAAAGAAACTGCAAAAGGAAATTTGGATGCTACAAGACCAAGCAAAAGCCATTTTGAACCAGGAGATGTACTGGAACTTAAAAAAACTTCAACAAAAAGCATTTGAAGGTGCAAATAAACCCGGAAAATACTTAGCATGGCAATTAAAGAAAAAACGTGAAAATAAATTTATCACTAAAGTGATAAGAGATAATATTGAGATAATAGATAACAAAGGAATAAAAAGAGAATTTTTTAAATACTACGCAAAACTTTTTAAGAAGGAAAACAAAGACAGAAGAAAGATTAAAGAATACCTGCAAACATTAAAGCTACCAAAACCAACAGAGAAAATTAAAGAACTATTTAATAATCCAGTATCATTACAAGAGATCAAAAATGCAATAAATGACTCAAAATTAGGTAAAGCACCTGGACCGGATGGATTTACAGCGAAGTTCTACAAAACGTTACAGGAGTCAGTTTCACCGGTGTTACTGCTATTGGTGAACGATATAAGAGTTACTGGAGAGGTACCAGAAACCTGGAAAGATGCATCCATCTCACTGATCCCGAAAGAAAATCAGGATTTGACCAATGTTAAGAATTATAGACCGATCTCTTTACTGAATAATGATTATAAGATTTTTGCTAAGATTATAGCGGATAGACTAAAAGAGCACCTTAAAGAGACTATACAAACAGAACAAGCAGGGTTCTTACCTAATCGACAAATAAGGGACAATCTAAGAGTAGTAGTGGACGCTATAGAATACTACGACAAACATCCTGAAAAGGAAGTGGGCTTTTTCTTTTTAGATGCGGAGAAAGCGTTTGATAATTTAAACTGGGATTTTATGTTTGAAGTTTTAGAACATCTTGAGATCGGTGAATATATGCTTAACTTCATTAAAGCAATATATAAAGAACAGAAATCCTCAATAATAATTAATACTGAAAAGACAGACGATTTTAAAGTTGAAAAAGGAACAAGACAAGGATGCCCGCTTTCGCCGCTGCTATTTATTTGGATTTTAGAAGTTTTACTGTTAAATGTGAAGGAAGACAAAGATATTAAAGGCTTAACAACTAAAGGTTTTTCTTTCAAATATAGGGCCTTTGCAGATGATGTGATGTTTATAGTGGAAGACCCCTTATCCACATTACCACATTTGTTACAGAGAGTAAAAGAGTTTGGTGACTTAGCAGGATTTTATGTAAATAAAAACAAATCGAAAGTAATGTGCAAAAATATGTCAAATAAGAAACAAAACGAGTTACAAAAACTTACAGAATGTGAGGTGGTGAAAAAGACAAAATATCTGGGTGTAAACCTAACTATGAAAAATATTGATCTTTATAAAAATAATTATGAAAAATTATGGTTGCAAATTATGCAGGATATTAAAAAGTGGAATGTATTGAATTTGTCATTGCTGGGTAGAATTGCGGTGGTCAAGATGAATGTGTTACCACGATTAATGTTTTTGTTTCAAACTATTCCAATTGTGAAAGATGTAAAAACATTCAAATGTTGGCAGAAGGAGCTGTCTAAATTTGTGTGGGGAGGGAAAAAACCAAGAATTAAGATGAAAATAATGTGTGATGCCAAAGAAAGAGGAGGGTTTCAACTACCAAATCTAAGGTTATACCATGATGCAATATGTTTGACCTGGGTAGGGGCATGGACTATGTTACAAGATAGAATGTTATTGTCCCTGGAAGGTCATGATTGTAGATTTGGGTGGCATGCATATTTGTATTATGGCAAAACAAAAATGGACAATATGTTTAAACATCATTATTTGAGAAGAACACTAATGGATACGTGGACAAGATATAAAAACTTTTTTTCAGAAGAGATACCCATGTGGATTGTACCCGCAGAAGTCTTACATCCAACATCAAGATATAAAGGACAAGATTGGCTGAAGTATAGAGACTTATTAATAAGACATGGCAAGGATTTCAAACTGAAGGAGCAGCATCAGATTGATTTTGATTATGGTTGGTTAAGATATAGACAAATATATGACTTGTATAGAAGTGATAAAAAACACGGTTTCAGAGGAAAAAATAATGAAATAGAACAAGTTTGGGAGGAAGGTGGGAAAAAAATGATTTCTAAAATGTATATAGTCTTGCTAAAATGGTTTAATGCTGATGAAATGGTAAAAGAACAAATGGTAAAATGGGCGATAAACTTTAACAAAGACATTGAAATGGAATCTTGGGAATTTTTATGGAAAAATGCTATGAGTATATCTACGTGTTATAACTTAAAAGAAAATTGTTTTAAAATGATGTATAGATGGTATATGACACCAAAAAAAATTGCAAATATTGGTCAAAATATGTCTAACAAATGTTGGAAGTGTAAAAAGAAAGAAGGGTCTTTTTATCATATGTGGTGGACTTGTGATAAAGCAAAGACTTATTGGTCAAAAATACATGCAGAAATGGAAAAAATCTTGAAATGTACATTTAAGAAGTTGCCTGAAATGTTATTGCTAGGACTTAAACTAGAAGAGATAAATGTAAAGAAAAGGACAATAATATGGTATATGATTACAACAGCAAGAATGGTGTATGCACAAAACTGGAAAAATGAAAAAATACCAGAGGTGTGGGAATGGTTGAAAAAACTGTTATATATGGCTGAAATGGATAAGTGGACTAGAAAATTGAATAATCTTTACTCAGAGACCTTTCTGGAAGACTGGAAAGATTTGAAAGAATATGTTGAAAAGTATTGGGATATGAAAAACTATATATATACATGGTTATAATAGCATAAAGGAATAGAAATATATTATATGAATGTTTTAGTTAAAATTAGACAATGAAACTGTTTTTATTTAGAAATACATAAGAGTATAGAAAATAAGAATTGGTGTATAAGTATAAGTGTTTTAAAGCTATATAACCATTACCAGAAACGAAACATAGATATAAGTATTACTATTTTGAATAAAATGGAAAATGTGTTATGCTTCAGATGTGGTGGGAAACCACCAAAACAAGATAAAAATAGAATGTACAAATAGAACAAAATGTTATTTAATACGGGAAAAGGGATTTGTATAAGGTTAAATGTATTATTTTCGATGTGTTTTTTTTGAAAAATAAAAATTTCTTTACAAAAAAAAAAGAAAAATAACAGGAGCCCAGAATTTACAGAGTAGTCGCTCTATTTTTTTTCCCCAGTAAGACAGCCTGGTTTCAAGTCAGAAGATCTGGAGCAGAGATGGAGAAAATGGTCTTAGCTTAGCAGTAGCCAGCAACCTTCTCTGTCTCTTCTGTATGGTATGAAACAGATGGGACAAACCTCCCTGAATCATTACAGGCTGTATTTTCTAGTCCCACAGCTAAAACTCAACAATTTCTAAGTATCAGTACTTTTATATGAGCACTGTAACTAGCCTGTAAAGTTAGGGTATGGGGATGAAAAAGAGATGGGTGGGGACATCTTGGATTCTGCTGTGCGCTGGTGTGTTACAAGACTACTGATCACCACACCGTACCCTACTGAATCCAGATGTTGTTTGCGAGTTCTGCCACCACCTGGGGCAGAAGAACTCCAAGGGACCTTGTCAATCTGCCCCCAAAAGCAAGTATGCATGGGAGCTTCTATATTCTCTGCATGGCAAGCCTCTTGTTCTTTTTGAGAGAACCACCCTAGACACATTGTTTTTTTGATAGATAAGGACATTTTCCAAATAAAAATAAATAGTATGCACCTTCACAGCAGTATCCTCATAGAGGAGAATGTAACCTAGACCAATCTCTTCATAATAACAGATCAACATTTTTAAAGGTTTATTTTTAAGAACTCATGAACAACAAGACAGTAGGGTTTAAATTTCTGAAAAACAGAGAACAGAAACACAAGAAAAAGTAAAGCTACCTAAAGACTTAGAATTTCTCTCTCACAGATATTCTTTTTTCAAATAGCAAAAATGTCATTTTACCAATAGAAACACTTAAAAGTATGAAGAATAAAAATCTATTTTTAAAGAAGTCTGCTACATTAGAGGTCCAGAGCCCATATAACTCTTTCTAAGTAGCAAACTGGATGGTCCCATGCCTGTGAAGGGAAAGAGAAAAGAAAGAGAGAAGGTAGGAAAAGCTGGTCTAGATTCAAGCCCTTAACAGCCTATAGAATCCTGGAAGCAGGAAGTGCCATTTCCTTCCCACTTCCCTCCAAAAATGTCCCCTTCTCCAACATGGTATAGGGAGCAGGACATAAACATATTTTCTCTATACACAGCTTCTGGTTATAGGACCATTGCCCCATAGCTTTAGACTTCTGAAGTTCAGGGACAGATAACTTGCCCAAAATTCAGTTATCGTGTGCCACAGGAGAGGGGAAGTCACCCAATTGTTTCCCCTCCTCTCCCTTTCACAGGCCTCCAACTTGTTCCATTAGGATGAGGTGGCCTATTGACTAAAGAGACATTTAGGATAGCTAGCATTTCATTAGTACACTATTTTACACAAAAACTGTACAATGAGTTTTAAGAAGAGAACAATGAGAAAGAATGCATATTTTTATATGGGAAATTTAGGGTTTTTTAGGAGTTACATTGTGCACTATTTATTTTACAGAATGTTACAAAAGTGTTTCCTAATTTTAGTGTTTACTGTATCTACCCTGCATCCTCAAAAATAAGCACAACAAAACTAAGAAGCAGACAAGACATGGCATGCTTAATCATACTGAAAGAACAAAACAAAGCCTTTTTGAGCTATTTTTACAACACAGTTTCAAAGAGATGATGTAGCTTCAGCTATGTTATAAAAGAAGAAGGCAGGCTAATTATAGCACTGTTGCATTGAATTATGGATCATCATTGCTCCCACCCCTTTGAGTATAGATTTATAGTCAACAACTTGTTTAAAAATCAAACATAACTAAAAAAGAAGAATATTTTTCTTCTTTCAGACTAGCAGATTAATTACTTTCTTTAACAACATTTGTGTTCATGTAAATTACTAGTAGGAAGACCACAAAAGCCTGAAGGAAGCTGTTCATCTTTACAAGGAATAGTGTGGAAACAGAGGTAAATCAAAATCCATCAGCTCCTCACATTTTTCTTCAATAGCATCCACTGTTCTTAATACTGGACACCATTTTCTTATTGGCCAGGTTCCAAAACGCAGCTAGAATACATCAACTTCACTCTTCCCTGGCCTTCATTTTGTTCCTGTTCACTGACATTACATCTCTGTACTAAAATATAGCTCTTCTCTTTGCCTCAGTACCAAAGCTCTTGAACAAGACCTTCATTAACTAGAACCGAGACTACAGCAACCAATTTTCTCTCAAGCATTAGCAAGCCTCACTTAACTCTAGTGATCACAGTGGTGCCATCAGAAACATTCTCCTAATCCATCATCCCAGAGAAACCAACACACTTGTTTTGCATCTTTCCTAAGGTGGTTCTTTGTGGCTGTTTTAAAACAGCACTGTACCTGATTCTTTACTTCTAAAGTCTGGTTGCAGCGAGAAATTTTTTGGTCCACCTGGATATCTTTGCCACCTCACTCAGTCCTTTCAGATGTGCTCAGAGACAAATTTTACTTGGAGATTTAGCTATATGAGACCTTCTCGTGAAGCCAGAGCTCCTGATATTTCCTTCCTGGCATGTAAAGGAGCTACACTACAGTAGCTCCCACACCACAATGTAACAGTTCCTTGACTCCTAGCAGTTTCATACTTAGTTCCACTTCACTTGTGATAACCCAACAGATGCTACACAGCTGATGGCCAGTGAACCAGTTCCCAGGTTTGGAAGTGCCCTTTGAATTTCAAGTGTGCAGTTATTTTCAGGACATCTTACTTGGGCCAAACCTGCCATGGAATCAAACAGCTTCAGTTTTTCCAGAGCTATGAAGTGTTAAGTTGGATTGTCAATACAATTAACTCTCAATGAGGCCATCTGTGGATCCTTAAATCCAGAGACTGAAGCTATGAATAGCCAAGTCAGTTCTTTAAACGAATATGAGAACCGCTGCATGTTTGCAGAAAAAACTGCAAACAGCTTAAAGCCTGTAGCTATAAGAAACAAAGGTCCTCAGTGACCAGTGCTAGGCAACCACAACAGCATTGCCAACCTTCACGCCTTGGCTTCTGCCAGTAAAGGGAAGGGGGAGAGGGCAAGTCCCTTTTCAGAGCTATTTTGGCCTTTGAAAGAAGACTTAGCAGGGCTAGGCTGGGCAGAAACCACCAGAGGACTTGCTACCATGCAACTTGCATGACTTACCCAGGGCTGGTTGCTTGCTACTGTTCAACAGCAGCCATCCCACAAAAGACAGTATGGTGCAGTATTTAGAGTTTCAGCCTTGGTTTTGGAACATCCATGTTCAAATCTCTACTCTACCAAGGTGCTCATTGGGTGATCTTGGATCAGTCACACAATCCCAGCCTAACCTACCCTAACCTACCTCACAGGGTTGTTGTGAGGATAAAAATGCAAAAGAACATTATAAGTTCCTTTGGAGGAATAAATGAAATAATGAACAGCTTCCTTTGGGTATATAAATGAAATAATACGTCTGAAGATAGGGGACAGATAAAAGGTAGGTTGGATTATGGGTGGGAAGGAGAGAAGGAAGCACTTTCCCATTTCTGTCAAAAAAAGGATACCAAATGTTGCTATTTAAAGTGGCATTTTTGAATTAAAATTTTAGCATTAGGTCCAGTTCTATACCCAAGATGCCTCCAATTTATCTGAAGGAATCTAATTTACCCTGACGGTTCCCTTGCCTCCCCAGAATTTCAATACCAGATTCAATGTGTAGAATCCAACATTTCGATCTCTCACCACTTCACCCCATCACCTTCTTTTTCACAATACCTGTGTTGTAATAGGTGACTTTAACTACCTACACATTGATTGGGTCAATATGTTTTCAAGTCAGGAAAAAGAGATTGAGTTTCTAGACACTCTCAATTACTGTGCTATGGAGCAGATGGTCATAGAACCTACCAGGGGAGAGGTAATCCTGGATATGGTCCTAAGTAATGCCCAAGACCTGGTGAGAGATGTAAAAGTGATTGCACCACTTGGGAACAGTGACCATAATGTTATTGAGTTCAACATTTCTATAAATAGGGAGTTACCCAGAAAGACTGACATAACCACTTTTAACTTTAAAAGGGGTAACTTCTCTAAAATGAGGGGACCTGTGAAGAGGAAACTGGAAGAAAAAGTAGAAAGAGTCAAAACCAGTGGGGAAGCTTGGAGACTATTTAAAATTACAATCCTAGAAGCTCAGAAAAAATATATACTGCAAGTCAGGAAAGGCACAACTAGGTATAGAAAAAAGCCTGCATGGCTAACAACCAAAGTAACGGAAGCTGTAAAAGGTAAGAAGGATTCCTTTAGCAGTGGAAAGCTAATCTCAGTGAGGTTGATAAAAGGGAACACAGGCTGTGGCAAATAAAATGCAAATCTGTGATCAGGATGACAAAAGAAGAACATGAGGAGCATATTGCAAAAAACATAGACCAACAATAAAACTTTCTTCAAATACATTAGAAGTAGGAAACCAACTTTGTTTTTTCGATAGTTTCCGTAATTTCCAACGTGGTGATCGGACCATTAAGTATTTTCTTCTGTTCTTCTGTAATTTTTTTATTTACATATTAATACCTATCAAGTCCCGGCAGAATTTTATAAGAAATTTGAAGGCCAAATTGCCCCATTCTTAAAAAAAAAAGATACAAAATATTTATGAAGGGGGAAAGTTACCTACGTCCTGGAATGAGGCTATAATTACATTAATCCCAAAACAAGACACCAATTTACAGGCCATTAAAAATTATAGACCCATTTCTTTGTTGAATGTTGATTACAAAATTTATGCCACAATTTTAGCCAACAGATTTAAAAGAGTTTTAGCCCAGACAATTCAGCACAACCAGTCAGGATTTTTACCTCATAGACAACTGCGACATAACATACATGTTGTGTTGAATGTATTAGAATTTTATGAAAGTCATCCTGACAAACAGCTGGCACTTTGTTTTCTCGACGTGGAGAAAGTGTTCGACAATTTAAATTGGAACTTTATGTTAGAACAACTTAGATATTGGGACTGTGGGGGAAAAATTTTCCAGATGGTAAATAAGGTATATCAACAACAAGAGGCAAGGGTCATATTTAATGGGGATTCCACTAAGAAATTTTTAATACAAAAAGGAGTTAGGCAGGGTTGTCCACTCTCACCCCTCCTATTCATTTTTGCTTTAGAGACTTTATGTGATGTGATTAGAGAAGATAACATAAAAAAATTAAAGATAAAAGGGGAATCATTTAAGCTTCTGGCTTTTGCTGATGATATGGCTTTTATTTTGGAGGATCCACTGACATCGACAGAATATCTTCAAAACGCTCTTGAAGAATACAGTCAGGTAACCGGCCTTAGAGTAAATGAAAAGAAAACAAAATTTATAACTAAAAATTGTTCAAAGGAGGTAAAAAAAAGATTGCAAGAGAAATCTAATTTTGAAATCGCCAAAAAGGTGAAATATTTGGGCATTGCCCTCTCAAATAGACGTAGCTCACTCTATAAAGACAATTACCTGAAAGCCTTAACCAAGATTCAAAAAGATTTGGAAAACTGGGGAAAACTACAAATTTCCTTTATAGGGCGTAGAGCTTTGTGTAAAATGAATATCCTTCCCAGGCTCAATTTTCTCTTCCAATCCTTACCAATTTTAAAAAATCTTTTTTTCCCCCTGGGAATTGGGGAAAACCATATCTAGATATATCTGGCAAGCTAAAAAGCTCAGAATAAAACTTAAATACCTACAAGACAAACTGGAACGTGGGGGCTTTGGGTTACCTGATTGGCTTTCTTATTATAGGGCATCAGGCATGGTGTGGTTGAAGGACTGGGCTAATCTAAATAATATGAAAATATTGAAATTAGAGGGACACAACAGGTAGGATGGCATACAGTTTTTTGGTATGGCAAAAAAAATAAAAATTTTAAGCTACATGCTCTTAGAGGTCCTCTATTAAAAATTTGGGAGGAGGTCAGGAATAAATTCTATATAAAAATACCAAATTGGGTTTCCCTGCTTGAGGCTTTTGTTAAACCGACACTTTTAACACAGGAAAAGACGAAAAGCTATAAAGACTTATTAGATAACAATTTAGAATTAAAATCACGAGAGATTTTGAAAGAACAAGGTATCTACTTAACTTGGTGGGAAGTAATTCAACAAAATTCAAGATATCAATTAGATAGGAAAAGAGGCTTTTATAAAACACCAACGGAATTAGATAAAGTATGGCTAAATACAGTCTCTAATGGTCTCTAAAATATGTTGGAAATGTAAACAAAACAGGGGCTCATACAAACATATGTGGTGGGCATGTAGGAAAGCCACCAGGTTTTGGCTGTACATTCAGAAAATACTTGAAGAAATAATCCAAGTGAGAATCCCTTGGAAACCAGAGCTATTTCTACTGAATATAATCCCAAGTGATCTGGAAATGGATGATAAAAAATTGTTACTGCATGGTATTACTGCAGCGAGATTGCTCTATGCCAAATATTGGAAGACTGAAAGGATTCCGGAAAAAGAAGAATATCTGTCAAAACTGTTGGAAGTTGCAGAAATGGACAACTTGACTTTAAGGTTGAAAAATAAACATGAACAAGTGTTTAGGTCAGCATGGGAGAAATTTTATTTTTGGTATGAAAATCAATATACAAGATAATATTTTTACTCATTTGTGTTTACTGGTTGTACTCTCTTGTTGGTTTTTGATAACTTTGATGTACTTGAATATGATACAATAAAATAGATAAAATGTCAAAAAAAAAGAAGAAGTAGGAAACCAACCAGGGACACAAAAAAAGGAGCAGCAGCTCCAAAATCCCGGAAAGTCAAATAAGACTTAGTTAAAAGAAGTGAAAAGAAAGAAGAATAATCATTGTTATTTTGAAAGTTTGATTTTTGGCTATGTATTCACTGTTCTTAAACACAGTTATTTACTTAAATGCTTAGGGTTGGTAGCTAATAGTAATGATGCCTTGATATAGTAACTATTTTCTTGAAAATAACTGAAGCAGTATTATTTTACATATGGTTACAACTTGGTCTCTGTATACCTTAGGGGTAGTTTAGTGTTTTTAGTGTAGTGTTCTTTGTAGTTTTGCAGAAAATAACATTTAAAAATCCAAATTATATATAAATATATATTATATATATATATATGTAATCTTTCATTAAAATCTGCCTCCATTCCTGAAGGCTGGAAGGTAGCGAATGTCACTCCCATCTTTAAAAAGGGTTCCAGAGGAGATCTGGGAAATTACAGGCCAGTCAGTCTGATGTCGATACCGGGTAAGTTGGTGGAAACTGTTATTAAGGAAAGAATTAGTAGGCACATTGATGAACAAAATCTATTGAGGCAGACTCAGCATGGGTTCTGTAAGGGAAGATCTTGTCTCACTAACCTTTTAGTGTTCTTTGAGGGAGTGAATAAACATGTGGACAAAGGGGACCCAGTAGATGTTGTTTACCTTGACTTCCAGAAAGCTTTTGATAAAATTCCTCATCAAAGGCTCCTAAGTAAGCTCAAGAGTCACAGGATAAAAGGACAAATCCTTCTGTGGATCAAAAACTGGCTAATTAAAAGGAAACAGAGAGTGAGTATAAATGGGCAATTTTCTCAGTAGCGGGAGGTAAGCAATAGGGTACCGCAGGGATCAGTACTTGGTCTGATGCTTTTTAACTTGTTTATTAATATTTTGGAGTTGGGAGTAAGCAGTGAAGTGGCTAAATTTGCAAATGACACGAAGTTGTTCAGGGTGGTGAAAACTAGGAAGGATTGTGAGGCACTCCAAACGGAACTGTTGAAGATGGACGAGTGGGTGTCAACGGGGCAAATGGGGTTCAATATGGCCAAGTGCAAAGTGATGCACATTGGAGCCAAAAATCGTAACTATAAATACATGTTGATGGGGTCCGAGCTGGCGGAGACTGACCAAGAGAGAGATCTTGGAGTCGTAGTAGATAACTCAATGAAAATGTCAAGACAGTGTGCGACTACAGTGAAAAAGGCCAACGCTATGCCAAGGGTTATTAGGAAGGGAACTGGAAAAAAATCAGCTAGTATCATAATAGCCCCTGTATAAATCGATGGTGCGACCTCATTTGGAGTACTGTGTACAGTTCTGGTCACCACACCTCAAAAAGGATATTATAGCATTGGAAAAAGTGCAGAAAAGGGCAACTAGAATGATAAAAGGGTTGGAACACTTTCCCTATGAAGAAAGGTTAAAGCACTTGGGGCTCTTTAGCTTGGAGAAACAATGGCTGAGGGGTGACATGATCAAGGTTTATAAGATTATGCATGGATAGAGTAGGTAGAGAAAGAAGTCCTTTTCTCCCTTTCTCACAATACAAGAACTCGTGGGCACTCCATGAAATTGCTGAGCAGTCAGGTTAGAATAGATAAAAGGAAGTACTTCTTCACCCAAAGAGTGTATCTCCTTTCTCCGCCTCACTTTTTCTTTCTACTTGTGTGTGTTCAATAAAGATTAAAATCTAGTTCAGTTTTAGGATGCTGGCTTCCGTTTTGTCCCTTCATAATTCCACTCAAAACATCATTCCCCAAGATTGTGCCTGTGTATATACAGACTGTGGTCCTTTGCCTTGGGTCAGAAATGCATATGTAAAGGCCAGACACACACAGCCCTCTCTGTCCCTCGGTAGCACCACTAATGAGCTTGCATTTTATGTTTGCAAAATGCAAAAAAAAAATTAGTCAGATTTTTGGACAGGCAGAATATTTATTTATTTATTTAATTCAATTTCTAGGCCGCTCTCCCCGCACAGCAGGCTCAGAGCGGCTGATCAGTAGTCACTCTAGAATACTGGCCTATGGGAACACTTGAGCATCTGGAACTTAAAATGCAAGCAATGCATTTATTAAAGAGATTTATATTCCACCCTATCAGACTTACATTTAGAGTTTTGATGTTTCAAACTGATTTATGATGCTTCTGCTATCCCATAAAGGGTCTGGCTTTGAGCCTTAGTAAAAGGTCTTTCCCTGACCTTTCCCTAAGATCTCCTTTTTAACAGAAGAAGAAGAGTTGGTTTTATACCCCACCTTTCACTACCTGAAGAAGTCTCGGAGCAGCTTACAACGCCTTCCCTTCCTATCCCCACAACAGACACCCTGTGAGGTAGGTAGGGCTGAGAGAACTGTGACTGATCCAAGGTCTCCTAGCTGGCTGCATGTGGAGGAGTGGGGAAACAAATCCGGTTCTCCAGATTAGAGTTTGCCACTCTTAACTACTACACTACAGCTGACTCTCACAGGAAAAAGTGTGAATGGGACTTTTTACATGCAAAGCACATGCTCTACTGCCAAGTCGTAACTCCTCTCCCTAATGGCTGGACAGTCTGTGTGTTTCTGATGCTATATACAATGTGTGCTTTCTGAACAGGCTTATTAGGTCAGCAGGTTACTTTCGCATTAAAAGGAGATAAGAACAGTGAGCAAATGACACTTCTTGGTCTAGTTTATGGTCCAAGAAGTATGAGGGATCAACCCTTCGATATTTTATAACTCCCGCAAATCACTACATTATCTAACGAACAGGGGCATTCACCTGCAGGACACACTTTGACTTTAAACTATATTTCTGCCAATTCAAAATGAGCCTTTGTTCTGTTTTTGTAAACAGAGACAGCATCACACATTCCAGCTCAGTAAGGTCCAATGTAATCAAAGAGACCAAGCCGGAGATCAAAGGAAGCAGACTGCCAAATAAATTGTATTTGTACAAACCACAGCTGTATTTTGTTTTGGTCGGGCTTTCTACAAATCCATCTTCAGTTCCTTGCACAAGTTTACCAATTGCAAGTTATAAACCTGTCCTGCTGTTGGCAACTCCCCTTAACCAGTTAATTTGTAACTGGCACACGCCAGTTAAAAAGTGAACACAAAGAAAAGAAGATGTGTATGGGAAAAGGTGCATAGGATCAAACCCCATATGTTTATACTTATTCATGTAAAACATCATATCACTGCTTGGCTGCAATATGAATCCCGAAGCTCTGGAGACAGTCTCACGGAAAAAATAGAAATTAATAAAAGGACTTTGTAAGACAAGAAGTGAAAAGAGCACAAGTACCATTAAAATGATGGACAACAGCTAGAAGTTTATTCTACAATATTTAGTAGTGTTAAATAAGAAAATAAACATACCTGTCAATTCAATCTGTAACTTGGTTATGTCTTTAGCTGCAAGGAAGTGTTGTTTGGCTTTTTTATACTCATAAAATTTCAAAAATGTGTAAGCACACTCTAGATGAAATTGAACAGCAAGGTGCCAACATTCATCATCAGTAAACAAAGCCTCAATTTTCAACACTGCAAAACAAAAAGGCAGAAGAAGCTATTAGAAGATCTTCAAGGAAACTGAAAGAGAAGGAGAAGCACGCTGGTTTTGCCACTCAAAACAAGACCCAACACCAATGACTGTTAAACTTCACAAGGCTTCACCATCCTCTGATTTGTCCCAAACATGCTTTAGAGCACCAGAAGGCTCACTATGCTTTACTGTAAAATTTTAGAACTGAAAATATTTTGGGGGGAAATTCTCTTAGGAATCAATGAAACCTTAATGAAAGGGAATACACTACTTTAATTGGACAAAAGATAAAAGAAGAAATTTCAGTGGAAAGGGGGAACTTGTTTATTTCATTCCTATTCCACCTTTCACTAAAACTCAGAACAGATTACAGAATAAGAAAATAATAGTATAATACATATATAAGGCAATAAAATGGCCTAAAATTACAAAGACATTAAATTGCCATGCTGTACCCATAATATAAATGAATGACAGACATGTCGAGAGCCTTCCCCTGACCTTGCCAGGCAGGCCATTCTCCAAGAGGGAGCCATAACAGAGAATGCTCTGGCATGGGAAGCTTTTGATTTCACCCACTGGCAGTGTGGCGTCTTCAAAAGACTTTGCTCAAATCAGCAAGCTGTCACAGCAGGCCTGTAGCTACAGTGGGGCATTTTGGGGCACTGCCCCCCTTAACTGAAAGCCCCGCCCCACAAATAGCCATGCCAGAAACCTTATTTTAGAGGAATTTTTTTGGTATTTTTTTAATGTGTGTGTAGAATCCTTATTTTTGAGGAGAAACTCCCACAGGCAGTGGCACTGTGGCTTGCCCTTAGGCTTCCCTCTCCCTCCCACTGTGGAATTCTTGGGCAGCATCATGGGACCTGGGAAAAGATAGCTCAGAAGACATTTAAATGCCTTTTGAGTTCCTTGGAAGGGACATTTAGATGCCCTTTGGGCTGTTTTTTTCCTAGGAGCTGATGTGCTTGCTGCTCTGTTCCTTGAAAGGAAGAGCCAGAAACAGGCTAAGAGCCTCACCCTTTAAAGACAAGCATTCTCATTACTTTAATTTGACCTCCCCCTTAAAAATTTAAATGCCCCCCAAACAAAAAAATCCTGGCTATGGGCCTGTGTCATAGTGGAGCATATGGAGAGAGGTAGTGCTGCAGATCTATGGATCCCAGCCAGAGATGTAAAGATCCAGGCAAAAACCATTTCCCCCCAGGGAAATAAACTGGGTCCAGAGTTCATGGACCTAGTCACAAATCTCATCTCAGCAGCTGAGCTGCTGCTCTCCCAGAGGTGCTTTCCCCGCTTCTGTCTGTCTCCAACTGACTTGGGGAACAGTATGGTGTGACACACACCCTTCCCATTTCAACTTCAGCTCTGACGACACACATCTGCACTCAAGTTAGCTTAAACTTAGTCTGAAACTAGGTAAACTGTTAAAAGTAACCATGGCTAGAGTTACCCTCGGCGTAGATATAGTGCTACACTACAAGTTGACGAAGAAGACAGAAGGGAAAGAGGAACTCATGAAGAAGGGAGCAGGAAACATGGAAGTCCATGATGCAATCCACGATAAAGAGTTAAGAGACTGGGAAATACCTGCACTTGGACCAACAACTTTGTCTTGAGTTCAGTCTTTTAGTACACAGTTTTCCTTTTTATTGCTCCACAAGATATCAAGATTTTAGATGTTAGGTGCTTTATGGAATCCTATGACTCTTAAAAACCAAGTCTCAAGCCAGGATTCCTCTTGTAAAATTCCCATTACTGATAGTGTTGGCTCAATTTTGGCATGGTTCATTAAGTTGCAAAATAATTTACAAGAATGGATCAATCATTTAAACACATGCACACGAAAGAATCCGCTTTTCCAAAGCTGACACACTTTTAAAACAAAGGGTTTAGTTCTCAGAAGGACTTCACCAAGGTCACAGAACAAAGAAAGGTGAAACAGCAATATAATCTTACTGTGGCAGTAGAATAATAAGTAAGCTATAATGCTCTACCCTCTGTACATTTTCAAACACTTTATGTGCTTTTGCTTTATACATATTTGGCTCCACAATATATGTTTGGCATCAAAAGCTGGAAGCTCATATGTGCATGGATAAATTAAATCACAGCTCTAATTCAGATTTTCTATTTAAGAAACTGGCTAAGCTCCACAGTACGTTTTAAGAAATGAAGGTTACAAGATACTACTAATAGCTGAATGATGTAATATCTATAAAAAGGTACTTATGGCACCTGCCAAATACAATTTATTTCAACATGTCGTTTCAAGCATGAGAAACTTTACTATCAAACCAGAATGGGCTGTCATACAAAGCTAAAGCGTCTTCAGAGTCTCTGCTGACCACATCTTGTTGGAAAATAGGCTATTATTGAAGCCCCAGATTGCAGTGCAATTACCTTTTTCTGCTTCACTCTCATCAGTATCTGAGATTGCACTACGGTTAGCAAATTGGTCTTTAAGTTATCCACAAAGGAGACAGAAATATTAATAGAAAAGTAATTGTATTTTACAGAAACTATTAATAAACTTGCAGAGCTAGGAACAATATATAAATTCTTCAATAGCCAGAATCTGCCAAGTTACTATGTAGTATGGAGGTTTTTGTATCTTCCCCATTATTCATACTGGTACAGGACCAAATCCTTGATAGTAAGATTGGGATCTTAGAGCTGGCAGCTCTCTGAAAGAAATGAATAAATTTGGTAGCACCTTTACTGTGTTAATGCTTACTAGAGAAAAAAAATATACAGGTCTTAAACAATGCTCCCTCTAAGCTGTGGAGTCTTGTGAGCAAAAATTCTCTTTTGTGAGCTACTGGCATTAAAGTTGTGAGCCAGTGATTTGGCTATTGCATAAATTAGTCTGCTCTGGAGCCATCCTTCCTGAGCTAAGGCAAAAAAATGTGTGAGCCAGAGGCTAAAAAACTGTGAGCTAGCTCACACTAATGCAGCTCAGAGGGAACACTGGTCTTAAAACATTTCTACAAGCACAAGAAAAGGACAATAGCTTTGATCCACCTGAGCATTTCCATGGATTGTGGAGTAGAAGCAGCTTTGAAGGGAGAGAACATTTTGGGCTGCAGTGAGAAGGAGAAGGTGAGGAAGTCATGCTTCATGGGTGGAAATCCTGCCGCCTGTAGAAATATTCCAGTAGATCCTAGCCACTGTATTCCCAGCCACAGTATTTTTCCCTGCTAGCTTTTCAGACTAGAGAAAATCCAAAATGTAATCAATTCAGTACATGACCGTGGACAGTACTTAATATTTGAATGTGTTTTTTATTCTATTGGCTACTTGAGTTCATCACGTATTGCTATTTAACTTGAACTCTTAGGAAAAGGGAGGGATACAAATGTTAATCAAATTTATTTATGCTCTACTTTTCTCCCCAGTGAGGATGTGGCTTACAACTTTGTTCTCTTAATGGATCATTTTCTAGTCAGTTCTCAAATCCACAAAATAAAAAAATGCAGCTAAAATGGATTGCTAATAAGCAAATACTGTGCAATAATCATCATGGACTGTAGACCACAATGCAGTTAAATCATAGTGCTACTGAATGAAGCACAGGCCAGCTAAAGAATCAGTTACCTTTCAGTTCTATCCAACTGAGAGTCAATAAGAATCACCTGGATGCTGTAAGGATGAATTAGAAGCAAGCGGCTTTTAGAGAACAATATAAAACAACTGTTTTAATGCACTCCTGTGTGGTATATTAATTGCATTATTTAAGCAGGTCACTTCAAATTCATTTTACATCAAACACAAGGGACTATGCTCCTCAGAGACATTATTCATTGTGTTATTCTTTTTATTATTTATTTATTTGAATTTATATCCTGCCTAGCCAGCACATTCTTGAAATGATGACATTCTTATACACATTGCATTAAGTGCAAAGCAACAGAACTAAGCAAGTTGTACACAGCTTCAGCTGGATAGGAGTCCAGTTATTTAGAAGACAAGGTTGGTTGCTCATTTCTGACAGAACTGTACCATCATGATTCTGCTGACTACAAACAAAGATTGCCAGGCAACGAATGGACAAAGGGCTTACAAGTTAACAGCACTGTGCACTGAAATCCATTTGTTTTCAGAGAGAAACTATTAAAGGACAATCCAAGAAGCAATGTTCAAACACATAGGCACACCCACAGTCTTCAAAATAAGCAAAGAATGAATATCTGCATAGAATATAATGGGTAGGATCCTGCACATCCATTCCAGAAGCAGAGGCGGTTTTCATCCAGTGGGAGGAACCTTTTATGAGGCAAGAGTATTTTGCATTGGGGAAAGTTCCCCCTACCACAGGAAAGTACCTCTGGTAGGTGAACAAACCTGCAAGAGACAGCCTAATATTTCTGGTGACCTACAACTATCTAATGTTCCATTTAGATATACCTTGCTGTATGCAGGCCTGGGCAACGGCAAAAAGTTCAGGTGATCTTTCTTCTAACAACTGCTGATGGATGTTCACACATCGCAGAGTCCACCAAGGCAGTGTCTAAAAATAAAGAAGGGAGAATTGAATCCACTTGTTTTCAAATCATCATTTCCACTTAATCACAATGCATTCACATAGTAATGAGACCTCCTTATCATACAGGAAAAGAATCTTTGATTGCTCTTAAACCCTTTTGCCTCTTGTTCCAGAACAAAAGGATTACTTCATTTGCAAGAATTTTCTTAGCAAAGATAGCCATCGACCAAGATGACACCCCTAGGAGATAATAAAGGGCCCCCTTCCATAGACACAGGCTACTCAGCTCCAAGATACAGCGAATTTGGTCTCCAAGAGCTTTCCAAATAACAAAATTAACTATGTATTCCTGTTATCTCCAGTGGAAATTCAGCACAAATAATAAAACAGTTTCCACATAATAGAACAGGAGTAGATAGAGGTAGCATCATTGCCCAGTAAGAACAGGTAATGTTTGTTGCTTGTTTTTAAAGAGGACATATGTACTCATATTCTCCTCCTGCTGCTCTAGAAAGAAGTTTAACAGTTTAAAGAAAAAGGAGGAAACAGGTAAGGCAAACATCCACTTGGCTTGGTCTCCAGCAACTGACAAGTACAGATGCATTGTGTTAAACACAGAGCAGTCTGGAAGAAACCACCACAAATGAAGCAGCTTGCAATGTTGAGATTTCTTCACTTACATAAATAATTTTCTAAGTGAAGAAATCTATATTGCAAGCTGCTCAACAGCAATAGATTAAGAGAAACTAGTCAGAGTTACCCTACAATAGTTACATTTTTAATAGAAGTTAATGAAAGCACAAGTAGCTGTATTAGGTGATTTTCATATTTACCAACTAATTTTCTTTATTATTACTCTATTTACCAGCTAACTTTCTTATTATTCTATGATAAATCTTTTCTTACCATGGTCTTGGTGAAAAAGTAATACACTTTTGAATTTATCTCTAGGGCCAAATCCAGAAATGCAACCATACATATACCGTGGGCCTTTTATCTGAAATGTAATATTTTGTGTCATGTTGAAAGTGCTTTTAAAAAAGCCAAACACTGCTGTCTTTTAAAAAGCAATCTGAAATTTGGCACAGGAAAGGGGGAAGCGAGGGCTGTCACTCAGAATGAAAAGCCAGCTGCTGCCCATGGAGAAATGGACTGGAGTTAAATTTATGCATTGATCCACTAGGCCTTATATCTAGTTTAGCAGAAAGCTGGGCCTGGACTCACCCCAGGGTCCTGTTTGCAGCACCGCGGGGAGGGAAGAGGGCAATGGCAGTTCTTGCCGGGCAGAGGGGGCAGGCCAGCAATGAGCGTGCCCTACCCAACGCTGAGCCTGTCAACGAGGCTTGGATGGCTGGCGGAGGGGCAGGGTGCCCTTGCTGCTACTTAGGGCACCGCTCTGCCCCCTGCCCACCCTCTCTCTGGGACTGGGATGTCAAGGGAAAAAAACCAGAATGACACCTCAGTAATTTCACAAAGAACAATTCAGTGGACAGAAGCTACATTCAGCAACAATTCAAAGAGGTCAATACTGAAACAAATTTTCCCACACAGAAAACCAACATAAGGATGCTAATCAACCCTCAGGCTCCGGCTTCATCTGGTCTCCTAAACAGATAAATCACCACAAGCAAATACTATCATATATATCCTAGCTGTGGATATTCTGACTGGGGATTGGTTTCCTTTGCATCATGAATCCTTATGATGGTTAAGAGCTCCAATCTCTTCTTCAAATCTAGCCTTGTACACATTTCTGCTTCAGTTTACAGAAAGTCATCCTTAGCACATATACATGAATTTGTCACTGAGGCAATTTTTTGCTCCTCAAAATGAAAGTGCAGCTAAAGATTATCACTCATGAGTCTTTGCAGAACAAGATCCACATAATAGTCTCTTATACAGACACACCCTGTATACTCTCTGGAATCCTTAAAATACCTAATCCAGTCATAAGAGCTGCATTCACAAGATGGAAAATATTGGTCAATAACCTGGCATCCAATATTCTCTGTTTCACACTTTCATCTAATCTAACTACCTATTAAGATAAAGGTAGCAATTTTCCATGTTTAGAAAGCATGGTTTTCCCCTCATTTAAAGATTTCTATATTTGTGGTCAATCATTCGAGAGCAAATTTCTTCTAAACGTTAAGAAACTGAACCATTTACTTAAAGATTATTGTTTGAGATGCTGTAGCATACAGTGCTGTTTCAAGCTTCTTGCAACTTAACTGATCTGAAAAGTTCTACAAAACTTACACATCTAAATGATTAGGGGTGGTCATCCATAACTACTTAAAAAAAATCCCTGCAGAAAAGTGATGTGATCAATTTTTGCCTAGTCTCTAATTTGCACTTTCTGGACAAGGTGACTAAGAGAGCAGTGGTGGACCAAAGCCAGGCCATACTGGATAACTCACGTGCTAAGGACCCTTTTCAGTCTGGCTTCAGGACAAGCTATGGGACACAGATAGCTTGTAGCTTTAGTTGATGATCTCTGTCTGAATGTAGACAAAGGCCATGCCTCTTCATTATTCTTACTGGATTTACCTGCTGCCTTCATAACAGTGACCACACTATCTTGTTGAAATGTTTGGAGACAAAAGTTGGTATCAGGGATTTACTTTGGACTGGTTTAAATAATTCCTTACAGACCAGACTCAAAGAGTTGCCACTGGACATCTTTTATCATCAGTATGGGATGTGTCCTGTGGGGTTCCACAGAGTATAGTACAGAATACGGTACAAAGCTGCTTTATACTGAATTGGACCCTTGATCCATCAAGGTTAGTATTGTCTACTCAGACTGGTAGCAGCTCTCCAGGGTTGCAGATGGAGGTCTTTCACATCACTTACTTCCCAGTCTTTTTGTAAAACTGGAGATGCCAGGGATTGAACGTGGCACCTTCTGACTGCCAAGCAGATACTCTACCACTAAGCCATGCCCATAAAGCCCTGAGGAGAAATAATTCATAGTGAAAAGTTTTGGCATTGGATACAATCAGTATGCTGATATCCCCCAGCGCCCCCCCCCCCAGCTCTCTGCAGCTCACTCAGAGCTGCTTCAGGTGAGTCAGCAGACTCCCCCCTTTCCCCTCGTCATTTTCTGCAACTCACCCGGAGCTGCTCCAGGTGGCCCAACAAGCTCCCCCTTTCAGTGGCTTCCCTGGCATGGCTCCAAGCAGGAGCCGCCAGGACTGTTAAAGGTAAGTGCGTTGTCCACACATGCACAGATAACACTTTTTTATTTAGGGGAGAGTTTAAACTCCCCAATGAGGGGTTTTTTTAAGTGTCAGGTTTTTCTCTAAACCTAGGTGGTCCCCCAAGTTTGCTGAAACATCTATTTCGGCCAAGTGTGCTCCCACCTGCAGGTTACATATCCACAGATGGGGGGACATTTGGGAATTAGATACATAGATATTTAACATATATATGGAATTTGAAAGTTACAAATGCCTTGGTTTTGTACAAGCAACATTCGAAATATACCCAATACTTGAGAGAACACTGCAGGCTGATGCACCCTATGCTATCTTAGCAAAAATTAAGATACATGTGCTATCTGTTTAGAGTGAACTCAGTTCTCCAAGTTTTCCTCTGAGGCTTTGGTGCAGCTCCTCCCCTTCCAATCTTTTTCTCCTTCCAGCAAGTTAGGGTAATAAGCTACTCTTCCCCCAGTCTGTGGCAGTGTTCCCTCTAAGTTGAGTTATTGTGAGTTAGCTCACAGTTTTTTAGTGTCCAGCTCACACACTTTTTGTCTTAGCTCAGGAAGGATGGCTCCAGAGCAAACTAATTTATGCAGTAGCCAAATCACTTGATCACAACTTTAATGGCAGTAGCTCACAAAGTAGAATTTTTGCTCACAAGACTCCACAGCTTAGAGGGAGCATTGGTCTGTGGGTATGCGTCACAGTGATTTGAGAGAAGTAAAAAGGTCAAACAAAGTCAGGTCAAGAGGATAACAGAAGACATGCAACAGCTGAAAAGCAATGAGAGCCCTGAATGTTCCCCTCTTGAAGATTAAGTATTCCTCTAGGTGCAGAAATGCACCTTGGATTTAAGAGCCTTATACATCTACAGCATGCCTAATTTGTCTTTAAAAGCATTTCACTCATTCTAAAAGAGAAAATATTTCACAGAAGTATTTTTTTCAGTACTCCTCAAAATATTTTTTTTAAAAAAAATATATTTTATTAGTTTTTAGGAAAAAAGAAAAAAAGGGAGAGTCATACATCTTCACAGTATCTGTTTCAAATTCTCATACATGACATAATAGTTAAATTTTCTACAATTTTACCTTTTCATAAACTAATTAGCAACATTAAAGAATAAGACAAAATAAAAAGTTATGTTTCCTTTCATCTTTTAAATACCTATATTCTACCGTATGTTCTACCATTTCCACTAAACATAATCTAGAAATCAAATTATATAGCTTCTTAACTAGAATGTTAAACTATAAGGAAAGATAATACACAAATAAAAAAAATAGCCAGGATATTCCCACGTTCATTATATTTCATATAGAGTATATAGTTTGTTTACTATATATCTAATTTTAAACATTTCTAGTATATATGAGAGCAACAATATCTTAAATAATGAGATGAGAAAAAGGATGAAAAAGAAAAAAAAACAAAGTTATAATTATTCAAACAAATTTGTAAAGAGCTTCAGTGTCACTAAAATTACTTTGTGTATATGATGTAATGTGTAACATAAGTTCACCACATTCTTGGAGAGGATGAAGAAAAAGGTACATTTTATCTACATGGCAGTCATGCATTATGATTTATTGTTTCTGGATGGGTGTATTTTCTGAATTCAGTAAGATTACAAGGTCAATTGTAAATCCTGATCCTAAAATTACACTGCCAGGCTTAGTTGTACCTAACTATCACAATATGTTTCATGTCTGGAATAATTAAACTGGTTATTATGCATCCAACAATACCTCAACAGGCAATGAAACACAATTATTCCTTTAAATACCAACTCAAAAGTAAGGAATCTGGGAGCTAGTTTTCCATGGACAAGGTAACATTTCAATTGAAACTGTCAGGAGGTTTGTTACTAAAAACTTTGATGTCCTAAAACCTTCTTCTAGATAAATTATTCTGATGAGATTTTGTTATAGTTGTACTAAACCCTTACCTATGTACTTGTCAATATATTTCAATCTATGGTTTAATAAACATATCTACCATTGTAACTTAAGTTCATTCATATTCATTTTAATCTCTTCTTTAACTTGTGTTAGCCTACAGGATGGAATTTTTAAAATCTGGACCATAAATTAACTGACAGCAAAAGCCTTTCAGATGCAGCCTGGACTTCACCTAGTAATACCGTCAATAATTTTCAGTTAAAACATTTTTTTTTACAAAAGCCAACTTCCTTAGCTTTGTTATTTGAAGTTAGTCATTCTTTAATAAATAATGTATGTTTGTTTATTCATTCATATTTTTATCCCGCCCTCCCCGCAAGTGTTGCCAAGAGGGTTACTAGGGATTTAAAACCTTTCCTTAAAATGGTCCTTATAAACCTTATAAACTACTAGATAGTAGTTACCTCTCCAAAATATCAGAACTCCCCAAGACCCTTTGGAGAACATTTTATGGACAGCAAGCTCAATGGCAAGCACAATCCAGACGAAGCCAAGAAACACAGAGAAGCAAAATTTGGTGGGAAACCAGGAACAAGCCAATGAGGCATGAAGACATACCTGAAAAAGATGCACCAAAAGGCAAGAAAGGAACAGGAAGACAAGCAAAACACTCTGACAACTCTGACAAGCAAAACACTTTGCAACAGGTGCCCCAGGAGAAGCAGCAAAGGAGACTTCCAACTGAATAGGGTCCTTCTCCTGCAGCTACTGTGAAACTAAGCCTTTGCTTTGCCTTCCTGCTCTCTTCTGGCCAGCTTCTTGACTACAACTCAGCACCTTTAGTTACTTTATTCCTGGACTCTTCACTTTTTCACTACAGCAATATGGCTCCTAGCTTCTCAGGGTAGATGCTGTTGATATATGCATCACAAAAGTCTGGAATCCACTCAGATCCTCAGAACCACTCATGTCCTGGCTATTATGTGATACCATGACAACCATCTGAAGTGTCAAAAGAAAGCGATTAAAAAAAACTGTAACAGAAAACAGAAACACAGTGAATATGAACCAACTTAAATCTGGAAATCAGAATACGCTCTCTATGTTTTTGTCTTACCTGAACAGCTTCAAGCTTATGTCTTGAATTTACAAGCACTGCTCTAGCTAGCATCAGCAAGACAGCATGGGAGGTCAGACTATAGATTGATTCACCATCTAGAACCAGCATGCTCAGAACAGCTGCAGACAGTACACTGGGCTGGAAAGTGAAAGCAAGAGGCTCACTTTAGGCAAAGACAGAACAAAGCAGGCATGCCCCACACACTAGCTGAACTTATTCCAATCTTCCTTATTCTGTTGTTAAAAATACATACTATCCAGATGTCATGCAAGAAGAGTCTACTAGTTATATAGAACCATCAGTGCCTTTTTTGTAGTTGCACCACAATTATGGAATATCCACATCTTCTGTGTTTTTATTGAATATCAAATAAGCTCTGTACTGTTCACCTAGGTCTCTGGTTTTTGTACTATTTTCCTTGTTCCCATTACTGCATGCTGCATGGCAATCTGACTGCTTTTAGCCAGATTTTAAACTGCTTGTGGATGGGCTTCTTCTGCCAAGTTTTCCACTGGCACAAGGGTGAGGTGAGGACCATTTTACCAAATCACTCCTCACTACAGCCCCCCAGCCACCTAGAGGCTTAATGTCCTTGTAATGAATCAGACCATTCATCCATCGAGGTCAGTAATGTCTACTCAAGATTGGCAGCAGTTCTTTATGATCTCAGGTGCAAGGCTTTCACATCACCTACGATTTAATCCATGTAACTGGAGACACCAGAGACTGAACCTGGGACCTTCTGCATGCCAAGCAAATACTGTACTGCTGAGTCATAGCCCCTCTTTTTTGCCACAAGTTCTCTAATAGCTAAGGTGGCAAACTTCTTTCTTAAAGAAAACAGGCTGTTTTTAAAGAGAACAGGTTGCATATACAGCCTCTCTGGATTGGAACCAAAGTTAAAACAGCACAAGCAAAATGCTTGCAAAAATATAAGTAGGACGACAACAGAGTGGAAGTTCATAAAAATGTTTATGTGAAGAGATCCAGTGGAATAGACTTAAGCTGGAAGTTTTGCTTTCAACCTTGCTGAGCATCAAAAAAGCATCTCTCTACAGCATTGAATTCAGGGGGCAGGAAGTCCTGGGGCCAGTGCCAGCCCCAGGGTTTTTTGCGCACTAGGCGAGGCTACCTTGTGGCGCCCCCCCCAAGTGAGGCTGCTGTAGCCTCCCCACCGCAGAACTGCCCTCTCCACTGCCAGAGACCCGCCCACAAGGGACACCCCCCCCCCCGGTCCCAGTGCCCACCCACCTATTGGGCTCACGAGCTCTCCAGCCCCAGCAGCTGCCACCTGCACCAGGTGGCCGCAGTGCCTACTAGTCTATCTGCATTGGCCCAAGGCTAGTTTGGTTCTTAGCCTCAATGGAAAGCTGCATTCAGACATAATGGTAAATCATGGTTTGCATAAAGCACACTCTCTCCTGGTTTGAGTCTCTCTCAGTCTCTCCGCCACCCCATTTGCCAGCTGTGCCCCTAGGCGGCTGCCTAGTTTGCCTAGTGATAGAGCCAGCCCTGCCTGGGGCTTTAGTTCAACAGGAGGGCCAGTCCAGTTGTTCTTGGCTTCATAACCTGGTAATCACAACAATTCCTCCCAAAAGAAATCCAGGAGCCGATGCTTGTGAGTGTTGAGAATTCTCCATTAGGAAGTCCCACTACAGTTTACCAAGGAGAGGAAATGTCTATTAAACTATTGTAAGTCTGTGGTGTAGATACGTTCAAAGCACACTACTGAAATGAATGCTTATGTCCTTTTCCCAGAACGTTTTACAAACCATTCTCATGGGATAAAAAGCCTACCAGACATGCTATCCAAAAACTGATGCACTAATGTTATTGTGATGTAAAAGGACTTCATTTTAGCTGGACTGTAACTGGTGTTAATAAAATCCTGCACAGATCCTTTAGAAAGACAGTACAGCTTAGCAGGTATCATATGGCAACAAGTCCAGAGGATTATGCACTGACTCCTTTGCCAGAGCATCCATCACTTCTCTCTAGTGCTAGAGACAGCACAACACAAATACTAATGAACCAAAGACAGCATGTGTGCAATTTGGGTTGTGGAGGAGAAGGTACCTTGGTATATTGTAGTAGTAATTCAGGGGGCAGGAAGTCCTGGGGCTGCAGTTCAACAGGAGGGCCAGTCCAGTTGCTCTGAACAAACAACTGCAAACACCCCACACCAAGCAGAAACACCACACTTTGCCTGCAAAATAAAAAAAACAATCACATTTTATTAATGCTATTGTACAGGTAGAAAGTGTTAGTATACAGAAATATATAATATTTTTTAAAATACTTGCTGCTTCTGTTTAGCATCTTCAGTGCCGCAGACAGAAAACTCAAACAATTAAATGTGTACAGCTCTGCACACGCAAATAAAGATCTGAAGAGATTATCCTTTATGGAAAGTCCTGGGTTATAAATCTTGTATAAATCGGGAGGTTTTTTATGTGTATTTCATTTCTAAGCCACCTTGAGTCCCCAGTGTGGAAGAATAGCAGGATAAAAATATTTAAATAAAGCATCCTGTTTTCTTTTTTGATGCATTTTCACATCTTTCCCCATTTTTCTGCTTTTTTTTGTCTGGGCTTCCCCAGGAAATTTTTAAATAAATACACCTACCTCGAGAATCTGATACTAAAGTTCTCAGCAGTTGCAAAAATATTAGCAACAACAATTTATTTATTCATTCATTATTTCAATTTATATACCGCCCTTCGCGAACAGGCTCAGGGCGGCTCACAACAATAAATATTAACAATCTAAAATAATACAATAAAATAGTACAATAAAACCACTTTAATTGTTTAGGATAGGCACTGCAATGCATTTAATTCCAGTTTCTACTGCTGGGAAAATTAGTAGGCTGATGCCCAGCCATGATGGTCTAATGTTGCAGCAGTAGGGAGGCCAGCTTAAATTTTAAAAATGTAAACTGAATAGTAGCTTTCATCTTCATCAGTGCAAGTGACTGCAGCACAGACTCTAAAGTAACCCCAAGGTTGTGTATCTATAGCTTTGTCACAAGACAAATGCAGCAGTTCACTTAATCTTAAAAATATTCCTGTGTCCTTCTATTTGGTGGTAGTAAGGAGAGACTAGTACAAAGAGGTATATAAAAAAATTAGAGACATAAATGTGGCCTTTTGAATATTTCATAAGCAAATTCCACAGCAAACTCCTGCAGTTATCCTAAAGCTGACGAATAAAATTGCTGTGAACACTGCAATTAGGTTACAGGATTTGATCTTCCTAGATACTGATCAGCTATGTCCGTCATCAGATTCAAATCATTCTCACAGTTGCCATAGAAACATCAAACTATGAATTTTATGCAAAACATGGAGCCTAAAAAAGAACTCTTAGTTAAGGATCTCTTGAATGCTTGCAACATGTCAGAGATATTTTTACCTTCAAACAAATGTAACTAAAAGGTGTAATGATTAAATTGCCTACTGTCAGTAATATGTTTTTGTCTCTAATTCTTCTCTGCAACATTTCTATCATCAGTTAAAACAACCAGTCCTCCTTGCTCCATTCTTCAGCCTCTCCATGTGTATTGACTGCAGTTGCTGTGTTTGTACCGCCGCCCCTCCTACTCACTTATTTTATTTATTTATTTATTTATGTAATTTCTAAGCCGCTCTCCCCGCATTCGCAGGCTCAGAGTGGCATACAAGACCTGGCGCACCAGGATTCAATAAACATAATAAATATTTAAAACAATGTAAAACATTTCATTAAAACCACAACAATTTAAAGTGCTCAACAATCAAAACTCAAAGCTCAGATGGCGACTATCTGATCACACCGATGCCATTTTCCAGGCGTCTGATGGTACAATCGGCGGTCAGACGCCAGTAGATGTACTATGGAGGTAAGGGAGGGGGGAGGCAAGGGTAGCGGCCCCTATTCATATGCCTGGTGGAAGAGCTCCATCTTAAAGGCCATGTGGAACTGCACCAGGTCCTGCAGGGCCCTGATCTCTTCCGGGAGCTTGTTCCACCAGGTTGGGGCCACCACTGAAAAAGCCCTCCCCCTCGTAGTAGCGAGCCTGGCTTCTCTGGGGCCAGGTATAGTCAGCTGATGTTGGGCCCCAGACCATAGTGCTCTCCAGGATACATACGGGGAAAGGCAGTCCCTCAGGTAGGTTGGACCCAGGCCATTTAGGGCTTTAAAGGCAAGCACCAGCACCTTGAAGCGGATTCGGTACGCTATTGGCAGCCAGTGCAGGCTGGATGTGCTCCCGTCTCGGGAGACCCATCAGCAGCCTTGCTGCTTACTCACGCAGAACTCTTTATCAGAAGACAGAGACTGAACCATGAAATAAGTTGAACTACTCCCACATTTAAGGATTCCTTTCCAAATAAAAATTATTTTTACCTTTCCACACTATCAACATCTAAGGAAGAATAGTCCAGATAAGCTTGAATCTGTTTTTCTAAACAGCTGTCAAGCTTCTCTTCTTTGGCTGCTGTAGGTACTGTGAAGATATTCTGAACTGCTTCACTTAACAAGATGGCTTCATAATTTCCTTCCAACAGCAACTGCAACAAGGACCCACTTTCTGAAATCAAATAGAACATTGAAATTCTTAAGAACACCCCAAATAGCAGTTTCACATCAAATAAGATCTCATACCACAACAAAGGAATGTCAAATGATTTCCAATAATACATATTAGTTATAGTATGTATTAAAATACCATTCATATATGATTCTGCATACAATCCGAAAAGAAGCTAGTTTGTATATAAAGCAACTAATGAGCACCAAGTACCAGTTTTCAAATGTAGTAAACATCATGTCATTTTGTTTACTGTTAACACTCAAAACATTCTTAAGAATTATTTCAGTGTACTGGATTGTTTTGAAGTTGCACAGTCTCTTCTAGAAAGTGGATACATCATATATTATTAAGCACAATTACTGTTCCACTAAGCAACAAGGCTGCATTAGAACAATTTGAATAATCAGCTTCTCACCCATACTTCCCCAGAATTCTCAAATAAAGTAAAAGTTGCACTATCTTAGAAGTACAGCCTGATAGCTCTTATCACCTCCATGTCAGGGAATATTGTAACAAGCCTAGAAAATGATAGGTCAAGATACTTCATCATGCAGTTGTTTATCTTGATACAATACAGTGCAACTATAGTGCAATAGGTCATGGCAGAAAGTCGTGGCAGAAAGTGCCATCAAGTTGCAGCCCATTTATGGTAATCCTGTAGAGTTTTCAAGGCAAGAGACGTTCAGAGGTGGTTTGCTATTGCCTGCCTCTCCATAGCACCTCCAGACTTCCTTGGTGTCCTCTCATCCAAACACTGTACAGGGCCAACCTTGCTTAATTTCTAAGATCTGATGAGATCAGGCTAGCCTGAGCCATCCAGTTGAGGGCACAGCTATGATTAGTAGACACAAAAGTTGTCATAGTTATGCATGTACCTCAAAACAATATTAAAATTTAATCTCAAGGGAAACAACAAGAACATCAGTCGTGGGGGGTGTTACAAGGTGTCTCATGAACACCCCAAAGGTGTAACAAATGACAACCATAGAGTCTCAGCACAGAACATCTGTTACTACAGAGGATGTGCAAACAGTAATCTTAATACCCACCAGTTGATTTGTACGACTCACCCACGGGATAGATCAGTCCTGAGCAGACAGAATGCAATGCTTTGAACAGACAGACACGAGCTACCGCCATGTGTCTAATTCTGTTTGGCCAACAACTCAGTCCATGCCTTACCGACATCACCCACCAGCTCCAGTGCCCGACGCTTACCAGTGCTACCCGATCCGACCAACAGCTTCATCGCAGCTCAACAAATTTTATATAAGAAAGCAACCCCGTAACCAGATCACACAAGAAATTTCGCCCAGGGGCCAGCACATCTCTCCCCACCTCATCCAAAAAACATAATGAGTAAGCTGCCTTGAGTTCCACGAAGGGGGAAAGCTCCTAATAAATGTTTTAAATAAATAAATAAATCTTCGGCAAGCAAACCAATATACGTGTGAGTGTATGTAACTATTCCTGCTAAGAAGAAAGGAAATAGGAGGTCCATTCAGCCCCGTCTGGCTCCGCTCGTCTTACCTGCAGCCGAAGCAGCCTCGTTCTGTTTCCAGCGCGGTGACTCCGCCGCGCTGGGAAAGCCCCTCAGCAGGACCCGCTCTAGCGCCCTCATTTTCCCGGCGCGCCCCCTCAGATGCCCCCAGCTGTAGCAGCACAAGCGACGGAGCTGTTGTTGGCTCTACAGCCACTTCCTTCAATGCGTGACAAGCCCCTCTGCCCAGCCTAACCCATGTGCAACAGCCGGCCTCAGGGAGCCGCCATGACAGCCACACTAGGGAAATTGGGAGCCTCGGAAGGAGACGACGCGTGCGTAGTTAACTCCTAAGACCTCAGTGCTGGCGGAAGTCCTCGTCATGCGCCGAAGGAGGAAAGAGGGCGCTCGCGTCTCACGTGTAAAAGATGGCCTAGCCGTGTGAGACTCCCAAAACAGACCGCTTGGTACGCCGTGAGCCGTCACGGTCACCGGCGGGATTCTATTACGGGCGGGAAATTACTACCCCCCCCCCCCCCCTCCTCTCGCTGGACTGGTTCCAGTCTGTAGCCTAGCTTATTCTACAGAGGTCCAGTTTATTCACAAAGTCACACAAAGTTCTTTTGGAGTCCGCGCGCGCGTGTGTGTGTGTGTGGGTGAGCGCGCGATCCGTCTTTAAAATCCATTTTTAAGCCTGTTTTCCCCTCACTGAAATCTGCATTTCTGATTACTTGTAGCCTTGTTCTTAGGAACTGCTTACTGACAGGTTCTGCGTGGCAGGCGCCAACGGAAAGAGAGGACAGGGAGTGGTAGGTGTGGGGTTCCCAGCTTCAGGCTGGGAAAGAGCTGGAGATTTTGGGGGTGGAGCGTAGGATAGGGTTGCCAAGTCGATTCTACTCACCGGCGGGGGGGAGTCCTTCTTTGCCCGGGAGCTCCCCCGCCCCCCGGGCAGCCCTAGCCTAGGAGGAAGTGGTTTGTGGAGGGGAGACCTCAGCGGGGTATAATGCCATGGAGTTGGCCTTCCAAAGCAGCCATTTTGTCCAGGTAAATTGATCTGGAGATCAGTTAGAATACCAGGAGATCTCCAGTCATCACCTGGAGGTTGGCAAATTGGTATATGATACTTTTATGTGATGCAGCCTCCCTTCAGAGAAATATTGTGCCCCCCCCCCCAAGGGTGCGTTGCAGAAGGCTTCATTACAAGCTGCAGCAAGATATTTACCTGTAAAAACTGGCACCACTTGGGAGTGAGCCCTACTGGACTCAATCTTGCTTCTAAGTAGAATAAGTCCTTGGTTGTATATCCACATTGACAGCCCAGCATTGTTGATGAACTAAAAAGACTTTTCTCCATTATCATGCATCTATAATTTCCACACCAGCAGCAAACCAGAACCGCATGGAAAGTAAGTGCTGGGAAATAGTAGTAGATGGCTCTGCCTGGGCCCTAACTGTTCTGGGCCTAAAGGTAAGGTAGGGTTACCATATTTTGAAAAGCAAAAAAGAGGACATATTTCCCAACTGACTACTTCAAACAAGTGCTCACTATGACAAATCTCATTTTAAATACCCCTGCTATTTAAGCTGCGATAATTGCTACTAACTAGGAATATTCCTAATCTGCCAACCCCAAAAGAGGATATTTTCATCCATTTTTTAAAAAAGAGCCTAAAAGAGAACAGACACTGGAAAGAAGAGCACCCTGAATTGTGTCTGGAAAGGTAAGATTTCCCTACAAGGGGAAGTAACAATATAGTAAAATGGGGGTGGGTGGGTTATTCCTAGAAATAAGTACTATCAAAGTTTGTTATACTTATGCAAACATGATGATATAATACTGTAACTTACCTGGATGTTTGATGTTTTGTTTGTAGTTTGTTTATTTATTTATTTATTTTTCGCATTTATATCCCGCCCTCCCCGCGAGCGGGTTCCTTTGTTGTTCCATTCCTGACTATTCCTAGATATGTAAAATATCTGTTGTTTTGAAAAATAGTAAAATTTTAAATTAAAAAAAAATTATGTCTGGAAAAGGCAATCTTGCAGAGCATTCAGCAATGGAGTGATACGATCCTTGTATCCAATCCATCTTCTGCCAGTAGCCTGGCTGCTGCAATGGTGGAAAGGACTTGAACTTCGCACTGTAGGCCAGGGCCAAGAACCCACCCACCCCGCTATGAATCTGCGCCTCCTGTACAGTCTAACCTGCCAATTAAGATCTTCTGGGAGGTGATGCATGTGGCATTTTGCCTTGGGGGATGTTATGTCCGGTGGTTGACCCTTTGTCTGCAGCCAGGGAACATGTCTGGGCATGTTTACCTGTAATGGGATGTGAAAACAACAGAGCTTCCTTCCCCAGAGAACAATGGACCTAGGGATCCTGCCGGTCCCTCTATCAGAGGCTGAGGATATTTGAATGGACCTATGACAGCCTCTGGTGGGAGACTAATCCCTGTTGGACCAGTCCCCTTAATGGGGGGACACGGTCAAAGTGTGGTTTACCTGTAAATATAAGTGGCTTCCCCATCACTTTGTCTCCATGCTCCATCTTGACCCGCAATAAACCACAATGCTGATTGCACCATTACCGGCCTCCCGACTCCAATACTTTTCAGGGGATGTCCTCTCATTCAAGGCTTGCTTGGTGCCTACTTTATTGTCTTTAAGGTGCCAGGACCATTTTCTCTTTTTGTGCAGGCTTTTAACTGTTTTATGACCTGCTTCTAGCCAGAGATCTGTTTTATGGATCTCATTTTAGGCTTTTTGTTTTTATGCTCCTGGTGAGCTCTTGGCTTGTTTTAATATTGATAATTTATGCCTGGGACCCCAATGACCTAAACAACTAACATATGGTCTCTGACATGGGTTTTTCTGGACCCATTTCAATCTAGATTCAGACCTGAATTTGGGATGGAAATGACCCTGGTTGCCCCAGTGAATGATGGGGAGTGTGTTGCTGTTGATTGAGCAGGATCTCTTAACGGCTTTCAGTAATATCAGCTATGGTATCCTCTGGGAGAGGCTGTCTGTTTTTTTGGGTTTTTTTGAGGGGGGAGACACTGTGCTTCAGTGGTTCTTTTCTTACTTGGCTGGCTTAATTCCAGAAAGTGGTGATGGGGGGCTGCTGCTTAGCCCTGTGATTTTTATTCTGTGGAGTCCCACAGTGTTTGATCTTGTATCCCATGCTGTTTAACATGTACATGAAACCTCTGAAAGAGACTGTCAGGTGATTTGGAGTGAAGTACCACCATACGAAGCTGACACTCAGCTCTGTATCATGTTAGCATCTGAGTTGGATGGGTCTGGGAAGTTCTCAACAGATGTCTGGATAAGGTCATGGGATGGATAAAGGCCAATAAACTGAAGCTTGATCCAGACAAGACTAAGGTGTTACTGTTCAATGACAAAGCTGCTCAAGGACTGAAGGGGGTTGTTGGCCACATGGTAGTTATTTAGGTCACTGGAATCCTGGGACAAGGAAGGGCCTCACAACCGCTTCTGTTAAAGCATTTGGAACTACAATAAAAATGTTAACTTGGTGTGTGGTGGGAAATTTGGACAGGGATTTTGAATAAAGCTGTGAGCATCATAATCCAATACATCTGGAATACTGTGTACGGTCCTGGTTGCCCATCCTCTAAAAGCAAGAGCTGGCGGGAGGAACCAAAATGAACAAGAAGTTGGAGCACCTCCCTTACAACGAGTTTGAGACATTTTAGTTTTAAAAAATGGTGATGGGGGGGGAGGTGATATGGAATTTTATATTTAAGTATGTTATAGCAAAAGTGGGTGTGGGTGTGAAGTGCTGTCAAGATGAGGCTATAGCTTCCAAGATCTGACAAGATCAGAAGCGACCTTTCCTCCCATAGCAAAAGTAGATAGAAATATTTGTCCCACAGTTGTCAGACCACTCAAGTAAGTGGATAAGTGCTAGATTCAGGACTGACAAAAGAAAGGATGCCCTGGTTCAAGGAACTGTATGGAATCCACTGCCACAGCATGTGATGGTAGCCTTGTGCTTAGACAGCTTTATAATTAATGGAAGAGAGGTGGGACTATCAACAGGCATTAGCCATGGTGACGAAGTGGTACCTTCATGTTTTAAGGCAGCATGCCTTTGAATACCAGTTGCTGGGAAGCAACAGCAATGGGATCTGTTGCCTGGCTTATGGGCTTTCCAAGGCCATCTGGTCTGCCATGGGGGAAAACAGGATGCTACATTAGATGGTTCTTTGGTCTCATCCCACAGGGCTATTCTTATATTTTTCCTAATAGTTTTGCTTTTGCTATCATTACATGTATTAAGATGATAAATAATCTCTTATGATAATAGAGAATGGTGGGGCATGAACACTACATATTAATATTCAGTTTTTAGTTCACCACACCAATTATCGAGCGACTTTTTAGCAGAGATCCTCCACAGTTTTGGCCCAAGAGCAAATTCTTGATGCATTGTTTGACAATCCCATAAAAAGTGTTATACGTGCCCCCATTCTCTAATCAGTGAACATTTCAGGGGTTAGTGCATCCAGTAGAAAAGTTCCACTAGTTCCCCACTAGACTCCTCGTCTCATGCTGTTCCTGCCCCCCAGCATCTCGTGGGACATTGTGGACTGCAGCAGGAGGGGCAAGGAGGAGAGGCCCATCTCCCTTGATTTCCCTTCCATCAGAGGATATTTTACTCCAGAGAGAGGGGGAGGAGGAGTAAGAGAGAGATCCTGCACCACCAGTGCTTCACAAGTGCTCTTCTGACTTTTCTATATTCATCTGTTAGTCAGAGGGCAAAGATATTGGACAGAACCATCCACAAGCCGAAGTAAATAAAGGTATGGACAGAACCCAGCTCCTTTTAAATTTCTATTCACAAGGACATCAGACAATGCAACCTCTTCCTATACTGTGGGGATCCAGCCTACAGTTTTCAAACTATGCATTGAGAAATCTTGCTTTAATGTACATGTTGTGGTTCTCCTCAAATCTGGCTACATGTCTATCTGCCAACCTTTGAACCCCACGTCATCTAAGGAGTTAAGGTTACAAACTACAAGTATTGGCAGTGAGCCAGCTTTATTGACATTCAACCACCCCATTAATCAATCAAAAATTTTATTTGTCCTTTTACATGGGCCAAATAAGAGCAGGAAGATGTCAAGGGCCTTCTTTTGCTGATGGTTTCGACTCCATTCTAAATGAGTGCATCTCAAGGTTGAGTGTCTTGTAACATTGACTAATGAGCCATATATTCATTGAGGGCGGGAGAAGAAAAGAATCTTGAACACAAAGGAGGTCACAGTCTCTTTTCCAAGACTGCCCTTCTTAAAGGTTGTCAGGGTCTTTGGTAAATGAAGAGAGCTCAATGTCCTTTTTGCTATTAGACATTATTACAGCTTGGCTGTAATCTACTGCTATATTGACATTGAGCTCTGGAATTCTTTAATATTCACTCTTTTAATTGCTTTGGATAATTTTAATGCACAAGGCAATGGTGTTTTACCTTCTTGGACAAATTATGCACTATTATTTCATTAAACAAAATTACAGTATCCAATATGCAGAGATTTTTCTGGTATGAAGTCAGATTTGAGCAGAATCTCAGAGTGAGACAGAGTCCCAGTGATGTGGATGGATTATTCTGGAAGGTAATTTTTTTCTTGAAGTGTAACAATGGCCATTTCTGTTTACATATCATTTAAAGATTCTTTGTTAGCTGATTGTTGTTTGAAATATTGGTTAATATTGAAAACTAATACATAGTAATGAGAAATAATGACATATTTCTTCCTATTCAGTTAAAAATTAAAAGACAGTGGTGTCAATATTCCCTTAAATCTAGTGGACCATGTAAAAAGTTCATCCTTGTATGGTACATTGGATTTATATAGACACAGGCATATAATAACTTACCAACTTCTGAACTAAGGCACCTGTATAGCAACGCAATCTCAAGAACACCTTCCTGGAAGCAATCCACATTAAATAGACCTGAGCAGGTTTCTGACTAGATCTGTTGAGGTTTGCTCCATAGGACTTGCGTTTTCTTCCTATGGAGCTAATGAAACCGGGTATGGCTGAACCAGAATGCCACAGGGAAATGCAAGGGTGGGGCCAGGGACCATGGGGACCTCTGGACTATATCCACACCCACTAGCTGCAGAATCAATGCAGGGCAGAAGTAAGATGCCTCCAGGGCATGGAATCTACCCCCCAGGGGTGGCAGTAGATGATGGGCCCTGGAATGCAGGGAGGCCCCCCACATGACCCCTGCATCTAATATGCCCCTTCCCCCCCCCAGCCACCACACACCCTGCCCCAGGATCGTGGCCCTTCTACCTGCCACTCCCACCAGGGATTCTGCTCATCCACTCCTCATGTCTGCCCTGTATGTCTGGGTGGCACAGTTATGCTGCATGAGGTGCTGTTCTAAGTGCTACTGTGAGTTCATTAGCACCCTGTAGCTCCCCGATGACACTCAACACTACATTACAGGGCCAGGTGCCCACCCCCAGGCCATCCCCATCTTGTAGAAGATGCTGCTGGACTCTCACCATGGGCTCATTCCAGGCAGTGGTAGTCGAGGTGCTGGAGATATCCCCATTTTTGTTGAGTTGCTGCCTCCACAGTTTTCTGGATGCCTGTGCATGTGGACCATGTGTACTTCCTCATGGAGGAACTGAAAATGGTCCCCATCAATACCTGCTTCTCTCCATTTGCAGGCTTGAGAAACATCAGTGGGGCTATGCACTTATTTCCCCCCCCCCCCCCGATAAACCACAGAACTACCCAAACTGTCATCATTTCTATAAATTGAATATCTAGGCCAGCTGCGACCACCATGTCAGCTTCATGAACCTCATAGCTGAGTTTCTGAGCAGCATTCATGGTTCGCAGATCTTCGCTATATCTGGCGTCAACTACCAACTGGCTGCTGGGTAAGTGCCCCTGCGGGGGGAATGGGTGCTCACTGGTGGTGGCGGGGGGTTTCCTGACAGTTGTCTCCATTTCCTGCCACAGCTGAGGGGGGCTATCCCCTGCTCCCATACCTGCTCACGTCGTATGCCAGGGACAAGCCAGCAGATTCCATTACTTGCACCACACAGGCATTGCAAAGCTCTTTGTCATATGTGCCATGCTCCATAACATGACTGTCCACCAGAAGCTATTCCTGCCCCTTGGGCTGAGGACACAAGGAATTGGCTACCATTTCCACCATGGATAACTTTTTATCAAGGCTGAGCTTTTCTATCTGTTCAACCCCACCCCATGTCTTGCTGGTAACTGACTGACTGTTTCTGTTGCATTAGTTTGTTTTGTATTTGTTAGTTGCCTTGGGTGTTCTTTCTGGGAAAAAAAGTAGAAAATAAATAACTGCCTGCCAGAATTAGGATTGTACAAGTGGGAACCCCCAAGGACTTGAGGGACACATCTAATTTCCCCCTCCACCACTATTTCCTCTTTTCCCTTTCCTGAAAGCCCCCATTGCTTCTCCCCCTTTCCTGCTTCCTTATCTCCTTCTATGGTTGCCAGCCTCCAGGCGGGGCCTGGAGATGTCCTGGAATCACAACAGATCTTTAACTACAGAAATCAGTTCCCTCATTAGGATTGTCAGCTCCAGGTTGGGAAATTCCTGGAGATTTGGGGGTGGAGTTTTTGGAGGGCAAGGTTTGGGAAGGGAAGCAATATAACATGGCTACCATCACATGCTGTGGCAGTGGATTCCATACAGTTCCTTGAACCAGGGCATCCTTTCTTTTGTCAGTCCTGAATCTAGCACTTATCCACTTACTTGAGTGGTCTGACAACTGTGGGACAAATATTTCTATCTACTTTTGCTATGGGAGGAAAGGTCACTTCTGATCTTGTCAGATCTTGGAAGCTATAGCCTGAACTTGACAGCACTTCACACACACACACACACACACACACACACACACACACACACACACACTTTTGCTATAACATACTTAAATATAAAATTCCATATCACCCCCCCCCCATCACCATTTTTTAAAACTAAAATGTCTCAAACTCGTTGTAGGGGAGGTGCTCCAACTTCTTGTTCATTTTGGTTGCTGCCTCCAGCTCTTGCTTTTAGAGGCAGGGCAACCAGGACCGTACATAGCATTCCAGATGTATAGGATTATGATGCTCACAGCTTTATTCTAAATCCCTGTCCAAATTTCCCACCACACACCAAGTTAATATTTTTATTGTAGTTCCAAATGCTTTGACAGAAGCAGTTGTGAGGCCTTTCCTTGTCCCAGGATTCCAGTTACCTAAATAACTACCAAGCAGCCAAAAAATCCCTCCAGACAGGATAACTCCTCAGTCCTTGAGCAGCTTTGTAACATCCTAGTCTTGTCTGGATCGAGCTTCAGTTTATTGGCCTTTATCCATCCCATGACATTATCCAGACATCTGTTGAGAACTTCCCAGACCCATCCAGCTCAGGTGCTAACAAGATATAGAGCTGTATGTCAGCTTCGTATGGTGGCACTTTACTCCAAATCACCTGACAGTCTCTCCCAGAGGTTTAATGTTTTATTCAATACCTTTAGAAATGATTTGGTTGAAGGAATAGAGGGAATGCTTATTAAATTTGCAGATGATACTGAATTGGGAGGGGTAGCAAATATGGTAGAAGACAGAGTCAGGATACAGGATGCTCTTGGCAGGCTGGAAAACTGGTCTAAAACAAAATGAATTTCAATGGGGATAAATGTAAAGTTTTGCATTTAGGTAGGAAAAATCAAATGCATAATTATAGGATGGGGGAGACTTGTCTTGGCAGTTGCATGCGTGAATAGGATCTAGGGGTCTTAGTAGACCATACACTGAACATGAGTCAGCAGTGTGATGCAGTAGCTAAAAGGCAAATGCGATTGTGGACTGTATCAACAGAAGTTTAGTGTCCAGATCACATGAAGTGATGGTAACGCTTTACTCTGCTCTGGTTAGACCTCACCTAGAGTATTGTGTTCAGTTTTGGGCACCACAATTTAAGAAAGATATAGACAAGCTGGAAGGTGTCCAGAGGAGGGCAGCAAAGATGTTGAGAGGTCTGGAGACCAAGTCCTATGAGGAGCTGGGTATAGCCTGGAGAGGGGACGACTGAGAGGTAATATGATATTTGAAGGGCATATCGAGGATGGGGTGGAGTAGTTTTCTGTTACCCCAGAAGATTGGACCAGAACCAACTGGTTAAATTAAATCAGAAGAGTTTTCGGCTAAACACTAGGAAGAACTTCCTGACAGAGCAGTTCCTCAGTAAAACAGGCTTCCTCAGGAGGTAGTGGGCTCTCCTTTGGAGGGTTTCAAACAGAGGCTAGATGGCCATCTGACAGCAATGCTGATTCTGTGAACTTAGGCAGATCATGAGAGGGAGGGCAGGAAGGGTTGCCTCAGTGCTTCGTTCTTATGGCCCTTTCTTACATGCCCAGGGAAATGCTGATCACCACTTAGGGGTCAGGAAGCAATTTTTCTCCTGGCCAGTTTGGCTGAAGATCCTGGAGGTTTTTTGTCATCTTCTGGGTATGGAACAGCAGTCACTGGAGGTGTGGAGGGGAAGGTATTTGTGAATTTCCTGCATTATGCAGGGGTTAGACTAGATGACCATGGAAGTCCCTTCCAACTCTATGATTCTATGAATTTCCTAATCTGGATTTAACATAAGAAGAGCCCAGCTGGATCAGAGCAGTAGTCCATCTAGTCCAGCAACCTGTCTCACACAGTAACCAACCAGTTCCTCTGGATGACCAACAACAGGGCATAGAAGCTGAGACCTTCTCCAGGTTGCCTCCTGGCTCTGGGATTCAGAGGATTAGTGCTTCTAAAAGTGGAGGTTCCCCTCAGCCATCATGGCTAGTAGCCATTGATAGACTTATCTTCCATGAATCTATCTACTTTCCTTTAAAAGCTGTTATTCCTGTGGCCATCACTACATCCTCTGGCAGCAAATTCCACATTTTAATCACTCTCTGTGTAAAGTGCTATTTCCTCTTGTCCATCCTGAACCTACTGCCCATCACTTCCATTGGATGCCATTGAGTTCTAGTATTTTGGGAGAGGGAGAGAAATTTCTCTTGGTCAGCTCTCTCCACCTCATGCATAATTTTATAAACTTCTATCATGTCCCCCCACCCTTAGTCATCTCTTTTCTAAACTGAAAAGTCCCAGACTCTTCATCCTTTCCTCATAGGGAAGGTGCTCCAACCCCCTAACCATCTTGGTTGTCCTCCGTGGTACTTTTTCCAGCTCTGCAACATCCTTTTTGAGATACGGTGACCAGAACTGTACAGAGTATTCCAAATGAGCTGGCAACCCTATCTCCTTCCCACCCACCCGCCAGCCTACCTTTATCTGCCCCTCTAAGCTTTCCCTCTCCCCTCCCGCAGCAGCCTCAGCCTAGGAAAACCGTGGCCCAGTTGTGTGGTGCCACAGTTCTCTGCCCCATTTTCTGCTTCTCAGCCATTCACCAACCTACATTTTATCTGCCTCCCATCTTCAGCTATATTTATTATTTATTCATTTATATCCCACCTTTCTCCATAGTGGGAACCAAAGCAGCATACATTATTCTACTCGCCTCCTTTTTATCTGCACAACAACCCTGTGAAGTAGGTTAGGCTGAAAGAATGTGACTGGTCCAAAATCACCCAGTGAACTTCTGCAACAAGTGGGGATTTGAACCTGGGTCTCCCAAACGCTCCTCTGGGATTCAAAGATTACATTGAGATAAGCCATCTTGAATAACCATCTCCAGCACTTTATGAAAATAAGCCATCTTGAATAACCATCCTCAGCACTTTATGGAACTGTATTAATAATGGAATTGTTTTATATGATTTTATGGTTTTAATTGTATTTATATTTTGACTGTGAGCTGCCCTGAGCCTACATTGCAGGGATGGTGGGGTATAAATGTGACAAATAAATCTCTCTTATATAGAATTCTCTGCATGGTGGTGGCACGCTGCTGAAGATTCCACATGCCACCCCAGCCTTTGGTCCCCTGGCATGTCCATCAGAAGCTATCCCTAGCCACTGGCTGTGAATACTCGCATGCAGTATGGGTGCTGCTCCTCTTCTCCGCCCACTCCTTCAGCCTCTGTGCCCTCTCAGAATTTCAGTCAGACTGGCTTTCTGTCTTGATGAAGACACTTCTCCTGGTTCCCTCCTGTGGGGGGATTAACTATTACCTCAGTGGCTGTTGGTAGATGAAATGAAATGGCAGTTACCTGTGTTTATAAGAGAGGCTTCAGAGCACGGTAGAGGCTGCAGGTGGGGGGTTTTTTTTGGAAAGTTGAAGAGTCAGGGGGAAATCAAGGTACGTTGATGCTTGGCTGGGAAGGAGATGGGGTTGCCAACTCCAGGTGGGGAATTCCTAGAGATTTGAGGGGTGGAGCCTGGAGAGGGTGAGGCTTGAAGAGGGGTGGGGCCTCAGACAGGTACAATGCCATAGACTCTGCCCTTCAAACCACCTATTCCCTCTTGGAGAACCACTGCTGCCAATCTCCAGGTGAGGGCAGGAGATCACTCAGAATTACAACTGCTCTTCAGGTAGCAGAGATCAGTTCCCCTGGAAAAAACGGTGGACTGTGTCATTATACCCTGCTGAGGTTGCCACAGCAAATTTGACGCTAAGTGCCCAAGGCCTTGACACTCTCCAAGAGCCTCTTTCTAGAGCCCGTTGTAGTTATTCCCACAACGGGCCTTATTCCTGGTAAATAAATAAATAACTGCTACACCACACTGGATTTCATAGGGTGGCTGCTGTTGAACATTAGCAAGAAGCCAGGCCTAGTTGAGTCATGCAAGTTGAGTGGTATCAAGTCATTCAGAGGTTGCTGCCAGACCTAGGTTCGCCACCCTCCATATGAGACCAGGAGATCTTCCACAATTACATCAGAACTCCAGATGGCAGAGATCTGTTCCCCTGGATAAAATGGCCACTCTGGAGGGTAGACTTTATGGCATTATATCTGGCTGAGGCCTCTCCCCTCCCGAAACCCTGCCCTCAGACTCCACCACAAAATCTCCAGAAATTTCCCAACCTGGAGCTGACAACCCTAGCCAAGCCCCATCCCCCTGCCTTTTACTCATTGAAACCCAGCCTGGAATACTGTTGTTGCCTAGCAACAGCCACTAAGGGAATCCCTTGCTTAAAGCTACAGGTGCTCCTTTTATCATTTTCATATTTTTTTAGAAGAAGAGACTGGATTTATACCCCGCCCTTCACTACCCAAAGGAGTCTCAGAGCGGCTTACAAACTCCTTTCCGTTCCCTTCCTTACAACAGACACTCTATGAGGTAGCTGGGGCTGAAAGAGCTCTGATAGAGACTGCTCTTTTCCAAGAACAGCTGTGCCAGAATTATGGCTTGCCCAAGGTCATCCAACAGGTGCAAGTGGAGGAGTGGGGAATCAAACCCAGCTCTCCCAGATTAGAGTCCGTGCACTTAACCACAGCATCAACCCCCAAATGTTATTTTTTTAGATTTCGCATTTTTCTGCAAACCTGGGGCCCTTTTCAGGTTTATAGAAAGATCTGTCTTGCTTGTTCACAGCTCCAGTCAATGGATTTAAGTATCCAAAGGTTTCCAAATTTCTGTATTCATATATAGATTCCTTATTCACATCACCATTCCTACTCTGTTCTGGGTTTTTTTTAATTAACAATTTTAAAATTATTTTTACAACAGAATTTAGTGCATACTTCGTACAATACACATAATAACATCAGTTTAACAGATAACTTTCAAAAACTTATCACTTACAGTGTTCAAAAATAAATCATATCTTTATACTGAAGATTGTCTGGGATAATTTCCTTTTCCAACATAAAACTTATAGCCGGTACCAAATAGCCACTACTTTCTTAAAATATTTTTCTGGAGATGCATTGGTTAAATTAAATGATTTTTTTTGCATAATAAAATGTTCCCATAAATGATTAAACCAATGTGAGAATGTCGGGGGTGTGGGGGGGGTTCTATCCATTTAGAAGCTATAAGAATACGTGCTGCGGCAAGTAAAATAGCGATTAATTCTTTTTTTTTTCTTTTCTAGGTTGCAGCCATCTTTCTAGCAGAACCACCTCCAGAGAACAGGGTAAATCTACCGCAGTTATTCCCCTAATTTTCCCTAATATTTTTACCTAAAAGTCATTTATTGCCAGACTATGCCACCAACAGTGCATATAATCAGCTATACCTCCACATTGTTTTTTACACAAAGGACTGTACATTTTGTTTATAGGGTGCATTTTAGAAGGTGGCGTATACCAACGCATCAATAACTTTGCCATTTAGACATTAATCAAAATAATTTTTGAATTTCTACTATGTCCTTCCCATATAAGTTGCCAATCATCCTCCATCAAATCCAGATTTAAATCCATTTCCCATTGTTTTTGATATAATGTTTTTGCTTCTTCTTTGCTGATGTTGTTTATATATGATAGATGTTAAACCCTACTCTGCTCTGTTAATGTCATTGGAATTCTTTTGCTTTGTTGCTTCAAATCAAAATATAAATCTGAGTAGCAAATCCTAATTTATAAGCTGTCCTGGATCCTCCTGCTGCACTGCTGCTCCAGTATTCTGCAATATGCCCATTTCTGCTCCTAGGCCAAATATTCTGCATTTCTGTATTTGATTTCTGTTGTCTTGCATCTAAAATTCTGGACAGCAGTTTTCTATTGAGCTTCCTCTGTTTATTCAAATTTATATTTTAATGTTTTCTGTACTGTACTGTGAAAGGTGTTATTTCACATATTTTAAGGGATAAAACAATAAGTAAGCAAGACCTAAATATTTTTGATGGCCAGATGCTCCTTCATTTTGCATGCAGGATGCTTCCAACCCTTGTCAGTTTGACAAATGAACTTAGTTCTAAATGTGTCCCTTGTTTACTTTAACCACAGAGTGTTCCAGTATGCTAAACTGTGTGTTCCCTTTTCATGATGAAACCTAACAGGTCTACCATCAACAAGACTGCATATTTATTCCTTGAATATTCGTTGTATTGATGTTTACTACTTACAAAAAATGTTAAAACAATTGCCATAAACTAGGACATGACTACAGTAGCGTGTGCATCGCCACATGCATGAACATTCATGAATGTGCATGAAACCAACTTTAAATAGGACTCTAACTCAGATTTCATAAGGCTGCTTTAAGCTATCCAATAACAAGCTCCATCCTTTCATATTGTCTGATTTTCTGTTCTTGGTCCTGTTGCCAGACTCTTGGATCCAATTCTGTGTGAATTAATGCTGCAGAATATCAGTGGCACTTAAAAAAACATCATCACAGAACCCCTGTAGAGGCAAAGATTTATTAAACTCAAATAGTTGCATTGGGGGAGATCATCTGGGGATTTGGAATGGGATGCCACCAATATGTGGATGATAGCCAGTTTTACGTCTCCATAGCAGCTGAATCAGGTGAATCCTTGGAAGTCCTGAACAAATGTCTGAAGGAGGTAATGGTATGGACAAGAGCCAATTAGCTGATAGTCCAGGCAAGACTGAGGTACTGTTGGTCAGTGACAAAGCTGCTCATGGACTGATGAGTCGGCCAGTGCTGAAGTGCATTGAACTCCCTCCCCCCCCCCCCCCCCCCGAAAGGAGCAGGTTCATAAGTTTGAGTGCTGCTGGATCCTGGCTTACAGTTGGAAACTCAGACCTTTTCCATGGCATGTAGCTATGATGCTTACTCATGTCCGCTTTGTTAGGGCTTTTTGCCCAATATTAGAGAAATTCAGAGTTATGGATCTTGCTTCTGGAAAGAAGAGACTGCTTCCTGTAGTTTAAAATATTTATTACTAAAGGATAAAGGGAAAACGGGATTAGCTACAAATAAACAAAACATGCTTTCTAAGGAGCAGCATTGCTCCAGTCTACACTCTAAGACAGGGGTGGGCAAATTGCGGCCCGGGGACCACATGTGGCCCGCCACAGAGTTTTTTGCGGCCCGCCAAGACAGTCGGCCACGTGGTTTCTCAACAAGCAATCTCCTGATTTCAAAAAAAATTGTAGAAAAGTGTAATAGGGTACATTTGTTTCATTAAACTGATTCTAAAATTAAATGTGCTTGCAGCTATAGATGATATGAAATTAGCACAATAAATGAATTGAATAAAACTACCACTATTTTATTTATATTTATTGATTTTTATGATACAATTTATACCTTTTCCGAAATGCAAAGTTAACTAATGAATGCAATCATTTTAAAAGGTGCGGCCCTCTGCTAACCTCCGCTCCCACAAAGTGGCCCCTGAGCCAAAACAATTGCCCACCCCTGCTCTAAGACATTCTACAACAGAGTGAGACAGAATGGTGATTCTGTCCTTCTTCCTGATCTCCAGGACAAGTCACCTGTGGAACAACAACCAATTAGAAATACAATAGTCTAGTAGCTTCGCGGGCTTTACATCAATTGGTCAGCTCCCAGGTTTCTTCTGCAGGTCAAGCTGCAAAACACTGAGATACACAAGTTAACCCTATAATTGCTGGAAGTTAGGTTTTGGTCTAGGCACATATTTCTAACACGCTTCACTCTCTCAGAATGTTCTAAATAGATATAGATGAGAAAGCTTATCTTCTAATCATTCTAATCATTAAATCACAAACATCACCAACTGAACAATTTCCCTCCATTAAAATTATAATATAGTAAAGGAGAGGAGAGGTGATAAATGAAAAGGGGGGAAGGGAAGGGAGAAAGGGAGGGGGAGCAACAAGGAAAATGGAGGGGGGGACACAAAAAACCCCCAGTGTCTTAGCTTTGAAGGTACACTGATTCATCTAAGCCAGGTCTTCTGGAAAAACAACAACAACATTTTAATGTTGTTTTTCATTCTGAGAAATTTCACGAGTCCAAATAGGAAAATATATAACATAGGAAATTAAATAAATGTTGTCTTTTCAATAAACCAAGTGTCTGGCGAAACTGAGTTTTATTAATCCCCACTGTGTAATGTCACAGCCGAAACACTGAACACTTCAAACAAATGTCTTTCATCAAAGATAAAAAATATAAGAGTAAAAGTAAAAATGAAAACAAACAATTGTATATTCCGCAGAGTAAATAATATAAAAAGACTTAGCATTTTTGCTCTATTATTGAATTTGAGATTTTATTGGAAAGCAGCCAAGTGCTGCTGTACCAAAATAAAGTTCTGTAAAACTAGTTATATAAACAGGTTACATAAATATTTTGCTGAATAGGTGTAATTAAAGGTCAAAGTTTATCAGAAGCCTTGGTCCAAAAGCCATACATTTTTGAAGAAGGTCCCTCTTACCAGTATATATTGGAAGCTAAATGCTTCTGGAAGACTGCCAGTCTTTTCAGTTATGACTGCAGTTCTAAGAGTCCAAAAATATCCAAAATACCGCAGTTCTGGGAGTCCAAAAGATTACTGAATCCAGATTTGTTTAGAAAAGGAAGGAATATAAAGAAAAAGATTGCTTGGGGTTGGCTGACCTTATTTGCAAAAAGCCCTCCTTATCTCAGCTACCCTTGATATTTCGAGAACCCTGGTGGAAACCTGACTTATCAAGCCGCCCCCATGGGGGTCACCTTTCAGTTGGGTCTCCTCCATGGAGGAGGAGGTAAGATAGAGAAGTAAATTCCCGTCTTTCCTGGTGTTGTTTGCCCCACAGTGGGAAAGGATTGGAGCCTTTGAAAGTTCTACTTTTCAGGTTGCCATGTTCCCAGGCCAAAGGTTTGGCAAAACTTTATCCACCTTCTATTCACTCAGCTCTGCAACTGAGTCTCTTATTAGTCCTCTCAAAGCTCATTTCCAAACCATTTGAAGAAGAGTTGGTTTTATACCCTGCCCTTCACTACCCAAAGGAGTCCCAGAGAGGCTTATACTTACCTTACCTTCCTCTCTCCACAACAGACACTCCATGAAGTAGGTGGGGATGAGAGAGCTCTGAGAGAGTTGGCTTCATGTGGAAGAGTCAGGAATCAAACCCGGTTCTTCAGATTAGAGTCCGCCGCTCTTAACTACTACACCAAACTGGCTCCTGTTTTCTGCAACTCCAGTCAGTCAAGACTGCCCTCTGATAGCTGTCACCTTAGCCAGGAGAGTGAGTGAGATTCAAGCCCTCAGATCAGTCCCTCTTTTCGTCAAATTCCATAAAAAGAAGGTTGTATTTTGTTGCATCCTTCCTTTTCTTCCAAAGGTAGTTTCCTCCTACCTCATCAACCAAGACATTGTATTTCCCATATTTTTTCCCCATACCAAAGATTGATAAAGAAAAGGCATTACAGACGGTGTCCTGACTAGTGGTTGTCTGCATGATCTGCCACCAAAGGTCAAGTGTATAGAGTCAAGTTTTCCCAGTTTTGATATCTGAAACTGTAAGAATTTCAAAGAACTTCTTTAAGATTAGAGATCCTTCTATCCTGCTGTTGAGTTTCTCTTTAGAGAGCCTGGTTTGGTCCGTTGCATGTGTCACTTAAAGGAAAATCAAAGCCTGCTGACAAGGCAGGTCATCCTACCTCCCAGGTTGATAGCTGAGATGAGTATTTCACCTGGGATTGTGTCACCAAGGGATGAAGAATTGTTTTTCCACATATGAGTAATGAGAAACCATTTGGCTTTTGGAGACGTCTAGTAAGCAGCAGCTTTGCAGAGCGGTAAGGATGTGTAGTTGATTTTAGAAGACAGATACTGCTTCAAGACTAATACCATATGTCTGTGTGCCTGTTTACTTACCATACCAGTATATGTGGGGAAAAAACCAAATATTATAATAATAATAATGATGATGATGATAATAATTATAGATTGGATTTATACCCCGCCCTTCCACTACCCAAGGAAGTCTCAGAGCGGCTTACAAACTCCTTTCTGTTCCCCTCCCCACAACAGACACCCTGGGAGGTGGCTGGGGCTGAGAGAGCTCTGACAGAAACTGCTCTTTTTCAAGGACAGTTGTGCCAGAACTACGGCTTGCCCAAGGTCATCCAGCAGGTGCAAGTGGAGGAGTGGGGAATCAAACCCGGTTCTCCCAGATTAGAGTCCACACACTTAACCACTACACCAAACTGGCTCTTCTCTTGCTGTTCCCCCACAAAGAAGCTGGCTCAGAAGTTATTTATCTTAATGATCTGAGGAGCAATTTTTGAGGGTGGGAAAAGTAGTAGACTTTTCAGATGAAATGTGCCTGCACAGATATTCCAAGGACATATACTTTACTAATCTATATCTTTAAAACATTCAATGTCATCTGAGAGAAACCTAGCATTAGCTTTATTTAAAGATCAAACTAATTTTACTTTCTCATTCTCAAATCCATTCAGAGTACAGATGTTTGGAATTCAGTCATGCATACAAAAATTATAGAAGCTATTTGTGGAGCTATCCAAGGATTAATATTTATAGGCCCTGATCCTTTTTGTGTGAGTCCAGCTATCTCCCAATACTTCGGACAGAAAGAATCAATCCTTTTTTATTTGCTAGGGAAATGTAAATATAATTAAAGTGGGTAAGTTTCAGAAGGCAGAGATCTTGTCCAAAAAAACTTTGAAACATCCTAAAACAGCTTAAAGTTCTGGTATTACTTGGCACGTTCTCTGACTTTGTATTAACTATCAAGGATTAAGGCATTTTCAACTGCAAGCCTATTGCAAGTTCCACACAATTCATCAAAGTAGTTTCTGCAAAGGTTCACTTGTCACCACCTTACCTCTTTTCAATGAAAACATTATACTCTTTCATGTCTTTCTTCAAATGTTGTAGCACATGTATGTTCTGCTACCTGAGTGGCCTCCATATAGAAAAACCATACCATAAGCAGTGCTCATAAGATTTTTCACTCTCATTAGCCCATTATATATGGACACCTTACTGCAGATTTTCAGAGCAGTATGCCTTTAATCTTGATTTTGGATACTGTGCCCACCTTATGCACTGTTCTTTTTCCTCTGGTGTATTTATTCTACAGCTAAAAAATTTTTAAAAAACACTTTCCTAAATTAGGATTGACTGTCACTAGTGACATCGGGTAGTGTTGTCCAATTTTTTTAAATTATGCAATTGCCCTATCGCAGCTGTGCAGTAGTGTCCAGCAAGCACCTTCCATTTAAATTCTAGTGGTTTAGGTTTTGCACATGCATTTTAGCATTAGTTCCTTGAATGAAAGGAATGCAGGCAAAGGGGGAACCTACTGTTGAAACTGATCAGATATTTCCTGAAACTGACAAGCAGCTGCAAAGCGCCAAGCACTAGGAGATTCTCTGTTGTGTTATCAGCCACTGTGAAAAATGGGAGTCACACAGTCTCAAAATATGGGGGAACATGAAGAGTGTACAGAATGCATGGCAGAACCCACTGACACTGGCATTGCAAGCTGTGATAGTTGGCAGTGTGTGTGTGTGTGCCTGTGCAAAGTCGGCTGCAATTCTACCATGCGTTGCACATGGCTGCAATTTGAATGGTGGAGCAGTCTTCTGGCTGAAGTTCTGGAGAGGTTTTTAGCATTGTGCCACTAAATTTTAAAAAATGGGGGACTATTTTTGCCGATGCCCTAGTGCAGCTGCATAGTAATGCTAATTTCCTGTCCTTCCTTGCAAATTTGCATGGTTTTCTCTTTGTGATTCTCTAATTTGATCCTGCACACTGGTTGTGATCTTGGCAGTTTTTTAAAACCTGTCCTGTGTGGATTGCAGTCTTCTTCCAAATGGATTGGCCCCAAGTGATTCTTAAGTTTGGCAGTTCGTAGAAAATCCATGTGGCTCAGCCACCATTTTAATGTTAGGCTTCCAGAGACTCCCCTGGAAGATTCCCCCCCTCCCAAACTTTGTTCACTAAAGCAGTAAAGGGAAAAATGTTTTCAGAGCTTTAGACTTCCAATCCTAGTGTCTCTCTCTTTACCTCTCATGTCAATTTAATTCTGTGCTGATGATTCCCCCCCCCCTTATTTTGTTTGCATGCAGCACTGAAATCCTTTTTTTAAAAAATGCACTTGGGATGCTGCCGTTATCCTCCTCTCCAATCCCCCTTTCAAGTCAATACCAGCAGGGAATTATATCTTGTGCAGCTCCTTTCAAACTTTCTCCAGTCATTTAAAAAATTTTACTCAGCAATCTGAGATTAGCAATAGTCTCATATCACTAGACTCATGCCTCTTGTAAAAAAAATTAAAAAATTAAAAGAAGGGGAAAATGGAGTTTGTGCACTGATGAAAGGGGGAGGATGGACGAAGGTGCAGAGTGGGCAGAATAACCTCAGTGTGGGAGGAGTGTGACCTTCTAGGGGTAGCAAAAGGGCAGCGGGGAGGGGAATCTGTATGCTTTTGAATGATCTTTGGCTTAGAAACGAAACTGTCATGGGCCAGTCTGCTTTAACTGAAGAGCACTCAGCTGATGCTGATAACAGCCTCGTCAGCACCTCTGAGATGCAGCCAGCTGATGCTTCTAACAACCCTGAAACAGCAGAGGCAGATCCTAGTGAAGACAGCAGGCACCCCAGCCCCATGAACATTGGGAACATGGAAGAAACAACCCAAGATTGTGGGGAAACATCACAGGCTACCTCGCCTCCTCTGTCTCCAGAGCCAGGAGAGCGCAGGAGGAGGCGGGCATGCTTTGAGCTCCTTTAGAGGAGGCAGACCACACACGACTGCCAGATGAACACCTGGAACTAATGGACAGCGCTCTCGCAAACAATGAGACGCAGCTGTGAGCTGCTGATAAAGGACGGGGCTTCAGAGGAAGAAGGCATGGGAGAAACTTGTCATTCTTCTGGAGATGTGCCACCACACCACCCGGATCTGTTTCTGGCTGCTATCTCTGAACCTTTGGCTTTGACCCTGGACCTGCTTGAACTCTGTTTCTAGGACCCTCAGCTGGCTTCCCTTGTGCATGGCTCCTGGACTGAACTCTTGACTTACACTTCTGGTTAGTGATTCTGTTTCATCCCCTTGGTCTTGGCTGAGTCTGCTCTGATCCAGGACAGAAACAAGGGGAAAACTGGCATAAAACACTCTCAGAAATTCTGGGGAAACAGCAACCAGAGAGTTAACTGAGTGCTGAAGAGAGGAAAATCAATGCAGAACAACAAAGAAAACCCAACAGACATGCATAATTGGCCTAAGAGAAAATTGGTACAAAATGTTTTCCAGATTGTATATAACTCCAAAGGATATTGAAAAAGCACATAAAAATGACAAAGGAAAATGCTGGAAGTGTAAAGACATAGATGGAACCTTCTTTCTATATGTGGTGGACTTGTGAAAAAGCGAAAAAGATATTGAAAAGAAATACACCAAAAAATGCAGCATATATTAAAGTTTAAATTCCCAATGGAAGCCAAGACCATGCTATTAGTTGTTCTGCCTAACAAATTATCAAAAATTTTAATAGAACTATTCAGATATATAATGACAGTGACTAGAACTATTTACACAGTTAAACGGAAACTAGACATCTATCCACATTTAGAAGAATGGGAAAATAAACTTGCTGAATATGCAGTAATGGCAAAATTAATAACCTATTTGATAAGCAGATCTAGTACAAAATTTGAGGAAAGATGGAGTGTATATTATATGTCCTATGCTAGCAGGAGACAAACTCAAAGTAAGAAAACATATACAAATGTATGGTAATGAAATAGAAGTAGAATTAAAATCAGTTCCAGAATGAGCTAAGCCTTTATGGGAACCTTTCCTTGCAGCACTTCAGTTACTGTTGAATCAGCAGCAGGATGGGTGAAAAGGAAAGCTGAACCCTCCTGCCTAGTCTTGTACATGTTTTCCAGTTTGTAGGAAGTAGTTGGGACTGATGCTGGTCTGCCCCAAATATCCTTTGTGATATCCAGCATCTTTTGCATGCCTGGCAAGGCCATGGGACCCACAGCCTCTGACCTTAAAGATAGGATCAGCAGATAGGAGCAGGGCAAGTAACCTCTATCTCTAGGGATTTAGCCATCTGCACAAGCTGGTCAATGGATAGGCAAAGGTCTTCACTGAGAGAGACGGTGTCTCCTACAACCACTTCTGAAGGAGATGGTTCAGAAGCGCTATCTGAATCAGTCTCAGATCTGTGGTCACACTGGGCGCATGGCTGTAATGCTGGGCCTTGGTTGCCCACAGCCTCGTCTGGTTTACTTTGCATTGAAGATAGTGCTTGATGTTTGGATCCTGCTTCCGAGAGAGAATGAGGATGGTGAACACAATCAGAATGGTAAAAGTAACGATAGTATCGGAAAGGATAGAGGGAACCTTCATAACCATAATCATAGAGTGACAGGGAGATCCATAAGGGGAGCATTAGAACCACTGATGATGTTGCTAAAGATAATTTTGGTTCCTTCGCTGAATTGCCCTTATGTCTTTTTTCTGTTTAACTTTCATCTACTTGCCCATAGTTTAATATCATTGCTTTGTGTTTTTCACATGAAGGCTATAGTAATCCTTTGTACCCTTTTCTTCTCTGTTACTTCTGAAACCCTTTGAGAGACTTAAAAACTGCCAGCCTTATGTTCTTTTAATTGTCTTTTCTCTGTGGCAAGTAGACCCAGTTCTTTCAGCCTGTCTTGACCCAGTTTGCCTTTTGACACTCACCCCTCTTATGGCACTCCTCTTAAACCTTCCTGGTTTGTGTGCAGTTGTGTGCAGTTCTTTTCCTACAAATGCGGTCTAACAGAGGTTTCCTTCAGACTGGTTTGCTCTTGCTGAATTTGACAGAAAATGATTAAAATGGGGGGAAAGTAGAGTGTTACAAAAAGTGTCCCAGCTTGCACTATGCAGAAGAAACCAATTTCACACAGCTCTAGTTTTTTTATTTCAAATGGTTTTCTAGCTTTATATTGCTGTAGTAAATGGGTCATCTTGTGACTTTCAGCGTCCATTACATTTCATCACCATAAGGAAGAACAAAAGCTTGCAGACACAGTTCGTGTTCCAGAACATAAGGCTAGGTATGATACTAAGTTGTAGCAGCTGCTACCTTGATTGAAGATTAATTTCTTGCAATTAGAGTTTCCTTTTCCCCTTCAAGTTCTGGTTGAAAATAGTTCCACTAAAAAATCTGGGTATGGTCCACCAGAGAATTCCCCTGCAGAAGCTTCATGACAACAAATGGCAACTGTACAAGAACACGGCTGTCTTGGCAGAGACATTGGCAGTGCAATACTAAACATAGTTATGCTTTTCTAAGATCATTGACTGCAAAGGGGTTAGAAGGGTGCAACTTTGTTTAGGATTGCACTGTGAGTTGACACTCCAGATTAGGGCTAGAAACAGGCATTCTGCCCCAAATTGCAGTGCTTTCAATCAATGCTCCCTCTAAGCTGTGGAGTCTTTGGAGCAAAACTTCTACTTTGTGAGCTCCTGGCATTAAAGTTGTGAGCGAGCGATTTAACTACTGCATAAATTAGTTTGCTCTGGAGCCCTCCTCCCTGAGCGAAGACAAAAACGTGTGAGCTGGAGGCTAAAGAACTGTGAGCTAGCTCACACTGACTCAGCTTAGAGGGAACACTGCTTTCAATGTCTTTCTCCTTTCCTAATGGTGTAGTGAAGGAAAGAAACACCTTTCTCTGTGCCTGCTCCCCAGAATGTGATGGTGTCATATATATTTTACTATATCACAAATTTGTTTTTTTAATATTTTGATAACTGTATTTCAATATAATTGGTTTCCTTTGTAATCCTATGTATTTTACCTTATGCATTTAATAACATTATTCTGAGAAGGCGTCCATATGCTTCACCAGACTGCCAATGGGGCCCATGTTACAACAAAGGTTAAGAATGCCTGCTCTAAATCCTTTATATCTTTAGCAGGGTTCTGGTAATTGCTGCAGATCGTATTCCGATTGTATTCTGATTCAGTTGTCCAGAAGTTTTGAGGCAATTTTGTGTAATTTACCAAGCACTGTGTGGGTGCTCCCCCGCACCTTATTTATTCAGGGGAGTTGCTCAAGAGCAGTGCTGCAGAGTGGGTTTTATTGGATCAGAAGGTATCTGTGTTTTATTTAAAGTGGTTAATGTGTTCTGGGAACATCTTGTTCCAGGTTTTGTGTTATGGCTTCATCTATTCAGACCGTGTTTGTGTGTGTGTGTGTGTGTGTGTGTGTGTGTGTGTGTGTGTGTAAGAGAGCATGAGTGTGTGACCCATCTTGATAAACCTTGGATATATAAATCTGCAGAAATTAAGGCATACAGCTCTTGCCAGCTACTGGCACAAAACATACCCATCCTAGCTAACCTTCAAAGCAAACAATGTTCCCATAGGGAGAATTTATTAGCATGTCTATTTAGGTGATCTGACATCAGACAGGACAGTAAAGTGATTTACATGGAACAATCTATTACTACTGCTTTTAGGCAAAATGAGTTCATGGTGATTAATTACCTTACTGTAAGGAAGAAAGGTGCTTGAATACAGCAAGCCATTTAAATGTGCCCTGTATTTTTACATTCTCCCCACTTTTCCATTTTAATTAATTCAAGAAATAACCTATTTTGTTATAAGGTACGTGAAGGATGTTTTAACTTGGAGACAAGCTCATTTCCTAATTGAAGAAGTGTGGCCAGAGATAGAAGATGCGTAAAAAGAATGTTCAATGCCCTTTCAGATTCCAGATTACGTTTAGAAAACCTCTTGCACAAAGATTTTTTTCCTCTTCCATTCACCCCTCCTAGGATCTCTGGGGATTGAGAAAGAGCTGTCAAAAGAGGGTTGTCCACCACTGTTTTGGCACAATTGCTTATTAGCATGTACATATACCATATGTCATTGATATTGTATTTGTTAACAATGTTAGCTCTGAACCAGGAAGTTCTTGGTGTGCAATTCACCTCACACTTCAGTCCATCCGTAGACTCACCAGGTGTTCTTAAACTAATCCTGTTTCTTCTGTAATATTCCTGTTGGGGCTGTTGTACGTGAAGTGCCTTGATCACTTGAAACATGCTGTATGGAGATGACTACACGTGGGGACCCACAAGAAACTTGCAGGAATGGCTATCCCATTCTCTCCACCTTTGCTTCCTCCCCTCTCCCTCTACTTCTTTGTCTCTCACTTTCTTCCTCCCACCACCTGTTCTCTTACTCGCTATCTCTGCTTCATGCCTGTCACTTTCTTTCTCTTTCTGCCCCCCATTACTCTCCCAGCCATCCACCTGCTTCCTCCCCTATCCACAGCAGCAGTGGTGGTCTCAGCTCTCCAGGAATCACAACAGATCTCCTAACTATAGAGATCAGTTCCCTATAGGGTTGCCAGCTCCATATTGGGAAATTCTTGGAGATTTGGGGTTGAAGCCTTGGGAGGGTGAGGTTTGGGGAGGGAAGCAACTTCAGCAGGATATAATGCCATAGGCTCTATCTTCCAAAGCAGCCATTTTCTCCAGAGCAACTGAGCTCTGTCATCTGGCAATCAGTTTTAATTCCTGGTGATCTCTAGCCCCCGCCTGAGGACAGCAACACTAGTTCCTCTGGAGGAAATGGCTGCTTTGAAGGGTGGAGTCTATGGCATTATACCTACCTGAGGTCCCTCCCCTTATCAAACTCTGGCTTCCCCAGGCTTCATCCCCTCAAATCTCCAGGAATTTCCCGACCTTGAGCTGGCAAACCTATCTCCTTCCCACTCAACAGCCAACCTACCATTATCTGCCCCTCTGTCTTCAGCTTTCCATTGCCTCTGTCCCTGCAGCCTACAGTCTTTCTGTACAGTGGGGATCACAGCAGCTTACATTGTTCTCTCCTCCTTTTTAACTGTGCAACAACCCTGTGAGGTAGGTTAGGCTGAAAGCATGTGAATGGTCCAAAACAACCCAGTCACCTTCCACAGCAAGATGGGGATATGAACCTGGGTCTCACAGACCCTACTCTGAAGCTCTACCTGCTACATCACACTGGTTTTCATAGAGTGGCTGCTGTAGAACAGTAGCAGGCATCAAGACCTAGTTGAGTCATGCAAGTTGAGTAGTACCAAGTCCCCCAGAGGTTGCTGTCAGGCCTAGAATTGCCAATCTCCAGATGGGACTTGGAGATCCCTGAGAATTACAGCTGGAGAAAATGGCTGCTTTAGAGGGTGGACTTTGTGATGTTATACCATAAGGAGGCTTCTCCCCTCCCCAAATCCTGCACTCCTCAGACTTCACCTCAAAATCTCCAGGAATTTCCCAACCCTAGTCTAGCCTGGCCCTGATGAATCCTCCCTCAAAGACTAAAATAGGCCTGGAAAGGTCCCTGCCCCTCCCCTGCCTTTTTACTCATAAAAACGTCACCTGGAATACTGTGGTTGCCTAGCAACAGACTCTGAGGGAGTCAATTTTTTAAAGCTCCTTTTAACATTTTGGGTTTTTTAAAAAAACTCCCTGGTATTTTTTTTTCACATTTTCCTGCAAATTGGGGCCCTTTTGAATAGGGTTCCAATTCCCACGACGGAGGTGGGGGTTTACCCACTTTCATGACCCCTGATCCTCCAGCCCAGTCTGGCCAGTGGGGTGAACCCTGCCCCCCAAGAGCCTTGTGTGTGCCAACATGCCCAGTGTAATGATGTCACCTGGAGTTTTTCCTTAAATGATAGAGCGTCCTCTGCAACGTGCCCTGCACGATGATGTCACTTCTGGGTGACGTCATTGAGGTGTGCACCAAAGAATTCCAGGACCGGGACACCACCCCCCCCCCCCCCCGCTGGCAGCCAGGTAAGACCTGACAACCCTACTTTTCAGGTTTGTAGAAAGATCTGCCTTGCCCCTTCAAGGTTCAAGGATCTGTCCTGGGCCCTGTTCTGTTCAACACCTTTATCAATGATTTGGATGAAGGAATAGAAGGGATGCTTACTAAACTTTCAGATGATACTAAATTGAGAGGGGTAGCAAATATGGTAGAAGACAGGGTCCGGATACAGGATGATCTTGACAGGCTGGAAAACTGGGCTAAAACAAATAAAATGAATTTCAATAGGGATAAATGTAAAGTTCTGCATTTAGGCAGGAAAAACCAAATGCATAATTATAGGGTAGGGGAGACTTGTCTTGGCAGTCGTATGTGCGAAAAGGCTCTAGGGGGTCTTAGTAGACCATATACTGAACATGAGTCAGCAGTATGATGTGGTAGCTAAAAAGGCAAATGTGATTTTGGGCTGTATCAACAGAAGTATAGTGTTCAAAGTGATGGTATCACTTTATTCTGCTCTGGTGAGACCTCACCGAGATTATTGTGTTCAGTTTTTGGCACCACAATTTAAGAAGGATATAGACAAGCTGGAAGGTGTCCAGAGGAGGGCAACGAAGATGGTGAGGGGTCTGGAGAGCAAGTCCTATGAGGAACCGTTGAAAGAGCTATGTATAGCCTGGAGAGGAGATGACTGAGAGGTGATATGATCACCATCTTCAAGTACTTGAAGGGCTGTCATATAGAGGATGGTACAGAGTTGTTTCCTGTTGCCCCATAAGATCAGACCAGAACCAGCAGGTTGAGATTAAATCAGAAGTTTTTGGCTAAACATTAGGAAGAACTTCCTGACAGAGTGGTTCCTCAGTAGAACAGGCTTCCTCAGGAGGTTTTCAGACAGAGGCTAGATGGCCATCTGTCAGCAATGCTGATTCTGTGAACTTAGGCAGATCATGAGAGGGAAGGCAGAAAGGGTTGCCTCAGTGCTTAAGTTCTTGTGGCCCTTTCTTACATGCCCAGGGAAATGCTGATCACCACTTTGGGGTCAGGAAGCAATTTTTCTCCAGGCCAGTTTGGCTGCAGATCCTGAAGTTTTTTTTTTTGTCATCTTCTGGGCATGGAACAGCGGTCACTGGAGTGTGTGGAGGGGGAGGTATTTGTGAATTTCCTGCATTGTACAGGGGGTTAGACTAGATGACCCTGGAGGTCACTTCCAACTCTATGATTCTATGACTCCGTGATTCACAGCTCCAGTCACTGTATTTAAGTATCCAAAGATTTGGCTGGCTTTGCTATTAGAATGCAAAATTTCTGGTTTTTTAAAAGATTTAACTATTATGAGCCTTTTAATTCCACCCATTGTGTTGCCAGTATTTGTGATTTGTTTGATTCTTTTATTGTATTATTATTAGTAGATTTATCCATAATTATATGCTATTTATGCTAAGCAACTATGGTAAAATAATATTATAATTAGTTAATTTTAGTAGGAAAATTTGGCACAAGGAAAGAGAACCTGGCACAGAGTACAGACTTATTGGTTCAGCTTGCATATGGGAGAATCAAAATGAAACTAGGTATTTTTTCGTTGAACCACAGGGGAAATTTGAGAAATTTTATGTTTTAAGAACTAGTTTCTATTTTTGTGTTCATTTCCAGTATGTCATTGGAAAAGATATAGGGTGTAAAAGCACACCTACCCATGAAAGAAGAGGACATTTTTGCTATTTCCCTCCTTCCACTACAGAACCCCCCTGCCCCCCGTGCTGTTCCCGACAGTCTCAAGTCCCCAACAGTAGCGCTTCAGGAAGCTCAGTGAGTTGCTGCAGGAAGAGCAGGAGGGGAAATTCTATTCTATCAGTGAAGCTGCACTGATGGTATTTTGGGTCTAACCCACCATTTCTAGCAAAACCTATGTTAGTAATAAAATTGTGTTCCCACACATTCTGAGAATATGGATGATAGGCAAGCTGTATGCATTGTCTTGGAATTTATCTGCTTTCTGTAATGCACTGAAACAGCTTCTGCAGTGGCCCAAAGCAGAACAGAGACATGCTCTAGTTGGCCAGAAGTGCTCCCTTTGGTCATGTTTAATACTGATTGTATTGCAAGCTGGAGTTCAGCACATCATGTCTACAAGACCTCAGGGAGATGCATCTGTCTGGCAAAGGAAAGGTAAAGTCAAACTTATTGCTCTTGTCTTTTTACCTGTCTTTGGAAACACACAAATCGACAGGTAGGTTGACTTTATGTAGAGAACAGAATCAGTTTTTCAAGCGTGGACTCTGGAAGACGTAGAAGGCACCTAGATTCATAGGTTTGCCTCAACTAATATCATAAATATTAATGGTGAACTTGTAAAAGAGTGAGCAATTGGTTGATCTAAACATTATGCTCTCGACAGGAATCAGTATCCACAATAGCAAAACAGGTCAGGAGGGCTCTTACACTGGTCTAGTTTCAGAGGCCTGTATTTTGTTGTTGTTGTTTAAAGGGGTATTTGTTTTCATGTGTTCATTAACTGTTGACCTGGGGTTGGGGGACTCTCAAGACTGGTGGAAAGCATTACAGGACTCTTGGCCATTAATCGCAAAGACATTGGATAAAGCCAAGATGGATTATAAAAAACAAGCGGACAAAGGGAGGGCGCCTGGGTGGGATTTGCAACCTGGGAACTTGGTGTATTTGTCAACCAAAAACATCAAAGATCTTCAACTCAGTCGTAATCTGGGCTGGAAATATGTGGGGCTGTTTAAAGTGCTTCGAAAAATCAATGAGGTGACTGTTGAACTTGAACTGCCTAAGTCATTGAAATCCTTGCATCCTGTTTTCCATTTCACCTTACTGAAACGGGACCCTTACTGAAACGGGACCCTGGTCCAAATATCTGGTGGCTCCAGCAACCGATTCCTCCTCCTCTGATGCTGAATGGTGAACCTCACTACAAAACTGCACAAAGTTTAAATGGAGTTGCTTGTTTTATTTAGTGCATTGGAAAGATTTTGGGCCTGAGGATAATGAGTGTGTTGTTGTTGAACATGTTAATGCTCCTGCATTGCTTCATGCCTTCTACAAACTGTACCCACTAAAGCTTGGGGTGGGGTGGGAAGCTTTGGGGAGCAGAATGTCAGCTAATGCTGCCATATCCTGCCCAGGAGGTGGGATGCATCCCCCTGGTGACTTCAGGAGTGTGGAATGTAATATTATACTTCTCATGGCTGGCTTATGGCTCCCTATGCCGTTCTGACCTTAGAAGACTGCTGGTGCCTGCCTATGTATCATTTCTTTTGTCTGACTCTGGTTCTTCCAGCTTTTTCCTTGGGAACCTCAGGCCAGTATTTGAGCGCCTTTTATATAATTGTATGATTGGTTACAAGCCATCTCCAGACCCCTTTTGAATTCTGTATAACTATCCTACTTGGGGGTCGTGCCAGCCATTACTAACACAGGATGTGTAGATGACCACAACAGACCTTTCTCAATAAAGACTTCCTTTAAGGACACTTTTTGCGGATTAACTCTGTAGGCCTCTCACACTATCCCTATGTGGCTTGGCTAATATGGAGCAGCTTCCCTGGAAGGGGGCTGGGCACAGGTCCAACTTCACAGGGCTGGCCAGAATGCACTGCTGCCGAGACTTTCACATATCACAATGCATCTGTGGGGTTCCACCCCCCCCCCCAGGCAGCCATCCAACAGAAGCACAGGATAACATAGCCACCAGCTGTACCACATTGCAGTCAACCAGGACAGCCAACAGTATAGGAACCAGAGGAGTCAACAGGCCTGTACTGATGCTTGGTGTGTGGCTACCACTGCCCAAGAAACGCCCTGATCCTGTGTGATACTGCAGTGACATGTTCCTAGCCTGCTACATTTGTCCCTATCACAGGCATGCAACACTAGGTACAACTCGTTCAGACAGCCTGAGATGAGTCATTACCTGATCCTGTAGCACGAGAACTGGAGCAGGCTTAGATGGCTATAAAGCCCTGTAACAAGGATAGGTCCCAGTTGCCTCCCTTCAAATTATTTTCGGTATGTTAATGTTATGGCTTTTTATGTCCTTTTGAACATTCCAATAACACAGATTTAACATTAATCAAATAATAACTTGCAGATAGTATGAACTTGTAAACACGAGATGTGATCATCACTTCAAGGAATATTAGATTCTTTCAGCTGCAGGACATTTCTATGGCAACAAAGTTTTGCTAAATGACATCTTTCACTTTTGAAATCAGTTTGTTCTACCCAGGGGTTTTTTTGGTAGAAAAGCCCAGCAGGAACTCGTTAGCATAGTAGGCTACACCCAACAGCAGAAACTAATTAGCATATTAGGCCACACCACTGACAGCACAGCTTATTAACCTATTAGGCCACACCCCCATGTTACCAGAAGAGTGGTCGTCCAGCCACACCCACCTTTTGCTTCTTATTCTGTTTACCTTGTTTTTTTGTAGCAGGAATTAATTTGCATGATAGGCCACATACCCCTAATGTAGCCAGTCCTAATGAGTTTCTGCTGTTGGGTGTGGCCTATTATGCTAATGAGTTCCTGCTGGGTGTGGTCACCTCAGGAGCCAGCTGGAACTCCGTTCCTGTGCGTTCCTGCCCCCAAATAGCCCTGGTTCTACCTCAGCCATGATCTTTTACAAGGGTACTTGCCATGAGGGCAATGCAAAAAAACCCCTCAAGTTGGTACAAAAGGCATTTTACAAAGGGCTGCATGGTAGATAAAATGGCCGAAACGCCAAGCTATCACTGTAATAAAAACACAACGATTCTGGTAAGTTTGTGAAACAACCATGAACCAGAAAATGTCTCATTCTAAGTGGCCTTGAGGTGATTAAAGCACTGTTATCAAGGCTGGGGATAATCAATTACTGTAAGGTCAAAATTCTCAAACACAAAAGACTCACCATCTGTAATTAAGGCTCTTCTCATGGACAGAACCAGACAAATTGATGTAACAAAGAATGGTGGTAGACTTTAAGGGAAAATCCTCCAAGCAAACAAAGGACAAAAAAGCTTACAGAGCTATTTTATTGGATCTGGTCTTGGGTGGAGGAAGAGAACGGCCCTGCCACTCTGTACAGGGTGGATAAGGGCAGCATTGTGCTGAACAAATCTAGATACATTCAAAAACATTTTCAGAAGGATTTGTACCATTGGCACCTCAGAAAGCCTTGGCTGGTTATTCCTTGCACCTGACCATCTGGAAATAGCAAAGTGTGGCTTTCTTCAGTGCAATAGGACATCGGCTTGCAAAAAGAACTATCAAATTTGACTTATATAATGATTCATTATCTCTCGCCTCCACATAATTCTAGTTTTTTTTTCTAAGTTTCTGCATGCCAGTGAAAACAACTGAACTCTGTTTCTCCTAATTCCTTTCACAGTGCCTGTTTTATTCCCCACATCCATAATGGTTTAGGTGAGTATGCCCTTCATCAGGCTTTACAATTGCATTGCTTGGCAGGTATCCTTTGTCCAAATTTCCAATTATCTAATGAAAATTCCTAGACAATCGCTTATTGCATTTCAAATTTATGTGGTCATTTCTTGGCTTCAAAGATCCTTTCTATGAATAGAAGGCCTAAGGGTGTCAACTGGAACCGTATTGAGGTTTCAGAACCTGCAACACAGACTATTTTACAAAAAGATTATCATTGAAAGAAACAAACTTGTGGAGCCTGCAATAATGCCTTTATGGCACCATGTTTACTATTAATCTAATACCAAGTGGTAGTCACTGAAGTGGTGTCAGCCATCTACCAGTTTCCCAGTCTATATCGTTTTGTACACTGTCTTTCTAGAGAGGCAATTGCAGTGGCTTGGAAAACCAAGCCCTGTTGCATATGCATTCTTCTTCCTCCCTTGGCTCTGTGTATTGTACAACTATCTGCCCCAAGGGTTGTCAAATCCCAAGGATGAGCAGCTACAAGTCCCTGTGCATGCATTTCACAGGAAGAGGAGCCTGCAGGGAGCAATGGCCTGCAATGTCTTCACTTGCTTTGATTCCCAGAGCCTCCCCAGCATTGGTCACAATGTCAGCTTTAAGACTCTGGATGTCAAAGTGCAAGGGTTCCATGAGGTAGCAGAGACATGCTTGTCAATATTTTGACAGCTAAGCCTAACAAGGACATCCCACACATTAACAATCAAGTCATACAAGCCCTTTTTCATGAAATGTAGACTTTTTATGCATGGGCATACAATTCACGTGCCAAACATCTGTCTAGAACTCATTAAATGAGGATGTTCTTAATATGTTATAAGTGTGCATGGAAAGAAACAAGGTAACTGCTTTCTTGTCATCTGCCATCTTGCTGAGGACAGAGTGAAAGGGTCTCTGTGTCTGCACAAAGTAAAACACTGTGAAGTTGCACCTAACCATATAGTTCATGTGGCTTCTCACCCACACTGTGTAGCAGTACCTTACAAAAATTCACTTGTATTATACCGTCGGGTAAAAAAAGGATTGTTAGATTATTTATATACTTAATGTTTATACAGTAACACTCCACAAACCTTGCTTACACAGATGCTTTGGTCTGTATTTGCTTCTAAATGGGAGTGCTTTTCTCTGATCATCCACTTTCCCTCTGCTTTGACATAATCTTTTCTGAAAAAACACAGACCGATTGCATTCGCAGACCACCTGGGCATGAAGGTGCACATTTTTTAAGGTCCCATCCATATCAGCACCAGTTTCCTTCCATCAGCCCCTCAAGCCAGTGTTATTTCCCCAACTTTAGTTTGAATACAGCTACCAAAGCTGTTATTAGGTCCATTAGTGTTGGACTATTCATTATGACACTAGCAGCTAACTGCTCTCTGATCTAAGTCTTTAAACTACAATCCTCTACTGAAGTGAAAAGGGAAAGTCTGTTTACTTACTGCGAAGTTCCCTTCTCAGTGAGTCCTAGGGTGAGGCAGTCATGACTCATGGATCAAAGTTCCCCCTAGAGGTAGGCAGGGTCATCAACCTTTTACTGACTCCTAGTGGAAAGGGCTTTTCACACAATGCCCGGATCATTTCGGAAGCTGTACTACTCCCATCACTAAAACTTATTAACTTATAAATGCCAACAATCAAAGATTAAACTGAAAACAGAAAGAACAGGAGAGACGGTGAAAGGCCATGCCTCAAAATTCTCCCACCAGGACGCCTGTAGGAAGGGACTTGCTACCGCATTCTAGGGCCACTGAGAAGGGAATTTCCTTATAGCCCTGGTTCTACGATATGGTAACTCAGGACTCTCTTAATGTCCAGGCAGTGCCACTCCCTTTCCAGTGGATGCTTGGGATTAGGGCAAAATGATGGCAAAACTGTTTCCTGAGACCTCAGGAATTCAAAATATTGAATTCGCCTTACATATGAAAGCCGGGTCTGTCCTTAACAGCACATTGTCATTGTGGAAGACAAAGTGCTACTGGCGGATTCAGAACAGCAGCTTTTCTAAGGAACCTCTTAGCTTGAGAATGGGAGAAGAAACCTCACCCCTTTTATTCCCACTACAGTGGAGATGGCTGCCACCTGATGTTTAAGGGTGGTAGAGTTCAGGCCCTTAACCAGCCTCAGTTGAAAAGATCCCAAACATCTCCTGTTTTGGCCCCAAGAGGGACTAGATTCCTGTCCTCACACCAGGAGTGGAAGACTTGCCAGATAGGTCATCAAGGGGGTGATTATCTGAGCTGAGTAGCCTACTTCCTTGAATTACTGCGGCTTAGCCTCCAGGCTGTCAGCTTTAACATGTCTGGACAAGGATGGAGCCCTGAGAGAAAAGGTTAGTCCTGTTGGAGATTGGCCAAGGGGGTCTGAAGGACCACCTCACTAGGTCCTGGAACCACACCTGCTGAGGCCAGAAAGGAACTATGAGAACTATTTCGGCTTTGAGGTCTCCAACTCTCTCCTTGTGGATAAGTTTTACTGGAGGAAAGGTGTACAGGACTTGGTCCAGCCACTGGTAGTTCAGAGCATCCACTCTGGTGGCTTGAGTACATTTGGACCTGGAGACAAACCTGGGGATCTGGCAGTTTCTGGGTGATGTGAACAGATCCACCTGAGCCTTTCTCAACCTTTGGCAAACAGTGAGGAACACCTTTAGGTTCAGCTTCTACTCTGACTGATCTAGCTTTCTTCAACTTAACCAGGCAGCCACCGTATTGTCTGTCCTGACCACGTGTCCCAATTTAGAAGCTGAGTTGCCTCTGAATTTGGAGTTTTTAACTTTTGCCATCATGTTGTCTGTGTGGATTACCACATGCTTCTCTTCCAGCAATTACTGAAACACCCAGAGACTGAGAAAAATCACTCAGAGTTCTAGGCCATTAAAGCTCCATTTCACCAGTGTCAGAGACCACATTCCCTGAGGCACCCTATCAATAGAGTGGGTTCAACCCAGGAGACTGGCATCAGCTGTGACCAGGGTTCTGAGAGATTCCCTCAGTGGAGATCCCTGCTGGAGCCTTTCTGGTGATATCCACCACTGAAGATGCTGTATCTGGCCGGGAAGGGGAACAGAAAGCTGAAGACATTGCATAATCTTCTGGAAAGGCAACTGAATCTGCTGCAGGAGATGTGCATGGAACCAGGCACATGGAATAATATCCTGGCAGGACACTAGCATGCCCAAGATGCTTGCCAAAGTTGAGAGGGACTCTTGACCTTTCTGCATCACTTTCTGCATTGGCTCCCTGATCTTCAGTTGGCGCTCCTGGAACCAAAAGACCATGGTCCAGGAAAGTGTCCAATGCCACTTCCAGTTGGAGAGTCCACTGTGCTGGAACAAGTTAGCTCTTCTCCTGGTTGACCACAATGTCATGGGCCTGAAGGTACGAAATGGTCCAGTGCACATCCACTAATGTCTGCAGAAAGGAAGGGAACCTAATGAGGATGTGGTCCAGCTAAAGGAAGACTGAGACTCCCTGTGTATGCAGATGTATGACCAGGGAAACCAGCCATTCTTGAATACCAGGGAGGCCAACATCAGCCCAAGGGGAGGGCCCAGTGTTAGAAATGGAGACCTGTGTAAACAAAGTGCAGGAAGCACCAATGAGCCTGCAGTATTGGGATGTGCAAGTAAGCCTTCAACAGGTCCACTAAAGCAAGGAAGTCTCTTTTGTGGCTAGCTATTGTTATCAACCTCAAGGTCTCCATCTGGAACTTCCTTTGTTCCATTTGTTCAACCATTCCAGGTCAAAAAATGCCCTCACATCTGTTTTTTCTTGGGGACTAAGAACATACTGGCAAGACACTAGCATGCCCAGGAGACTTGCCAAAGTCGAGACAGACTGTTAAGTTTTCTGCATCACTTCCTTATTAGCCTCTAATCTTCAGTTGGCATTCTGGAACAGGAAGACCATGACCAGGGAAGTGTTCAATACCATGACCAGGTAGAGGAATCAACTGTGCTGAAACAAGTTAGCTCTTCTCCTGGATGACCACAAGGCCATGGGTCTGAAGGCAGGAAACGGTCCAGTCTACATCTGCTTATACCTGGGGGAAAGAGGCAGAAATTTGGGTTCTAGGGAATACCCCCTGGAGATTGTGTCTAGCATCCTCTGGTCTCAAGTGGAGTGTTTCCAGATATGTATGAAGCATAGCAGGTGGGCTCTGATGCTGATGGGAGTCTCTGTTTGGCATCAGGCTGAGAAGCATTTCTTTCCTCCTTGTCTGGCATTAGAAGAAGGCTTGCTAGAGTCTGCTGAGGGTTTGGCTCGCTGCTATTTTCCATTAGCCCGGAAGATCTAAAGCTAGAATTCTTAGGTTTGCCCTCTCTCCTGTTGTTTTGCAATGCCATTTCCTGGTCTTTATCCTCCACTAGATATTTATCCATGGCATCCCCAAAGAGGTCAGCTTCCCAATTGTGCTGCCCGGTGTTGTGGCATGCTGTGACACTAGAAGCCATAGCTCTGGCCGAAAGCTAGACAGCATCTAGAGATGCATCTGCTGAGAAGGCTATTGTCAGGGCAGTTTTCTTTATGTCATCCTTGAACTCCTTCAGAATGTCTTTTGTCAGTGGAGGAAAAGTCAGAAGCCCAAAGACAGATGGTTCTAGCAAACAATGAGTCCACTGAGGAAGCCTGCAGAGTTGCCTCTAAGTTCTAGCAGAGGGCCAGATTGCTCCTCTTATAGCAGGGATCCCTGGAAAGCCTGTTGGAATCTGCTGAGACGACAGTGTTGGAAGTCAGGTCTACCACCAGAGCATTAATCATGGGTTTGAATAGTTCCACCTCCACTGGAGCCATGGAATAGTGCTGTGAAATAATTTTACTTTTGGCCTTGAAGGGACATCCAATTTTGTCTTGACAATGTTGATGAAAATCAAAGGGAAGGGAAGGCCACAAGAAGGAGTTTCTGCATGTGGGAAGGCTGTAGCCAGCTCTTGGTTTTTTTTTCCTCTGTGGATCTGGAGGACACAGAGAACCTTAGGCAGCAATTCTGGAAAGACCTCCTGAAGAAAAAGAGAGTCTACATGGTGGTAATCAGCAGTGCTTCTTCCTCCAAGAGTTCTCCCTCTTCTTTGGTTGAGGAGGAATCTGACTGGTCCAAGACTGGATCCAACAAATGACTACGTTCTCTTCAGTGTGTGTCGGGAAAGGATCTCCACTGCCATAACCTAGAGCTCTTGGTGGAGGAAGGACTACTACATTAGGAAATTTGCTTCTTCTCTCTGCTTTCTTTAGCAGAACAGATGCTGCTTTAGCATCTAGGACTGTGCTTGTATTTGGCTTCATAACACTGAGCTTCAGCTACTGTGGCACTGACAGAACAGCTGATTTCCTTCTGCATTTTCCCCTTGATCCAAGCCAAGAGATTTGCTTGTGCATTTTCACTTGAGAGACTGGGCCCTGAAAAGACTGCTGGCCTAACCTGGCTACAGGGCAAGTGATCCTGTTGATTAGAAGGGTAGGGTAGGGACTGAACTGGAAAGAGGGAGGACTGAACTGGAAAGAGGGAGGCCCACCCGCCTTCTGTTGTGCACTAAAATCTGAAAGACATATGCGTACCATCCTCTTTTCCCCAACTTGTTCCTGGAGCATGTGGAGGGGGGGGGGGCATCCTCTTGGTCCCACGGGGTATAATGAGCATCCTATTGCTTACTGCTCTAGATGACTCTGCCGATTGAGGAGATGCTCAGCTGCATGATCCTGTGGAGCATCATGAGACCTCAAACCCCTGTGCTCAGCCAGACCATTCCTCCATCTGATCCCAAGGAACAGGTGCTTCAGCTACAGCCACCAATGCTCCTTCGCTGCCTCAAAGGGAGCAACAGGGGAAGCGCCTGGCTAAAGGATGGAGGCCCCCATGATGTTCCTGTCCTCCAGGGAGAGAACCTTGGAGTGAAGGTAAAAGTATGCCAGAAAAGCATCCCTAACCCTGCTCCCGCAGTGACAGAAAATTGAGTCCCTCAAGATAGGCAAAGAAAGAATGAGAAAACAAGAGGACTGTGGAGGGAAATGGAGTAACTGTGCTTTTTGAACACATTGAAATGACCACCTGTCTGCAAGCCAGACAGGGCCAAAACTGGGAACTGCGGGAGAAGTCCTCCCACCAGGGGGCAGTAAAAGACTGACAATCCTGCCTGCCTCCAAGGGGCGCTTCTACCCATGAGTCATGCATCGCTATTGTAGGCAACACCTGGAAGCAATATACACTGAGATAGCCAGTGTTACAGGCACAGAAAGAATATTTTAAAACTTGCCAACAAATTATTGAGTTTCTATTCTGTTTTCAATGCAAATCCACATCCATTTTTCAAGTACTACATAAATGAAATCCCTACTAAATTTACAGAAGTTACAAGCTTTTCATTCTTATGTGAGAGGATTCATATGCCCAAATGTTTTGGCTCCACATAGGAAGCAAAGTATCCAAGTTCCCACCATAGCCAGCTGGTACCTGGATATGTGTAGAAGAGAACAGCCCAATCACTTTATTGGAGTGCAACATCAAACCCATCAAAATTAATATTTCTGGGGAGTGGAGACTCTCCAGCTTCTCTTTTTTCTTGACCCGATGCCACACAAACTAGGTTAGAAGAAGCCTTAAAATCAGATAAGAAACCTTCAAACTTATTCAATTATATTTGTGTACAACATTTTGTATGCAAGTATCAATGAAAAATCAACTGACATATTTCTCTAGGTACAAAACACGTAGTAATCAAACATTCCATATTTTAATTATTATGCATGAATAGTTGTTAGTCATTAGGAAGTGCCAGAAGGTAGCAACTCCCAGTGGAGTTATCTTTAATTATTAATTGTATCATAAACTCCTTTGTCAAGAAATGCTGCTTCTGTTGGTTCTTCTGCAGAAATTACCCAGATGTTAATGGAGAGCTTAGAAAGATGAATTCATCAGTCCACATTTTGGCTGAGGTAAAACCAGGTGCATTTATTTCATCGGCATTTTAGAATTAGTAAGCATAAAATTAAATATGTTGACTGTAATAAATTCAGTCATACAAGTGCAAGTCTCCAGCTATAATGAATTTATGGCAGATTTTTAAAAAAGGTACCAGTAAATCATAGAGGGAGCATGTCCATTTGACCTTTATTGAAGTATACAGGAGGTTTTTCTTTAGAAATCAAATATGAGAATGGAGATATGGCCAAACGTAAAATCTATCAAATTCCGTGAAAACTGTCCGACTTTAAATAGTAGCTGTAAGAATGACCAATATATATTCTTTGTTACAACCGCCCTCACTCTACAAGTAAAAAAAAAATAATAAACATTCAGTAAACATTCTTTCCTAAGGTAGTTTCCCTTATATATCAGTGATTTATCCATTCTTGTATACATAACTTTTTTAAACATACCAATCAGTGGTTCTCACAATTGGAAAATAAAAGCACAAAAAAGTTTACACTCTTGTACAGGTAAATAAAAGATCATCTTGAATTAAACTGTATATCCTGAAGGGCATAGTATAGTTTCAATTTCATTACCTATTACATAATTAGCTTCTTAGATACAAATATTGACATATTTGGCTTGTGCTTCAAAGCCTTGTGTGTCTATTAAGTCCATGTCAATGCAGCTCATAATTTGAAGTCACTCGGGAGGTCTTTGCTGCTGCTTGGTTTGACTTGCTCGTGCAACAGAGTGTCCTCAGCACTGGTCATGGCACTGCATTTCTCAGCTGGGTCATCAGCATCTGGGTCCAGGCCCTCTGGGCAGGGCAGTTTCTGAAGTTCTTCCCGCAGTTGGGCTGTGTGACGCTGTACACACACAGGAGATAATGCACACATATGAGATGATGGTGAATTATCTTTTTCAACAATTTTTTTTTGGGGGGGGGGGGGGGACAGTCATATTCTGATCTTTGTACAGGCAAAATCAAACACATTTGCAATAACAGCTTTATGGTCTTCACCTGATGGTAACAGTGTGTTTGCTTTTCAACAATATCTCTGAGGACGAGAAGAAACTGCAGCCGGCAGGAACATTCTTAATTAAGGAAGTAATTCTGTACATATCACAAGGCAGGAGCCAGATTGGGGAAGAGTTGGCCATGCTGCACACAGGGGTAAATCCATACAAATTAGAGTATGTTTTATCCTATTGGATACCCTAAACCTTTCTGTGTTTTGCCTGTATTTCAGTGGCCTAAGATTAAGCTGATATTCTTGAGGAGGTGAGAATGGAAAAGGGGAGCTTGAAAGATTCCAATTTCATTTGATTTGCGCCTTATATTCTTCAGGGGAGCATCTTAAACCCTTTGAATTACAACTTGGACTCAAATTAAGTCTCATGGATCAGTTCATATATGTATATAACTCTCTCACTACAACTGAATGTCTGAAATTTCATAGCAAAATACTATGTGAAGTGACATGAAAGTTCTACTTGTGGTTTGATTTCTAAAAGATTGGTAAGAGCTCAGTTGCACATGAAAGTCACCATTTGATACTGAGTCAAAGAGATAAACTTCCACATGTGATCCCAGCTTTCTCTTAAAAATGCCAACAACATGATTTTTGACTGTTTCTTCCACTGTGCAAGTTGACGTGGAAGCATTCACAAGTGTTAAGACAGTTTAATGTGGTGTGCAGGGTCAAGCTAGAGGGCTGGTGGAGTTTTAAATGTTACACTTACAAGTACTGTTAACTGAGCAAGTTAAGAAATATAACTAGACTGACAACCAAGGGTAAAATAACACATTGTTACTGACATTACCACTGAAAGAGGCAGACTAGTCATCCTCCTCTTCCTCTCACCCTTGTAACATTTACTAAAGCATGTTGTATGTACTAGAAATGTGAAGGCTGGGAGGGGCAGACCAGAATCTCCCCCAACTTCCCCCCCCCCTCTAGATTTTCTAGTGGGAAAAATGGGAATTCGGAAGGGAAAAGGTAAATACTTTAGACATTTCACTTACATAAAAAAAATATCCATACTACACAGTCTGAGTAAGACTATAGAAGAAGAATTGGATTTATACCCCGCCCTTCACTTGGGAGTCTCAGAGTGGCTTACAATCTCCTTTCCCTTCTCCTCTCCACAACAGACTCCCTGTGAGGTAGGTGGGGCTGAGAGAGCTCTGAGAGAACTGCTGGCTCCATTTGAAGGAGTGGGGAACCAAACCCAGTTCTTCAGATTAGAGCCCACAGCTTTTAACCACTACACCAAACTGGCATTACAGCATTGGATAATGATAATTCCTGTGTATACAGCAAAATTTAAAAAAAAATTCCTCCAAAAAAACCCAAGTCTAGGGCAGAGCAAGGACCATCTAGAACATCCACAAGGCAGGAATAATGAGGTTATAGTTTTTGTTTACTATCTACTTTATAGTTTACTGTTCTGTCAAAAGCAGCACAAGAAAAAGCAAGTGAATATTGCAGTTTCCCTAGACCCAGCTTCAAAGTTTCTAGAAATTTTATATTGCTACACTTAATGCAATTGCATCTCAATGTACTGGCTGCTGTTTCTGGGGCAAGGAGACTGCCATACAGTGATGTCTTCATGTGTGTTTTGTAGTATTAAAAGTTCTTGGTGGTGGTGGAGAGGCAGGATTACAGCTTCTCCCAGTAACTATATACTGGCCTGACAACAGTGCATCGTAATATGTTCTGAGAACAATAACTGGCACAACTGTAGAGGAAGGCAAGTTTCTCAATTTAAAATGTTTGGGACCTTGAGGTTCAGCCTGTACTTTCAGCTTTTAAAACCTCCATTCATCACCACCTGCTTTAGGGTACATTTGTATTCCAGGGAAGCAAGGGATGCTCCCAGCTTGGCCCAGAGTCTCGCTTGAGGAGACAGCAACCCTGATTAAGGAATTAAAGCCCATGAAAGCCCCTGGGCAACATCTGGTCACATCTGAAGTCCTTCACTCTGATATTGGCTGGTGGGCCCAATTTCTGGCACCTATTTTCACAACTCAGCCAAAATGCCTAGGTCTTGGCACCAATCCATCATTGTACCGATCCATAAAAAAGGGGATCCATAAAAAAGGGGATAAACTCAACCGAGCCAACTATTGACTGATTAGCCTCTTGTCTGTCCTGGGGAAACTGTATGCTTCATACCTGTACCAGAAACTCGAACACTGGATCCAGTCAGAACATATTATCAGCATCGAGCAGGTTGGATTTATACACTGGATCAGTGTGCAATTCTTTATCATCTGGCAGAAAAATATATGACCTTAAGTGGTTCCCTGTGTGTTGCCTTTGCTGACCTATGGGCAACTTTTTACTTTGTACCAAGAAATCAGCTATGGACTAAATTGAGAACCACTTCTATTGATCGTAGACTGCTATGGTTAATTGAAAGATTATAGGGGTTCTCCCTATCATGTGTTCATTGTAGTAACCCTGGCCAGTTGTCAAGACCCTTCCCTCTGCAGAGAGGCGTCTGACAGGGATGTGTTCTGGCTCACTTACTGTTTAATCTATACATGAATAACTTGTGTGTAAAGTTAAAATCATCTGACCATCACTCTCCTACACTAGCTAATGTTGAAATCCCTGCATTGTTATATACTGATAATACTGTTTTCCTTTCACATACTCCTGTTGGCCTTTGGCAACTGTTGAAATCTTTTTCTCATTACTGTACTGGGGGAAAACTAGAAATTAACAACACCAGCCTCCAATTTATAACTGGGAAATTAATGAGCAAAAGCTAGAGCTAATCAAATAATTTCGATATTTGGGAATACTCTTTTGATAACCTTTCATGAAAACAACATATAGAGGAGGCCCAACAGTTAGCTACTCAAACGACCAATGCAATAACCTTTTTAAAAAATTCTAAAGGAGGTCAATATGGCACTTTCAGTGTATAACTCTAGGGTGGAGCCCAGTTGTTTCACTGTGCTCCAATTTGGATTCCTGCCTGCCATGATCAACTTGATACAATTTTTGTTGCTAGATTCCTATGAAGAATCACAGGAGCCCCATGCTGTGTGGCAGGAACTGTACTGAGAGCTGAATTAGGTGTGCATTCCCTAGAAGCAAGGGCTTTTGGATTTTGGCTCAAGTTAACCTTTGCCTCTTTGGGAACAGGCGGGCTCATTTACTGAGGATAGACGCCTTTAGAACTTGGTAGAAATTGGTAACCTTTCATTTGGATTGCCTAGGGATTTCCCCTAATGATAGCAATAGTTTTAGTTTAACCTCTGTTAGAAAGCTGATTTTGAGACATCTTTATGCCTTAGATGAGTCCAGTACTAGAGTCAGGGCTTGCACAGTTTGCTCTTCTCTTTATTTGGGATTGGCATGCTCAAAATATAGCCCAGTTTATCTTGATTATCTGATAGTTCCTAAATATAGACAAGCCTTTAAAATGGTCTGACTTAATTCCAATGGCAGAACTGTCAGGCCGCATTGAAAGGATTCCAAAAGCTAAAAGATTCTGTAGCTGTGAAACAGGAAGTCTTGGCACTTTGTTACACTGCTTATTGGTCTGCCAAAATGTTATGGGTATAGAAGCATGTTTGTTTCTTCCTTCCTAAAGGACCTGGCCAGTTCCTCTGCCCACTGTAAGCTCTGTGCAGCCGGAAACAATCACGATACTACTCTGGCTGGGGCTAAGTTCTTTTCTTATGTAATTAAATCTAACATAGTTAAAATCTGAATAATTTGATGTTTTAACTGTTATAGGTGTGCCCATTGTTATTATTATTAATGTTCTATTGTTGTTATGCTGAATTGTTAATGTTCAAGACCGAAGTCATAAGAGCAGAGAATTAAAGTAAAGTACATTTGTATCAGACATGCCACAGGTTTTACTGAAGACAATCCTATACTAAACAAGCAAACCCATCAAGGAACCTCACCTTTAGAGCTGCAGCATGATGAGACATAGTCCTGCCTACCCGTTTGTCACTGCTATACTGCTGTATGTCTGCTATCCACTCTTCACACTGAGCCATGATCTCTACTCTCTTCAAGTAGAAATGTTTATGGATAACCTGTGAGAACAAAGAACAGATGGGAGGGGGGGGGGGAAGGATCAATCTTAAGCAACTGTACAGCCTGTACTAACAAACCAACAGAAATCTCACTGTATTATTCTCCTGGTGCATGAATGATAAGCACAACACATGCCTTCCTTCCGCAGGCACCAGAGCCTGAATGGGAAATAATTCAATGTTTTTATTTTTACGGCACTGCATCCTTCTCCAAGAATTTACTCAGCAAATTATTTTAAATATCTTACTTTATCCTTCCTTTCCTTGTCTTAATCAAAACTTTACTCGATTACAGAATCCTTTCCATAACCTATGATGCAACCATAGGCCCAGGATCCTGAGATCTAGATTCCCTAAATACTAATTTAGATTGCCCTTTTGTAAACCTCATAAATTGCCCTAAAGGTGGACTAAGTTGTATGTTTTAAGCAACTACCTTCAGTATCTGAAACTATGCCTGAAGAGTTTAGGATACTCCAGTGTTTCTTTAGTAATGAGAAGATATGGAACCTCTGCATTTCTATGATCATATAATCAATCTCACACTTCAGTAACCATATGCTTTTATGTACCGCTGTTTGAAATCTAATAACATGATTTTATAATTAATATATTCTGACTGAATAAATGCTGACTAACTTCATAGAATCTAAATGTCTCCCACTGAAAATAAGCAGCTAAACTGTAGAAATAGTAGGGGTACACAACTGGCTCCCCCAAATTAAGCTAGTTGATTTCAAGCTATAAAATCAGCTGGCACCCCAGGGCATCTCTCTTGTGAGGGAGACTGAAAATATCACATTTGGTTGCAAGTAATGGTTAACTACATGAGGGGAAAACACCCCAATATCTTTGCTACAATTTCTTCTTTTATGTGGGATCCACTATTGTCATACACATCATAAAAGATTTAACAATCGCAATCCTCCCAAATTGTGTGAACAAATTGAGAGAACTGGCAAAGCATAATGTCTTTTCTGAGACCCGCCTTGAATTTGAGGAGTAAAATAAGCTATTGTGTAAGGAACCTTGAAAGGGCTGAATTGTCCTTGGGTAAAAACTCAAGTGATTGTCACTTTTAATTAAAAAAAATTATCACATGTAAATGGCATAATCCCCAGCACATCAAAAACAAATTCTCTGCACAGATTTGAATTGCATTAAAATTGTGGCGTTTTGCCAAAATTAAAAAAAGAAAAGAATCCTCACATCTAACAAATGCAAGAATAAACAATACCTGTGTATGACACAGGTTCTAGCTAAAACCACATTGCTACTACCATAGAGTTGCTTCCCCCCTTTTCTCTCAGAGCAAAATGCTGTAATCAACACACTGTTTTCTTCAACTATTCAAATATTTCGAAAGTTAGTAAAGAACTCAAACCTTTCCCTTCATACATGAGTGCAAACAATAGATCAGTCAAGCTCTTCAGTAGCACTTGTATCATATGAATAATCTCTCTCTGTACAGTATTATCTACAATGATTAAGAACTAAATAGTGTTTCAAAGTAATATATTTTTTTGTTTTTAGTAAAAAGCTCTAATAATGATCAGAATATTTGAGAACTGTAATTCTATATGACTTCATAGTAATAACCTTAAATCAAGGTAGCTAACCCACTCAACTTAAACTATACTAAAAATCTCATCTGACCAAGATAATTAAGCTGCTTCACATTCTCCCGGTGCATCTACCAGTTTTGATTACTGACTGGATAAACTGTTACGTTTAACCAGTAAATTTTATTATTTGAGGTAAAGCAGATGCTTATGACTGTATATACTGTTATGGGCCAGTGCACTTATTATCACCCAAGTTCAAAAGGAAGTAAATAACAAGGGAGTGGCAGTGAACACTAATTACTTCTTCAGCAAAAAAAACCAACTAAAATTTATGTAGTCCTCCCCCCGCCAGAAAAATCAAGACCTTTTAAATGTAATCTCTGAATACTAGTCTAGACCACTAATAAAAAAATTCAGACATGGGTGGACAGGCACAGATCTGTTTTTAGGACACTTACCTGGACTAGTGTATGGCACCTGCTTGACTTGGTATAACCTGAAGCATAATACTAGCCTATTAATAAAATGTATGGAGAACAGTTGCTGCAGCAGCAACTAACAAAGGCAGGTTTCTCAGTTTTCCATAACTGGTTTAAAAATAGGTAAAAATATGTGGGCAGCAATATGGCATCTTGGATCAAGATTTACAAAACAGGATATGTCCTGGATATGTCCACATCATTAAAATAAATTAATTCATCTTATTCTAATTTTCTCCTACTGAAAAACAACCTTAATTTTATTTATTTATTTGTTTGTTTAGATTTATATCCCGCCTAGTTAGGTATACCAACTCAAGGCAGCTTAACAACATAAAAACCAGCATTCATACATAAGTTAAAAATAAGTACATCAGTATAAAATTAACAGAATAAAACACAGAGATGGCGGCAATACAGAAAACCCATAGTTAGAGAGGCATTGCATAAACAACCAACAGCAGACCAGCAGCCTAAAGGTCACAGGCCAGGAAACTTCCACCAGCCGATTTCATAGGCTGGTGATACCACCAGCCATTTTTCCAGAGGCCATTTCCCCCAGTGGCGGACCCTAATCAAAGGCCTGGCAGAAGAGCTCCGCTTTGCAGGCCCTATGGAACTGCAAAAGGTCCCGCAGGGCCCTGATGTCCTCCGGGAGCTCATTCCACCAGTGAGGAGCTGCCACTGAGAAGGTCCTGGTGGTCATTAACCTGGCCTCCCTAGGGCCAGGGAGGGTCAGGCGATGTTGAGTGCCTGACCTCAGTGCTCGCTGGGGTATAATTTCTGACATGCACATCTTTGTAGTCAATTAGAAGCATAGAATTATCCAAGAAATTTTATGACAAATATCAGAGCCTCTGGCTTGGCTGCATTATTAGCCAATTTATAAGCAGCACTGAATATCATAGGGAAGAAAATACATCATAGTCAGATGACATCTTAATTAAAATGCTGAAATAAAGGAGAATGTAGATGAATTGCCAGTAGTTACATAAACTGTATTTTTCTTTTCCTTTCAGATTTTTGTAGCACTGTACATTTCTTTTTAGAAAGGCTTATCCCCTATGGATATCTACATTTCTAGGAAATAAATCTATACACTCATCACAATACAGATGTAACCAGTTTACACCTGATACAACACATTAGCCATGAAGCTGATCCTACTGTTACCTACATACCATTTGCCTCGCAATTCGGTGGTGAGGGGGTCAATGTACCTTCCCTGCATTGCTGACCCTGGGAAAGTTGATTCCCAGGCTTGCGGGACCCATGTGGGTCAGTGGGCTGCAGTGAGAAGCCTTTCCTGCTTCTTCCATTATCAGAGCTCTTCTCCCTCTCCTTACTGCAGTGCACAGACTCTGGTCCCTGAAGTCAGGGGATCGACTTTCCCAGGGCCAGAAATGGCTGCTATGAGGATTGGAAAGCTGGGAAAATCTGAGATTTATGCATAAACAGATTGCTGAATCCAACCCAATGAAACAACAATACTCTAAAAAGCAGAATGCTCCCATTTCCAAAGTGAAGTGCTTGAGGGCTACAGACTTCTACCTAAACGCTATAATGATGGATCAATTTTTCTGCTGAGTAGTCATAATATACCTTTGCTACCCTCAAGTTCAGTTTAAATCTGAATTGAATAGAAATTGCTCAGGATTCCTTTATCCTGAAAACTGCTGTACAAAACACAAACCTCTTTAAAACATGGTGAGGGATTTCTGATTTGTTCAAGCATAGCCCATTTGACTGTTGCTTGCCGTATATTTCCATCATATTCTCTGGAACTCTGTGTGCCACTAGGAGTTCCTCTCGAACGTTCGTATCCTGGCTCATTGAAATAGGGCTCTGCAACTAGTATGAGAGACTGCACAGACACCAACACCTGAAAAGAAAAGTAAGTCAGGAAGTTTGTAAATAATCAAATGAACTACATTACAAAGCACCCAAAGATATCATGACAGTAAAAAGCACCGATTCTCCCCTTAGTGCAGGTGCTGAACCAGTGGCAACGGCATGATACTGCATCCAAAAGTAACAGATCTTGGAATAGATCAAGATGGGTAGCCACATTAGTCTTTCTGTAGCAGTAGAAAAGAGTAAGAGTCCAGTAGCACCTTAAAGACTAACAAAATTTGTTGCAGGGCATGATCTTTTGTGAGTCACTATTACCTGAAGAGAGCAGTGACTCATGAAAGCTCATACCCTACCACAAATTTTATTAGTCTTTAAGGCGCTACTGGACTCTTACTCTTTTCTAGACCTTGGAATGTTATGGTTGTTAGGCAAGTTAAAGAGACATGTCAGAATTGCAAAGGACAGCATGTTTGTCAAAACGGTATAAAAATATGTCAACTCACACAACTACTGTACATGAGAAGTTTTGCTCCTGCCCTTTTCTGCAAGTACTATATGTGTGCTTGTGTGGTACAGCATTCAAGAGTCTAGCCTTTACAAAAGGTTTTTCTTTTTCTTTTAAAAGAACCCCTTTAAAATAGATATAATGTGGGCTAAATAGAAAGGAAGTGTTGCTTATCAACACATGCCACAGGCCTTGTCGAAGCAGCAATTTATTGTGGTTCAAAGTATAGGGAAAATACTACATCCTTTGAATTAGGAGAAGGAAGAAAAAACAATGGAACTGCAGGCAACAAATTATCAGCAATTGTGTACAGAAAAGGCCCTTTGCTCTAAGGGCAGAATTACGCCCTGCAAATGAAATCAAAATTTCAACAAATATCTAAACTGCAGCAGAAACTTCATTACTTTTCATTTTCTCGCTTGCCCTGACACCCTGAAGAGAAAATGTTGATAGTATTCGTAACTATATCCTCCATTTTCAAAGGGAGCCGGACTTCTCCTTGTATGCTGAACTGTGCCTGTGTTAGAAATTATCAGTTTCACTGAAGGCCCTCGAGTTCTAGTATTTTGGGAGAGGAAGAGAAATTTATCTCGGTCAGCTCTCTCCACCCTGTGCATAATTTTATAAATCTCTATCATACCCCCCAGTCATCTCTTTTCTAAACTGAAAAGTCCCAGACTCTTCATCCTTTCCTCATAGGGAAGATGCTCCAACCCCCTAATCATCTTGGTTGTCCTCCGTGGTACTTTTTCCAGCTCTGCAACATCCTTTTTGAGATACGGTGACCAGAACTGTACAGAGTATTCCAAATGAGCTGGCAACCCTATCTCCTTCCCACCCACCCGCCAGCCTACCTTTATCTGCCCCTCTAAGCTTTCCCTCTCCCCTCCCGCAGCAGCCTCAGCCTAGGAAAACCATGGCCCAGTTGTGTGGTGCCACAGTTCTCTGCCCCATTTTCTGCTTCTCAGCCATTCACCAACCTACATTTTATCTGCCTCCCATCTTCAGCTATAGCGCAATCCCTTTCCTAATAATCCCTAATGTAGAGATTGCCATTTTGAACAATGCAGCACACTGGCTGACACTTTCATTGAACTATCCACTATGACCTAATGATCTTTTCCCCAGTAGCCTATACTTGAAGTTGGGATTTTTTTGTTCCAATTTGCATCACCTTACACTTACCAACACTGAACTTCATTTGCCATATTGTCTCCCATTCACCCAGTTTGTGGAGGTCGTCTTGGAGCTCTTCAGTCGCCTTGGTTTTCACCATCCTGAATAATTTTGTGTCATCTGCAAACCTGGCCACTACACTACTCATCCGTAGTTCCAGATAATTTGTGAATAAATTAAATAGTATCGGCCCCAGTGCCAATCCTTGAGGGACCCCACTGTTTACTTCCCTTGATTGAGAGAACTGTCCATTGGTTCCTACTCTTTGCTTCCTGTCTTTTAACCAGTTTTTAATCCATAAGCGAACCCATCCTCTTATCCCATAACTGCAAAGTTTACTCAGGTGTCTTTGTTGAGGTACCTTGTCAAAAGCCTTTTGAAAGTCCAGGTATATAATATCTACTGAGTCACTGTTGTCTACATGCTTGTTCACTTTCTCAAAGAACTCCCAAAGGTTGGTGAGGCAGGACTTCCCTTTGCAGAAGCCATGATGATGTTCCTTCAGCAGGCTTTATCCCTCTCTGTGTTTAACAATTCTATCTTTGATTACAGTTTCTAATAATTTGCCTGGGGCATACATTAGGCTGACTGGCATGTAATTTCCTGGTTCTCCTCTGGATCCCTTTATAAAAACTGGTGTCACATTTGCTACTCTCCAGTATTCTGGTACAGAGGCTGAATTTAATGATAGGTTACATATACAGGTTAGTAAATCAACTGTATCACAACTGAGTTCCTTAAAAACTCTTGGGTGTATACCATCAAGACCTGGAGACTTATTAGTTTTTAATTTCTCCGGTAGGTCTAGAACTTCATCTCTGGTCACATCAGTTTGGCTCAGTTCTTCAGACTCCTTCCTGAAAATACGGTCTGTGGCATGGGTACATGCCCCACACTTTCCACCATGAACAGAGAAGCAAAAAAAGTCACTGAGCTTCTGTGCCATCTTCCCATCTTCCTTTAGCAATCTCTTTATTCCTTTGTCATCCAAAGGCCCCACTGCTTCTCTGGCTGGTTTCCTGCTCTGAATATATTTTTAAAAAATGTTTAGTGTTTGTCTTGATGCTTTTAGCAACCCCACTCCTCAAAATCTCTGTTTTCCATGCCTAACTATTGACATGCAATTTTTTTTGCCAGAGCTTGTGGTCCCTCCTGTTAAATTCATTGGGGCAGACCTTCCACTTAACTTTTTATAGCTTCCTTGACTTGCATTGTTAACTACGCAGGCCTTCTTTTAGACTTGGCAGTGCCTTTCCTAACCCGTGGAATGCATTCTATTTGGGCTTCGATTAATGTGGTTTTAAACAGCTTTCAAGCATCCTCTAGGGATTTGACTGTTTTGTGTTTCCCCTTCAGCTTCCTCTCCTTTTTGTAAACTTCCCTCTTTTGAAATCATTCCCCTCATTTTTGTAGTTCCCTCTTCTGAAACTAAACGTGACAGTTTTGGACTTCAGGTGTAACTTTCCATTGACCTGAATGCTGAACTCAATAGCATTGTGGTCACTGTTCCCAATTGGTGTAAGAACCTCTACATCTCTCACTAGGTCTTGAGACTCACTCAGAGCCAAGTCCAAGATCACCACCCCTCTGGTTGGCTCTGTGACTAACTGTTCCAGTACACAGTCATTTATGATGTTTAGGAATCTCTTTTCTACAGCATGACTCAAACACATGTTTACCCAGTTAATGTGAGGGTAACTGAAGTCTCCCAGTATAATAACATTATCTGCTTTAGTCCACTGCCTTATTTCCTTCTCCATCTCAAGATTAGCCTCAAGGGTTTGATCAGGCGGCTGACAGTACACCTCCACTCTTAAGTAACCCATAGGGTCCAGTATTTCTACCAATATCAGTTCTGTTGGGGAGTAAATTCCCCCTAATGTTTTCTAGCTTATCTGATTCTATGTCCTCTTTGATGTACAAAGCAACACCAACAACAACCTGTCCCTATCTGTCCTGCCTATAGATCTGATACCCAGGAATGACTGTACCTCGTAGATTTTCCCCATTCCACCATGTTTCTGAGATACCTACTATATCTAAATTGTCATTGAACACCAAGCACTCCAGCTTCCCCATCTTGGTTCAGAGGCTTCCAAGCACTGGCATTTAGATACCTATCATGTGTTTCCCTCTCAAGTAAATTGCTCCAACAGCTGTCAAAACCAAATCAGTACAAGAGAATTTGGGGGTGGGGGCCGCTGGCCATTTAAAGCAGCTCTAAGAATATCACATTCTTTTTCTGCTGCTGAAGAGGCAGGCTCTCTTTTCTGGCTTGCTTTCTCAGCAGATGCAGTTGCTGTGACCAACAGTTTAAAAGCTCCAGCTGGATCTGTGATTCTTGTATGCAATCAGATTCTTAGGCTCACAAAGCTATTGGATTAACCTACATTTCATTTGTTTTGTTTTACCAGTTATCATGGGGATACCTCCCAAATCCCATTTAGCAGAAGCTGAAGGCTGCAAAAAACAAAGCCAAAGCTGCAGCTGTCATGAACACAGCTGTACAGCACTAAAAATATGACCAGCACAATGGAAAAAGCCTCAGACTTTACCTGGATATTGGAGAAAGTAGTTTGTGACAAGCACAAACACTCTGAAGCATGCAAAACCACCTTATTTATCTGCTTCTCTGTTCTATACACAATTCCAAAATGCTAATTAGATAATTCTGTGGTAAAGGAAGCTGTTCAACAACACTGAAATAACTGTGTCAGAGGGAGCACCCCATAGTTATTTATCCACCCTTACTGTTCCCTCAAAGCGCTGAACATTAATGTTAGCATATTTAAATGCCATCCTTCAATGAGTTTTTATGGCAGGTATTTTAGTATTCCCTCTTTAGATAAATTCTGTCATTGTGGTTCTGGCATTATCGATACCATCTCACACATAATGGTGAACTGGCCCCTTGCTAAAAAAAGAAAGTGGTGGATCCAGAGGTGGATTTTGGTGCATGATAATATCTCGCTAGATTCAGTTTCCCAAACCCTAGTTTTGTATGTAAACTATCACTGTACATTGGCAAGTTTTTCTTCTTCTAGGCATAAAGGCTTAAAGTTAAATCAAAATTCTTTAGAAGAAGTATGTCATCATTCTATGGTTTTGGCTTGTTCAAGTCCTTGTGTCCATGAACAAGAAGGAAGGAAGGAAGGAGGGAAGGCAGGCAGGCAGGCAGGCTCCCCCTAAACAATTTCTTATGTAAGGCATACAGCTGCAAAAGCAGTTTGGAAGACTTGCTGAAGACCAAAACAGGTTAAAGAATCAAACCAGCTTTAAATAATACAGAAGTCCAATAGTATCAGAAGTAGACACAGCTACTGGCGTTTCAGGCCCTGCTTCCCTTCCCCCAGGACTCTCAAGGTTTTATGTTAGAGGTTTTCCATTGCTTCCAGCACCTTATGGCCAGCTGGACTGACCCCAAAAGCAACAAGCAAAATATATGGGCAGTTGCTATTTGCTATTGAGCACTCTGTCAGTTTCACACTTTCTGTTCTATAAAACAAACCTAAAGTCTCAGGCAGCCTTGTGATTTCAATGATTATTGTAATAATCCAGATTTAAATTTATCCACTATTTGGATTTCTATATTTGTCACATACAGTTGCTGCAAATGATAAATAATGAACCCAGAGATCAACAGAACTGAATTGGCAGACACGAATCAAAAAGTACAAGGTACCGCAATAATTACCCCTTTAAAATGCAAGCAATTCAGTGTCTTCTTGCACAGTAACCTTTTGCTTAAATCTTTATCTGCTGTATTAGAAGTAAGTTCAGTTGGCTTGCTAATTTACACCCAGATGTAGAATTTCTCTCCATATACAGTTTCTAAATATATTTCCTTTACTCAGTGAGTGCAAATATCACTTCAGTTTATCTTAAGAATCTCCTACAAAATTCAGTAAATGACAAAAGGCTATTGAAGATAGGAACAATATTTTTTACACATATTGTGCCTGGCTGAATCATGAATTCTTCTATAACCTGACATTGATAGTAAAAGCTCTTAACAAATACTCCTGGCAATTTGTATATTAATATTTCCCAAAGCAAACATGTCAGCAAACCATTAAGCTGCAGTCTTACACTTACAATATACAAAAAGCCTCCTATTCCTCAAGAATCCCTCATACATCCATTTCAAATGAGTAAATACATTGAATTATGCCATGACAACAGAACAAGATTCCTGTTCTTTTCAGAATCTAAAAGACAATATGATAAACCTCATCTGGTTCATAAAGTTTGCTCTTGAGGTTCAGGCAGAGTCATTTCATTATTTTATTTGCCAGGATTGTGTTTGCTAAATATAATTGGATGATTATAAGCACATTAAGATTAACAGCACCTAACAGCCATAGCAGCTGAACTGAATGAGAATGTTTACACAAAAAAAATTAATGTTAGGCAAGCATGACACTGTGATGAATAAAGCAGTGACCAGTGGATTTTATGTTTCAAACATTTAGATCAGTGATCTCTAACTTAAGTATTTTTAAAAAGTGAAAAAACCAAACCTAAGGGAGTGAATTTGGATCAAAGCGAGCTGAAAATAGAAGAAGAAGAAGAAGAGATTGGATTTATACCCCGCCCTCCACTCCCCAAGGGAGTCTCAGAGCGGCTTACAAACTCCTTTCCCCTCCCCTCCCCACAACAGACACCCTGTGAGGTAGGTGGGGCTGAGAGAGCTCTTTCCCAAGCTGTCCTTGAGGGAACAGCTGGTACAGAGCTATGGCTTGCCCAAGGTCATCCAGCCAGGTGCAAGTGGAGGAGTGGGGAATCAAACCCGGTTCTCCCAGATTAGAGTCCGTGCACTTAACCACTACACCAAACTGCCTCATCAGTATTTTTCGGGCATATTTCAGCTTCCCAAATGTATCCCAGTTTTCTTGGGAAAACCAGGGTGAAAATCCTGAGAAAATCCCAGATATACTTGGGAATTGGGAGTGGATTTGAAAACAGCTGAGAGGCAGGACCAGATTGCTGTTGCCTCTCAGCTGTTTGTCAGGCAGGCTTATCTAGTCCCCTTTAAACTTTAAAAGGACTGCAGAAGTCAGCCTGAGGATCAGCCAGGGGTGCTGGGGAGCTGAGAGCTCTCTGCTGCCTTGGCTGTGTCTGGCTTCTCTTGCAGCGTGGTTCAAACTGGGCTGTAAGAGAAGCCAGCCCAAGACCAGCTGGGTTGGTGGGGAGTTGAGAGCTCCCAGCCAGTGCAGCTCTGCACTGCCTTCTCCTGCCACCCGGTTTAAACCAGGTGGCAGGAGAGAGCAGCCCAGCCAGGACTGCTGTGCCTGCAAGGAGCCAGCCTCAGGATCAGGATTTTTTGGTTCAGGTCTATTGGAACTAAAAAATTGGGATTTCTGAAAAACCCCAAATCCAAATCTGGGACTGTGACGGAATGAAAAATCTGGGACCAGCAAAAATGTAAACACAGAGCATTGCTGAGTCACATGACTAAGTGAGCAGGGGGCCATTTAGCTCCAAACACTCAGTGACTGACACTTAATGGGCACAACTGACAGTTGTGGGAGCGGACAGTTGTGAGAGTGAGTTGAGAGGGGGAGTCTGTGAGAAGACGCTCTCTCCGTAGCTCTGTGTGAGCTTGGTGTGGTTATCTGTAGCTCTGTGTGAGCAGCATAAAAGACCAGTTGATGCAGATAACTGGGGCTGGATAGTCTGGTTCACGGGACAGTGAACAGTCTGGTGAAAGTAGAGCACATGAGCGGTCACAAACACAAACTATATAACTCTGGAAGAATCTGGGATAGGTGGTTAAGTGAGGGCTTAGGCAAGGACGGTCAGAGTTTGGACAGCTGGTTGGTGGCCAGTTGGGACTCAAGGAAAAGGGCCAAGAAGCCAAAGGCTAACCACTAAGCAGGACAGGAGAGAGTACATATGAGAGTGTTGCATGAACTTATGAACAGCTAAAGAAACTGAAAACAATACAGCCTACTGCCAAAGTGTATTCTAAGCAAAACGTGCCAGCCTATAAAGAAACAAAGTGTCAACTATATATACATCCTCCATTCCCCTGTTTGGTTCTGGAAATAAAGTTCTGTTTTGTTGTGAAGTAAAAAGCCTGATTGCCTGACTCTCATAACCAACACCGAAGATATCTAGCAGTGGTCCTCAACGTACCTAGAAAGCAATTTAAAATAAACCCCGAAGAGACTATAAGGTAGATAGAGGGTGCTGGTCAGTAAAGCAAAGTCAAGCCTGATCAGTCACCTCACAGAACACCACAAAACGGAAGATTATAAGGCCACACGTCATAGGGACTTTTTAGGAATCCCGAAATTTTTTGGGGTCCAATAGACCCAAACTGAAAAATACTGGTTAAAAAAAATTGCACGCCCCTAACAAAATCCTCTATGGTGAACTTATTGCTATTGTAATATACCCTAGAACTGGAAACATTATTATAATGCCTTACTTAAATATATACACAGCAGCCCCCTTCCCCTCACCCTCTCCCTTTGATGAAGAAGTAAAGTCACATGCCTGTAAAAAGCTTGATGTCTGGGGATTCCATTTCTCTTCTGGTCTTCCATGCCAAGTGTTAAGTATACTTAAACAGACCTAAAAATAAAGGTTTTGACCAGTTAAATAAATCCTTCAGAACATGATCACAAACAATACATTGGGTTCCAATTCAAATAACCACATCTGGAGGTCTGTTCTCATACACAGGTTGTCTTTGCCAAGATGAGAGCATATGAATATGTGAGTAACGGTTAACAGGCTTTTTGCCTGACATTGCCAGCAACTGGCTTAGTACAACACACTAGTTTGAAGAGTAATATTTTATGTTTACCAAACTAAACCTCTTCCATCCAAGCTTGCCATAGTTTGTTTTTACCACATCTTCTGCAATGAAATAAAACCCAAATGCTTACCTTGCCATCATTGTAAAGGTTTGGATTGAATCTCACGCTGTGACCTCCGGTTGTCTCCAGATTCACAAGTGGAGGTGAATTAGGATAATCTTGCGGAAAATAAACATCAAATTCAAAGCAGCCATTTGCATAAGGGGTGTCTGCTGGGCCAGTTATCAGAACCTTAAAACAAATTATAATTAGTACCTTATAAAACTAGTTCTCTGTATACAAGATGCTAGAACAGCCAGCACCAACAGGGAAGTCTCTTTCTCTAGCAAGAGGATTCAGCTACTGAGCTCAAAGTTCATCCTTATTCTTTCTTTTGCTTTTCTGCTGGCTTGGCTCCATAGCCCAATGGACCTCAGCCTTCAATGATGCATGCATATTGACTTCCTTTGAGTGTACAGAGAATTTCTCTGTCCAAAGACCACATTAAACCCACCCCCCGCCCCCAATTTCTCATCTCTTCTGCTTCTTTTTTCCATCAGGCCATTGCCACCGGTATCTATCCTTCCTTGAATCTAAAAACATGACTGTCTATAAAAACCAGGATTGCATATATCCCACAATTCTGGAATTGGAAATGGGCACAGCTTTCATTTTAAAAAGAAAGAAACAACTGTATACTCCAAAGTACTGGGGAGCCCACAGGCCAAGTCTGGCTTCCAGAGCTGTCAGCTCAGTAGCAAAGGGGGAGTAACAGCTGTTGCAAGTTGATATGCCAGGAGGTTACTCTGGAAGGAAGATGTTTGCCTCCCCATCCCTATCCTGTTCTCACAGTAACTGGCCAAGCAGGACTTTAGCCCTTATGGCTGTAAACACAGGGTAAAAACCACAGGGATGGATCTAGAGGAGCCTTCATGGGTCCCAGATGGGCTGCTTGGAAAAGTCTGAAATGATGGAATAGGATAGCCAGTGTTCAAGGGGTGATGCTTCAGTGCCCTGCAGAGTTCCCTGTCCCACAAAAGCAGAATAAAGCAAGCAAAACAAGCATTAATGATAGTTAATTAGCATGACTTATACAAGCGTCCAATTTCCATTTTCTTGGGAACTTGGTTTACCTTCATGATGTCTAGACGCTCCTCATCACAACGGACAAAGACGCTGGATGAAGAGGAAAGTGGCAGTGATGTAGAAAGTGTTACAGCTTCTTGAGCAAGGCGTCGGGCTCTAGCGGCACTGTTTGCATCACTGGCATTTTTCACCTGAGACATGTAGTGGTAATTTACTTTAAAAACCAGTTTTCCATCATCATCTTCCGAAACCATTTCAAAAGTATCTAGAGAGAGTGACAAGTGTTACATTTCAATGTAGCAGGGGAAGTGTACCTACAAATGGGTAAAATAATGAAATTAATACCATACACATCCTATCTTATCTTCTAAAAGCCAAAACAATGGACTCAATGGCTCAGGGCAGAACCAAACTCCTAATCACTGCAGGCATACAAAATGGCTTGTGATGTTTGCTTACAGGGCACTGCTCTGGATGCACCTCATTCAAGAGTAAAAAAACAAGGTTGCACTTACCTGTAACTGTTGTTCATCGAATGGTCTTCTGTGCAGGCACACATGGGACTGTGCAATCGCAGGCCAGCCACAGAAAAGATTTCCAAGCTTTCTAATAAACTAGGAGCGCCCCTCCTCCCTCTGGCACTTTCCCACCAAAACGCTCACATGACCAGGAGGAGGGGCGCTACTCCCTCAGTTCTCTCCATGCCACCACTGGAGACCCCTAGAAAACTATAAAGTTCCAGAGAGTTCACAGCGGGGCAGGAGGGAGGGATGTGTGCCTGCACAGAAGACCACTTGATGAACAACAGTTACAGGTAAGTGCAACCTTGTTTTCATCATTGTGGTTTCTGTGCAGTCCCACGTGGGAAGATTAGCAAGATCACTGAGTGAAGGAGGTGGGTGTGAAGCTCTCAAAAGGAGACCACCGAGGACCGCTTTATCAACAGTTGTTTAGAGGCACAAATTGACCTTCACCCAGAACTCTCTTATACCAGAGCAATGAGCTCTGTGGAAGTGTCCCGACCAAAATACATGTGAGAATGTGGTAAAGAAAAAAGAGCACTCTTTTTTGGGGGGGGGGGGGGAGGAACATATCATACATAGAGAGGTAATGAAGGGCTGTGCAGTCAAAACAGTGTGACAGCATCAACCGACCCACAAGGATGGTTGTGTGAGGATGCTGACCATGTATTACATGAGGAGGGAGAGACAACCCTTGGTAGGGGATTCCAGCAGCTCATCAACCTTTGAAACTTCATGCATGGACAGGGTATAAGTTAGAACCCTATCATAAATGAAGCACCATGTAAGTGCCAAAAATAAAACAAGGGATTATACCCCTCTTTTGTAGCATGCTTAGTAATCCAACAAGGAAAAAAAAATCAGAGAGGGTTGGGTTTTTGTTTTTTTCCCAAATCAGTTGCCAAAAATACAGGTTGCTTACCTGTAATTGGAGATCTTCGAGTGGTCATCTGTGCATTCACACCTCTGGGATAAAGTGCGCCTGCGCCGATCCCGATCGGTAATCTTCAAAGCCTAACGGATTTTCGTGCCAGCTCCCCGGTCACGTGCACGTCCCACTGCGCATGACCCGGGGAGAGGCACGAGGATCCCGCCAGTTCCTTCTGACCGCTGCTAACAGCCCCCAAGGAAAAAGTGAGGGAGACCGAAAGCAGAGGGGAAGGAGGGCGGGTGGTGTGAATGCACAGATGACCACTCGAAGATCTCCAATTACAGGTAAGCAACCTGTATATCTTCTTCGTGGTCTCTGTGCATCACACCTCTGGGAGAATAGCGAGCAATAAACACCACATACCTGGAGGTGGGTGCTGGAGGTCTCACATCTGAGCTGCTTGCAGGACTGCACGGCCCACCACAGTACGCTGATGGACACGGACATCTAGGGCGTAGTGCTTCACAAACGTGTGAGGGGACGCCCACGTTGCAGCATTGCAGATGTCTCCCAGGGGAATGCCCTTGAGGAATGCTGTGGAAGTAGCCACGGCTCGAGTGGAGTGTGCCCGGAGGGACGCCGGCAGTGGCCTTTTGGCCAGAAGAGATAGGCGAGTTTTATCGTCTCAACTATCCACTTCGAGAGTCTTTGAGACGACAGTTTCTGTCCCTGCCTGGGCAAGGCATAAGAAATGAAGAGAGCTGGAGACTTGCGAAAGGATTTTGTCCGGTGCAAGTAGAAAGACAGGGCTCTCTTGACATCTAAAGTGTGTAAACTACGTTGCGTTGGGTCCTGGGGATCAGGAAAAAATACCGGCAAGGTGATATCCGCCCCTATATGGAAGTCCGAGACTATCTTAGGCAGGAAAGCGACATCTGGAGCCAAAGTGACGGCATTATGATGAAACGTGAGGTATGGTGGGTCGCAACGGAACGCCGAGAGCTCACTCACGCGTCGAGTAGACGTGATGGCCACTAAAAATGCAACCTTCCATGACAAAAGCTGAAGACTGCATGAGACCATGGGTTCGAAGGGTTTTCCCATCAGCTTAGTGAGAACCAGGGGCAAGTCCCATGCCGGGACTGGTGTCCGCACTGGGGGATAGAGGCGATTCATTCCCTTGAGGAATTGTTTCGTTGTTGGGTGGGAAAACACCGAATAGCCATCAATCTTAGGATGATTGACTGAGATGGCTGACAAGTAGACTCGGATAGATGAGTGACACAGTCCCCTGTCCTTACATGACAGGAGGAAACCAAAAACATCTTTAAGTCCAGCGGGGACTGAGGGTCGTCCCACAGACGCCAGGAAAGTTAAAAATTTAGTCCATTTTGACTCATATGAACGTCGAGTGGAGAGTTTGCGTGAGTTCAGTAGAACTTGAGCAATGCGTGATTCTAACCCTAAGTTTGGATGAGCCACGCTGTCAATTTCAGCCTGGGCACATCGTGGTGCAGTACTCGGCCCCCGCGCATCCCGAGGAGGTCCGGGTCCGTCGGGAGATGGAGATACGTCCCTTGTGAGAGGCTGAGGAGCGTGGGGAACCAGGGTTGTCTCGGCCACCATGGGGTAACTAGAATTGCCCACGGTCGCTCTGTCAATAGTTTGTGGACTACTCTTGGAATGAGAGGGATTGGGGGAAATAGGTACAACCGTTTCCCTGTCCACCGGAAGAGGAGACCGTCTCCGAGAGAGGTCGGGTCCGTTCCTGCTCTGGAACAGAAGAGATGGCACTTCTTGTTCTCCCGAGAGGCGAATACATCCACGGATGGATGTCCCCAATGGTCGAAGATCGGAGTCAGGTAGAGGGGGTTCAGCTCCCACTCGTGTAGGGATGCTCCTCCTCTGCTTAGGAAGTCCGCTTGGACGTTGAGTAGTCCTGGGAGATGAGTCGCCACCAGGTGAATATCTAGTGGCTGGCACTCGTTCCACAGCTCTATCGCTAACCGGCAAAGTCCACGGGAGACCGTCCCGCCCTGGCGGTTGATGTAAAACATAGTGGTGGTGTTGTCTGTAAGGACAGTCACCGTTTTCCCCGTTAGGGATTGGCGGAAAGATCTCACTGCGTAGAGAACTGCCAGCAGCTCTAAGAAATTGATATGGTTGTGTGCCACAGAGGGGTGCCACCTGTCTCCCACACCTACACCTTCCAGGTGAGCTCCCCAGCCCCATAGGGATGCGTCCGTGGTGACGGTCGCTGAGGGGGGTGGAAGCCGGAAAGGTGCACCTGAGTGTAAATTCTGGGGCACAAGCCACCAATTCAGGGTCTCCAGGACCTGGGTAGATATCTGGAAAAGTTTGGAGAGGGAGTGGAATTTGGGGCGGAAACGCCTCAAGAACCAAAGCTGCAGTGGTCTCATTCGCAATTTGGCGAAGGGAATTACTGCTGTTGTCGCGGCCATCAGGCCTAGCAGGCGAAGGATTTGTTTGGCTGTAGCCTGCTTGGTCTCTTGGATAGCCTGGAGAAGGGAGACTATATCCGCTGCTCTGTTGGGGGGTAGGAATGCCCTGCATTGCAAGGAGTCCAGGATAGCTCCGATAAACTGAACCCGTCTGGAAGGGATAAGCATGGACTTTTTGAGGTTTATAGTCAGCCCTAGTGATTCTAGGGTACGAAGGGTAGTAGAGATGTGGTTCTGTAGTTCCGTCGTAGAGGGGGCGACTAGAAGCCAGTCGTCCAGGTAGGGGTAAAGGTGGACACCTTGGAGTCTCAGATGTGCCGCTACTACTGCCATAAGCTTCGTGAAGACACGAGGAGCTGTAGAGAGGCCGAAGGGTAGGGCCTTGTACTGGAAGTGACGCGGACCGATCGCAAAGCGTAGGTACTGTCTGTGTGACGGGTGGATTGTCACATGAAAGTATGCGTCCTTTAAGTCCAGCGTCACCATCCACGCGTTGGCTTCTAGTAGCGGTAGGATGGTCTGTAGAGTGGTCATACGGAATTTCTTGTAGGTGATGAACGCATTGAGGTTCCGCAGATCTAATATGGGACGAAGTCCGCCATCCTTTTTTGGGACCGTGAAGTAGTGGGAGTAGAACCCCCGCTGAAGGTGGTTTGTTGGTACCTGTTCTATGGCATCTTTTGAGAGGAGGGCTTCGACTTCCGACGATAGGGTGTCGGAGGGAGGGGTGGTTACGAAGTATGATTCTTGTGGAACCTGGAAAAATTCTATTCTGTAGCCTTCTGCTACGACCGACAGTGCCCATTTGTCTGTCGTGATACGTTGCCATGCTAGTAGGAAGGGGGATAGACGGGTGGGAATATCGGAGCGAATGGGAGAGTCAAAGACTCTGCTTGTTCGGCTTGGGTGGTTTAGTCTTGGAAGCGGAAACGGACGGGAATCGTGGCTTATGGCCATAAGGTTTCTGTTGATAAACAGTAGACGGCGGTCTCTGCCATTGGGGTTCAGTGGGAGATCTTCGCGGTTGCTGTTTGGACCAAGATCTCTGCCATGTTTTCTGCTTCTGTTGTCTCGGTTGTGAGACACCCAAGTTTCGAGATGTTTTGATGCTCTTATCTAAATCATGAAGAACTGTGTCCGTCGTGGAGCTGAACAGTCCTTCACCCTCGAAAGGGAGATCTTCCACTAAGGACTTAGTGTCTTGTGGAAGCGAAGTCGACCTCAGCCAGGCGTGGCGACGAAGGGCAACTGCTGAAGTGAGTGTCTTGGACGTGACGTCCGCAGCATGCTTGGATGCGTTAAGCTGATGCTTTGCTAGCACCATGCCTTCCCTCTGGATCTTCCTAGCAAGGCATTGCTTATCCTCAGGAAGCTGAGCCAGAAGTGGTGTCATCTGTTCCCATAGGGAGTACTGGTACCTGCTCATGCAGGCTGTGTAGTTTGCCGTTTTTATGCCCAATGCACCGGCTGAATAAAATCGTCTTCCGAAAGAATCTAGTTTCCGTCCCTCCTTGTCCAAGGGGGAGGAATGTCCGCTACGTCCCCTAGCCGAGGGGGTCACGACGACTGAGTTGGGCTTGGGGTGGATGAATAGGAATTCTGCCCCTGGCTCTTGGAGCCTATACATGTGGTCTAACCTCTTGTTGGAAATTGGGGTTGAGGAGGGGTGGCCCCAGGATTCTTTGGCAGTGCTCAAGAGCACTGAAATTAGTGGCAACGCTACCGCGGTGGATGTGTCCATCTGTACAATGTCGAAGATGGCATCAGTAGCGGTAGGAGTTGGTTGGACCGTGGCAAGTGCCAAGGAATGTGCCATTCGTTTGATAAGTTCTCCATAGGATTTCACGTCCTCGGAGGGGGAGATTGGTAAATTTTCAGCCACATCAGGGGATGGTGACGGCTGGATGGGAGATTCGTCATCGGATGATTCGGGAGATTCGGGCATCGAATGGTCGGAATGTTCGGAGGGAGACATAGGGGTCGACGGATCTGGCTGATAAGAAGGGAGGTCGATATCGGGTGAGGTGGGTATCGGCATCGTTAGTTTCGGTATCGGTTTCGGAGTCGGGGCCGGGGGATCTCGGCATCGGGAGACTCTTGACGATGTCGATTGGCCATCCCACTCCGCTGGGTACCATTGTGGAGGTGGCGGGTAGGAGGAACCATACAGGTATCGCCATTGACGGACGTCCCACGGCACCGAAGATGGGGGGAGGCGCCAGTCTCGCTCGCCTCTCGGTGCCGGCATCGGGTCGGGCCCTGTCTCGGGACTGCTGTGAGGGATCTGCGTCAGCTCGATGTCGGGTTCCGAATCTGTGAGCTGGATGGGTCGCGGCATCGGGGAGACGGGGCTGCCCCGGGGTCGCTCGCGCCCTGGAGGGTCAAGCTGTGGAGACCCGTGCTGGGTCATGTCGGACGCGGGATGTGTCAACGAAGCACTCGAGGTTTTGTGCTTCAGCTTGCCCTTACCCTCTTTGCCCTCCTTACACTTCTTAGCAGGAATTCGTGGCAGTGAGAGGGGTCTTTTCGGTGCCGACTTCTCGGTGCCGGAAGGGCTTCGCATCGGTGGCGACGTCGGGCCCGTCGGTACCGATGGGGACGTTGCCAAGGCGTCGGCTGCGGACATCTTCGGTGACAACGCTGCCTCCAAGAGAGCCACTCGGAGTCGGGCCGCCCGGTTCTTACAAGTTTGTTTGGAGAACGCGGCGCAACTCGAACAGGAGTCGACACGATGCGACTCGCCTAGGCACAGCAAGCAGAGGGAGTGCTTGTCTGGGGGGGGGGGGATTTTACTCCCACACTTAAGGCAGCGTTTAAAGAAACCCCACCGCTGGGCCATAGGCCGGGCGGGGAGTAGGAGGAGGAGAATCCAAAAGAGAGTCCAGGAAAACAGTCCGTAGGTCAAGTAAGCCAAGAAATCAGTCCGAAAGGCCTTTCCAAAGTTGGAAAAAGAAGAAACGAAGTTAACTACCGACCGGAGCGGAGAGGGGGTCCTCACGACGCGGCGGTCAGAAGAGAACTGGCAGGATCCTCGTGCCTCTCCCCGGGTCATGTGCAGTGGGACGTGCACATGACCGGGGAGCTGGCGCGAAAATCCATTAGGCTTTGAAGATTACCGATCGGGATCGGCGCAGGCGCACTTTATCCCAGAGGTGTGATGCACAGAGACCACGAAGAAGATACATTTAGCAGCACAGGAAGCAGGGTCCAAGCTTTGCTGCAGTTTCTATAGAGACTCTCCTCCCCACTTAAAGGTGCAAGGTCTGTTACTACAAGAGTGGTGTTTGCCACTCAGAAAAGTAGGATGCAGGAAAGGTGATGCTTAACATATTAATCTGTCAGCAAAAGTGAGAATAAGATCTGCACAATGGTAATGAAGGCAGTGAAAAGAGGTGAGATGTGGCTAAAGGATGGATGTAATGCGCCAAAAGGGGGGGGTGGGGAGCTTGTGTAGTCTGCAGAGCAATCTGTGCAACAATACAGACAGAGAAAAAAAGACATAGAGACAGGTTGTCTTTGTCAGGGATTAGAAGTACATTTCTCAATGACAAGGTTATCATTAGGAATATCGCATAAAGGCCAGGGCCTGGAATGTTATGTTATGGGGCCATGCCAAGTAGCCCAGACCTCCAATCAAAACACTAGGGAACTGGTGTCTGCTAATCAGTTAAAACATGATTACAATGCCTCCTTTAACTCTGTGGAGTTTGCACTAACACCAGAGACAAAGTAAATATGCCCATCATGTCATGGTAAAGTATGTTAAGACAATTAATATCGCAGAACGCCAGGAGTTACTGGGAAAGGTTCCCCGCATAGGGAAGGAAATGCTGTGAGAGAAAGGACTGTGCTGAGACCACATGCATGATGCATAGTAGTTCTGTCTCAGAAAGAAGAAAACTAAGTCCGGGCATCCCGTGAAGGGTAAAAGAAAAAGCAAAACAACAGTTTTGATTATTGTGTCACATATAGATATGTACAAATGCCAGGAAATGCAGCAGTGAAAGCTGAACAGAGCAGACAATCTTAATTAAATGGCGGGGGGGGGGGGGAATTCAGGCAAGTTGCTTTGAAAAGGATCAATAAAGATCTGTCAAAAGAGCAGGGAAAATTTAGTATAGAAGCTTCACATAGACTACACTAATCTCTGCGCACATTGAGAGGCAGCTAAGTATAAACCCATTGAAGGGAACATTGGAATTCTACCATTGGAAGCTCCCCTCTTCCAGAGGGGACAGAGGGGTACTGTCTGCTGGAACAGTAGAGCGATCAAGACACAGAACTGCCCAGCAAAAGACATGTATTATGAGTCTCCGGATTATGAGTCACCTATCATAGGCTTCTCTTCAGGTGCTGCACTGAAGACAGTTGAAATCACATCATTTTTCCTGTCCCAGGAGGGGGGGATGTAACGGAGCACTTCAAATCTGCCTTATAGTGGATCATACCATTGGTCCACCAAGGTCAGTACTGCCCACTCAGATTGGCAGCAGCTCTCCAAGGTGTCAGGTAGAGATAGGTCCATCATATCATCTACCGCCAGACCATTAACTGGAGGATCTAGGACCTTAGCATGCCAAGCAGATACACTTCCACTGAGCTATAGATCCTCCCCATTTATCACTAAATGGAATGATATAATCAACTGGAGACCAGTAGCCCTCATATAGAGGAGAGGAGGGCAAATTGTTGGATCTAAGTTCACCAAGTGACATAGGTGCACACAGAATTGCAGGAAGCCTGGTAGACAAACAGCAGAAGTGAAAGGATCTTGATCACCAGAAACTTTGTCAGTAGGAGATGCCAAGGATGGAACTTGGCCTCTTGTACATGAACAAAAGGTATGCAGAACCCTGAGACATCACGTTAAGCGAAGGCAGGAAAGAAACGTGACTCAGGGATCTTGACAACAAGCCTGTTATTGCCCCCAGAATGTTGCTTGACTGGACAGCCTTCTGTGAGGAGGTCATTTACTTTAATGTTTATATTAGCTCCTAGCATGGACTAGGGTAGGGTAACACGAGTGATCTGAATTAAAGGAACAGATTTATCATGCAGATCACCAGCATAGGCCGTGAGCCACAAAGCATTAAGATATGTTCAAACAGAATAGTATAAAGGTTACAGTGACCTGTTGCTTTATAAACTAATGGGAAAGTGCAGTATAGAAAAAAAAGTAAAGAAACAAACTGCATCCCAACTGGGCTCATTTAGATCGTTAATACTCTGCACCGGTTAAATAAAGAGTAAGTGGTATTTGACCTGTAGGCCAACAGGGACAATATAGAGGACCCATGGAACCAAGAATACAATCACTGATTGTAGCAGAGGATGCAACAAGAACCATTAATTATAGTTTGCCCATTGGACCCTTATCTATTAGGGCAGCTGCTTTGAGAAGGAAAAATATATACTGCCTTTTAAAAAGAGTAGTGAGGAGTTGATCCTACTCTGTAAACTGGACTCAAAGAGTCTTATAGCACATCTTCTTTTTCTTTTTAATGCTCACTAGAACCCTGCAAGGTAGGGTACCATGAGAAGCTGTGAAGGTACAAGGTCAGGAAATTGTAACACAGTTTTATATTTGAAGCTGGTCTCCTAGTGCCAGATCAACACTGAATCCACATATGACACTGGGTCTTGCTGTGAATGACGTCACATAAGAGTGACTTGTATGGGATAAGGAATCCCCCAATTCGTTGACAGTTCCGTAGGATACCATGGAACTGAGAGGAGTGGCAAACTACTTCGGGCTTGTCTGGCAAGCATATTTGCTGATTAATTCTGAGTTCCCCCTGAAGGTGGAAACAGTATGCCTTGCCTGTGCGTGAAATAACTCCTGCATTGAAAAACCCTATAGGGTCAAGTATCAGTGCTGAGAGACTGCAGCAGGGTGGTGGATTGAGGCTGCTGTGTCAGCCTTAAAAACTAGATCTTAGGAATAGGGCTTGGAGCAGAGCTCAGCAGAGAAAAGGTTCTGACCTTGGAATCCAGGCAGCCCCAACAGAGTGAGTAGTCAAAAACCACAGAAGAACTTAAACATAAGTAGTCTATTGTCTCAGGACATGGCTAACAACATGAAGGGGAAACTCCGCCCAGTTCAGCCACTCTTCAAAGCTACAGAAGATGAAGAGGTCCAAACAACCCCAACTAAATGGCACAATACCATTCTGATACATAATACCTTCCACAAGGGGGCATAGAGAATTGCAAGGCTGTGTGAAACAACCCTGAACCTGAGGACAGCTAGGGAAAGGTTCAGTCAGGCACAGCAAAGGTTTAAAATGGGCCTCAAGAGTTTTACTTACAGGCTTCTGGTCAGAACTGACAGAAAAGCAGAGAAGGGGAAAGTTTCTGTCAGACAGCCATGCCTCCAAGCTGCTTCACTGGAAGCGATGGGAGTGGCCAGGGGACCCTTCAGGCAGGCAGTCTCTGCCAGGCGGCACCTCCAAGCCTCTCCATTCTAAGTGAAGGGAGGGGCCAGCTCTCTCAGCACCGAAAGAAGGAGGCGGGAGGGAAGGGCTTCTAGGTCAACTTCGAAGGCACAGAGGCCAGAGACCCCTAAGGGAATGACTAGGCAGAAATGCTTTGACGTCAAGGGGTTGTGACTTCAAGGCACACAACCAAAGTCCATGAAAAGAGCCAGTCATTCTGAGGCTGTGTCTACAACAGCTCAGCACTGGGGGGAGGGGTACACCTCCATTCAGACTGCTGCCACGCAGGCAAAATCTCTGAAGAAGGCCATTCAGGCCAGGCTCGCTGTCCACCCCATTGCAGCCGTGGGGGGAATATGCCTTATCAGGCTTTCTGGGCGCACAGGCGACCCCCAAAGGGGCCCTTTAATGCCAGGCTGGTTGTCTACCCCACCTCAGCCGTGGGGAGAAATATGCCTTATCAGGCTCTCTGGGCACACAGGCAACCTCCTAAGAGGGCCAAGCATCAACCTACCTTTATTTCCCCCTCATTCTTCAGCTTTCCATCTCCCCCCACCTGCAGCCTCTACCATGCTCTGAAGCCTTGACTGCTCTGTCACATTGGCTGTCATAGGGAGGCCATTCAGCAGGGTATAAAGACACAGAATCCACCATTTTCTCCAGGGGAACTGATCTCTGCCATCTGGACAGCAGTTGTAATTCTGAGTGATCTCCAGCTCTCACCTGGAGATTGGCAACAATTGGTTCCCCAGGAGGAAAAGTAATCTTTCTCTGCTACCAAAGTAGCTTACATAATTCTCCTCTCCCCCTTTTGACTTGCACAACAACCCTGTGAAAATCACCCAGTCAGCTTCCACAGCAAGAACCTGGGTCTGGCAGACCCTGCTCTGAGGTGCTAATTGATAGGGTAGCCAGCCTCCAGGTGGAGCCCGAAGATCGCTGGGTATCACAACTGAACTCCAGACAACAGATCTCTCTCTTCCCTTGGAGAAAATAACTGCTTTGGAAGGTGGGCTCTATGGCATTCTATTCAGCTGAGGCCTCTCCCCTCCCCAAACTTTGACTTCCTTAGACTGGCTTCCTTAGACATAGAATATCTAGGAATTTCCCAACCTGGAGCTGGCAACCCTAGTCAGGACTGACCCCAATGAGTTCCTCACAAAGGCCAGGAAAGGGTTTCCTTCCTTTTGTCTTTTAGGAGCCAAGCAAGAGAAGTGTCTTCATCAGGAGGGACAGCCATTTGGAACAGTGGATGAAGTGGGTGGGGAAGAGGAGCGGACCCAGCCCCCAGCCAATGGCACATGAGTACTCTTGAGAGGCGGTTGATGGGCCAATGGCTGAAGGAGTACACTGCACAGCCAATGGGAGAGCTGGAAATGGCCAACACGCCAAGAGAATTATTATATTATAATACCCATTCTTCACACACTAAGTCCCCAGTATCTAGAATATACTGAATATCTGTGCACTCCTGAAGCTACTCTTGGAATACTGGTTTGTGAGATGATTTCCTTGAAGGTGAAAGGTAGGGTTGATTTCACAGAACTGAAGTAAATTAATATTAAACTTACCAAACTGGAGTTTTTTCATTACAACCACGTATTTTTCTTCAAGGGATCGTAATACAGACAGTGGCTTGGGCTTCACTAAAGCTTTTTTAGAGAATTCAGCCAATTTTCTCTCTGTTATAGTAATTGTAAGAAAAGAGCGCATCATATTAAAAATGATCACATAAGGCAAAACATATTTACATTCAATTTGACGATACTGCACGACAATAATGCAAAATCTAAGAAGCAAAAAGTACATGCCTATAATTTTAGTTCAAATATGGAATTCCACTGAATTTAAATACATTTTTCAATTTTGCAGGTGCAGAAGTTTTGGCAACTTAACTCTGGGCCACACTTAATATGGATCTAGCTTGGTCTAGCTTAAGCCCACCCATCAATGTAACAGAGAGGGTTTTTTATGCAGCCTACCAGTTTACACAGATTATGTTTGCTCTAACAATAGCTGTGTCACTGAGCTACTTTACCATGGTTTGCTTGGCGCAAGCTTGTTGTAGCAGCATAAACTATCTCAGCAGTCCTTTGGATATCTGGTACCAAAAGTGTCAGTCCCTCTGGTTCTTGATCTGAAGAATCTGATTTCACTCCAGTTTTAGCCTTGTCCTTTTTAGACCTGTAAAATAATGAAGTGATCTCATACATTAAGAAAACCAACAATTAAGTTTACAATTAACAGTACCACTGACAAAGACCATGATAATGAACGGTAGATATTTTAAAGGAGTCTGAGCTGGATCAGTGTAGTTTTAATACCTGTTGGGTTATTTTGTTAGACCCAGGCTAGGTGCTTCTGCGGCTGCAAGGACTTCTGCTCACTAAGCATGACTCCCCTGCCCCAAGCCCCAAATGCTCCCTGAAATACTGCTCTTGGGAGAAAGGGTACTCCAAGGAACAAGATCTGAGGGGGTCATCTGGAGCTGCTGACTGAGGGGGGGATGCAGGAAAACTGTGCTCCTTGAGTGGAAATCCTTGTGCCAGCTGAAATGTAGGACAATAGATATATTATAAATCAAGCCAATTTGGGCATATTGTAGGCATCTCTGACGAATTGGTTTAAATGTTATTCCTTTGTTATGATGTTATGTATAAACTTGTATTATGGGAATTAAAAGCAAAATAAAATATTTTTTAAAAAAATGTTCGCATCAGTGTTAATGGGGTACACATTCATGGATGTAACCCCACTTCCAATCAACCTTCGGACCCTTAACACGTGCAATTTCACTGCCCCAATTACCTCCCCTTCACCATATATAATGAATTAGGTGGGCTTTCAACTATTACACAATGGCCATATCCCCTTCACCTTGTTTTCTTTACCATATTTTTAGTATTATACTCTTTTTTCCTTATTAATGTTCTTCGCGTTATGAGTTATCTCTTTTGGGCCCTATCTAATCTTTAACTTTAGGTTGTCTTCCTGTTCAGTTCTCCTGTTCCTATTATTCTGGAGGATTTTAACATCCACAATGATCAGTCTCATCACTCTCCTGATGTATGATTTTGGACTATTTCCTATGTCTTCTATACTGAGGGTTATGTGTTGGATATAGTAATTATTGTCTTGCTCACCTCCGATAAAGCACACTGGGAAAGGCAAACTAATATAATCAGAACCTTTTACTAAATGTATAGGCCCTCTGCATGCTTTTAATTTGGAGACTTTTTTCTGTCTCCCACTCCCTCTTCAGCCCTGTTACTTTGGGGTATTTTCTCACCATACTTGACACCAAAAGGCTGAAGTAGCCTTCCACCCTAAACATGTGCCAAGCTGAGCCTGCATAGCGGGGAGAGCGGGGCTTATAGTCAAATAGATAGATAGATAGGTAGATAGATAGATAGATAGATAGATCAAATAATTATTTTATCCTCACTGAGAACCACTGGTATCAGTAGGTCTTTCTCAGCCAGTGTGGTATAGTGGTGAAGAGTGTCAGACCAGTATCTGGGAAATTTGGATTTGAATCCCCACTCATGCCATGGAACCTCACTGGGTGATTCTTAGCTCAGGAAGGATGGCTCCAGAGCAGACTAATTTATGCAGTAGCCAAATTGCTTGCTCATAACTTTAATGCTAGTAGCTCACAAAGTAGAATTTTTGCTTACAAGACTCCGCAGCTTAGAGGGAATGTTAGGCAGCTATTGAGCTGCCTTTACAAAATATTAAAAGGTTTCTGAAATAATGTATAGGAGGACTTTGGTCCTGAGAATCAAAATTGCACTAAACTACAAAAGTTTTATTCTTGCAATTTTACACTGTAGTCCTAAACACAGACACCCTCATTGATGCAGAAGGGTATAACTCTATTTAGGATTGCACGGTTGATGGCTTTGGGGGGAGACTGGCGAAGGGAAGGGACACGCGTGACTGGAACTTGTCACCCAAGCCTAGGTGGTATGTTTTGTTGGGAATGGCTTGCAAATATATGTATGTCTAAAGTCTGTATTAAAGTTGTTTGGTGCTAACTGCCATGCAAGAGAAAACATCTGAAAAAGTAGCTTAATTGTTGTGTGTGTTGGCAGAACACTTGACTGTTGCATGGGGGACTTTGGGGGACATCTGCAGAGAAATGAGAGTTGTAACTAAAAATGAGTATGGTCAGCAGCACTTTGGAGATTGCCTGTTTTGTGAAATTTAGGCAGAGTTTCTGAAGAAGATGACTGTCCCTCTTCTCCTGCCACTAGGCTGACATCTGCCTTTAATGGGCCAGCAAAGTTGATGTTCTTAAACTTCCTAATAAAAGAGATTTCTGTTCTGAGGAGTTGACTTCCAATGATTGGTGATCTTGTGATGGTAGTGATACTCTGATGTGGTAAAGACCACCTGTTCACAGGATCATTTTACCTGTGGGACAGACTCTGCATGGTAACCACTCCACTGGTACATAGTTGCTTGTAAAAAATATTATAGTGTAATAATTCATGTGGATAGCCATGCTGGTCTGAAACAGCAGAACAAAGTTGGAGTCCAAAGTTTCATCCAAGGTTTTGTGTGCGTGCACACTTCTTCCATCTGAATTCTTATGAATTCACATGAAATCTTATACCTTGAATAAAATTTTGTTGGACTGGTTCCTTTGGTGCACAGTCCACAAACTACTCCCAACCAGTGCATCCACAAACCTAGGGTTGTTCTGCCAGTGAACTAGGGTTGCTAACTCCAGGTTGGGGAAATCCCTGAAGATTTGAGAGTGGAGCCTGAGGACCGTGGGGTATGGGGAAGGAGGGACCTAAGCAAGGCATAATGCCATGGACTCCACTTTCCAAAGCAGCCATTGATCTGATCTCTGTAGTTTTGAGCTCAATTGTAATTCCAGGAGATCTCCAGACCCCACCTGTAGGTTGGCAATCCTAAAAATTCATACTCAGCATACTAGTTCTGTAAGAAGGCAAGCTGATTTCCATAGGAACCTAACCTTTAGGAATTGATTCCAATCCCGTGTGGGAATAATTGCTGGACATAAGATATTGGTTCACGCAAGATTTTGTATAGATGGGACAGAAAATAATGTTTTATTGATTTTGTCAAAACCATTTTGACAACAAGCAAGGTAAACAGAATAAGAAGCAAAAGGTGAATGTGGCTGGATGACCACACTTCTGGTAACATGGGGGTCTGCCCTGAGCCCGCTTGTGGGGGAGGGCGGGCTATTAATAAAATGAAATAAATAAATAAATAAATAAGGAATGCTCTGTATGGTTTTGTGCAAGAGGTTTGGATTTTCCAATGGTAAACTGTACAGTTATATGAAAAAGAAATATTAGGGATGGAAAAGGTCACGTTTTGGAACACTGGTAAAAACTATTTGCAAATTTCTGTTCAAATTTCCATCATCATTATATGCTGTATATTTGGTTTGTCAGTTTGTAAGATAAAGAACTGTGCACCTGTTCTCCAGGAACTTGTCCAAAATCATGTCAAAGTTAGCATGTCTAATCTAATGCTATATGATATAATTCATGGCAATTTCATTGCATGAGTTTCAATACGTTCCATGTCTCTGGAAACATGAATAGTCTTAAAATGACATAGAATTGGCTTGGTTAGGGTCTGAATGTGCAAAGTGGTTTCACTGTTTATATGAGGCTTACTTTTGATTACTTCTAGTTACACAATAGTGCTAAATAATTAGATACAAGACCTTCAAAATTATTTTTAACATACATATTTGAAGATTATTCTTTTAAAAAATCTCACAAAAAGAACTGAGCTTCTTAATTGTGAAGGTTTCAACTTTGATTTGTTCACCTACATCAAGCCACTGCATAAAATAAAATAAATTCAGCAGGTTCAGTCATTAAAAAGTTAGTTTTTCAAAAGAATACTAGAATTTCTACACATTCTACATGCACCCCCTGCATTTAATAGATTCTTTACAATAGGCAAGCTTCAAAGAAAGTGACTTGTTAAATGTAGAGCAAACACAGCAAACTTCACATAATTCTGAAATACTTTTTGAGAAACCTAGCCAGCCTCTCCAGATAGATGCCAGAGGTTCATGGTTCTGAACGCCTATGAGAGGTCAAGGAGAATCAATAGGGACACAAATGAAGCTGCTTTAATCAGACTAGCAGTCTGTCGAGGTTTGAAAACTTCAGCTGGTTCAAAAAACTGCAGCAAAGACTTATAAAATCACTATAATCATATAAAGCCAGAATTATTCAAACTATATAGGCTGCCAATTTGTTTCTGAGACCAATGCAAGATTCTGGTATTGACCACTAAAGCCCTAAATGACTTAGGGGCCTCTGTACCTGAAGGTCTTCTTTCGACCATGCCAACCTGCCTTAAGGACTGAGATCTCTGAATTCTCTCCAACAGGAATCAGCAGTAAGAGAAGCAAGGCTGGCCAGGTTTCAGAGGAACTTTCCAGCAGGTGCCCTGAGATTTTTTAAGTCCCTCCCTTTGGAAGTGAGACTGACACTGTGCCTTCTGAAAAGTGGCAAATGTTTATTTTTCAGAAGGCATCTGAGTTGTTCTTGAGTGATGATACACAATTCTACCTATTCTTAGTATGAAACTTTTAAAGTTTTAATATGAATGCATGTATTTTATGGTTTTATTTATGGTACATTAACCCTTTGATATAAAACATTATTATTAATAACATTAAAAGCAGTAGATCTGATTATGGATGTTACTAGACCTTGAGATAGGAGATTTATTCTACTCATCATCTGAAAAGCTAGGGGTGTACTCCAGGATTAACTGCAGCCAATGCCAATGCCATAGCCAAGGAAAAGGCTTAATTAAGTTGCTCTGGCTAGGATGCAGTGGGAACACTGGTCCTATGTACCAGGGACTTTGACAGCAAGAGATGAACACCTTCTTTTGACTGTCTTCTTCTTGCCTTTCAAAGAGATCTTTCAGAAGACTTCTCAACTTTATAATCTACTGAAATACAGATGCAATGTCCAGTTGGATTGTAATATTGTTTGCCTAATGAGACTTGTTTTAGATCCTGTCCTTGGAAGGCTGAATGTGAATGCCTGCTCTTCGGCTCATATAGGCTTGAATTTGAGCCAGAGTCCCACATCAAAAGATCCTGGCTCTCTGCTGCTTCTCTTTCCCAGCAACTGTGTGTGTGTGTGTTTGTGTGCGTGCGCATGTGCACAACAAATCAAAAGCAGTGCTGGGTTGACAGATGCCTCAAGACCCTCACTGTTAACTGTGCAGTGAGGGTGAACATGATATCTCTGACATGACAGTCCCCACTTTCTAGCTGTTTGTCCAAATTTCTTGGGAGGATACAAGATGAGACAAAGGAGACTGCACCAAACAGTGTGAAGTGTCCCCCAGCTACTTGCTCCTATACCACTCCGCTTCACAGAATGGGGAGGCAAAAAGTCTCAAAGGAATGAGTCAAGAAAATCTGCTCCAGCACTGGACTAACAGGATCACAAATAGAAGGCCATATAACCAGAAGCCTTCAAGGCTATTTCCTCAAAAATCTTCCTTTTTGGTATCTCCCTGACCCCAACCCTTTAGAAGAGGAAGGAAAATTTAGAAATACAAGTAATTAAAACAAAAAAAAACATTTCTTGTTAAAAAAAAACGGGACAGGTGTAAGAGAATGGGAAGGTCCTCCCCTGGTACAGTCAGAAGATGGTAGCTACTTTCCAACCAGAAGGCAACACTAAAGCAGATGTAAAGAAATCTGCAAAAGACCATGGTAGGTCTGGCCATTCAAATTGCAGGTGGGAGTTCATATGACTGAATGCTCCTACGCAGAATAACCCCACCACACAGAACACTAGATGTTACTGAAAAAGATTCTAGCCAAGGCGTCTCAAAACAAATATTTGTACACAGATAATCTATAAGACAAAAGAAGAACATTCAGTTGTGCAAGTTTCCACTTGCAACTTGAAGTGGTACAGTCTAGACACAAATCTAGCACCTCAATGAGGTGACATTAATATAGACTTGTTGCATTCCTCAATATTCTAGAACAGATTAAGGACATACCTTAGTCGATTAGTGTAGGTATCCACACATGTCTTCATTTTAGCCAACAGAGTACCAACGGAAGCTTGAGATTCCAACTGCTCCTCTTCCTCTTCTCCATTTTCCCCAGATAAAGGCAGAAACAATGGCACCATAGATGTGCATGAGGCAATAGCACGGAGAAGCTCTAGCAGAGCTCTGTAGAGAGGAACATGTCTGGCCATATCCAAAACTATGCAAGAAAGAAAAAGAAAGAAGCTTTATTCATTTAGAGCTAGCTAGCTACCCAAAAGAGATCCTTATGTAGCAGACACAATTACACGCTTGATCAATGAAAAACTAGCTGGCATATTCTCACAGAGAAATGGCGTGGTTTTGTACTTTGTAAAAAAAAAAAAGGCCCTTTTAAAATAACACTTGAATATATTGGTCTGTCTCTTTGTCGCACTAGGTAATCCTAGTAAAGGTGGTACCAATTAATTTACTAAGGAAGTCCTTTCAAACAACTGCAATTGGCAACTAAGTAATCACATACATATGTTATCCTTTTAAAGCCATAATGCCAGCTTAAATTTACAAAGAAAAAACTAAAACTGAAAATCTATAACAGAACTTCTAATTACATTGTTGTTATTTTAATTGAGTCATTCCTTAGACTATGACTATTAGGCAGATGCAACTATTCAAACTTGTAAAGACAGCCATGGAAGATCACCATATGCACAAATATAAGAACAGGGGACACCTAATTCAGAACAGCACACCCAAAAGGGATACACTTGTGAGTCCACAATGTAATAATGCTGTGGCTTAAATGGCATTATAGGTTATATTAAAAAAAAAAACCCTTTCGAAAGACCTGGTATACAACTGTGGTATTTCATTCACTGCTAACAAGACCTTACTTAGAATACAGTGTTCAGTTTTGGGCACCTCAGTTGAAGATGCTGGCATGTCACTGTGGATTTAAGGAACAGCAGTTGTGATGAAGAAGGTCTAGAAGCCACACAATATGAAGTATGGCTTCAAGCACTTGGCAAGTAGGGAGAAAGTGTAATTAAAAGAAGTTTCCAAGAGAAGTTTGGGTAGGCAACTCAAAAGGATCCTTGCTGGATTCCTTTTAACCAGTTCTAGAAACAAAATTTAGGGTTTTTTTTAGCTAGTATATAAACATACTATGCATTTGAACACTACTGACAAAATATGAGGCAGATCAAGGTAAAATCAAATCTCGGCATTCTTAATGTCATTCTTAACATGCACCTGAACTGCAGTCGTTCAGTTCAGAAGTTCAGTGGACTGACCTGAGGCATTTCCTTCTTATGAAGGGTGAACTGGCCTAATTGAACTGTTATACATATGCTATTAATTGTGCTGAAGAGCTGGGTGACTCTGAATAACATCTATGTATATCTCGTTGGGAGTACAGAACTCAAATGTACCGTTTTACAATATTTAAAATAATATAGGTCTTTTAACGGCAAGGGAACACAGTATTTGTTAGAAAGTAAACAAAATTATACATATATTTACTTTAAGATCGGAAAGAGAAAATATTAATAAATCCCAATTCACACAGTTATTTCTCACTATAAGTCCAGCAGTCTTTCATCTGTGTGTCTTTGTAACACTCATCTTCACACAAATGGGCATAAGCTTTGGTCACAGACAAAGCCTTTAAAGGAAAACTACTTTCACAGTATTTACACATATGTGCATCCTTATGTAAAAATAAAACAGGAATGCAAAGGAGTTTGTGAAGGCTGCACTATCAAGTACAAATTTCTGAACTGCAGATAGTTTAAAGAAAATAGCAAGTCACCGTAATTTGAATGGCTCACTAAAAACATTCAATGTCATTTCAGTGACAATATATACCATTAAACAAGTCTCCAAAATGTTTTAATACTCAGAAATGTTTCACAGCTGACTCCTCTATCCCTAGGACATGCTATTTTAACAACATTGCAGAGACAGACACTGCTCTAATTCAAAATATTTAAAGGTGAATGAGTTCATAACATGTTTCTGCCCTTCTTACCAATGGGAAAGCCCAATAACTCACATTTTTAAGAGGAGCAAAATCCCACAGGAGCCCTTTAGCATTTTATACTACGCACATTTCACTTGTGGAGCTTGTATACAGCCAGCAGCTCTGAAGATTCCATTTTATATTACTAACCCTTTTATTCCCAAAGGATGACACATCAGTGTCAATGCCTACTGTTGGTTCATCCATTACATCCAAACCGGTGTCAGAGCATGCAATCATAATTGTGGTACAGGCTTAAGCAAATGTGACTGAACATGGGTGAGAGCACATTATGGTGCCTACTCTGTAGTACCTGACCTGGATAGCCCAGGCTAGCCCAAACTCGTCAGATCTTGGAAGCTAAGCATGGTCAGCCCTGGCTAGTATTTGGATGGGAGACCTCGAAGGAATACCAGGGCTGTGACATGAAGGCACATATGAACGTAACTTGCCTTGAGAACCCTATGGGTGTCAGCTGTGACTTGACAGCATTTTCCACCACCTCCAGAACAGTGGTAATAGCAGCCAAACAAACTCACTTCTCTGCCACCACTGCATCAGTGCAATTTTCCAGACATTAACAATGGCTGTGGCATAAACATACCCACCAATGTTTTCAGAGTAAAGGGGTGGTTCTCTCCAAACTCTTAGCTCTGCAAACATTTATCTTTTTCTGTGCATGCATTCAGTGTGATCTGCTAATGCTTCAGTAGCATTTTTCTCTGTTAAAGTTTATGCTAAACTGCTACACAATTACAACCAATCAGAGATCAAAGTGTTATATTATCAAGTTGTATTTGGCTACTAAGAAATGGAGCATTTACCTTAGTAAAATGGTGGTCAACTTATCTCTTTCATGGAATGTTCTTCCACACAAGGAAGAAGATTTTTGCCCTCTTTCAGAGAGCCCCAAGGGGGAAAATTTAAGGGGTGGGGGAGAGAATGATTCTATAAAATTTAAGGGGTGGGGGAGAGAATGATTCTATAACAGATTAAAATTGTTTACCCAAATATCTTCTGTTCTGGCTCTGTCCTAGTGCTGACACCACTGGATCAACAACACACATAGTGAAAGAGCAGCAGTTCATTTCAAGAAATCCTCTAACCTTGAGAGTTACTGGAGAGTTTCAGACTTAAAGCTTCCTGTTAATAATCTTAAACTGACTGAAAATGGCTTAGGTAAAAGTCAGACAGCGGCATTACTTAATAAACTTAATAAAATAATAAGACAGAGCACCTTGTTGAGGATGCTGATGTTAATATTTCTCCAGATTTAATGAAAATAGTTAATCTAAATAATGCTTGATTATTCCAAACAAAAATGATGTAGGATAAATTGGCTTTTTCCTAATTCATTTGCACCGCTGTTTTTAAAATTGACGTGTTGCAAAGATTAAACTTTAGGCTACCTTGTTATTTTAGACACACAATAGAAAGAAATGTAAAGGCTAATGAGTAATTCTATTTGTTCACACTAAAAGCCCAAACAATGTACAGACCTCTCAGAAAAGAGAGATTAGTGGCTGAGATACACAAGGATTATTAAGTAACAGCTCCATTAATGATGCCATTGGATTTTAAGGAAATGAAATGATAGAAAGCAAAAGATGCATTGACTCTGATAAACCAGAGCACATTCTTTTTTGTTGGTTGAAGCATTTTGTTTGCAGAGTACCGACTTCTTATGTTTGGGATCCAATCTGCATGTGGGGAGCCACCTTTTGTGCTCCATGGACTGCTGGCTCTGGAAGAACTTCTGACATTTCCAGAAGATTTTAAAGGGGTATTACTAGAGAGAGGAAGCAAGGAGACTCTGTGCACACAGTATACTGTGTAGGCTTTGAATCTTGGCCAGATCTTTTCAAAGCTATACATTTATTTATTTGTTTTGACTTATAACCCACCCTCCCCAGGAAACAACACTTTCAATAACAACATTCATAGTTGGGTTAAATTTAAAGAATTAAAATAAGTTTAACAGTTTACAGATGGCGCATGTCCCTTTCCCTGTGTGGGGAGAAGGAAGGAGTCAGGCTAGGTGGAAACCCATTGCAGTCCTCAACCATAGGCCTGGCAGAACACCTCTGTCTTGCAAGCCCTGTGGAACTGCATTTGCCTTCCTGTTCGGTGAAAATGGTTACAGCAAATTTACAGGACAGCTGCAATTATACATTATATTTTCTAGAAATTTTGTCCTGGGAGGATTTAAAGTAAAGCAACCTTGTCTCTTTGCTGATGCTCTATCTGTGACCACCATAAAGCACCTTTATGTGGCACTTTAATGTTTGTCTTTATTTTCTTCATATGTCCTTGAAGTTCTCAAAAGGAAGCATATTGCACTGCCAGTATACTGTGTTTTTCCATGCCCTTTGAAAGTAGATAAGATACTTTAAACTTTTTCATTCTATTTACATGTGATTTATGACACTTTTAAAATTACATGAGGCTCTTCATATCTAAGATACTGTTTCTGGTTGAATCATTATTGCTAAATGACAGGTCTCTAAGATAAACATAGCATCCCTGTCCACATCTGTTGCTTGCTAATCTGTCTTTCTCTTCACGGTTCTGCTTGCTATACCTGCAAGTGTCAGAATGAAAACTGCTGGATTAATACAGAGGTTTTCAAAGCAAGACAATCCTCAATTCAGTATTCTCAATGTCAAACCTGCAGATCTCAGTCACCTTCTCTGCTTTGTGTCTGTCAACTAATTAGTGCTCATTCAAGGCATGGAATCGTGATTTTTAGAAACATTTTAACGTGAGCAATTTAGAAATGCATGATGACGTCAACCCTGCATTAAATCCAAGTTACAAACCCCACCAAGAGAGGTAAGATAAATACACTAAAAACTTTCAGGCAAGTAAGAACACATGTGAGTTTCTGGGCTCAGATGTGGTACATGAAAACACTCAGATTTGGACATGATGTTCTTCGATAAAAAACTACTTACATCCATACTAACTTCTTCAGTTCCTTACAACAAGGCTCTCTAGCCTTATTGAGCCGGCAAGCATTTTTGGAATTTTGAGAAAGGGCAGTGGGTGTGACCCAAAAATGGCTGCCATGGAGAACTATAACTCTCCCCCCATGCATTCTTTAAAAACTAAATTTCAATTAAATGAAGCAATCAGGAGAAACAGAAGATATGAGCTTCTGTCCCCCCCCCCCCAAAAAAAAAAAAAGCTTACAGGTAATATTTTCCCAGTTGAAAAGTTATGGCGGATTGTTAGTCTTATCATTTGAAAGTTGTTGTGGGTTTGGGGAATCCAGTTGCAGCCAAAAAAAGTTGCTTCAGCTGGATATGGTATTTGCTTGTGTGTGTTACCAAGGGAGAGAGATAATTCTGGATATTGCCAGTGCTTTGTGGTGGGGTGGGATAACTCAAGAAAGAGGGACAGAAGGAATGTGAATGGTGACAAAGGAAAAGAAAGAAGTGAGTGTGAAGGAAGACAAAGAAAACTGGAAGAACCATGAAAGGGGTCAGAAATCAGGATCTTTGCTTACATATTCATATCAATTCTCAACATAGTTTCATCTGTGCAAACTTAAATCCAGATACTGGAGCCACAAACAGACAAGATAGATTATTCTGGCCCCACTGCTGGACCTCCTGAGGGCACCTGGTGTTTTTGGCCACTATGTGACAGAGTGTTGGACTGGATGGGCCACTGGCCTGATCCAACATTGGCTTCTCTTATGTTCTATGAACCTGAAAAAAATGCCCCAGCTTTGCAGAAAAATCTAAAATCTCAACAACAAAAAAATACTGGGGTTCACCCTTCAATAATAGAAACACGACCTGTAGCTTTAAGAATCAAATGCCCTCAGTCGTCATTGCTAAGAACCACACATCATTACTAGCCTTCAAGCCTTGGCTTTTGTCAGTAAAGGCAGAGGAAGAGGGCAGGGCCCTTTCCAAGGCTGTTTTTACTTTTGAGGGAGGACTCATTGGGTCTAGGCCTTGGGGCAATGAAACATTCTCAGCCTGACTTACCTCACAGGGTTACTGTGAGGATAAAATGGAGAAGAGCAGAACGATGTAAGTTGCTTTAGGTTCCCACTGTGGAGAAAGATGGGGTATAAATGAAATAATAAACACAGCTGAAGATGTGGGGATGGATAAAAAGTAGGGGTCGATTGGAAGGCAGGAAGGAGAAAAGGAAGCAGAAAAAGGTAATGATATGGAGGTTGCTAGGAGGATGGGAAAAGGATATAGTATGTAGAAAGGGATATAGGGGAAAATGAGACATATCCCCACACAAGTCCTTGTGGTTCCCTGCTCATACTATTTTAATAAGCATCTTGACAATTGACTCATATATTCCAAACCAGGATATAGGCTGATGCCAAAAACATGGAAAAAGCAAACCAAACTTTATCTATGCCACCAAGACTCTGTGAGAATTATTATGTGTCCTTCCCCAAGGAAGGAACCCTTGAGTTGAAGGACGCAACCATGAGAACATGCCCTTCTTTCTGATCTGTCTAAATTAATGTGAAAATGCTATTTTCATTTATATTCAAGGAAGTCTAAAAGCACACTGAAATATACTTAAGTATTCAAGCAAAGAAACATTTGCTGATTTGAATATATCTGTTTAATGGTGAAGTCTTAACGATAAGATATATTAACAATATTAGTTGCCCCAAGTCCTGAGATGGCATTCTTATAGATATCCGCGTCACTAAACTGTTACTAGTTGCCTTAACAGTGCTGCACAGAATCTAAGTCTGCATGAAAGAATCTATTAATGCAAACACAGCACGAGCATTACTATCCTAAGCATTTGGGTTTTAACATTTTAGCTGGAGGGATGAGGCAGTTGTAAGATAACCTCAAATACTACAACTCAAAATAACTATGCTGTAAGCTGAGAAAATGAAAAGCACTAGATGGTAGGTACAGCAATCATGCAAGCACTTTTTTCCCCTTGCCCCAGCAGCACAGAAGCTCACAACAGATTTTTTAACTTTAACATGTTCACCCTGACCTTGATAACCCTAGCCTGATCTTGTCAGATCTTAGAAGCTAAGAAGGGTTGGCCCTGGTCACTATTCGGATGGGAGATCACCAAGGAGTACCAGGGTTGCGATGTAGAGGCAGGCGATGGCAAACCACCTCTGAATGTCTCTTGCCCTGAAAACCCCATGGGGGTCTCCATAAGTCAGCTGTGATGATGGCAAAATAAAATAAATTAACAGGTTCCCCAGTAAAGAAATACAACCTCTTAGTGTAAAAGCATCACTGGTATTTTTTAAAGTTTGCCTGAAAACATACTCAGGAATTGCTGAAGATCATTGAAATTTGAGCCAAAACCATACATTAAATATAATACAAATATTTATGATCTTGCCTTACATAGCTGTTTCTCATTCACTGCAGCCTTCATATAATTTTTTATATTAATACCAGTTTTGACATGTGTATTACAGATGTCTCTTGAACAGAAGCACTGCTTAAAACTATTCATTAAAAGGAAACATCTTTAAGATTTCTTTGCTCTCCTTTACTGTTTCAGGATACTCCAAACTAAGAATAACCAAACCTAATGGACCATTAAATAGATAATATTGAGCAGCACTACATTCTTTTTCCAAGCCATTTAACATTCCAAGTATAGCTTAATTGGCTACAGATGATAATAAAAAAACCCTTTTGTTTCTACTGAAATGTATCCACAAAGAACAGCGTGAATGGAGCATATGCAACCATAATGGAAAACAAGGCAAACATAGGATATTAAACAGCTTCACCTATTTATATCTAAAAATAAGTTTTAAGTAAAAGAACTGGGTGGAATGGGCTGCCTAATAAAGGCTATTTAAAAAACCTTTCCATTAGCTATACTGGACATTTTGGAGGTCATTAATTCAGTGGGTTGTCATAGGTCGGAAGTAAATTGACAGCTCTTCTCTCTCTCTCTCTCTCTCTGTCTCACACACACACGGCTCAAACTTTTGTTCATATTCCCCTCCTTTGTGATTCAGGTCCACTTTAAAAGCTAAACTAGATTTTACGGTAAATGTGAGGCTCTCATCCAAAAATCACATGCCTAAACAGCATATAACTGAATGCTAATGGTAGGAAATAGTGATGTAATAGCACAAAGTAAATCAAAACCAGATTATAACAGGTGCAGCTTTTATATGCATTCTAGTGCCAGCCTATCATACTTCAGAATACTACTACTATTTTTACCATTTTTCATTAAAATATTAAGTATTTCATTAGAGCAAAAGCAATATTAATCTTTTGTATACATATATTCATTCACACTGATGTATTTATCACTGAGTTTTATGCTTCAATATAAATAACTGTATTGAAATTGAATCTGTCGATCATTTTATGCTGTAGAAGCAACCAGAAAATGTTCAATGAACAAAGTTATCTTTGCAAGTACAACACTCACACCCAGGTAGTTCTGAAGAATGACTTTAGATATGAGGGAAGCTTTGCCAGGGAATAAAAGAAACTGAACAAACATTATCTTTTCCAGAAATCTGAACAAGACTTAACCATTACATAAAGCAGATCCAGGTGGGTAGCTGTGTTGGTCTGAAGTAGCAGAACAAAGTTTAAGTCTAGCAGCACCTATAAAATCAAGGAAGTTTTAGTCAAGGTATGAGCTTTAGTGTGCACGCACACCTCTTCAGATACAATGAAACAGAAATAGAAATAACAGTCATATATATAGAGAGGGTGGGCAGTAAATTAGCATACAGAATAATGAAAGTGTTTTTAACAGATTAAAAGAATAATAAGCTTAGTATATATGGCTGTCATCTGTTTGGGTTCAGCTGGGGGGGGGGAGAGACATAGCACAGGTAATAAATATGTCAGAAATGGAGATTGGTTTATCCTTAATTGTGGAATGGTGAGAGTCTGTTAATATGGAAGCATCAATCTTCAATTCTGACATATTTATTACCTATGCTATGTTTGTCCCCCCAATTGAACCCAAACTGATGATAGCCACATATACTAAGCTTATTATTCTTTTAATGTTTAAAACACATTCATTATTCTGTATGCTAATTTACTGCCCACCTCTCTATATTTGACTGTTATTTCTATTTCATTGTATCTGAAGTGTGCTTGTACACAAAAGCTTATAAAACTTTCTTGGTCTTAAAGGTGCCACTGTACTCAAACTTTGTTCCATTACTTAAAAATCTATTGATTCCAAATGGGAACCGACATGGTAGCAAACTTGCTAGCCTCAACCAAAGTAAGTCATAATTACATAAGGCCAATATCTGGGAAGACTTTTTATATATACTAGGTTTTTCCGATTTTCTGTATGCGATTTCCAAGATCTGGGAAGCAGGAGGAAAGCTGGAAGCCTGCTGCTTTAAGGCTGCAATACACAGCAGCAGACTGAATAAATTATACACACATACCCTAATGAAAGAAGGAGAAGAGGACAGCAGGACAGCATTATCTTCCTAGTGGAGTTGTGCTCAGCTAGCCTCTGTAGTTGTGAGTTGCTGAAACCTTTGTTTCAGGGCCAAAGTCCTTCACATGTGAGCAAAGTGCTATGCAAAGGCACAAGGATTTTACTTCCTAGCAACCCCTCTGGCCAAATATGAGTATCTTGACCACTGACCAGAGGAATGTCTTTTCAGAAGTATAGAGAGCTGCCTCTGGAAATCAGAAAATAAAAACCTCTATGTATTTTGAATTGAAGCTATGGTTGCCAGCATTTGATTTCAAAAATATTGCTTGTTGCTGGTTTTATATTTTCAGTGGGCTGACTCCGTTTTTTTACTACTTCATCCCAGAGTGCCAAGGATACAACTTGACAGGAGTACCTTTCTAAATCTGCCAAGTCTGCTCACCATTTTGTAAGACAAGGTCTTGGAATCACAACCTATGACATCCGTTTTTTCTGCTCAACCCTTTATATTTTTGTAGCCTCTGATCTTATAAAGAGTTTGGAGAACATGAAAGCTTGCACACTGTTTTGTATCATTTTGGTTGGCCCTAATAAAAGGTATTACATATATTCCCAGGGCTTTCCTGCATGTATATAAAGGCATACTTCCCACATTCACTAATAGAGACCTTGCAAATGCCTCTTTTTTTAAAAAAAATTCAGTGTTCACTTGATACACTACAACAATAAAGGAATATGTGCCACCCCATAGTAAAAAAGAAAAAAATGTTAGAAAGCATCATACGACAGTGTATGCACCACCGAATATGTAACAATATTAGATATGTAACAATATTAGTAGTTAATGAAACCCACTCACTCCACAGCTGTGAACTAATGCCGCTCACAATCATGAAACTCTGGACCTGCAACCTAATAGCAATTTTTAAAATTTCATTCTGAAGATTTAAACTAGTAACTACTGTAGTTAAGAAGCTACTTTAAAAATCTAATAGCAAATTTGTTGCTACAGAAACAGCAAAATGCCACGTGATGGATTGATCTCCTGTCTCTGGCCCCAGCTCCTGCCAACCTAGCAGTTCAAAAGCAAGAAACTGCAAGTAGATGAATAGGTACCACTTTGGTGGGAGGGTAACAGCGTTCCGTGCGCCTTGGCCACATGACCACGGGAAAAGTCTTCAGACAGTGCTGGCTCCTTGGCTTGGAAATGGAGATGAGCACTGCCCCCTAGAGTCAGATTCAACTGGCTTTCAAGCAAGGGAAACCTTTACCTATCCTCACCTCTGCTTCCTTAGTGCACCTTTCCGAACATATGCTATAAGAACCAAGTCGATGTTAGAGGCTATAGTGCCAGTTCCAAATAGCTCACACACTACTGCCTTTTGGTTTTCTATTTAAGCAACAACCAGAGGCAAGTCTGATAAAATATCTAATTATTACTCGATATTTTGCTGCTTTTGAAACAAGAGACCACCCAGAAAACTCTGCAGGAGATAGATAAAGTATCATTTATCTAATCAGGAGCAGACTAGGAAGTGAAAATGGCTGAGGGACAAGCCTACCTGAGCAGCCTCTGCCGAACAACTCTTCGTTGGCACCAATAATAGACATCAGCTCACCCTCATCCCACAAAATGGCAGCAGTGCAAGAGGAAACAATTGGTGAGCTGGCAATAATGATCAATGAAGGGTTTGAGACAAGTGATCTGTGAAGCACTGGCAGAGTTGTTGGGGCTTGGCTACCAGCAGATCTTTAGGGCAGTGGCCCACCAGGGAATTCCCCTCTAAGCTAAATAGCCAATCGGCCCCTTTATCTAATAAGTGAAGAAGAAATCACTTTAGATGCTTTCCTTCTTCAGATAGCCTCTGATTTAGTACATAAATCCTCCTGCAGTCTTATTAAACACCAAACTTTATAAGGGGTAAGGCAAGCTGAGTGTACTGCTGAGGCTTGGGTCATTAATTCCATACCAATGCAAGGAGCCTGGGTTGCTAGGATCTAGCTTAGTGTTTCTACAGCCTTGTGTCCTTTACAACCATTCAGAAAAGATTATGAACTTTAGTTTGTGAGCTGGTTTGTGCCCATCCCTAGTTCTCTCACTCTCGTTCTCTGAGCCCCAGAAGGAATATCAAAGATTTCTACTCATAGTAAAAATTTTAAACCTGGTGGAATGGTACAGTACAAACACTCAATGAGGTTAAATGTTTTTGCATCTTTTACATATACAGTCTGTTACGCATACATTTTAGAGCACCATGATGCTTATACTGGAATCTGAACACACACTGAAAAACAAAATAGCAGGTTTTCTTTCCACTTCTTTAGCCCCAGAGAAAAACAGAGAATCCCTACCTTATAACCAAGAGGCAGAAAATCAACTTGGAATATGATAATATGGTCTATAGGCTGAGTAAATAAACATGGCAGAAACAGACCAGAGACATTAACAGATGAACTGTTCTCATTGCTCTTATTCATCAATTAAATCCAGCGTTACATTGCAAATTCATAATTTTGCTTTTAAAATCTCTTTTTCTCTAAGTGCTCCAGAGATTTTTTAAAATGGTTATTATGTAAAATTCTGAAGAACAGAAGCTAAAAGCAAAGTGATAATCAGAGACTACTCAGTGTAAGTTTAGCTTTGGTACAAATAAGCTCAGAGAAGAATATACAAAGCCATCTGCATTCTCTTTTATCATTTTAGATTATCATAACTATTAGCCAGTTCCATACTCTTATCATTTACATTTGCCTCTTCGAGGCAGGGCTAAAGCTTCAGATACTTTGCACCAAGAAAAACCAAATTCTTCATTGTGGACATCTGATGCAAAAAGCTGATATTTGTAACCTTTATGGAAACTATTATGCAAGTTAAGCAAAATGGCCTTTAATACTGCAGCATGTTGCTATTAAATTTATCCCATTTTTATTCATTAGGAAGAGACAGGGCCTTGAAGAGATGGGGCCTTAAAACAGCACTGAATTATTCCTGTAATTTCCAGAATTTCATCAGCCAGTATCCATTAATTTTCAAGCAACCATAAGGACTTGAAACTTGATAATGTTAAGAAAGTGGAGATGCTTAGGAAACTGAATTCTATGTTCCTGTGGAATTGCAGTACATTATTCATCTCTGTTACAAGGTTTTTTAAAAAAATAAAATAAAATGTCCTTTTAATGACAACTTTTTCGTTTCACAGAGTTAATAACTGTTCAAATCCTTCTAGCCCTCTTGCCTATTTTTTTTCTCTTTTCATCACCCTCTACAATAAGCCATGGCTAAATCTAGATCATAAAAAGTAACAGGGACTCACACATGGAATATTATAAATAGTGAGGTTAATGGCAAGCAGGTATTTAAGGCTGATAACTGCTCCTTCCTTGTTATATATTCTACCTAATTATACTTCTGTTTATAACCTAATCCACTCTAGTCCCTTACACACACAAACACACTTGAAGAAGGGTTTTTTGATGGGCTTTAAACCAGGCCCTCAACTAGTCCCTTTCCCCCCTCCCATTTGGTAACTTTACATATAAAAACATGAATTTTTTGTTTCTTCTTCATACCATCTGAAGAAGTGAGCTCTGACTCATGAAAGCTCATGCTGGAATAGATGTTTTTAGTCTTTAAGGTGCCACCGGATTTGTTTTGTTTTGACAGGAGAACTGCAATCACTTGAGCTGTGATGAATGGCTGCCCAGAGAGATTTAAGATGAGCAACAGGAGCATAAGAGTAACTATGCTTTATTTATGCCATCACTGCTTCTTCTGTGATTTACAGAGACATGCTCGAGTAAGATAGCAGGACAGAAGAAAGCAAAGCCTTGTTCTAGGAAGTTTAATCAAGGGGTTACATATTTGTATTGCAGCTTCCAAGTTCAAAGGTTCCTTCTATAACAGACTGCCAGTGTATTTTCTTAGCTCTTTAGTTAACACAGCTTAATCTCAGTTCTAACCCTAGTCCCTACAAATTTTGGTGCTACTCCTATGTCCTGAGGATGAATTCCAATAATTTATTTTCCCTCTACACCGTAAGTAAAGCAAGCATGTCTTCATAACTTTTTAATGAAATAACAGAAATACATTTCAGGACCTCATGTCTTTTCCCATTTCCCATTTCCCTTCTCTTGTCATATTTTAAATAGTTCTCTTAATACTCCCATGTTGAAACAAATTGTGCAATGAAAAACAGTTTCATATTAATAGACAGAGTGTCTTGTAAGGTCCAATGAAAAGTACATATTGTTTTTGAAAGTAATATTCTAATCCCCTGCATATTACACTTAAAAAAACCATTCTATTTTGCTACACCTCTTTCATAGAATGTTGCCTAAAGATGTAGAAACATCTGATTTCATATAAATATCTGATAAATACCTGCATCACTTGCAATACGCATGCCTTTCATATCACAATCATTTTGTACCATTGGAAATATATAAATATATAATGCAAACTCCTGTGAATGGAAGAGATTGTGTAAAAGCATAATTTTATCCTTCCCCTACTATCAAACCTTCCTTTAAAATATGCTGCTGAGAATCTGTGGACCCTCCTGAACAACATGGTTGGATCATGTTTATAGAGAGTCTTAAAGCATTTCCCCAGTTTTGTTTGTTTGGATCTTAAATAGATACATTAGTTCTGTGAATACTTTTTTGAAATGCTATTAATTCAATTTCATGAACCAAATTAACAGAGTACCTTAATATTTAGTGTAGAGTGCTTTTGTCCATAGTGGATTTTATCAGTGTTCCCTTTGTATATTATAAATGAAAGTTTCATAAGAATATAACTGAAGTTTAAATCTTCTGCCGTTAGTTGATAAATGCTGTTTAGTGGCTATTTGCCCTTTAAATGATGGATATGCTGCGATTTCACCAATTTCATTCAATATTGCACACACAATACTGCACACACAATCTTTGAGCACCAACAATTAAAACAAGGTCACAGTGTTTCTCTTGTCTTCCTTAATGCTAAGAAGCAGAAGTACATTTAACGTGTCATGTCAGCAGCCATTAATATCACTCTTAATCTAAAAGTTAAAATAAAAAGCAGGACACTATGTACTTGAAAACACATGACTTGGAGGGAGGCAAATATGATTGTGTTTGGGAATATCTCCCTTTGATCAGCCATAATTTCTTATTTGTAGGTATACTGCTTTAGAAAAAGGAAGATTGTTACATAACCAAAAGCAGAAATCTGACCAAGCTGATATTTAGTCTTAAATGCTTTGGAAACAAAGAGAAGCATACAGTGATACACAATCATATGAAGTTGAGTCTTAAAGTGTATCTGCATACAAAAACAGCAGATTCACAGACAGCAAAACCAAAAGAAGATTCTTATATTACAGCATGTTTTCATTTGTTATGCCCCATTTCACTAGATACTTGATTGAATTATCAGGCAAAAAGATGTACACAAAGGGAGAAAGTATAAAAATAACAATGGGTTAAAAGGGATGGTTTGTGACATGACCTTTTTATGCAAAACTCATAAATATACAGATGAACTTAGTGATCATTCACAAGATCTGTAACTGGTAGTCCAGACAACTTAGTTAAGCAATGCAGTCTGCATCAGTGTTGCTTATCATCTTGTAAATAAGTATCACACACATCGTGTAGTTTGAGATCCTACATGCTGCAGTTGATGACAATAGTCACTGAAAACAGAAAGTGTATAAAGGGAGAGAAAAGATGCTTTATGTAAGGGAAAACATCCCCACAATTTCTAACTGAAATAATGACATTCTTCTCTCATCAGTTTTATCCTTACGACCTTGTAAGGCGGGGAGAAGGTTCTCCTAAGAAAATTGTTTTCATGTAGTCACAGTGAATTAGTAACTTGGCTGGGATAAAAATCTAAATAGATACATACATACATACAAATGGCAAACCTGCAAGAAAGAACTTGCCGGGGGGGGGGGGGGGATGATTCCCCCCCCCTTTCCTGGAAGCCCCCATAACCCCTCCCTTTTTCCTGCTTCCTTCTCTCATTCCCATTCACCAGCCAAGGTACTGTTATCTGCCTCCCTGTCTTCAGTTCTCCCCCTTTTCCTCCACTGGCAGTCTCTCCCCAGAAAAACTCAGATCAAGTTGCATAATGCTGGTCACCAGGCCAGGTCCACTTGCATGGTGGGGAACCTGAAAGGACTTGTGGTAGGCACCTCACTTTCCCGTTTTCACTTCTCCAAAATATTTCTCATTTCCCTTCTCCTAACAGTACCCATATTCTCTCCCCCTTTTCCTGCTCTCCATATGCCCCCCCTTATTATTTACTTACTATATTTATACCCTGCCTTTCTCCACAATGGGGACCCAAAGCAGCCTACCTCATTCTCCTCTCATCCATTTTATCCTAACAACTTTGTGAGGCAGGTTAGGTAGAATATGTGGCAGGCCCAAAGTCACCCATGGTAGAGTGGGGATTCAAACCTAGGTCTCCCACATCCTTGTCTGAAACCTCTAACCACTACACTGCACTGACTTTCACTGGAGGACTTCTGTGGAACAGTACTAAGCATCCAGGCCCTTGTGAGTCATGAAAGTTTTACAGTAGCAAATCACCTGGTGGTTGCTGTTGGGCCTGGCTCCAATGAGTCCTCCCTCAAATACCAAAACAGTCTTGGAAAGGCCTCCCCCCCCCCCCCCCCGCCCCATTTTACTTAAACAAAGTCTCCACATTTAAGTATCTAGAGATGGGGCCATGTTGAGAATTAGATATACTTGTGATGATATAGTATTGAACATATGACACTACCTTACAGTGAATCAGACCATTGGTCCATCACAGTCAGTATTGTCTACTCATACTGGCAGTGCTTCTCCAGGGTCTCAGGCTGAGGTCTTTCACATCACCTCCTACCTGATCCTTTTAACCAAAGATGCCAGGGATTGTACCTGAAACTTCCTACATGTTAAGCAGATGCTCTGCCAGTGAGTCACAGCCCCTAATAGTTAATGGTGGGTGTAGCACCCTTATTTCAAGTTTACCAAATGGTAAATTACTCAACTGACTGTTCTGATAAAACAGCTATAGAATTACAAGTTTTATATGAGCATCTAGAGACTAATTCAGCATTATGTCATAAGAATGCTTTCCTACATTTCTGGCAAATTAAAAACAAACTAAAACTGTGGTTTCTAGCAAATTAACCGAAATATCCCTATGTTTGGTCACATTATGTTTGCAAAAAAATCCATGTTATTTGCCAAAGCCTTGTTTTATAGTTAACTTCACATACAGATCAAACTGGAGAAAGTTTCAGCATTTGGTCTAAAATCATCAAGCGCCTCTGCTTTAAACAGTAGCAAAGTATGACAATATCACCTTACTGGTTTTAGACAAAACATGTCTTATTAATACATAGATTGCAAGCTAAGTAAACTAGTAATAATTTCAGTAATATTTTAATATGCTACTTTATATTAAGGGAGACTACTACTAATACAGACTGAGAACATAATATTTCCAGTGTATTATTGATACAATCACTGCTTAACAAATCTTAAATACCAACCCTGTTTTTAAAATATATACATTATTTAAGGGTAGTACTGCCTTTAAAGAGAAAATCCAAGCACACATAATATTTATCTGGGAGGAGGTAATTAATTAATTTTATTGAATAAAACAACGTTCACAGAAAGAAAGCATCGGTAGATAGCGGAACCCATTTACCCACCACCATACTTGTAATGCTAGCAAAAGCTATCCTAATATGACAACACTATGTATTTGTAAATTAATAATAAAATACCTGTCAGTAACAAACACTTGCAAAAGGTAACTATGTCACTCACCTGATATCTGAACAAGCGCAGCACAACAACCTTTAGCCACTCAGATCATATAATTCATGCACTGAAGGACTTCAAATTATTAACTCCTACAATAGTAGACTGCAAAGACTGCAAACATTTCTTTTGAGAACAGGATGGATATTAAAAAGGTAATTCCACCCTGAAGTAATAGCCTACAAAATGGGATAAAAAACCAACCCCCCCCCCCAGATCCCTGTTTCAGCTCAAATGCTTTAATGTTACTATTTGTTACATAACCCTTGTTAACTTGGTTTTATTCTATTCAGCACACTTTCACAGTTGTTACTAGATTAAAATGTGCCTGGCCTGACAATGAAACAACAGCACCGTTGCAAATTGTTATGCAACTCACTGTCTGCAAGGGTGACTTGTAGCTTGTTCTTTATTCAGCAAGTGCCAACTGCATGTTTAATCAATGTCACCACTCACTACAGTGTGCAACTGAAGCGACTGTCATTCCACTACTCAGATTTGACTGGCTGCTAAGTTATGCAACGCTCCGAAGAATGCCTTGGAATCATTTGTCAGATGCTTTGAACACAGGTGTGCAACACTAATCCTACAGCACACACAAAGAACTTTGCTTTTTCTAGACTCAAATTGTAAACAAACGAACGGCTATCTGCCACCATTCGGATTTACAACACAGCGACATGAGAAGAATATCTTCAGAGTTCACAAGATACAGAGCACGTTCAATGATAATTTAACTGGAATATCTTGGGAAACAGCTACATACACAGTAGAAGCAGAAGGAGATTTTTAACTGCAAGACTGAATGGCATATTCATAGTCAGCACCGAAAATGTTTCAGCTTAAAGAAGAATGCAAGACTTAAAAAGGGAACAAACATACAAACATGTGTTGGATATACACAGCGGGGCTTTCTGTCCTAATTAGGGATCATTTCAGTGGATAACCGAATGAAGGCCTGCATCTGTTGGAAGATTTTGTGACAGTATTGCATCCTCATCTTAATTCATCAAGAAATTGTTCATGCATGTACACAATCTCCGCTCTGAGTGAAAAGAACAGCCCTCCATGAAGATAAGGCTGTTTCTCCACTGCAGTGAGGAGTAAGCAGCATGTCTGATGAGATTTTATTCCTGATGCAATGTAGGGTAAGAGAAGCTTTAAACAAGTATTTATGCAAAAACAATGTATTAATTTAGATTTGTACCAGCATTCTTTTTTACATAATAAGCAAAAAAGCCAAATACCATGAGATTTCAAGAGATGTGAAAATTGCTGTAACATACAATGCCTTTCTGAATGTTGTGTGTAAACCAGCATGTCTGCTAGATGCTAAATTCTTATTAGATTAGGAGCAGTATTTTTCACTGGTAATGTTTAAACGCAACAGACAGAAAACACCCAATACTGAAACTCAAGTAAACTGTCTACATATTTGAGGCAAATGCTGTCAGTTATGTTTTGATGCCACAAAAGCGATAATGTATATTCATGGAAGGCTGATAAAACATGTAAATCATATTAACATCAGGATTTAAAACCAATTACTGTTGCTGCTATACTACTCTCTGTAGGTATACTGCATGTAAACATCTGTATAACTTGAAAATTTCCTTCCAGGACTGCACTTTGTAAAATTTATTATACCAATATAAAACAGTTGAGGTATATTCTCTCTCTCTCTCACACACACACTCTCTCTCACACACACACAGAGTTATGGATACACAGATACAAAGTCACTTTTTCGCACAGAAGACCAACCACTTCATGACTATCAGATGAAAACGTGCATCTCAGTTACCTTCAGTATCCCATCATAAACACCTGGGTGTTTCTGACATCTCAATTATAGGACTGTCCTCTGAGCCACATTTTGTATCAACTTTGTTTTAACACAGGAAATACAGCTTTGCTAGAGGAGGATACAGGTTGCAAAAACATTAATGATACTGGCTATTTAAAACAAAACACACATTTAAGCCTCTCTGCAATAAACCCTGAGCAGTCTAGTCTGTATTAATGTTTATGTTCTTTCCAGCCAGATGCCGGAACACTGGTGAAGATAGTTGCAGGAAAAATGAGGAGCTCTGCCATCACAACACTCGAAGATGTAAAAAAGCAAGAAGAGAGTGAAGAAAAGGAAGAATCTATTTTAGCTATGTTGGGAATAGTTGGAACAGTGCTGAACCTATTTGTGATTGTTTTTGTGTACATCTACACAACACTCTGATATTTTTACAGCAACTCTGAGCATACAGTGGAGATACCTGCAATGGCAAGATGGATATATGAACAATACCCAACAGGAAACAGAGCCTCAAAATGATCAAACACATTCCAGAGTGAAGTGCCTAGTTAGAGGCACTGCACCAGTGACCGCAAAATACATCTGCGACCCAGCAAGGTTTAATTATGTAAATGAAGACAAATATTCAACTGATGAAGCTCTAACACAGGAAATGCATATGGTATTCTGCTGCCAATGAATATGGCAAAACATTATTAATATAAACAAATTAACACAAAAGATAATGATGCCATAAAACCTTCCTACAAGATGTTTTATTTAAGGGAACCCCATTATACTTTTGGATTTTCGACTATGTACCACTGTGTAGGTGACAACTGGGGTGGAAAGGAGCCTAGTTCATTTTTAAACCATCAATATGAGCTAAAAATTACACAGTTGTATAGTAAGTGTAGAAAGAAGAGCACTGTTAAGTACTGTATTATGAGCAAATAAAATTTTAATTGTCTATCTTCTGTAATACCTTTAAGTATCATTCTGCTAAGCTAATTGATTTTTCAGATATTTTTGCCTTTAAATAATTCTCAGCCAGACATAAAATATTTTTTGAACAAAAATCAGCATTTAAAAAATAACTTCTGTATTATACAATGGCAACGTCAACAAGACATTTGGCATGAATGATCCAAACCCTAAATTCGACTTGCTTTAGGAAAGGAATACACTGAGAATAATTGAAGTTATGAGCTAATGGTATGGGGGAAAAACTTAAGCCATTTTATTATTATTCTGGTTTCAAATATTTATCATTAATGGCCCAGATTCTGCATATTTCACATATTTACTTAAAATTCCATTGCCCATCTAATTCCTATTTGTACATATGTTTTTACAAACCTGCATAAACAACTCTATATTTTCAGATTCTACTTGCAAACCTAACGCTTTTATTCAAGAGTTATGCTTTATACTGCCATGTTCTCCTGTACTTACAGATTTAGAAAATACAAAGGTTTATAATTTAAAAAAAATTGAACTTTGATACTTCTGCTTCAACTTTCCAAAAAATTTCACATCTTAACACAGACCACCTTTGAAAAACAGTAATATTTTAACATAAACCAGGAGTCTTGGGGCTAATATTGTAAGCATTTTTTAAAAGCTAATACTATATTAGAATAAAGTATAAATACAGAAGCAGTTATCCTCCACTACTATGTAAACTTTTACATAGCAATTTCATTGCGCCAAAAAAGGCTGGCCACAAGTGTACCAGATTCAAGCCCATTTCTCTATCCAATAGACTAAACATTAATTTCAATCATTTATTGTTAACAACTAAGGTTTGGGATATAAGCCAGGGGGCTTGGAGATATAAAAGGACCTTTACTTCTTTGGTATGTAATAGAGAGGCCCCTATTTGCGTTATGACAGGGAGAGAGAAGAGGCCCCTGGAAGAAGATACAAACAGAAGCTGAACAGAAAGAATCCAGAAAGGAACCATTCTAATCAAAATGAAGGAAATGAGCATAATCCACAAGAATGCAACATACTGGTGTACTGGAAATGAAAAACAGGTAGGCATATGAATTCCCCGAACAAATAAACTGTAGAAGCTGAGGATATGTTCATGTAAGGGGAAAAGGGGACACATGGGTTAGGTGAAAAGCTGCTTGAAATGGTGCTTCTTTCAAGTTATACCCAGCTCTTTTGGGCTATGGTAAAGACACATGCAAAGCAATACCTTTAAGAACATCACTTCTAAAGACATACAATGATATGCATCAATTTTATGACTCCATTATTATTGGAGGAGTCTAAGGCAGCATAATTGAATGTATAAATTTTGGAATGAAAACGGGGATTCTGCCAAATATTTAGAGTATTTCTTAGCTACCTCTCCAGAAATTCTACTATATTTTGCAATTAAAAAGAGCCCTCATGATTAGATCAAAGATTGCTATAGAATCTTGTTTCCCAGAGTGATCAACCAGATGCCCCCAAGTTCATAAGCAAGATATGAAAATTTTCCTGCTAGTGCATACACCCCTCCTCAAGATATGGGTTCTTTGACATGGGCTTGTCTGGGTACTATAAAAAGATGTACACAGTATGTATATTTATCAAACTGATTGTTATGTTGATTTGAGGGTTTTTGGTTTTTTTAAAGAGCTAACATCTGGTAGAATACAAAGGAAGAATGGAAGGGGTCATATGAAGTTTAATCAGGCAGGGTACAGCAACCTACTCACTGACAATTCTCTATTTATTACTGTAATCTGTTTTCCTCTTCAGCAACTGAACTTTTAGCAGAAATTTCCATACTTGAAATGCATGTTCTGCAATTAAAGGAAGTTTTCTACTTTACCAAGACTTCAGAATATCCATTTTAAGTAAGTAAGCTAAAATAAATTCTGAACTACAGCAAAAAAATTAAGTTTGGTGAAATATATTGATACAATAAACAAGGCTTGATGTGGCACATGTGGGAGGTAGTGTGCTTTTATGTAACAGGCTATTTAGGGCTTTACAGGTCTGAACTGAATTCCAAAACCAACTAGGGTAACATGATTTGACTTCAGAATGAATGTAATGTTATGTTTCTAAAGAGACAAATGTTAAGAGATGTATTCACAGTCTTCAAATAGTTTAAAACAGGATAAGCCAACATACTACAATAGCTTGATGTAACCTTCTGTCCCACCGTCAGTAACTTCTGAGTCAGAACTCCACTATTACAAAAGGTACCATACAACTAGCATATTTTTACGCAAGAAACCCAAGCCTAGGCATCTGAAAAGCAAAAAGTAGCAATTGTCAAACTTTTACAATTCTCACTGCAGTTTCGATGTATGCACTCTCCACATTCACTGCTTTTGCTAAGCCCTATGAAGAGGATAAGTTTTTCTCAGTTCTCCAACAAGGCAGAGATCCCCAGTGTAAAAAATAGGAGTGAAAATATATGACCTGGACACTAATTGTGTCAGAAACTTTTAGATGAAAAGCAAGTATTGTAAATGTGTTCTGGTTAGTATGTCAGTTGAATAAGTGACACCAAATAAATGCAACACCCATATGTTAAACATGGGGAAAAAATTACAATCAATGTTAGCAGATGCAGGAAAAGCAGATATCTGGAAAACTTTTAGGACAATTCTGCCGAAGTAAGCATTGCCTTACAATTAAACAAGGGGGGATGAAAAACTATGTCAATTTATAATTTAGGAATACAGGCTTTGATTAATTTGTGCAATTAACTGATTAAGCCACTTGTCGAAATGTACAATCACTTTACTGGGTAGGCATTTAGAAGTCATTGCTGCAGTAAACTGATGCCATCTACAGACCAAAAATGTTAACTTTTTTGTTGAAAGCAACTGTGTTTCTTGTTGACCAAAGGCAGGCTTTCAGATGAACATTTTTAATCACAGTAGAGTGGGCCTTAAATGCAGCATGCACATCTTAAATGCAGCATGCAGATGTGATTGATGCTTGTTAAGTACAGGTGCTTGGATTCAGAGACTCTCTCCACCACCATTCCTTTCTTGATGTAACCTTCTGTCCCACCTAAAAGAACATCAGAGAGTTAGGGAATTCTTGGAAATAGCATCCAATGCTATGCAGGGAGCTGTGGTGGAAGGAGAAACTAATTGCCCTTCCAACTCTCATACAAGTGGACTCACTTTCCTGCAGTGTTGTGTCCGCCATTATGGTTCCCTAGCCATAGCTAGAGACACAGGGGCTGCAGCAAGACAGGCAAGGTGGCAATGATTCATTCCACAAGTAGAGTTCTCCTTGCATTTCTCTGGATCCAAGCCAGTAAGATGTCTCAGAAATGACACTTGTAATATAATGTGATGTAGATGTAAACTGATACAAAGTTATGAACATTTGTATTAACACCAACGTAACTGCATTAGTTATTCTTTAATATGAACAGCATCTGAATGAAAAACAAGCATAGAATGTAATTAAGGGTTCTTTTAAAAAATAGAATAGCAAGAACTTCTGGTTACCTTGCCTATATAGGATGGGGCATCAAGTGACAGAATCTGCATGGGTTAAATAACTGTCAAAAAAGATGTATCAGTTACAGTAAGAATCAAAGTTCGGTTGGTGCAAAAATTGGAGCAATAAATTGCATTTTTTAAAAGCACTTCAAAATCCAGAAGGAATAAAACCATGTCATAGTCTTACAGAAACGCATAGGCTTTATTACGGCACAGGATTTGTGATAAAAAATGACTTACATTTAAGGCACTGGAGGGTGCATATTATGCATGTAGTTGGATTCTGATGTTGTTTTCAACCTAGTGCTGCCTTTGTAAGTTGGCTTCCTCTCAGAAAGGGAGAATATAAAAATTTCTATCAATAATTATCCTGCCATTTTGCACAAGAACTTCTCTGCTTTGCTGTTCTGACAAAGATATGACATATTCAAAAATGAGGAGGGCCTTTATAAAAAGATATCTAAAATGTTGTTGTGAACTGAAGAAAGTTGTTTAATTCAGCAGCATTTAAACAATTCTAATAAATCTTGAAAATTCAATTAATATCATATTTTCATAACCTTTCATAACTATTTTTCTGCCCACAGTGATTCTAAACTGCTCAAGCCACTGGTAAATTATACCATTTTCTCTCTTCAGATGGCTCTGGGCATTTAAAGAGAGAAGAGTAGGAGCTGCAACAGATAGTAAGCTTTGTACTGTTTATGCCACAGACTTCTGTGAAATCAGAACTTCTCCACCTTACTTCTCCACAAAACATGCAAGCTGTCCTCAAAGTAGTGGGAGAAGTAGTCTGAAAGAAGAATGAGAAGGCTTCATAAAAAGCTCACAATACTTATACTGTCCATTTACTGTCTGCAATCCAAATATCCTATTCACACTTAGCCACTCAGCCCAGGTACTTATTTATATTTGATTTTTCAACTTAAAAAAAATGGGAGGAAACTAAAGCATTTAATTATAGAACGGGACAGGTGTACATAGCTATCTGTTCAAGTGGAGCCTGCTTCTTTCTTTAGTCTATGATCTTCTGTGATCAAATTGTTGTCTCAAGATTCACACCTAGGCCATGTTTTGCTCTAAATGTAGGCCACACCAGCAGCAATGCCAGCCCCGTAGCCAGGTGATTTGGGTGGGGGGCACTGGGGGGCATGACATCACTTATGAGGTCACAAAAATAATAAAATTAAAATTAAAACTCCAAGGGGCACCCCGAGGAAAGGGGTGCCTGTTTTTCCCTCATCATTCAAACCAGAAGCTGCCCACCTGTCCGAGGAGTCGGTTCCTCCCTTACTCCCTCCCCATCCTGGTGAGGCGCCACCAACCTGCCTGAGAGGAGGAGAAGCTGGAGAGAATCGTGCGCCAGTCCCTCTGATGCCAGGCTCCAGGGAAGCCTGAGAACGACACCTCCTCCAGTGCCAGATGTGCATGAGCCTGGGCCACCCTGCTGAGCTCTGCTCTGCCTCGCAACTGCTGCTCCTCGGAGAAGCCGCAGCAGGTTCAGGGGCGGCTCAGGTAGCCATCTAAAGCTGCCCCCCACCCCGAGGAAAGAGCTGGAAGGGAGAGAGGGAGGCAGGCAGGCAGAGGAAGTTCCAGCAAAAACTTGAGCCCTGCAGAAACCTTCCCATGCAATCACCCTAAGAGAAGCAGCAAATGGGGGTCTCCTGTCTCCCTTCCTCCCTCCCCACTCCCTTTCTGGTTCTTTCAGTTGCATGCACAGGGAGACTGCTGACAGGCTGGCCTCCCTCCAGCAACAAGGGCCCCTGCTGGTGACTACTTGATGCCCTCCTGCAGAAGGAAAGGTCAGCTCCAAAGACCATCTCCCAATCCTGCATCCCAGCCCTGCCCACTGCCTCTCTCCTGGGGTGGGCTCTAAGATTTGATGGGGGCGTTGGAAAATTGGGAGGGGGTGGTGCTCCACACGCCCACATTAACTACAGCCCTGAGCAATGCCATCACCTGTTTTTTTTTTGTTGTTTACAGTTTTTTGTAAGGGAAAAGAACACAAGAAAGGAGAAAAAGAGAGAAGAAAGAAAATATAATAGAAAAACAAAGAAGCAGGAGGGTGTACAAAGGGGCAAACTAAAATACTGCAACCTCAAGCATCCTTAAGTAGAGATAACATGGAACACAAAGGTAACATGCTTTGAGATCAGGCTGTGAGAATTAACAGAAGCCTAAGATTGCATTTTAGATAGATTACTCACTTTAAGCAAAATTTATCACTGCCAGGGCTAAAGTAAGAATGGTACATGCTTTTTGAAACATACTGGTAATGGCTGAATTGCAAACTGTTTGGAGCAAAATACATTTCTCTTAAGTATTCTGTAAAAATCACATGGGAAGCACGGAGTGAACTGGAAAGAATACTGAAAGACAACTGAAGCAATTAAATACAAAACTATGAATCAACTTTAAAGCTTTACAGATTCTTGGAAAAAGGCTTAGGTGAAGACAAAAAATTTGCCAGACCCTTAATAGTCTGCCTCAAAAATCAATAGAATACATTATGAGGAACATACATAAGCAGAGAATGCTGATGGTAGGTACATAGGCTTTCAATGACAAATTCTGTTCTCATGTGGACAAATGTGATCAAGGCAACCGAGCTAAAAAGCAAAAGACTGGTTCCCTTCAAGATAAAGGATGACGAGATACAATGTAAATGAAAGATAAGAACTACATATGCTGGCTGAACACAGCTCTAACAACAGATGATTCTGACCTTGAACCAGGATTTTTTTAGCCCCACAGCAACTTATCTGAACTGACACACACAGCTACCTTTGCTTGGGATGGGCAGCTAGAAAAAGGCCTCCCGAAGCTCCGAACAAGAATTAAAGGCCAATCACCATGGCGTACTTTCAGGTCTGAATGGATCTTAGTGGTTCAAATATTTTACTTAGTTCATTCTGTCTCAAAGCTTGAGAACAGCTTTCTATTGCCTGTTAAGCCAATTGCTAGATGCTTCTAGCGCTCCAGTTGTTGCACACTAGTTATTTATTCAAAACATTTATATCCTACCTGTCTACAAACCAGAACTATAACAAAAAATAACTGAGGTACCTAATACCATCCATCACATCAGCAATAAAAAACAACACAAATCAAAGCCATCAGCAAAAACACATATCAGATTAATAGGATTTGCCATGAATACTTTAAAACTAATATTAAAATGAGCCTAACATATCAGCATGAAAATATATAGCAAGGACAGGGGAATTTGCCATATCCTTCCCTGCCTGTCTCTCTCCACTCTCTGTTGTACTGAATCCCTAGTTACAGCTCAACACTTCTGAATGCTTTCAAGTGCCATGCAGACTGTAATTGCCAACGCTGGCTTTGTTATCTCTGAACTTGTAACTGAATCCAGGTTTATTGAATTGGAAATGACAAACCATGCCTATCCCTACAAAGCAGTTGTAGGATTAACATACTTATATAAAGACCACAGCTGAGGGCTTTATTTCATGAAAATTTGATATATTTTAATTATACTCTCCTACACCCACACAAACACAATAATCAAAACAGTCCTATGCTGAAGAGCCTTGGTGCACAGAGAGAAACATTCCCATTTTCATTTCTAACTGAAACTTCATACATGGTTGGAGACTATTCCGACATGTCCTCCACACTTCATGAGCAGTTTGCAGGGGAGCAAATATTTAACCTGCTGACAGACTCCAACAGCAATTCTAGACTACAGACTAGATCCTGCTACCACTTAGTAGTGAACATGTAGTATTCCTCGAAGTTTTCACTGCACAACCGTGAATTGTGAACATGTGATTATTTTACGTAATATATTCTCAAAAGACAGAAAATAGCCCCAAGCAATTCTATCCCTCCCCCCTCCAGTCAAGCACATTCAACTTCAAGCTTCTCATATTTCTCACACATTTTACAGAAACTTTAAATGCTCCATTTGAACTTGATGGAATTCTTTGAAGCAACTTTCATAAACTTCTAATTTTAGAATATGCAGTTTTATAAAACAAATAATAGCACACTACCTGAATCATTGCGGAGATAAGATGACATTGCTGGAATAAGACATGATTGACTAAGTAGTTCTAGCAGAACTGATGGAAGGGCATTGCTGTTTTGTCCTCTGCTTTCATGACTGGACTGGACATCTCCATTTGATGTGCTGCCTGCAGGATTTATGTAGCTAGCCAAAACCTAAAAGTTTGAAAACCATGCATCAAAATTATATTAATAGTGAAAAAAATCACTGAAAAAATTCATAAGCTAATTATGCACAGAAAATGAACCAATGTATTATTATTATTATTCAGGCTCTTGTGACACGAAACATGCAAAGTATCTGAAACTAAAATGGCAAAATCTTTTCAGTTACTAAGAAAGCCAAACATTTAAAAACAGAATAAACTTTATTGGGCAGTTGTAAAGATGAATTTAGGAACTGATCTAGCAAAAACAAAATTAAAAACAACTTCTAATTTAATTGAAACTGTAAATAGGTAGTTCACATAATGAAAAGAACCTCAACAAACATCCAAGAATCAATCAGATCTGTCTGGTTTTTTTCCAGTGATGAAACAGCAGTACACATGCATGCACACACAGATACACAAAGAGCAAATGAATGTCTCTTTTCTTCAGACCAAGCCGTCCCCCAAATCCTGTAAATTTTACTCTCCCTGACCCACAAAAAACGAGGTTCTTGAGCTGCATCACAAACTACTTTTTAAACTTTCAAAAGTGGCTTGTCATGCAGCAAAAGGAGCTTGTCAGAAAAGAAAAGAAGCAATGAATCTCGGAGGCACAAACAGAGATACTCTGAACACCACTCAATTAAGTACCTTGTTTTTTGGAAGTGCCACAGAACTGGAAAGAACTCTTTACAACTGAGTAGCCCCAGGGCTAAAAATAATTTATTCAGCCCATAACAATTCTGGTAGCATGAAGGAATATTGTACTGTACCTGTAGCAGACAAGTGACATGCTCTTCCTCCAGTCTTTGTTTGGTCAAAGCTTGTTCCACATCCCATCCAGAAGCTGTGGAACCAGTTCCAAACCCAGTGCCTTTAGCCCAGTAAAGCTGTTGTTCTTCAGTTGCAGCATTATTATGTGTGCTAGACACCTGTGGCTAATAAAATGAAAACAGGTCATCCTACTGTAGTAAAGAGCAAGAGTCCAGTAGCACCTTAATGACTAAAAAAATATGTGGCAGGGTATGAGCTTTTGTGAGTCACTGCTCACTTGTTCAGATTCTTTTCTGCTGCTACAGACAGATTAACATGGCTAGCCACCTAGGTCATCCTACTGTTTGGTATTGCTTAGATTTCATATTTTGGAATCGGGAATAGATGTATATCTTATTAAACAGCTCTCTCTATTTTGATTCTTCAGTCATGAGTGCTAAGCAGTGAACAAAGTGTTGCAGGAAAGACATTTCTCCGATTCTCAGTGCGGAACTATGTGATGAGACCTGTTATGGTAAGCATCTTCCTTTTTGGAAGCGCCATACAACTAGAGAGAACTGTAGATTTCATATTAGGCTTCACTTAATAGTCACAGGGCATTGTGGCTTACATGCAGCATGCAAAAACTGCTCCTGCTTTTCTATTCAGGCCAAACTGTACTTGGCATGAAAACAGGTGTGGGGCATGAATCTCAAGTCCATGGAAAAATGGAACCCTCTGATTTGGAGATTTGCAAATACTTTGCCAAATCCCTTTTTCTGGTTAAGGAACTAAATATATATTTTTAGGTATTGGGATTTTAACAGATTTTTTAAAAATGATCTGCAAAAAGAAATGAATGAAGCAAAATTCTGCATCAAAATCATCAGTATTAAGTGCCAATACTCGAGGAGGGGATGGGAATTTTACTAATTTTGTGGCAGACCCCACTTTGCCCTCCACACCTGCATTCTTGAGGCCTCTCTGCCCTCAGGAACAAAATCTCAGGGGCTCCACAAGCTGCAGTAGGAATGGGGGAGATGAGGAAGCCCCAATCTGCCCTCTGCAAACTGCTGGTGATAGTTTGGATCCAGTCCTACATCTCAAAACAGATTGAAGAGCTGCTTTAATCAGCTTTATGTAAGTGTTCATATAGCCTATTTAGCTTCAAGCCTACAACATATTCTTCAGTCTCCAACATAAGATTGAAGAATTAGGTTGGTAACATCTGAACCATGCCACACGCTGCATAGTATATAACTAACAAAGTTGGACCAACTTTCTTGGATTGACTGTTCAGTCTTGGAACAAAGCCAAACCTGGCCTCTGGTCAACTAGTTCCAGGCCACTACATTCATTGTTAAACCCTACAGTGCCTATACAAGCAGCACCTGCAAAAATAGTAGCTACTCAGATTTCTTCTTCAGATTAGGCAAAAGAAACTTCATTAGAGATTTAAGGAAGATGGGACATGCACTTCAGGATATGGTAGATGGCTCAAATATTATATATGGTGACAAGGGATAAAATGAGAATTGTGATAAGGGTCAAAGAACATGCTGAGAATGCTTCCTGTTGACAGCTCATTTGGTAAAATAATCCTCTAGTGAGAACAGCACCGTGGGAGACTATTGCTGTATCATCTGTTCTATCTGTTCAGTTCTTCTGGACCATTAAACAAAACAAGTATTATTTTAAATAATGGATAGCACTTTCAAGTCCACTGCAGTAACCTTACACATCTAAGTATATTACATTTCACAGACCTATAAGATTAAAGCCTGCAGGAACTGTATTAACCATACATTGTTAGAAGCTTAAGGAAGCCACCATCTTGTGTATTTGTACTGTAGTGTTGGTTTTAAAATGTTTTATATTAAATGTATTTTATCTGTCTATGTTGTTAGCCGCCTTGAGCCGGTGAAAAACTGGCAAGGCGGGATATAAATGAAATAAAAATTAAATAAATAAATAAACTCTATAGAAGGGCATTTTCCATGTGCCACAGCCTTCAGATTATTTTAGAAGATACCATCTCTATAAAGCAGTGGTGGCAAACCTATGGCACGCATGCCAGAGGTGGCACTCAGAGCCCTCTCTGTGGGCACGCACGCCATCGCCCCAGCACAGAGTTCGCAAGATTGGACAGCAAAAATCACATTAATTGTTCAAAAGCATGCCAAATGCAAACTTTTACCTTTCAATAAAAAGTTGTTTGTATCATTGAAAGCTCTGTTACTGTGTTTTTCTTTTAAGACAAAAGATGTTAATGTATGAGTTGTTTTTTTTAAAACGAAAACCTCAGTATTCAGGTTAAATTGCTGTGTTGGCACTTTGCGATAAATAAGGTGGTTTTGGGTTGCAGTTTGGGCACTCGGTCTCTAAAAGGTTCACCATCACTGCTATAAAGCAAGCATGCATTTGGGCACTACATTAGTACTTTTAATCCGCTATAAACAGCTTAATGATGGGAAAAGAAGAAGACTTTAGAGACAACATTTCTGAGCTAATGATTCTGAAGCTAAACTGACCTCTGTCTGGTTAGGACTAGAATTGGGGACTCTTGGAGCATGGTGACTAAGAGCTGATAGACAGGCAAGGATGAGATGTACTGCCCCAATTTCCAGTGCCATCCGCCTAAGGAGGACTCCATCATCAGTAGTCAAAGGTGTGGTGCTGAACAAACTACGCAGCACGTGGAATGGAAGCGTTGGAAGAACATTAGCTGAAGGTGATTGTAGAATGTGACCTAGATGGAGAGAAAATACACACTGAGCATTTTTTATATAAGGAGTTAAGCATACTGCATTAATCTTCTAATACACTACAGGTATTTTCAGGTTTTAAAAAAATATTTGTGTTTGTTACACATTGGTAAGAATTACTCCAGTGGGACAAAAATACAGAAGTATACAATTCAACTTCCAGTATGGACTTGATTGAGAACACAATACTAATGTTCCCTAAAGGGACACAATATATGGAAAGCTCAATCCTGCTCAATTATTTGCCAATCAATTAACTATGAACCTTGTTCTTTCTGGGTTCTAATAAACTTATTGTTTCTCCTGAATATACTGTATCATGCCCAACTCTTGCCAAGGCACTATTATCTGGATTCTAAACTTTCAGGATAGTTTGCCTCACTACAGTTCAACAGATCCTTTCCAGATTTCAAATTCTATTAGTGTCAGGAAAATTAAGGGGCATTACTAGGTGCATGAAACTTCATTTTACAAACACAAGTGTAACATACAGACTTTTCCAGAATATCAGCCATAACACACAAGATTGGTTCCTGCTTTAAAGGAATAGAATGAAATTATCATGAAAATGTTTCAAAACTTTCACCATTTGATATGTAGAATGCTATGTAATGCCTGAGTACAAAACATTCTTCAGGTTTACTGATGAAGATTAGATGAGCACACAAAGGGTTGTAGACTCTGCTCCACTAAGGACAATATGTCCTGTTGTCAATAGTTGTGTCCTGCTGACACAAAAGAGGCCCCTTTACCTGCAGTATGCACCTTATGCCATTGACGTGCAGTAATTCTATTTAAGACCTTAATTCTCTCAGAACACACCACTGGTTCAATGTTGGTTTAAAACGGTCTCTTCCCAGTGCAGTGCAACATTCTCCTAATCTTTTAATCACAATTAAGAGATCTGGAATACCCTGTAAGCTTGCATGTTCCCTCTCCCCAGCAGATGCCCTGCTCCCTTTTGGGCATTAACCATGGTACAGCCTTACATTTATTAATTTTGTATAGCTTTAAACTAGAGTTAAACCAGGATTTGAATTTGGTTTGTAGAGCCTGGTTAAAGGTAACAATGGTTGTGTCACACTTCTGTTTGGATGCAACACCACACCCTACTTAATACTGAAAAGGGAAAGGACAGAAGGATTCATATACGAAGGAGAAGGAACATATGACCCTAAGAGCTCTTCTAGCTGCTTAGCAATGCTTTAGAGACTGGGAAAATATTACAACAGCACTGAGACTATGCAAAGTGTTATGCAATTTGAATTTGGGATGATAATTTATTCACCCGAACAAGAGAAGTCAAGTTACTTGGAAAATATCATTATTTAGTCATATTGCTTGGATAAGCCTTCAGTACTAGATCAGACTGGTCCATGTCACACCTTTGCTATTATTCCTGACTCTGAAGTACAATAGATAATATGTACATTTCATTTTAACAAACAGATTTTTGTTTGATTTTCATTCTACCAAGGAAATGGCAAACCTTTCCAAATATGCATACGCAGCAGCTGGAAATACAAACAATATTGCCATGTAAGGGAAATATAAACATTGAACCATTGTCCTTGCAGACCCACAATCACACATTAGACTGACATTAAGGAGATGGAAAAATATTCCCATGTATTGGCAATATAAACCAAATTCAGAAGTTATTCAGAGCGAATTTATATGTTGTGCATCAACGTTCTTACACTGTATGAATGGAAGTTAGCAAAAAGCAGAATGACAGTGGTCAAGAAGTAGGGAAATGTTTTGATTACAATCCAGGATTGCCTATACACACCAATTAGACAGATTATCTACCCAGAAACTGGTAACCTTAAACTCAATTGTCTCCCACCCTGTGCATAACGTAGGAAAAGTTGCAACACAAACCTAGGGAAAGGGAAGCAAAAAGCAAATAAATAAATAAATAAATCCAGGTGCCAGCTAATATTATTTTGCCCTCTCCTACTGGATGTGATAGCCTGTCTAAGCTTGGCTAGATCCAGATGAGAGGAATAAGAGAAATAACCCTCAGATGAAGAAATAAGCCAGTGCATAATATTTAATCTTTGCAAGGCCATCAAGATCTGGTTTATTTAATGAGAAAGGACAGTGGCCGCCTCAAAACGAGCAAATCTGAGCTGAAAGGTTATTGCACCTGAACAAGGTCCCATTGGAAGCCCTGGAAACAATGTTCAAAATTTTTTTAAAATTAAAGTTCTATCAGTCCTGATCAATATTTATCCTAAGCAATGAAGGAAGACCATGTTTGACTTTCATATCCTTTGGTCCCAAAACCAGAACAAATTGGGAATTCCACAAAAGCCAGTTTTCTGCCTTGTCAAATTCTTGTGAATTTGTACACTCAAGAGAAATAGTAGTAGTCCCCAAATATACTTAGTAGTTACAGTACATACTTCCTTCACCATCATCTGTAACTCCCAACACCAATCTAAGCAGACACTGGGCATGTTTCCTCTCTTTAAGTAGCACCTCAGCATAGCCTGGGAGGCGAAGAAATAATCCAAAAGCAGCCAAAGAATGAGCAGGTATGGGAGACATAGTTTGGACTGTTGATTTGATTGGTGGTGGTTCTGCAGCAATTGTTTCTGGGGCTTCATAAACCAGTTCTCCCGACTGTTCAATGGTAACCCATTCAAACTGATCACTGTCCTTCTGCTTCTCCTGGGTGGTGGATGTAACCACTGGAGCACTCACCTTCAGAAAGAAAAGAAGACGCTTAATACCGTTCTTTGGCCTAGCCATTTAAAGTACTTTTGTTACACCTACTGTCACTAAATGCAGTAATAATTTATTAACAATATTAAAAACATTTCAGTAGAGCGTTCTCAAACTGCATTCCAGATTATTTTAGACAGGCAGATTATGAGAAGGTTGGTCACAGATTGAAATAATTAAAAATGATATATAAACAGTTACAATTTTAAGAAACTTGTCACAGGAAAAGGGTATATAAAAGTAGTGAGGACCACTTCCAGTATTATAATTATTGGACAATTCATTTTCACATTAATTTTGGTCTTGCATTATATGTAGTCTTAAATTCTAAATCATTACTTAATATGCTTGAACAAAAACAAAACTAAACTAAAACTTAAAAAAAAAAAGTTCTTTTGATAAACAATGTACCTGCCAGCCCTAGAATAAAGTTTTAGACAGACTATACTGCCTTGATTTTGGATTGTAACTAAATATCAATCCTATATGACAGATTTTTTAAAGCTTTCAATCATGATTGGGACCAGTGCATGAGGGCAAGTGTACAAGACCAATAATTTTTTCAGGGAAAAGTACTGCAGTGACATGTCAAAGCACAGGAACATTGTTGACGAACAATCTGCAAAACCAGTGTCCCCTATTCAGATATATTGATTTGATTTATATCCCACCCTATCCCACAAACAGGCTCAGGGAAGATCACAACATGTAATATACAGTTAAAAGATTAAAACATAATACTATAAAATTAAAATTCAGTTCTGTACAAAGTCCCAAAATGGTGACAACACAGTTAAGGTACTTTCAGAGATTTTTTCCCCCCTTGTATGTGTGCTCAACAGTTGTTAGCAAGTGGCCGAATTCCCACCAGTTGATACCTCATACCTTGAGTAGATAAATTGGCGGGTAGGGCAGCCCCCCCCCCCCCGATTTAATATAATGTCCGCTGCCTCAACCAAAGGCCTGGCGGAACAGCTCTGTAATGGTTGTAAATCCTGCAGGGCCCTGATCTCAATTTGCCCCACATTTACATAGATTCTGATTAAATTCTAACTAAAGAGATTAATTATGTGACTGTGCACGGTGTGGGTATGAATGTGAAATGAAAGAGAATCCTGTGCCTTTATTCTGCCTTGAATTTTCACTTGTCTACACACTTAGTCTCCTTATGCATATTTTCTCAAGACACTGAACTCCATTATGAGGGACAAAAGCTTGCCAAAATGAAGACTAAGGAGACAAGGACTTAAAAATTAGAAACGCAGTGACTGAAACCTCAGAAAGACTTCTGGATGATCTATGAAAATTTTTTGTCTATGTAATGACCTGAAGCATTCAAATGGAAGTAAAAAAAAGGAAGTACTTCTTCACCCAAAGAGTGATTAACATGTGGAATTCACTGCCACAGGAGGTGGTGGCGGCTACAAGCATGGACAGCTTCAAGACGGAATTAAATAAACATATGGAGCAGATGTCCATCAGTGGCGATTAGCTACAAAGTATAGATAGGAACTTGTGGTCTGGGGCAAGTGATGCTTTGTATTCTTGGTGCTGGGGGGGGCAACAGTGGGAGGGCTTCTGGAGACCTGGCCCCACTGGTGGACCTTCTGATGACACCTGGTAGTTTTGGTCACTGTATGACAGAGTGTTGGACTGGATGGGCCACTGGCCTGATCCAACATTGGCTTCTCTTATGTTCTTAATGCTCTCCTTTTTCGGTTTGTCTTCTGTTGTTTGACCAGCGTGTGTATATATCTATGCATCACCTCTCGGCCACTCCCCGTAAAGCAATGCTATATTGGGTGGGCCTCTATCTTGTGCTGCCTTCCAAATAGCAACTTCAATCACAAGTTGATGTGTACCACCTACAATGCCAAACAATGCCTTCCAACTGACATCAAAAAGCTACTGCTGCCCCCCCCCCCCATTTTATATTCTTCCTAGCAATTCTGGGCTTTAGACTGCTCTGAAGAAGAGGTTAAGAATCAGTGTCTCACTGCTTGATCCCAAGACTTGCTGCACAACTGTATGCATCTTACTAGGTACATGGATAGGGTTCCTAACATACAATATTTTCACTGTACTAAAGTGACAATAGATGACGCAGTTCATCACTGATCTCAGTTTAAAGAATCAGACATAGTCTTCTTTCAGCCATTTTCTTCTTCTTCCAACCTGGAGCTCGTGGGATGGCATGTTCAAGGTTCCCAAACAGTCCCTCACTTAGGCAACGACATCCTGCATTTCAGTGAGTTCCGTTTATCAAATACCTTCAGCCATATTCTACTAAACATGAGGCAAACACATCTGAAACACTTCATGTCACTAATTGTGGACATAACCTCTTATGCATTTCTCCATCTTTATTATGCTTCATTCATGCAAAGCTCTCAAGATCACAATCATCTTTAAAAAGAAAAACTGAAATATTGTATATAATTTAATCAAAAGAAAGATATAGTGTTTTAAAAACACTAGCACAATATTTAACTTTTAACAAGAAACAAAACTACGTAAAAAAGCCAGTGGGCATAATCAAGACAAGCTTAAATACATTTAAGTTGCAGTAATTTACAAATGTGTAACCTAAGATTAAGTCAGCTTACATATATATCTCCTTTTACTTACTTGCTGGATTACATCTGGGTACAGCATAGGAAGCCTTTCTGCGATGAGGGCCAACCCCCCCATTCCGGCAAAAACTTGCAGTGGAGATTGAATAGGGCACACTTCAAGAAAGGATTCATCCAGCACTGCATCCATGCACTCCTCACCTGGTGTGACTGCTTCATCTTCAGTGCAAGATCCCAATAAATCAGCATGCTCTACATGCAGACCAAAAAAACCATTGTTCAGTGAAATATTATATTTAAATAAGATTTTTAAGTGGTTTGATTATACAATCAGTTACCCTAAGATAACCAGTTCATTACAGTGGCATAAACAAACACTGATCTAAAGAGCTCCTAAATAATAAAAAAAACACATACACACACAGAAAAGGGTGGGCTTGTCTCTATGCAAGTTGGTGTGAATACACAAATAAATATATACATACATATACGCACACATACATATATATAAATACCAGCTTGCCGAGGGACAAGCCCACCCCTTTTCTGCGTGTGTATTGAAGGAGGGGCTGAAAAATCTTGAAATTCCTTGGCCATCTAAGTGTTTGATAAAGGACCAGAAACCTGAAACAAAGCTGTGTAATCCTTGACTGTATACATGAGGTCTCTAAAACTATCCTTTTCTGAGTATCAGAGGAAAAAGCACACACACACAAAGTTTAAATTTTTATTTCTGAAGTACATGATGCAACAAAGTCATGACAAAAGTGGTGTACATAAATAAAGGGTTATTGCTGTGTCAAAAGGGTAATTCCTAATTTTAGGCTATCTGTTCCCTTATTTTTCATAACTGATTTCAAAAGCTTCACTTAATTGAATATTGGAGCCAGTATGGAAGACAACTGGTTAAGAATGAATTCATCCACCACCACTGAATGGAGTAAATTTAACATATAAACAAGCAATGACAAGAATTTTATGCATGTGTATTGTTATACCACAAAACAAAAACATATTCTGATGTGGAAAGATAAATAAGGTTTGAACTTCCCACTGAGACACGCTACAATAAAATCACTGCTAAAATACTACATGCCACTACGAAATTGCTAGGCACCCTGGCATCCAGCGATTTGTCAAGGCCTGACTCAGGCACTCAGGCATTAAACCACCACCTAGGCCAAAGTAAATCAACCTGATAAAACCTTGAACACAGAGACTATTGTAGATACCTTTTTCAGTATGGAGGCGCTTAAATGAATCTGTTTTTGAAAGGCTTGGGTCTGAGATCACTTTGGAACCAAGCTTAACTGCCAAGTCTATGGATCGGTATCCTTGAGGAAGTTTGCGGTCATACAGCAGAGTCAGCAGCTGGGCAAGTGTCATCTCAGGTGGCAGAGGCTGGCCTAAAGAACATCAACTGGGTTACTTCCAGCAAGTAGCCATGTGAGAAATTAATTGCTGAAGTCAACACCCCATTGTTCAATTATTTTAAAGGCTCTTCAAAAGCCATTTTAAAAACCAATGGCACATGTTTTACTTTTTGTAATTTTGCAAATCACTCTGAGTAAACTTACTTTTAAAAAGGAAGGTTCTATAATACTTATTTTTAATTTATGAAAGATTATTTTGCAAACAAATGTTCAAATGACAAACATTAACATGGCTTAAGAAAAGTAAAACAAATATTAAAACAGAAAATATGCAGAAAACAAAAGCTGCACTAGGCACAGGGGTCCGTTGGGGCCGGAGCGAGGCGGAGAGAAGCTCCGCCAGCTCAGGACTGGCCAGTAGGGCAGCCACGGGCTGAGTCAGATTCTCTAATCTGATTCAGCTCACCGCCGAATTGGGGAGGGGGTTTGAGGGAGAGGCTCCAAACTTGCAGGGTAGCTGCTGGGGCCTCTCCTCGAAACACCCACCAAGTTTCAAGAAGATTGGACCAGGTGGTCCAATTCTACAGGCCCCCAAACAGGTTGCCCCCATTCCCTCCATTGTTCTCTATGGTAGAGAAAAAAGTTCACATTTTTTCCCACCATAGAGAATGGAGGGGATGGGACAATCTGTTTGGGGGCCCATAGAATTGGACCCCGTGGTCCAATCTTCTTGAAACTTAGTGGGTATTTTGAGGAGAGGCCCCAGCAGCTACCCTGCAAGTTTGGAGCCTCTCCCTCAAACCCCCTTTCCTCCAGCCCCTCATATACCCTATGAGTTTTTGCCATTGATTTCAATGGCCCATAGGATATAATGGGGCTGAAACTGACATTCCCTTTCTGACACACTTCTGGTGATGTCAGGGGACGTGGCATATGCTAATGAGTTATGCTAATGAGCTCCTGCACCTCTTTTTCTACGAAAGGACCCCTGACTAGGCATGTCAAATCAATGGTCATTTTATAAATAATTATAGATTAAGTGTAAAGAAGGCACAACCTGGCAAGAGACCTGCAGGAAGGGCGGGATTGTATAGAAACACTATTTATTATTGTGGTGCGTCCCCCTTAAATTCCTGAAGTGAAATATCATCTGGGCTCCCTAGAGAGGCTGTAAGAAAACGTGGCCTTCTTTCTTTCTATCAGCTGTAGCTAATCTCTGCACCTTAATTGGTGAGGACGGCAGCACTGAAACAGAAACAAGGCTTCAGAAGAAAAGCGGAGTTTGCCGTTCACTGCTGCTGATGGACGGAGGACTTTTCCTTCCCTCTTTCTCCTGCTTGCAGGCTTGCCAACCTTCAGCCAAGGACAATTCCAGCTTTAGGGGCTCAGTAAGATCTGCTTCAGATGGTCAGAACTTTGCCTTCGCATTTTAACTTTTTATAAACATTGTTATTACCTCCCCTAGTTGTTTTTCAGGGCTTTTGCCCGCAGCGTCAAAGGGAGATACATCTGTGCGTTTATCTTTGCTCCTCCTAAATAAAACTGTACTGATTTTTGGAGAAAAACTAATGTGTGGGACGGCACAACTGGTGATTGTTTTCTTTCATCCCGGGAGGGAGCCCAAGGACCCGGAAGTCTACTTGAGCAGAGAGAACCCTTCTACCTGTCTGGGGGTGTGAAGTAGCCTGCTCTCAAGGTGAGAGGACCAGGTGGCTGGACCCCAGACACATACAGGGATATAAATAGAAATAAATAAATAAATAAGACTCTAAAATAACACAAATAAAACACACAGTTCATTGAATAAGTTTTTTTCTAAAGATTCAAAATTTCTGAAAACTTAAATCCATAGAAAAAGCTTTACTTCCCAGGAAAAAAAACAAAAATTGGGGGAAACTGATAAACGTAATGCATACTTATGGAATTTAGAAATATAAATGCCTTACTTAGTCTTCTACAAACAAAATGGCAAATATACCCAGTAGTTGAGAGAACTGCATGCTACTACACCCTGGGCTACCTTAGCATATGTCTTTATTTTTACTATTTGAGAGGTAGGAAAAAATTAAAAAACAACTTGTAGCAAATAAAAGGAAGTATATTAGACAAAAACAGTTTTGTGCAGCTACAATAGGACTAACAGTATATTTGAATACTGAGTAACCTTTATAGCACTGAACACATTAGACTCTTCAACAGTGTATCATCATACAAATTGCAGCACATTAGGTTGACAAAGTGTGACTGCCCAAGGTCACCCAGTGAGCTTCCATGGCACAAGTGAGGATTCAGACCTGAGTCTTTCAGATACTATCCTTACACATTTATCTACTTATACCACAGGCTTTAGATTTAGACCACATCAGGCAACAAGCATGCTGTCTCAAACAAATCTTGGGTATTACCTGGTAGCAATTTATGGTAAAGATGAAAAACAGGAACACTAATAGTTTTGTTGGAAGTGTCGCCTCCTGTAGAGGAACTGCCTACTTTATCTGCCATTACTCTGCCTCGTCTGGAGGGTGGACGAGGAGGTGTAGAGGACACTGCCCTCTTCGATTGTGACTTCAAACCTATAAAAAAATAATATTCTAAGAACAGTAATATCAAAGATGCTGTGCACATAAAAGGACCTTGCTGATGCAGAGTTCTACATGACACAGCCTCAAGTTTGAAGTGATAGTTCCAATGAGTGTTAACTCTGGGTGCAAATACAATTCCTTCTGGGCCAACCATGCATGTAGGGACCAATGCCTGGTTGAGATTGTTGTTTAAAAGATGCTAGGCTGTGTACATTCCTGCATACATAAGTGCCAAGCCCACTGTCTTATAATTAGCCCCAGCTATGTAACACATTCATCATTTTATTTCAAAGCATTGCATACTAGTGTCTTCCAGTTTTTTGGCTAATAAGTGCAAATGCACGGCAGAAGGATAACGAGTTATATTTCCAGTAGCCTTAAACTTATTATATTTGTATTTTGTTTTTTTGCCCTTTTTTACCTGATCTACAATGGCCCATACTGTTTGCCCTTAGGCCCCTTCTCCCCCATTTTCCTCAAGACACTTGAAAGCTTTAAAGAGTGAACACATACCAGAAGCAACAACAACACTGTAATTGTCCTGAAACCCATTCTCCGCTTTAACTTTTTCCTTTTCTTCATAGTTCTTTTTTTCTTTGTCTTCTTTTTGTTCACTAATTAACTTTGCAGTTATACTAGGGGTATCTGAAGAACAAAATTTTATGTAAAATATCAAAATAATTATTTGAATACTAATTTACTCAAAGTCAATTTACTTGCTTTTAATTCATCTGTTAGTTTCAAGCCTTTTGCACTAGCATTCCATCCCTGAGCACATGTCCAATATAGGTGAACACTGTAAAATCAGGATTCACCAGTATCTACTTCATTGCCCATCATTTGTGTACTAGATACCGCATTTGCACAGAGGCACAAAATTGAGGAGGACAGGTGTGTGGATAGGGCCAGTCCGTTGAGATCCAAACATGTAAGTAAAACAAGGTAAGGGCCTGTGGAAAATGGTGCTGTAGCGGCTAGGGATGGGCACAAACCTTTGTCAAGAACCTAATTCATCACGAAAATCACCTGGTTCATGAGCCAAGAGTCATGCAATCACGCCTGCAATGAACATCCCACAAATCTCCATAGTTTTTATGGAGCTTCAATGTTGTTTGTGTTGGTGGTTCATGCAGCAGACATGCTGGCACTGATCAATTGTCAAAGCAACAGGGGTTGTGCAGCCCTGGAAACACCAATAGTGGCTCTCCAAACACCAAACAAAAGAGGCCCTTGTGGGAGCCAGGGGCATGGAGAAAAGTGTGAAAGAGCCTGGTTTGGGGATAGAAGGAGATGAGGGAGAAGCGAAGGAGGGGTGCATCCTGGCAGTGGTGCAGGAGAGAGAAGAGATGGAGATTCAAGGCTTGGGGAAGAAAGGAGAAAGTGATCTCCTCTGATGGAAGCGGCCAGAGTTCTTGGTAACTGTCCCATTGGACAGTCAAAGGGAGGCCAGCAGATGAGGCCAAAAAAGAGGACCCCAGGAGGCCTGGAAGTTGAGGATCACAGGGTCGGAAGGAAAACAGGGGGGCAATCTCCCATTGTTAGCAGTGGAGAGACAGCTGGAGACTTGCTGTGAATTTGGCATCTCTAACCCACTGGGAGGGAGTGTTCTACCACATCACGAATCTCACAAACAAGTTCAGTGAACGGGAAGGTTCGTGAAGGTTCGTTAGACCCCATGAACCAGGATGAACTTCCATTTTCCCAGTTTGTGCCCATCCCTAATAGTGGCCTAGTTCAACCTCGTACAGGACTACAGGTTGATTGTTTACACAGACTATTATTTTGGGCTGATGACATGGTTACTTCATGTACCAACATCAACCCAATCCACTTCCTTCAAAAAGTAACTTAGTGGCCAGGGACAGCCAATCTTCTGAGTTACTGATAATAATGTATGACTGTGTTATCTACATTTATGCACCCAACTCCAAACCTCCTGATGATCTCAGCAAGAGGCTGTATCTGTATCCGTCTATCTAGATACAGACATCTGTCTTATCTATCTATCTATATGTTAAATAACATTGGAGAGAAAATTGAATCCTGTGGGATCCCACAATTAAGGTCTCGTCAGGAAGACCTCTTCTCCCTGATAGTAACCCTCTGAGAGTGTCCCTGGAGAAATGAGAAGAACCAACTAAGGGTGGTGCCTCTAACTCCCAGGGAGCCAAGGCAGTCAACCAGGACCAAATGGTCCAACTGTATCAAAGGCTGCTGATAGATTGAGAGGTGATTATATAATGAAACTGAGAAAATATGTATTTTATCATTAAATTACAATTAAAATGGAAAGCTAGTATTCAAGGATCATCTACAAACAGAATCTGCATGATGTCTTCCCCATGCTGCCATCATAATATAGCATGAATTTTCTATACCAGTACCACACACTTCCAGCAACAGCTGGTTCTGTGCAAACTGTATGTAAGCATACATATATATTTAAAACCAGTTTGCCGCTTTAATCTTGATTAAAATTCACAGGGAAGCTATTATTTAGTTAGCTAAACTAGACCCAGCTGCTGGAATGTCCATATAGGGAAGTCTGCATGTTGCAACCAGGCATGGTGGAGAAGTGAGAAAGCTGCTTTAAGCACACTTTGCTCATGTATACTTAAACCAGGGTTAACGAAAACCATGTTTTACAAACCCAACTAAAACCACAGTTTTCCATTTTAATTTGTGGCCAGTTCTTAAAAATGGTGTGTAGATGTAAAGGCTTAACAGATTAAGGAAAATAAACCCATGATTAAGCATTATTTTCTGCATACAAATTCTATGACCCAGAAAGAGCGATACTACACTTTTAAAGTACTGGCATCAGATAATTATAATGGAGTCCCATTATGAGTAATGCATGAATCATCTGTCAAATGCCTGTACATGCTAACCTATGCATGCTAGCGTCTAATCACTTTCAAAGAGTAAGAATGAAAATATGTGTGTGTATACATTAATAAATAAAGGAAATGTTGGTTTCCCTGATGTGATTGCAACCAAAATCTAAATTTCCACTGAATATAATGAAAGGCCAATTTAAAAATAATGATAAAAATAATATGTAACTTGCCTGACACACGATCAAGAACTTCTGCCAATGTTGTTGAGACTGGTAAGAGAAGAGTGCGAAACCTGTGTCCTGCCCCATACATTGGATGCTGAATTACATGACTGGTAGCATTAATTCTACCCTTGTACAACTAGAATTTAGGAGAGAAAGAGATAGTTTAAGCACTCAGAAATAGTCCAACTACTGTGTGTCAAACTGTTACAAATGAAGCTGTAGGCCTTGGGAATATGACCCTTGGGCACTATTAAAAAATTATGGGTCTTAGAAAGACAACTGGATGACGTCATTGTAGGAGAATCCCAGACAGGTATCTCAGGAATGGCTCACAGATAAACCTAGTTTGCCTTTAGGGAAACAAGGCTGGTATTCTCAGGCTGAATGCATCTAAGAAATTAAACACTTTAAAATCAGTTTGTTGTTACATCCAAATCCAAATGCTTTGATTCTCTGCCCTCCAGCCACAATTGAAGTTAATCTTTGAAACTAGCAGTTGGCTGCCTGCTTGGGAGAACATAATGGATAGAAACTTTGGCAAGGAACACCTAATAAATTTACAATAAGCTGAAGAAACTCTTTAAAATCAAGTTAGGCATAAAGTTATTTCACGTAACCATAATAATGGAGAAAAAAGACCAATGTGGTAGAATACGCAACAGTTAACTGTTTCTATCAGAGCTGTCCATTTCGGAACACAGTTCTAGAACTGAAGTATCTACATGGACACTATCAGTACTCTCTACAGATTACCGTAATGTGCTTTTCATGGGGTTACCTTTGAAAATGGTTTGGAAACTTCAGTTGGTCCAAAATATGGCAGCCAGGTTTATTCATTTATTGTATTTATGCTCCACTTTTCTCAACAGGGACCCAAAATGGCTCAAAACATTCTCCTGTCCTCCATTTTATCCTAACAACCCAGAGGGGTAAGATAGGCTAAGTGTTTGTGACTGGCCCAAGGTCACCCAGCAAGCTTTCATGGCAGACTGGGGGTAAGAACATGGATTCTCCAGATCCCAGTCTAACACTCTAACCACTATACCATGCTGGTTATTGTCAGGGGGTAGATACAGAGATCAGATTGCCTCTGTGCTGCAAGATGTGCACTGGCTGCTTCCAAGAACAAGTCAAAGTGCTCATTCTTATTTTAAAACTTGGGTCTGGGACTGCCTCCACCCATATTATTTAGTCTGCCAGTTAAGATCCCCTTCTGAAGCCTTGCATTCTGTATATCTGTCTGCACAGGTGAGGTGGATATTGACCAGGGACAGATATTTTTTTTAGTGGTGGTGCTTCACCTGTGGAATGCCCTCTTTCATCCTCGTGCTTAAAAGAAAAGTATGGTAAGGCACCAGATGAGCCTCATGGCAGAGGGCATTCCACAGGCAACCTGTTTATTTTCTTCATGGTCTCTGTGCAGTCCCACACATGGGTGACTGAAGAGCTGAACCAGATGGAGGAGGGAGCTGGCAGCTGCAAAGAAAAAACAAATATTAACTCCAGATATGACAACACAGGTCCTAGCTGAGAGGAACGAAGGCTCATGTGAAAAGGAATCGAAAGCAGCATCAAAAGCAGCATACTTTTGAGCTCAAACATCGAGTGCATAGTGGGACATAAAGGATGACGGAGAGGACCATGTGGTGGCTGCACAGATATCCTCCAGTGGGATGCCGGCCAGAAAGGCTGTCGACATTGATGCTTTTGTGAAATGAGCAGTGACACGGGTAGGCAGGGTTTGTTTTGCAAGTTCATCATAAGGAGACAGCAGAAATCACCCACTTGGCGAGTCTCTGGGAAGAGATCTGGTCCCCCTTCTGTGGCATTGCACAGGCTACAGTCTTTGAGATTTGCAGAACGGTCGGGTCCAGTGGAGATTAAAAGGGCCCTGCGAACACTGAGAGAATGCAGGGCTCGCTGGGCATCATCCATGGAATTGGGGGGGAAAGTTGCAAGGGTGGTTGATTTTAACAGATGAAAAGCCAAAAGTACCTTAGGTAGGAAGGTTGGATTGGCCTGTAGGACCACCGTAGGATGCCAAGGGCTCAAAGGGATGACCCATTAACTGGGAAAGGACCAGGGAAAGGCTCCATGTTGGAACCATTAGCTTTTGTGGTGGGCACATATGAGGAAGATCCCTCAAAAAGGACCTGGTAAGATTATGAGAAAAAACAGTGCTCCCTTCTACAAGGGGGTGATGGACCGAAATAGCTGAAAGATGGACCTTCAGTGAAGAATACATTAAGACCAGAATCCTTCAAAGAGACAAGGTAAGAAAAAATATCAGTAAAGGACACACTGAAAGGATCGAAAGAGTGTTCTGATGCATATGCAGTAAAACGAGTCCATTTTGCTCTGTAAAGTATGGCAAGTAGACAGTTTACATGCTTTTGAAAGGACTTCAGAAACAGTTGGTGGGAAGACTATTGCTGTATCCTCCAAGCTGTGGGTTGTAGAATCCCAGACCATGATGCAAGACTTGGCCCCTGTCCTGGGAGATCAGATCCAGTATCACAGGCAGGTGGAGGAAAACTTGTCTTGACAGGCAGAGCAGGTGAGGGAACCATGGTTGTTGAGGCCACCACGGGCTGATTAATATGCAAGATGTTGCATCTGCCATAATCTTGTACAGTACCCTGGGAATCAAGGGAAATGGTGGGAAGAAGTAGAACAGGCAGCCAGTCCACCGATCCAGTAATGCATCCCCCGGAGACCTCAGGGATGGCTGACCTTGAGTTAAATACCTGGGGCACCTGGCATTGTTTGCTGTCGCAAATCCATCGATGTCTGGTCTTCCAAACGCCTGGAAAATAGGGTAAAGGTACTTGGGATTGAGAGACCATTCTGTTTCCGAGGCTCTTGCACAACTGAGAAGATCCACATTGACACTGGCGACACCTGGTACATGAACCACTGAGATGGAGATGGCATGAAGGAGACACAATTCCCACAAAGTGATTGCAATCTGGCATAGTCGTCTGGAGGCTGCCCCTCCTGCTTGTTGATTAGAATACTGTGGAAACATTGTTGGAGGCTATTTGAACAGTCCTGCCGACCACTGCCTGATGAAAGGACTCGAGGGCCCGGTGAACAGCAATGAGTTTGAGACAGTTGATATAAAGTGAAGTTCTCACCTTGACTAGGCACCATTAACAGAGAGAGTCCCACACTGGGTCTCCAACCCCAGCACGAAGCACCTGCAGAGATGAGGACCTCCAATGGAGGATGTCAAAAGAGCATGCCGCAGAGGTTTGTCTGGAGGGACTACCAGCAAAGGGAAAGGAGAACATCCAGAGGGATGAGGAGCGTTCTTTCCAGTGAATGGTATTGCAGATCGAAACTGTAGCTGTAGAGGTCTCATTCAAAGGTGGGCATTCAAGACAACAAAAACTGTGGAGGCAAAAAAGCCCAAGAGCCTCATTATTGATCGAGCCAACTGGCAAGGATGAGTGATAAAACTGGAAGCCAGAGCCATGATGGAATGCGCTCGAGTTTCTGGAAGGAATGCTGCCTCATGCTATGTATCGAGAAGAACCCCTAGAAATTGTAGGATCTGCATAGGTTGCAGAAGAAACTTTGGTAGGTAAACATAGAAACTTAGGCCGTGAAGATGGGTGAGGGCCTCCTGGAGATGTGCCCGTAGCTGTGTCCTCGAAGAAGCCACCAGAAACTAGTTGTCTATGTATAAATAAAGAATGGTTCCTCGTCAGTGAAGTTCCACCACGACAACCACTATCGTTTTGGTAAACACTCGAGGAGTGGTGGAAAGACCGAAGGGGAGAACCAGGTTCTGGTAATGATCAGCACCTATGGCAAACTGAAGGAACTTTTGATGTTGGGGCCGAATGGTGATATGGAAGTGTTGTGAAGGTCAATGGACGCCAGCCAGCCATCCTTCGATAGAAGGGGTAGACTAGATTGAAGGGTAATCATGTGGAACTTCTTGTACATGACATACATGTCCAGGTCTCGCAGATCCATGATTGCTCAAACGCCTCCATCCTTTTTGGTAACAGTAAAGTACTTGGAGTAGAACCCGAGAGTCCGTTGAGCCTCCGGAACAATCTCGATAGCTCCCTTGTGACAAAGAGTGTTGACTTCTGTCAGCAGTGATGGAGAAGGTGCCGTGGTGACGAAACGATGGAAGTTGGAAGCAAAACAAACTCTATGGCATACCCCACCCGGATGATAGTCAGGACACCAATGATCGGTGGTAATATCTTCCCAGGCAGCAAGTTAGGGAAGAAGTTGGGTGCTGACAGATGGAGTGAAGGAAAGAGGAGAATGAGGCATTCTGCAAGCAGATGGTCAAACGGACTGCTTGGCTTGATGAGACTGTTTAGGTGCCTGGGTCTTCGATTTCAGAAGCAATGATTGGTGGGAGTCAAGGGATGTGTGCTTCCACGTCACAGGAGTTGCAGGGGCAGGGTGCTATTTAGAGTAGTATGGCTTCCATTGACAGGATTAAGAATGCTGTGGGGTTGAGTAAGAGACTCCCAGATTCCATGCCTTCTTGCGGCTGTCATCAACAGCTTTCAAGGTGTCATCGGTGGAAGCATGGGTAAGTCTTCTCCACCAAAGGGTAAGTCTTCAATCTTAGACTTGACATCAGATTGAAGGGAAGTTGACTGCAACCATGCATGTTGATGAAAAACAATGGAAGAAACTAAGGTCTTGGAGCAACATGTAACAGCATGACGTATCGAGTTAATTTGCTGTTTGGAAATTGCACAGATCTCAGAAAGTGCAGCAGAAAGAATAGGCTGAGCATCCTCTGGCACTGCATCCAAGCCAGGTCTGACAGCTGAGGCTATATTAAAAGCATAGGCAGCAAGACAGGACAGGTAGGCATCTATGCATGCATTCATAGAAGAAACTGCACAGATCTTCTTAGCAAGGGTGTCAACCTTGCACCCTTCACAATCTGGAGGAACCAACTGATGAGGTTGTTTCAATTTAACTGAAGAGTGGACAATCACTGAATTCAGTGGAGGGTGACTGACTAAGAATTTACCCAAAGATTCCTGGATCTTATACAACACATCATAGCATTTGGACACAGGAGGTACAGAGGCAGGACGATCTCACTAGTCCTTTAAAACAGATAAATGCACTGGAAGAAATGGAAGAATGGTAGACAGAGGCAGCTTAGCTTGCACCAATTTATAGACCACATCGGTAACTGTGGGCGTATCTGAAGCACCCTGCACCTGGAAGGCAGTAGCCAACCTGGTGATGAGTTCCAGGTAATCTTCTGGACCCTCAGTAGGAGAAAGGGACCCTGTACACATGAGATCATCATTTTGAGGGGTCACATCAGCCTCAACGCCCCCAGGGTCGGAGTGGTCGGAATCGGAATTCGAGGACATCGATAAGGATGGTAGGTTGAGCTAGGTTGGCGTTTTAGGCAGATCATGGAGAGCAGAAGGGGACTGATCTGGAAGACTGGAAGGGGCTCTAGAGGACTGAGCCTGAGATGTCGAGGCAAATGGAATCAGAGCATACAAGTCCAGAAAGTGTGCTGACATATAACAGGTTAATCGCCTAATACAAGATCAAGAGGTGGTGTGATGAGAAGGTGTGGGACCATAACAATCAGAGTGGCAATAGTAGCACAGTGCCGGTGATCTAGAATGGCCAGTCCTCCAAGCTGGAGACCAGGATCCTTGTGATTGAGATCAGGATTGAGAAACAGAATGGTAGTATCTGGGCTCCCTGCGGTCATAGTGTGATTGAGGAGAGCAAGACTGACTCCCTGCCATCCAACAGGTGGAGAGGAGGATGGGAGTCTCTGGAGACAGACCAACACTTTTGGACCAAGGTCAAAGCATAATGGGAGGGCAGAAATTTACACAGCAGCTGTTGGGGCCGCTGGCCCAGTGTGAGGCAGTTGGTCTGAAAAGAGAGAACTGGCGTCAACACAGGAGGGTGATCATCAGACTTCTGGATCACAGGAGACACTGGGTAAGCGACTGGGGCTGATGTCGAGAGATTATCCAAAATTATGACGGGTTCGAGTGCAGGAGCTGGAGCTGAACTCGACTTTTCAATTTCAAAGTCAAAGCCTCAACAGTCTGCATTTTCTTAGACTTATGTGCCTTTGTCACCAGTTTGGGTGGAACCACAGGGTCAGATGGTGTTTGAGCAGGCACTGAGGAGGAACGAGAGGCAGCTGAAGTCATTCTGGGATGAAGAGCTGCTTCTAAAAGCACTGCCTTGAGGTGGGTAGCTTGATTGCATCAGGCCTGTTTAGTAAACTTAGCACAGTGGCAGCTCTCAACCCGGTGCTGTTCCCCAAGACAAATTAGACACAAATCGTGCCCGTCATTAGAGGGGAGCTTTGCAGGACAGTGGCAAAACTCCTTTAAAAAGACAGTGCAGCCCATACGCACACCCTCCCGACCAGGGATAGTGAGGGGAAGGGGTGGGGAAAAACAGAGATATTGAGGGGAAAAGACTAAAGATTTTTTTGTAGAATAAAGACAAACAAGAAGAATTCAAAAGACGAAAAAGGTAGAGAAAAGTTAAAGACAGAGTAAAGGACTTAGCTGAGGTGAAGCAAGTAGACAATGAAGAGAGGTGTGAACACAAGAGAAGTCGAAGAAGAACTGAGTAGGAGGCAGCTCTCTCCCCCACTCCAGGCATGTGCAGTGTGTGCCTGCTCCCCAGAATGGGAAAAGAGCCTGCCAAAAAGATTCTGAGGCAAGCTCTAGAAGGCATAGGCGCCCAACCCATGGGTAGGACTGCACAGAGACCACGAAGAAGATCCGTTAATTTTACCCAGGTTTTTAACTGAGAGGTTTTATCTGTTCAATGTTTTATGGTTGGCTTGTAGCCCAAGATTCAATTGGTCAATACAATTTTTGGGGTGCTCAATTTATATTTTATGCTGTTATGGCCTGGATTATTTGAGTGGCATCAGCTTGGTTTTTAGAGGCTTGTTTTATTTAATATCTAACATTGTTAATATACAGACTAATAAGTGACTGTTCTTTATATATATTAGAACACAAAACTAACAATTTCTAATTGTCACCTGTTAACTTTTCAAAACAATCAGAACATTTATTTAAAATGCATAGTATGGAATTTCTAAGACAAGAAGAAACACAAAACAGACTCAAACAAAGGAAAAATATCCCATCAAGGCTTGGGACCAAGGTATCTGAAGGACTTATCTTCTTCCATATGTTCCTGCCCTGGGAGCTTATATCACAAGGAGAGACCCTCTTGACTGTCTTATTGACCAACCAAGGCTCTCATCTGAGGGGTACACAAGAGAGGGCCTTTTCAGTGGCAGTCCTACAGTTAAGGAACAACCTTCCAAGGGAGGGGTACCTGTCCCCCTGATCTTTAGGAGGCAGACGAAGACAGTTTTATTTATTATGGCACTTAGCTAGTTTTTCTCCCTATCAGCAGTTTTAAATTAATTATTTTTAACTAGCGTTTTAATATATTTTATTGTATGTTATTTTTGTTGCAATTCACATTGCATTCCTATAAGTTAGAAAGGCAGGTAACAAATATTTTAAATAAAAAATAAAATAAATTGCAGGTGTAAGCATCACACTATTGTAGCTGAAAAATGTTTCTCTAAACTATCTAAATAATCAGGGCTGGAAAACATTTTAAATACAGTATTTTAAGGATAGGTGCTAGTCAGGTCCAAATAACATCAAATGTGAACAATGACTAAGAATCTAGATATAAAGATAGTCCCAGCACTGTAGCAGACTTGAATAAAACAAGACTTACCGGGCAAGGTGACTGAAGGAACATTGTCACTTTTTCATCTTCCAGCATCAACTGCAAAAACAGTCTTCTAATAAACCCTGAAATGTTTCCAGATGTTGGGAGATTGCTTCTTTGAGGAGAGGAGTGGAAGAGGTCACAGAGAACCTACAAAATTAATAAAGACAATCTCAATGACAAGGTATGAACTATTACACCTTCACATAATTTTTAACCATGTTCAGAAGACTGGTCTTCTACTCATTTTCAAAGGTAGCAGGCCTTAAGTATCCTCATCTTATGTCACAGTATGGTTTCAAATTACAAGAAGAGATGAAGAGAAAACAGGATTAATACCCTTAATGCCCTTCACTACCTAAAGGAGTCTCGGAGCGGCTTACAAACTCCTTTACCTTCCCCTGCCCACAACAGACACCCAGTGAGGTAGGTGGGGCTGAGAGAGCTTTTTCTAGAACGTCCTTGAGAACAGCTCTGACAGAACTGTGGCTTGCCCAAGGTCATCCAGCAGCTGCAAGTGGAGGAGTGGGGAATCAAACCCAGTTCTCTCAGATTAGAGTCCACGCACTTAACCACTATTGGTTAACTGGTATTGGAATATCAAAATACATGTAAAAAAATTGCCACCTTTTAAATTCAGTTCTATTTAAATTAACATTTAGACTTTAAAAGAAAGGAGTTGGCAATTGGTGAGACGGGCTATATCTGGGTTTCCCCAATATTTGCTGTAACTTGCCCTCTTCAGTGAACTTTAGGGCTGCATGAGAGGACAGCAGCAGAGTGCTCCAAGTAGGAGATGCATTCAAGAATCCTCTGCAACATACTTGCTCATTTCATATGGGGCAGCAAGTCGTGTAGGGGTGTGCATTCAGATCTACATGAACCGAAAATATACCCCCAAACATACCTCATCAATATTTTCAAGTATATTTTGGCATACCAAAGATATCTGGGAATTTTCAGGAAACCCCCCCCCCAAATATCCCCCCAACCCCCCAGATATATCCAGGAAGATCAGCAAAGCCCGAAAAATAGCTCAGCCAGTGGGGAGCAGTATCCCTGCTGGCTCAGCTGTTTTGGGCTCCCTTGGGTGCATTTTATTTATTTATTTGATTTCTAAGCCGCTCTCCCTGCGATTGCAGGCTCAGAGCGCCGTACAAGACCTGGTACCCCAGGATTCCAAAACATACTAAAACTTAAAACAATATAACACATTATGTTTAAAACCACACAATAACACAATTAACAAGTGCTCAACACTCAATCCTAAAAATTCAGATGGTGGCAACCTAATCACTCCGGAGCCCGTTTCCTCGTGGCAGATGGTATAAATAGCGGTCAGGCTTTGATAGGTATACTGCAGGAGGAAAACAGGGAGGGGTAAGGGAAGGTGGAAGTAGCGGCCCCTACTCAAATGCCTGGCGGAAGAGTTCTGTCTTACAGGCCCTGCGGAACTGCACTAAATCCCGCAGGGCCCTGATCTCCTCCAGGAGCTCATTCCACCAGATAGGGGCCGCCACTGAGAAAGCCCTCCCCCTCGTGGTAGCGTGCCTGGCTTCTCTGGGGCCAGGTATAGTCAGCCGGTGTTGGGCCCCAGACCACAGTGCTCTCCGGGGTACATACAGGGAAAGGCGGTCCCTCAGGTAGGTTGGACCCAGACCATTTAGGGCTTTAAAGGTAAGCACCAGCACCTTGAAGCGGATTCGGCATGCTATTGGCAACCAGTGCAGCGCTGCCAGCACAGGCCGGATGTGCTCCCGTCTCCGGAGACCCATCAGCAGCCTTTCTGCGGCATTCTGCACCAGCTGCAGCCTCCGGATCAGCGACAAGGGCAGCCCCATGTAGAGAGCGTTGCAATAGTCTAGCCTCGAGGTGACCGTTGCATGGATCACTGTAGCCAGGTCAGCGCGGTCCAGGAAGGGAACCAGCTGCCGCACCAGCCTCAGATGAAAAAAGGCCAACTTGGCAGCGGCTGCTACCTGGGCCTCCATATTTAAGGAGGGATCCAGGAGCACTCCCAAGCTCCTCACCACCGGCGCAGGCGCCAATGGCGCTCTGTCGAATGCCGGGAGCGGGAGCCCCGACCAAGGTCCACCCTTGCCCAGGCACAGGACCTCCGTCTTTGCCGGGTTCAACTTCAACCTACTCAGCCTAAGCCATCCAGCCACAGCGTGCAATGCCCGGTCAAGGTCGTCCGGTCCAGAGCCAAACTGGCCGCCTAACATCAAGTAGAGTTGGGTGTTGTCAGCGTACTGATGGCATCCCAACCCCTCCTTCCGTACCAGCTGGGCAAGGGGGCGCATATAGATGTTAAAAAGCATCGGGGACAAGACAGCTCCTGAGGCACCCCGCATTCTAGTGGCTGCCTCCGGGACTGCTGATCCCCAAGCACCACCCTCTGTCCCCGACCTTGGAGAAAGGAAGCCAGCCACTGTAAAGCAAGACCCTGTATCCCCACGTCGGCGAGGCGACGGGTCAGCAGCCGATGATCGACCGTGTCGAACGCCGCTGACAGGTCAAGCAGCAGCAATACTGCCACGCCGCCCCTATCCAGGTGTCTCCGGAGGTCATCCGTCAGCGCGACCAGAGCAGTCTCCGTTCCAAACCCTAGGCGAAAGCCAGACTGGAAGGGATCTAACACCGAAGCATCATCCAGGAAGCTCTGTAGCTGTACCGCCACCGCTCTCTCTATTTAAAGGGGCAGCCCAAAAGAGCCTGCAAAGCAGCTCACCCAGCCAGGAGCAGTCTCCTGCGGGCTCAACTTTGGAAGCTCTTGGGCAGTCCCTTTAAGCGCACACATTCAAAAGGCCTGCCTGAGAGAGCACACAAAACAGCTGAACTGGCTGGGAGCAGTCTCTCCACCAGCTCAGCTTTGGGCTCTCTTGGGCAGTCCCTTTAAACCTGTACATTCAAAGGGACTGGCCAAGAGAGGCCACAAAGCAGCTGAGCTGGCAGGGAGACTGCTCCCAGCTGGCTTAGTTGTTTTGCAGGCTGTATTCTGCAGGCCCTTTGAATGGGACTGCAGAAGCAAGCCCAAAAAACAGCTTTTTAAAATTTTTGCAGCTTTGCCATGGTTTTTTTTGCTCCCCCCCATCTATTGGATCCCCAAAAATTCGGGATTTCTGAAAATTCTGGATCTGAATACTTTACTGGTATTTAGATCTGGGATTTTTCAAGAATCCTAAAATTTGGGGGGGGGGGGGGTCAACAGACCCAAACAGAAAAATACTGATTTCTTAAAAAAATTACACTCCTCTACTGCCAAGTTCAAAATAACCCACCTCTACTGCCAAGTTCTTGCATGCTGCTTCTGACCTGGCTGATGCCACTACGCTGCACAAAATGAACCTGTGCTTATTCGTGAAAGAGTTCAGGCTGTTACACACAAAACAGCCCTATCCATGCTATGAAGGGAATCTACACTGGCTGCATGCAGACATTATGCTAAAATTTGATTATGCACAAATCTCATGTGTGCCTTTGTTCCTCCCTTCTGCTTTCCCTTCTCACATGGATAATCTCAGATGGAAAATAATTTTCATTACCTATGCCATACAAATGCAGGCGTATAAATTAACTAGAGTTAGTTTCCCCCTAGAAACTGAGGTTCTAATCCAGGATTTAATACAAGTTTAGAACCCCATCTGTGGGGAAGATATTCTAACCAACACGCCAGCATCTGTACACCCTGGGTTACTGGAGTTCATTTTTAACTGGGATTGTCTTCATAAGAAGAGATGTGGGAAGTGCATGCAAGACCAGATCACATGTACAGCTACTAGAGTCTCCACAATGCTTTTCAAATAATAAGGGGTGCCTCCAAGTGCACTGCTCTCACCATAGGCACAAGGACAGGAGATCTGTATGCCTCCAGCCCACCAATGATTTGCTGATCATTCAGATCCAAACAAGCAATATTACCTGCACAACAGGTTAATTCTTTTATTACCTGAGCCATCAGTCTCTGGTTATTAGGATGGCAAGAGATGCATTGCAAGAAGAATGCAACTGTTGCATTTTCAATAGCAGTCCTTTGCTGAGTGGTCAGCCCTGTTCCTGAAGCTGAAGAAAGTAAGGTAGGCTTAGCACTGGTCTGTTGTGTTGCCACACCATGTCCTCCAGAAGTAGCACCAGAATGACACAGGAGAAATAAAAGTGCTGTCCACAGTGGGTTGACTTCAGAGCCACCCAACCAGTCCTTCATAAGGTGGCTGTTCCCAACTTCTGTCAAAAACCTGAGAACAGGAGCAACTAAGTCTGCTGTGATGGGCATCTTATTAAAGTGCTGTGGAACATGATGTCTTCTGAGCCGGTCTTGGGAATTATCTGTTGACTGAGTATTGCAGTCATAGGTAGAGGTATGGTTAAAGCAGAAACTAGCAAGGCTTCTTACAAGTAGCGAAGGCAAACCTGAGTCCAGTAGCTGTTTAATAACTTCAGGAGACTGGGATGAGGCAGCAAGGGTGGCCAGGTGAGACTCCGTTAGTGCAAGAGGTGCTTGTGCATTTTTAGAGTCATCCGTTAGAGATGAACTAAGGTCCTGTTTTTTGCTATCATCTGTCATAGACAGTCTATGTTGCAACTGTACAGGGGGAGGAGTGATACCCATCCAGCCCATGAGTAAGGAGAAATAATTTGGGTGAATGTGGCACATTGAACAAAGAAGACTGTCAACAGCTTTCTTCAGAACCATATTGCAGGGAAGAGACATGGACCAATTAAAGAGAGATCTAAGGACAAGGAGAAAAAAAGTATTGAGATCATGGGCTCATTTCACTTAGCTAATTTAAATATCATATATATACACCATAGAATCATACACAAGCTACAGGATACATAATACAGTAACACTGTCGATTAATGCCATGGAATCTGTGTCACCAAGAAGTCGCATGTCAAACAACTACAATGGATTCTGCAGAAGAACAGTGAAACAACCAACAAGGGTGAAGGAAATAGAATCTGATACATCGGCCACAACACTTAAGTTACTCACTCAAATAGCTCTCTGTTCAGCAATGCTGGTAAGTCATATTCTACGAGCAATTCATAGCTATGCCATAAAATTGCTGCTACACAGTGCAAATGGGAAGGAGACGGCATCAGAAGACCATACTCTCTTGTAGAGCTGTTTGGACAGACATAGTTGATTCGGCCACTTTTTTTCATAGCAGCTACTCTTGCTGAATCACTGACCCACTTCAACAGGGCTTGAATTCTAGGAGAGGGACACATTAAACAAGATACAAATTTTTATATAGTTTTATATATCGGAGAAGGATTGGCCTTTGTTAAACCCATAAATTTTAGGCAGCACACAAGCAAAAATAAGTCTTCACATAACTCTCTCAAAGGAGTAAATGTTTCTGTAATCCTAAAATGACATACACATTTTAGCATTCATACACATACACATACACTAAAATGACATACACATGTAGCATTCAAAGCAACTCAGACAAGTTGAGTCCAACTGAACAGCAAGCTAATAAGCTTCAATTTTTTAAAAAAGAAGTGCACCTAAATTAAGTGTTTTGTGAATAGCATTACTTGTGATTAGGAATTATTTTTACAATGTCTTGAAGATACTACCTCACATATCCTGGCAAGTGCTTTTGGCTCAATACAGAAACTGAGCAAGGGGGAAAGGAAGCCAGGAAGTGCTTATGTATGAGAAAATCCATTTTTTGAAAACGATACACATAAAAGTACTTCAAAAAAATTCTCAGCTTTGTACATATTTATTTTTTCCACCATCAATATCATGAACTATAGGATTGCATAACTAAAAAAAACCCAGATTTATTCAAGTGAGGTACCTACAAGAACCTACAGGGAACATCTAAGGCCCAATTTACACCCCCCTCTGAAGTAGTTCAACTGCTCATTTCACGCTGGTTTCAAATTTCACTCCAGCAGGTTTGAAGAGTACTAAGCAACAGCATGGTATCTTCTCATGGTATCTTCTGTTGAAGAAAAGTAAGTCTGAAGCCTGAGTGTTCATTGTGTCTTGTTGGGAATAGCTTGCAAATATATGTGTGTCTAAAGTCTGTATTAAAGTTGCTTGGTGCCAACTGCCATGCAAGAGAAAACATCTGAAAAAGTAGCTTCATTGTTGCCTGTGTTGGCAGAATTTTATGGTTGGGGGTCACCACAACATGAGGAACTGTATTAAAGGGTCACGGCATTAGAAAGGTTGAGAACCACTGATTTAAAGCAATATAATGCTAGCTTGACCACAGGAGGGCAATTAATGAATGTAAACAATAATTTATAAACTAGAACAAGTATGGTTTGAAACTAGAAACAGGTATAGACAGGTATAGACGGGCTGAGTGGTGGCTGCGCCAAGTTATGCGGTGGCTGCTGCTGTTGAGCTGGGTAGAGTTGTATGCATAGTGAATTTCTGGCAGCTGCTACTGGGCCTGTCCCTGTCAAGTTCTCCCCTATCAGGGGACATGACAGGGGAGGGGGATGGGACCTTTTCCAGGTCTGTTTGGGCCTCCAGGTCCTATCTCTGCTCCCTTCCATGGCTTTGTTCTACAGAAACCAAGCTCTGAAGGGCTTGGCAATATTGCTGGGGGTCGGCAGGCTTTGTTTTTGTTCTTTTTGGGAAAGCTGAATCCCCCAATACATTTTTTAAGATTTCAAGTTCTGCTGCAACCCCTGGACTTCCATCAGGTCTGTAGAGAAATCCCCATCTGTTCCTAGCTTCATCTCCGGCTCTTTAAATCATACAGCAGTTTGAAAAATAGACATATTGATACAAAATAGAAGCCAACGGAGTGCCCCTTTTATGTTGGAGAATTAATAAGAACCCCACTAAAAAGTAATCATTTTAACAGAATACACATCTACACCCAATTTCCTGTGGTTGTCACCCCTATATTTATTTATGTTATTTACTCACAGGGACTCAAGGTGAATTACACATAGTAAGTCAGTACAATTGATAAAATGGGATATTCAATAACCAGTGCATTAGAATTTTTAGAAGTGTAGAACCATCAGAAAGAACTGAAGCACAGGACAAGTATTATTCACATGACACATTAAGCAGTACAGAGATAACATAACAGGATTCTATTTACAATAAGCTACACACAGCAGCATAGACCACAGTCCCAATCATTTATCCAAGTAAGACTGAGAACCATTCTGTACATTGCAACCCTATCACCTGTGCAGAAAAGCCCTTTCAATTAGTTCAGTTTTGCATAGTTTGCAGAAGGCCAGGAGAGTGGGAGCTTTCCTGGCCTCCTGGGGCAGGCCAGTCCACAAGGCGGGAGCCACAACAGAGAAAGCATGTGCATATGGGCAGTTGTTGATTTTTGCCCATTTGCAGGCTGGCACATGCAGAAGCCCCTGCTGACGTTAGTGAAGTGGTTGTAGCAGACCATAGGGATAGAAGTGCTCTCACAAATAAGAGAGGCCAAGGACATGAAGGTCTTTGTATGTGATAGCCAATGCTTAAAACTGAGCCTGGTAACAGATGGGCAGCCAATGGCGTGTCTGCAGAATGGAACTAATATGCAAGCTTTGTCTAGCTCCTATTAATAGCTGAGCTGTGACATTCTGGACCAGCTGGAGTTTCCAAATTGATTTGGAGGGAAGACCAACGTGCAGTACATTACGGAAGTCTAGTGTCAATGTCACTGTGGCATGGATCCAGGTGGCCAGATCAGCTGTATCAAGATTAGGAGCCATGTTATGGGCTAGGCTAAGTTGGCAGAAAGCCTTTTTTTGCAGCAGCATTTACTCATTTACTTGCTTCTCCAGTAATAAACCTGGGTCCAGTATAACCCCAAGGCTGTTAACTGAGACAGGGTCAGTTGAACTCCATCAAAAAGTGGGGAGAAGAATGTCCTTCAAGATGTGCTCCTTCCCAACCAGCATTATCTCTGTCTTTCCAGGGTTTAGTTTCAATTTGTTCACTTTTAACCAGTTAATCACCCATACCTCCACCCCAAACAGCTGGCAGGCCAGCTTTATGCACCCCATGGTGTGTGTATAAAAGCTATACAATTGACCATATCTGAATTACACAGAAATACACTATGGCTTCTTTACATTGGATTCCATTTCTGCATGTACAAAGAAACAAAGCAAACAATTTACCTATCTTTTGTTCCAGGGTCTTGAGTAGTTCCAAGTTGATAGAGAATATCAATTGTGGAGTCTGATGATAGCCCATTTAATCTTCCAAAAAGCAAAGGACTATTCAAGTCTTCCCACATGGAAAGAAAATTGAAGTCTGATTAAGGGTGAGTGGAGAAATCTGTGTCAGAAAATGCTTTTTAGTTGCCTGGAAAAAAAAACCCTCCTGACTAGAGATTGACACAAACCTAAAAAGGGAGGTTTGGTCTGGGACAGTCCCCAAAATCAACAGACACAAACAGCACCTGCTTGAACTGAACTGGTCCGGCAAGTTCAGTTCCTCCTTTTTTCCGACAGCAGCTTCCCATGGCCTGGAGAAAGTGGGTGGAGACTGCCCTGGAAGGGACTTCCCTTCCACCTTTCTCCCAGTCACCAGCTCACTGGGGCCTGGGAGAAGGGGGGGGGGGGGGAGAATCACCCAGGAAGTGTTAAATGGCTGCCACAGCCATTTCAACCTAACAGCTGAGCAGCAGACCCCACATCACTCAGCTGTTAACTTTAAATGGCTGCCAGCTGGCCATTTTAAACCCCTCAGTGATGGGCCCTGAACCATTTGGCTGTTAGGTTTAAAATCGCTGGCCCCAAACAGCCAAACCAGTCAAAAGTCAGGTAAATGTTCAGGGAAGACACCTTCCCTGAACATCGACTCCTGAGCTCTGAACTGGGCCAAGTTTATGCCAAATTTTGGCAGATGAGCTGGTTTGTGCCCATCCCTACTCCTGACATTTACTTAAGAATTATATCATAAATGATAAAGGCTTGAAACCATAACAGCAAAGTGACTTAAAAGGTGAAGAACTTAAACAAGTATATTGTTGAACTGTCATGATTTCTAAATGCATCACTTTCTACATAGCAACACCAGGCCTCTTTAGTCACAAGATTATCGCTTAAAACTAGAAACACAGCAAACTATGTCCATACCTGTAGGATCACTTCCTGATGCAGAGCAGTTTCTTAAAAGAATGTCTATCAGCTTCAGGCCTATCCTGGTAGACTGAAGTCCAATTTTTACGAGCACAGCCTCAATGTTTGGAGAATGCATGCCACAGTATGGCGACATCAACAGCGCAGCACAAGTCTGCAACAGGTTGGCTGTGGGTGCTGCTGCGCTAGCCATCATTCCTTCTAAATCACTTATGTGAGTGAGACAGTGATGCAACAACCTCAACCATCCAATGCTGAAAAATTTAAAAAAATGAAGTTGGGCATATCAGGTTATAGTTGCCACAGCTAAACAAGACTCCAGTGACAGCATAAGAATCCAGAACCAGTGACAGCCAAATGGACTTCCTACATTCTTCCTGCACAATAGAACAACACTTGCAGTTGGGTTTTCTCCTCTTCTGGTCTACCTCAACTGTCCCTGCAGCTTCTCTAGATTTCCTATATATACCTTCCTCTCAGGGTTCAGTTGGGCTTAGGTTTTGATTTTTAAAGCATCTTTATGCATGTACACAGGCATTCCAGGCATCATTGTATAGAGGTTATTGCAAAACCTGGGAAAATTTAAGAGATAACTCATAGAACTGCAAAACAGCTGGGATTTGTGGTAAGGTTTACACAAAACGGTGTGTGGTAGAAGGAGGAATTGGTGTATGAAAGGGTTTTCAAAAACATAGACAGCCCAGAATAAAGTAAGAGGAGCTGGGGAACAATGGCAGTGATTCAGGACATCGTGAGTTGTTACCTCACACAAACCTAAGATAGTATCACAGGAAAAAACATGCGTAGCCTGCATGAACAGAGTCACAACAGCTCCAGTATGACTAAAACAGAAGTTTGCTTATGAAGACATAGGTGTACAGTGAAGCAACAACTAGTTTCCCTAAGAATATTTAAATATAGATTTTGAAAAAAAAATTAAAATGCACATACACATAAGTGAAATTTTCAGCTTACTGCACTCTACACATACCAAGCACATTCCCTACTTCCCTCAGGCACTAACCTCACATCTGCTCACAGCCCCAGTTCTGGACCCAAGACCCCTTTTAACAAAATGGCAATGGATCTTAAGCCCATGAGCTGTTTTTCTGAATCTTTCCTCGATGTATTTTCTCTGTATTTGGAAGAATTAGCTTTATTACTGTAATCTCTATATTGAAAGACTTGTTTTAGTACAGCACACCATTTCTATGATTTTGAACAGGCTCAGGAGTTCCCTAGCAATGAAGTCTTTTACAAGACAGTACATAAGGATACTTCAGCTTTTCTTGTGCCTACTGACAATGCATACCTTGTTTTGGATACCTGATCTTCAGAAGGAAGGAATGGATTGTTGACTGTTGCAGATGAGGTGTTACCAAAAGCAGTGAGCCCAAGCAATTTTATCTGAGAGAGGCCTAATGTGCTAGCATCTCGTGGGCGGTGAAGGCGAAGACAAACAGCTGAGGCAACTTCAGCTTTTACAAGCTGAATTTTTATGTAGGTAAGACCACTTGTGATAACAGGCGTAGACAAGGGCAACATGTTCACCCCATCCGCACTTATTTCGACTGAAACTGATGACGGGCAAGCTGTAGAAACAGAATACAGATACACACACACACACACACACAAACACACACAGGTTAGCTGTTTGTTATAACTTGAAGGCACAGATTTCAACCTTTTAATGTAAAAAAAGAATGCATAAAACCATAAGGGAGCATGCTGGACACACCACCACTAGTCTAGCTTAAAACAAGGCAATGATATACCAAAGACTTTTTACAAAAACATGTAATTTTTTAATGCTCTGTTTTTTTATTTATTTGGTTCAATTTCTATCCCACCCTTCCCACAAGTGGGCTTAGGGTGGGTTACAACATTAATATAAAACAATAATATCAAGATTAAAACTATAAACTTAACCCTTAAATAATGATCAAACTACATCATAACTATTACAATGGTGCTCTGGCATTAGACAATTAAAGGCAGAAAGGGCTAGATCCCATAAGGGATTCCAGAGTATAAGTACCTTACCTTGGGTAAACCAAGGTGGTTATCATTCTGTGTCCTTGAAAATTGAAGACCACGGTACAGATGGTAACAGGATGGTAACAAGAGGGGCCAGATGATCTTTGACATCAGCTGTCTTGCCCCAAAACCTGGCAGAAGAGCTTTGTCTTACAGGCCCTGCAAAACTATAAAAGGTCTCGCAGGGCCCTGATCTCTAGTGGGAGCTCATTCCACCAGGCTGGGGCCAGGGCCAAAAAGGCCCTGGCCCTGGTCAAGGCCAGACATCTCTTGAGCCTGGGATGACGAGTAAGTGTTGATCTAATGAACGCAAGACTTGACAGGGCACATATGGGGAGAGGCAGTCCCATAAGAATTTATGCAGCACCTACCAATGGTTCAGTGCCTTCAGGGTTTTGTCTTTTTGGTTTAAATTTAAACAATGCAAAGGAAGTGTGTGTTATATTGTCTTTAATTTTTATAAGTATTATTCCAATAAAAGCTACTTCCACAAAGTTTTCAATTGGTTTGCAACTAACATTTAAACCGTGCATGAGTTTTTTCCCCAATCAAATATTTCAATGCAAGAATTTGTTGCTATTGGGACATAAAATTAATAAGGTTCTTTTAAAATTTGTTTACTAAATGTCAAGCACATAAGCAAACTTACATCACTAAATAATCTGTAGTAACTTCTAGCCTTCGCTAACTATGAGATGACTCATAGAATGCTGGAAATGTGATATGGGCATTAGTTGAAATAATGTACCCAATATAAAGTTAAGGTGCTGCTGGACTCCAGTTTCCATACACAGAAACATCTAACTTCCCAGATGCTGCATTTATTCCACTGTGCCCTATGCACAGAACTAGTTGTTTTACAGCCTTCTCCCAAGATTCCCTACCAACCAAGTCAAAGTCTGTGCACAGTATTCAGATTATTTTGATAAAGAATTGATTAGTAAAGAGAAACCAAAATAAGAAGAAATGGGATGAAGAGCTGAAAAGTCATGGAAGACAAGAAATCCATACCTCAAGGTCACCTTAGCTTCTACGGTTGTGTCAGACACTTCTGCCTATTTCATTATAAAATCTCAGTAATATTTGAATCATGCAAAAAAGATAAATTCTGTACCAGATTCAGGATTCCATGCCATGGGTTGTACCCAGACTAAATTTTCATCAGTGGAACCAAACATTCCTGCCTTCTCACTTTCACTGCAGCCCACTGATCTCCATAAAATGCTGCTCCTGAGTGATAGGGGACACTGAGGAACAACGTGGAGGAGGTCTGCAGTGGGAAGGTGGAATAGGCAGAAATTTTCTCTAGTGGAAAATTTAGTCTGGATACAACCCTCTGAAGTATCTGACCAGCCCTCACTGTGTATCACTCTGTGAAGAGCACACTTATGCCTAAAATGTTTTATCATCTAAATTTCAATTTCTTCTATCCCTTATAAGACAAATGCAGTGTACTTTAATTATACTCACTTGCAAGAGATGCAAGATGAGGCTGGATGTGTATTTCTTTTAACAGCACAGCAGCAGGGAGATGAATTGTAAGGTCACACCAGGCTTCCTCAGGCAAAAAGATATAAGACCATGCAGCTGACCGAGCTCTCCTGTGGGGAGGAGTTGCCTGCAACAACACTTCGGCAGGCTGGGCTGTAGGGCTGCTTGATGTAATCGAACCTACAAAGAAACAATTGCTATTAAGATAGTTGTATAATGGGTTTCAAAAGTGGGAAAAAAACAATGGATGATATCTGATGGGCATGAAACTACAATTTTTTTAAAAAAGGGCACCAGCTTACCTGTGTGGTGCGCTGGGGTTTTGGGGGTGGATTTAATAAGATTGTGGTTAAGTAGATTTCCCTACATTTCCATATACAGATGTGCAGTATGCTTCTGATCTGATACCAGAAGATCTACCCTCTGCCAAGCATTTCTGTATATCTCCACTCTCTTTAGGAAAGAAATCAATTTGAAATGTGTTTCAATAAAGCCATGACTGTAGCTAATATTAATGCTAAGTAACCATGGTTATTGCTAGTGAAAGAAGGGCAGTGGGAATTAGAACTCGAGAAATGACAGCCAGGGTCAGGGCAGAAGAGCCCAGTTCCGTGACTGAACCTGTGTACCTGTCATTAAGAAAATCAGGGACACTACATATTGAGTTCACATCAACAACGTTTCTTCAATAAAGCATGAGGCAAAAAGCCTGTATCCTTGGGGCTAGAATGATTCTGGTTTTAATCTCAGTTGTCAAATAACTTCACTTTTTGCGGCTCAGCAGTAAGCAAACTTGGCAAAAGTTTATGAAACACTAAATATTAAACACACCAGTTTGCTATTAATGAAGCTTTACACAAACAATTTATAACTATATACAAATGTACACTGCAAGGCAGCAGGATTTGAAAACGAAACAAAAACAGTCTGAAACATATTTTAGTCATCAGAATAACAAAAGAGCATTACACTTATGTTGTTTTAACAGCTGCAGGCTTAAGAGAAATATGTTTATACCTTCCTCATCCCAATCTCATTAGTGATGCTATTTAGGGATGTGCAAAAAAATAGATATTTTTTGGTTCAGGTACATTGAACCTGAAAAATATCGGTATTTCCTGATATTCCCAAATTCCAAAATTGATATGGTGTTGGGATTTGGGAAATATATGGGATTGCCCTTCCCCCCCCCTATTATACCCTATGGGGAACATTATAGTTGATGGTCCCCATAGGCTATAATGGAGGACTGATCGGGGGTATTGGGGGGGCTGTTTTTTGAGGTAGAGGCACCAAATTTGCAACATAGCTTCTAGTGCCTCTCCTCATGCCCCCTCTTAAGTTTTAAAAAGATTGGACCGGGGGTCCAATTCTATGGGCCCCAAAAGAAGGTGCCCCCATCCTCCATTATTTCCAATGAAGAGGGGGAAAGGTATTTTTCGGGTATTTATTTGATTCGGTTTATACTGAACGCACACCCCTAATGCTATTCAGTCATAGACTCTTAAATAAACCACCTTCTACAACTGTTGAGATGCAAATTAGATTGATTGGTAAATGTTAGGAATTTCTAAGCAAATAATCCAGTGTGCTTCTTGCCACCATACTGGCACATAACATACCCAAGGGTGCAAAATTGTGGATTCCTTCAGCATTATCAGGTTCTGAAGCTAGAACTCTTGCTTTCAAACTACTATCTGTTGCTTTGCTAGGGCCAGAGTCCAGAAATTTCATAATAGTTGACACCATGCTTCTTGCTGTGTTTACAATGGCCCTTGTACTGGTCACCATGTTATTGCAAATGAGCTGAACACCTCCTATAAGAAAAAACAGAAACTTAATGAATGTTTAGCCAACAACATGGAAAACAGGAGAGACATGCTTGATCTGGCAAATTTGTCCCATAACTGACTTGCAATATTAACATGCCAGTTTCTTGGGCTGAGATGTTAGGATTTACTTTGGAATGGGACTCTGAGTTCCTCCTCCAGGAAAAAAGATGCTCCCAAAGGAGCAAGCAAAATACAAATGGGGATCACAGCCGATATAGAAAACTGTAAGAACACCGTGAAGCAAGCTAACTAACAATATATCACATAAGTTATGATAAAACAATTTAATCTAACACCTAATGAATTAATAATAGGGATTCAATAGAATTTGGAAACATATAAGGTAGAAGATATCAGAACAAATTATACAAAGCATGAGCAATTCAAAAAGCAATCAGTGTCACCAGTTTAAGGACCGCTTAATGATGAGTACATAAAACACAATATACAAGCTGAAGTCCTCCTGTACATGCACAATCTTCAGATAGATCTCCCGTGGTGCTTGGAACAAGGACTTCAAGCAGAAATCTATCATCAGCTGAGCAAATCTCAACGGACAATCTATAAAGACCGTTTCGAGAAGACCCTTTTCCAAGAGCTGATAACCTTGTATTAATTTGGTCAGATACCACTTATCAGAAGGGTATATTAAGGCTGAGGACAGACTGCGGGTGGCTTCCGGCGGCGGCATGCGAACGCCGCCTGGCTCCCCCGGGGTGGAATGCGCGCGCAGCAGCCGGGACACCACTTTTAAGTGGTGTCCCGGCTGCTGCGGGAGGAGCGCGGCGCCGGACGCAACGCCTCCTCCAGGCAGATGTGGCAGTCTGGACTGCTGCTCTGCCTTCACTTTTAAAGCGGAGGCAGAGCGGGCCAGACTGCCAGTCTGTCCTCAGCCTAAATAACAGAACACCACTGTCTCCTGTCACTCCCAAATGGTCTGCTTCGTAATTCAAGCCTGGCATAGGAGCAGTGGACTCTATAACAGCATGCACTACAGTGTGTGGAAATGCAATTGGCATGTATGTGGAAGATTCTCATATACAGGGCTGTTTAGACCTTGATCTTCATATTTATCTAGTCCTGGAGATGGAAAGACATTCATACCCATATCATGAAATGCCTTCAGTGCCTCGCTGGTATCCAGGACTCTTAAGATGAACCACAGCAGGGGCTCAGACAACTGGCAAGTAGCAAGAGAACCCTATTGGAAACATGGAATTAAGCATGATCACATTGGCCTGACAATTTTTGAAACAATGCATTCTTTTATATAGTTAATTTATTCATACATAAATGAATGATACGTACCCATTTGTGTTTGTCACTCCAAGCATTAAGCAGTACATGATGGAGCATTTAGCTCCTCTTTTATACATCATCAACTGACTTGTGACACCAAATGAATTGGTTAGCTTTGAAGCAGCTGTGTTGAAATTAACAAATCTCATAATAACTTTACCAACTGTACATATAGCACCCTTTAAAATTACTACTAGTCAAATAAAACTATGATGACATGAAACAAGCCCAAAAACTAAGTTACATTTTTCATAACCGACAAGGTTTAGGTTCTCTATTTTTTTAAAGCAAGAGTTAATACGGATTAACAGAAGCACAACTGGAAAGCAATGAAAGACCAGCCATGCCAGTAAGGGTCTTCAATCAAAGAGTTCAATTATCCATCTATCACCTAACCATCTTCTGCATCTAGGAGAGACAAGGTGCTGGCAAAGAAAATAGATTCAGATGACTCAAAGCAGCTAGTCATGCCTGACATTGCAGGGAAGGCAAAGAACTTCTAAGGTTGGACTGATCAATCTGTGTCAGGTTTAAGGGAAAAAGTTCCCAGTGCATATATGGTCACTGCTCATGAGCAAAACCAAGCCACTGAATCATTCCAAAGACACTGCTGAGCTCAAGTCCACACTATCCAACACTCTCTTGTTAGGAATGGCACATTTTGAAGCCTTGGAGGGAAAAAATCAAACCAGGATGAGAGACTGTCTGAGAGTCACAAAACTGTCCAGCTGTCTCCGTGCAGAAAGAGCAGGGCAAGAGTGTAATGAACAAAGAAGAAACAAATGAAGATGGGTACCCAGAACTTTACATAATAATTCCTCCTTCCCTTGTAAACCCCACATATGAGAGAGATGGAGTGCCAGGGCCAGTGGATGCACAGTAGACAGTGCAGCTGGCCTTGCCACAGCCATTCAGGCATGCACCATGCATCCCACCAACAGAGGTAGAAGGGGCCTTTACCTCTGCAATGCTCTGTAGCTTGGGGACAGGTACCAGCAGTCCCTACAGTATAACAGCACACACACATCTGCAGTGAAGAAAGGATTATGTCCAACAAAATAAATTTATACTGTGATGTTCTGAACACTTACTTGTCTTCCCATATACCCACAGGCCATGTAGGTAAGAATTGGCTGAAGCATCACCTGCACTGTGGTGGCTTTTTTACTGAGGGTTGTTAAGATAGTAAATAACCCATCTCCAACTGATATGGCATCCAATCCTCCATGAAAATTTTCATGTTTTGTAAGATGTAAACCACTTGCACCTAAGAAGAGCAACAACATATTCAGATCAGCCAGAGAGAAATGCAGTGAGAACACACAATACACATCAAGTTCAAAAAAAGTTGTTCCATTTAATCTTTTCAAATACTGCTAAAAGAGCAGTGCAAACAGTCAGGTTTTCTGTAAGCTGCTGGGAAAAAAATGGTAGGCATGACAGAAAGTTTAATTTCTGTGTATGTGGCTATAATGAATGGTAAGAAGCATACAGAAGTTTTGGCTAGCTCTTCCAATGCAATTAGCCAGCTTTTCACATTTTTGAGGTTTCAGTGTAAGCTAATAGAAAAAGCAAGATTTTTCTTCTTATGCTCACACTGTCAATCTAAGGTCATAAAATGACAGGAGTACCTCTTTCTTCTATAAAGCGGTTATTCTCTTGAGCTTTCCTACTGCTCCAGAAAGGCACAACCCATGAACAGGGCAACCTCCTGAAATACCACACATCATCCCTCTTGGAGGATATTACCTTTGGAAATTATTTTGCTAAAGCCTGATTTATTGATTTATTTTAAAAAAAGGCTACGATGGAGGAATTTAGGCTTATCTGAAATTAAAACCAGGGAGTTGCAAGAACAAAAAACTTAATGTTGTTGTACAAAAGGGTACAGACAGACAAATGGAAGGAAGAATCATGGAAAAATTAACAAGTTTAATTGGGTCTTCAGATGCATTAGTTTTAAAAATGTATATTATGAATATCCACAAAAATTCCACTCAAAAAGTTTATATAGATTCTCCTGTTACATTTATGTAATGCAAAGAAATTACGCACATAATAAAAAGTCATTTTACAGAATCTTCCACTTTAATCTTATTCCAACACAGAATGAAAGGTTGCCAATTAGAAATAAAATATTTTGGGGAATAATTTTCCATGCTCACAGATTTATATGCTGTTATTTTCTCCAATATAATAAAATAAACCGAATTGTATTTAATCAAACTTTCGTTTTTGGCACTTTTTCTGTGGCTAGTTCTGTATTATTAAAATTCTTGCTGTAAACTGTTGTTTTCCTTATTCACATCCCTTGGGAGACATCCTAACAAAGCTATTTTAAGGTTCACTTGGGCTTTCAATTTTCACTCTTTCCTACCATGTCTTCTTTGACCTAAAGGGTTTTTTTTACAACAGTATACCGCCACCAGATGTGTTCAAAGGTTCCAATCTTTATACTACCTGTTCAGCACAGTTTAGGCCCTACAGATGTACATTCTGGCAATTTTTGCTGGGTGCATTACCTTCTTATTCATATGTTACATGGCTAAAGAAAAAAAGCCCAGCTACTGATAAGACATTAATTTAGGAGGACGTATTTCTAATTGCATGAGTATTCCCGTTTTTATGAACACAGCAGAAATACATATATCAAAAACTGCAATCTCAGTGTTTGCAAATACAAAGCCAGTTTGGCCCTGTAATATGCCAGGAGCAGCCAATTGCTAGAGAATTGTAAGCCACTCTGAGAATTTTACAGGAAGTACAGGATAGATGCATAAGCAGCAGAAAACAAAGTAACTCAAAACACTCACCAATTATCATTGCCATAGCACTGCTGTTACACTGCCCCAGAGCAGACAGAATTTGGCTCATAATTTGCTGGTTAGCCAAGACTAGGTCAGCCACATATGTTGTTGAGCCCTGAGTACCTCCACTGCTTCCATTGTTGTCCTTTCCACCTGAAACCTTTTCTTCATCTGAAACACTGTCCATTGTGCTGCTGGCCACCTGAGCGCGGGCACTATATTCTCTATTGCTTGAAAGCGGCAGTTGCACCAGAATGTTGACCAGTTTGAGCAAATCAAACATGAGCTGATCCCTTGTCATCTCCCCACACACTGCTTTGGCATCCCCTGGCCGGATGATATTGGCAAAAAGTCCTCCAAAACATGCCCGAGCACCTACTGAGCTGTCAGACCCACTGCGAGACATCACTTTGTCAGCACATGTAATGTAATGGTGCACCAAAAACGTGATGGATTCAATAACGGAAGAAATTGTGCTAACTGAAACAACTTCAAAATTTTGCTCAAGTGTAAATTCCAGAAGCTTCACTTGTGCATCCAGAGGCCCCTGGCCAGTCTGGAATGCACCCCTAAAGGTGAATGAAATGAAAAGTTAAAATTTGAGGACAGACTTGCATGCAACACAAATGTTCATGTAACAAAATCACTGCCAGTTCAAGCATAGTGCTTTGAAAATTTGTGGGGTTGTTTTGATTATAAGTCACACTGACCATCTGTTTACAAATTTTAAAGCATGGTATAATTTTTAAATAGGTAGCTCCAATTCTTCACCACCCCTTTGTTTCATAGGGGAAAGACCCTGGAATCAGGATTTCTACCAACTGCAAGAAGAGCCAAGAGGAAGTTGAGTAACAGAAGGACTGCTTTGGGTTTAATCCACACCAGCAGGTGCTAAAGTAACCCTCCAACAGTTCAGTGGAGTTGCTCACCCACCCACCACTCTACAGAGCAAAGCTTGGAACCAGGATTTTATTAGCTGCCAGAGGCCAAATGCAGAAGAGCAAGAGCTTTGTAAACTTTGTAAAACTTTCTTAAACTTTGTAAAAAACAATCACCACCACCTTTAATGTTCCACAAACCCAACATTAAACCTGTTCTACTGCTGAGCCCTATCACTTGAATCCCACCTCCAGACATTTCTTTGACTCTTTCCATTGATATATTTAAACACCTCATAAGAACATGACTTTTCACAATGGTATTTCTTCCTTGTGTATGCAGATTTATTTAGTCTTTCCTTCCACTAACCTTCCCTTGTGCATTTTATCTTAGCCTGTAAGCCTTTTTGAATGTAAAATGTCTAGCATTTGTATGCAATTAGAAAACGTGATATTACTAGTATAAGAAAATTACACAGTTCCTAGCAGTGTGTTTGGAACCAGTCTAAAATTGTTCTGGGTGGCTTTGGAGGAAGGAAATACTTTCCCCTTATCATACTGTTGCTGACTTCTTAATATCCCTATCTCCACTATCATGTGTGGAACACAGGTGAACATACTGGGCAGTATTGGGGAATAGATCTATCCCTAAAAATTTATATTTCAAAGTAGTGTTGCGGAATTAAAATTTACCTCTCAGTTGAAAGAATATGTATTAATTTTAATAAAAATTCACTGAACATTTGAGGGCAGGCTGAAGAAAGATGCACTTGTAAACGAGTAAGAAATTCTTGCATAGCTTGCGTGGCTGTAGGGCCAACCTGGGGAGAGAAAGAGAATTAAGGAAGTATCTTAATTAATCTCTGGTGAATTATTCTTTCTGGAATAATCCTCAAGCCCTTGTCACAGGATGCAAGAAAAGTCTTGTAGCTCCTTCATCAGCATGTTTATTTAGAAGGATGTTCCACAGATTTCAAAAAAGACTGACTTCTAGGTATCCATGGTTAGGATCGTTGTCTTAGTCAAACCTGCTACCTACCAAGGAATTTCATTCAATTCAGTACAATAGTAGCGCAACATTCACAACATATTGAAACCATTTTGGTATGCCATTCTGACTTGTAGATAACATACTAGGTAGCTTAGGGAAAGTGAGTAATTCTTTCAAAATAATCAACTCACTAAAGCCACTGCTAAAGCCATTCAAAGACAAAGCTGTTTGCTGGCAAATCTTTTACACATACTTCTAAGGATTATTTGGTATATCGCCAATAACAGTGTCATTAAGATGTAGGCAAAAAGTTGAAAAGCAGTAACTGCATACCTCAATAACATTTCAGAAATATAATCCCTACCACATTTGCTTATACTGCTATTGCACTTAATAACGTTACCTGTGGACTGTGTTGATTTGTTCCATGAGGATTGGTTCCAGAGAGAAATTTCACTAAAACTTGGATAAGGTTGGGATCCGACACCAAAAGCTGGGCAGTACTTTCCTGAGATACAATGGCACTGCTGGGACCAGCTTTAAGACAAAAATAGTTGTAACACTATTATATTTTTTGGCACATACTACAGATACACACTGCCCTCATATCACAGTACTCAAAGCTACTGGTAAATTTCTGTTTGGGAAATATATATATATTTTTTTGTGATTCCAGACCATTTTGGAACCCATGCAAGCTTCAGTATTTCCTGTTTGATTTTTTATTATGACCTGCTCTGAAGCTGACAGCTCCTTAAGACAGAGAGAGATCAAGTGGATAATTTAGACAAGATGTGGATAATTTAGTCAAGATCTCTGCTAGGCCCTAGAGCTAGTTATCCACATACACCAATGCAAAGAGTCACAACATTAAGATTCCCATATATCTTTCCCACTAGAAACAAAGAAGGTACTAGTATTTTCCCATATAAAATATAACCAATAACTAAATTTTCTCAGCAAGTCAATGCTTATTGTATTCCATGCATCTGTTCAAGTTTATGCCAGCATATACAATTGGCATCAGAGTGAAGGAATCTTTTGCTTACATAAAGTCTGGCAAAGCTGAGCTGGGTAATTTCTGGAATATCTACTACTTTTATTCAAACTGACCCAAAGTAATTTCAATAATTTACTATTTAAAGAAAAGTAGATTACAATTACTAAGTTTTAAACTTAGGCTTCATGAGTGCAATATTCATAAGCGCAAGAAACTTACAGTTGAACTGCATGTTCGTCATGAGGGTTAAACTATGAAGTACAAGGCACCATGTTCGCAGTAAGGTATTAGGATACCATGCCAGGACTGTCAGGAAGCTAGTTACTGATGCTGCAATAAATACACTAAGTTCAAAAACACTGCATATCATAACTTCATGTTGCATTTTTTGTAAATTTCTGTTATTTGGAAGGGAAATAATACTTTTTAAAAAGGGAAATGCTGGAAAATGCTACTAGACCAGAGATCTCAAAACCTCCCAAGCAGAATAATGCATTAAATGAATGAACAATGCTAGTAATGAGCAAATGAGCAGGAGATTAAATGGATGTGAGCAATGGGAGAGAAAAAGTACACCAATTCACCAGCACTTAACAGAAAACAACAGATGTCTTCTAGAACAGATGGCAGTGTCTGGTCCTTAGGACCAAGCTTTTGCTATTTGGATAAAACAAAGGGCAATACTGCATTCCTATATCTTTCACCTTCCTTACAAGATGAACTTCAGTGTGTTCTCAAGTCAACAGTAAGACTAGATAGAACTGTTTCCATATATGCTTTTTTCCTAGAGGTCACCAAGGATCTCTGTACATGGTGCCAACATGTTCATAAAGTTATGATGTACCATTCCCTACACACGCATCCTCCTATGAAGCAATTTGATAACGTGAATAAATCCCTTACACAGAGAACAGATAGTCAGGCCCACTGACAGAAACAGCTTTCTGACACCAGATTAAAAGATCCTGGGCCTCTTATGGGGTATATTTATACCCAAGACCCACTCTTGTAAACATATAAGTAGGGAGTAATGCAAGCACAACAATAAACACATATACTAATATATTTACACAACCTCCAGATACCGAGAGAAGAAAACCAATTCTGGCTCCATGTTTCAAGAATTAAGAGGTGGTTAGAGGAGTTGACAGGGTACCTACAATGGGCAGATAGAAAGCTTCCCCCAATGGGATGACAAGGTAGGGAAGTACATAATTCACTGTTCCAATTTTGGCCACAATTACACAGGAACCCCTTTCCCTGGGATCTATTGCTTTTCTAGATCATTGTTTCAGGTGGTGTCAGAAAATGCTACAGGTGGCACACATGGTTGTCCTGTCCTTCACCTTAGTTTTGCAACAATCCTGTGAGGTATACTCAGCCAGTATGAAGGGAACCAAAATAAAGTGATTTGCCTAAGATCACCTAACAAGTATCATGGCTGCTGCTTGGAGATTTGAACCCAGGTCTGTTGTGACCTGATCCAACACTCTGTCAATATTATCCACTCTTCCTTCTTATTTTGATGACCTGAGCAGAATGCAGGCCAATTTAGCCATACAGCCCTAATGTGAAGAGCACCAAAACAAAGTATTTGGCATTTCTATTATAGTTCCTTTTAACCAAGTCCAACGACTCTTATTTTCAAGTGTTTTACACCTCACCTTACATAATCCCCGCTCTCTCCTTTCAGATAGCTAATGCCTGTCCAGTCTTGATATATTTACATGCAACGTGAAGACAGATTCAAGCTCTATCATATAATTTAGCTCTGAGCTAATTTATATGCCTTTAAAATACAAGGGAAATTTTATTATTAACTATAACAAGAACTCCCTTGTATTTTAAAATCCCACCTAAAACCATTTGTGCAGTAACACACAAATACTGATGGCAGCTCACCTTGATTTAAAGTAATGACAGGTGTCCGGTTGGCATTGTACAAGAAAATATCATTGCAGTTGTCTTTAGTCCCAGTGGACCCAGAATTCAGGCTTAATGTGAGCCATAACTGTAGAAGGGACTCAAGCTGGGGGGAAATCAACAGGCAGTTTTAAATAATCTAACAGAACCGATAAATCATGGAAAGAAACATAAGAAGCTGCATTATACTGAGCCCCTTCAGCTCAGCATCACCTATGACTGTCCAGGAACTCAGGTAGAGAAAAGTCTTCTCCAGCATCTGCTACTTGATGCCTTTAACTGGACTGCCAGAGGTTGAACTTGGAACCTCTGGACAGATCTCTCCCCCTTCTCTTTTCCATTCTGTCAATTTCTTCTATTCATGGTTCAAACAATCCAGCCCACAGAGTCTCCTCCCCCTTTGTTAATCAGCATTTTAAACTGTGAAAGAACAGTCATTTATGTGCTATAAAGATTACTTTTTCAACTGTCTATTTCATACCAGTATACAGAAACTGGAAATCCCTCTGAAATAAACCAACCCATTTTTTTTTAAAAAAAGAAGAACCTGGAACCTCTGCTTGCAAAAAAGCATGTGCTGTACAACTGAGCCACTGCCCACAGTTGAAAACCTGAGGAGAGCAATAAGCCTATTTATTTTCTGTTGTAATGCATCACAATCTCTGCACCAAAGCAATACATAGCAGCAGCAAAGTAATATTTAATTTGTGATATTGTAGATCCCTATTTGAACACCAAATTGGAATACTGTAGACTTCAACCGTAATTTAAATAAGACCTCCCTCTTCTCCCCAACCCTAACTGATGTTGATAACCCCCAACAGTGAAGTAATAAGAATGTCTGTAGAGAAAAGGAAGAGCTTTGCAGTATTTTTACCAAAACTCTGGGATGAGTTATGAGATGGTCTGGTTGCATTCCTCTCTTGTGAATCAGAAAGAAACCTAAAGCCTATTTCAGTTGGATTTTGCAGAACTGAGCTAGCTGGTAGGAGCGTTCATCTCACTATTTCTTTTGTTCTGGGACTCACTATTTCTTTCGTTCTGATCTAATTATGCTGGCTCTCTAATAATATTCCTCGCTCTAAAAATGCAAAAATACTCCTTTAGCAACTATGACACAACTATACAGTTAAGAAATTCATCTCGAGATATTGTAATCTATGTAAATTGCTAATCTAATGCCCATCATTGTTATGCTAACTGTTTTTCATTAAGACTACCTAACAAAAGTCACACTGGGTGCGATCATATGCACCCATTTGCCACGGAAGAGGGACGATTCACCACCGGATCAAAGTGGCGTGATCACACCAGCACATCTGGGAAGCGTCCCACAACCGTCGTCAAACGGTCGCAAACCCTTTTGAGCCAGTGGGGAAGCGTGATAAAAAGCTACTAGTGAAACACCAGTAGCAAATGGTTTGCTGCGGTTCACAACCGGAGTTTCCCTGTGTGATTGCGCCAATGCAGAAGTGTGGCATCACGGATAGCGTGATCACACGCTATCCCAACGCCACACAGTGTTACCCCCCCCTTCTCCGTGTGCACATAATCAAAGGCTCCTTTAGAGGGAGATGCGATTCATCAATCCTCCCACCCCCCGTTGAAGCGAATAATTGATTCTCTGCCTGCCCCCATCTAAGCAAATCATTGATTCCCCCTTCCCCTGTTGAAGCGCTTCATCGATCCCCTATTTAAGCACCTCGAAAACCCACCACAAAAAAACAAAACAAAACAAAACACTCGCCTGCAGTTGCGTCTGATGACGCAGTGGCGGTTTGCCCCAGCAGGTCCACGGACCTGTGTGATCATGTAACTGCGGTGCAAATTGCTCTGGCACAAATTTGTGTCAAGTCCTGTCCGGCTTATCTCACTCGTGTGGCCGCGACCCAAATATAACAATTTAATACATGGTAATTGCCCTGCTTGGGTAACTGACTCAGAGGCCAATATGGCAAAAATATGCTACAAACTTCAAGAGTGATAATTACTTACTTGAACATGATGGACTTGTAGCATGGAGAAGAGTTTGTTGAAACATGTACTTAACATTGGTATGGAGGACAGCTGGATAATAAACTGGTTGTTCTGACTTGCTGTATGCAGCCCCCGTAGCAGTGAGTCATCTGTTCCACTAGGAGACTGAGTTACTGAAGGAAAAAAAGCCAGGATATTTTTCACTTGTCAAACAGAAGTTGCAGTTTTTCATTCTCCATCACTGAATTCATACCTTTAATTTTCCAAAATACACAAATCAATTCTGTAGCATTCAAACTGAGTAAAAGGTATCCCTTCAGGTAGGATAAGCTGTCCAGCTTCGCTACTCAGGGTATCAGTGAAATTTCATGGTTCTTAGTGACGACAGAGTGCATTCTTAACTGCACAACTGCTGATTTGAATTTTTCAGGGACCAGCTTTCTTTCAAATGTTTTCTCCGAAGATCTTCAGACAGAAGCTTCTGGTCTTACTTGACTATTGTGTGAGGATTCCAATTTCTGAAATTCCACTAGTAAAACAATTTCCCCCCCAAAACATCTTGGGATTGGATCATTTAGGTCACCTATTAGATCTGGACTCAGAAAGCAACATTGAAAACAAGACTGGATTGAAGTTGTCATTCAGTATCTATTTTTTCTTGCTACTTTGTTCTCCCCATTTCTTCCACCTACATGAGTCAGAGTCCCCCTCCCCACCAATGCTCCCTCTAAGCTGTAGAGTCTTGTGAGCAAAAATTCTACTTTTTGAGCTACTGGCATTAAAGTTGTGAGCGAATGGATTTGGCTGCTGCATAAATTAGTTTGCTCTAGAGCAATCTTTCCTGAGCTAAGACAAAAATGTGTGAGCTGGAGGCTAAAAGACTGCGAGCTAGCTCACACTAACTCAGCTTAGAAGGAACACTGCTCCCCACCCCTCCTGCTCACCCTAAACCAGCACAGGCAACCCAATGTTAGAATATGACCACTGAATAATTACCAATTTTGGCATGTTTAATTAGCATCTATTTACTAATAGTGAAATTGGTCAAATCTTTGGATATGTAAATTTGGTGACCAGAGCAGTGAATGGGCAAGACAGATCTTTCTACAAACCTGAAAAGGGCCCCAGGTTTGCAAAAAGCTTGAAAAAGATAAAAGAGGGGATCCTCACGTTCCACCTGGAGGCTGGCATCCCTAGGCAGCACCCTCTGTGTGACTTGATACCACCTGATTTGCATGACTTAATTAGGCCCAGCTGTTTTGCTACAGTTCATCAGCAGCCACCGTATGAAAGCCATTGTGGTGCAACAGTTCAAGCTTCAGACTGGGATCTGCGAGACCCAGGTTCAGATCCCCATCTTGCAGTGGAAGCTGACTGGGAGATTTTGGACCAGTCACATACTTTCAGCCTAACCAACCTCACAGGGTTGTTGTGCAGATAACAAAGAGGAAACAATAATGTAAGCTGCTTTAGTCCCCATTGTGGAGAAAGACTGTAATTTTCCTAGGTAGAGGCTGCAGGGGAGGGGGGGTGGAGATAAAAAGCTGAAGACAGATAAAGGTAGGTTGGCTGTTGGGTGGGAAGGAAATAGGGTTGCCAACTCCAGGTTGGGAAATTCCCAGACATTTGAGAGGTGGAGCCTGGGGAGGGTGGGATTTGAGGTGGGAGGCAGAAAGAGTGATGAGGTGGGGGGAGAGAGAAAGAGTGATGAGGTGGGGAGGCAGAAAAACAAAGGGAATGATGACAGGTCAGAAAGAGAGAGGAAGTAACATACATGGAGGAGAGCGAGAGAGTAAGAAAGGGGGGGCAGAAGGGAGAAAGAGTGTGAGAGAGGTAGGGGAAGAAGGGAGGAAGCAAAGGTGTGAGGAATGGGATAACTATCCTGCAAGTTCCTTGCAGGTCTCCACTTGTTAATGTACTATAATTAACAAGATACACTAGGGTCTTTATTGTATATTTAAGTATAAGATTTAAACGAATATATGAAGGCATAGTAGCATATCAGAACTATGTGTTTTGTTTGAGCACTGTTTTTCCATGTTTACCCCACCTGGAGGCTGGCAACTCTAGGCCTGGAAGCAACTTCTGGGTGATTTGAATCCACCCAACTTGCATGACTCAACTAGGCCTGGCTGCTTGCTACTGTTCAACAGCAATCACTAAGGAAGACAGTATTGTGTAGCAGTTAAGAGCTTCAGAGTAGGGTATGGGAGGCCCAGGTTCAAGTCCCATTTTGCTGCGGAAGGTCACTGTGTGATTTTGGACTAGACAAATACCTCACCGGGTTGTTGAATGGATAAAAAGGAGGAGAGCATAATAATTAGGGTTGCCAATTCCCAGTTAGAGGCAGGCGATCCCCCAGTTTTGTGGGCTCCTGCCCACCACTGACCAGCTAGCCAGCAGGAAGAAACCCACCCCCAACAGCAGTGTGGAGTGATGTGCCTACATCACCCAGAAGTGACAAAGGCATGCTGGTCATGTGTGTGCGTGTGTGTGGATCCTCTGGTTTTTAGGCAAAACTCTATAATTTGAGGACAATTTAGAGTTTTGCCCAAAAACCAGAGCGTTCCCCCCCTCCATGCGCCAATCATTTCTGGTGACGTTGGCATGTTGGGAGCGACACGTCTGGCTCTCAGAGTGTTCCCCCCATCCCCCTTCCAGTGTCTTGAAGAGACCTGGCAACCCTAATAATAATGTAAACTGTTTTGGTCCTCATTGTGGAAAAAGGCAGAGTTAAGATGTAGTATAGTGATTAAGAGTGGTGGACTCTAATCTGGAGAACCGGGTTTGATTCCCCACTCCTCTACATGAAGCCTGCTGGATGACCTTGGGCCAGTCCCTGTTCTCTCAGAACTCTCTCAGACCCACCTACCTCACAAGGTACCTCTTGTGGGGAGGGGAAAGGAAAGGCAGTTGTAAGCAACTTTTAGACTCCTTAGGGTAGAGAAAAGCGGGGTATAAAAACCAACTGTTCTTCTTAAATAGAGTAAATAAATAATAATTACAGTTGTTAAAAGGTAGGTTGGTAAATGGTAAAAAGGCTGAGAAGGAGAGAATGAGGCAGGGAAAACAGACGATACGGGGGTTGCCAAGGGGAAGGAAAGAGGAAAAGGTGTGGGGAGGGGGGAAACAGGAAAGTGAGATGCCACTCCACAAGTGCTTTAGGGTCTCCTACAATGCAAATGGCCACACAACTGAGTCAGTTTTCCTATGTACAGGCTGTTGGAGGGAGAAAGTGAAAGCTTAAGATACAGCAGCAGATAAAGTTAGGGTGGCTGGGAAGGAGATAGGGTTACCAACTCCAGATTAGGGAATTCCTGGAGATTTGGGGGTAGAGCCTGGAAAGAGTGGAGTTCAAGATGGGGAAGTATCTCAGAAGGGTATAATGCCACAGACTCCACCCTCCAAAGCAGCCATTTCCTCCAGGGGAACTAGGGTTGCCAACCTTCAGGTGGATGCTGGAGATCACCCAGAATTATAATTGCTCTCCAGATGAGAGAGATAAATTCCCATGGAGAAAATGGCTGCTTTGGAGGGTGGACTCTATGGCATTATACCCTGCTGAGGTCACCTCCCTCCCCAAACCTTGCCCTTCCATTCACAAATCTCCATGAATTTCCCAACCAAGAGCTGGCAACCCGAAGAGGAAATTATCTAAGTAGCTGGGAGAATTACTGTGATTCCAAGAGCTATCCAGGCCCCACCTGGAGGTTGACAACCTTTGAAGGAGAGAAAACTTCAGAGCATCTGTGTCAGCAAGGAATACATTACCATAACAAACATTTAGGTTTAACTATGCAAAATTACGTGTAGGAGATGTGTTGGTTAATGCTTGCAGAATGGAATCAGCTTCCAGGGTAGACATCATTTTCAGCATCAGTTCTGCTTGTTGTTCAAGTCCAACCTCTAAACGAGCATCTAAAGCTTTGGAAATCAACATAAAAGTCAACTTTAAGAGCTACGTCAAATAAAATACGAGGTTGCACTTACCTGTAACCGTTATTCATCGAGTGGTCTTCTGTGCAGGTACACATGGGACTGCACAGTCGCAAGCCAGCCACGGAAAAGATTTCCAAGCTTTCTAGTAGACTTGGAGCACCCCTCCTCCCTCTGGTGCTTTCCCACCACAACGCTCATATGACCAGGAGGAGGGGTGCTACTCCCTCAGTTTTCTCCATGCTGCCAGCAGAGACCCCTAGAAAAAAACAGGTTTCCTACCTGTAACTGATGATCTTCAAGTGGTCATCTGTGCATTCACACTGATGGTTTCTGCACCTGTGCAGGAATCCTTCGGTATCGTAGAAAGCTCTCAACGGATTTTCACGCCCAGCGACACTGGGCATGTGCGGAACCCCTACCGCGCATGCCCAGAGGCACAAGCGTGGACATCCCACCAGTTCCTTCAGACCGCTGCGACCAAGCAAAAGAAAGCAGAAAGCCTGGCAGCAGAGGGGAAGGATGGGTGGGTAGTGTGAATGCACAGATGACCACTCGAAGATTGTCAGTTACAGGTAGGCAACCTGTTTATCTTCGACATGGTCTCTGTGCTTCACACTGATGGGAGAGTAGCGAGAAATATCTTACCTGGAAGAGGGAGTAGACAGGCTGTTACTGTGAAGCAGCAGATAAGATTAGTCGACCCATCGCAGAACGGGCAGCTACTGGAGTGTCCAGCGCATAGTGCCTGATGAAAATGTTCGGAGTAGCCCAAGTCGCAGCCGTGCAAATATCACTCAGGGAGGCACCCTTGAGGAATGCCGTAAAGACTGCCATGGACCTGGTGGAGTGCGCCCTGATGGGCCCTGAGAGTGGGGTCTTGGCAAGTTCGTAAGCAAGTTCTATAAGCCCCACAATCCATCAGGACAGTCTCTGGGCAGTAATGGGTTTGCCCATTCTGTGTGATGCGCAGGAGACAAAGAGCCTTGGCATCTTCCTAGTAGGCTTAGTACGAGCCAAATAAAATAAAAGTGCCCACTTTACATCAAGGGTATGTAAGAGACATTCCTCTTTAGAAACATAAGATGGGTAGAAGTCCGGTAAGAGAATCTCGGACTGCAGGTGGAAATCAGAGACGACCTTGGGGAGGAACGAAATGTCCGGCACCATACAAACTGCGTTTGGTAGGAAGCAGAGGAATGGAGGATCATACTGGAGAGCCAGAAGTTCACCAACTTGTCTCGCCGAGGTGATGGCGAGTAAAAAGGCCGTTTTCCAAAACAAGAGTCGGAGATCACAGGAAGCCAAGGGTTCAAATGGATTTCGAGTGAGCGCACGGAGAACCAACGGTAGATCCCAAGGTTGTGGCGGAATCTTGGTGGGCGGATAGAGGTGAAGAAGGCCCTTCAGAAAGCACTTTGCAAAGTGATGTGAGAAAACAGAAAAATTGTCAATTCTGTTGTGGAAAGCCGAGATCGCAGACAGGTACACTCTTAGAGATGAGTGCGAAAGCCCAGCATCTGCTAGAGAGAGGAGGAAATCAAAAATACGGGAGAGGCCCGCAGAGCAGGGTTGTATGTCAGACGAGGCTAGGTAGGTACGAAAGCGAGTCCATTTGTAAGAGTATGACTGCTGAGTGGATGCCTTGCGTGAATTAAGCAGAATGTTAGTCACTCTGTCGGAGAATATGGGGGGGGGGGTAGAGTCTCCATGCTGTGAGCTTGAGACGAGGGATATTGTGGTGGGGAATGGGGGAGTTGGAAAGTATCAGAAGATCCGGTTGTAAGGGGAAGTGATGAAATTTCCCCCGGGCCAGCGAGAGGAGAACTGGGAACCAGGTCTGCCTGGGCCACCACGGAGTGATCAATATGCATTCTGCTGTCTCCTGTACTATCTTGTGCACCACTCGTGTGAGTAGTGGTAGAGGCGGGAAGGCATAGATGAGGTCGTGGTCCCAAGGGTATAGTAGGCTGTCTCCCAGGGAGAGGGGGTCAATTCCGCCTTGTGTGCAGAACACCATGCACTTTTTGCTGTGACGGGTAGCGAAGACATCCACGTCTGGAGTTCCCCAGAGAAGGAATACATGGTGGAGATAGGTGGGATTCATCTCCCATTCGTGATGAGTGACTTGTCCTCTGCTCAGGAGATCGGCTTGACCATTCAAGGAGCCGGGAATGTGAGTGGCTCTGAGGAAGATGTTGTTGGCTGTGCTCCAGTCCCAGAGACGGATTGCCAGGTGGCAGTGGCTGCAGGAAACCGTGCCACCCTGACGATGCACATAACAAACCGCAGTAGTATTGTCCGTGAGAATAGCCACATAACGTCCTTAGACTATGGGCAAGAAAGTCCGAAGGGCAAAGAAAATAGCTAAGAGTTTGAGGTAATTGATGTGATGGGGCCTCAGATCCTGGTCCCAGGGGGCACCTGTGTTGTGGCCATCGAGATGCGCACCCCACCCCCCCTTTGACGCGTTGGTGGTTAGCGTGAGTTGTGGTGACGGCAGATGAAAGGGGGACCCCTGTAGGAGATTGGCCAGTAGGATCCACCAGAGGAGGGAGTCCCGCACCCCTTGGGGGGGGGTGAGAGACGGAGGTACTGTGGGTCCCGCTGTGGGCGGAAGGCGTGAACAAACCACAGCTGAAGAGGATGCATCTTGAGTTTTGCAAACAGCAGCACTGCTGTGGTGGCGGCCATGTGCCCCAGCAATTTTTGGATCACGAGAGCTGAGGAGTCGGGATCGGAGCGTACTTGCGAAGCCAGCATTATTATTGGTGACATCCTGTCCTTCAGGAGGTGAGCCCGGAGTGAAATAGAGTCCAGTTCTGCCCCTATGAACTGTACCCTCTGGGCAGGAACGAGATGAGACTTGGCCTTGTTGAGATTGAGGGCCAAATATTGGAGGACAGTCCAAGTGACGGTGATGTCAGCCAGCAAAGCCTGGGGTGAAGATGCCACAATGAGCCAATTGTCGATGTAGGGGGAAATAGTAATCCCTTGGAGATGGAGAAAGGCTGCCTGTCAGAATCTGCTGATTCAGACAAAGTATTTCTTCTGCTTACAGCCATGTTTCAGATATGTTCTCTGTGTTTGCTGCTTTGCTTTTTATAGTACTGTATGTATGCTAGCTGCCCTCATGAACACCTGTCATGTACCCCTCATTCTGGCCAGTATGTATTAGCATGTATGTAGAATGTGTAACCCCAGGTTTATGACCCTGACCGGCCTGGTTTGTGTAACTGTCAAAGCGGGAGGATGTCAACTTCAAAGTATGGGAACAATGGGCCTCTCACACTCCTACCTCCGCATTCCATTCATCTCGGCTGAGACTCCAAGGGAGGACAAGTCTCATCTCTTATCAATGTGCGAAAGCCTCGAGGCCATGGATTGTTATGTGAACTGGTAACATCTGAACGGTCTGGTTTGGAAGGGGAAATTTACAACTTGACACCTCACTTTCTTTCCTGTGGGAAGCAAACGGCCAGAGCCCCTTTTTGCCCGCCGTTTTTCCCTTGTAGTGATTGGCTACCTATGGGTAATTCAAACTGCTTAGAAAGGTATAATAGACCCGCTTCTGTCATCTGTGTTATCTCTGACAATAATCCGAGAAGCTGTACCAATGTAGAGATTGGAAATAAAGAACTGTGTTTCATCAACAAAGATCTGATCCTTGACTACTTTGAGCAGAAGTCTCACAGATTGTCAGAGATCTGTGACTGGGACTTGGCCGTTCCTGACCATGTCGGACGACGGTACTCTTCCCATCCCTACTACTCCGGAAGACACACCGACCACCCCTGGGGACCAGGGAGCCGGTGGTGGAGGCGGCGGAGGGGAGCCCGAAGTGCCAGTGACTACGATTCAAGGGGCTCACTACATCCCGCGCCCACCTCCTCTTCAGAGCGGGACCCCGAGGTACTCATGGAGCAATTTCGGTCGTGGAACCGTGGACTCCTGGGTGCACGATCGGAAAGGGGCCCGAGTCTCGGTCCAGGGAGACCACCTCGACCGCGGGAAGCCGAGTTTCCTGGGAGACGAACGCGAAATGACCTATGCAGGAGATTCGCGTCTCCAGTCCCTGGAAGGAGAGAGAATGGGACCCTACGGGCCCGATCCCTACCGAGAAGACCAGACTCAAGCCCTCGACCGAATGATGGGGGATTTACGGTTCCAGCTTACCACCGAGTTGCGAGAGCTGGCCCTCAATCTCCAATATCAGTTCCGGGACGCCCTCACGGCTATGCAAGCGGCTCAGCCGGCGCCAGCCGTGGTCGGAGTCCAACAGCCGGTGGTGCCTCCCGGGGGAGTCCCCGCCCCGGTGCAGCCGCCCGCGCAGCAGCCAGTGGCGCTGCAGGTCCCCCCTGCCGTTCCTCGCCCAGTGCCCGCACCTCCACCTGCGCCGGGTCCCGTGCCGGCAGGGCCAGTGGTTCGCCCGGCCCCCGCCGACCCGTTGACGGCTACTTTCGATGGGGACCCCGAGAAGCTGCGCTTCTTCCTGCTGGAGATCGAGCGGTTCCTAGACACCTGGGGACATCTCTACCCCACTGAGAGGGACCGGATTGGCTACATCGGGTCCAAGCTGAAGGACACCGCCAGCGATTGGTATGTGAATCTGCACAACGCCCCCGGGCCTGAGCTGCGTTCGCTGAACAACTTCATGTGGGCCCTCCGACACCACTATGAGGACCCCTTGGGAGAAGAAAAAGCCCGGAACCAACTACGGAGGCTGACCCAAGGGCGGTCCTCGGTGAGGGACTACACTGACAAGTTCCGGCGCATCTCAGCCAAGATTCGCGGCTGGACGCAGGACCTGCTCATGGAGAAGTATCGAGAGGGGTTGAGTTACGAGGTGTACGAGGCGATCTTGCGAGCGGCAAGGCCAGGGTCGTTGGGCGCTTGGATGAGGGCGGCCGCGGACGTGGAAGAACGCTTCACCCTCATCAAGATGGGAGCTTCCTCGACGGCCCCAAGCAAGGCAACGCAGAAGGCGAAGCCCAAGCCCAACATGCAAGAAATCCGAGATGCTCGTTTTAAACAGGGGCTCTGCATGAGATGCGGGGAGAGCGGCCACTTCGCCTCGGCGTGCCCGAAGGGAGGGGGAAAGATCCCGAAAACCTCCACCCCTGTGGCCGGGAGCACCCCCAGTCGAGGAAAGACCTCGTTCAAACCCCGGGCTCTGCAGCTGGAAGGGGCAGCGAGCGAGCAAGGAGAGCTGGAGCTGACGGAAGCGCAGATGTCGGGAAACTCCAACGGCCTGCAGTTGAAGGACACCTGCAGTTGAAGGACAACTGCAGGTCCCCCGCCACGACGCGCCATCTCCGGTGAGCATCCCCGGCCCCTTGTTCTATATGGTAGTGACTGTAATGACCCCCGGGACTGGGACACACGTCCGAGTCCGCGCCCTAATTGACTCTGGGTGTGCTAGAGACTTGATTAGCCCACTAGTGGTGAAGGGCTGGGACCCAAAGTCACCCCGTTGGGGGAGCCACTCAAATTCACGCAAATGGACGGTTCAGAGATGAAGGAGGCGTGTGTGGCAGAGACTGAGGGACTTATTGTGGGCACGGGGGAGCATTGGGAGAAGAGAGCCTTCGTCATCACCCCAAACACCCAATTCCCCATGGTGCTGGGGAGCCCCTGGCTAAGCTCCCACGATCCCTATATTAAATGGAGTGAAGGGAAAATCTCCTGGGTAGACGACAAGTGCCAGGGCCATAAGTGGGACGCCGGGTGGGGACCAGGACCTCCGATGCCACTCCGGCCGGCGGCCCTCACCCTAGTGCCCTCGACTGTCCCCCGGGAGTATCGCGATCTACTGGAAGTGTTCAGTGAGACCGAGGCGGACGAATTACCCCCCCACCGACTGTCGGATTGTGCCATAGAACTGATTCCGGGCGAGAAACTTCCCAAGGGAAAGCTTTACTCGATGAGCCCCCCGGAGTGGGAGGAGCTAAGGAAGTTCCTAGACAAGAACTTGGAGCGCGGGTTCATTCGCCCTGCTAAATCCCCCTTTGTGGCCCCCATTCTGTTCCGGAAAAAGAAAGATGGGGGGTTGCGGTTGTGCACGGACTACAGAGGATTAAATGCGGTGTCTGCTTCCAACGCTTACCCCCTCCCCCTTATTAAAGACTTGTTGACAGAGGCGGCCAAAGGAAAAGTGTTCACTAAACTAGATCTCAGAGACGCTTATTTCCGGGTGCGCATAAGGGAGGGGGATGAGTTCAAGACTGCCTTTAATACACCGTTGGGACAGTTCGAATACCTGGTGATGCCATTCGGTTTGAGTGGCGCGCCGGGGGTCTTTATGAGCTTGATAAACTAAGTGTTGCACAAGCATTTATTTAAGGGGGTGTTATGTTACTTAGATGATATCTTGATCTACTCCACTGATAAGAAAGAACACGTGAAATTGGTCTGGGAAGTCCTCTCCACCTTGTTAAAAAATCAGTTGTATGCGAAGCTGTCTAAATGCGAGTTCCATCGAGATTCCGTAGACTTTCTGGGGTACCGCATTTCGCAAAAGGGGCTGGAGATGGACCCAGCCAAGGTAGAGGCAGTGGTCCGGTGGGAAGCCCCCAGAACGAGGAAACAACTCCAGAGCCTATTAGGATTTTGTAACTTCTACCGCACCTTCATAAAAGAATTTGCCACTGTCACCCTCCCGTTGACTGAGTTGCTAAAAACCAAAGGGAGGGGCCCGGAAGCGGGGAAGCCCGGGGAGAGAATTGCCTGGAATGGGGAATGCCAGAAGGCGTTCAAGACTCTTAAGACTCTCTTTACCTCCGAACCCATTCTAGCCCACCCGGACGAAACTAAGGAATTTGTAATCCATGTAGATGCGTCTGATGTGGCTATGGGGGGGCCATTTTGCAACAAGGTTCAGACGGAAAGTTGCACCCCCTCGCTTACATCTCGAAAAAATTTAATGAAACGGAAAGGAACTGGTCAGTCTGGGATAAAGAAGCCGCAGCTATCCGGCTAGCCCTCACTACGTGGCGGCATTGGCTGGAGGGAGTGCAACCCCCTTTTGAAATATGGACAGACCACAAAAATCTAGAAGCGCTGCGCACCCAGAGGTCCCTGAATGCGAAGCAGCTCCGTTGGGCGGATTTTTTCTCAAAATTTAATTTTGTGCTCAAACACCTCCCTGGGAAAGCCAATTCGTTAGCTGACGCGCTCTCCCGATTGCCCCAGCATGAGAGTTTAAAGGAGGAGGTATTTGATTCTACGTTCTCCCCCCAGCAACTGGGAGGAGCAGTGATCACCCGGAGTCAAAGTAGACGAACAACAGTGGAATCGGAGGCGTGTGACTGGGGGGGGGACTATTCGCCCGAAGAAATTGAGGAGTTGGAGGCATTGGCAGACTGCTCCTCCAGGGAAAATAAATGCTGGTATCATGGAGACAAATTGGTGGTGCCCCGAAGCAAGAGGAAGGACATATTACTAGCCTGTCACTCCTCTAAATTGGCAGGTCACTTTGGATTTCTAAAGACACTCAATTTAGTTCAGAGACAATTCTAGTGGCCACGCATGCGCAGGGATGTTTCGGACTTCGTCTCTGCCTGCCAGACCTGCTTGATGTGCAAAAGGAGGGGGGGGGAAGTCCCGGGACTCCTGCACCCTCTACCCACTCCCTCTCGCCCTTGGGAGGCAATAGCTATGGACTTCATTACAAACCTGCCACCATCAAAGGGAAAGACTGTAATTTGGGTGGTGGTAGATATGTTCTCTAAGCAAGCCCATTTCACTCCTTTCAAGCAGCTGCCTACAGCTAAGGGGATGGCCAAGGCTTTTTTCAACCACGTGATCAAATTACACGCTTTTCCCAAACGCGTGGTATCCGACAGGGGCAGTCAGTTCGTTGCCAACTTCTGGCGGGAGCTCCTAAAGTTTATGGACATAGAGCCTGCTCTAAGCTCTGGTTATCATCCAGAGACCGATGGGCAGTCCGAACGAACTAATCAAATTCTGGAACAATTTTTAAGGTGTTATACTAACTACCACCAGGACAATTGGGTGGAGTTGCTGCCATTCGCTGAATATAGCTACAACAATGCAGTGCATTCTTCTACGGGCGTTTCCCCATTTATGGCGGTGGGAGGCTTTGAGGGAAAACCTCTGCCCACAATTGAAAACGCCTCGGATGCTCCCCCCACAGACTTTAAACGATGGTGGGCGACCCTGCAAGAGTCGTGGCCTCTAATAGCAAAAACACTTGATCAAGCCAAAGAGGATTACAAAAAGTATGCAGATCGTGGTCGGGCTGAGGGCTGGGACCTTCAGCCTGGAGACTCTGTTTACCTTTCTACAAAGAACATACATGGCTTGCAACCCAGCAGGAAATTGGGGTGGAAATTTGTGGGCCCTTACAAGGTGTTGCGCAAAATCTCTGATGTGTCTTTCGAATTGGAATTGCCCAAGTCACTGAGTTCTGTGCATCCTGTTTTTCATTTCAGCTTACTGAAGAAGAATCCTGGGCCGAATACATGGCATCAAGTTCCTCCAACACCTCCTCCACTGATGAAGGGGGAGGCACCCCATTTTGAAATTTCTGAGATTCTTGATTCTAAGCTGCGTAGGGGCCACTTATATTATTTAGTTAGATGGCTTGATTTTGGCCCAGAACAAAACGAGTGGGTTCGCTCTGAAAATGTGCATGCTCCTAAACTAGTTAAAGCTTTCCATAAAAGGTTCCCAGACAAGCCCGGATAGATTTATTTTTGGGGTGCCAGAGTGTCAGAATCTGCTGATTCAGACAAAGTATTTCTTCTGCTTACAGCCATGTTTCAGATATGTTCTCTGTGTTTGCTGCTTTGCTTTTTATAGTACTGTATGTATGCTAGCTGCCCTCATGAACACCTGTCATGTACCCCTCATTCTGGCCAGTATGTATTAGCATGTATGTAGAATGTGTAACCCCAGGTTTATGACCCTGACCGGCCTGGTTTGTGTAACTGTCAAAGCGGGAGGATGTCAACTTCAAAGTATGGGAACAATGGGCCTCTCACACTCCTACCTCCGCATTCCATTCATCTCGGCTGAGACTCCAAGGGAGGACAAGTCTCATCTCTTATCAATGTGCGAAAGCCTCGAGGCCATGGATTGTTATGTGAACTGGTAACATCTGAACGGTCTGGTTTGGAAGGGGAAATTTACAACTTGACACCTCACTTTCTTTCCTGTGGGAAGCAAACGGCCAGAGCCCCTTTTTGCCCGCCGTTTTTCCCTTGTAGTGATTGGCTACCTATGGGTAATTCAAACTGCTTAGAAAGGTATAATAGACCCGCTTCTGTCATCTGTGTTATCTCTGACAATAATCCGAGAAGCTGTACCAATGTAGAGATTGGAAATAAAGAACTGTGTTTCATCAACAAAGATCTGATCCTTGACTACTTTGAGCAGAAGTCTCACACTGCCACGACTACCATTGTCTTTGTGAAGATGCAAGGAGCTGTGGAAAGGCCAAACGGTAGGGCTTTGTATTGATAGTGTTGGAATCTGATGGTAAAACGGAGGTATTTCCGGTGGGGGGGGGCATATTGTGATGTGGAAGTAAGCATCCTGTAGATCGAGGGTGGCCATCCAGGCATGCCTTCGCAGTAGAGGGAGAATGGAGCATAGAGTCACCATCCTGAACCAGTGATACTGTATGAAGAGGTTGAGACCTCGAAGGTCCAAGATGGGTCTGGTGCCCCGTCTCTTTTGGGAACTGCGAAGTACCTTGAATAGAATCCCATGCCCTGGTGATGAGTGGGTACAGGTTCTATGGCTCCCTTGTCTAGGAGGACACTGACTACTTGAAGGAGGACAGGAGAGGGAATGGTAGCGACGAAGGTAGGGGTCGGTGGCGGTTGGAGAAACTCTATGAGATATCCCCTGGAAATGTCAGTGAGGACCCAAGAGTCCGTGGTGACCATATTCTGCATAGGAAGGAAGGGCGCAAGATGAGTTGAAGAGTCAAAGGCCCTGCTTGGCCTGCCGAGACTGCTTGGTGCGGGCTGCTTGTTGGGCCGGCGAATATCTCTGCTGTGGTGGATAAGATTGTTTCTGTCAACTCGTGGATGTGTGCGGACGCCACGACCTATCCAGGGAACTCCAGTTGGATGACCTGCGCGACCAGGGCCTAGACCAATTTCGAGACCGAGGTTGACGAGGTGCGGCGGAGACCCCTAGGGTGCACGAAGCCTGATGCTCTTGTCAAGATCCTGGAGAATGGCATCAGTGGTGGCATGGAAAAGACCTGCACCATCAAAGGGAAGATCTTCGACTAAGGACCTAGTGTACTGCTGTAGCATGGTGGAGCATAGCCAGGAGTGGCGTCTCAAAGCTACAGCTGACATCATTGTCTTGGAACAGGCATCCAAGACATGTTTGGAGGTATTCACACGTTGTTTAGCGAGGGTAAGACCCTCCTTTTGTATTCGCTGCGCAGCCAATTATGTTCCTGAGGAAGCAGAGCGATGCTTTCTGATAACTGTTCTCACAAGGCAAAATGGTATCTTGCCATACAAGCAGAGTAATTACTGACCTTTAGCCCAAGTGCTCCCACGGAATAAAAGCGTCGTCCGAAGGCATCCAACTTGCAGCCCTCCTTGTCAGCAGGGGTGGAATGTGTCCTCCGTGATCTGGAGACAGAGGTGACCACCATCGAATTAGGACAGGGATGGTTGGTAAGAAATGAAGCATCCACCTCCTGAACCCTGTACATGTGGTCCAGGCGTCTAGTGGAGACCGGTGTCAATGAAGGTTTGTCCCATCCCGCTTTGGCAGCCTGGAGCAGAACAGCGGACATCGGGAGCGCGATGGAAGTGGAAGTGTCCCTCTGTACGATATCGAAGACAGGGTCCTTTACATCAGGTCTGGGTTGGACAATCGGAAGCCCAAGAGAAAGGGCCATCCACTTAATTAAATCTCCGTAAGAGGTGAGATCCTCCGAAGGAGAGATTGGGAGATTGTCGGCGACGTCCGGTTTCAGAGAGGGATCGACAGGGGAACTACGGCCGGACTGTTCAGCATTGGAGTCATGTTCCGACGAAGAAGAGGCAGGTGTAATTTCAATCGGAATTGGCTGTGCCGACAGCGGGGTCATCAGTATTGGTGTCGACGGAATAGTGGTTTCTAGTCAGTGGAGATGGTGGCCTTGGCTAACTCAGGGGCGCTCGGTGCCGACGTCGCCGAGGGGCGCGAATAGGACGTGGGTTGTCCAGAAGGTATGGACTGTGAAACCAACGGAGGTGGCCTTGATTCGAGCGGTGATTGAGATCGAGCTCTAGCAGAATACATGTCCCAGTTGGGATAGGTCACGGGAGGGACCCACAGCATGGATCTCAAAGGCGGACAGCTTCCATACGGATAGGGAGGGTGGTGCCAATCCCAAAGAGGAACCTCAGAAGGATACGCCCATCGCGTCGACAGGGGAGATCGGGGCCTGGGTGACCTCTGTCTAGGAGACCTGTGCCTCGGTGAACAATGTCAAGTTCACGGAGACTGATATCCGCGACGATCCCGGGGACATGAAGAGTGGTCCTCCTCAGTATAGGAAATGGATCCCATCAATGGGGACTGGGAACGAGAGCTTGGACATTCCTGAGGTGGCTCATAAAGTTGTTCCTGATCGGTCTCAAGGAACTCCTGCGCCTCTAGGATGTGGTCCGGTGGAGCCTCCCGGGGTGGGGAATCCAAGACCGTAATAGTTACATCAGTAGGAGGTTGAGGGACAGCCAAAGGACCCGTCGGTACCGGGGAGGCAATGGGTGGAAGTGCTGCATGTCCGGAAACTGAAGTCAGAGATTTAGACAGAGGCTTGCCCGCGGCAGCAGAAGGCTTCTTATGGCGTTTCTCTGACTTATCCGACTTCTTCTTTTTGGCCGGCGTAGACGCGGCCGACTGCAACAGAGCCCTATGTTTAGCTGAAGGGCGAATGATATCTGAAGACGCCCTCGAAGTCGATGCCGCCCCGAAGTCGGCTGTCGATGCCGATGGAACGAAGGACATGGCGGTCGATCCCAAAAGCAGCGCCAACGCCAACAACGTGACCTTCAGTCGAGCTACCCTGTTCTTTCGAGTCTGGTTGCTAAATTTAGCACAATGAGGGCAGGAATCTGGACAGTGAGACTCTCCAAGGCAAAGGATACACAAGGAGTGACCGTCCGGAGCAGCCAACTTGCTGCCACAAGCCAAACAGGACTTGAAGCAGCCCCACTTCTGAGCTATAAAGTAGAAGCAAGTGAAGAAAAAGAAAAGGGGGGGAAGGGCCCGAAGCCAGGAATGGAAAGAAACCCCCACCACCTCAGAGAAAGTTTTTTTTTTTTAAATTTGAAAGAAAGGAGAAAGTAAGGAAGACAAGAGAGAAGAAAGAAGGTAAACAAGCCGAAGAGAGAGAGCTTCCCTCGAAGGACTCCACTGACTAGAAAAACCTGTTAACAGCGCGGTGGTCAGAAGAGAACTGGCGAGATGTCCGCGCCTGTGCCTCTGGGCATGTGCGGTAGGGGCTCCACGCATGCCCAATGTTGCTGGGCGCGAAAATCTGTTGAGAGCTTTCTATGATACCGAAGGATTCCTGCGCAGGCGCAGAAACCATCAGTGTGAAGCACAGAGACCACATCGAAGATCTAAAGTTCCAGAGAGTTCACAGCGGGGCAGGAGGGAGGGATGTGGGACTGCACAGAAGACCACTTGATGAACAACAGTCGCAGGTAAGTGCAACCTCATTTTCATTGTCATGGCTTCTGGGCAGTCCCACATGGGAAGATTAGTAAAATCACTGCGTGAAGATGGTGGGTATGAAGCTCTCAGAAGGAGACCACAGAAGACTGCTTTATCAACAGTTGTTTAGCACAAGTTGACCTTCACCCAGAACTCTCTTATACCAGAGCAGTAAACTTTGTGCAAGTGTCCCCACCAAAATGCATGCAGGAATGTGGCAAAGAGGGCGGGATAAAAATATGAATAAATAAATAAATAAACAAACACTTTTGAAAAAAGCCATCATACATAGAAGTGGTAATGAAGGGCTGTGCACTCAAAACAGTGTGACAGCATCAACTGACCCACAAGGATGGGTTGTGTGAGGATGCTGACCATGCATTACATGAGGAGTAAGAGATAACCCTTGGTAGGGGATTCCAGCAGGACATCACCTTTTGAAACTTCATGCATGGAGAGGGTGTAAGTTAGAACCCTATCATAAATGAAGCACCCCTCCTCCTGGTCATGTGAGCGTTTTGGCGGGAAAGCACCAGAGAGAGGAGGGGTGCTCCTAGTCTATTAGAAAGCTTGGAAATTTTTCCATGGCTGGCCTGCGACTGCGCAGTCCTATGTGGGACTGCACAGAAGCCATGACAATGAACAGTCTGTATTCAAACAGGAAATATTTTTCAAATCTCTAAGAGATGCATCTTATGAAACACTTAACTCATAAGAGTTCTAATATCAACTATACGTCACAGCTACTTACAGTAAATGCAACCTGTTGCCATGAACTGACAGAACATTGTTGAATGCATAAAGAGTTGCAAAAATCATGTATTAAAATAATGAGTGAATTGGAAAATCAAGTCACATGCTGGCAGATGCTAACTGAAGCAACAAGATACACTGCATAATTTGAGTAATTTTGGGGTCAAACACCAATATTTTTTCCCTGACCACAATAGTGCTTTTTAGACTGTGGCCCTAAATCAAAGAACTATATGATTAGTTCTGCATCCTTTTAAAGATATTTTTATTTCCACACACAAAACAAATGCCAACAACAAAACATAACAAAACCAAACCTTCTGATAACCTCATATTCAATATAAGAGATGATACCATAATGTTATACTGATGTTCCAACCATAAAAACAAAGAAAATATATAAACCAGTATGAGAAAATCATGAATAGATAAAAAGGAAGAAAGGCAAAAAGGGGTGGGGGAGGGTACTTCCATCCAAATTGGCTTAGACTTTACATAATTTTAATTAATCCCGTTTCTGAGAAATAGTATTATCCTCTAATATAACTGTTCAATCCCTTATTTAAATTTTTAGGTAAGGGTGACCATCCATTTAAAAAAATCTTAGTGAGCTACAGTCTGGAAATCCCATTAAATAAGTAATACAACTATTCCAAATTATCTTAAAAACATCTTTCTTTTTTCTTTCCTGAATTAAACTAATCTTATTTGTTAATTTTTCAAATGCTGCTATGTTCCTTAATTTGGTGCACCACCTATCCAAGAAAATCCCTATTCTTCCAACCTTGAGCAATAAGCTGCAACTGAAAAAATGCTGATAAGTGTTTTTTGTTTACATTGGGTTGTTTTCGTTGATAAATAAGTTGAGCAGGACTAGTTCAAATATTGATTTCCAAACATTTGTTGTAACTGGACAAGACCACCACATATGAATAAACGTCCCTCATTCACCGCAACTTCTCCAACAATTTTTACTGTCCATTTTCATTAAGTGGGCTAGCCTAACTGGAGTGAAATACCGCTTGAGACACCTCTAATGCATACTCTTGTAAACCCTTGAGATTGATTTGAAAGGAAAACACTGAAATATTTGCTCCCAGTCCATATCATTAAATTTAGTATTCAGTTCTATTTCCCAGTTCTTTTTAATTGTCTGCACCAGAGTCTGTCCCTGATTTTAAAATATCCTATATATTTTAGTAATTAACTTCCCCTCTTCCTTATCTATCTTTCAAAAATTCTTTAAATTCAGTTAATGGTCTGTTTATTTGATCTTTAATTTTTTTCTTTTGGAGGAAACCTAAAACTTGATGTTTCAACAGCCATTCAGTCCGTTCAGGAATCCTTCCTTCAATCTAGAGTTGACTACTATTATTTAAGGGCATGATATTTGCATCCATTAAAGTTATTTGATTAAGAAAAGAATCTTTGTCCCTGGAACCACAATTTTTTGCTGGAACAAATTTTGGATGGTACAGAATGGGGGTCAGTGGAGAAATTCCTGGGTATAATAGGGCCTGCATTTTCTAAGCAACTGTCCCTTCTCCTAGTTAATCCACAATGCTTTTGAAACTCAGGGCAATGTTCAAAAGTGACCTGAGATGTGGTATGGGCATACCTGAAATGGCTCTTGCCCAAACCAGTTTTTCAGAACGAGTGCATTCCTAGCTACTTACCTTGAGAGACTGACACGCTCACAGTTTGCGATCCATTCTTCTCAGTTGTAACTGGTGGTTTTGCCACAGAGATTCCAACACCTCCAATGTAAGGGTTGTAATTGTATGTACCATAGTCTGCACCCCAGTAGTCATACCATGTGCTGCTTATAGGCTGTAATTAAATAAAAAATGTAGTTATTTTTCTTCAATTCTACATTAAAAACCTTATTTCCCCCCCCCAGTTACTATGTAGTTTTCCTTATGTATTTATAAACAACAATACATTACATACAATGATAATGTGCTACAAAGTAGTGTAGAGATGCAGATGAAGAAAGAAATGACTTCCAAATAATTTTTACATTAAATCCCAATTTGTCCAGCTAAGCTGACGTGCCAAAATGCAGGTTGAGCCACTTAGAAGAATGTGACATGCACTCTGCTTTTCATGTACAACCAGCCTGAAACTCAATCCACATGCATCCCTGCAAAGCTTCCTAAGGTGGCACAGTAAATGTGCACTGAGCTTTGAGCTGAACACAAACTGAAGTAAACGCCACCCAGTCAACTGCAATACAGATTCGACTCCTTTCAATTTGGTTAGGCAAATTACACTACAAATGTAATGGTTTCTTTTCAAGAGTTTGCTTATGTCATCCAGATCCAGTGGTTGTCACCCGTAGGACCTTGTCCATGAGGAATCCCAGGGCATTTTAGCCAGAGACTCTTGCTATCTATGCTGGGTCATTAACAGGTCACAGTGTTCCTCTACTGAATTGTGAATGCCATCTTACAGAAATGAGCAATCAGTTATTATTCATATGATACAGGAGGGAGAAGGCAAGTCATATGCCCTAATCATGTATGTGGTTTTATAACCTTGTTTCAAGCACTGATTCAGCCACTGCACATGTTAAACAAAAAAAAGATCAACTGAATTCAACATTATTAGTCAAGAAGTATTATGTAACAAGCTTTGTTATTGCTATGTTCACAAACACTTTACATACGACACTGGCCTGTTGCAAAATAGGAGTGTGCTATGGTTTCACAATACTTCCTTTCCACTCACTTAAAAATTCCCACTCCCTCCCCAGGGTCTGCTTCAAACATATAATATAGTATTACATCAACTACAATAGCCTTTGTAACCACAGCTTGAAGTGGGTGCACAGATCTCTGATTCCAAGGGAATTTAGTTAGCAATACTCATGAATAGTGAGGACACAAATATAGTGCCACCGGTGAAAGCAAACAAAGGAAGAAAACTCATATGGGACCGGAGTGGGAGGAAACATGCAACCCCCTAGTAGACTGTGATTCCTAAGAATGGGAATATTACATCCGCACCAGACTACTGTAAATATTCTCACAGTAGCCAGTTAGCGTGATAAGTTTTTATTTTTAAGAAAGCAATAAGGTAATTTAATATGGAAGGAAAAGAAAGGCTGGCTCTGGACGGGAAGTAAGAAGCACTTCTAGCCCAGTGCTGGCCAGATCTTTGTTTCTTTAAAATAAAGAAACACCTGCTTCCAAGCAGATAGAAAGGAGCTGTTCCAATATCTGAACCACTGGACACAGACAAGGAGAACAGAATGTTATGTGACTTGTCTATTTACAAGAGGAACTTTTGACTCTCATGAACTCCACATGCAAAACATAGCATTTGGTATCATACAAGCAAGACAGAGATAGCAATAAAACTTTGGGGGAAAACGAACTGTTACAGGTAGGAGCTATTTTGAAAACTCACGTGTTCCATACCTTGAAGACTTTTGCTGCGAGGGGATCTTTTTCCAAATCAATATCTAAAGGATCAATATCAACTTCCATCAGGTCTTGCAGTAAATCAAGATCAATGTCTTTATCTTTTTCCAAAGATGACAGAGGTGGAGTACCTTTAGGTGATTTAAAGAGCTTAATACTGCCAAGTAATGTAAAGGCCAATAATAAATAAAACTGGCAAAATCTAGTTACAAGTCAATTTTAAAGTTGTGTACACTTCCCATATGGCATAAAAGAATGGCAGCCCCACCCCAGGCACTCAGCATGCCATGCTGCTAAAGTCAAAGAAAGGCCTCCACTTGCATCCACATTTAACCATCTCTAACTTTGCTCCATTAACAAACATGAGAAGCTCAAGGCAGGAGATGAATCAGGCACAGTTATGCCATATGGAAACCTCTCAGAGAATGGTCATGACAGACCTGACTGAGCCTTTAATGGTGAATATTATGAGACACAAAAACAAGTAAAACAGTATATTTTACTGGACCAGTGATTTAAAGTGTTGCAAGTGTTCAAATGCAGATGGTCCACATCAAGTGCCGCTTCAAGGAAAAATATACTTATCTAGGCTGACTGCTACCAAGGTTAAAATGGTTCTTACACTTTATTTTTTGAAATCCACTTCTAAACATACTTTATTTTTCAGAAGCCACCTGCTTTATAGCTCCATATGTCTTTCTCCCTTCCTGACATAAAATGCAGGAATTTCACAACAGCCAGCAATGAACATGTTTATCTTTTATTTTTCCTTTTTTAATCGTCAATACATAGCATTATTGAGCAACAAACTGAATCCCATAGACATGTCACACATCACAAATCTGGCAGTGAACCTCTCTGACCCTTTCCTTCTCAGCTCACCCTGTTCCACCTACTCCCTTGGCACCTTGCAATCCACCTGCAGAGTCATAACCCACGTTGGGGCCACAACACAGTCTGAGAACCAATGGAACCAGGTGAAAGGAACCTTTATTAACTCACATGCAAGTGCACACACCTTTAATTTTTTTTAAAAAATTAGTATAAAAACTGTTTTACTGGAAAACACAAAATACTGTCAAATTGGAACAGCCACCTTAGTCATCAATTATTTTTCTCTCTTAACCTTTTTTAAAGCAATGGCTGAATTGAAGTACATCTGCAGTTTTTAAAAAAAATCAAGTTCCAGCCTATACATAATTTCTTACCTGTAATATCATGTGCCAAAGGCTCATCAATAGTTTCCACTAACTGAGCTGTAGACTGCTGAAGAGACTCATCGGGGTCCACAGCTGAAGCTCCTGCCTCTTCTCCCATTGCAGCTTCTTCCATGGCTTCAGCAGCAATTGGAGCCAACAGTTCTCCTACATGTCACAGAACCCAACTCACTTACCAAAACAGCCAGAGAAAGAATTTCTTTTACTTGTCTGAACACTTGCAAGTACTTGATCCCCTCTTTTAAATTAAGAGTGGTTGCTGATATTTCAAGCACTGACATGCCAGAAGATGCTGAGCCCATTTTTGAAAACATGGGCCATATAAATTAAATGTTGTTAAAATTTATATATCTAACACCATTGTTTTAGAAAGCTTGCATCAACACACACAGATTTTTGCTGTGGCATATTAATAAATGGTAATTACAACCAAGATTTGACTGTATACTATCCAACCCCAACTCCTGCCCTCAACTTTCATGCCCAGATGAAGGACAATTAGCCAGTTAGCCAACATCCGCTTATGAATGGTCTGGGGGCCACCCATGGACTGCAAGGAGGAAGAGACACCTGGAGATGGCCTCTGTGTTGTCTTGCACAATCCAGTCCTCTCATGGTTAAGCTCAGTAGTACAATGTTAACATCCTTGCTGTCAATACCAGATTTTGGAATTTGGCTATTGAATGGAATTGCTACCTGTTTACATTCCTCCTTGGTGCACTGGGTCTCTGGTACTCCTTCTCTGCACTGTGGACACAGTTCACACTTAGCATAGAAACAAAGTTGTAACAAACCTGCTAGAATATCTTGCAGCATACATGTCAGAGAATACTGAGCCCATGCTCCTCCCCAAGAGATATCTCCTCTGTTAAAGTCCGTCCCAACTAGAAGCAATAGCAGCCTCTCCAGCTGAGCTTCATTCACAATTTCACACAAATGAATTGTAGGCCTTGTTGCATTGGCAATTCTAGCAAGAACCTGAAATGGAATTTCAAAAATGAAAAGCTGTATACTTAACTTTCCCTCAAAAAAATTATTACTATATAGGATGCAACACAAATGCAAACCTGTAAAGAGAATAAGGGGTTGAATGTCCATTGAGGAATTATTTAGCCTAATATAACTCCAGAGCTTGGATTCTCCAAATGGGATCATACAGCCCTCTACATAACTATTCCACACTTGTTATCATTTATGTTCACTGTACAGATGCCACTTTATTCTGTGCATATTGGTTAAATGTGCACAAATATAACACATGAGGTGTTTTACACTAATGTGTATTATAGAATATTCAAATACATTTTGTAGCCCGCCAAAAGGTGGGGAGGGCGGGATATAAACCAAATAAAATAAAATAAAATAAAAAAATAAAATTTCAGAAGGTGATCAGAAGAGGGTATTTTTTTCAAAGGGAATAGGAATTTGGCAAAATGACATTGTACGAGAGTGCACTTTTTATATTGGAGCTGCAGCTTTAATTACCTGAAATTCTGTATCCCCCCATTACAGTATAATATAGTTTCTATGTCATTTTCTCAGCTCTAATGCACTTTTACTGAATTTCTTATTTTATGTATTACCCAAATTATTTTAAAACAATTTTGTAGTGGCAGATGATAAAGTAAATAGGAGTAAACTATGAACTGCATCCAAGGGTACTAAAAGAACTCGTGAATGTAATTTCTGAGCCTCTGTCCATTATTTCTGAGAATTCTTGGAGAACAGGTGAGCTGCCAGAAGACTGGAAGTGGGCAAATGTTGTCCCCATCTTCAAGAAGGGGAAAAAGGAGGATCCAGGTAACTACTAACCCGTCAAGCTTGACATCTATATCTCGGAAAGTTTTAGAACAAATCATCAAACAGACAGTCCTGGAGCATTTAGAAAGGACAGCCGTGATTACTAAAAGCTAGCATGGGTTTCTCAAGAACAAGTCATGTCAGACTAACCTTGTCTCTCATTTTTGAGAAAGTTACTACCTGGCTGGATCAGGGGACTGCTGTAGACACTAGTTTATCTTCATTTTAGTAAGGCTTTTGATAAGGTTCCACATAATATTCTTGTTGACAAATTGGAAAAATGTGGTTTGGATCCTGTTAGGTGGATCTGTAACTGGTTGACAGATTGCACCCAAAGAATGCTTAGAGAGGAGTGACAAGTGGAGTGCCTCAAGGATCTGTTCTGGGACCTGATTTGTTCAACATCTTTATCAATGATTTGGATGAAGGGTTAGAGGGAATGCTTACTAAATTTGCAGATGATACTAAATTGGGAAGGGTAGCAAATATGGTAGAAGACAGAGTCAGGATACAGGATGATCTTGACAGGCTGGAAAATTGGGCTAAAACAAATAAAATGAATTTCAATGGGGATAAATGTAAAGTTCTGCATTTAGGTAGGAAAAATCAAATGCATAATTGTAGAATGGGGCAGACTTGTCTTGGCAGTAGTATGTGCAAATAGGACTGAGGGGTCTTAGTAGACCATACACTGAACATGAGTCAGCAGTGTGATGCGGTTGCTAAAAAGGCAAATGTGATTTTGGGCTGCATCAAAAGAAGTGTAGTGTCCAGATCACACGAAATGGTGCCACTTTACTCTTCTCTGGTTAGACCTCACCTAAAGTACTCTGTTCAGTTTTGGGCATGACAATTTAAGAAAGATATAGATAAGCTGGAATGTGTCCAGAGGAGGGCAACAAAAATGGCATGGAGTCTGGAGACCAAGTCCTGTGAAGAAAGGCTGAAGGAGCTGGGTATGTGTATCCTGGAGAGGAGACGACTGAGAGATGATATGATAACCATCTTTAAGTACTTGAAGGGCTTTCATATAGAGGATAGTACAGAGTTGTTTTTTGTTGCCCCAGAAGGTCGGACCAGAACCAACAGGTTGAAATTAAATCAGAAGAGTTTTTAGCTAAACATTAGGAAGAATGTCCTGACAGATCAGTTCCTCAGTGGAACAGGCTTCCTCGGGAGGTGGTGGGCTCTCCGTCTCTGGAGGTTTTTAAGCAGAGGCTAGATGGCTATCTGACAACAACGCTAATTGTGTGAACTTTGGCAGATCATGAGAGGGAGGGCAAGAAAGGTTGCCTCAGCGCTTAGTTCTTGTGGCCCTTTCTTACATGCCCAGGGAAATGCTGATTGCCACTTTGGGGTCAGGAAGCAATTTTTCTCCAAGCCAGTTTGGCCAGGGATCCTGGAGGTTTTTTGTCATCTTCTGAGCATGGAACAGTGGTCACTGTGGGTGTGGAGGTATTTGTGAATGTCCTGCATTTTGCAGGGGGTTGGACTAGATAACCATGGAGGTCCCTTCCAATTTTATGATTCTAAGCCCTTCTATTCCATGATATACATTCATGACTCCCTAGACTAGGCATGAGTGAAGTTTCTCTCAAAACAGTTAACTTTTCTATCTCTGTTTTCTATTTCAAACTTCTGCTTAGAAATCTCCAGTGTTTAGAAGGCTCTCTACAAAAATGCTGCACTGATTTTCTTTTACTCTAGCATGGGAGAAGCAAGATCAAATGCAAGCATTTGTTTATAGATGTTGAGAAGATAACTGATTTGTTAGTGCAGGTATACAAACACACCTGTCTCTTAAGACTGTAATCGATTTTGGTTGTTCCTTCTGCCTTTTCTCCCTTTTTCACAATACAAGAACTCGTGAGCACTCCATGAAATTGCTGAGCAGTCGGGTTAGAACAGATAAAAGGAAGTACTTCTTCACCCAAAGAGTGATTAACACGTGGAATTCACTGCCACAGGACGTGGCAGCTACAAGCATGGACGGCTTCAAGAGGGAATTAGATAAACATATGGAGCAAAAGTTCATCAGTGGCTATTAGCCACAAAGTATACAGAGGAACTCTCAGTCTGGGGCAAGTGATGCTCTGTAATCTTGGTGTTTGGGGGGGGGCAACAGTGGGAGGGCTTCCTGCCCCGACTGCTGGACCTTCTGAGGGCACCTGGTGTTTTTGGCCACTGTGTGACAGAGTGTTGGACTGGATGGGCCATTGGCCTGATCCAACATTGGCTTTTCTTATGTTCTTATGTTCATATGAAAAACAAACTGTTGTTTACTTAAAATTCATGAGATTTATCTCTGGAACAATACAAAATTCCCCTATAGCAAATACTTTGGAGGATACAAAATTATTTTCAAAACATTAATCAGATCACATTGCCCCATTTGTATCCCAGCCTTCCTCCAGTCAACACCTCTTAGTTACCTAACGCCATCCTCAAACCAGCACAGTTTATTACAATGAGGGATCTCAGCTGGCCCATAATTTTCCTTCTCAACTAGAGATTTAAAGTCAGTTCTCCCTGGTTGAACTCATCTGTTTACGTCATTTATGTACTTTGATTTGACCAGAGGCTATCTAGCAGATACTGAAAAGAAATTCCATGATAGCCATCAGTTCAGCCTGTCATAGCTATACATTAGGGCTGGATGTATTATATTTGATCTTTCCCCACTGGCACTAGTTATTCATGTAGTATATTATTGTACCTTGCACACAAAAAGCAGCAGATCTGCATGGCAAGTAAAATCCATCGACAACAGGAAAAGTGCCAACTTTTGAACTACTGAGATACAACGTTCATGTGCCAATGTAAACGGAAGGGGTTCAATTTCTGGAGTTTCTTTTGTAGTTGATACTTCTGTATCTAATGTAGAACGAGGCCACTCTGCAGTCCGACGTAAACGAATTAGATCCTTAAAGTGCTGCATAAGTCAAAAGAACAGAACACATTTCTATAATTTTCAGCTCATCGCTAACATACATAACATCCATAAAACAAAGTATACCTTAGATCTGAAGAATGCACAATGCATAAAGAAAGCATGCAGTGGTAAATCAATAATATCTCTAATATGCAAGCACTGTACTGCTCTTTAGGCCAGAAATCTTCAACCTATGGATTGGGTCGCAAGCCCTTTTTGCCCCCTTTTGAAAAGACCTACTAAAGGGAAAGCATGGGGTACCAATGCCTCTTGCCTCTCTTTCCATGCTTGCAGCTCAATGGGTCCTGGGATTGGAAAAGTTAAGGAGCACTGTTTAGGCAACAGAGCTATGACTGACCTAATCAGTTTGCCAGAAAAATTACAATAAAGTGATAATACCAGGCTTGTCAAATATTCTAAGGGTGGTTAAAGAGGAATTCAGGCTGGGGAGGGGGGGTGCACTAATTTCAATTACATATCTCTTTATAGGTATGTAACATTAAAATTCAGTTCATATGACTGAAGGAAATAATCAGTTGTAGAACTGCAAAAAAAATGTATAGTTTCTTAACACTCACTGGATGATTAACTAATACTGTCAGCTAGCATCCAGGAGCTACTTTAGGCTTGCCAAAGGTGATACTTGGTATGATTTTAACACTTTTCCCTTGAAACAGCAGCCATCCATGCCATATCTCAGATAACCCTTAAAAAAGTAGTTTGCTGTGCTATGTTGGACTGCAGTTGCCATTTTAAAAATCTTCCCAGTCCAGCATACACACACACACACACAATTTCTTCAGCTCTCAGTCCTAAATTACTTTTTTTAAATAACTGAAAATAAGGTGGGAGATGGGAGAATTATCTGAACTCTTTAATACCACTTTTGTTACAAACCATGTCTTAACAATATGCTACGAGCAGATTAATAAACAGTTCTATATATCATGATATAATGCCATGCTAGGTAAATACCCTAGATAAATTTTACTGTGAGGAACTAACAGGTGCCTATTAATTGAATCAACTGAGGAGAAGTTCCAAAACCAGGGTAACATATCAGGTGAATGAATTAGCAAACAGATCAGGCCTTAAGAGGCAGAATGAAATCATTTTTTTGTTAAAAAAATGAACCCAGAACATATTTTGAATTTGCAGAAATAGATATTTCTGCACAAGACAATAAATATAATTGCAGAACATCATACCTTTGACGTGGCCTGTTTTAGTTTTGCCTGTTCTACTAAAAGTTTATAGGATGATCCTTTGTTGCTTTGTATTTTCTCTTTTTCCATCTGTTCCACCAAAGCCTTCTGTTTTGCTTTTAATAAGCTAAGTTGCTAAAAAAAAATGTTAACAGAAGTATATGAAAATGTAAGCAACAAGATGCAAAATAGATATGCACTTTCATATGATGGTAATGTTAATTTTTTTTAAATTTAGTTTTCATATTAAAACTTTAACAGGCTGCCAATGGAACTGAATTACAAAGCCAGTTTTACATAAAAGATTTAAGTTTCTAGCAACTGGTGAGCTTTCACAGATTGTGAATAATAATCAGTGGCCATCTGTTTGACCTCAAGGCCAAGCCTCCTAGCTAGTTAGGTAGAGCAACAGTTAAATTACTGCCACCTTTATTTCAGTGGTTCCTAAATATTTTTGCCATGCTCCTTTCCCTGAATGTCAGACTCATGTGAGCTCCTCTTCTATCCAGAAGGCAGAAATTTGCTACTCCAGCCAACAGGGCATACACAGGATCTCCTCAGGTCCCTTGTCTGCAATTATTATATTGTCAGTACCTGCCATACTCGTATGCTTTCGGCTAGGTTCATGGTTGCTGTGGGAAAGCCAGGCACCTGGAATTTCCTCCCATTTGTCCCCTCACCTCAGTGCACTCAGGCTAACCCACATGTATGAAGTCAGGAATCAAAACCACAATAGGCTTGGAAAGTTAAACCACCACTGTAAGCCAAAGTTACCTGTTTGTGATGAACAAGTTGCTTCCTGATCTTTCTGGAATATAATCTATCTAAACTACTGTTGCCTTTTGAAGACCTATTGAGGCTCTGTGTATGTAGATTATTATTAATGAAACTCCACTGATTGCCTAAGAGAAAAGAAAGTAACAATTTTACCATGTGATAAAAACCCAAACAAATTTCAGTGCACAAAACTGAACAGTGTGTATGCATTTCTTGCAAAGAAAGATGAAAGGCTCTTAAACGCTCAAATCCTAGAACCGTATGATGGATTATTGTGTATTTGCATAAATACTGTAAGAAATATTCAGAATTAGCATTAATCCATGTAAAGATATTCAGTCAGAAGCTCCTATACCATAAAAAATATCTCATTAAGAGGAATCCCAATAGCACATAATGGAGTTTTTCTTTCTTTTCTCCTATGATTTTGGCCAAGTATACCACAATTTACCCAGCTAATAAGAAAGCTACATAAGCACACAAAGACCTGCATGCACAGCCTTAGGGAAAACTAGGGCCAGAGAGTGTGGACAACAAAGCTGCAGAGGGGCTTGCCATTGGAAGAAATGGTAAAGTGTATCACAGCGTACTGCACATTACATGCACACAACCAAGGGTTGGCAAACAGTGATGTAAAGGGGCCATTATGCCCTACCGGAATCCCCAAAAGCAAATGCAGGTGTACCCAATTCAGAAGACATGTATCATGCCGCCCACACAGACTCTCACCTTGGTCTGGGATTTAGTGTTCAGGGCTCAATTGATTTTCAAATATATACACATACACTTGTATATTAAACACTGAACATTTTGCAACATTATTTTAGCATGTTAAAAGCCCCAGTGCTTCAGAATACAAATTTAAATAAACTAAAGAGAAATAGATAACAAAAGCAAACTACCATTTAAACTATTTGGTACTGCACCTGTCAAGAATCTCTCTCTGTCTTTTCCATTTAAAGGTTTTTTGGCTGTTGCTGCTTCATCTTCTACAGTTGCCACATAGTCCAAGAGCCTGGACACCAGCATTACAACCCAACTAATCATAGGAATGTCTAGAACACCTACAAACAGGACAGTTTGATTATATGGTTTTAGATTAAACAAAGGTTTGAAAATGAGAAAACGCTTTAATACAAACCTTATTAAGGAGAATTCATACACATATATTTCCTCAGTTTAAAATAAACAAGCCCTCCCTCTCCACCATTTCTCCTCCCTATTGGGTATAAAATCCTCAGTGAGAACACCCTGTTATGCAATAGAACAAAATAAGGCTAAGGTAATGTTGTCACACACTTTTTCACAAGGGCACCGGCAAAAGCATACGCAAAGCAGAATGAAGACACAGTATCACAAGGACTAACTAGGTTATGATTTTCCAATTACTGCAGTCCTTGAAATGTGTATGAAAAAGCCCAGTTATTTTGAAAAGCATTCTTAATATTGATATTAATATTTAGCTACTAGGGCCCAGATCCAAAGGGTAAAAAAGCAGTGGTCTTTGGGGGGCCCCTAGTGTCCACAAAGTTTCTGGAAAACCCAGAGTGCTGATTTCCCCCCACTTCTCCTGGAAGCCTCATGGAATGCCAAACTCCCTTTGTCTGTGTACATGTTAAGGTGTTTTCTACAACCTCACAAGCCTCTTGGAAAGCCAGTCAAGACGCTGTGTGCAATTAAACAGCTATATTTAAATTAAGTTAAAAATAAGATATGTAACCAGAAATGTATTGTAGCTTCACATTTTTAACATTAGATATTTTAAACACTATTCAAAATACACACTAGGGTTGTGCAAGAAAAAACATTTGGTAGATTTCGGTTTCAGGTATATCAGACCCCAAAAATATCAGTAAATACCAAATTTTCGAGTACCAATACCAATATAGTATTGGGTTTCCGGAAATATTCGGTTTTTCCGAATATATTTGGGTATATTATACACACGGGGAGAGAGAGAAGGCATGTTTAAATGCCTTCACTTCCCTCCTCAAGTCCTCTGCCACTTCCACTGGTCAGTTTCACTCCCCAGCCAGACAGCTGATAGGTTTAGGCCATTTAAACCTAATAGCTGACTGTTGGATGGGAGTGAAACTGACCAGTGGATGCGGCCAGGCAGCTTGGGGAGGGAAGGCATTTAAACATGCCTTCTCACACTCCCTTCCCTTCCCAAGTCCCCATCCGGGTGGCTGGGGAAGAATGTAAAAATGCCTCCCCTTCATTTTCCCAGTCGCCCACCGTGGCTGGAAGGCTCAGGGAGGGAAGGCCTTTTCTCTGTGCCTTGCCTCCCCCAGTCGCACCGCCCTGGTGGGGCGGCTGGGGAAGGGAAGGCATTTAAACATGCCTTCTAGCTCTCCCTTCCCTCCCTGAGCCATCCTGCTGCAGCAGGAATGTTTAAATGCCTCCCCCTTCCCTTCCCCAGCACCCAGTGGGGAGGGGGGAAGGCATATAAATCTAACAGCTAACCAGCCAGCGTCTGGGGAAGGGAAGGGAAATCAGCAATACCAAAAAGCTGAAAAAAGTTGAAGAAATTCAGGACACTCTATTCAGGAGCTGAAAAGCTTCCTGAATTTGTATTCAGCTTAGGAAATACTGAACAAATACTGGTAAGGCATTTATTCAGTATTTTTTTCAGCTCAGGGAATCCAAATGCACACCCCTAATACACACACACACACACACACACACACAAATTAACAAGTGGAGGAAATCAGAAACTTTGCACATGCTTAACCCACCTCCCCCTTCGCAAAGCATAGCATTAGTAAGAAAATCAACTTTGTGATAATGACAGAAATCTAAAATAACTGTACCTTCAGTGCATCTGTGCACAGGTAACTGAGGTTGAAGAGGGGACAACAGATTATCCAACAAATTCAGCAAACTTTCTAAGACGCCAGTGTTGCTAAGTGATCTTTGGCCAATGCAAGAAAGCAACATGAAGACCCTGAACATAAAACACATTCTTTAGAATTCCAAGTTACTTGTTATTCTAATTTTTAAGTATCTGCAAGGCAACAACATCCAAATCTACATTGCTGAACTGGAGAGAACAAGACACGTAGGAGAAGAAGCAAAACAAAGGACTCAGTAACCTCCCACCCCACCGGCTCCTCAGAGTAAAAATAAAAATAAAAATCATTATGTGATGTGGTAATGTGTGATGCAGATATTTTAAAGCTTTTATGATGGAAACATCCTAGAAAACAAATCTAAAAGACCTGTATTCAAAAATGAAAAAAAATGGTAGATGATCACAACCTTAGCAATGACAAATGGATCTCTGTCCAATACTGAAAGAATTCTATAATCCAGCATGCTTTCTACTTACTCCTGAATTCCAGTGATAAACAGAACCTTTCCAAATGCCAGATTAAACAGCATTTTTCTAGAAAGATCAGCCAGTAATGTAACTGATCAACAGCAAATAAATTCATCTTAAAAATACCTGTCCTGTGGAAAAATGAGAAGTTGCTCTGAATTGTACAATTCCTGCAGAACATTTGAAAGGAACTGTCCCCACCATCTTTCGCCTCCACATAGCTGAACTAGGAGAAGGCCTGTATGCAAGCGTATCTTCGGGGTTCCACTGATACACAAATGCTTGAACAATTCTTCACAAGCTTGAGCATGAAATGTACTTTGCAGAACCACAGGAACAGAAGGCCCTTTTAAGAAATCAAGACCAACTACATTAAAAAAGCACAAATTTCTGTATTTAAACACAATTTGGATTAGCTAAAAACAGTTCCTAATCAAGGTATATTACTGACTGCTCTGCTCAAAATTCTATTAATTTGATAATGTTAACTACTCTCCTTTAATACATTAAGCACCACTAACATTTTGTTTCCCCAATGGAAGTGTTTTCTTCAGGGAACCAAACATCAGAGTAAATGGAGGACTTATCTGTGAATTTTCCTCCTACTTTTTCACCAGACACTGTGTGAGAGACACCCCCCCTCCCCCCCGGAGGCTGGCATTTTGAAGAAATACTTATAAAAGCACTAAACTGGAAGCCGCCACCTACTTTCTCCCTAAATATTTGATTCACATCAAGCTCACAAAGCTTTAGCTGTCAAACGAAAAAACTCATTTCCCCAAACTTTTATAACTGCTTTTAAACGATTCTATTTTCTGACAAGACAATTTGGTATTTTTATGCGATCAGGTTTTATCGCTGACCATACTGGTTGGCATCATTAATGTGATATTGTTAGTTTCAAAATTGCTTTTAATTATTCTTTTTTATGATTATGTATTGCTTTTAAGTATTTATTTGGAAGCCACTTTAAGAGTACAGAGGAGACACTGCCGCCTCTGGCCATTAGGAAAGTTCCTTAATTTCTGTCACAGGTTGACTGCAGAGATTCATAGCTGCACACATAGTACAATATCTCCTTGTATTTACCAATATATAAAAAGCAACCATTCTGCTTAGTCTGCCTGTGTTTTTATCAACTACTCTTACGGTTTCCCACAAATAAATAATCCTAGAACTGCACAACTGCCTCTCATGCTTGCCCACTGTCCTGATTGCCAACACAACCCAGGCAATACCCTCAGACTATACAGAGACCTCTTGGCAGGAGGAGAGAATAACTTCATGTCACTAAGAGGACAGGTATTCACTTTGACAGATTCCTGCACTGTAGCTAGGCCATATCTAGCACTAGAAGCAAAGCTGGTAAGGTACCTGACTTGAGGTAAGGAAGCCACTGCCTGGTACTTTCCACATATTTGCTTGTATCTGAAGCAAGGAAGCCCAAGTGCAACTATACTGTGAATGTGAGAGGAGCCTGGGTGCCTCGCAAGCTAAAGTACAAGATGACCAAAGCTTTCAGATTAAGCCTTGACTGTGCCTTCAGCCCTCTTTCAGCCTCTACACTACTCCTCTCATGTATTTTATGAAGAATAACCCTCTTTCCTATTTACCTTGAAATCCAAGTTACTATGCAGGAAAAATACCACTGTGCATATTCCCTAGGTCACTAAAATAAGAGCTACATTTATCGCACTGGCACCAAAAGAGCAAGCAAATGTAATTCCATATAAAAATAAGCGAACTACCAACCATTAGAGGAATGGAGCAAGCTCAGTAAGGTATCCAACAGGTATCGGATAATTGTGCGCAATTGCTCTGTGGATGACATCTGAATCAACTCTCTGGGATCAGTTTGTTCTTTCAGAATTTTCCTGCTTGCACCTATAGCTACTTTAAGCCTCTGTACAGCATGGTGAGCCAAGTTGAGCTGAAGCTGGAGCTGAATGCAGTCTTGATAAGCAGAAAATACTCGACTGTCTTCCTCTACTGCTTTATCAGGCTTTCGTAAAAAATACTGAGCATTGTTAGCACTGTTCAGTGGAGGAAGGTCAATGCTTTGTAGAAGTGTTTCAAGCCTATGGCAGGCTAAATTATACCTGCAAAAGTTGGAGGAAAACACAGCACACACAACAAAGCTGAAATCCACTATTAAGAAACAGATAGCCTAAAAAATTAACTTACACATGTTTTTTAATGTTTTAAGTAGAGCAAAGAAAGAGGGTTTGTTAGTCAAAAAAGGCTTTGAATATTGCATTATACTTCAATGTAGGATAAATTAATCCTGCTTTCTAACACTTCAGACCTGCACTGTATGTCTTCCTGCAATGCAACCATCATAGCCAAGTGCTGATCAATGTCTGGCTGATTTGTAGATTCAACTTCTCCTCGCAAAGGATCATGCATAATTTTCAGTTCACTTTCCAGTGGCAAGATATATGTATGACCATAGTAAAATCCTAAAGGGATTTTGGCTCTAGCATTTGTGCTCCCGTAACGGCCAATGACTGTGATCTGGAATGAAAGAAAATACAGCCTATAATGCTAATTCATATCGCCTTAAAGAATGAGGAACAGTCAGCAAAGTTTAGTACATGCAACTTAAAAGGAAACTTTTAAAAAAAGATTTTCACCTTCATGAATCGACAAACTGGAGGTGGAATTAAATCATGCAGAATGAGAGAATGGGTGCTAATATCTGTAGCCACCACCAATCTTCTTCCATCAACTTCTTCACCAAGTGTCCAAATATCAATGGACAAGGAAGCCAGATCTCCACAAGTTGGAATCAGTACATCCGTCAACAATATGGGCCTGCCAAAGTCTAAGGTCACAAATCTCCTTGCACCTTGAGAAAACAAAGTTAGGCCTAATGAAACATCACTAAATATAACAAATTCATAATTATAACAGAAAGACAGTTCTAATCATAAAGTCAAAGCATGTATAAAACTGATATAGTTATCCTGTCATTTTTAAACTGCCCATTTTCCAAGGAGCTTCCCCCATTATATCCCCCAAAGTACTCTGTGAAGCATGTCAAGATGAGACAGAACGACCAAGGTCACCAGCTGAGTTTCATGACTGATTAGCAATTATGAGCCCAGGACTCCTAGGTCCTGGTCTAACATGTTAATCACTACACCACTGCCCACACAATTCCTCAAACTGTTGTCCAGAAGATCATGAATGAACTCTGGACAATTGGCTTTCCTAACTTGCAACCAAATTCAGAAATGTATTTCTGATTCTGGCTAACTGGGCAAGCATGAATCATGACTTGTTGATTTATAGCTAGCACTAACCAAAAAACAGAGGGAAGTCATACATTGGGGGGGCAGCACAAGCCCCATAGTTCACTCCCAATATTCCAAGTCACAATTGGAATTACACACAGGGTCAAAGGATGACAGTCCACTAGCCAGGGACAAAATAACCACTGAAGGTTCTGTGTTTGTTCTTGCACTATTTCCCTCTGCTTAATACCAAGTTATTTTCATTTGAATAGACAGAGCAACAATACAGCTGGAATACAAAAAAACCTGCACTAGGTCTACAAATTCAAAAGGAGTTTTAGGCTTCTGTTTGAACCTGCAGATGTCCATGCCACACTGCAAACTGTTTTGAAGCTATGAGGGTTTTCAAAAGCAGTTGATGGATATAGTATACAGATCTGCTTTCAAAGGTAATAGTCCAGGATTCCACCAGGTGAGCCTACACCCTTGACCATTCCCAGGGCTGGTGCCAGGTTTTCTTACACACTAGGCGTGGTCACCTTCTGGTGCCTCCCAATTTTCAAACATAAATGCATTTTAAGAGCACTCACCTGGTTAGGCCCCAACGACACAGTCTGGCCTGGCCTTTGGATCCAGCCTCAGCCTGGTCTCTCTCTGCTAGAGCGTGGGCATTGCTGATGGCGAAGGGCAGAGGGTCGGCACCTGCCCTGGAGCACTACAGCTGGGGAGGTTGGGGGGAGGTTGCCCCGAGGGGAGACCCAGGGTGTGTGCTGGTGGTGCTGGGTGGGAGGGGGGATGCAGATCGTAGGCCTTGGTAGCATGAGGAGAGGGAAAGTCTTCCTGAGACTTACCCCATAGTAGCAGTAATAATAATGCATTCATATTTCTGTGCCTCCTGGCTAGAAGCACTTCCCTGGCAGGATCTCAGTCACCCACTCCAGTTGTTTTCCCCACCCAGAGAGGGGCTCAGAGGCTGGCAGAGCTGCCAATCTCCAGAGGGTGCCCGGGGGGGCACATCTTTTGGCTCTCCCAGGAACTTTTATGGATAGAAGAAGAGATTGGATTTATATCCCGCCCTTCACTCACTTGGAGTCTCAGAGCGGCTTACAAACTCCTTTCCCTTCCCCTCCCCACAACAAACACCCTGTGAGGTAGGTGGGGCTGAGAGAGCTCTTTCCCAAGCTGTCTTTGAGGGAACAGCTGGTCCAGAGCTATGGCTTGCCCAAGGTCATCCAGCCAGGTGCAAGTGGAGGAGTGGGGAATCAAACCCAGTTCTCCCAGATTAGAGTCCACACACTTAACTGCTACACCAAACTGGCACCAAGCTGGATAGTGCAAAGTACTTGGATGGGAGAACCACCAAGTAAAAGGGGAGCCCTGGCACAATGGGAACATGCCTTGCAGCAGGAACTCTGTACAGGAAGCCCTGGAGCTGGGGCAAGGGAGGGCTGACTTCAGACAGCGAGGGAGGAGCTGGGGCAGGAGGAGTGGCACACCCTGCAGGCAGCAGTGGCAGGTGGGCCATCGATGGCTGGTGGGCTTCTGGCCGGGGGGCCTGGTGCAGGTACTGTAACCCAGCTGGAGCTTCATCGGGATCGTGGCCACCAGTGGGTGAACGTGGGCTGTGGGGGGAGACTGGGTGCGAATGGGGGGTTCATCGGGCCTTGTAAGTGCCTCGGCCAGCTTCTTCTTCCTCCTGGGCAGGGTCGGCACCGGTGCTGCAAAATGCGGAGTGGGCGGCGCTTCCCAGGGACTGCCACAATGTCCTGCCCTCAGAGACGCATGTGCTGCTGCTGCAGGAGGCCACCCTGGAGGCCTGGTAGGTGGCGGGAGCTCCGTGCGGAAGCGGTGGCCACAGGTGAGCCCATGGCCCCCTTCCCCGTGCCTGCCCTGCCCACTGCCCTGGCTCCACTGCCCGCTCTCTCTCTTTCATTTCTCACCCCCACCGCAGAACTGCCACTGGTGTTGGGCAGGTACGTGGTGCCACAGCCGGACTTCTTCCAGCTCCTCTCACTGGCCCTGTGGGCACACCAGCTGGCACTGGGCCACAAGCACGCCCTCCTGCTGGCCGCTGCTAGAGACCTCTTTGCCTGAGGTGCTGGGTGAGCTGCCCAGATCGGGGGGGGGGGGCTGCTGGTGGCGGTGGGTGGCTTTGGACAGTGTGCCCAGTTGCTGGCTGCCGCCTCAGGCTACAGGTTGTGCGGTTGGTGCCAGGCCTGGCGGCAGGCCTCCTCCTACACAATAATACATGCAGTCTGTCAGTTCTGCACTCCTCTAATGTCTGTGCTTTTAGGCGGCCATCTAGGTTGATCTAATGGTAGCACCGGCCCTGGCCATTCCTACAACAGTTATTTTCAGTCCCATTCATTATTTGGGCCCTTAACTAGGTCAGTTCATAATAACCAGGAAAACCTACCAGAATGCATTCGTTCTATAATGATGGACTGATGAGGAGGAGGCTGAAGAAAATGTGAGGCATGAGATATTGCAAGAGCCAGTCCAGTCCCAAGAGGATTCTAGAAGAAATAAAATTTAACTAATATATATCTCACATATAATATTTGTCACGAGCTATTGCACATGCAAAAGAAAAGTGGCAGCCTTTGAAAACTCAAGACTGAAGAACTCAACATCAATTACACTGTATATGGATTAGTTTATTAGCATTCCAATGGAAAATTTCAAAGCAATAACGAATTATCTATTTGTATTAAAGCTTCCTTATAAAGACTTTATGCTTAATAAGTTTGGGGATATTATATGTCAATGGGTTCCATAGTTTCAGCAATACTACCTGTCAAAACACACTGTCTATACTCAGGTAAACAGGCAAGCTAACAATCACTCAAGGTAGTTCCCGTCATTAACATTAAAGAGACTTGAATGTCATGAAAGCTCTTCTTTTTAGTTACCGTTCTGGACTTGTTTGCATTTTTGTTGTGTGCAGAAAGGATAACTGGTGGATGATCAATGACTGAGCCCGGGAAAAGCTGTGCAAGCTCTGCATTGATAGCAGCAGAAACTGCCTCATTAGGTGGCGTTAGAGGTGGAGTCATGAACAAGGGGGTTGTTTTAGGAGTGGGTGGGATGACATCCGACGGATGAATGAAGAACCCTGGGGCTGCTACTGAGTTGGAAGGCACAGAGTTGTGAACAGGACCAACTGCTGATGCTGCTGCAGCAGCTGCTGCTGTTGTCTGGTGTAGTTTTGCTTCCAGCTTTGCTTTCTGCAGGGAAAATAAAAGCAGCATATGTACTGTAGGCCAGTGCTGCCTGGAAAGGCATTAGCTATAAAGCATTAAGTAACAAGCAGCATGAATAGAACCAAAATAAATTAAATACAAGCAAATAGCCTCAGCTTTCATTTAAAGTCACAACAAAATGTTTTACAGAAACTTGCAAGGTAGCCAAAAAAGCGGATAAAACAGTGCAAGAAAAAGTAAATTTATAAGAACTAACATCTGAAAACTCACCCAGATTTCCTACAAAAACAAAAATGTTGATGCAAACCACATAGGGAAAAGTGCTCCAATTTAAGCCAGCTGGCTAACCACTTCTATAGAATTTACATACCGACCAGCAGCACTCAATGGAATATATTCTCAAACAAGTTTGGGATTGAACAACCACTACAGGCTCATTTGTGTATTCACAAATCTAGGGTTCCTTGCATACACACACTGGGACATCAAGTGTTAACCCTTCAATTTGACATACAACATAATGTCTTATATGTGAATAAAACCAAGTGCTATGATACCCCTGTGCATTTATCAGCACTTGACAGGCAATTCTGTGAACCGGCTCCAAGACTACATGGTAATTTTGGAAGTAAATTATACTGAAATTACAAAAATGTTAATTAAAATTGTATCCTCAGCCTTGAAGTATCTGAACTGAACTGACTGAGGATTGATCTTAAAAGCATAAACTACACATTTCAGATGTGGTATTTGGCCCCGGTAGGTTGCAACAAATACACATACTTGGAAGAGCAGGAACCATTAATGCCTCCTTTCCTCCTTTTTGAGTCCCAGGGTGTCCCTGAGTAAACCATGAGTAAACCCTGAGTGTGACCATGAGTAAAGAGTTGATGTTGCATTTCCCATCATTAGACACATTAAGTGCATCTTTTCTTTTCAATAAAAAAGAGCAAGAGTCCAGTAGCACCTTAGAGACAAACAAAATATGTGTCAGGGTATGAGCCTGAAGTGAGCAGTGACTCACGATTAAGTGAGCAGGGACACCCTGCCACATATTTTGTTAGTCTTTAAGGTGCTACTGGACTCTCGCTCTTTTTTACTGCTACAGACAAACATGGCTACCCATTTTGATCTTTTTTTTCAAATTAAGTATAAATTTATATTAAAGTACAAAATTCCCTTCTGTGTAGGGCTCAAACTGCAACCCATGAGTTGATCGTGTGCTTTTCCATGTAGGAGTTTTTGTAATGTATGAGGGGGACGTCTTTGCTAGCTCCTTGGTTGAAAGTGTAAAAAAATTATAGACCTTTTTTCCGATAACTACTCTCTCAGCTTTTGAAGTTTAGAGACATCATGAAAGAGATGGCCTCCAACCTGTTGCTGAAGCTTCAAAAGCTGCTGCTGTTTCTCTTGTAGCACCTGGAGCTGTTGCTCGGCTGAGGCCATTGCATGAGAGAGAGACTGCAAAGCTACCTGGGCCGCTGAACTCAGTGCTGTCGAGGCTTCCCCAACTGTCCCAGATGAGAGGCCACCTACTGATGGGGTAACCCCGAAGGTACTCACTGGCATGAAACAAAGAAACAAAAACATGTTTGTAGAAAGGCAGTACACCAAGTATTCCCCTGAAATGTCACATTTTTGTAATAGTACTTCCCTCCATGGCACTCAGGCTAGCATCAATAGTCTCCCTTCCACTTTATCCCCATAATAATCCTCTGAGATGTGTTAGGCTTAAAGAGAATACGTGACCCAACATTAATAAACAAGTTTAATGGCAACATGGGATTTGAACCAGGATCTCCCCAGGTGTAGCCCAACATTCTAACAAGTACACCACACTGGCTCCCAAATACTAAAGAGGAAAGCAGGCTCGAAAACTGATATTAGTCTAGTTATTTCCTGTCCTCCCAAAATTTACTTTTGTTATCACAAGATTTACATTTTATACAGCTTATGTTCCAATACTATTTGCAAAGCAAGCATGGAAATCAAAATGCTTAAGGTTTCCCTTGCTCAAAAGCCAGTCGAATCCAACTCTAGGGGGCAGTGCTCATCTCAGTTTCCAAGCCAAAGAGCCAGCGCTGTCGAAAGACTTCTCTGTGGTCATGTGGCTGGCATGACTAAACGCTGAGGTGCACAGAACACTGTTACCTTCCCACCAAAGCGGTACCTATTTATCTACTTGCAATTTCTTGCTTTCAGACTGCTAGGTTGGCAGGAGCTGGGGCCAGAGACGGGAGCTCACTCCGTCACACGGCACTCAGGTCTCGAACTGCCAAGCCACCAACCTCCCAGTCTGCAACTCAGCACCGCAGCCCCAATCAAAATGCTACTATCCAGTATTTACGTTTTTCTCTCATAATCCACTAAACTTTAAATGACTCTGAGATTAAGGGGCTTAGTTTTGCCTAATTTTTAAGACATGTATAGGGACTCAAATTAATCCTTTTATTCTAGAACCTTATTCACCCAGAAAGGTTTTATCGGCACAATGCTCTAACTTTTAAGAAGAAATAATAAAATGTTGTATATACCAGTAAACGTACTTGCATCGTCCCTTTCTATCCTGGTTCCATCACTAGTTGAAACACAGGTGAAGTGCAAAGGCTCAACTTCCAGGAGACCAGTGAGGGAAGTAAAACTGCCTTCAGCAGCTGCACAACTACTTATCTTGCCATTCCCTGGATTTAAAATGACAAAAGCTTCATTCAATTTACTTTCATGACAACGTGTAAATCAAAATTAAATCATTATAATGGATACAGTCCAGGCATACTTCCCAACCATTATGTCTGGAATACTACCCCTACACCTAATGCTGACTTTCAGTTACTAGGCTCAAACTGAATGATACTAGGTCACACATCAAGAAGATATTTCAGATGTCAACATTCTTACAGAACTCCATGCCTGGGTCTCAAACTAGCACAGTATAATTGTACAGTATCTGATGACTAAAAACTAGTGCATTTGATCTATCCAATTACATACTATCATGAGGAAGTTCTTAAACATTACACACTCAAGTAAAGTGGGCTTTCAAGCTAGAGTAAGCAAAACTGAACCATTTGACAAATGAAATGAAGCAGTTTAGGAATTTTCAACCATAGAGCATAAAAGGGTTACACAATATTGTATGGGTTTTTTGCAATTCAACAGGCTATGCAATGAGAAGCAGAAGCTACTCTGATGTATTGGTATACCTGAGAGGACATCAGATAAGTCAATCTCATCTGACTGCACGCCAATGCTGCTGTTGTATATATTCTTACAAGAAGAGCCACTCATTTCCAAATCAAAAAGCACTGGATCAAAGGGTGAACTATATAATCCATACCTATAAAGAGAAGGATAACTCAACATTTTAATTGTCAGGAGGATGTACAGGGTAAGACTGAAAGGGAATACCACAAATCTGAATCTGGTTTTCTAAAAGCACTCAGTCCGCATTAGTTTGAGGATTATTTTATTTATGTACTAAAGAGAGGAAATGCAATTCCAAATCAAAGCAAGACTGAAAGGAGCATTTATTACCAAATGAAAACCTGCAGTCAAAGAAGAGTTCTGTTCCTATGTTCATAGAGGACCAGAGACCACTGTCTCTTCTTCAGGATAAAGTTGAAACACATGGTCCTGGCCCTCACAGAGAAGAGCTCCTTATTCCAGTCACAGGAATGGGGAAAAAGAATGCAGTGGGGAGGGCAGATGAAAATCCGCAAACTGACAGAACCTTGCGTTCGTTCATGCAAAATACAACTGGAGAATATACCAGTAATCAGACTGTATGTATTTCTGCATTCTGAAAAATGTATACATGTTTTTTCTACTACCTGGTTTGAAGTAAAGCTTCCATGGGTGTTAACCGGTCTTGTAACTGTCTGGACACTGCAGTTAGCAGGGATGCACAAGCTGTACTGCAGCCAGCTAAATCTTCATCTTTTACATAATTCAGCAATACAAAATACCAATACACAGAACCTAGAAAAATTGCCAACAGTGTTTCAGTTTTTAAGTAATCACTAAAGTGACTTTTGAATACATTTTTATAGAGATGGGGAGGCATATGCATGCACTTTTACCCACATGAATGTGACTAAAATGCATGAGGAGAAAACAAACTTACCTCCTGTTGCAGCTGCAGGCAAATAGGATATATTGCCAAGCAAAGCCTTCAAAAGGACTGAGCCAAATCCTTGTTGACTTGGTTCAAATTTTCCATTGCTATAAAAACCAAATGCAATGTATTTCATTTTAGGATCATGCTGTACAACTGTGCACATATAGCCATTTAAAGCAAATATTCTACAGCAGCAGTTCTCAAATTTGAGTAAAATGAAGACTCCTGTTTTGATTTTAAAATTTTCATGAACCCTCAAACCCTTCCCTCCTCCCTTACAGGTGCCAAACATGCCCAAGTCTGGCCACTTTTAAAAAGTGCGCATGGCAAGCTGGATATGCCTCAAGGAGGTTTCTCTCTTCAAAACAATGCAGTGAGAAGTAGAACCACATCAACTACAGCTTGAAAGCAAGCTGAAGTAAAAGTCTGTATTGCCTACATAGATTACATCCAAGGATTGTCCTCAGAGGGTAAACTAAATATATGGGGCTACAACTCAAAAGGTCCTAACCCAAGTTCTAATCTTTCCTATCCCTTGATTCGAAAGAACCTTGTGCTAGTGACAGCAATAAACTAGTTAATAACTTCTAGTCAGAGGTAAAGAGAACAGAGACAGAAAGGGCCTGGAAAATCTTCCAGAATAATTCACAGAAACAAAGAAAAATCAGCATTACACAATTCAACTGAAAATTACCACTCACAGTTTTTGTCTGTGAATGCAGACTATCTCCATCCCTTGCAGTGAAACACTTTGCATTTCAGTAAAAGCCAATTCAATTTTATACCAGAAATAACTACGACAACTTCACTAGGAGAGTACCTTCTTGGTGCTACTCAACCAATTAAGAGTTCTTAGGGCTGAGCTACTGGTTCCCTGTCACCTATCGTTAGGTTGAACCCAAGCTAATGTTTCTGCAGATGCAAGGTCTTCCTCTTGTACAGTACAATTTTAACATCTCCTGCAGCAGCCTGAAATCCCCCCCCCCCTTCTGATCTTGGGAGAGAGGGGAGACCCAGGAATGGGGGGAGCATTTCTCACCGCCACAGAAGGGCAGAGGTAGGAAAATCACACTCTATGGACAGAAGTCCTTGACCATCTGGATATATTAGTCTGGACCCAAACCTGGCAGGTGCTCTTAGGTGGTCTGAAAGCTAGGTGACTGTAAGCACTGGTGGCTGAAAAGGGAGGAAGTCAATTTTATCTTCCTCCCTTGAGTGGAGAGTCCCTGCCTTCATTCCTAGGAACCTGAGAAAATGCCATTTTCATATTGCTGGTTGTGACTGGGAGAGATTCATCTTCTGTTCTTACAAAGGATTCACAGACGTCATGGAGTACCTGTATGGATCTGGACCACAGTCTGAGAAATGGAGCAGCTGAGTGAAATGGGAGAAGTTCTCCCTTATAAGCACACTAAAACACTGAACTGTTTTGTAAGACTACTGCTATCTTCCAATGTTAAAGCTTAACTGGCATACACAATTAAAGGAACCATGAGAGAACATAATGCACACAAATACAAATCCATCTTTACTAACCTTATGCAAAGAGCCAGAAACCGTGCACATTTGTGCGCTATGCTTCGACCAGCTTCAAAGAAGCAAACACGTACTATATCAGAAAGACACATCCTTGTTTTTGTCAGCAAACTCTCATTTGCTTCTTTTGAACTGAAAAACAAATTCCAACTTTCAAGCATAGCCCTTAAGTTAAATGATACTGCCTAACAAAAGGCAGAAATGAAAGTTTTTACCTGCCCGGTCCATTAGATTGAACTCCTGCCAGCCAACATAAAATATCTAACACAAGACTCTGAGCATGTTCTGTGACAATGCTGTCTTCTGACTTTTTGCAGAGAGTATTAAGAAGTCTTTCATGGAATTCTGCAAACTGTAACATAGCACACCGCTGCACTCTAGGGAAAAGAAGCAAAGTACAGGAAGGAAGTAATTGCTGAAAATGCTGGTGTTTAAGAAGCCAACCTTTTAATACTGCAATGCTGAACCCAGGGCCAAAAGAGAGGGGGGAGGGAGAAACACATACCACTCTCAACAGCTATTTCAACAGAACGCACCCCCCCCCCCCATCCCAACATTTAAAGAAGAAAAACTGCTTTCCTTTTGCTGTAAGGACTGCCTTTGAAAGGAGTTGGTATATGTGCACTATTCCCACCTAAATTTCCCTTTTAGCTGCTCTCATGTGATCTTCCTCTGAAAAAGCAATTTTAATCTCTGGGCAATTTTTAAGTTTTGGTAATCTATCATGAAGAAGAAGAAGAGGAGGTTGGATTTATATCTCGCCCTTCACTCCCCAAGGGAGTCTCAGAGCGGCTTACAAACTCCTTTCCCTTCCCCTCTCCACAACAGACATCCTGTGAGGTAGGTGCACAAAATTTGCCATAGAAACCCAGAAAGATGCACAGATACTTTTCACGAGCCTTGCACAGGTATTCCATCCAAATCAACTCACGTATACAATGAGAATGTGACATGATCGAGGTTTATAGGATTGTGCATGGGATAGAGCAGGGAGAGAAAGAAGTGCTTTTCTCCCTTTCTCACAATACAAGAACTCATGGGCACTCCATGAAATTGCTGAGCAGTCGGGTTAAAACAGATAAAAGGAAGTACTTCTTCACCCAAAGAGTGATTAACACATGGAATTCACTGCCACAGGAGGTGGTGGCGGCTACAAGCCTGGATGGCTTCAAGAGGGAATAAGATAAACATATGGAGCAGAGGTCCATCAGTGGCTATTAGCCACAAAGTATAGTTAGGAACTGTCAGTCTGGGGCAAGTGATGCTTTGTATTCTTGGTGCTGGAGGGGGCAACAGTGGGAGGGCTTCTAGTGTCCTGCCCCCACTGCTGGACCTTTTGAAGGCACCTGGTGTTTTTGGCCACTGTGTGACAGATTGTTGGACTGGATGGGCCACTGGCCTGATCCAACATTGGCTTCTCTTATGTTCTTAGAAGTATGAATATGCAACTTTCAAGAATGCAGATACAGGCCCAGCCTTAAGGAATTCTGTACTAAAGGCTTATTTAAATGGCGGTGTCTGCGGGGGTGTTACCCGAAGAGCTACTGAGGAGAGAGCTTTCCTAACTAGGTATGTGGACTGCAATATTTATAAATCCAAATTGCCAAGTGATAAACAAACCTTTCTTTTGAAACAGATGTTTTTTTAAATCTTCTAATTGTTACAGAGACCTCTTGAAGCAAATCACATCCTCTAAGATTATCTGATTTCCGAGATGAATTGCTAGCTTCAGTTTTACTGGATGACTTGTCCTGCAATGGTAGAAAAAGGATTTCAAAAAAACCCATTTGTTTCAAAAATCATATTGTGCTTGTAATCAAAAAGTTAAATTACCTGCAGTGGAAACTTTTATACAAAATTTGGTTTGGAAACTTCAACAGCTTGTAACAGTCCACAATGCATGCCAAACAAACTACCAGACAACAAGGCTCACAGAACCCTATGAAACAAACCTTACAGGTAAAGATGAACTGCTAGAACTGTGAAAGAACAATGAACACGGAGGTTGGCAGTCAGTCACCCTTTATGAAGCATAATAGCCTGAACAGAGAACTTCCAACTACGGTGGGTCCAGAGAGTCCTCCTCACCCTCGGGAAGAAGGAACCTGATATGCTCATCTGATTGAGGGAGGGGAAAGTGACTGCCAAGCACGAAGACAACAGTAGGACTAGACCGCCTGCTGTAGGACTCTCCTCCGAAATGCTGCATCAGCCATGGCAATAGAGTCCATCTTGTAGTGTCTGATAAACGTTGACACTGAGGCCCAGGAGCGGCCTTGCAGATATCTGCAACGGATGCATTTGTGTTGAATGCTGCTGATGTAGAAGCACTTCTTGTTGAATGAGCTGTGATCCCCATGGGGACCTGAAGGCCCGGAAATTATATGCCAAGGAGATGCAGTTCTTTAAACCACCTGTAGCCTTAGCAACCCTTTTCCCCTTGACTGTTGTATGTAAAGCTGTGTAAAGGGAATCTGACTTCCTAAATGGCTTGGTCCTTCTGATATAAATGTGAAGTGCTCTGTGAAGATCAAGCAAGTGCCAGTTCTTCTCCCTGGGATGAGACAGCTTTGGGCAGAAGGATGGCAAATATAACTCCTGTGAGCTGTGAAAGGTGTGTTGACCTTGGGAATGATGGTAGCACCTGTGCGCAGAACCACCATGTCCTTATGGAAGATGCATAAGCCCTTTCTGATGGAAACAGCACCTATCTCTGAGACCTAGCTTGCTGATGTAACAGTTACCAGGAAAAGTACCTTCAGGGAAACCTCCCTCAGAAGTTTAAATGGAGGGACTGGTTAGAGCAGGGGTGTCGAACTCATTTGTTATGAGGGCTGGATCTGACATAAATGAGAACTTGTTGGGCCCGACCACGCATGTCAGAAAATATATTGCCAGGTAGCAGAGATACAAACTTTATAAAGGACACAAACACAAAGATTTTTTTTACTTAAAATAAAAACATGCTTAAAACAGTAGCACTCTTGCAACATTTTATTTAACCGTATCTGATAAATGACACCTCTTGCTCTGAAGTATTGGATCAAAATATCTATGCTGTTGCAATCTTGAGTATGCTACTTTTGATTTATTGACATTCACCACAGAAATCTCGTGCTCAGAGTTCTGAGTCTAGGACCCAGGGGAAAACATGAAATGGCTGAGCAATTGAGAGAGTCTAGCAAAGCAAGCTATGATGCAGCAGCAGCAACAGAACTGGGAGCAGGAGATGACCAGTTCCAGTGTGGGCCTGACAGAAGCTCTCTGGGAGCCTGATCCAGCCCCTGGGCCACATGTTTGAATAATGACATGAAATCTTCAAGAGGGAAACCTATGGACTTGTAGGGGGCTGAAACAAAGTAACTCCCTTCAGAAATCTGTTCACCGCTGGGTGCCTGGAGAGTGGTGTACCACTAACTGCTGAAAGTATGGAGCTCAGAACAGCTACATAGTGACAGAGAGTGCTTGCTCTTAAGATCCTGCAGAAGGACAATACTTGAGGAAGATCCAGGGTGTCTGGTCGCAGGTGTTTCCTCTTGCACCATCTGACAAAAGCCCTCGAAGAACTGTTGTAAATTCTAGAAGTGGAGCTTCTCTGGGCTGCCATCATGGTCTGAATGACCTGATCAGAGAAACCCTGTGTGATCAGCACTTGCTGCTCAATCTACATCCTGTCAGACGAAGCCAAGCTGGGTCTGGATGCCAGATGGGACCCTGGGTTAGCATACTGGGCAATAGTGGAAGCTCCCACAGAGGGTGAACTGATGATTTCAACAGGCTGGAAAACCAAGGTTTCCTGGGCCAGAATGGGACCAGGCAAAGCAACTCGGTCTTCTCCTGTTCCATTTGTTCAGAACCTTTGGAATCAAAGGTATTGGGGGGGGGGGGGATAAAGAAGGCCTGATGGCCAAGGGGATGGGCATCAGAGCATCCACTTGCTTGTTGAACTGTAAAGTAAAGGTTGTTTGATATTGAATGACAGGATGGTATCAACAGAGCACCAAAAAATTTTGCCTCAGAGAACTCCAGAAACGTTGTAGCCCTGGCTGCTATCTTTCATTACTGGAGACTCCGACCCATCGAAGGGTATTCTCTCTAGCCAGATGGCGAGTACTTCCCTCCGCAATGGTGGAGGAGCAATATAGAAAGACTCCTATGTCAGCAAGGGTTTGCCCTTTTGGGGCTGGTATGGTTGAAACAACTGAACATGTTTTGCTTCACTGCTGGTTCTATCAGGAAATTCATGCAAATTCATGCAAAGTTTATTTTCCCTTAACTCTGAAGGTACCCAGGTCGCTCTGACCCTGAGTTTACTAGGATGTTTTTACCAGACTAATTCCTGGTAATTTATCTATAATCCACCTGTGTTTTCATGTAACTTGTGCTGGTCTTAGACCATATCAATAAACTGAAACTGAAATTATTCTGCTTGTTGACACTGGGTGTATTGGCATTGGTCGAGAAGGCAAAGAAGTATACGCATGGTAGGCTGAAATGTAGAACCAGGGACTGGAATGTTTCCTGGCTGAGGGACCACTCCCCCTGGGGCAGCTGAGCCAATCTACTTGAACATTTGCTATGTCGCTGATGTGTTCTGTTCTGAGAGAAGCCAGATGTTGTTCTGCCCAGGACAAGAGGATAGTTGACTTCTGCTATAGCTTCTTGGTTTTGTTGTTTCCCTGGCAGTTCATGTGTGCCTTGGCCATGGTGGTGCTGTCTGTCCATATACATATGTTCAATTGAGACAGATTGTCTTGGAAGTGGAGAAGTGCCAGACGAATTGCACGCAATTCCAAAAAGACTGATGCTGAGGGAAGCTTCTTGATAGAACCAGGTCCCCTGCACGTGGCCCAGTGTGCAATGGGCTCCCCAACCCATCAGTCACCTACAAGCTTTTTGGTTGTCCACCAAAAGAAGTCATTCCTGAGATGCTGACTCTGATGTGCTTTTGGAGGGCTGTGAGACTTTGATGTGGCAATAGCATCCACTGAAGTACCCAAAAGTGTGCCCAGGCCCAAGGGACTGTCTTGATAGCTGCAATCATGTAACCCATAAGACATGCCAGGATCATCAAGTCTACTGATTTCACAGAGCAAACCTGTTTCACAGTCTCAATGATCTTCTCTGCTCTGTTTACTGGAAGAAACACTTTTTTCTGGATTGAATCTATCACTGATCACAATTGCATGATGACTTTGGCAGGTGTTAGCTGGCTCTTCTGGAGGTTGATTAGGAAGCCATGACTGGAGAGGCACTAGATAGTCCTGGACAGACTGAATGTCCCTGAGTGCCTGCTCTTGTGAAGGTGATTCTATAAGGAGGTCATCGAGGTAGGGATGGATATAAATTCTTTTGAGAATCAGGCTTGCAACAAGCGAGATAATCAGTTTTGTGACTATCCAGGGCCAATCCAAATGGCATGGCCCTGAACTGGAAGCATTTTCGACTGAAGGTGAATCTCAGATACTGTCTTTCCCGGGGAGTTATGGGCACGTGAAGATATGCCTCGGTCAAATCGATAGAGGCCATGAAGTCCTCCAGCTTCCAGGCTTCCACAATGGTCTTCAAGGTCTCTATTTTGAACCTCTTGTACTTCACCAACCTGTTCAGGAATCTGAGGTCAAAGATAGCCCCCCAGTCCCCATTCTTTTTGGGAACTATGAAAAAATAGACACCTAAAAACCTTTGTGATGATGGCACAGGTTCAATGGCAGCAATCTCCAGCAGATATCTGGTGGTATCCTCTGTGCGCTGTCTCTTGATGGCGCAGTTAGGAACTGGTGAGCTCAAGGATCTGTCATGAGGCGGGGTGACAAATTCTACTGAATAACCATGAGTTATGGTTTCTTTTACCCATTTGTCGGTGGCTGATAAATTCCAGGCTTAATGGAATTTTTGAAGGCCTCCCTCCACCAGAGCTAGCCTGCCATCACTTTTGTTGTTGCCACTGTTTTCCTCCCTTACTGGAGGCTGGTGCTGAACTGTAGTATTGAGTTGTAGCTTGGATTTGGTCCACAACTGCCACTTGGAATCTGATCTAAATCATGAAAACGTTCTGTAAGAACGAAACCGACTGTGAACCATAATTTTTCTGCCATCTGTCCTCCCTTCTATAGGTGAACAGCATGACCTTCTTCTTGTCCTCAGTTTAAATTAAGATGTCCTCTGGGCTATCCCCAAATAGCTTGCCACCCAAGAAAGGCCAAGATGCCACATGAGACTTAGAAAGGGAGTCCACATTCCAGGACTTGAGCCAGACATGTCTTCTGGCTCCCACTGTGGAAGTCATGGCCCTTGCTGAGAACTTGATCATGTCCAGGCTAGAATCAGAGATGAAGGCCCTGCCCTCTCCAGATTGTTCATGTAACTTGACAGGCACTGATTTAAATCTGGGTATTCTTGGGACAATTTACAAAGCCACATGTATGAGGCTCTTGCCATCAGAGAAGTGGCAGTAGAAGATTTAATGGAGACGGCAATGCCTTCATGGGTTCTGCGTGGAGCTGAGTCACTTTTTCGATCATTGGGATCTTTAAGAGTGCCCCCTCCCTTTTTTGGAAGAGCTACCCCAGATACTGAGCTAGCCACAGGAACATCTACCACTAGAGCTTTCAGTAAGCTGGTTAACCTGGGAGGAAAAGAATATATTCTTTTAGCCTGTCCAGAATGTAAACAGTTATTGGTTGGAACTGACCATTCCTCTTTTATCTCTGTTTTTAAAAAGGAAGGGAAGGAAAAGTTGAACCCAGCTCTCTAACCCTAGAGAAAATCTCAGGTACCTCTTTATCGTCACCATCACCACCCTGTTCCTCCTTGGGGATTTCTACCAAGGTGATTCGTGGCCTATGGCTCTCTCCAGGAGCTCTGCCACGGTGGGATGGCTGGGCAAGCAGGTTTGCAGGGATTTCCTACTCCACTGACTGGGGATCACCTCTACCAACTTCCCTTGGAGGAGGTCCCATGGTCAGATACCTCAGCTGCTGACTTCGTCATGACTGAAGCAGTGGGCAAAAGGTAAACAGCCTCGGGGAAGATGAGGCCAGAAGAACAAACTTTGTTTTTTAAATAAAGGAAAGACACATAGAAAGGCACACACAAGGAAAGAGAAAAACAACGTGCAATCCAAAGAGTTCCCTAAAGGAAAATCTCAAGAGCTCTCTAACTCCACTGCTCTCTCAGGCGGAGGCAGGAAAGAGACCGAGGGTGGTCTCTCCCCCCCCCCGCCCCGCCCCCGGGAGATGGAAAGTGCAATCAATTTCCTGCCTCCAGGGACTGTGGGCAGAGGAGCCCAAGCATATCAGAGTTTCTTCCTCCCCTCAAGAGAGGACAAGGAGGGCCCCTTCTGACCACTGAAGAGGCTATGCTGAGGATTGTGGCTCTCATTTGGACAAATGACACTTAGGATGGCAACTACAGAGTGGAGGGCAATCAGAAGAGATACAGCAGAAATGCTGATGGGATCTGCTTTCCCGTTCTCAGCAGCTTGCTGTTTAATCCCCCCCCCCCCAAACTTAGTAAGGAGTAGCAAGGGTGGTTATTTAACCTGCAGCCCTTTGTACTGTAGCATTCATAAAGGTTTCCCAACCCTCAGAGATGGCTTTGGAGACAAAATGCAGGCTGCTAGGCAAAGGGGAAGGTGAGGAACGATCTGTTCCACCCAGTATTTCCACAAGATTTTCCACTCAATCCAATGCATTGCTAAGAAACTGGTGTACGTAGACCAGTCAACTGCCATAAATCAAATGAGCTGATGCTCTGTAAATTTCCTTCCTTGATCCTTTTCACAATTACATTGCACAGAAGTTTCAAAAAAATAGAAAGCCAAAGGGTTGGATCCAAAGAACCACAAACAATGCTCAGTTCATGGAACAGATCCTTCCCCTCTCACTCCATGCTATCCAAAAAGCTGCTCCTCAAGGCTTCATGACCTTATGAATGGTATAGGGTGCAGTATGGAGGGACAGGTTGGTCTCCAAAGCCATCTCTGAGGGTTTGGGAAACCTTTATGAATGGCAACACCCAAGGCACCTTTTGAAGCAGCTTGTTTTTGCTGAAGCCATGTTTGTCATACACTAAAAATGAAACAATTAGAAATGAATTTCTGCAAGCAGGTAAAGAGCAGTATAATTCTGACCATGTTTTCTTGATATGTTATTTAAATACCTTGCCTGCTGCAACTTTTGCCAGAAGTGAAGCAAGGGAATGACCTTTGCTATTTTGAGGCTTTAGAGATGGTATCCTTACGACAGGCCATATTCCACCATTGCAAATCTCTTCGGTTCCTCGATCATTCACAGCTTTCACATGGATTAAAAATGAACGGTATTTGCCACCTGCCATCCCTAGAAGGAAACAATCATAAAGTGTAAAAACAAAACCTTTAATTTATTTTATATATGTTTTTAAATATACTACTCAACACTTTTCTTCTGAGATGACTGAGATAAAAACATTTTAGTTTTGGACAAGGGTCCTCTCAAGCATCCAGATGTGCATTCATTACATTCTAAAAGATATTCACATTTTGCAGTTTCATTTCAAAGTATTCCAGCAAAATTTTACCTTTAACAAGCTTTGGACTTGTTAGAGTCAACATTCCAGCATGCCCTGAAAGATCAAGTCCAGTAGCCAACCATACTGGACCACAAAGAATATCTTCTTTATGATCCTCTAAGAAGGAACATAATCGAAGACCTTTAAAAAAAAGTTTGAAAAAGTAAAATTGCATTGGCCATTCACAAATGTTCATAAAGTTAATCTGCTCAAAGAGGTCTCTGGCACTGAATTAATTGCAAAGCACTATCTCTTTTCACTACGGAATTATGGTTTCAAAACCCTAGAGATATACAAGCTACACAAAAAATAAACAGAAGCTAGTGGGTTGGATCCAGACTAAATTTTCCAATAAAAGAATTTCCACCAATTCTCTCTAATGCTGCAGACCCCAATTTGTGCTCATGCTGTTCTCCCAAGGATCCCCTAGCTCTAGAAGGAGCCAGGAGAGGAAGGCTGCCTTCAAAACTGACATGCAAGGCAGGACTGGTGAACTGGAGGTACTTTGTGCCATGCTATCAAGTGAATCCTGTCTTCCCTCAGTTTTTTCATGGAACATACAAAGCTGTAAGGCTGTATACAATTAGTGCACTCTAGTTTCTAGCTCTCCAGAGTTCCTGTAACCAAGCTCTTTTGCCACTATTCTGTAAACCTGGAGACACTTGGCATGATTGATCAGACCCCAAAGGAACCCAGTCAAGCAGCTAGAATGATGCTTAGCCTGTTGGTGGAATTAGAACAGTCCCAAGGGCAGTGGCCAGCATCTTAGTGTCTTTTTCCCATAGGCATTAGTGAAGGCAAAACCAGACAGAAAAAATCAGCCCATTTCTTGGTAGTCTTTTGGCACTGCCTAATTTTTTTAAGATGGTAAAAAATCTCTCTACTTAAGAAGGCTTTAGGATCTCTGAGAGCACCACAATGATTTCTGCTGCATTACTATGCTCTTTGGTTTTAGCTGTTCGTGGTATGAATCCTATCTTAGGTGACAGGGAGTTTGTCCAACCTAAGGATCCTTCCCCCATCTTCTGTTGGAGGAAGGCTTCAACCTTTGCTCACTAGAGCAGCAGGATATATGGTAGTGTTTCTACTGATGTTTCTTTTTGTTTAATGAAATTTTTATGTAAGCCACTTGGAACAGAGTATTGGACTAACAAGTGAGATGCAAGTTTCAGGAATGAAAGTAAATAAGAGAAATATCAGAACACTTAAGCAGCAGAATTTTACAAAAAGAAAGAAAGTATCGCAATTCTGTTTACAACCGCTACTAAAACATTTACTTACAAATACCAACTGTCAGACTTTTAGGTGGCAAATGCATTTTAAAGGAATGCTGTACGTCAGCGTAACTTACACTGTGGCTCCTCTACATCCATATTTTGCATTTCTTCATTCAGATCATCTAATCCTGGTTTTCCATTCCTCTCCATTTCAACATTATGAGCCGGAGACAGAGGAAAAGTTATTTGCCTATCTACAGCTGCTTCTGTGGAATCCAAGAAACATACTTTTACACTTCTCTTCAAAACTCTTAAATTGCAGTTTCTTGATAATATTAAAATAAAATATTTTCAATATAATTTTTATCCCACAACACTGTTTAGATATACTATACAAATTCAAAACGTTTACTTTTTGAAACCTGCTCCTGTATGATTGGTAACTAAGACAGCAAGGACTAAAAAAGCATTTTGAATTTTTGGGCACAATAATCAAATGTTTAGGACCAAGTATTAATCTCTGTCAGTGCAGAGATCGGGAGAAGGGAGAGACAAATCTTAAGTGTCTAAGTAATAAATGTTCAGGGATGCGCCTCAGTGTTGCTGACTTTAGTTCCTGCCTCCCACCCATCACCAGGCCTCACTATCCCAGCTTAGACAGTGTTACATGAAAGCAGTATACGGTTCATTCTCTCTTCTATTCCTAGAAATCTTTATTGCTAGGAGGAATATGAGCAGGTATGCAACTTCCAGTGATATGGAGGCTGTGACCTGTTGCCAGTACCAATTATGGCAACAAAACAGCTGCCTTCAACCAATTACAACAGTAAAAATGACAGTAAAAGCTAAATTGCCACACTGCTTTTCACATTATCTACCAAATTTAGCTGTCTTTTTTTACATTTTACAAATGTCCCTGTAGGTACAATGGACTTTAAGAAAGGTACAAGTTGTAAACTGGTAATAGCTAAAAATAATAATAATGGGATTCTATCATTCAGAGCAGCAGATCAAACTTTATCAGCATTTGTCTCACCATCTAATTCACACATATTTATGGAAAAATTACACCATAATACTATTCCAGAGAAACACTGATGCCTTTTGAGCTGTTTATCACTAAACCTGGTTCTACCATTTCTGTTTTTAAAACAGATCAACTACCAAGTCAACATAAAACTTTAAACAGTACATTGAACAGCAAAATACTTTCTCAAAGCCAACTTTGTTTTAAAACAAATGATGAAAACAGAACAGAATTCATATTTAAGCTCTTGCCTTGGTACTTCCACCACATTAAATCCATTCACTACATATATGCATTTTAGCAACCTTACCTTTAAATACAAAACATTAAAATAGACAGTCTGTTCATTCTTGGCTTACCACTGACTTTCCCTAAGCCCGGAGCTTTATTTTTCAATAAAGTCACTTGAATCTGTGGAATGTTTGTGATGTTCGAATTCAAAACAAATTTGAAGTCCACATGTCCAACCATACAGGCTTTTGGCAAAACCAGTTCAAAGACATGTTCATCCCAGCTGTTGCTACAAATGGAAGAGGAAAAAATCATGTAGACACTTATATGTATCTTTTATTTTATTAAAGCTATCCAAGTTAACTTTTTATAAGTTCTGTTGCAGAGATATAAGGAACAAACTGTGCAGTTTTTGCCTGTACTGCCTGAAATGAATGGGGGAGGGGAAGATGCAAGCCGTTTGGAGCTGAGTCAGTTAAGTCATTCCGGACCAAGTCCTTTGTCATCTGCTCTGCCCTATTCTCATTTGTTTCAGTTGTTTACTGACTCTCTAACAGGCTAACCAGAAGGCCTCAGAGTCAGCAGGCCTTGTCTGAAAATGGGAGGGAAAGTTTCACTTCCGTAGCAGGTCACTGAAGGAGTGGTGAATCTGCTTAAGTTGTTCAAACCTGGGCCATGACAGGTCTGGGACCCAGTCTTAGTTAAATATTTGTTATCTTTTTTCCTTCATGCCAAATTGCCTTCTCTGGACTTCCCAGTGGCGTTAAAAATCAACCACCGAGTTAGAAGTTGGGGTTTTGTTCCTGTCCTTTTAAAAAGTCCACAGTGATAAGTGAGAATATTTAGCAGAACACTGAGTGAGATTCACAATATTCACTACTATACAGCAGAGAGGTCACTTCTACTGTTTGCACTGGGGAATTGGCCTCAAGACTAGTTGAGGCCACGGGAGGGCTGGCCAGAAGCAGAAAATGAGCACCCAGTTTCATTCAGTCTGGTACCTCGTTTGTTGCAAACCACATTGCTCTAACTTGCCTACGTAAAGGAATGTATGCCCCTGAGTATGTCTGAGCATGTGCAGAAAGAGAGAGAGAGAAAAGAGAGAGAGAGAGTGTACCATGGCTTTCAGGCTAAAAGACTGAAGCATGATACTCATGAGGTTTAAACCCCAGAACTTCTCCCTACAGAAAATAAATTCTTCCCTGGAAAAAGTTACTCACTGTGTACTAGGGCACAATACTCAGACAGCTTTAAGCCTCAGAAGTGTGTGGAAGCACTACTATTAATCCAGCTATTCAGTGAGACATCGCCAGGCCCCATACCTGGACATCACTGGACTTCACCTATGACATCAAGCCCTGCTCAGCCTCAGAGTTTAAGATAATGAGGAGCTGGGAACCCTAGCCTTCTCTGTCCCAAGTATACTCACATCCCCTCAACATTAAATCTCTGGCTACAGGACTGGGTACAATCCATTCTATTTCCTCAGTATTTTGCCACCTCATCCTGCTGCATGTGTAGATCAGACCTAATAAATGGAAAAAACATACCGCAGTTTCAACTGTATACTACAGTTTCTACTGCATAATATAGTTTCAACTGTAAAAAGGATCCATGGTTATCTTCCTTTACACTGAGCTTTATAGATCTGTGAAATAGCTCTCAATGCTCTGCAGACTAATAGCCAAGTGTGAGAAACAATGGAACCTCCTCAGACAAAATGCTATCTGGTGGTACTAAGAGAATTTGGGAACCAGGAGTCTCCCCCTTCTTAGCAATAGTTTTGGAATACACAATGTGGGAGATGCTACTATTAAACAAATGGAGAAATCTGTTGGTTCAGGTATAATTTTCCATGCATTGACTTTTCACCTGTCTGTCTGTAATTTCCAAGTCCGAGTATGCTGGGCTGCATCCCCATGATGCTGCTGATGTAAGTGTTGTGGATGCCGCCTTTGCTGTTGCTCCTGTTGGACCTCAACCCAGCATGGAGGAACGGTGGCAGAAAATCGTGGTGTCAAAGTCTCAAAACGAGTCAGCTCCACTAAAGATGTCAAGGTTTCAAGGGAAAATGGCTGGTCCACCAGAAGATCAACTCCTGTTTTAGAATTGAAAGGAAAGGATACTCATTGTGTACTAGGCCAACAAATAATCAGCTCAAGGATATGTAACATGGTTGGCCTTTCAAGCCAAAGTTGATGCTGTGGCCTAGTTATACTAGGACACACACAAACCAGGTTTGGTTATAGCATGATTTTGTGCATTAGAGCCCTCTACTTAAGAATAAAACACACTGAAAATTGACAGCTCCTTTAAATCACAACAGTATTTTAGCAGGGCAGTAAATTCTGAATCCTGAAAGCACCATTCTGCGGAATAAGTGTACACAATGTAATTTAGTTTATTCAGTGTACAAAACACTCACTTGGCATTTGCTGTGCAAAATACAGAAGGGTTCTTAGTTTAATGCTATGTGATATTTTAAAGGTGCATCAAAAGCATGCTCAGAATAAGACCATTTGCCAAACCGGTATTAGAAATTTACCTGTAATGCCTGGACTGGAAGGATTAGATAAAGGCTTGGTGCCTTCTGTTAACTGCTCTGCCACTTTAGAGAGAGAAGCATCCACAAGTATATCAGCCTCATCTACATCATCACAAGTCCCTCCAATCTGGAGGAAATGAAGTTCTCCACCTAAGAATAGTTGAGAATTCAAGCACAAGTTCAGAAGAGTCCAAGTTAAACACTAATACCTTTATCTCAAAGACACAATGATAATTCCCTTTCTAAAGGCATTTGATTAGCACATTCACAGTTGATGTATTATGACAAAGCTAGCACAGGAAACTAGGTTAGGTGGATTTTTAAAAGATTAGTAAAATTCATGAATATAATGCTTTCAACCTGTGAGGTCAGAGACATACCTCCAATTGTAGCTATTGTAGGGAAACAGCAGGAAACACTGCCATCAGACCCTTGCTTCTGAGCATCCCGAAGGCATTCAACTGGCCAGTTCTAAACTAACGTTTAATCTGAACGGGACTGAGCCAGTACATCCATCTAAGACATTTATACACACCAACGTACACCGATACAATAACTATTAACAAATGACTTAAGAACCATAAAACACACATTGTGTTTGATTCTAAATACAGACTCTTAAATTTAATATTAATCCAAATTCAGAACAACAATTGTTAATTTAGATTTGATACACAGCCCAGATGCTGGCCAGAATCCAGATAAGCCTGTGTGTGTGCGCAAATCATTTCAGCATATGCAGAGTTAATCCAACTGCTTATTTATTCTAGTCTGTGGCAGTGGAGGAGGAGGCAGAGGAGATTGGATTTATACCCCGTCCTTCACTCGGAGTGGTTTACAATCTCCCTTCCCTTCCACTCCCAACAGCAGACACTTTGTGAGGTAGGTGGGGATGAGAGAGCTCTAACAGAACAACTCTGAGAGAACTGTAACTGACCCAAGGTCACCCAGCTGGCTTATGTGGAGGAGTGGGGAATCAAACCTGGTTCTCCAGAAAAGAATCCGCTGCTCTTAACCACTACATCAAACTGGCACTCCAGGGGTGTGCACAGAAAAAAAAATCGGTATTTTTTGGGTTTGGGTAAAGCAACTCCCAAAAATATCAGTAAATACCAATACTCCAGAATCCCAGTATTGGTATTATACTAGGATATGGGAAATACTTGGCATTGCCGAAGATATTAGGCTGGCCATTAGAGAGTTTCACTTCTCTGCTTCCAAGCCCAAGGGGAGTGAAACTGACCCACTCTCCCTCCCCTGACCTTTCCCAGCTGGCTGCTGCAGCAGGCCAACTGGAGAAGCGAAGACAGATCAGGGAGCCATCTTTGAATGCTTTTCCTTCGCTTCCCCAGATGGCCTGCCAAGGTGATCTCCATTGTACCCTCTGGCACCATAGGGTACAATAGAGATTGCGCCATGGCTGCAGTGCGACTCCCAGGCCTGGCTGGAGAACGGAGGGGATGGTATTTAAATGCCCCCCTTCCTCCCCCAGGCATGCTGCTGCCTTCCCCTCCACAGCTGCATTGCCACAGCAGGCTGGCTGGGAAAGGGAATAGCAGGTAGAGCAGGTCAGTTTCACTCCCCTCTGCTTCCAAGGGAAGGGGAGTGAAACTGACCTGCTCTCCCTCCCCTTCGCTTCCCTAGGGGCTCCAAGTGACAGGCCAGTTGGAGGAAGCAAAGACAGGTCAGGGAGGCATTTAAAGATGCTGTTTTCTCTTATCTCCCTGATATGGGGATGGGCACCCGAATAAAAGCCATATAAGATTGTCTTTAATTCAGGAGCACTTTGTCGGTATCTGAATCAGTTTAGAGAATCTCATTTGGCTAAATACATACCCGAAAAATACCAAGTGTGTTCAGAGTGTGTCCCTGATATCTTCACAGATGTAGGGAAGGTAATGAAAAGCCCTCTTGTTCATGTGGGGCAGATGGCACAGCATTTCAAAAATCCATTTACCAGCATTTTACCATCAGTGGAATTTTAGATTTAGTCCAGGTAGATTTAATTCATGCTGTGATCAGTTCAGACCATAGTTTCTACCTCTCAGATATTTATTAAATGCAAGCCAACCGGAACAGAATCAGCAATATTTGCACACACGCCAAATGTCAATGCATCATAAATAATAATAAAACAATTGGAGGAAATTTTACAGGGGGGAAAGATCATGGAACTTATCTGGTAAAAAACAAGTCAGCTTACGGCTTTATGAAGCTTAAGGCTTTATAACTGCCTGTTTTAATACTATTCCAACTTACGCTGTTTCAAGCTGTACCCACTGTTTTAATTGTTATAATGTTTTTATCGTGTTTTAATGTTTAACACTTTAAATTGCAATTGTATTTATTCCAATGATGTTACCCACCCTGAGCCTGCCCGCAGGATGGGCGGGATATAAATGCAAATAATAAATAAAATAAACATAAATAAATACTACCAAACTGTGGTATATTACAGCTAATATTCAGTTACACACTCACATTGTACATTGCACATTTCTAAGTTAAGTGCATGGCATGCATATAAAAATACAACTGGCAAAAATGTAATTTACACATTCACAATATTGGCCTATGTTATATGTTGGATTTCTTTAAAACACATACCTGGAAGATAGCTTAAACTATACAGTGCAGTACCATCTTTGTTGACACCTTCAAAACTATATTTGCAAAAGCTCTGCAAAAGTCAACAGCAGGGCTTCCAAAATATTGAATTACAGATACCAAGTCTCTGCCTCCCCTTGCACCATCCAGATCCAACTCAATCATCATATGAAAATAAATCATATGATCCACGCAGATACATAGGCCTTTGGAATCCTGTCCCCATTATCTCCCCTCAGCAGCCCTGGTTTCTTCTTTTCCTCCACTACCTTTTGCCAGATCTAGTCTCATAAGGCCTGCCTTCCTGCTCACTTTTTCCCTTGCAAAAAAAAAGAACCTAAGGGTTTTTTATTATATGGTTGGTTGGTGCAGCAACGCCTGGGCAACAGATTTCGGTGCTCCTGGGGAGGGGAAAGTATCGCGGTGGGTCCAGGCAAGTAGATAAGGGAAGGATGCAGGGAAATTGGACCACTCAGCACCCTTCCAGCCTGCGACATATCCCAAAGGTTGTCGGCAGTAGGGCTAGGATAGATAACCACCCTCCGACATTGGTGCTGTGCAATGCCAGAGCTATGGTCCTTCAAGACTTCCTTGTTGGAACAGCAGGCAGATTTGGCTTGCGTGACTGAGACCTGGGTGCGGGATGGGGAGACTGTGGCTCTCTCCCAGCTTGCCCCCCCCCCGGTTCTTGGTCCTACACCAATCACAGACTAGGGGGTGGGGGGAGGAGTGGCTATGTTCATTCGGGAGGCTTACTCATTCAGGGCGCTCCCACGGTTGGAGGTCACAGGCCTTGAGTATGTCGACCTGGTGTGGGAGGCCAGGGAGAGTGTGGCGATTTGGCTGGTGTACCGACAGCCTAACGCACTGGCCGATAGCCTACCGGCCCTGGTGGAGGCTATATCAGGCTGGGCGCTGGAACACCCTAGGCTAATTGTCTTGGGGGATTTCAACGTCCATGCTGATGACACGGCTTCCACTCAGGCAGCAGACCTGGTGTCATCCATGGCGGCACTGGGACTCTCTCCAACTTGTAACGACCCCCACTCACCGGGCAGGACACACGCTCGATTTGATCTTCACAGCTGGGGTTAACAGTGGACGGGATTACTGCTGTACTGTGGTTGGACCACCATGCTCTGAGGGCCTGACTGAATGCTCTACCCCAACCCTGTTTAGGCGGTGAGCATATTTTAGCTTGCCCGCGGAGCCAAATGGACCCTGTGCAGCTTCAAATGGCTCTGAGGGATCCAATTCCCCCTGGCGGCTAGTTGGATGAGCTTGTGGAGGACTGGCACAGCCGACTCTCTACAGCCATCGACGATATCGCTCCCTGGCGCGCTCACTCGAGGCTTGCTCCCGGTTCACCCAGAAGTTGCAGCTTAGGAAGCGAGAGCTTAAACGGCTAGAGACGGTGGTGCCGCGCTTGAGACAAAGCAACAAGAGCATCCTATAGGACGTTTATGAGATCCTATGAGATGGCAGTCAAAGCCGCTAAGGAGTTCTATGCGGCCAGGATTGCGTCCACAAGCTCACACCCAGCTCAATTATTTAGAACGATTTGGGCAATAACAGCTCTGCCACAGGGCAGGCTAAACACTAGGGAATTGGATATTAGCTGTGAGGCATTTGTGAGCTATTTTGCAGATAAAGTCTTGGCGCTTTGCCACAACTTCCCCACCACAGTTGATACAATGAGTGAACTTGAGGCCCCTTGCACGTCTTCGATTCTGGCTTTGAATTCCTTCGGCCTGCTCGGCCTGGAGGAAGTTGACAGATTGCTCATCTGTATGTCCAACCACATGCAACCTTGATCCATGCCCTTCCTGGCTGATTAAAGCCAGCCATGAAGGGTTCCGAGGTGCCCTAAGGGAGATTATCAATAAGTCCCTCGCAGAGAGGCAATTCCCGGGGGCACTCAAGGAAGTGATGGTCTATCCTCTCCTGAAAAAGCCATCCTTGGATCTGGCCAAATTGGCCAACTATCAGCCGGTTGGCCAAATTGGCCAAAGACCTCCGGAGGCATCTGGATCAGGGCGGTGTGGTGGTGCTGTTGCTGTTAGATCTGTCAGCCGCGTTTGATACGATCGACCACCAGCTACTGACCCACCACCTCGCCAACATGGGGATAAAGGGGCTTGCCTTGCAGTGGCTTGTTTCCTTTCTCCAAGGTCGGGGACAAAGGGTGGTTCTAGGGAAACAGCAGTCCCGGAGACACCTGCTTGAGTCTGGAGTGCCTCAGGGGTTGGTGCTTTCCCCGATGCTTTTTAAGATCTATATGCGCCCCCTTGCCCAGATTGCCTGGAGGTTTGGGCTGGGATGTCACCAGTACGCTGATGACACCCAGCTCTATCTGACGTTGGGTGGCAAGTCGGGCTCCAGAGCGGAAGATCTGGACCGGGCATTGCATGCTGTGGCTGGTTGGCTCAGGCTGAGTTGGCTGAAGCTAAATCTGGCGAAGACTGAGGTCCTGTGCAAATCCGGAGGCTGTAGCTGGTGCAGAATGTCGCGGCTTGGTTATAGATGTGTCTCCCTAAGCAGGAGCACATCCAGACAGTGCTGAAGGCACTGCACTGGCTGCTAATAGTATACCGAATTAGCTTCAAGGTGCTGGTACTCACCCTTAAAGCCCTAAATGGTCAGGGTCCAACATACCTGAGGGACCGCCTTTCCCCGTATATACCCCAGAGGGCATTACAGTCAGGGGCGCAACATTGCCTTGTAATTCCAGGCCCCAGGGAGGCCAGGCTTACTAGCACCAGAGCTAGAGCCTTTTTGGTGGTTCCTTACTGGTGGAATGAGCTCCCGGAGGAGATCAGGGCCCTGCGGGACCTTATGCAGTTCCACAAGGCTTGCAAGACGGAGCTCTTCCACCAGGCTTTCAACTAGGAGCCCCCCCCCCCCCCCCACTACTACCACCAGCCACTATTAATATCTGTGGTGGAGGCTGACTGTAGCCTAGATTGGGCAACACCATTTGCAAAACTGGAGACCACTGAGTGATACATGGAACGCCATCTTGTTTGTTAACTATTATTATGAGTATTTTAATTGTAACCATGGATTGTTGTAGTTGATTGTTTTAACTGATTTTAAATGTTTATGAACCTTGGCAGATTGGGCCAAGCTATGTGAGCCACTCTGAGCCTGCTTGTGGGGAGAGCGGCCTATAAATATAATTAATTAATAAATCAATAAATAAAATGCACCAATATATGAAAAATACACATGCACACAATCACTTTTGCATGTTAAATTACATGTAATAGAGATATTATCCCCAGATTTGTATTTTAAAAGGAAACAAGCAACTTATACTTGTGTGTGCCCTTGTTCCTTGGCATAATATAAAATGCATGTGTATCAGAAGCCAAACACAAAACTAAGAGCAGCCCTTTTCCTTAGTAAATTAACTCCTCTGGGTTTTCTAGGAAATACCAGGAAAAACCTGTAAAACCTGATAGTTACCAGCATTCTGTCTTATTCCCTCCCCGGTAATGGCCAACCCAGCAGCTATTTAGCAAGCAAGAAATTTCATTCTGAATTAGTTTATTTGGAGCTTTAGTTTTCTCAATTAATCCCCTACACACACTTCCTAAAGGCCAAGAGATCACTGTCAGAAATTAATGAAAAGGGGGGGGGGGGGGGAGAAACGGACAGTTGCATGTGCACAGGTTCTGTCATGATTACACTATGGACTGGGTTCTAATAAAGGTTAGCACAAACAGTGGTTTGACATGTCAGAATCCAGCTTTATCCCTTCTAAGGATGACTACCAATATGGAAAGGAACACTAACATCTTTAACATCTCAATAAAGGATACATTACAAGCACATTATGTACTGAATTTCTGCTTTACAAATCTGACTGCAGAATTCAATGAAGTTCTTACCTTTGGTGCACGCACACAGTCTATCAGTGCCTGAGCAGTATATTACAGACACAAATTTATCTGGTTCCTCAGTTCCTTCCTTTTTAGGTGGCTCCACTTTGGCCAGAATTTCAAAGTTTGAAAGATCTAGTATTTTTACAAATCCTCCCTGAGTGGTTATTACCAGATGCCCTAGAGTGGAGATTTCTGATCTTTTCTCTCTCTCACTGCCATTCTTAGAAGTTATTTGTATTTCTTCTGCAGGCTCCTCACAGTCATCTTCTCGATTATCCAATATGTCCGGTGGGAGCAAAATCATTGAGGTAATGGTGTCCTGGGGGTCTTTGATATGCTGAATTTTTACAGGTTCTTCCTCTAGAGTCACAATCCTAGTGGCATAGTTCATTTTGTAAAGGACTAGGTAACCACCGCTAGCACTCCGCTGTTCTGGTTGAATTATTAAAGGCATCTGCACATCTGCTGGTGACTCATGCTGGATCATACTGATATTTGCGCCATTCACTACAGCAAGGCTGGAATCTAGCTCCCCCTTCCTTCGATTACATAGTGCCGAGTTTAATTTATTTAAATTATTCAAGGCCTCTACTTGATTTATTGCACTCAGGGATTCAACAGGGCATGCCCGCAGTCCTATCAACAAATGAACTCCATCTGCACAAGGAGTGACTGAATCTACACAAAGGTTCTCCTCCTCTGCAAACTTTGGCAGTCGTAGGCACTGAACCAAAGTCCCAGGCTTGGGAACCATAGAGTTCCACTTGTCAGAGTCTGGAGAAGTTAGGCTAGCTGTTGCATCTGCAAACTGCTGAATGTAAGTCACAGGGGGATCCTGTAACAGTAGCTGCTCCTGACTATCCAGCTCCATCTCTATGATCTGTGGAACTGTAAAACCATCATCATGTAAACTTTTACTCATGATATTGTTCATCTGTGAAAAGATTTTTCCTGCTTTTTCATCAGATTCCTTAATGCTGTACAGCAGCAATATAGGTAAAGTCCTCCTTACCAGAGGAGAATTCAGTTCCGAATTAGTACAGGATTCATTGTCAGTTGATCCCTGGTCTGACACACTGCCCCCTTGAGTCCTGCTTAAATCATCCAATGACCTCTGAGAATGACTACTAACAGGGGAGGTAGCAGGTGATTTGTATGTTAATAAACCTCCAGCTAATAAACAAGGAAAGGGAATGTTATGATGTTCCAGATGCTTTTCCTTCATCTTTTCACTCTTACAGTTGGCTAGGCAAGGATTTGCCCCAAGTTCTTCTAAATCTTTCACCGTATCTTCAAGTACATTTGCAACTATTTCCCACTGAAGCTTCTCTGGCTGCTGAAGAATGCTGAGCGCTGTTACATCAAGGCTCACTTCCATGGTTTCCTTTTGTGATGTATGTCCTTTAGAATAGAGCAAATAACATTAGAAAAACAAGCCTCATCAAAAGCTCTTCAAATACACATAATAAAGGCTGACATTGACAGTTTCAATCAAGTAATGATGCATTCTAAGAAATACAGGCAAAATAGGACTTTTATTTTTCAAATATTTGCACCTGCCATACAGGTTTTTCAAGGAGGCAGCTTACAACATTTAACACAATAACTTGAACTAACCCCTATTCTCCTAAAGCCTTCTCCAAGCACACACCTATCACCAGCTATTCCTCCACTCCACCCCCCCCCACCCCCACCCCGGATAATGCCCACAATGAAAAACTGACAGATACAAAGGAGTGAGGCTTGTCCCTATGGAACTGTGCTCTTTTCCCTTTAAGGAAGCATATACTCTTACCAGTGAACGCTGGATCCCTGACAAGCATACTGGTACCTTATATCTAATAGTGAAGTGTGCCTGAATCTGCGGATACTTAAATCCATGGAACAAGATCACCTTGACACAAAGGAGATTTTTCTCCAAATGTGGGGGGATCCCCCCCAGGTTCACAAAAAAATCTGAAACCTGGGGGGGGGTTTAAGTTTCCCAAGCAGAGGAGTGCTGTCTGTGCATGTGCACCGACAATATAGCTCCATTGCAGCTGCTGCTTCATGGTGGAGGCATTAACACTACAAGTAGAGAGGAAGAGCTGTGAGCACAGTTGGCTACTGATTAAAGGACGCTTTATTTCCTTCCATTTCCTTCTAATTCAACTCTCATCCCCACCAATGCTGTTCAGAGCATAGGATCAGGCTTAGCCAACACTTGCTTCAGTGCTGTGATCCAGTTATGCTCTCTGCCTCAAAAGAGCAAACATCTACAGTACTGCGTCATGCAAAGTCCATTCACAAAGGTGATGGTGAAAGGGCAAATCATTACTGGCCCCACAACAGAAGTAGGTGGTATAAAGAGGAGCTTAAGTCACTCATGTAAGTGATCTGGCTATCAAACTGTGCCAGGCACAAGCAGCCCTTTTACAAACACACAGTGAATAAATGGAAAGCAGTCTACCCAGCTAGGATAAACACTATCCATCTTTAAAGTCCTGTATACAGTCATTTCCCAATATATTAATATGCCACATCCTGCATGGAAACATACTATAGTATTAATCCTTCTAATAGGGGAGGAAGAGAGAAAACTCACAGCGAGCTAGAACAGAGTAAAGGACTCTTTTGACAACACTGGGGATTGTCCCATCTCCAATGAAAGGATTAGGAATAGGGGATTAGGAAAACTGAATATGCTCCCTGAAAATCTAATTCTTCCTTCCCCATTTCCCCTGCAAAGTTTCAAGGGGGTCAATATCTTAAACATAATTCCAAAATATTTTTAAGATTTAAGAGTGCACAAGTAAGCCTAACTGCTCATTTGACCAAGCATTCTTTAATCCTTGTTAAAGACTTTGTAATCAACATTCTATGCCAAAAATATGCTCTTACCAGTCACTGATTCTGATCTGGAATGCTCCTCACTGTCTGAATCTTCCAGTAAATCATCACTAAAGGTAAGATAAACAGTATAAAGATGGTGAATGTAAGGCAATAATTTAGTGTAATCAAGAATGTATTTGGCACTTAACAAATGCTTCCTCCATTTATTCTATGACAATTTAACTTCCTTCACTGTTACCCTCCCCTTAAAAAAGCTATTCAGTTTTGATGAAAAATTACAACGTCACCAGTGAAGAAACCAAAATGGCTGAAAAGGCTGAAAAATGAGTGGCAACAGGAATGACAGTAATTTGAACAACCAAGGGGCAGAGCTTAAGTTTAAAAAGAACTAAAGTTAATGCCAGCTGCTGGTGAGTCAGTGCAGTTGTGTCATTAGCTGTAAAGGAGCTTGGATTCAATCTCATGTTTTGTGTTTTCCCCTTCCTCCCTCTCTTTGCCTCAACTTCCCATCTTTAAAACGGGAGCAGCAGCAACTTCACACAGACGGTTATTGCAAGATCAGATTCGATATGACAGTAAGTCACTCCCCCAAGTTAAAATGCAGCGCAAGCAGTACATTTAATTTGTAATATGAATGCAGAAACAAAAATCTTTAAAAGACTTGAGAGTTTTCTCAAAATTCTCTACAAAACCACTCTTTTGCCAAAAACTCTCACAACCCTCATTCAAAACTCACCTTATATTCCATCTTTATATAATAAAGTTTTACTGAGCAATGTCAACTCCTTTTCTAAACACAACAGGCAAAAATTCATGCAGTATACCTACATGAATAACTGCCCTGCAAATGACATATAAAGTCTTGTCTATTTTAATCTGACCAACTACTATTACTCTGATTATACCGAGCATTCTTTCATTCTGCACAAAAGGATTTCTAGGATGAGATTTTGGAAACTATGGCCTATAACACAAACCATACTTTTTAAGTAATGAAAAATAATCTACAAATTCAACTTAAAATGTCTTCCTTTTGCCAGTGAAAACAATAAGGCAGCTTAAGACTTACAGCCTAACTCTGAGTACCACCCTTTTAAACCCACAGGCTTCAGTGATTTTAGAAGGGTGTAACTCTGCTTAGGACTGCACTTTTAGGCTGATTTTACATGTGCATTTTTGTAACAGCTTCATTCCAGCGCTCCCTGCACCTGTAACACATTGGTGTCAAAGCTGTTGTAGGGGAATGCCCACATCTGATTGAACTGGAGTGAAAGGGGTCATTCTTTTGAAGTGCTGTTAAGAACAGGATTTGTTTACAGAGGTGTGAAGCCAGCTTGAGAGCTAGAGGGCAATTAGCAGATATGGACAGTTGAGAAGGAATGCAGATTCACACTTGAAAGAGATGTGGGCAAGTTTTTTTGGAAGTAGAATGATTCCAGCAGGAAAGGCAGATGTAAAACCAGCCTTAGTGTAGTTCAAGGAGATGCTGGGCACTGATCTTGATGGACAAAGTGAATGTTTAAAAATGTTCAAGGAAGGACAGGGGCAGAACCCACACGTCTCTTTGCAAGAGACCCATTAACAATGAGCACTCAGGGGTCAAATTTAGTTATGGGGAAAGTAAACATCTGGTAACAATGTGGGAAGTACAAAAGGGAGAAAAATTACAAGAGATCAATAATACAGAGATTGGAGAGGAGTCATTTGCTGAGTTTTCTCTTTCCAAATGTTCTCTCTGCCTACAAGTACCAAATGAGTACTGCTAGAGAAGTCTTTCTGCCTACATTCCCTTTTCCTTTACAAACAGATAGCCCTTCCCTCACTAGACTGGACTCAAATTTATATTGGTAAACAACATCTCACTGTTCCATGACCCACAATTACTTTCATTAACAGCAAACAAGTATACCACTATTCAAACAAAATGTGAAACATTCTGGCATTTCCTAGATGATAACCAGTGCTAAGAGGAAGCTTTATGAGCATACCTGTCTCCTTCTAATTTTGGTATATCTGAACAGCTAGATGAATCTTCTATCCATGCTAGCGTTGGCCTCCTTGAGTCGACCCCTGAGCTCTGCTCACCAGACAATACAAGCTGCTGTACAATCACTGGATCATAAGCATTGATCTCAAACTTTAAGTGCACCTAAACAAATTAAAAAACATACTTTAATTTAGAAAGAAATTCACATTTAGCACAAGGAGCACCTTCATTCTTAAAAGATGAAGTACCTTCATAAGTTTTGAAACATCCCATATGCAGATCTTTCCTCGCTTTGTTGCAGCAGCTAAAAAGTGAGGGCAACTTCCAGATCCAAAGCAAACTATTCTGTCTGTGCCATCTGTACAGGGAAACTGTGCTGGACTTGTTGCCAGTGTGACTGAGAGGGGCACATTCTGTGTGTGTTCACCTTTCACAAATGGACAATTTGGGGAATGTCTCTCATGTTCAGACCTTAAAGGAATAGAAAGGTAAGTGTTAAAATGAAGCAGCATTAGTTTCCCTTAATAAATATGTTTCTGCAAACATTGACTAGGACCTGGGCCGCCTCCAGACTTGAAAGCTTGTGAGCAGAAATCCACCATGCCCTTCCCACAAGTCTAAGACCTTGTTCTACCATTAAGCAGACACCTTCCCTGGAGGTCAAATACCATTTCCAAAGAGCCTGTATTTGGCACCTTTATATCAATATGTTTAAAAAATTAACATGAGCATTTAGGTATAATACTAGATTATGTGGGGGCCAACTCCCTGCATGACACTACGAAGGGGGTCTCCTCAAAGGTCTCTGGAGGTGCAAGGTATATGACAACCACCTCCAAGGCTAGCATGTCAATCAGGTCCCCAAGAGGCTAATAAAGAACAACAGTGGCACTAGTTCTTTGCTTAGTTACCCCATAACAGATGGGCTGGGGAGGGGGGTTGCTATCAATAGCTCCCACTATTTCTCCATCACACCTGCCCACACCAGAGAAATCTGTAATGAGCAAAATTATGGCCTGTTCCCCCACCCCCACCCCACATTCCAACATATCTGTTAAGGTCTTTTCTTCCTCACCTTCTAGCTGGTCCCTGCTCTAGGGACCACTTCTATGTGTCAGTCCTGAATTTTTACTTCTGTCTAGCAACTGGGAAACCAATGAAAAAATAGCTGCTTCACAGGACAAGTTAAACACCAACAACACCCACAGAATGGGACCTAAGCATTTAACCTTGCTGTTAAGTACATCACACTTTTTCAGGCTTGTTATCAATCAGTTGGTGAAAAGCTTAAAAGGCAAGCCAGGCTGAGTAGAAGATCAGTACATGAAAGGAGAAACTCTCAAGGTAAATAGTGAAGCATCTGTCTGTCATTTTGGATCTGCTCTGATTTGTACTACAGCCACTACTGAAAAAATAATGCAACACCATGATTTTGTATTAATAATGTAACTATATTATATAGATAGATAGATAGATAGATAGATAGATAGATAGATAGATAGATAGATAGATAGATAGATAGATAGATAGATAGATAGATACTGAAATGTAATAGTATAAAAACAGCACAGTTGGGAAAGTCAGAACCTAGCGAGGAATAAAGTGAAGACCAACAAATCCAATACTGAATATTGAATTTATTTCTTTCTTTTTTTTACTACTGAAACCTTGTTGCCCTGATAAACCTGCTACAGTAATACCTAAATTGTATTAGATAACTGAATATCTAGAAGCCAGTTGAAGCATCTTCAGAAAGCATTCAAAAATGTGTTATTTGGACCATTTTAAGTTATTCAACTATATTGTGTTTAGTGGGCTTTTTCTAAAGCAAGATGCTGTTAAACAGTTTAAAGCTTTCTATCTCCTTATCAATATTGTTACCTTCCTTGAATTGAAAATAAAAAGGCTATAAACACCTTAATTATTACTGCACCAAACATCTCTCAGTGTTAATTTCTTATCTAAAAGAACTTTATATTTAGAACAGAAAGCAGTTTAGCTATGCCCTCAAAATTTTATTCTCACCAAGGTTCATCTGTTGGCTCCCAGCACACCAAACACACACTACATGTGAAACACATGGCTCGGTCATCCCCTGATGAAGCAGGCTGTGAAAAAGAGGCAAAATGCTAAGTTAAAAGTTGCTGCAGGCATTTTTACTTGAGCTCTTAAAAATCATGTTGACCAGAATCCAATAAAAATAAGTGTACTTTTTTAAAAGAAAGCTATCTATACTTAAGTACATTAGAACAACTCCCACAGGATAAATACAGCGCTTATAAAAATTTCCAACCATAGAGAAAAAAAGCATTATAAGAGTTAATTCACTCTGTAATAAAAAAAATCCAAACGTATAGGCTGTAATTCGAGCACATCAGCCAGTTAGTAATATAGAGAAACCGAACATATAAAGTTATACTATAGAACAGCATTAGAGCAATGAACTTGAAAAAACAACACTTAGAACTCTGAACCATCCAAACTAGAAGGAAAAAAAAACAACTGAAGAAATAATACCCCCCCCCCTTCCCCTTACTATGAGTTAAAACATACCAACTACCCTGACAGGGGGAAATTTTGACTTCTGCTTCAGTAAAAAAGAAAAAGTAAAAATAACCTCTTTTTCCAAAAAAACTAACACTGTCAGGATACAGAATGGAATCTATAGGAGCGTGGTTAACCACGCTCAGGTTTGTAAACCCCACCAAATTGATCCCATTGTATAGGAACAACAGAAAGAACCACCAAAGAAAAGTAATTATAGGGCAGAGAAGAATCTCCCTCCTTCCTCAAACAGCAATAAAGGATGTAAAAGCTGTTCTGAATAAAAACCTAAGGCTTTGTAGCATTACAAATATCAAAAACAAGTGTCTGCATCTCAATTGGATTTGCAAATGGGAATCTTAGACCACTGAGATGGTGATTGTGGGAAGTTGAGCTTTCTCTTAAAGGATTTCTTTACTGAGGAAGTTGGTAGGCCCTGAAGATTGAGAGCCAGTGTCCTCGTCTCTCGCCATGAGCGTTGCTCCTTGGTGACGGACTAAGAGGGACCCAGACTTCATCCATCTGCATCGTATACCTGCTTCAGTAGGCTTTGCTGATATTGGTTTCAAAGAACGCCTAATCTGTAAAGTCTCCGCCGTCAGATCTGGGAACACTTGTATTTTCTCTTCTTGAAATGGCAGCCCGCCCCATGAACGGGCTTTGTTCAAAATACGTTGCCTGGTACACGTGTCAAAGAACTCAACTAGTATGTCTCTTGGGAGTTGGCGACGATTTTGATTTAGGGACCCTAATCGGTAGGCTTTTAGGATAGTGGGTGCCACCCCCTCTTCTAATTGCAGAGTGTGAGCCAGCCAAGCTCCCATAAAAGCAATTAAGTCAGTGGAGCCTTCCGTTGACTCTGGAAAGCCTTGAAATTTTAAGTGACGTTCTCGCATAGAATTTTCTAAAGTTGTAATTTTTTCAGTAGCCCAGTTTTCATGACGCTGAAAACTTCTTATACTGTCTTGGTTTGCCATACCATTTTCCATCACTGTGTCTATGGCCTGGGACATTTGGTGGAAGAAAGATTGCAAAGTCTCAAGTTGATCAGTCATAAATTTAAGGATATCGTTCATAGGAGCAACCATTTCTGCTTTAAAGTTAGTGAAAGAGTCTAACCAGTCCTGCTTAGAGAGGGAGGCTGCTTCATTTTGCGTGCTTACCGGGTCTGCCGCCATTTTGTGGCCTTCTTCGTCCTGCTGTATACTCACTTGCGTCGCAGTATTTGCCGCAAAGTACTCAGGTAAGCGTTTTTTTGGTGAGTCCGACTGCTTCATTCGACTCACATTGTTCTTTCCCATCACTAGTAAAGCGATTTATAGCCGAAGGTCATGTGTGCCATTTGAGTAAGGGAAATCAGGTCGGGAGAGAGACTACTCGGCGTCCGCCATTAAGCGCTCCGACGCCTGTCCCCCCCCCCCTGAAAATAAGTGTACTTCATGTTCTCAATGGGACCTTGGATTTATTTTATAAACCCAGCAATTCCTAGTGAAGCACAGGAAATCACACTTTAAAATGAAAAAAGTATATCCTGTGGGCATGCTATTCCAAGAAAAAAAATGCAGATGAGAGAGTGCAAGTCCTACAGCTTGTCTTAAAGCCTCAAATTTCAACAGGCAGGAAATGTATTGTCTATGGTGAAAGGTTAATCTTGACACAGTAGCACAGAGGTTTTCCAGCTTTGTACCTTTGAGGTGTCCCCTTCCATTGGATCTTTTTCCCAATTAATACCTGCAAGTCTACAGTAAAACTACTGCACGTTGCAAAGAATTCTGGAGCATAATTGCATACCCAAATTAATTAACTTAAGTGACTTGCCCAGCATGAACCAAGAATGTATCTTAGAATATATCCAACATTACTCAATGGCTGCAGATTACAAGAAACATTACTAGCAGCCTTCCTGAGAAGCTTGTCCACTATTAATGATCTTCTCCTTGAGCTACCCAGGAGTTCTGTGAAACACAGCTTGAAAAATCAATGCTGTAGCGTAACACTAGACTGACCTGTCTGACATTCAAGTGCGGTACACTACAGTTTAAGAACAGCATATCACTCTACGACAGCTGCCAACAATCTCCTATTTCAAAACCAACAAAGGTCTGATACACAAACTGTCCTTACTTTTTGAAGTTATGACTACAAGAAGAGATTTTAAACAATCCCATCCTTGACCTCCACATGTTGCTAAATAACCTCCTAAGTCCAGAATGCAAATATTTCACTTTCACACACACCCCTCCAAATATGAATACCATGTGATCCAATCATTTGACAGCAATTTTTGCAAAGGTAAAAAATATACAGAAGGTTGTACACTTGCACAAGTCCACACAATTACTTTACAAACAAAGATAGTATCTTACAATTTTGTTCTTTTTCTCCCCAGTTAACCACTCAGGGTTGACAAGGAAATTACATTTAGTTCAAAACTATGAAAAGGCCAAAACCTTCCAAAACAAAGCAAAATATAAACCTTATTCTAAGTGGTACCTTCACAAGAAAGATTAACAAAGAAACTGCCAATTAGGGATGGGCGTGAAGCTCATCACAAACCTAAATTCATCATGAAAATTGCCTGGTTCATGAGATAAGGGTCGTGTGATTGCACCTGCAATAAACCTCTATGGTTTTCACAGAGGTTAATGTGGTTTGTGTCAATGGTTCATGTGGCAAACATGCTGGTGCTGATCAATTAATCATCAAAGCAATGGTGTGTGTGTGTGTGTGTGGACTTCTGCAGCTCTGGAAACTCCACACCACGTCTTGGCTTTCCAACTTTTTACCACTCTCTTGCACTAGATCTCCCCCCCCCCCCCGCTTTTTGCTTCTAGCTTGCAGGGGGGCCGTTCAACACACTCCATCCTGAACCTGTGGCTGTGATTTCCCCAGAGAGCACTTTCCTGGGGGCACTTGCCTAACCAAACTTGGAGCGCAGGTAGAGGAGAGTCAGCTGGAGACTTGCTGCAAATTTGGCATTTCTATCCTGCAGGGGAGACTGTTCTACTGCTTCACGAACCTCATGAAATGAACCAGTTTGGTAAACAGCAAGGCTCGTGAAGGTTCATGGTTTGTATGGCCCCATGAACTGAAACAAACCTCGATTTCCCTGGCTCATGCCCATCCCTACTGCCAATCCAGCAATATGACAGAACATTTTTTCCTGGTTTTCCAACATTTTCAGCTAAACAGTATACTCACTAAAAGGGTGGGGAATAGAAATCAGTGACAGGATCACACAGTGAGAATCTTGGTGGTTTCTGTGAAACATGGTGTGCTTCCAGAAAATTATCCAAATGATCTAAAACAGACAACAGTCTTGACTGCCTATTCCTTGTGTGCTTCCTCACTAATAAGCAGAGACTGCAATGCTATTTAATTTTAAATCAATTGGCCCCAGTTTCTGTCAAATAATTTTTGTACAGAACAAAGTCTCTTATTTTTTCCATTTTCTGACAAGAGAAATCTCACTGCTATTCAAAAGCTAGAAATATGTTCAGTCTTTATTGGCAGGAATATGTTCTTCTTCCATGCATTTTAGATCCATGGGTATTATCTCACTGCAGTAAAAGTCTCTAATCCCAATAACATGCCGCTGGGGGGCAGGACTGCCAAAAATGATAGAATGGGCTTAACACTAGTTTATCATAGCACAGTTCCAAACAGCCACTTGCACAGCCCCTGAAACAAGTAAGAATCACCTCCATGAGACCTGGCAGGAGTTTCCTTTTCAAACGTTTTATTATCTAAATGAATAGGCATGCGTAGGTAGGCAGGACACCGTCACAAGTGTAAACTAGGAATTTCTGTGTACTTACTTGCATGGCTGACAAGCAGCAGAGATTTTAAATGAAAGTGTACTATGACAGCGAGATCGATGACTGGAAGTGAATAGCTGATGTTAAAAATTTCAACCTCTCTAATATCATCAATAAGCATAGGAATGGGTGATAAGTGGCTTTAAAATGAAGTTCACTAGTCAAGCATGCATGCTTATGTTTTTCCATACACAACGGTATTTTACATATACAACATTGAGTACATATCATTTTGAGTGCATATCATTTTGCGTCCATGGAAAATCTGATAAATAAACTTGTCAAAAAAAAAAGCATGCATGCTTATGGTCAGATGTCTTTTAGGCAGATCACATACGAAAACCCTGCATTTCTTGTGAACATCTTCCCCAAACCACTCACACAGTAGCATTATCCATGCCCATTTTAAACATCCACATGGCACAAGACCTTCTGTTCTTATTTCTTGACAGCTGTCTGACATCTCCCCAATCTCTCAATCTCCTTTTTGCTTCTATTAAAGAGACATTTCCACCTCTACAGCTCCTATTCCAAAGCAGTTGTGTTTGCTTTTCCCAGGACTTTCATGAAGACACAACTCCAACTGGCCAGTGCAGCATTCAAACTCAGAGGAAGGAGGGAAGACAACTTCTCTGGACATAAAAACTTTTCCTTAGTGGAGAAGAACCACCCTGCCCCTATCCAGCTACAAGCACAATGTAATGAGCTCATTTTATGCACCATATCTGCCACCTCTTTTCAATAATGTTCTTTTGCAACTAGAAAACACAGAAGTGGGTCTTGTAAAATGCCCATGTTGCAGACATCTGATAAGCAAGTTGGCCTGCCTCACTCTCGAGGAAGAGAGCCAAACAAAGCTAAGGTTTTATTTTTAATCCTTATTGCAAATGAAAGCTTATGAGGATAGCTTGCCTGTATTCAGTTCAGTTGATTTACAAAACGTATATCCTGCTTTTCTGCCCTCACAAGGGCCACCAAGGCAGCTAACGATTTAAAACATATATGATAAAATCACATTTTAAAACCATTAAACTCAAGCCCCTGCAAACGTACATCAAGTATAAAGACATAAAAACAGTAATTAAAACATTTAGCTCAACATACTCTGCTATGATCTTAACGACCCTTTAGTCAGCAGCAGCAAACAGAAGTTAAAAGCCAGGAACACAGCTGAAACCCAAATGGATGAAATAATTGATGTGTGCAGGTGCAGCAGAAATGCAACTGAAGAAAAAAGGTGCCACCATTGGAGAAAAATATGGAAGACCTAAACTTGTTAAACACTTAATACAGTACCACAGGACACAGGAAGTACCACTTCCACAAAGACAAGACCAACGGAAATCCAAATTGCTTCCTTTTATATACAACGTATTTGAACATTCAGGAGAGAGAGCACATTTCCATACAATTGCTGATATTCACAATTCACAAAACTTTTTTATTTACCTGATGGTAGAACCCAGCTTGAGCCATAGGGTCTGGCTGCGCCCACCTATAACCTACATGAGGCCATGAGGTGAAAGTTTCCCGTCTGTTAGCCTCACTATACATTAAGGACCTTCAACAAAGAAAAATGAACAGAACATATTTCAACACAGAATCTTGCACCAGGAACAAAGATAAAGAGCATGAAAGCCAAATAAATTAGGCTATATGTTTTATAAGCCACTATGAGTCTTTTATTTAATTTAGAAGAAAGGCAGGATACAAATATTCTAAATAAAGGTTCTGAAATCATGAAATTATTTCCATTTTTTAAGATCAGTCATTCCAAATTTCAAAAATGTTTTTTTTAAATCTGATTAAGGAATTATGCACAAATGAAAAAGAGGAGATTGGATTTATACCCTGCCCTTCACTACCCGAAGGAGTCTCAGAGCGATTTATAATCCCTTTCCCTTCCCCTCCCCACAACAGACACCTATGAGGTAGATGGGGCTGAGAGAGCTCTGAGAGAACTGCCCTTAAGAAGACAACTCTGAAAAAAATTATGGCTGACCCAAGGTCATACCAGCAGCTGCATTTGGAGGAGTGGGGAACCAAACCCGGTCCTCCCAGATTAGAGTCCACACTCCATCTACTACACCGAACTGGCAAATGAAAAACTGTAAATTAATATTTTCTTGTTAGTATTAATTCACTTTTCCATACCTATCCACTGATCGACCAGGCCCCACACCAAGTTCAGGTCGTGCGCTGGGCAAGAGGTAAGACAATCTATCCATCACAGATGAGGCTACAGGTAAGGCAGCAATATTTTGATTTATCTTCTTGAGTTCATTGACAATGGCACTGGCGACAGATTTCAATATGTGATGAGGGAGATGGAACGTGACTGTTGCCCACTACAAGAGAAAATAAAAACCCAACCTCTTGTAGTATTAAAATTTTTTAAAGCACAAATGATATACGAGATGTCAGCCTCATGTCCCATGGCTATGTAGCACTTGGGAAACAAACTTTATACCAAGACAAAAATAGTTACCAGCATAGGCTGAGTGTTTCCAATCAGTATACTTTATATAATTTAATCAAAGCTTGCCATAATCTTTCCTGTGTGTGGTTAGATCTGTGGAATGCTTTGTTATTCTTGGGCATAAATTATGTCATATTGTTATACAAACATGTCCCAACAACAGAATCCTCAAACCTGTTAAGCATGGAACAACTCCTAAGCAGCAAAAGCCTACTATTCTGGAAAGGAACTATTACAGATTAGTAACAAAGATTTCCCTCAAACATTTCATATAAATGGTCAATACCTTGCTGGAAAAACCAGAAGTGGAAAGTAAACTAGAAAGCTGGAAAACAGTTTGAACAGAACATCTGAAACTCCAGTATTGGTTTGGATCTAACTGGGCATTTTCAAGCTTTCAACCGTTTTTCTCCGTCTCAACTACAAGTCCTTGGGCTGCATCACATGCCAATTCTAGAAGGTCCTCTGAACCTCAAATGTGGTTTTTCACATTTTTCACAAATGGCCACAGGAGAAAAGGTGGGCCAGGAAAATTGGCCTCCCTCATAGGTCTCTGGATTCAAGCCATTATCTAAAACCCTTCCTTCTGGGTGTACACTCGTGGGGGGTTTTTGTGATTTTATTTACTAGTGTTAATCCAGAGTATGACTTTTCCTGATGGCCACTGAAAGCCATTAGTTCTCAAAAAGGCCACTATACACCACTGTAGAAATGCTGGAGTTTCAATACAGCAATTGCCCAGTTACAGTTTATTTAGCGGCTGTCAAAAAACAACCAAAATTAATGAAATGCTGTAAAAGGCCTGATTTGGGGGGGGGGTGTATTCCATTTCAAGAATTTTAAATTAGAACTTTTAAAGGCAAACACTGTTAAGTAGAGAAAGCTGAGCAGCAGCTACCAGTTTTCATGTTTGATGGAAAAGTAATCCATTCTAGAAAGACAACTGCTTAAAATATTATTACAAGATTAAGTCAGACAACTCTATAGGTGAGTTTAAGTAATGAAAAAACAGCTGAGCACCAATAAAGTCCACAAAACCACATCAGACATTCAGAAAGCTATTCCAAAAAGTGGCAAGTTCTCCACTCCTTATTTGCTTCTATCACTTATTTGCTTCTATGAAGCATCAATCCTGAATAACAGATTTGTTATACATGGCAAAAGGAACTCGTTAAAAGCTGCCAACAGAGAACTTATTTGAAGGTTTCTTCTCTTCAGTGGGGTGATGTTGGGGTCTGGTTGCGTGGACAGTGCCATGTTGGGGTCTGGCCCATGCATGCGAAAGCTTGCTTGTTCCCAGGGGTATCCTGGTCCTACCACCTCCCCATGGACCTTGGAAAATGTTAGGGTTGGTCCTGGCCATGCTCCCCTGGACTCTGCCCATGGAAGATGTCGGCTCCATGTGGCTCCACATTGGGCTACAAGGTCCTACTGGGCCCTGCAAGCACTGCACTGTCCGTAACGTCTCCACTGCATTCCAGTTGTCTCCTCAAGAGGCCATCCCTGCTACCTCCAAAATGCTCTCCGTGGCCACCTCTCCAAGCTTGGGGGGGGGCCTCTCCCTTCTTCCTTTTCCCTGCCGCTGTTGTCGGCTTCTTCGCTGCCACCACCGTGGGAGCTACTGTGGATGGACCCTTCTCTACTTCCATGTTTCTCTGTGTTTCTAGTCGATTCTTGTTGCACTGGTGAGCAGGAACTTCTTTGGGTTTTTTTTAATTCCTGAACTTTTCTTAGAGAATCTAAGTGATCTTGCTGCTTGACACTCCTAGACTCTCTCAATGAATAGCCTTTAGATAGTCTTGGACGCTAGCTAGCCTTTAGATTTTTTTTGGCTTGGAGCACAGCTTTAGCCTCCTACCTGAGCAGTAGGGCTACCCAAACTGCAGGGTCAGCCAACAATCACTCCAAAAGAGAACCACATTGAATTTGCATAACCCTACCTGAGCAAGCAGAGGTGTGACCTAATCAGCTTGGATGACTTTGTCCCACTGAAGGAGAACAAAAATAGTCACGTAATAATTCTACTAGCACTGAAATATTTGGAATGTTTTCTTACCTTTGCAACTTTATGGTTTGCTGCTGTTTCATGTGAGGTATTTTTTAAGCCATCTTTCAGTTGTGTAAGGAACAAATCATATCCCTCTGTGCTTGACACATCTACCTTCTCTATGCAAGCAGACAATAGTTGTTGAGCCTAAGACATACAAAACAAGTTACAAGTTTGTCAGAAATCTAAAAAAAGTCTTGGTTCTACGTCTGTATTTGTTTTAAGTTTTCTACTTATAATTTGCTTTTCTATCAACAGGCACTCAAGAAGTTTCCCAACCCACATTTTTAATGAACATGCAATCATGTTTTCAAGGTGCTTACTTTTTTCAAAAATGCCAAGTAAAGCTTTACTGATAAAGATGCTAGGTATGAATCCAGTTTTAGAAAGTGGAAGCAAGATTCTTCATATCCCACAAATGCTTTAAGGCACAAGCTACCTACATTGTCATGCATCAAAACAATCAGACAGCAGCCAATGAAAATATTATTAGGCACACATGCTCTCCCTTGCCTGCGGAACAGATAATATCTTGTGTCCCTCTTATCAAAGTCAAGGATAATCAGATTCTAGAAACAATCTCAGTCAACTTAATTTAAGTTGGCTTTATGCTGTTAAATTCAGATGCTCAGTATATTTTAATGCTATTCTGAAAGCACTGGGCCAGCGGAAAGGCATCCAAGCTCTCCTAAGAAGAGACTCAATAGGCTAACCCACCTCTTTTCCCTTGGAACTTGACCTGCCACCTTTTCTCTTCCAGAAGATTATCCTTAGCTTTTTTTTAGTCACTTAAGGAAATATTAGTCTTGCAAATTGTTTGGTGTCATCTGAGGAATAAGGATTTAAATTTGGTGGATGGTTCCATCGCTATAATATGGAAAAGGGCAACTGGCAACTGCAGCAGTCAAATCAGTTGTTAACAACAAGCCTTCAGAATGACTATCTACTTCATTTATACCCTGCCTTCTCCCCAGTGGGGAACAAAGACTGCTTACACAGGTCTGCTCTCTATTTTATCCTTCATTTTACTCATTTTTAAAACAGGAACTGCACAGGAAATTGAGTTACTTCAAGCCTATAAAATAGGATAATGACACAGAGAAATAAATCTGAATAATTTACATAGTTTCTAACCTTCATTTATGGTACAGTGTAATATTCCATCAGCAGCAACAACATTTTTAGCAGTTAATACTGGAAAGCATAGATCTGCCGCAAGCCATTAAATGTCACAGTCAGAACTATATTTGTATGCTAGCCTTTATTATTAATTCTTATGCAGTTTTTAAAATGCTAATCCATCTCCCTATATATAACAGTGCAAATCATTAGTAGTACATCAACAATTGGGGGGTGGGGGAATTCTGGTCCTACCCAATTTACAAGTATTCTCCACCTGTCACCAGAAGACAATCTTCACTGAACTCAGGCTAAGCACACAAATACCTGTACTAATGTGTTAATTACATTCATGGTAAATTGACAGGTGAATAAAGAACTTGGGAATGAGGATAGGATTGCAAGGGCTGTTGAGGGGGAAATGTGTTAAAAGTTTCTATATGCCAGTGCTAAAGTCACCAAGCCAAGATGGGAGCAGGAGTGCATGCTGCTCGAAGACAATTTAGAAACAGTCAGTATCTCAGAAACATGGTGAAATGGGACAAAAAAATCAGTGGAATACAGGTATCCCTAGGTATAAGTTCTATAGGCAGAACAGCAAGGGATGGGTTGGCGGAGGTGTTGCATTGTACTTCAAAGAGGGCATAGAATCAAATTAGTTAGAAAGCATTAAGGGAATAAACCTCCCCAACAGAAGCTATATGGATGGAAATTCTGGGCCCTGAGGGTTACTTAAAAGTGCAGGTGTACTATTGCCCACCTAGATCCAGGTAGGCAGCTGTGTGGTCTGAAGCAGTAGAACAAAGTTTGAGTTCAGTGGCACCTTTAAGACCAACAAGGTTTTATTCAAGGTATGACCTTTTGTGTATCTGAAAAAGTCTGAATAAATCTTTGCTGGTCTTCACTGGACTCAAACTTTGTTCTATTGCTCACCTTTTAAACCACTGAGGCTGATCTTAAGACAGAGAAGGAAATAAAGATGGTGACAAGAGTTCAACTACTCTCACATTGACTGAGCAAACGTGCTCGAGTAATGCTGTAGACATGAGATTACTAGACATCATAAATGACTGTGCACTGGAACAGTTTGTCACAGAGCCAGTGTGAGGGGTAGTGATCTTGGACTTTATTCTGAGCGGAGCTCAAGACTAGGGATGGGCACAAGCTGGAAAAATGTGGTTTGTGATCATTCATGGTTCATGGCTGAACCACAAACCAAACCGGCAGGTTCCTTTGCGAACTACCCCAGTTTGTGGCCTCGCAAACCCCACTAAAAGGGACCACAGTACTTTTAAATGGGATTTGCAGAAAGCCTGAAAAACAGCTGAGTGACAGGGAGCAGCCTGCTCCCCGCCACTCAGCTGTTTTTGCAGCTTTTGGAGGAAACAGAAAACAAGGATTTAAAGGGATGTGAAGTCCTTTTAAACCCCTGCTTTCTGCTCTATCCACAAACTGCTTTAAAAGTTTATGGAAGTTCGTGATAGTAAACCCATCACAAACTTTGGTTTGCAAACCAGAAACATGGGATTCGTGGTTAGGTTCGTACCTATCCCAACTCGAGATCTAGTGAGAGAGGTAGAGGTTGTTGCACCAACTGAGAACAGTGACCACAATGCTATTAAGCTCAGTATTCATATCAACGGATAGTTACCCCTGAAGTCCAAAACTGTAACATTTGATTTCAAAAGAGGGAACTTTACAAAAATGAAGGGAATAGTTAAAAGGAAGCTAAAAGGGAAACTCAAGGATGCCGGGAACCTATTTAAAACCAACCAATTGAAGCCCAGATAGAATCCATTCCTCCGGTTAGGAAAGACACTGCCAAGCCTAGAAGAATGCCAACAACATTAACAAAACAAGTGAAGAAACCTATAAAAAGCAAAGAATGGAAAGTCTGGGCTTTTAGATCACCAAAACACCTGGGCTTTTAGATCACCAAGGAATAAAAGGATTGCTAAAGAAAGATGGGGAGAGGGCAGCAAAATTCAGTGGGGTTTTTTTGCTTCTGTATTCACTGCGGAAAGTGTGGGGCATGGACCCATGCCACAACTACTGTCTCTTTGGGAAGAGAGTCTGAAGAACTGAGTCAAAATGAGGTGATGAGAGATTAAGTTCCAGGGGGAAGTTAAAAACCAATAAGTCTCCAAGTCCTGATGGCATACACCTGAGAGTTCTTAGGGAACTCAGATATGAGACTGTTGATCTAGTATGTAACCTATCAATAAATTCAGCCACTGTACCAGAAGACTGGAGAGTAACAAATGTTACACTGATTTTTAAAACTCGGTCCAGAGGAAAACCAGAAAATTATAGGACAGTTTGCCTAATGTCTGTCCCAGGCAAATTAATAGAAAGAAACTGTGACCAAAGATAAAATTATTAGGCACCTAGAGGATTAAAGTCTGCTGAAGGAAAATCAGCATAACTTCTGCAAAAGGAAGTCAAACCTCACAAACTTTTTGGAGTTATTTGAGAATGTGCATAAACATGTAGATAGCGGTGACCCTGTAGACATTATATATTTGAACTTCCTAAAGGCTTTTGACAAGGTACTTCAGCAAAGACTCATGAATAAGTCATGGGATAAAAGAACAGGTTCTCTTATGGATTAAAAATTGGTTAACCACCAGGAAGAAAAGAGTAGGAATAAACAGTTTTCACAATGTAGGGAAGTTGTGGGGTCCCACAAAGATCAGTATTAGGGCCAGTACCATTTAATTTTAAAGAGGACAATCTGCGAACATCTGAAGCCTATTTGTCCCCAACAGGTTCTACCAGAACCTCATTTCCCGCTTTGATTCACTGATGATTTTACTGGATCAGGGGAACACCATCAACGTTGTTTACCTGGATTTCAGTAAAGCTTTTGACAGGGTTCCCTGTAATGTTCTAATGGGTAAACTGGAGGACTGTGGACTGGACTCTAGGATAGTTAGGTGGATAGGGTACTGGTCGGAGAACCTTACCCAAAGAGAAGAAAAAGAGAAGAGATTGGATTTATACCCCGCCCTTCACTACCCAAAGGAGTCTCAGAGTGGCTTACAAACTCCTTTCCCTTCCCCCCCCCCCCCACAACAGACACCCTGTGAGGTAGGTGGGGCCGAGAGAGCTCTGACAGTAACTGCTCTTTTTCAAGAACAGCTGTGCCAGAACTATGGCTTGCCAAAGGTCATCCAGCAGGTACAAGTGGAGGAGTGGGGAATCAAACCTGGTTCTCCCAGATTAGAGTCTGCGCACTTAACCACTAGAGCAAACTGGCTCAGTGGCATTGCATATGATTGGAGGGAGGTATCCAGTGGGGTGCCTGGGGGCTTGGTTTGGGGTCTGATACTTTTCCAATAGTTTTATAAATGATCTGGATGTGGGGGTGGAGGGACCACTTATTAAATTTGTAGATGACACCAAATTGGGAGAAGTAGTGAAAACAACAGAAGATAGAGATGGAATTCAACAAGATCTGAACACACTGAAAATTCAACAAGGATAAGTGCAGAGATCTACATCTGGGTAACAAAAATGAGAAGCCCACATACTGGATGGGGAACATACTTCTGTGTAGCAGTGTGTGTGAACAAGGTCTTGAGGTATGGGTGGACTATATGAGCAGTCAGTGTGATGCAGTAGCAAAAAGGCTAATGTGGTCTAGGGGTGTATCAATAGAGGCATAGCATCCAGATCACAAGATGTCATAGTCCCACTATACACCGCATTCGTCAGGCTGCTCCTGGAGTACTGGGCGCAGTTCTGGAGGCTTCACTTCAAAAAGGATGTGGACAGAATGGAGCAGGTGCAGAAGAAAGCAATGAAGATCATCAGGGGCCTGGACCAAGCCCTATGAAGAAAAGCTATGGGGCTTTGGAATGTCCCATCTCGAGAAGAGGAGGCTGAGGGGGGACATGAATGCTCTCTAAGTATTTGAAAGGCTGTCACATAGAGGAGGGCAGGGAGCTGTTGCTGTTGGCAGCAGGACTCACAATAATGGGTTTAAAATATGGGCTGAAAGGTATTAAGAAACTTTTTTTTAACAGTAAGAGCAGTGCAGCAGCAGAATCAGCTGCCTTGTGAGGTGGTAAGCTTGCCCTCACTGGCAATCTTCAAGTGGAGGTTGGCTGAACTTTTGTCAGGGATGCTTTATGCTGACCCTGCATTGAGCAGGGGGCTGGATTAGATGGCCTGTATGGCCTCTATGATTCTAATTTGATCTGGAACTAGGGGTGAGCAGTGTAGTGGCCATGTTTACAGATGACACAACATTATTCAGGAGATGAAAACCAAGTCTGACTGTGAAGAGCTACAGGAGGATCTCCACAAATTGGGTGAGTGGGCAACAATGTGGCAAACAAAGGTCAATTTTAGTAAGTGTAAGGTGATACACACGGAAACAAAAAATCTCAACTTCAAGTATTCACTAAGGAGTCTGAACCTGCTAATATTGACAGGAAAAAAGATCTTGGGATTGCTCAGTAAAAGTGTCAGGTGTCAGCCCAATGTGCCACAGCAGTGAAAAAGGCAAACTCTGTGTTGGGGACTACTAGGAAAGGGCCTGAAAATAAAAGCCAATACTATAGTGTCCTCTGTAGATCTACGAGGCGGCCTCAACTGGAAAACTATGTGGACTTCTGGTCACTATATCCCAAAAAGAACACTGCAGAGTTGGAGAAAGCAAAGAAGAGAGCAACCAAGATGACTAGGGGGTTGCAGCACCTTTCCCTTCAAAAAAGTCTAAGAGTCTGGGACTTTCCAGTTTATAAAAGAGATGACTAAGTGGGGACATGACAGACGTTTATAAAATTATGCATGGGGTGGAGAGGTAACATCAGGGAAGGCCTTGGCCTATGACCTGTTGTTGAACCTCCAGAGGAACTGGCTGGCCATTGTGTGAGACTGGATGCTGGACTAAAAAGACCACTGGCCTGATCCAGGAGGGCTCTTCTTGTGTTCTTAATGTGGTGACTGGTATGATTCCTCAATGTAAGGTACTACTTTGCCATGCACATGGATGTCAGTCACACAGCCCATGGGCTGAACCTAGCCTGTCCAAGGCTCTTATCAGGCCTGTGAGCAACTAGTACAAGGGAGGGTGCATGCTACAGTTGCCTTGTTTCAGATAATGGTGGGTAATCTCCAGCTAATAGATTCTTTACTTAGTAATAAAAAGACGCTCTATAATTTTGTCTCTATGGTGACTACGTTGCCACCATAAAAACGAGTGCATGTGGTCTGCCTCTGCTGTTGGTGCACTGGAGGAGGAAGAAGTGGTAGGGTGGTAGGCTGGGTGGTTGGTTCCTCCTCACCGAACTCAACCCTGCAGATTCTGCCCAACGCCTGATCTTGTGGGCTCACCTCCCTCCCAGTTCCTTCTCACCAACAAGCCAGCAACTCCAACTTGTCCAGGCACACTTCCTCTTTTAAGCACACACCCTCTTTGGTGCACACCCGGTGCCCACAGCCACCAAAAAGCACCTCTTCCATGGGTGACTCTCCTCCCTCCCTTTTTTCTCTGTTAAGCCTGGGTGAGAGCCAGGCACTGTCCTTGTCTGGCTAGGGGCTGGGTGCAGTTCCACTTCAGTGCTCCCGGAGCCTGCAGCCACCAACAAGCACCTCTTCCATGAGTGCCTCTCTCCACCTACCTTTCTTTCTCTGCTAAGCCTGGGCAAGAGCCAAGCACTGCCCTCGGCTGGCTGAGGGAAGTTGCTCTTCTGCATTAGCTGGCTGCCTTGCGCTCACCTCTGCTGACAAAAACTTCTTTGCAAGTGCCTCTTCCCCTCTCACTTTCTTCTTCCAGGCATGGGGAAGATGAGTTCCAGGCACAGCTCTTGACTTGCCAGGGCCAAGCTGATCTTTGGTGCTAACTGACTTAACCAGCCAAGTGGTCTTTAAATTTCTCCTGTGGCACTCCGCTCCTACCCCCTTCACACACCCTTCTTTCAGCCCTGGTCTGGATGAGCCTGCCTCATTGCCCAGGAGAGGCGACAATGCTCCTGAGGGAGTGCAGACTGTCTTTCTGTGGCACCTGCATTCTCCCATACAATTGTCTTAAAAAGCAAAAATGCCTGCAGCCCCCAGCATGCATCTAATACCTAGTACAACACATACTACACTAGGGCTTTAGATCACATCCCAGCCAGCATCTTTCTTTCTTTTTTTTGTAACATCTAAACTTAAGAAAGGGGCTGCAGTGACTCAAGTGGTTAAGTCGCTGAACTGCAGACTGGAAGGTCGGTAGTTCAGCAGTTTTAGACCCAAGTGCTGCATGACGGAGTGAGCTCCCAGCTCCCGCCCCAGCTCCTGCCAACCTAGCAGTGAGAAAGCAAGAAATTGCAAGTAGATAAATAGGTACAACTTCAGTGGGAAGGTAACAGCATTCCGTGTGCCTCAGCGTCTAGACATGCCAGCCACACGACCACGGAAACGTCTTTGGACAGTGCTGGCTCTTCAGCTTTGAAATGGAGATGAACACTGCATCCCTAGAGTTGTATTCGACTAGCTTTTGAGCAAGGGAAACCTTTACCTTTATTATCCTTAAGAATTCTGGAGAACTCAAAAGCTTTCCCTCTGTTATGTGACACTTGGTTGGTCCTAATAATAGACATTCTGTATTCTATGGCTGTTCTGTGCCTTCATGTGGCTGTAATCCAACTTCACCAGAAAATGGGGGGTGGAATAAATTCTTTGCCTTTTTTCTAGGGGAAAATGTTTTAAATGGGGGATATGACTTTAGTGCTGTTGGCTGCCTTGTCCCCTCTTCTTTATCTGATGGGCAGAATCCAGGGAGTGTAGAGTGGCTTTCCCTTGAAACTGCCAGCAGTGTACTCCTCTGAGCAAATGTTTACAAGGCTCCAGATTTTGATGCAGTAATTCAGAGCAAGAGAGTTATCAAAGAATGTTAAATAAGAGTTTCAATGTTTTAAGCATGTTTGTATTTTGAGTTAAAAATTATATTGTTAATTGGGTTTGCCTGTGTCCTTTATAAAGTTTATATCTCCAGTATCTGGCATTACATTTCACAGTACACATGGCCCAGCCCAACAAAGTGACATGATCCAGCCCACATAACAAATGAGTTTGACACCTTTGTGTCATAGACTGTGTCTTTGTGGATCTGGCTCAGCTGAAAGACTGGCTCGTATCTTCTTTGATTAGACACTGGTGGCCCTTTTGATTCAGCAAGTGATTGCTTTTTCCACTTCTCCAGGTTTTTGCTAACTGATACTGATTTTGGCATAACACTGTCCGTAGCAAATTTTTTGGGCTCCAGTGGCTTCAAAATGAGGGTTAGATGACAGTATGGCATTAGTATGATTTCTGATGTCCAAGATTACTGGGCCACTATATTATTTGAAATAAAGTATTTTGTTACATAAACTGCCACCTAAAATCCATTCCCTCCCTGTATTCGCAGACACTGTTCTTAATGGTTTCAGAGAAGGGTTTATTCCACAATTCCCCCCCAATGCACATTTAATTTTTCTGCAAACCTGGAAGTACCCTCAGGTTTACACAAACTTGCATTGTAGAGTGGATGGCCCCATTGTGTGGGCTCTTCTTGATCTGCACAGGGGCCAGCCCTCAGCTAATTATGAATATATAGACCAACCATAAAAGAGTATAGTAATACTTTCCATGTCAGAGTAATATGGTTATGTCCATTATCTATCAGTGGCTATGGTCACTGGGACTTCAAATAAATGATCTTCCTCAGACAGAGAAGCCAGATAGTCCTCCAACCTCCTGTGCTACCATCGTGCAGGACATAAAGTTCTTCAATTTAGCAGGTATAAAATATAGACAGCAAAAGGCATGTAAGCTGCACAACAAGAGGTTTTGGATTATACACCTGAATAACACAAAGGTTTTATTTAATTGCAGGTAAGTTATAATTGTTTTCAGCAACTGAAGCATGCTGATTCAGAAAAACAAATGAATTAGGAAGCAATAAACTACGTTTAAATCAATCAATATATCCAATTCTCCACTTAAATCCACGGATCAGGGGCATGTAGAAAGGAGGAGGATTCCTCCCCCCCCCCCCAGTTTTGCAGAAAAATGTGGATATGTGGAAATTAAAAAGGGTGGAATATAAATTCCTCCTAGAAGCAGAGGAATGTCGTTTGTGCTTATGCAATGCTTCTCCACTGGACTGGTGGCATCCACCCTCACCACCACATGCTGAAGATGCTGGAGGAAGAAGAGCTGTTGGTGGCTGTAGACAAGCAGAAAGGGCATCAGCTGCCCCTCCATCATTGTTGTTCCTTCAGAGTGACAGAGAGTAGTACAGATGGTTTGCCTGAGTGGCAGCGGGGAAGAGGTACTGACAAGAGGGCAAGCAGAGGCAGCAGTAGTACAAACAGGCAGCCCAGAAGCATGGGAGCCTGCACCACCCCTACCACATCAGTCATTCAGGCACAGGAAGCAGTACTATAGGTGGGCAGCTGGCTAGCTGTGAGCAAGCAGTGCAATAAGTGAGACAGGTGGGCTCACCAGCATGAGGGTGAAGTGGTGGGGAGGACAACAGAGACCAGAAGGAGGCAGCAGGGGTGAGGGGAAAACAACAGAAATGGAGGAGGGAGAGCAAACCAAGAAGGAAAGTAGCCACAGGGGGACAGGACAAATGAGAGAAGGCAAGGAAGGGCAAAATGGAGGGATCAACTTGCACGCACAAGTGTTGCACCTCCCGACTTGTAATTTAAAATTATTTTTTTCATGACAATTTAGCAAAGTGGTTTTTAAATGTCTTGATTTAGAACCAGGCCAGCAGGTTATTTTGCATCATCTGCATTTCTTCAATACTCATATTTAAAAATTAGCTTCCGCAGTATTGAGCACATACAAATAAACAATAACTACAATCATTTTTTCTCTTGCAGAAGTAGTAGACTAGCAATGTATTCTGAAAAACTTTTGTTCTCAGCCAGTTTAAAAATCTGAGAAATACAATTCAGCCACAGTTTAAGGTAGTGGGGGCACCATCACTCCCCCCTACACCACAACACCACTAACAGGTCTCAAATCAACAACTTACCTCTGTAACAGGCAATTCAAGCTGAACCACATCATCTTGCTTAGAAACAGGTGTTTGCAGAGCAGTGTCTAACAGCAAGATGCCATTCAGATCTTTCCTGCATCCAACTGCATAATCATCCACAAAGATGACTTTATCCACAGCAGAAATATACTGACATTTCACCCGTCCACCAGGCTTAGCTGTAAAGAGTAAAAAACAGATTTCCATTTAAGTTGTTCTATTACTTTTGATAGTAAAAGAAACTACCCTTTCATTTTCAGGAACAAAAGCAGTTTACCTAACTCCAATTACATCACTTATCATCAAGTTTATGATGACACTTCTACCAGTGTGGTGGAGATACATTCTACTTCCCCCGCTTCCCAAATCCAAGCAAGTGTGTATAGAACCTTGCCTCCAGTCTCCTCCTTCCAGCAGTTGCTCCCATGATACCTGACAAGCAAGCATGTAAATTTGGGGCAGCTTCAGAAACACACAGGAAAGTAAAGCCAGGGAATAAAACCAAATGTTCCATCATGCATGTTTTTACACGAGCCTAACAGGGTTCTTCAGATTGCAGCCACTGTTTTTTTACAGAGAAATGCTTAGTGTGTGCATTAATGTCTTAATTAAGTGTTTTATATACTGTAACAGAGGATCCTTTTTATCCGGTGGTGGTCAACTTTTCTGGCAAGTGCACCGCAAATGGAATCCACAACATGACAGTAGCTCTCTGTGCACTACAATACACATGAAATTTCCAGTGTTTCGATGAGATGTTTTGCCTCTAGTCCTCAAACCTTTTGGACCTTTGCCATGGAGCAAGAGTGCCACAATTTGGCCACCCATGTATTAGAAGATCTGAGTAGTTTCAAATCTTTATATGAATTATTTTGATACTTTGTTTCATTCAATCCTTGAATACCTTTCAGACACCACACACAAAATCTCTGCACTGAAAATCAACTATCTTTGTCAAGCAATACACGCTTTCTAAATCAGGGGTCCCCAACCTTTTTGAGCCTTCAAAATTCTGTCACAGGGTGGTGGGTGCAACCACAAAATATCTACCAGCTACAGAATGTCAGGGAGTAGGGCTATGAATAACTCTAATAGTAACTCTTCAACATTTTGGCAGAAGGTCTACAACAGAATGCCTTTTAAAACCAACATACTGTTTTAAAATATTTTCTTGCATATACACACAGCTTACCTTCAGTTACTAAGTGAAGAGCTTTGTGCTGTGGTGGCAGTTGTTCCCAAAGCAACATTTTAAAAAATCTGCTCCCCAATTGGAAATTGGCCTGATCAATTTTCTAAAACCATTTGGCGGGCACTAGGAAAGGTGTTCTGAGGGACCACATTGGCAACCCTTGCTCTAAATGCTATCTAGTCAAGGTAATAAAAGTAAAACACGGATTCTGCCTAGGAAGCCAATAGAGATGCTGGGGAAAATCAAACTCCTTTTTAACACCCCCGTGCTAATGTGTACATTCTTATTTGCAATTCTATCATTATTTGTGCTTTGTAAACATTCCACCTTTCTCACTGAGATTCAAATCAGATTACACAATATAAATCCATGGAATAAATAGGAGAATAATCTAATAAACAATGTTATAAGAGTAGGAATTGTAAATATTTGAAATACAGCTGTCATTTGAACAAGGCATAAGTATTAAAGGTGACATGTTAAACAATTGAGAGCAATTGAGTAAAAACACGGTGCATTTTTCTGGCCCTATGTGTTGTAATGTAGCCCTATTTCCTTTACAAAAATGCCCTCCTGAACAATCTGTTCTACATAATTTGCAAAATGCCAGGAGTGTGGAAGGCTTCATGACCTCCACAGGCAGGCCATTCCACAGGGTGGGGACCACTACAAGAGAAGGCACATGTACGGGCAGTTGTTGATCTTACTCATCTGAACTACCGCAGTCAGGCAGTGGCTCAAGACCTCTACAGCACTGCCAGGTATTTGGATAGAGAGATACAGAGCTGGATGCAATCAGCATATTGATGACATCCAACTCCAAATCTACAAATGATTTCTCCAGACAGTGCCATATTCATCCTTGTCTTGAGTAGATAATGGTCAGACCACGATTCAGACCAAATCTCCAACTCCAAAACAAGATCTCCTCTCAAAGGCTCAGTGCAAAAGATTAAGTCCAAGGTATGACCCCTTTCATGTGTTGGGTCCAGCACAATTTGAGACAGGTGCAGAGAAGCCAAAGAAGCTTTAAAATCCTAGGCCGGCCCTGATGAGTAGCACTCAGCATGAATGTTGAAGTCACCCAGAAGTCTTGGTGTCTCCAGCACCACACCTGAAAGCACTTTTGCCTGCTGACAGGTGGTGCCCTAGGCAGTCAGTAAGCAAGCAGAATGCCTAATCTATCCTGAGTCCCTGACGTAAGGAATATGAAATCAATGCCAGCTATAGTTTATACCAGAACTCTGCAAAAATTGAAGGACTCACAGAGGGTAATAGCCAACTCTCCTCCCTGGCCACCAGAGCGGGCTGATGAAGGACCACATAGCCAAGCAGAGTTAATTAAGACAGATGGACCATATTACCTTCTTCCAACCACATCTGTTACACAAGCCAGGTCAATTTTCCTCTGTTGTAGTAACCGAGACAAGCATTCAGTTTTGTGCTTCACCAATCCGGTATTGCACAATATTAATGAAGACATGGAGGGAATAGGGGCTGTTGAGTCATCATATTTCTGGCTGCTACAGAGGTTAGATAAGCAGTGAGCTTTCTTGCCCAATACTGGTCTTCTTTGAACATAACCACTCTCATATCTATCAGCTTCCAACTGCACTGGAATAGTATGTTCAATAGGTATCCTGTGGTAGGTACAAATTCCCCCCAGAACCATCAAGAAACTTCCCACACTTGTCGTGCTATCAGCCACAAAAAAGCCATAAAACAATTCAGAGATATAGTCTTGATGTGACCGTGCTGGTGCTGTTAATGAATATTGTTCTTGAGATATATGGGTCAGTCCCAAGACTAAAGGTAGTAGACTGGTGTCTCTCTCCCTTTCCCATACTGGAACAGACAGGCTCCAGGCTGCACAGCTCAGGCTAAGAGCCATAGGGCAATTTGGTTCATGGCAAAACTCGTGCCTTTAGCAAGATGCTGGTCTGCTCAAGCTGGATCCCAGCCAGTTGGGCCTTACCTAACAAACATGGATTCCACAGTAAGAAGGGGAGGGTATGGCTGGCCTGTATCTTTCTATCACTGGCAGGGGCTCTACCACATTCTTCCCACTGAGCAATCAGACCAACATCCTAACCAACACAGTATTGTCAGTTTATCAGTGTGCTCTTCAGTCTGAGGAAGTTATTCTTATCACCTAGATTTTTGCCCTAACTATACTTAGGAAGATTCAACCAATTACAAATTACTTAAAGAAGCCTACTGGTATATGATTTTAGGGGGGGAAACCCCCAATCCACTGCACTCAAAATTACAAATATGCTTGTTATCCTTATATCTAATGGATTGGATTCCTCCATGCAGCATGACTCACCCTCAACTCCCCTTTCTTGTTGCAGCCCAAAATGCCACCCCCCAAATGCTGCTCAAAAAGGAACCCCCAGGAACAACGTAAAAATAAAAAGTCAGATGTCCACAGTAAAAAAGAGGAAATGGTGAAAACTGCCCTCCCTTTCATCAGCAGAAATCTGTGGGACTCAGCAGAAATCCTCTGTGGGATCCAACCCAATATTCATTCACCTCATAAAAAACACAATTTGATGATGACTTGAATCCAATTCCCTGCTTCTGGGAGCACAACCCATATCAAACACAACTACATTAATGCTAGCACAACTCAACTCTGGTCAATGCTGTTTGCTTGGTCATTTATATAGTGATATACATCGGTATTCTGCCTGTTACACTCAAAGCAACCAACAAGTAAAAATATTACAATAAATACAGTAAAACATTAATACTCAAAAAGTTAATAAAATCAAGCATTAAAATCCTCAGCATTCCAAATATTACCCTAACCCAATAATCAAATCTCTTCTAAAAGAGACTGCCAGCTTTAATAGGCAGATCAGTCAACTAAAGCTTCTGAGTGCAATCCTAAAAAAAATTACTCCAGTCTAACCCCTTGACTGCTAGGCACTTAATCACAGACAGCCAATTTTCAGCCCTGCTGATTAAAACTAAGGCCAAACTTATTTATTTAGATTTTTATCCCACCCTCCCCACCCTTCGGTGGTTCAGGGCGGCTAACAACATCATCCCTATAAAATATTATAATATAATATAAAATACAATATAACTTTAAAATACAACACATGATGGCGAATTCCAGTGGATTCCAGCATTCTTGTCCAAGTGGCATCTCCAAGCTTCTTCTGGCATTCCAGTTAGTGCTGTTGGTTCTTTGGCAGCTTTTCATGGTCGGGTCAGGGTTATAGATCGGGGCGGCCCCTACTTGAAAGCCTGGTGGAAGAGCTCTGTCTTGCAAACCCTGCAGAACTGTAAAAGGTCCCTAAGGGCCCTGATGTTATCCAGGAGCTCATTCCACCAGGACAGGGCCGCCACCAAAAAAGCCCTGGTCCTTGTTACCGCCAATTGGGCCTCTTTAGGCCCTGGAAGGACCAGGCGGTTCTGGGAACCCGATCGTAGTGCTCGCTGGGGTATATACGGGGAGAGGCAGTCCATTAGGTAGCTAGGTCCCTAGCCATATAGGGCTTTATAGGTAAGTACCAGCACCTTGAACCGTTTCCAGTATGCTATAGGCAGCCAGTGCAGTGCTTTTAGGGCGGACTGGATGTGTTTCCACATGGGAAGACAGCCTTGCTGCTGCATTTTGCACCAGCTGCAGCTTCCGGATTTGGACCAAGGGCAGCCTCATGTAGAGAGCACAAACTTAGTTTGTGGTGGTTTAAAACTATTTTTGTTCTGATCTTGCTGCAACCAGAAGTAAATCAAACATTATGAATGCCCTTTCCTTTCAACAATGACTAAGAAGTACAAAAATTTTGACTAGTCTTAGACACTGAATGGCAGTGTGATGTAGCGAGGTCACCAGCCTTTCTAACTTCACGACAAGTCAGATATACAGCTGCCCCAGCAGAATACCTATTTCAGCTGGAGATCCCAAGCCATCGGAGGGTATTTACTCTCACTAGATGGCAAGCCCTCCCAACGTTATGTCCCCATGGCAGTGGTGAGATAGAAACAACAGAACATTTCCTCCTTTACTGCCCGTTTATCAAATGAATCCCTCAACAGAAACCCTGGGTGTTCAAATCCAGGATATGTTAAATGTTGCTTCTGGGAGAAAACCTGCAGGTGACTGCACTTTGTGCGAAATTCTGTGCAGCAGCCTGCAAAACTCAACTGAACATTCAAGAAAGTAAGGAAACATAAAGTATGACATAAGCCAATATATATAATTTTATAAATTTTAAGTCTTAAAGGTTAAAATCCTTCTCTCATAATGTATCCCTATGTATTATTGGAATGTTATTTACAATTTCTTATACAAGGTTTATTATAGTTTTATCTGAAACTTTTAATGATTTTGGGAGATGACTATGGTATATTTTATTCTGTGTTTCATGCTGGTGTAATATCATAATAAATGACTCTGAACTTCTGACTAGCCAGCCAAAATTATGACCACTGTGACCTGCTTTAGAGGGATGGAGCTCCCCCCCACAAGAACTTCAGAGGTACCAATGTCCAACAGCTCAACTGAGCAAAGTCTGCAGCCTTCCTCCATGTCAATGCCTCCAAAGAAAAAAGGACAAGGGATCAGAAGCAACTGCATTGAGATAAGCAAAATGTGCTTACCATATCGAAAATTCCCTGCCCTCCTTCTGAGCTCGCAATAAGGAATGGACCCTCTCTACTACTACCTCTTTCTTCCTGTACCTATCCACCCCCCTACGTAGCTTCTGGAACAACAGCTACTTCTCCCATCCCAGCATCAGCTAGTGCTGAAATAGAGGCTGCTATTTCTTTCTCCTCACCCAGCACAGTGAGCACCCAGTACATAAACTGCTACTGCCCACCACAGTTCACACCAGTCTGACGGGGACATGCCAGCAGCAGCTCACAGAGTGAGCAATATATGTACAGGGATGTATGTCAGCGATCCCCATAAAGACAACAACAACCACTTATTAAATGATAAATTATCACACTGTCAGTATTTTATAGTCACCTTGCTGAAACTTTGACAATATGCAAATATACTTAATCTACTTCTCAAGTGACTTGAAAACTAAATTATCAACTACAGTTACTAGTTGACAAATGAAGGTACGAAAAGTATCATAAAAAGCATCTTTCAAAAGAAATTTTTTCAAAGACTTTCTAAAACCATGCAAGGTCTGCAGGATTTAGAAGGCAAGGAGATCACAACTGATAAAGCTCATCATTCTCACCCCAAAGATCTTACCTTTTCCACTAAGAGGATTTGGAGCAGGTGCTCTCCAGCAAGTCTTAATGGATGATGACAAGCATGTATGTTCATGGGTGGGGGGGTGTGCTTGTAGAGATAATGAGCCACCTATGCAGGACTTAGGCTGTATTAGGCCTTGCTGGTTAAAACCAGCACTTTAAATTGTGCCTTGAAGATAACTGGAAGTCCTTATGGCTGGCACCATGAAAATGAAACCAGTGGCATTCTCCAGATGATGCTCCCAGAAAGTACCTATTTTGAATGTACTGCAGTAACCCTTGAGATTATGAAGGCAGGAAAACTGGAAGTCTAATACCTATAATCCAGGAAGGATACAGTCAGCATTCCAAAGGTGCCACCATGAGATACAATCCTGGCTCACCAGCAAACCAAATTTCCCAAGATGATAATTCCACCCATGACAGGCAAACCCACGCATTCAAGAGAGACTCCAAACACCAAGTGTAATTCCCCCATTATCCAGACGAAAATTTGGCTTACATTTTCTGTTCTGTACCTCTTTAGCATCAAGATCAATAGTATGCAATCTAGTGTCAAAGGAACATGAACTTTAGGGTTATCAGCATATCCCAAATCTATGAAGATCCCAGCCAAAATGTATTCACAGATGTCATAAGTAGTAATAAAAGAGATGTAGGAACCTCACATAAGAGTTCCATGATGGAAAGCGTTACTTTTTATTGTTCACAGGTCCATGACTTCTCAACACTTCAGTCAAAGTGGTGGCAGGAGCTGCACTATGACTAAATGGCAGCTCCATATTCCCATATGACAAAAGTCAACAGAAATGCTTTTCAAAGAGATTGCTTTATGTTCAACAGGGTTATTTCTTTTGTAATCTAATTCTAGTAATTGTTTTATACCATGCAGTGCTAATGTCAGCATACATTTATACTTTCCTATCGTTTCTTTGCATCATGCTGAGTGACTAGAAGCAACAATAAAATATTTAATATTGGGTATAGACATGGGTAGAAACATAAAGAGATGTGTCCACACAGACAAAAGCCAAATTAATGTAGTAAAGCATGCTATGTCCCCAGCTTGATACTCTTTCCAGAAAAAAAGGGTATGGACCAAGAGTTTAGATGTATATGCAGGTGGTTACGCTTGCAGGAAAAGTGTTCATCCCCTGCTAGCATAAGGCGTTATAAGACTGATACAAAACCATATGAGATGGAAGACAAGAATGATAAAATCCAGCTCAAACATTTATAAAGAACACAGTGGGCAGGATCCAAGGCCTGTTTCCAATACCACAAGGCACTTTCATCAGTGGAACAGAAATGTTACTGCCTTCTCCTTTACACTGCAACCCGCTGAGCTCCCCAAAACACTGCTCCTGGGAGTCAGGAAATCCTTAGGAACAGCATAAGGGGAAAACTGGGATTCTAAGAAAAGAGGGTTAATAAATATTAACCTTGGGCCCAATCTAAGGTTTTTTGAAGTAAGAAATCCCCAACCCCTGTTTGGTTCCTATTTTTGACACCAAACAGAAAAGCCAGTGTGGTGCAGAGGCAGGGCAGTTGGACTGAGAGATCAGGTTCCCATCCGTTCTCTGCCATGGAAGTTTGCTGGGTGACTTTGGGATAGTTACTCTTCCTCATCTTAACTTACCACACAGGGCCCGTTGTGAGAACATAATAGAGGAGGGGAGAACAATCATACAAGCTGTTTTGGCTCCCCAAAGAAAAGAAAAGTGGGGTATAAATATATCTAAATAAGTATGAACACTACTGTTTATCTTCATTACCCAGTGAAGTTCATGCCAACATTTCTTAATGCTACTTCAAGCAACTCTACTAAAAAAGTACAGGAAATTCACCTTAAAATTTCTGCTCTTTTACTTCTAAAGATCAGTGGTACTGTTTACAAGTTCAAGTCTCACCTATACAGAAGAAAATAGTAGAAATGGAAAGCCAAACTTCAAAACTAACTTCAGCTTCTGTTTAAAGTATTCATATTCCTGCTGGAGCAACCTGAGATACTCAAAGGTTGTTTTTCAGCTCAAGTTCTCTCCTCTCAACAACTTCAAGGATTGTAAAAATGCCAAATTACATATTTGCTTAACTCCCTCCAAGGCCAGCAATATAATTAATGAATTCTGAAAGGAAAGAAATCATTGCTGATATACAAGAAAGCCCAACTGAGGCCATCCTATTAATTATGCTATTTATTTGTAAACATTTATACTCTGCCTATCATTGAAGGCTTCAAGATGGACACTGATACTGTTTGCTTTGCAGCTACCAGCTCAACTTACAGAAAAAGCAAAACTATCTCTTAATGAAAACATGACAATGAATATGAAGCTGGAGATCTAACAGTGCAATCCTAAACAGAGTTATACCCTTTTAAATCGCCTCAAGTCAATAGGCTTAGATGGGTTCAACTATTTAGGATTACATTGTAATTAAAATTACAGTGTATTTACAAATGTAACTGCTCACACTGCTGAAGATCCACTGAAGTCACTTGTTCAAGTGTACCATCATAAACTGCAACCATGCAAAATGACTTAAAAATGGGTGAATGATGTAATGTATTATAACATACACATAAGAACATATAAATTTTTACAGTATCTGTATTTAAAGTCTGAAAAACCCTAGACATTTACACTATTTTTTAAAAAATGTATTACCATGTACAAAGAATTTTGGTAACATTCAAGTATATTTTCTACTGGCCCACACCCAATTACATTGGCAGTAGTTTTATGTTCTTTACACGAGCCGAGAACTATATTTTTAACCAGCCAGCCATTGCGATCTACTTAGATTTTTAGATTCCACCCTACCCTAAAGATATAAGATAAGTGAAACATACTTTTACCCAAAGTACAGCAAAGTTGGCTTAAAGGAAAATGGATCTTTACGTTGTTGTTTACACTTCATAACTAAATCAACCTTCAGGGCCACTTTTCTTGTTATTTGTTCTATTTTTCCTCAAAGTTTATTTTTACTGATTACCAATCAATTCCTGATTAGACATTCAGAAACATGGCAATTTCCACAGTCTGAATGTGTTCACCACTATGAATTTATGAAGGAAAATATCAAAAACACTCTCATCTCAAATAATGAGAACCAAGCAAACAATACCTCACACCATCCGACCAATATCTCTGTTCTGCTAGAACTGAGATAACTACAGCCTACATGAAAAAACAAGAAAAACGTGTTACACAAAATATAGACACTTTTCATGCTATCACTGGAGGCATATCTGTTTCCTTTTTTGAGGTATTATGTTAAAAAAACAGTCAAATAACATAAATGTAAGATAATAAGAACCCTAAAAAGATCAAGAGCAGTAATGTATATCGTGGAACAACTATTCCACGTCTATCACTGGAACAGATTTTTGTTACCACACGGATTAATATATTTTAAGTGGCACCTTTAAAAAATTATTATGCAGGCTTTGCTGTATCAGCATAAACTGAGATCTATTAGAGGCACAATTAAAGGCTGTCTTTCATACATACTGTGAACATCAACACAACAAATGCTGCTAAGTAAACATTAATGACAGACAAGTGTAAAAAAAAGCATCTGTAAGACTATTCAAAAGTCACTAGCAGACACTTTGCAGATCTACTCAGATACAAGATCTCCTGAGTTCAATATGACGTCTCCCAAGTGTGTACAGTATGACCATCTCACTTTCTATATAGAAGAGCTTTCTGTGTAGGGAACAGTTTTCAATTTGTATAATTACTGTCCACACAATGGAAACGTGTAACCAATCGTAGCTTCTGCCTACATACAAAAGCAAGACAGGACACACAGACATGTAAGCACCACATTATATCGATCACACACTATTTCCCAAGCAGAAGTGGCTAAAACTGCTTTAGTGATACTTCCCTCGGTGTGGGTACAAAACTAAATCCTTTCACCAGTGCTGCTGACCCCATGAACAAAAAAAAAAGGGGGGGGGGTTGAAAACAGGTGGGAGAACAGATTTTTCACTGAGCAGTTTATGAAAGAAAGGCAATACATAAGAAAAGCAGTAAGTAATCCTTAGAGGAAGGCCCGGATGACGTCAAGCAACTTTGGACTCTCAACTCCACCTTCCTACCTAACCTCTCCCCCCACCCCCCCCCGCCCTTCCAGCCGTTTTAAGAGCACCGGCCGCCTCCACAGCCTGCTTCGGCTCGGCGTCCCACGGCGAGTTCCTCTCCTTCCGAGAGTGGCGAAGGGACGGGGTGGGGGAGGGACGACCAGAGTAGAGGAAACCGGCTCTCGCTTGCGCGCTCTGTCAGTCCCAGAGGCGGACTTCCAGGCCCCAGAACCCTCAACGGCTGCAGGAAGTGCGGAGAGCCTTGACAGAGCGCCCCCCCCCCTCACCGCGCTCCGAAGCCCCTCAACCCCCGCCCCCACACCACACAATCACCTCGTCCCTCCCCCGTCCCTGCCCCCGCCTACCCGGCCCAGTCGCTAGGCCTGCCTCGGCCGCTCCCCCTCACCGTTGAGCGCCGAAGCCTGCAGCGTGGCCCCCGAGGTGCCGTCGATGACTTTGATGGCGCCGCGGGCGGTCACGGCCAGGATGGCGTTGAGCGCCGGGTGGTAACAGAGGCTGCAGAGCCCGTCGGCGTCGCAACGCAGGCAGCCGTCCCGCAACAGCAACCACTCGCAGAGGCCCGGCCCGGGGCCCGACAACACCGGGCCCGGCGCCGAGGAGCAAGACGCTCCCCCGGCCTCCTCCGCCGCCATCACGCAGGACAAGAGGCCCGGCGGAGCCGCTCAGTGACAGTCCCAAAAGCCGCCGCCGCCACCAGCCAGCATCCGGGTCCGGAGAAAGGGGGAGGGAGGAAGGGAGAGGGGGAAAGAGAGAAAGGGAGAGAGCCTAGTGCCGGCGTAGGCAGGAAGTGACGTGATAGCGCCGGATGTGGAGTGTTGACCCCTGGGGAGGCTGCTTCACAGGGTTCGGTACTCGCTTGAAGGTGTTAAAACGTATGCGGGGGGGGGGGGGAGGGGATTGATGCTTTTTGTTAACTTCTCTTTTCCGCACCCAGGAAGGGAAAGGAACGGTCCTCGTTTACGTCACAAGCCCACGAGACTTCGCTCACTGCTCCCTCTTTACGCAGGCTTTCCCGACAAGCTCTTTGTTGTCCGCCCGTAGAAACGGAACGGCTGCCTGGCGAGTGGTTGCAAGCCGGGGCGGGATTTGCCAGAGCAACAACAAAAAAGGGAACGTGTAGTGGGAGGGGTTACGAAAGGCTGAGGAGGAGATGCCTGCCCTTTTCACCGCACTCTTTGATCTGGGCTTGGCCGAGCGACTGAACTGCTTTGCCTTTTGAATTGCCACTGAATCGTCCGGTTTCATTTCTGGCCTCCAGAAACGAAAATATGGCTTTCCGTGTCAATATCACCAAGTATCACGGCAATCTTCTAAAACTAAGAGACTGGGCACAATATTTCTCTCGTCCCTCAGGGCCAGCTGCTTACACGTGTACTATCGAAACATAAATACTGTGTACAGGTAATGCAATCAAATTTAACCTGAATTCACCCATGTAGCGTATTTTCAAGATCTTTCCCAGCCTCCAATTAGCAACGGTTGTTATAACCCAGATAACACTAGAGATAGCAAGTGAAAAGCTGCGATTTACCTTTTTATTATTTTTTTAAAATCTTATTGATACACAAATTTATGTCCCGTGTGTCCCCAAGGGCCGATGGAAGACACATAGGCTGAGTCCAATGAGTTGGATTTCTAATTTATTGCAATAACAGGAGATACAGAACGTAATGCCTAAGTGTCAGTTTTGCCAAGCTGCTCTTTGCCCAAGTCAGGAAGGGCAGAGAGTCTTATACCCAAAATGATATCACACACGTTTACAATCCATAGAAAGCATTATTGGTTAACAGGTACATTGGCATCATATGTGCTGACATTGCCTCATTTGTGTACCCCGATTTGGGGTCCAGTTACATTCAGCCACAGTGGCTCAGAGGTTAAGATGCTGAGCTGCAGACCAGAAGGTTGGTAGCTTGGCAGTTTGAGACTCTAGTCCCGTGTGATGGAGTGAGCTCCCGTTTCTGGCCCCAGCTCCTGCCAACCTAGCAGTTCAAAAGCAAGAAACTGCAAATAAATAAGTACTACTTCAGCATTTAGTCATGCTGGCCACATGTCCACGGAAAAGTCTTCAGACAGCGCTGGCTCTTCAGCTTGGAAATGGAGATGAGCAACGCCCCCTAGAGTCGAATTCAGCTGGCTTTCAAGCAGGGGAAACCTTTACCTTTACATTTTTACGTTCATTTACATTAATTCGTAAACGGTTTACATAACAAGAGATAAGGTTTCCTCTTGGAAGTATTCAAGGACCTTTCGAGCGCAGGCGAATGGGCCTCCTATTGATAAGAGGTGTGATTCATGACACTTGTGGAGAGGTTAACCAGACCTAGAGGAGCCATGAATGAAAACATAGGTTGCATACGAAAAGATGCCAGGCGCATCTCCACATTCAGTATATTGTAAAGGCATAAATCTCCTGCCCAAGAAAGTTCCTTTCGACTTCAGAGCAGGGACCCACTGCCTTTCTAAACTATGTCCTTCACTGATACTACACACAAACCTTGCTTGGGCTTGGGAAAGAAAAGGGAAAAAAACATCTTTCCAGCTGCATGGAATGTTGATAATAAAAGGAATGTGCATTAAAAAAATCCTCCTTGCCTAGAGATAGAAGCATAAGTTCCAGCATTATACAACATAGCAATATAGAATCAATTTTTAATATAAGTAGATAATTTTATGTGAAATCGGAGTGAAACTTCTTTTGCACCTTCCACATTATTGAAGGAAATGATACAATCTTGCTCAGAAAAACTGAACTGTTTGTTTACTACTGCACTACTGTGCTGGAGAAGACTCTTGAGAGTCCCTTGGACTGCAAGGAGATCAAATCAATCCTAAAAAACCCCAACCCTGACTGTTGCCTGGAAGGCCAGATACTGAAGCTGAAGCTCAAATACTTTGGCCACCAAATGAGAAATGAGCACTCACTGGAGAAGACCCTGATGCTGGGAAAGACTGAAGGTCAAAGAAGAAGGGGACGGCGAAGGATGAGATGGTTAGACAGTGTCATCGATGCAACAAACATGAAATTAAGCAAACTCTGGAGCATGACAGAAGATAAGAGGGCCTGGCGTGATGTGGTCCATGGGGTTGTGAAGAGTTGGACTCGACTGTGCGACTGAACAACAACACTACTGTAACACACTCCATGACGGGGCTGCCTTTGAAGAGGTTTCAGAAGCTTCAACTGGTACAAAAAGCAGCAGTGAGAGTCCTCTCTGGGTGGGGCTAGCCACTTGAGACACATATTTCCCATGTTGTGTCACTGTCCATCTTTTTGCTTCTGGGCGCAGTTCAAAGTGCTGGCTATGATTTGCGAAGTTCTTTCCTACCTAGGTCTACTCCCATATACCACTTACATTCAGCTTACAGCCAGCAGCTAGGTCACAGGTAGGGTTGCCATTCTCCAGGTGGAGCCTGGGGATCCGCTTTTTCAACTGATCTCCTGCTGACAGAGATCAGCTCCCCTGGAGAAAATGGCTGCTTTGAAGGGTGTACCATGCTGAGGCCCCTCCCCAAACCCCACCCTCTCATGGACCCACCACCAAAGTCTCCAGGTATTTTCCAACACAGACCTGGCAATCCTAGTCACAGGCTTTTTCGGTAGTAGAGCCAGTCATTTGGAATGGCCTCCCAGAGAAGGTGACTTCACATGCTATAATCAGGAAGGTGTGTTAAATTGGTTCCAGAGAGTGTTTGGTACAGGGACGTTGAACCGTTTCAGCTTTCGCTCCACTGTTAATTTTGTGCATTTCAATCCTGTTAATTGGACAGTTTTGTCACTGCAACTCTGTGTTACATTGTTAAGATGTCTTGTGTCTGTGGACCTAAGTTAGAATGTTTTTAATTAAAATATGTATACCCACCACTGAATCATTAGTATCTTGCAATCCTTAACTTTTACTAGGGTGTCAATCCCCCTGAACTCAGAGAGACTTACTTCTGAGTAAAACAGTTAAGAATCTTGATACAAATCTCCCTGTTGTGCTTTGGTTTTACAGCTATAAATTTAGCAAATGTCAGCTGAACATATAATGTACTTACAGTGTGTGCACTACCCAAATGCTTCCTTCAAATATTTTTTTATTCTTTTGTCAATAAAATGTCTTACCAACTGGTTTGAATAACTTCCCTTCAGTGTTGGATCTCTTTGCATTCCCTTGTTAGTAGTTCAAAATAAGGTAATGGCAGCTAATGATTAGGATATAATTGCCAGACAGGTTGGAATGAGATACCACAGCTTGGAAAAAGTAACATCTCCTACTGAGCATAGATGATAAATAGTAATAGGTAGGTTTTTGAAGACAAAAATAGATTTCAGAGTTTCTAGCTAAAACTGATGTGGCTCTGGGGTTCAGCCTTGTCAGAGCACCTTTGTCCCCAGCAAATGTCACAAAAACAATGCAGGACTATCTCAGGGAATTGGGAAGCACATAGACAAGTATTCATGGTATTCTAATAACAGATTTTAACCTAGTTCATCTCCCCACTCACTGCAGATGTTAGCTAATTTGGCAGAACTATAAATCACATTTTTCTTAATTAGATTTGAATTTTGTATAATTATCTTTCACCCTGTATTTCATTTGTGCCCTGACCCTGCTGTTTCCTTTCATTCTCCCAACATAAATTGACTTGCCTAGTGAAGGTCTACTCATCGCATCTGAAGAAATGGGCTCTAACCTACAAATGTTTATGCCAGAATAAAATCCTATGGGTTTTAAAGTTTCAGTTATTCTAATTGTGTATTTTAAAGCTATGTTATTGACCCCAATTATAATCTTTCACTGTAAAGCTTCTTGAACATCTGCAGTGTATACCAGAATGAAGAAGAGATTGGCTTTATACCCCGCCCTTCACTACCCAAAGGGAGTCTCAAGCAGTTTACAATCTCCTTTCCCTTCCCCTCCCCACAACAGACACCCTGTGAGCAATGCTTCCTGTAAGCTGTGGAATCTTGGGAGCAAAAATTCTACTTTGTGAGCTACTGGCACTAAAGTTGTGAGCGAGTGATTTGGCTACTGCATAAATTAGTTTGCTCTGGAGACATCCTTCCTGAGCTAGGACAAAAATGTATGAGCCGGAGGCTACAAAATTGTGAGCTAGCTCACATTAACTCACCTTAGAGGGAACACTGCCTATGAGATACGTGGGGCTGAGAGAGCTCTTTTGAGAATTGCCCTTGAGAAAACAGCTCTGAGAGAACTTGTGACTGATCCACAGTCACTCTAGCAGCTACATGTGGAGGCATGGGGAATCAAACCCAGCTCTCCCTGATTAGAGTCCACACTCTTAACCACTACACCAAACTGGCAAGCATTTATCTCCTATGGCAGTACAATTATATCAGGAGGATATATATAAGGAATATGAAACTGAGTTCAGAACATGTAATGTCCTCATTTCAAAAAATGAAGTTATGAGTCTTTCACGTGAAAGCACCTATGAGTGTGCAGTATTAGAGTCAACTCTCTAAACGGGAACATTTAATATGACCCTAAAGCATGTTTTACCAGTATCATTTTGGTAAGGAGAAGAGGTTCATATTAAGACAATTACTTCAATTTGATATGCAATAAAAATGCTACATGTTTTCAAATATGACAATACTTTGTACTTTGAATAAACCTGAAAATTTATTTACATTCTTAGAAACACAGAAATTAAACATACGAAATGTGGATACATCCCTTGGTTTAGTGAGTATAAATAAGCTTCATATGTATTCTGCAAACAAATTTAAGTTTGAAATTTTTATAAAATACGTTTTATGTTGTATTTATATACATGCTTAATCTGAGAACAGGAACTGAATATAATGTTATAAACAAGCTACTGTTTCCATTCAATAACAGTGGACATATAATTTTCTTTGCACAGAATATGCAGAGAGGTGGAATCTTTTGAAACATCAAGCAGTTCTGTTCATATATACGAAAACTTGTGATGCTAAATGCAAATATACGCTAATTCAAACAGTATTCTGGACAGGGGTTCAGAGAATGACTGCTATAAAGGAGCCAAATAACTGTAACAAATATATTTAACTAAACAGGTTTGATAATCCAAATAAATATATCCACCACCACCTGTTAGTGGAAATATTCATATTGTTGTTTTGTAGTCACACTATCTCTCTCTCTCTCAATTAATTTCTTGGGCTCTAATTCTAGCCTTAAATGGTTAACTAAAGTGCATTACTAACATTTAACCTGTGAACAACTAAAATATTTTGGTATACTTCCATTCATGTAGCTTCCTTTGCCACCCCCCACCCCACCTAATTGCATGCCAACTGATTTTTCATATTAAATAGAGGGGCACAGTCATGGACACTTACAGTTAGCCACTTAATTTTTACATGGTTCTGAAAACTGTCACCATGGGATTGTACTAATAAGATGTGTTATTTTAATTAGGGATGATCACCTTCAAAGCTTTAATAAGTGCATTTATCATATAACAGGGAAAATGTTTATACATGTGTTATTTCATGAATCAGATGGAAATATGTTGAGATTTTGCTACTGTCCCAAGCAATTTCACAGAAAGCACTTACATGAAGTCATCTCATACTGTTGTTTTGTTCATAGGGTTGATGTGGAGGAGCACATTCATGAAAGAAAATTTTAATGTAAGAACTGGATGTACAAAGGGGACAATCCTAAACACTAATTTAGAAATATTTTTCAGATGACATAAAGTAATTTTTAGAACTGAGATTTAACTTCATTTTGTAGCAGAAACCTTTTGATATCACAATCAAGGGGTACAGTTTGCTACAGAAAAAGTTACTCCCAAGAATTAACACCACTTAAGCATTAACACAGCAACTCTCCGATTTCAGATATCATCAGTCTACAGAGACTATTGTACAAGATGTCTTTATTTTAAACTAGAAAGCACCACATAATTTTAAGTTGCATGTCTGAATTCAATTCAAATAGAATAAAGATTTTTTAAAAATAGAACTCAAGAAATGTCTGTAGCAGTTTAACAAGTTTCAGGCAGTCTAGTGCCTAGTAGTTGGCTTCCTATTATTCTTTCAACCAATGGCCAGTTTAGTAAAATTAGCAGCAGTTTTGCAAGGCCAAGTTCATGTTTTCAGGTTTCCTAAAGGGCCCTGATCAAGTTCTAGTCACATGAAAGCAAGATGCTAAAAAATTATTAACTAAGAACATGAATGGGGGTGCACATTAGAAGGCACATCCCATTCAATACCTCCATCTGATGTACACCCTATTTATAGTAGTAGCTCGCAATCCAGCAAATGATACCAGTGCAGAAATCTACTTTTCATATGGCTCATATTAAGTCTCAGTGAAACTGTAATTTGGAAATGGTGAAGCGTACTTAACAAATTGTATTAACTTCGCCTTTTTTTCCTGGTGAAAAACTTATTCAGATTACTATGACTCAATACAGCCAGCATCCTGAAGTGAAGTCATGACAACCTGTTCATCAGAATGAAAATCTGATTGTGTTGCTAAGCAACGCTCCAATACTATCATTCTTCAGTCAAGCCCTTTGTAAAATAAAAAATGATACTGTCCCAGTATTAAGTCAAAACAGCAGAATAAGGTGTTACAAAAACCAAGTACTGTTTGGGAGAAGGGCTGTTTATTCCATTGTAAGATACTGTTCAGAACCATAAAAGTTTTATTTGGCTTCCCTCCCCACTTCCTTGTTACCACTACCACAAAGCTGCAGGTTAAAAGAAGAGAAAACCTTGCTGAGATTTTAAAAATCAACTCTGTAAAAAATGTAGTCCTATTCCACACATACACTATTGATTAAACACAAGGACTAATTCCAACACTCGAGTCTTCAAGTTGTTATGCAGTCTATAAAACATCTTAACAGTATCTTAAGGGTACATATAGATGATAAACATAAAAACGCTTCTTAAAAGTCAGAGTTCATAAGCAATACCCAAATCAAAACTATGTGAGGCACTATATTATGACTCATGTCTTGATAACCGTTTAATCTGAATAATCAGGAATGATTAATAAATATCTAAAGTATCTACTGTGCAGAACACAAAAACTGAAATTTCAAACTACTACCAATAATCAGAATTCTCCTTTGTTTAATATGCCTATCATCTGGCCCTGGTGCAATTCTGCTTCTTCAGCTTATAAACACATGTTGTTTTTCTCTTGTTCAATAACTTGAAACCTAAAACTCTGTTATAAATCTCTAACATAACTAAACCTGTTTAAAAAATGTACAGAGATATATTTTAAGTTTACCACTTTTTGAAATCTTGACAACCAGGTATGACAGTCATTCTCCTTTCAGCTGGGCTGCATAACCTGACATTTTATCAGTCTTCATGGTAAGTAAGAAAATTGTTCCTGTCCAAATCCGGTATTGTAGGTCACGCCCCGGTATACAGGGACAAAAAATAAATGTACAATAAGAAGATGGGATAGATCAGGAGTGGCTTCTTGGTTTTAAACTCTTCGCCAACTAATAATGAAGCAGCACTGTATGCAGCCCAAAAGACTCCGAAAAGCTGATGGAAAATAAAACATGAGATGTTATGTTATTTTACACAGGAAGAAGTATCCAAATATTCCAAGAAACCAGCATTTTTTCCTTGAACAAGGGGGAGGAAAGACTATAAATTACTTGAAACATAGGTCTGCCAAATTCAATGGAGCAGAACAAATGTGCATACATTTTTTTTTTAAATCACCCTTCATCTTTTGAAAAGGCAGGCCAATTCTGTCAGTTGAAGATGTAATCAATTCATATGCCTCCTGACAGTGGTTCTATTAAGATAAAGATGCATCATAAAACTGATTTGTGATGTATGAACAAAATGCACGACATCATGTGACACCGGTCATGTGATCTTATGCACTAGAATGGTATCACATGATGATGAAATACTGCAAATGAAGTTTTGCATCATGACATTTGTATCGACCAAATATTATTTAAAAAACCACAATCCTATGGTCCTGCATATAAGTATCTATTCCTTAATATAACAACAAATGTCCAAAAATATACATAAAACTTATCATATACAGAATGGACCTTACTCTAAGATGTTCGCCTGAGGAGTAAGTGGTGATAAATATTCTTGAGATGCAACATGGGCAACTCAACAAGATGTACAATATTTCATATATCCATGGATCTGCTTAGGCCCAATCTTCTATGCTCAAAGCACCAATGGAGTGCTCAGGTACAATTAGAAAAAGCTGATTTTCCATTCAGTATATGATGAATTTTATGTATATTTTTGTTAAATTTATGGGGTGCTCAGTTTGAATTTTACCACTGAGGAAGACTTTTAGCTGAAACACGTTTGGTATTGGTTCTTGTATATGGGTATAATTTGTACCTTTTGACCTGTATTTGTACGATTGGACATTTGTCTTTATATCAGGAATAGGTACTTATGCATTCATATTATTCACGGTGAAGAAAGGATCACAAATATCTTCAAACATCCTTCCTGATTGGTCAAAATTTCCTTCCCCAGTTTTGCCTTTTTGCCTTCTGTTCTCTCTTATCACCTTCCTTCTCTAGAGGCCACTGTATGATCTGCTCTAACATCACAGGGCACATTTGTGTGTATATATGGTGCTGGAAAGTGCCATCACCCGTCAAGTCACAGCTGATTTATGGGACCTTGCAGAGTTTTCAAGGCAAGGGACGTTCAGAGGTGGTTTGCCATTGCCTGCCTCCACATCACAAACCTGGTATTCCTTGGAGGTCTCCCAGCCATTTACTAGCCAGGCTTGACCCTGCTTAGCTTCCAAGATGAAGAAGAAGAAGAGAAGAGATTGGATTTATATCCCGCCCTTCACTCACTTAAGAGTCTCAGAGCGGCTTACAAACTCCTTTCCCTTCCCCTCCCCACAACAGACACCCTGTGAGGTAGGTGGGGCTGAGAGAACTCTTTCCCAAGCTGTCCTTGAGGGAACAGCTGGTACAGAGCTATGGCTTGCCCAAGGTCATCCAGCCAGGTGCAAGTGGAGGAGTGGGGAATCAAACCCGGCTCTCCCAGATTAGAGTCCGCGCACTTAACCACTACACCAAACTGGCTCTGATGAGATTGGGCTAGCTTGGGTTGCCCAAGTTAGGGCTTGTGTGTATACAGTACAGTTGAAAGCCTTTCAGACACATGCTCCAGATGTACAGTCTATGCTGTAAGAGATTACAGTACAGACGAGTACAACGTAAGAGAAAGACAAAAACACTTCCTGCACGAAACCACTAAAATGTAAACCAGGGTTTTTAAAATGTACAACATTGCACTTACTTTTATTAAAGTAGAAACAACTTCAAATGATCCAACCACCAAGAGCAGAGGTGCTATTACAATAAGAGGAAGTAAGGAATATCCGATCACTCCCAGAACTTGGCCGTATGCTACCTGAAAATTTGAAGTTAACCCAAGTTATAGACATCACTGAAAACAATTCAGTCTACTAACAAAAGTTCCACATGCCTGCTTAGCCTTGAGCCCAGAAAGTCAATGTTTCATTATGACTCTCCTTCAGAAAGTCTTCCTGCCCTATCACAGCATCATCCTAGCAATACTACCACTATCCTTATTTCCATTAGTCACTATTGTTTCCCTACAGCTTCATTTTGTCAATCTAACATCTGCTTTTATCTACCATATTTTCATCCCACCCTTCATCTAAGGAGTGCAAGATGGCATACCTGACTCTTCCGCCTCTTATGCAACATTATATCCTCTCAACCGTGCTATTAGGTACCTTGAGCCAGTCACTCTCTCTCAGCCTAAAGTCACCCAGCAAGTTTCATGACCTGCTGAGAATATGAACCTGGGTCTCACCAGTGCCAGTCTGACTCTCCAGCCCTTTATATCATAGTTGCTCTCTTATGTCCCTAGGGAAGAATCGTACTCCTTCTATACTGCTGGTGTTGTTATATTAGAGTTAAAGATATAACAGTGAAAATGCAATAGCTGAAACTAATTTTAAAGTAATTTAAGTTGGGTTCTTACAGATCAAGTTTTCTTTCACAAGATTCATACCTCTCCTCCAAGAACTCTGGCCAACAGGAAGATTGTCAAGGATCCAAATATCCAAATAGTTATAATCCAGGATACAACCTTAAAAACAATTTGTTAAAGTTATAATCAATACAGTATCTTTTCACTGAATAACTAACTCTGATGGAATTCTTGAGTTACAAAGTTTGACTAATTTCTACTCCACTTTTTAAAGTATTTGGGGGGGAAATTAGAATGAAGATGGAAAAAAGAAGAAAAAGTGAAGACAATATATTTTTCCTTCTCTAAAGGAGATTCCACAGTAACAATCTGACAATGCAAATCTGAGGATGGAAGCACAACAAGCCGCTCATTTTGAACAACAGCAAGGCAAACGTCCCTAAGCCCTTGCAGAGCTTCATAGTTAACAAAGGGAGCCACATGTGGAAGGAAGAATGCAATGGTCTTGTCAACACTTACATAGGTTCTGTTTTGTTTACAATGCAGCAAGTTGTACTAAAAATCTATAAATTATGTCATAATGCACTTATTCAAATCAAACAACAATAAGTATACAAGAAAGAAAGCTGTGCATGCATGATCAGTGCAGGTGCAGATGTGCAGCTGGACACATCTTCATCCACATCACAATGCATATGCAGCTTGATTGACTAGATCCACCTACCTTGAACTGTCCATACAATGAGATCATTGAGAAGAAGAGGACAACTGCTAGTGGACCCCAGAAGTCAGGATTATCTCTTACTACTTGTCTGTTAAATCCAAGTGAAGGCATCGGCATCAAGACACACCGAATTTTGTAGTATATATCTTTCAGATCTATGTCTAGTTCCTCCCTAAAGTTATAAAAACAAGACTTTCATAATACGTCTGAAATTATTTGAATGGAAGATTAACTTAGTTTATGGAATAACACAAGGCTCTACTCACAAAATACCACTTTGAACAAAATACACCCGCTGAAGAGAGCCAACTTCAGGAAGCACTGGCAGATACCTGACCTGCTGTTGTCTTTTTTACATCATAGCAAAGGAATATTGGAAATATATAAAAATGCACTCAAAACAAAAAGATTTTCCTCTGTTTGAGGCAACCTTAACTGCCACTGAAGCACCGTCAGTTTTCAATAACAAGACTCTTCTTGTCAGCCCTATTAGCCCCAAGCCACAATGACCAAGAAAGTACTAGCTAACTCCACTAACAGAGTTGCTCTCTTCCTGCAACTCCCTAATCATTCAAGGATGATTTATGCAGAAAAATTGACTTTAAGCATCTTGTAAAAGCAAACCATCATCTACCATGTCTTGTCTTTCTTGGCATTTAAAACGCTGTCCTTCACATAATACCAACCATACTGCAGGTCCGAGTTCAAATGGAATTTGTATTCTCTGAGTATGTAAGCTGAATTTGAGCTACTTCCAAACCATGATAAGTTTTGCACTGATCTGAAAACATAATTTTACCTAAAATGTAAATAAGAATCTTGAGTGAAAGTAATATTAATAAAGGTGACTATACTGTGTGTTTGAATGCTGACAATTACAGAACTTTTCGAACAGTGGATTTATGTGTTTTGAATCTGAATGCTTTTAAATGGGCTGTGAATTTTATCTGTTTTAATAGTTAATTAATTTAAGATTTATGTCTTTGAACTTGTTTACTACATTGTTCATCATCTTGAGTCCAAAGAGATAAATTGGGATAGAAATATTTTGAAGAAATTAAATAAATATGACCATTTTATTCACATAAAAAGACCACACTCAAAAGCTAATAATGAACATCAGGATATTTACATACAAGAGTGGTTTATTATCTTCGGGGTCATCATCTTCTACTTCCAAAAGCCAGCCATAGCCTCTCTGTCTTAGGAATGTAGTTGCAGTAGATTCTTTAATAAATTCTCCACTTCCTCCTCCAAGATTGAGCTTCACATCAGGAGAGGCTATTGAACCACTAAGTTCTTAAGAAAAGAAGAAGAGACAGTTATGAAAAACCACAAGCATGGTTCTCCAGTTCTAGAATGTAGATACACAAATATTATTGACATACTATGCCTTATAATTTTAGTGTTTTTTAGCTAAAGTTACATTAATATATACTTGAAGTGGCTTACAAATACCAAGATAAAAACACAATATAATCAACAACCTCAATCAACATTAAAACAAAGTTATCAATTACCTATTAAGAATAACAGTCAGCATTTTTAAAAGCAATACTGGAATCATTTTTTTCACAGATCTTTTAATTGCCTAAGGAGTCTCTGCATGCTGAAAGATGCAAGGCATAAATATTTCATACAACTATATTCTAAAGAAAAAAACTTTTTGCAGTAGAGCTAAAGAATAAACCAAGAACAAAAGTCACAATATTTTGTGTGTGTGCATGCACACGCTTGTGAGTCTGGAAGTCATGGTGACTTCTGGTGACCCCAAGTGGGGCTAGATGTTTCAGAGTGGTAGCTTTGATATTACCTGCCTCTGCATCCTGGCCTTGGTATTCCTTGGAGGTTGTCCTTCCAAGTACTTGCCAGGGTTGGACCTGCTTAGCTTTCGAGATGTGATGAGACTGGGCTTGCCTGGGCTATCCAGGTCAGGGCAAAAGTCAGAGTACTTGACCTAAGTTTTACGTGTGCCCTTTAATTCAAGCCCAAAAATTCAAGCAATTACTAGCACAGATCTCTGAAAGATTCAGCCAAAGTAAAATATGCCTCAGTTTCACAAAATAACATAAGATATGTGAGCTAAGAGGAGCTTATAGCTTTCAGCCTGGAAGGACTAGGTGACATCTAACATTTTCTTAAACTTGGCTAGCTATGGCAACATTGCTGTGCTGAAGCACTGTATATTCACTCTGCATCCTGGCCTTATGAGACACTAACAAGACCAGGCTGTGGCTGAATGGTTACAACAGAGCTGGCTGAAACTTAATCCAGGCAAGACGGAGGTCCTGTTCCTAAGTCATGAAGGGATGGGTTCAGGAATCCGACTCCCTACGCTTGGTAGGGTGACACTGACATCAGCACCAGTGGTGAGGAGTGACTCTGTGGAGGCCCAGGTCACTAATGTTGCCAAATCAGCTTTTTATCATCTTCGGCTTGTCAAGCAACTGGTTCACTACCTCTCCCCTCATGACTTGGCGACTGATCCATGCAATGGTCATTTCCGGGCTTGATCACTGCAACTCGCTGTACTCAGGCCTACCATTAAACTTGAGCCGGAAGCTTCATCTGGTACAAAATGTGACAGCGTGCCTGCTGACTGGGACGTCTGTGTGAGCTCACATTCAGCCACTGTACCAAGTCCGGTTTAAGGTTTTGGTATTGACCTTTAAGGCCTTATGCGGCCAGGGATCAGCATATCTGCAGGACCATTTCTACCCACATGTGCTCTGAAGAGCCTTGCACTCTTCAGACCAACACTGCTTGACAATCCCCAGCCTGAAAGACGTCTGCCTTGCCTCAACCAGGGCTGGGGCTTTTTCAGCCCTGGCCCCAGCCTGGTGGAACATGGTCCTGATTGAGATCGGGGCCCTGCGGGATTTACTGCAATTCTGCAGGGTCTGCAAAATGGAGCTGTTCCACCAGGCCTTTGGTTCAGGCAGCTGATGTCAAATAACACTGGCCTCCCCTGCTCAAGCGACCACAACTCTACTTACACCTTGGGTGCTGGGACTGAGCGATCTGTTTATGCAGAACACACCCCACCCTCCCTGGCATGAGCCCAGCAGACATTGATAGAAAAAGAAAATCTTTCCTGTGCTGTTCATAGATATTAAAATTAATTGACTAAATTTTAATTGTTTGAGCTGATGTTTTAATGAACTGCTTAATTAATTAATGTAAGAGTTCATTGTTGGATTATGTGTTATGAGTCATCAGAATGCACATAGGATAGAGCAACTGAAGTACATAGCTCTTGTAGAAGGATGCATGCTCAGGCTATACCAATTTTGGCAGACTGTGGTTTCTATGAAGTTGACCATCCCTGATCTGACAAAATGGAGAGGAAGATTACAGCCCACGAACACAATTTTTCTTCCAATCCATCTTCCACCACCAGTCCAGCCCCATGATAACAGAGTGATGTAAATATGATAATACGGTTATACTTTAATGATGTCAGAAGCAAGTTTCCAACACCGTCTACATGCAAGATCTGAACATGCTCATATGAGCCTAGGAGTCCTATTTGTCACATTCATAATCCATGACGAATAGAATTGGGGTGCGTGAGTACGTGACAGAAAACCAGCAGCAGCCGGGAACAGAAGCCCCGAAGGTATTTACACGAATCAGCCCAGGATTCACTTCGCTCCTCTTCTGAGCCCGCGCAACTCAAGGTACAACCGTATGAAGGCTAAACTCATCGATTTTAATGAGTCAGACTAACCCTACATAGGATTGCACTGCTAAAGGGCTTTGCGCTATCAGAAGCGGCTCCAAGAGACTGCTCCCGCATTTCCTTGACTTCTCCCAGGAATAAACATCCGCCCAGGCTCTGCGCAGGTGCCCTTGCCACGCAGACCAGGCTGGGCCACAAGGCATAAAGGCGTTCACGCGGAGTCCTCTTTCCACACCCACTCCGGAGACACAAGCCCAGGCCCCAGTGCTGGCCGCCCCCTTCAGTGCCCGCAGCCCTTCGGGGCGCCCCAGAGGGAGGGAGGGAGGCACGGCCCTCCCCTCGCCCACTCTTACCTTCCGCGTCGGCCGAGGAGACGAAGGTGAAGTCCCCGTTATGAGGGGCATAGAGCGGCGGCGGAGGGGGAGGAGGCTGCAGGGGACCCGGAGGCTGCATCGCTTCATCCGCTAGGGGCCTCGAAGGCCCAGCGGAGACGATCGAGCGGAGCCACCGGGGACCCCGTCAACAGCTGCCCGAATAGGCGGAGGCCAAGAAGCCACCCCCTCCGGACGGGCAGGCAGACGGCGCAACATCAGCGACACCGCCCCTCCAATTGGCCCTCTGAAAGGCCCTCGCGCGCCGATTGGCTGGCCGTGACCCCTTGCGCAGTGTCCCCGCCTTTCCGGCCTCTCAGCCTCATCTCATTGGTCCGAAGCGCCATCGCAACTGGTGATTGGCGGAGAGTTAGAGGCGAGGAAAAGGAAATGGATTTGTAGCGAAAGGGGTTTGTATGTGTGTGATCGTGGTTTCAGCCGCCTTGGACCTCAGCCCGCCTTTTCCTGCCCCCACCGAATTTGGTTTGTGCTTTGTAACGGTAATAATGTAGACTTCGCCAGGGTGGTTCAGTGTTCCATCTAAGCTGAGTTAGTGTGAGCTAGCTCACAGTTTTTTAGCCTCTGGCGCACACATTTTTGTCTTGGCTCCGGAAGGATGGCTTCAGAGCAGACTGATTTATGCAGTAGCCAAATTGCTTGCTCACAACTATAATACCAGTAGCTCACAAAGTAGAATTTTTGCTCACAAGACTCCACAGCTTAGAGGGAACATGTTCGCACTGCTGATGTCCTCATACCAGCTATTCATTACAGGATTTAAAGTTGCCAACCTCCTCCCACTGCCCAGTTGAGCGGTATCTGGCAGAGATGGGGAGGGGGAGGTCTCCAACTGCCAGTGGGCCGTTGGCAACCCTACTGTAGTATCTGTAACTGGCTTTATCTGAAGAAGTGAGAAGTGACTCACAAATGCTCATACCCTATCACAAGTTTTGTTAGTCTTTAAGGTGCTACTGGAGTCTGGACTCTTACTCTTTCCTACTGCTATAGACAAACTAACACAGTTACCCATCTTGAGTTAGCTGTAGTAGGATTTTCTTATGTTTTGGCTGTGCCAGACAAGTGAGTCTTTGGGAGGTCACAATAGAAATGTTAAAAATGCGTATAAAACCATTTCCAGTGATAAGGCTGAAGTAGTCTTATAATTTCCATTTGAATTATCTGGTTTATGTATACATATACAAATAGATAGATAACACATTTATTGCCCCTGGCGTATTACCATTTACATCCATTGCAATTGAGCAGTGACAGATACAGCCAAACACATCACAATTGGATTTATAACATGGATAGGCAGATGTGTTAGCTAAAAATTATAGGGCATATGCTAGTAAATTCCAGAGACTACAATGTAGTTTTACAAAGAAGGTGAAGCGCTAAATATGTCTTAAGCTTAATTAGGTTTGCATATGTAACCATTTGCAATACTTTAGCTCTAGATATGAACACACTCTGTGTTGAAAATGTTGCCTTTGCTCTAGTGGGACAAGAACATGTTGTAATTTTCTCTAGAGGAAGAACCTATAACTTCCTTAACATGAGGGAAACTGGAAATACAGATAGAAGCAATAAACAACCACATGTCATTTAGCATTTTTCCTAGGCACCCTGCAAGTTATATCCTCCTGTCCCTCTAGGAGAATATTGTAATTTATATCCTGTTTACAGTACTTATGTTATTTCTTCTTGTTATAGGTAACTTGAAGTATGTAACCATTATGCCCACTTTACAGGTTGAGAATTAAGATGGAGCAACCAGTGAAGGCTGCCCTTCCATGACCAATAAAGAGTAAAGCTGTAGCACACATTGTACGCATGATAGAGCAGGGATCCTCAACCTTTTTGAGCCTGCAGGCACATTTGAAATTCTGACATGGCATGGTGGACACAGCAACAAAAAGGCTGCTGCAGGAGGCGGAGCTAGCCACAAAATGATTGCCACAGCTTAACTGCAATAACACAGTGCAGATCTTTGTGCTGTGGTAACAGCTGTTGCCAAAGCAACATTTTAAAAAAATCTGCACAGCCAATCAAATCTCCAGTAGTCACTTAGAAGCTTTGTTGGACAAAGGCCATACGTGGGCCCACCCACTTCCTTGAAACACTTGGCGGGCACCAGAAAAGGCATCGGCAGGAACCATGCCATCCACAGGCAGTATGTTGGGGACCTCTGCTAGAGTAATACACCTGATCACAACTCACTGTGACATGTTCATACAGAAAAACAGTTACATGTACTTAACGTTCTTAAAATTTATACCATGTTGCTATTTATTTATTTATTTATTTATTTATTTATTCAATTTGTATCCCACCCTCCCCACCTTCCGGCGGGCTCAGGGCAGCTACCAACACATGATAAAATATACAATATCATTAAAACATTTTAAAACATAAGACCAAACAATTATATACCCCGCTACAAGATGGCGTATCTTCTATTTATCAGGGTAGTGTCTAAGATGTTAACCAATACAGGCAGTGGAATAACGTTCTGGCTGGCAGGTTCGCACTCGGGCCAGGGCCAAGATGTAACCATTAGGCGGCCCCTATTTAAAGGCCTGGTGGAAGAGCTCCATCTTACAGGCCCTGCGGAACTGTACTAAGTCCTGCAGGGCCCTGATGTTATCTGGGTGCTCATTCCACCAGTATGAGGCCACAACTGAAAATGCCCTGGCCCTTGTAACCGCCAACCGGGCCTCTTTCAGCCCTGGGAGAACTAGACGATTCTGGGATCCCGATCGAAGCACTCGCTGGGGAACATATGGGGAGAGGCGGTCCCTCAAGTAGATAGGTCCCAAGCCATATAGGGCTTTATAGGTAAGCACCAGCACCTTGAACCTTGCTATGGCAACTGGAAGACCACCCTTCAATAAGCTGGTGCTTGCCAATAGTTTAGAATGATTGATTATTTATGAATGGGGGCTACTCACAAGGGATGTTCTCCATCAGTGGAGGAAGGTATTCTTGTGTGAGCTGTGCGTCCTCCTTGCTCTGTGGGTGGGGCATATGCAAATTTTGTGTAAAGGTTTCCACTATCCTGAGGAGGTCCTCCACTGCCCACTCCTAGTCTATGCCCTGCTCACTGCATGGACAGATGAGCTTCCGCAGAACAAAATGTTGAAACATCTAAAGAAATCTGCATCGGCTCTCCATGCCTCTCACTCACAAGCAGAGGTGACTGGAATAAAAAGAAATAGCTGCCTTGGACAGTGTCTCTTCTTCAGCTGCTGCTCTTCTCTCCTCTACTGAAGTACTAGCAGGCATGGAGAGTGGACAGCAGACTCTCTCCTGTTCCAAAGCACTGGTGGCAGATGGGCCCATCAGCAGAAACATCCTCAGCTCAGCAAAACTAATGACTCTCACTCCATTATCTTCACAAGGCCAAGAGACCCTAGCAAGTATGAGAGCTGAAAGGGTGTTTGCCTGTATCTCTGGCATCCACCACAGGTGAATGGAGCAACAGAGGGCTGCATTTGCCTTTAGAGGGTGGCTCTTCCCTCCCCACCCCATGATCATCATCCACAGGGCTCCCCTCTATCCAGACCTCTGCACATACATTACTAAGGAAGTACTAAAAAATGTTAAAACACAATCTGAGACCAAAAAAAAGTACAAATAGAAGAAGTCATAAAGAAGGGAGAAGGATTCCTCCTGCCACTTTCCCTACTCCTCTTCCTTCCCCTCACCTCCTAGGAGGAGATGAAGAAAGGGATCCAGCAGATACCAACACTATACCTGTGAGAAACTGGGCTGTTACTCTCCAAATCCCAAAACCACCAACAGAGCCCACCATCACAGCTCTTCTAGGCTCAACAGACAGCAAGACAGCTGCACCTCTCTGCCCTTGCTCTCCAGGCCAGGACACTATCCCTTCTGGCCATTTGGAGTCATTGCATTCCAAAAAAAAGAGATTGGATTTATACCCCGCCCTCCACTCCCCAAGGGAGTCTCAGAGCGGCTTACAAACTCCTTTTCCCTTCCCCTCCCCACAAAAGACACCCTGTGAGGTAGGTGGGGCTGAGAGAGCTCTTTCCCAAGCTGTCCTTGAGGGAACAACTGGTACAGAGCTATGGCTTGCCCAAGGTCATCCAGCAGGTGCAAGTGGAGGAGTGGGGAATCAAACCTGGTTCTCCCAGATTAGAGTGTGCACACTTAACCACTACACCAAACTGGCTCTCTGCTTCTGATTCTATGGTTTCAGATAAGGAAGGAGAGGAGTGGTTGGGCCCAGCCTCAATAAGGCTGTTCCAATGTGAGGATTTTTCCACGTCTTCTGAGGGTGGCGGTCACATGTGTGAGATATAGTGGGGGGAAGCGAGTCTGTTTCCTCCAGAGGAAATTGACTCGCAGTTGCGTGATCACAGAGTTTTGTAGACGTGGGTGCAGCCTGCCACTGCATAATCAGATGCAACCGCGGGTGAGTCGGGTTGGGTTGTTTTGTCCTCGTTTTCCGATTTGCTTAAACGAGGGATCAGTGAATTGCATCTCAGCCCTGAGGGCTTCCTATGACAGTATGCAATTATGCGCATACTGAGAAGGTGAAAAAAAACAACCGCATGGTGTCGGGATAACCTGATTAGACTATCCCGATGCCATGGGAGCGGGCTGGGGCGATCACATGCAGGACAGTCTGTCTGTGGCCCGTAGCAACTCATTTACTACAGGACTTTCTGAGGTGTTTTTTTACCTCACTTGTGCGGCGGAGCCAAATGGCTTGCTGATGGCTGCAGGGTGCTTGCCAGATGTTGGAATCTGATCGCACTCCTTTAATCCGCCCGGCATTCATGCCTCTGTTGGGGCAAATTGTGCATGTGATTGTAACCAAGGAAGGTTTAATTTGGCCTAAGATCCACCGGACAAGCTGCCCTTAAGGCCCCTCAAGACACTTCCAATGGGGGACACACTAGGTTCTTTCACCAGTTGGCCCTAGCTTCCACTAGCATGCCCTTCCCAGAATCCTTTGACAAGGTCTTCAGAAATGAATGAAGTATTCAAGCTACCCTACAGGCCCTCTGCTCCTGGGGAACCAGCAAAAGAGCAACCTCATAGACCATTATCCATCTAGCAAGGTCAATCGACACAGCTCAAGCTTTTCCCTGCCAGATGATTGCCTCAACCTCAGGTGAGGAATTGTCACCCTCAGGCATGCAACAACAGCAGACCTGATGACCCTGACATGAGTACTGGGAATCATAATCTCCTGCCTTGGGCCTGATTCCACTTATGTCCCCCTTCAGTGGTTCCTACTGCTCCACCAGAGAGACATCCTTCACCATCATCACAAGGACATCTCTACTCCATCCAGTGTTTGATGCTCCTTCCAGTGATGGCTCCAAGACTCCCTTTGTGGAACCACCCAGAGTAGAAAACTATGGGTACCAGCCTCCTTGGCTGGGGAGCACATTGCTAGCACCTAGTTGCCCAAGCAAAGTAGAGTGAGTCAGAGAAAAGACACAATGTCAATTGGCTGGAACTAAGGGTGGTGTTTCTCACACTTTTTCCAGCAGGTGACTGAACACTCTCATGTCCACATCCTCACTGATAACATGATGGCAAGGGCACATATCAGCATCAGGGAGGCATAAGATCTCAGTCCCTCTAGAAGGAAGCAACGCTTCTGTTTCAGTGGTCAGAGTCCCAGCTAGCCTTCCTTCAAGCCCAACACCTTTGGGACATTTACAAGCTGAGAGAACACTGCCTCAGCCAACAGGACCTGGATCCAGGGGAATGGGCACTCAATTCCATGGTCTTCCAAGCAATGACCAGAAGGATGGACCTCCCCTCTTTGGACCTCTTTGCATCCCCAGTCAACAACAAAATGTGAGGTTTCTGTCCAGAGTCCTGTTGTAAGGGGTGAAGGGGGCAGATGCAGTCTCAGGCCCCGGGCCAAAGGGGCTCCTCTGTTCCTTTTGTTCAACCCAATAGCCAAAACACTCAGTGCAATGCAGAGATTGGCAGCAGAAGTCATCCTCATCATGTCCACTGGTCAAGGAAACTGGTTCTTCGATCAGGTAGCAATGGCACTACAGCTGCCTTGTATCATTCCAGTTGCCCGCAACATTCTCCTACAGAACCCTCTGTTCCATCCTGATCCAGGTTGGCTCTGCCTTATCATGTGGAAATTGAAAGGAGAGAACTAATGACATGACTACCCAGAAAATATCATTAGTGTGATCCTGGCATCTAGGAAACCTGTTCACAGGGTCTATGAAACCACTTGGAAGACCTTTCACAGATGGTGCTGCAGGAAGAAAACCAGTGCTCCTATAACAACAGTACCAGAGGTCCTCCACTTCCACCACATTGCAGGACAACCTCTCTCTAGACATAGCCACGTAGACAGTTTCCTATGAGGAGCAGCTATATCTAGTTCTCCCCTCCAGCACTGTTCTTTCCTACATGGGACCTCCACAAGGTGTTGAGAGTCCCACATAAACCTCTCTTTGAACACTTCAGATCAATTCTACTAAGAATGTTGTCCTTCAAGGTAGCTTTAATTGTAGCCATTACTTCAGCTAGGAGGATTTCAGAACTCACCACTCTTTCAATCAGAGAAGAACTGTGCTCCTTTAATGAGGATTGGGTGACCTTGTGCACTGACCACTTGTTCATACCAAAGGTGAACGCTAAGTTTCACAGGGATCAAGAGATCCATCTTCCCTCATTCTGCCCTTACCCCAGCCATCCTAAAGAACATGACTGACACAAGTGGGATGTTTGGAGGGCTCTCTACATTTGCCTTAAAAGGGCAGAAGCTTTCAGATCTTTGGATGCTCTCTTGGTCTTTTTCTTATACAACATCATGGGAAAGAAATGCATACATTTCCCTGGCTTATGATGTACAGCATATTGCAACACCCTTCAGGTAACCACTCATTTTACAAGAGCAGCCACTATTTCTGCAGTCCTATCCACTAATGCTTCCGTTGTAGAAGTCTGTAGGGCAGCCACTTGGGCATCGGTCTCTACCTTTGTGGGACACTATAAAACTGACAGGTTTGTCTGGGCTGAGGCAGCATTTGAGAGGCAAGCCCTCCAAAAAGTAGTTCCTCAGTAATTCCTCTCCTCTTTTGGTATCCACCCAGGATAATAGAGCTTTTCAATATCCCACACAAGGATATATTCCTCGCTGGATAGCCCAGGCAAGCCTGATCTCATCAGATCTTGGAAGCTTGGAAGGGTCAACTCTGGCAAGTACTTGGATAGGAGGCCTCCTTGGAATATCAGCAGTTGGGAGGCAAAGCCAGGCTTTATTCAGCCACCTCCAGGCCCCCAGTAGGGGTCAGTCACCAGAGATCGCCATGACTTCCAGGTGTGCACACAGTCACCAGAGGTTGCCATGACTCCCAGGTTCACATGCATGCACACTCACACACATGCACATATGAAAAATAAACAAGAAAAGAAAAGAATACCTTCCTCCACTGAAACATTGAAAACTTATTTTGAGGGTTTCTTCTCATCAGTGGACTGGAACATATACTTCCCTGTCCTAGTAGGCAAAGGAGGAATTAGAGAGGAATGATCCAGTTCAACATCAAGACGTAGAGGATGGTCCTACTTTGCCCTTCAGACTGGCAATATGTCTAATTACAGGTCTGCAAGAAAGTTTCATAGACCCTACCCACAGAGCAAGGAGGAGGCACAGTCCACACAAGGATACCTTCCAATCCACGTTAAGTCCAATGTTTCATTCTCTTCATAGCTAGGAATCTTTCTCCAGCATTTGGAATGTTATACAGTAACAACCTCTTTATCTATGGGGATATTTGTGAAAGAAATCACACTCAGTGGCTTTTAAACTAATGGGACCCAGATTTTCCTCAAATGGGTATAATAATGTGACCTTGACCCAGATAGCCCAAGCTAGGCAGATCTCGGAAGCTAAGCAAGTCGACCCTGGCCGGTATTTGGATGGGAAACCACCAAGGAAGTCCAAGGTTGTTGAACAGAGGCCAGCAGTGACAAACCACCTCTGTTTATTTACTTCCTTAGTGCAGTTTATATTATTATATTTAATCATTTTTGAGGTTTAGATGTTGCAGCAACAACATAAGCTTCACATCTTTCTGCTGAGGCTATTTGCTTTTTCAGAGAAGTCCACTCAGCTGTCTTTAGTACTTAAGTCTTTAGTGCTTAAGTCTCTCTTTAGTCTTATATAATTGAAGTAAAAAGCGAACAAGTAACAAAATAACCTACCGTAAGCTGCCTTGAACCATGAGGAAAGGTAGGGTATAAATGTTTTCCTATATAAATTTTTTTAAAATAAATAAATGCACTTTTGACCTTGACTGACAACTATTTCAATCAACCAATGTATGACAGCCCCAACTTTAGGGGTTCTTAAAGTTGGTCAGTCTCCAGTCACAGCAGTCAAGGCACATCCAGTCTACTTCCTTCAGAAGACAGACTCACTCTAGACTGAGACCACTTTTCCTCAGTACCATTAATCAAATAACCAGTCTGTTCTACCTGAGCCAGACATCTAGCAGACTGATTCCCTCAGCTGTCAGTTGCTTCCCCCCAGTAGCTAGGATTGCCAGCTCTGGGTTGGGAAACACCTGGAGATTTTGGGGGTGGAGACTGGAGGGGGCAGGGTTTGGGGAGGGGAGGAACCTCAGCAGGATATAGTGCCTCAGAATCCACCCTCCAAAGCAGCCATTTTCTCCAGGGGAACTGATCTTGGTCATCTGAAGATCAATTATAATAGTGGGAGATCTCTAGGTGCCACCTGGAAGTTGGCAACCCTACTAATTGCAGTCTTCAGCTGACTGAATTTCCTCCCTCCCACTCTGTATTCTAGCATTCTCTTCTTCCTGATGATATGTTGCTATGGCTCTGCACATTCAAAACTTGGTGATAGGTATATGATTCAAAGAAGGGCCAGGCAAATACCTGTCTCTCATCAGAGTGGGGGTGGGAATCTGGAATGCAAATGTAGATTTTAAAGTGCAGAAATGGCATGAGAAGCTCAACAGCATTTTCCAGTGTCACATGTACAAACAGTGTTTGATTAGTGAGAACAAAACCAGGGGTGTATATTTTAAAAGTCCATGCCAGAGTGTGATAGAAATAAAGTTGTTTAAAGATGTCTGCCTAAAATCCAGCCCAGTATATAGTTCAAGTGAACAACTCAACCTGCTTGAACACTGGGGGGCGCTGCATCAGTCTAAGGGTGTATAGGCGTTATCTCCTTGAATGGGATGCCTTTCTTTGTCTTAACCTGGGAGCTGCCCTCCAAGTAGGGTTGTGTGTTCAGATGTACCTGAACCGAAAACACACCAGAAAAACACCTTATTGGTATTTTGCTTCCCAAATGTATCTGGGTTTTCTCAGGAAAACAAAACAAAACAATCCCCCCAAAATCCCAGATATATTCAGGAATTACTGGTAGATCCCAAAACAGCACAGAGGCAGTAGAAGTTTGCTCTCGCCTCTCTGTCAGGGTTCTACTGCAGTCCCTTTAAAGTTTAAAGGGACTGCAGAAGACAGCCTGAGGATCAGCTGTGGCAGGGGGAGCAGACTGTTCCTGCCAGCTTGGCAAGATCTGCTGTGCTGCGGGGAGCAATCTGCTCGTTTAAATCAGGCTGCAGGAGAAGCCAAGCCAGGCCCAGGATGGGGCTTCCTTTTTTTTTTTTAACTGGTATTTTTCTTCTTGGGTCTATTGAACCTAAAAAAATTCAGGATTTCTGAAAATTTCTGGATCTAAATACCGTACCAGTATTGGGATCTGGGATTTTTCAGAAATCCTGAAAAAAATTTGGGTCCAATAGACCAGAACCAAAAAATACCAGTTAAAAAAATTGCACACCTCTACCTCTGACCCCTCCTCTCTCTTGCTTTGCCCTCTAACTCTCACTTCACATGGCCTTCCATGGAGACATTTGTCTCTGCAGGTCTCTCCAGTAGATACAATCCCCTCGTATTCCCATACACGTGATGCCAGATTAGCTGGCCATTTGTGACTGGGAAAGTGCTCTTTAGGCTTCTTTCTCTTCTTTTGACTGCAACCTGAATGTGATAGGGTTGCCAGGTCTGGGTTGGAAAATATCTGGAGACTTTGGGGGTGGAGCCAGGAGAGGGTGTGGTTTAGGGAGGGGAGGGGCCTCAGGATGGTACAATGCCATAGAGTCCACCCTCCAAAGCAGCCATTTTCTCCAGGGGAGCTGATCTCTGTCAGCTGGGGATCAGTTGTAAAAGCGGGAGATCCCAGGCCCCACCTGGAGGCTGGCAACCCTAGAATGTGAACTGGATGTAAGTTTACTTTTTTTGCAATATACTTCTTGGGAGATTTATTTAATGCACTCAGTATCATGCTTCTATGACTGGGCAAACTCTGCTGTATTAACCAAATATCCCAGTATATATATGCATGTAGCCTTAACAAAACAAAGAATGCATTGGAATGATCAAAATACTTTTAAAGCGGTCCTTTTACTGTTGTGAGCTGTGCAATAATGGCTTTGAAATCTTCAGTTTACAATGGATATTGCCCAACCTATGGTTTTTTGCAATCAGGAAGTGTATTGAAATGAAACCATCCAGGAAAGAAGTGACTGAAAAACACGCAGGGTGCATTGAGGAACTAAAACTGCTGCCTGTTGATTACTTTTATTTTCCTGAGACAGTTTTGGAGGAGGTAATTTTTTCCTTTCTTCTATTTCTAATAAGCCTAGACAGTCATTTGGAGGTCTTTGTGTTAGGGTTCTCTGAACCAACATATCTTATGCAGTTATTATTATGCTTGTAATTATGATTTGACTTGTGAGAAGAATGAGAGAATGATTCAGGGGAATGCTGTAGACATATTTTATCTTGATTTCAGTATGGCTTTTGATAAGGTTCCGCATAATATTTTTGTTGACAAACTGGTAAAACGTGGTTTGGATTCTATTACTGTCAGGTGGATCTGTAACTGGTTTGTGTGACATGCAAAGAGTGCTTGTGAATGGTTCCCTATCCTCTTGGAGACCAATGACAAGTGGAGTGCTTCAAGGATCTGTCCTGGGACCTGTTTTGTTCAACATCTTTATAAATGATTTGGATGAAGGAATAGAGGGAATGCTTATTAAATTTGCAAATGATACTAAATTGGGAGGAGTAGCAAATATGGTAGAAGACAGAGTCAGGATACAGGATGATCTTGACAGGCTGGAAAACTGTTAAACAGTTAAACAAATCAAATGAATTTCAGTGGGGATAAATGTAAAGTTCTGCATTTAGGCAGGAAAAATCAAGTGCATAATTATAGTATGGGGGAGGCTTGTCTTGGCAGTAGTATGTGCGAAAAGGATCTAGGAGTCCAGATTCTGTATCAACAGAAGTATCCAGATCACGTGAAGTGATGGTATCGCTTTACTTTGCTCTAGTTAGACCTCACCTAGAGTACTGTGTTCAGTTTTGGGCCCCACAATTTAAGAAGGATATAGACAAGCTGGAACGTATCCAGAGGAGGACAACGAAGATGGTGCGGGATCTGGAGACCAAGTCCTAGGCTGTCATACAGAGGATGGTACAGAGTTGTTTTCTGTTGAACGGGTTTGTAATATATGTACTGGACATTAAATCGGAAGAGTTTTTGGCTAAACATTAGGGAGAACTTCCTAACAGTTAGAGTGGTTCTTCAGTGGAACAGGCTTCCTCGGGAGGTGGTGGACTCCAGAGGCATAGACTTTTCAATTTTGGGGGGGGGCGGGGGCTCTTGCATGCTCGTGCGCCAGGATGATGTCCCCGCCACTGCCAGAACTGCTCCCCCGCACCCCTCTCCCCACCCACTCCTCCCTCCCTCCCTCCCTTCCTCCCTCTGGGGGCCATCGGGGCGACTGCCCAGCGTGATGACATCACTTCTGGGTGATGTCATCACGTTGGGCAGTTGCCCCGATGGCCCCCGGAGGGAGGGAGGAGTAGGTGCAGGGAAGCCGGGTGGCAGTGGCAGGGAGGCGCGGCAGCAGGCAGGCAGGCGCTCCATTTTGCCGGGGGGGCTCAGTCCCCCCTGGGAAATTTCAGGGGTGGCCCACGCCCCCAAGCCCCCCCGTAGTTGACACCTATGATGGACTCTCTTTCTTTGGAGGTTTTCAAACAGAGGCTAGGTGGCCATCTGACAGCAATGCTGATTCTGTGAACTTAGACAGATCATGAGAGGGAGGACAGGAAGGGTTGCCTCAGTGCTTAGTTCTTGTGGCCCTTTCTTGCACACCCAGGGAAATGCTGATCGTCACTTTGGGGTCAGGAAGGAATTTTTCTCCAGGCCAGTTTGGCCAGGGATTCTGGAGGTTTTTTGTCATCTGGGCATGGAACAGCAGTCACTGGGGGGTGGGGGTGGGGAGGTATTTGTGAATTTCCTGCATTGTGCAGGGGGTTGGACTAGATGACCCTGGAGGTCCCTTCCAACCGTATGATTCTATGACTGTACATGTACATGCACCTCTGTGTGCACTTCCTCAACTTGCTGCCCATTTCTTATTTGCTGATGCTTCATTTTTTCCCCACACCACCCCCAGATCAAAGGATAAACATATGGGGAAAGGAATCCTACTCCCCTGTCTTGCCTGTGCAGTGTGAGAGAGATTAATATCTGAGTTTTCGGTTTGTGATGGGGTGGAGGTGGCTTGCTGGCCTTTATCTCTGCACAGCCATTGTGACCATCAGCCTTCCTGCTGCTTCCCCAGCCCCCCAGCTGTAACCTTTCAAAGTACAGCCATATGTTCAGCCTCCAGTATTGAAAACCTAAACACTCCCGTACTCTGGAAAAATGAAAAGTTGGGAGTACAAATATTTCTCCAGTGAAAGCATTTATCAGGATATAACGGCAATTTAAAATGCCCTACTAAATACATTTACATGTTCTCCACTGTCTTACCATAGGCAGCACTAATGGGTTTGGTTTCCTATAGATAACAAACTTACATTGCAATATTTTCTGTATTTATAAAATATACAAGTAGAGCAAACAGGCAGAGCAAATGGGGCACATTTATAGGGCTGCACAGCACCTGTGAGCTGCTGTCCCACAGCCCACATCAGCAGCATGAGAGAAATTATACCTTTCAGCCCAATCATAACTCTGTCTCTTTGGAACAAAGATTGAGTCCAATGGCACCTTTAAGGCCAACAAAGTTTTATTCAAGGTATAAGCTTTTGTGTGCAGGCACTCTTCTTCAGATACGTGCGTGCACATGAAAGCTTATACTATGAATAAAACTTTGTTGGTCTTAAAGGTGCCACTGGACATTAATTCTGTTCTGCTGCTTCAGAGCAATATGGCTACCCACCTGATTCTGTCTGTCTCTTTGTTTTTCTCCTTCTCAAACTTCCAAAGTCCAAATCTGATGTTCCACACTGTGGAAATATCTACAGCTTCTAAGAAACATTAACGTTATTTTCTGAGAGACTCATTCAGAATCAGACACCTAACTCTTGTACTAACAAAAAGCTAAATTGCAAATATTGGTCACTTAAATGTAATTCTTATAATGCAGCTTCTTCTGTTGCGTAATATTTCCCTTTCAGAAAGCAGTACACTAGATGGGTTAAACATGGGCTTCTGAATCCAGCAGTTATACCCTTTTACATGCTTTGACTCAAAATCTCCAAATCAGAATAAGTAAGTACTTGGTGGTGTTTTTTTTTACAAAGCTATGATGTATAGAATATTTTTTTTAACATAACAAAAAGTATAGAACATTGTACTGAGTTTTTCTGTCTTTATTCATTTTTCCTCTTTCCCACTATTCAGAGGACTGGAGCAATTTATTCATTTACTGTCCTGAAAAGATGATATATTTGCTGTTATGCCCCTCTTTATTGAGACTGTAGATTCTGAAGCACTGCTTTTCATAAGAAATAAACATTTTAAATCACCATGCTGTCACACAGTCATAGGGCTATACTAGACAATACTGTGTGCCTGAATTCACCATGAGGACCTGGTGCCGTTTTAGAGCCTGTTCCTTAACTTTTCATAATGCCCCAGGACAATGCTGGAGACCTCTTGTCTCCTTGCCTTCACATGCCATTTGCAAGAGCTGCCTATGCTCTCGAAAATGGAAGTGGGGGAAGGACACCTCCCCCATCTCCTCGTGTCACAGTCTCCAGCAGTATCAGGACCCCACAGGATTTTGGAAAGTTAAGAATAAGCTCTAAAATGGCGCCACATCCCTGCAGCAGACTCAGGCATGCAGTATTGCTGGTGTACCTCTATGACTATCTATTTGCCGGGCTACTGAAAGAGAAGGTGACTACTGAGACAAGATTGTGGCTGCTCTGATCACTCAGTACCCATGAGGTGGGCAAGCCATGTGATTTATTTTCAAGTGGTGTTTGGGTTGGTTCTAGGTGTTGTAAGGAGGGGCAGAAGGAGTTTTTGTCTGGGTGCTGGCAGTGTCTCTCAGCACCTCTGTGTTTGTATACAACAATATAAAAAGATAGTAGGACTTCGTTATTCTCTGTATTTTAAACACCAGATGCTATCATATATACTCTGAGGATGTGGGTAGGATTCTAGGAAGTCTGATGCATTACCTCATGCTTGTATGACCCTTGCCCCTCCTGGTTGCTTAAATCAGCTGGGTGGGGAAGCTGGCTGAGTGGATCTGGGAGGCAGTAAATGCTTTCTTGAGAGAGGGGATAGTGTGCCCACTCTTAAAGAAACCTACTCTGGAACCGGGAAATCTGAATAGCTATCATCCAGTCTCCTGGATGAAGTGTAGGTTTGCCAGCCTCCAGGTGGGGCCTGGGGATTTCCCTCTTTTACAACTGATCTCCAGCTGACAGAGATTAGCTCCCCTGGAGAAAATGGCTGCTTTGAAGTGTGGACTCTATGGCATTGTACCATGCTGAGGCTCCTCCCCTCCACAAACCCCGCCCTCTTCTGGATCCACCCTCAAATTCTCCAGGTATTTTTCAACCCAGACCTGACAATCCTAATGAAGTGGATTGCTTGGACTCTTTCCAATCTGGTTTAAGGCCTGGTTATAGGACTGAAATAGCATTATTTGCCCTGGTGGATGACCTGCACTTGAAGATGGATAGGGGAGGGCAACTCTATTAATCTTCACAGTCTTCTCAGTCGCTTTCAATATTATCAATCGTGGTTTCCTGCTGCTCAGGCTGTTTGCCTTTGAGATCCTGCAAGATTTCATTTTGTCCCCATGCATCCACATGAAACCGCTGGGGAGGTCACCCAGAGATTTGTGCAGGATTGTCACTGATATGCAGATGAAGGTCACCTGAGAGCCATTTTGGTGTAGTAGTTAAGAACATAGACTCTAATCTGGGAGAACCGGGTTTGATTCCCCACTCCTCCACATGCAGCTGCTGGTGTGACCTTGGATCAGTTGCAAGTTCTCTCAGAGCTGTTCTCTCAAGAAGTAGTCCTTCCTCTTGGAAGAAGGATCCAAGCAGCTGCATGTGGAGGAGTGGGGAATCAAACCCAGTTCTCCCAGATTAGAGTCCATACTCTTAACCACTACACCAAACTGGCAGGAAAAGCAGAAATCACCACTGTGGGAGCATGTCAGGTGGAATAGCTGGTGCTTGAAGCAGGAGGGAGGAGGAGCAGAAGCAACCACCACGTGAGCCAGGCAGGCAGAGGTGGCAGTGCCACAGGCAGGCAGGCTGGCCAGTGAGTGGGTGACCCAGAGAGTGGCTGGCCAAGCAAGCAAAGAATCCCCCAAATGAGTCTTGTGGGGCCGCTGCTTATATTACCTAACATTGTAAGGTAAGAAACTAATCACCGCTGCACCATTTTCATTGTAAAGAAAACACATGAACCTAACTGAAGGGTTCTTTCCCCCCCAGTGGAATTCATAAAGAGCAACAGTGTATACCTCATTGAAGGAATGGGGATGCCAACTATCAAACAAATTGCAGATGATCTATTTGCAAAATCTGTTTTGTCTGACGAAGAGACAGATGCTATTATCCAAAAGATTAGGCAGGATGCCTCAAGAAGTTTGATTCGCTCCGTTTTGAAAAAAGGTGAAAGAGCCTGTGACCTATTGGTCCATTCACTGAAGAAGAGAGATCCTTTCCTTTATGAGAACCTACAAGGATACCGTAAGTAGAACTAAACCTTCTTTCTGTTCAGACCAATCTGTGACACACACAACTTTATCCATTTTTCTTACAGAAGGACTTCAGTAGTCATGCAGCCCAACCCTGAGCATGTTTACTCATAAGTTAGTCCCACTGAATTCAGTGGGGGCTTACTTCACTGTAAGTATCAGTAGGACTGTGGTTTTAGTCTGTGTCCTTTTACACAAGTTTCAAGATCCAGGGTAGAAATTTTCCACTAATGAAAGGGAGTAATTTTTGCTGTCTCCCCCTCCCACTGCAGACCTCCAACTCCCTCATGCTGTTTCTGAGTGTCCCATGTCTCCCAAGAGCAGCACTGGGGTGATTTTGGCTAGCAATAAGAGGCAAAAGAATCCATTCCACAGACAGAAACCCCTTCTGTGGGATCCAAGCAATATAAAAATTAACAAGAGGCAGGGACCCGCGATACTCATGAGGGGGAAGGGTTCCTAAAGGCTGCAGCCCCAGGTAAGTCCTCTTCCTCCCCACCCCCCCACGGTGATCCCCGCCCCCCGCTCCAATACAGTCTACCAGGTCTACCAATATAGTGGACTGGGGTGGGTAGACCTGTTCTCCAGAGCTCTACCCACTGATTTATCTCCCTCCCACTCTACTCTTCGGTGCTCAGGCCTGCCGCTTCTCTCCCCCCCTGGCTGCTGTGGCGGGCCAAGCACCTCTTGGATGCTCAGGCCCGCCGCTTCTCTCTTCCCACCTCCCCAGCTGCCGCGGCAGGCCTGAGCGCCCAAGAGCTGCTCCGGCCCACCACTTCTCTCCCCCCCACCCGCCCGCCACTTCTCTCCCCCCATCCTCTGGCTACCGCAGTGGGTCCAAGCATCCAAGAGCTGCTCGGCCTGCTGCTTCCCCCCCCCCCCCACAGGCACCAGCGAGGTCTGAGTGGCTCTCGTCAGGCCCACCGATTCCCCCCCTTGCGGCTCTGGTGGCGAGGCTTGGACACCTCCCAACCGCCAGCTGCCGCACAGTTCTTTAACTTTTCGGGAAATTTAAATATCCCCCCCAAATTTTTTTTTTTACTTTTAGGATTTTTCTGCACACGGGGAGTCCCCCCGCCGTGTGCAGAAAAATCTCCCTGCCCTCAGGTGCCCCCCGTGTGGATTTAGATATCCGCACGCAGGGGGCGCCTTGGGAATTAGAAATATAGATGGCAGAGAAACAGCTAAACAATTTATGAAGTAGCAAGATGTAACATGCAAGCAATATAACGTTTTCCAAAATTTGTGTGCAATTGCATGTGTGTGCACATTCAGAAGGAATATGGAGTTCTAAAAACCTTGAAAATAAGCTCAGCAGAGCTCATAAATTGGTATTTTACAAAGCTGTTGTTTCAGGTGAGCAAACTAGTGTTCCGCAGCTTTCAAAATCTTATCCACAAAGCTAAAGTATGTTGGGGTCAACAGTTCTATCCTAGCCTTTGACCCGATGAATTAGTTTTCTATGTCCAGTCTTAATTTATTAACATACAATATTTCTAGATGACTTGTTCGACTCTCAGCTGGCTCAAATGGAAATACTCTTGCTTTAAATAATTTATGGATTGTGTTCCCAACTGAACCTTCTGTCTGAGGCTGTTGCTCCCATTCTTCCTTCTTTAAATTATCCTATCCTAGAAAATGTCATCGAAGTAGAACACAAGATGGTTTATGACGCAAAGCTAAAATATTTGCTAAAGCATTTAGAGAAGACCATATCTTCTTGGCCATCGACCGTTTCATCCCCATTTGTACTTCAGTTCATCCTTTCCACAGTCATTCTTAACTCTATGATTTTGTTAATTATGTTTATTCCTCATTCTGCAAGGAATCCATTACATATATGATTCCCTCTCCCTCCCCATTTACTGTCACAGCAACCAGCATATAGATTAGGTGGAGAGATGGTGTCTATGTACAAAGTGACCCAAAGCAGGACAGAGGATTGGAATCAGATTTCCTCCCTTCATACCCGAATACTGTAAACACTACATCACACTGACTTCATTTGGTGGAAAAGTGGCCAGGGCTGTCAAGAGCAAGGACTGCTTTACTGCTACTCTGTGATATTTCAGTTCCCTACCTGCATGATTTCTCACCAGCTGCATTTTTTAAAGCAGCCATTGGAAAAAGACAACAAAACAGTAGCAGAGGCAGTGTGCTGTGGGTTCAAGTAGGTGTCATGGTATCCCCTAGTCCACCACAGGACTGCCTTTACCATTTTACAGATGACATTCCTGCTGTTACAAATGCTGTGGCATCCTGATCAAGACCAGGACCACGGAGTATGTTGGGGGGGAGGGCACCTGTTTCCCCTGCCTACATGCCATTTTCAAAAGCCAAGATGCCAGACAACAGAATATTGGTAACATCAGGGTTTTGGAAGGGGATAAATGTGCCCAATCTCTGAATACTTATTGCTTTATGACTTAATGCTTTCTCTTTCCCCACAGATCTGGTAGAGTGCAGTTTGTAGAGTAAAGAGAAGAGTCTGTAATCAGAACTCTTGGTGATGGGCTTCACGGGGCATGTTCTTTGGTGAACTGGTGGGGGCTAAAAAAAGCAGTATGATGATCCTAAAGGAATCCATGCAAGTTACCTCTCTAGCTCATCTTAATTTAGTGTTCATAACACCAATGTAGTTGTTTAATGACAATAGATTTCCTTGTACTGTTTCTCTTAGGAGCTGCTGAGAAAATAACTCAGGAAGACTTAGACTGCTTGGCTCAAGACTTAATGGATTTTTATCAGTATCCATTATTTAAAAAATTTCATCCCCTTGGTGAGGAAATCGACATAGTTTTCGATTTGACAACTTCTTATACTGATACTTTGCTTTGGAAAAAAGATACTCGTAACACCAGGCAAGGACAGAAAACTTTAAATGAACTTTTACATGAACTAGAAAATCCTTGCATCATAGAGGGAGAAGCTGGCAAAGGAAAAACCACTCTTCTCAAGAAGATTGCTTTACTCTGGGCAAATGAAGAACATCCTTCTTTGAAGAAATTCAAACTCGTTTTCTTTATCAGACTGAGTGGTGCACAGTCTGGATTGTATGAGACAGTGTGTGAACAACTTCTTACAGAGCATTATAGAATATGCAAAGCTGACTTTATGAAAGTACTAAGTTCACTACGAGAAAAAGTCCTCTTTTTGTTAGATGGGTATGATGAATTTGTATCGCAGAGCTGCCAAGAAATAGAATCACTGATAAAAGAAAACCATAGATTCAAAAACACAGTTATTGTTACTACCAGAACTGAGTCAATGAGCAAGGTTAGATACATTGGGTCACTGATTGCTGAAACAGGTGATCTGACAAAGGCTAGTGCAAGACAACTGGTTAGAAATGTCCTGGAAGACAAGTTAGCAATGGGCCTGTTGTCTCAGCTGGACACAATAGATTCCACTAGCCAGAACTCAGGCTGCCACGTCGAGAACCTCATGAAGACCCCTTTATTTGTGATCATTGCTTGTGCCATCCAAATGGGGGAACCCACTTTTAATCCACACACACAAACAACTCTGTTCTCTACACTGTATGATCTGTTGCTGGAGAGGAACAAGCCCAAGATCAGAGAAATAGGGGATGAAGATTCTTTCCTGAGCATAAACCACTGTGGAAATTTAGCCTTAAAGGGACTCTTTGACAACAAATTTGATTTTCACCCTGAGGATTTCTTCCATGTAAAAGAAAAAGTTCTGCTTGCTACAGGCCTGATGCATAAGTATACAGTTCAGAGACTAAAGCCTGTTTATAGGTTTTTTCATAAAGCCTTCCAGGAATATGTTGCAGGCAGGAGACTTTCCAGGCTACTAACATCACAAAAAGATGAGGAGACGGCTGAAGGGTTTGGTTATCTTAAACAAATAGATAACATCCCAGATATTATTTCTACTTACCACAATCTACTCCTATATACTTGTGGAACTTCTACAGAAGCCACCAGAACTATTTTCAGGCACCTGTCAGCCATTCATCAACAAAGCAGTCTTTCTGTTTTGTGCTCTCCCAGTGATCAGCCATCAGAAATACAACCCATGAAAAATGGGAGAAATGGACCAGACGAAAAAAATTTGAGTGCAACGTCTACAAACTCACTTGTGGAATGTGCCATTAGCTTTCTTTATGAAACTGTCTCCAAATCAACTGTGAGTGAAGAGTTTGAGGAATTCTTCCATGGGAAAAATTTGTACATCAATACTCAGAGCATTCCTGTGTATATCTGTGGCTTTTTTGAACACTTTTCTAATTGTGTGAGTGCCCTAGAACTCATCAGATTAGATTTGGGGGGCTGCTACTCTTGGGGAGATGTAGAAGATGAGGAAAAGGGATGCCTTAAAACGAATCCACAGAAAACAGTCATTTCTGAAAAGGCTGTTGCCTTATTTTTCAACTGGGAGCGAAACCTACAATCTTTAGAAATTACCCTTAGGGATTTCAACAGGTTAGAAAAAGGTGATATCAAATATCTGGAAAAAATATGCTGCTCTGCCTCAAGTCTCAAGCTGCATATCAGCAGAAGCCCTGGCATCACAGGAAGGGTGAAGGAAGTCCTCAAAAGCTGTAAAAACATGCAGGACCTTATTGTAGAAGCAACACCGCTTACTACAGAAGATGAACAACAAATAGCAGCAATGGTGGCGCTGAAAACCATAGAGATAAAAGATCTTCAGAATGACAGTCTAACAGGTAGGTAGACTAGAATGACGGCAAACTTGTACTTTGTGGTCGAAGTGCAACTGCTGGGGCTCCAAGGGGGTGTCATTCGGGCAGGCATCCTGCTTCATATCCCTATATGCTCTTACCAAGAGATAAACTTACAGTAGTGCAATAGGCCAATAGGGGATTTATCCTTCCCTTTCCCATCTTATAGCCTCTCCGATGAAGCCCCTGCACTAGGGTATGTTTGTGGCATCTGTAACAGCAGCCATAGGAAGATATTTTCTTCTAAGTCGTATGGTGGAATGGCAAGTATCTCTGTCTACCACTTTAACTTCCTTTCTGCCTCAGTCAGGATACTGTTACTGCCCGCACAATTCTGCCTATCTGCACGAGGGACACAGCAACGGAGCTCTGGCCTTGCATCCCACCCGATGTCTAGTTGAATTTTAATAATTAATACTAAAGGTGTTTGGATAGAAGCAAGAGGGACCTTGTCCTTTTTGCAGCTGATGAAATGCACATTATGTTAAGTATTACTTTGTACATAAATTCTCCATCACTACCAAGTGTCATCTTGAGAACCACCATTCCTCTCTACTCCAGCTGGTTTCACGGCTCCGTCACAATGATTGTGGCATAGCAACTCCTCCTTATAGTGTCCTGTCAGCAACCATCATAGATTGCCAAATTTCTCTAGCCAGCTTTACTACCCCTTTCCTTTGAGCTAATGACCAAGTCCTAACAGACGAATGTCACTTCAGTATAGAAACTAAGTGCAAGTGGAACATTTACAACATGAACCTGCGGGGGGGGAGGGGAGCACTCAAGGAGCCAGCTCCGTTTTGCTGGCTGGGATATCTTTGAAATATGCAAGCATAACCCGGAGATACACTGGAGCAGTGCTCTGGCACCACTGTTCCAGTGCTTTGACATGGCACGACTGTGGCTGCCTACTAGACCACCAGTGGGGCAACCCCTCTATCTGTGAGGGAGGGGGTGGACTCAGGAGCATGGCAGGAATTACTCAGCTCCCTAAGCCACTCCAGCCAAGAAATAGCCTTTAGAGTAATGTTACTCTTGTGGTGTTGCCCATAACTATCCATGCAGTCCACATGCAAAGGGAGGAAGTTCTGGAAAGGAATGGGGCAGGTGACTTGGGCACTCCCTACTGTCACAAGCATGGGAGCTAACATCCCTCTTGGCCCACTTTACCCAGCAGTACCTTTAAGAGGTCTCACAGTCTACCCACGGCCACAGCAAGCGGCTGCAAGTACCCCTGGATGTCCTCCAGGCTTATGGGCCAGCCACCATGCGGCAGGCCTATGATGGCCAGCAGTGGGCTGCACAGTTGGTGCTTCATATAGCACTGTAGTTGCCTCTTGCCACCCACATCCCTCTCTAGGCACTGCAAGACAGCTGCCTCCTGGTCAAGCCAGGCCTCCATGCAATGTTGAACTACCAGGACATCCATAAACAACGGTGCTGTGGACAGGAATGGGGTTGTGGTGAGTGTGTGGTTGAGTGCAGAACCATCCATACAGGCTCCTGCACCCCAGTTGGGCCATGGGATGCAGTCACCCAGCCAATGGGCCTGTGATGGAGCTGGCTGGTGGCCCACCTGCAGAGCACAGGGTACCCTGGGGCTGCTGTCTCTTGCCAATCTGGCACTCATGCAGGAGACACTCAGGCCAGGAGGGTGCACTGGCTCCAGCTCTGACCCACAATGCCCTCCATCATTGCCTTGGATCAACTGGCAGTCTTTGCTGAGAAAGAACAAGTAAGGTTGATGGACCGCTGCCCACCAGGCCACACTGGCTCTGGTGAACAATAGTCACTGGTGGACCACTTGGTGTGGGGTGTTACCTTGGCCCCCTCCTCACTGCCAAGGACCACTGTTCACAGAAGGGCTCTGATTAATGGGACGCACACTAGCAGAGGTGGATGCTCTGCCTGCGCGATGCATCACTTCTGTGGGGCATTGTCATCTGTGGGACTGGGAGGGATTATGTGGGACAAGGATGATGGCAGCCCAGGGGCTGTGCAGGCCACATGGGGCCATGTTGCTTCAGGGGTGCCCTGGTCAGGGGATACTCCTATCCACCTACCCTCCAGATGCAGCAACATAGGCCAGTGGCACAGGCTGCAAATGCTGGGGCACCACTGAGGGGTTACCCCACATCACCAGTCTTACCACTGTATGTGTTTCCAGACTTGCTCTTGCTCAGTGATCCCCTAGACATTCTGGGCCACTGCTGCTGGCTCCATGTCCCTGGGCTAGGGGCCTTCCTCCTCCTCACCAGCTAGGATACCGGCAGCCTTATTGTGGAGCATGGTATGGACAGCAAAGTGCTTGATGATGCCCAGGGGCTACATGGTCCTCCAGCTCCTGGTGCAGTGCAGGCAGTGGAAGCACATCTTCAGCTGGCTGAATGCCCACTCAGTTATTATATGGGTCTGGCTGTGGGCCTTGTTGTTGGTGGCACAGTCCACTACCTTGTCCTTGGCATGATGTGTGAGCAAGTTTATGAGCAGGGGGTAGACCCAGACACTGTGGTGTGGGAAGGACCCCACCTTTGCCCGGTGCCCCCCGGTAGGGGAACTGACCCAGCAGCCAGCACTTGCTCTCCAGCCAGGCAGGCTTCCAGCATGTGGGTGAGCCCAGAAAGGGCAAAGATCTGTACATTATGCATGCTGTCTGAGAACCTGGCCATGAAGTCTGTGAAGATGCCCTGCTGGTCGCAGCTGGCCTGCACATTCAGGCTATAGTAGAAGTGTTGGTCGCAGGAGACCTGCAGCTCTTCCTGGGGACTGATGAGCACAGTGTAGGTGTTGTCCATGGCCCCCATGACATTCAGGAAGCCTGCAAATGCAGCAAACCCATCACAGATATGGGCCAGCTCTGCCTCCTCCATGTGGAAGTCCACAAGGTCCTGCAGGGGCACAGGAGTACGGCATCCAGGAGCTACAGAGCAGCAGCTCACCAAGGACTGGGATATCTCCAGTACCTCAGCCATGACAACTTGGAACTGGCATCCAGGAAGCAGAGGGGCAGCATACATTCTGCAAGACAGGGGTGGACCTGGGGACAGGTACTACTTGGCCCTTGTAGAGGGCTTGGCTGGGTACCTGTTCAGGTGGAACCATGCTAGGCAGGTACCATCAAGGAATTGCAGGGTACTGACTTGCTTACAGTAGCACCTGGAATAGAGTCTCCTTTAGTGTTGCTATGCTACCCAGACATACAGTGTAGGTAGGAGATGGATCAGGCAGATCCCTGGCAGGGCTGCCAGGCCACTATCTGCGTGCAGGCCATCTGGTGACTGGGGGGAGGAGGAGCTGGTTAAAGGGATGATTTACATTGGAAGGCATCCCTGCACTCTGGGGCCCACGGCAGACCTGGCCCCTCCCCTCACTGCTCATCCACTTGCATGTTCCTGGGGTCTGTTCCATGTGGGTGCTGCCCTGTAGTTGGTTAGTTCTCTCATGTCCTTCATGGCCATTCTGTTGTGCACCTGTAATGTTTTGCAGGTATGATGACACTATTACTGGGGATGGTGGAATGGTCACAGCCCCTGTGGCCCCACTGCTTGGTCATTTGCCTGGTCTCCGGGCTCTGTGGGTTTCCTGCTGTTGCACTGGCAGCCAGCCACCTCTGCCTCAGAGACCCTTTGGAATGCACTACACAACAGTAGTAACAGAGAAAAATTAAGTAAAAATAAAATATAGAATATAATGTACTGTGCAATATCATCATAAAGCAATCATGTGTCATCTGTTATATTTTGTTTGTTTGTTTGTTTGTTTCTAGTCCTTATTAATGGAATACCTGACCTAGTCAATGTGGAAAAACTGGCCTTTGATAACATCGAGATGAATGAGGCCACTGCTAAACAATTAGGTATTGTTGCATTTTCTTTAAATATTCCACTATACAATCAAACAAGTAATTCTGAATATCTGGATGGCAGCCCTTAATTTCTCATGTACTGTCTGAATATAAAGAATCCAGACTTCAGAAAGGTAAGGTTATTCTAGATTTGATAGCAAGTTTGATTTGACATGCATCTTGAGACCATGTAGTATTAAGATCTGGGAGAGGGGATACTTTTGATGAAAGAAACTCACATTTGACAGCCTTGTTTGGGTGCTTTGATTGTTGTAGGGCTTATATTTTTAGATCACGTTAAAGATGTATTTTTTTAAGTAGCTGGGTAGTTTGTGTCAGGGTAGGGAGGGCCTAGGGACATGACTATCAAGAAACACAAGAAGAGGGAAGTATAGTGATGGAAACCAGGTGTGCCAGAACCTGAGAAAGTGGTCTAGATATCTGCCTAATTGTTTCCTTTCTGATCTTCTTTCAACTCAGGGGACTACCAGGCTTAGTGTCCTACAGCTAAACAAAAATTAAAACGGCAGCCATTTCCATGATCAAAGTTGGCTTTCCCTTGTTCAAAACAAACTCTAATCAAATATTAAAACCTAATAATTTTTTTTGTAATTTCTTTATAGCTGAAGGCTTCAAGAATTTGAAAAAACTGCATGTGCTGAATTTGAGTCATCTTGGGGACCTAGGGGATGGGATGACACACATAGTAAAAGCAATACCTCTCTGCCTCAAAGGTTTGAAAGAAATTCATCTAGTCCATTGTTGCCTTTCTGGGACTGCTGTGAATATTCTTGGTATGTGAAATTATTACCTTTTTCTGCATTAATCCTGTGCAATTTAATGCATTTTTAATTAACCCTGTTCAATTTAATGCATTTTAATGAAATGCATACTTATGCTATAAATGCATTTTTAGAAGTATGTTGTCCAGCAATCCGATTGGAATTTGTGGAACCATCATTAAAAGCCAAAGCCTGGATTGCGATGTTTATTTTTAGATTAACAAATTTTCATTCTTCAGAGGAATATTATTTACATTTACTTGCCAAAGACAGCTTCTGGAGTTCTTGGCAAAAATTAGTTGATGATAGATTGCAGAGACTGAGTTTGTCTTTTGAGACTGTAAAGCAAATGGAATACTCCTCTGTGTGTAAACTGATTAAATCCAGAGTGTTACACTTTGACAAATGGAGCACTAGCTGTAGAGCACGAAGGATATGCCCCTTGTACTACCTGGGTCTCCCTATTCCAAGGACTCTGCCAACATATTGTAAACTCTTACCTGTTCCTAAATACAGAACACTCTTCATTAAGGCTAGATTAAATGTTTTACCATTGAGGGAGTTAACAGGCAGGTTCCTAGAGACTCCCTTTTCTGAACGATTTTGTGACTGTAAATCAGGGAATCTAGATACTATCTGGCACTTCTTTATTAATTGTAAGAAGCTTGAACTCGCTAGAGATAAAAGGATCACAGTATGTATTCAGAAGTATGTTATAATCCAGCCTAACAAGTAAGTTAAATTAGATCCAAGTTTATTTAATTCCACTAATTTGGGATTTCATATGGACCTCTGGGGCAGTGAATGTGTTAATTTGAGTGGTTTGGAAATGATTTGGATTCTGACATAGGGGTATGGGTTTATAGCAGAATATTTTTTTCTGTTTAACCACTCCTCACTATCAAAGAGCTTTTATGTTAGGCCATTTTAATGTGCTGCCTTTGGCTTTACTGAGTGGTAGGTTCTCTAAGACACCTCATGTGGATAGATTATGTCCTTGTGATGTTAATGAAATCGAGAGTCTGAATCATAGCCTTCTGCACTGTGTCTTCTATCGTGATGTTCGATCATTATATCTTGAGCCTTTGTTGAGAAACCTAGTAAATCATTCTGATGAATGGAAGATATCTTATTTACTCTCTATTCGCTCCTTAGTGATTATGGAAATGGTGGCCAAATTTCTGTTTTTGACTTCTAAGAGGAGGGAATGTCTAATTAAGTGCATATGACTTGTATTTCCTTGCCTGTCAGTTCTAATATGATATGCCAATAAAGGTTTGATTGACTGATTGATCATAGGGGTATGCTTGCTGCAGGAGAGAGGGAATTAACACTGGTTTTAAATACCACAGTAATTGGCTGGGAAAACAGAAGCACCAGTGAGACTAGAGGAAATTTTGGAAGAATCCAATGTAGCCCCAACACAGGACTGTTGCCGCTTACTACTGGGACTCAGCCTGTCTAGATATTGTGACATATGAACAAATAGGAAGACCAAACTGCACATTATGTGGGAGAGCCATGGTTAAATGCAATTTTAGGAACATTCTCCTGGGATTAAGCGCTGGCCTACTGAATAAACCTGAGTAGGCTTCTGAGCAGATATGCTTAGAATTGCTCTCCAGCATTTTTATTTTTACTTTAGTACAGCCATAGGGAGTGAATTAAAATTGAATGAAGCAGTAGTACTAGAAAAGGAGGTCTCTAGACCTTTTCTTCTACACTGTTCTCCAAGCCTAAATCCTTCCCCCAAGCTATAGTGTGTTTGTGGGGGGGAGATGGTTTTTATAAAGAAATCCTTTTATCACATAGACCAGTCCTTTCCTTGCTGACTGGTACTGACTGTGGTTTTAGAAGAGCATGTAAATAGCATAAAAAACAGTTCACAGGTATGATTAATTTCAGAAATTGCTGAAAAGACTTTTCAGTTTCTTACATTTCTCCACATTTTGTGAAAGATGAGTACAGTTAATTTAATTTAATGAAAGAATCATTTGAATTTGTTTATTTTATAGCCCGGAATCTTAGCAGTTTATGCAACCTGTATGCTCTTAATTTATCTGATACTTTTTTGGGAAATGATGGAAAAGAAGCTCTTCACAAACTGGGTAAGGGAAGATGCTATGTGAATAGTTAAAACTGAAGACTGATTCTTTGTGACTTTTTATCCATGAAGTAGCTAGATAATGCTTTGTACTGTATCATGAGATGTTAAAATGCCTTGGTATGTATCAAATTCTAATTCATTAATGTTTTAAGGAAAATGTACTTTGAACCTGCAGTCTGCCGCTATATTTATGAGTATGTCTAAGCATCAGTTTTCTACAAAAAATTTCTCAAGTCCAAAAAGCAAAAGCAAAATTCTATACTACAAAATAATGTTTTATTTTAAAAACTTATCACCAATAAACTGGAAGACTGAAAATGCCTTTGATTCACACTTGCTTATGAAATAAATCTTTGGGAACTACCCTTTTTAAATGCATATGAAGCTTTCTTATATGGTTTGCCTTTCTAGCTAAGTATTGTCTACCGTGATCAGAGATTGGTGTCAAGAAGATGCTTCTCAGTTCTGCTGAGTCAGATTCATTCTTGACTGGAGATAGCTTGGACTGAACCAAAGACCGAGGCTGAGGACAGACTGGCAATCTGGAGCGGGATGAATGCAGAGGCAACTGCTGCGGGGGAAAAACTCCCCGGGGCTGGCCGTTCACACTGGCCAGTGTATTGTGCAAGGATGCTGTTACGGAGCATTCAGACTGCTGCGGAATGGCCCCACGTGGGCCGGCCTCTGCAGCTCGTGATAGGGCTCATGCGCAAACTGGCAAAACGCCGTGTTCGCACTGCCACCTCCGCTTGCCTCCCGCCTTCTTCCAGTTCACACTGCCTGGAAGCGGGAGGCATGCGGAAGACGGCCCCTGAACACCGGTTTCTCCTGGTGTCCCGGTAAAGTGAAAGGAAAACGTCTTCAAGACGCGTAAGTACGGAAGGGAGCCGAGGGACAGCTGCGCATGTCTGGACCGGCTCCCTTTCCCCGTTTCCCATGCAGACCTCTCCCGGGGCAGATTGCCAGTCTGTCCTTAGCCCTTCTGTATGCAAAGGATGTGTTGTGGGCCTTCCTGCTGGGAAGGGTGTTCCACAGTGTAGATGCCATCACTGAGAAATCCTACAATTTCACTTACATGAGGAAATGCAAAATATGAATGGCTTTGAAGGAGTATACTGAAGGCCCACTAGTTATCTATCACATTTTCATTCTTCTTGTCTGTAATGCTAAATGACCAACATCTGGGTTTGATGTTGTCCAAGGCTGATGCCTTCACTCCTGCACTTACCCCAGGGGACTGGCAAACCCTACCAAAGGCATGCTGTGCCAGCAAACACTGATGCTGGGGAAGTCACCTGTCAGGTGTCAGCAGGGCATGGCCTTGATAGAATCTACATAGGAGTCAGCCAGCTTGAAGGAGCCCAGGCAGCTCTCAGCGGCATGCTCAGCAGCAGAAGCCAGCCCACCTGAGTTCCTACCAGAGATGACTCTGGCACTGAGACCCAGGGAAGCCCTAACAAAGGGGCAGAAAGTGCAGGCAGCACTGACCTTCTTAGAGGAGGTCAGGCAAGTAGCCAGCTCTTTAAAAAAAGTCTGGGGGGAAGGGCCACTGAGCTCACCAATACAAGGCAAGTATTAATTGGCCCAGGGGCTTTTTACTCCCTAGGACTGGGTTGGAGAGGGAGGATTGGCTGGGCTCAAGGTTGGCCCTACCTTGGGGAAGCATTTAAATTTAAAGAGTGTGCCCAGAAGCAGCCAGAGAGGAAGTGTTAGACCTATTTCCCAGCATATGGGAATAGGTAATTGGCAGAGCACAGTGTGGAAACTGAGTGAAGAGAAAATCCCCTCCTCTTGCTGTATTCTGAGGCTCTATCTTGGGACACTTGCCCAATTAAAAACAACCCTAGAGGGTAGAAAAATCTGTGTGTGAAGCAGACAAAAAATATTGTCTGCTCCTATGGTCTGTAAATATTGAGATCTTCTTCGTGGTCTCTGTGCATTCACACCTCTGGGATAAAGTGCGCCTGCGCCGATCCCGATCGGTAATCTTCAAAGCCTAACGGATTTTCGCGCCAGCTCCCCGGTCACGTGCACGCCCCACTGCGCATGACCCGGGGAGAGGCACGAGGATCCCGCCAGTTCTCTTCTGACCGCCGCGTCGTGAGGACCCCCTCTCCGCTCCGGTCGGTAGTTAACTTTCGTTTCTTTTTCCAACTTTGGAAAGGCCTTTCGGACTGATTTCTTGGACTTTACTTGACCTACGGACTGTTTTTCCTGGACTCTCTTTTGGATTCTCCTCCTTCTACTCCCCGCCCGGCCTATGGCCCAGCGGTGGGGTTTCTTTAAACGCTGCCTTAAGTGTGGGAGTAAAATCCCCCCCCCCAGACAAGCACTCCCTCTGCTTGCTGTGCCTAGGCGAGTCGCATCGCGTCGACTCCTGTTCGAGTTGCGCCGCGTTCTCCAACCAAACTCGGAAGAACCGGGCGGCCCGACTCCGAGTGGCTCTCTTGGAGGCAGCGTTGTCACCGAAGATGTCCGCAGCCGACGCCTCGGCAACATCCCCATCGGTACCGACGGGCCCGACGTCGCCACCGATGCGAAGCCCTTCCGGCACCGAGAAATCGGCATCGAAAAGACCCCTCTCACTGCCACGAACTCCCGCTAAGAAGCGTAAGGAGGGCAAAGAGGGTAAGGGCAAGCTGAAGCACAAAACCTCGAGTGCTTCGTCGACGCATCCTGCGTCCGACATGACCCAGCACGGGTCTCCACAGCTTGACCCTCCTGGGCGCGAGCGACCCCGGGGCAGCCCCGTCTCCCCGATGCCGCGACCCATTCAGCTCACAGATTCGGAACCCGACATCGAGCTGACGCAGATCCCTCACAGCAGTCCCGAGACAGGGCCTGACCCGATGCCGGCACCGAGAGGCGAGCGAGACTGGCGCCTTCCCCCATCTTCGGTGCCGTGGGACGTCCGTCAATGGCGATACCTGTATGGTTCCTCCTACCCGCCACCTCCACAATGGTACCCAGCGGAGTGGGATCGCCAATCGACGTCGTCAAGAGTCTCCCGATGCCGAGATCCCCCGGCCCCGCCTCCGACTCCGATGCCGTTACCGAAACCGAAACCGATACCGAAACTAATGATGCCGATACCCACATCACCCGATATCGACCTCCCTCCTTATCAGCCAGATCCGTCGACCCCTATGTCTCCCTCCGAACATTCCGACCATTCGATGCCCGAATCTCCCGAATCATCCGATGACGAATCTCCCATCCAGCCGTCACCATCCCCTGATGTGGCTGAAAATCTACCAATCTCCCCCTCCGAGGACGTGAAATCCTATGGAGAACTTATCAAACGAATGGCACATTCCTTGGCGCTTGCCACGGTCCAACCAACGCCTACCGCTACCGATGCCATCTTCGATATCGTACAGATGGACACATCCACCGCGGTAGCGCTGCCACTAATTTCGGTGCTCTTGAGCACTGCCAAAGAATCCTGGGGCCACCCTTCCTCAACCCCAATTTCCAACAAAAGGTTGGACCACATGTATAGGCTCCAAGAGCCAGGGGCAGAATTCCTATTCATCCACCCCAAGCCCAACTCAGTCGTCGTGACTCCCTCCGCTAGGGGACGTAGCGGACATTCCTCCCCCTTGGACAAGGAGGGACGGAAGCTAGATTCTTTCGGAAGACGATTTTATTCAGCCGGTGCATTGGGCATAAAAACGGCAAACTACACAGCCTGCATGAGCAGGTACCAGTACTCCCTATGGGAACAGATGACACCACTTCTGGCTCAGCTCCCTGAGGATAAGCAACGTCTTGCTAGGAAGATCCAGAGGGAAGGCATGGTGCTAGCAAAGCATCAGCTTAACGCATCCAAGCATGCTGCGGACGTCACGTCCAAGACACTCACTTCAGCAGTCGCCCTTCGTCGCCACGCCTGGCTGAGGTCGACTTCGCTTCCACAAGACACTAAGTCCTTAGTGGAAGATCTCCCTTTCGAGGGTGAAGGACTGTTCAGCTCCACGACGGACACAGTTCTTCATGATTTAGATAAGAGCATCAAAACATCTCGTAACTTGGGTGTCTCACAACCGAGACAACAGAAGCAGAAAACATGGCAGAGATCTTGGTCCAAACAGCAACCGCGAAGATCTCCCACTGAACCCCAATGGCAGAGACCACCGTCTACTGTCTATCAACAGAAACCTTATGGCCATAAGCCACGATTCCCGTCCGCTTCCGCTTCCAAGACTAAACCACCCAAGCCGACCAAGCAGAGTCTTTGACTCTCCCATTCGCTCCGATATTCCCACCCGTCTATCCCCCTTCCTACTAGCATGGCAACGTATCACGACAGACCAATGGGCACTGTCGGTTGTAGCAGAAGGCTACAGAATAGAATTTTTCCAGATTCCACAAGAATCGTACTTCGTAACCACCCCTCCCTCCGACACCCTATCGTCGGAAGTCGAAGCCCTCCTTTCAAAAGACGCCATAGAACAGGTACCAACAAGACACCTTCAGCGGGGGTTCTACTCCCGCTATTTCACGGTCCCAAAAAAGGATGGCGGACTTCGTCCCATATTAGATCTGCGGAACCTCAATGCGTTCATCACCTACAAGAAATTCCGTATGACCACTCTACAGACCATCCTACCGCTACTAGAAGCCAACGCGTGGATGGTGACGCTGGACTTAAAGGACGCATACTTTCATGTGACGATCCACCCGTCACACAGACAGTACCTACGCTTTGCGATCGGTCCGCGTCACTTCCAGTACAAGGCCCTACCCTTCGGCCTCTCTACAGCTCCTCGTGTCTTCACGAAGCTTATGGCAGTAGTAGCGGCACATCTGAGACTCCAAGGTGTCCACCTTTACCCCTACCTGGACGACTGGCTCCTAGTCGCCCCCTCTACGACGGAACTACAGAACCACATCTCTATTACCCTTCACACCCTAGAATTACTAGGGTTGACTATAAACCTCAAAAAGTCCATGCTTATCCCTTCCAGACGGGTTCAGTTTATCGGAGCTATCCTGGACTCCTTGCAATGCAGGGCATTCCTACCCCCCAACAGAGCAGCGGATATAGTCTCCCTTCTCCAGGCTATCCTAGAGACCAAGGAGGCTACAGCCAAACAAATCCTTCGCCTGCTAGGCCTGATGGCCGCAACAACAGCAGTAATTCCCTTCGCCAAATTGCGAATGAGACCACTGCAGCTCTGGTTCTTGAGGCGTTTCCGCCCCAAACTCCACTCCCTCTCCAAACGTTTCCAGATATCTACCCAGGTCCTGGAGACCCTGAATTGGTGGCTTGTGCCCCAGAATTTACATTCAGGTGCACCTTTCCGGCTTCCACCCCCCTCAGCGACCGTCACCACGGACGCATCCCTATGGGGCTGGGGAGCTCACCTGGAAGGTGTAGGTGTGGGAGACAGGTGGCACCCCTCTGTGGCACACAACCATATCAATTTCTTAGAGCTGCTGGCAGTTCTCTACGCAGTGAGATCTTTCCGCCAATCCCTAACGGGGAAAACGGTGACTGTCCTTACAGACAACACCACCACTATGTTTTACATCAACCGCCAGGGCGGGACGGTCTCCCGTGGACTTTGCCGGTTAGCGATAGAGCTGTGGAACGAGTGCCAGGCGCTAGATGTTCACCTGGTGGCGACTCATCTCCCAGGACTACTCAACGTCCAAGCGGACTTCCTAAGCAGAGGAGGAGCATCCCTACACGAGTGGGAGCTGAACCCCCTCTACCTGACTCCGATCTTCGACCATTGGGGACATCCATCCGTGGATGTATTCGCTTCTCGGGAGAACAAGAAGTGCCATCTATTCTGTTCCAGAGCAGGAACGGACCCGACCTCTCTCGGAGACGGTCTCCTCTTCCGGTGGACAGGGAAACGGTTGTACCTATTTCCCCCAATCCCTCTCATTCCGAGAGTAGTCCACAAACTATTGACAGAGCGACCGTGGGCAATTCTAGTTACCCCATGGTGGCCGAGACAACCCTGGTTCCCCACGCTCCTCAGCCTCTCACGGGGGACGCATCTCCATCTCCCGACGGACCCGGACCTCCTCGGGATGCGCGGGGGCCGAGTACTGCACCACGATGTGCCCAGGCTAAAATTGACAGCGTGGCTGATCCAAACTTAGGGCTAGAATCACGCATTGCTCAAGTTCTACTGAACTCACGCAAACTCTCCACTCGACGTTCATATGAGTCAAAGTGGACTAAATTTTTAACCTTCCTGGCATCTGTAGGACGACCCTCAGTCCCCGCTGGACTTAAAGATGTTTTTGGTTTCCTCCTGTCATGTAAGGACAGGGGACTGTGTCACTCATCTATCCGAGTCTACTTGTCAGCCATCTCAGTCAATCATCCTAAGATTGATGGCTATTCGGTGTTTTCCCACCCAACAACGAAACAATTCCTCAAGGGAATGAATCGCCTCTATCCCCCAGTGCGGACACCAGTCCCGGCATGGGACTTGCCCCTGGTTCTCACTAAGCTGATGGGAAAACCCTTCGAACCCATGGCCTCATGCAGTCTTCAGCTTTTGTCATGGAAGGTTGCATTTTTAGTGGCCATCACGTCTACTCGACGCGTGAGTGAGCTCTCGGCGTTCCGTTGCGACCCACCATACCTCACGTTTCATCATAATGCCGTCACTTTGGCTCCAGATGTCGCTTTCCTGCCTAAGATAGTTTCGGACTTCCATATAGGGGCAGATATCACCTTGCCAGTATTTTTTCCTGATCCCCAGGACCCAACGCAACGTAGTCTACACACTTTAGATGTCAAGAGAGCCCTGTCTTTCTACTTGCACCGGACAAAATCCTTTCGCAAGTCTCCAGCTCTCTTCATTTCTTATGCCTTGCCCGGGCAGGGACAGAAACTGTCGTCTCAAAGACTCTCGAAGTGGATAGTTGAGACGATAAAACTCGCCTATCTTCTGGCCAAAAGGCCACTGCCGGCGTCCCTCCGGGCACACTCCACTCGAGCCGTGGCTACTTCCACAGCATTCCTCAAGGGCATTCCCCTGGGAGACATCTGCAATGCTGCAATGTGGGCGTCCCCTCACACGTTTGTGAAGCACTACGCCCTAGATGTCCGTGTCCATCAGCGTACTGTGGTGGGCCGTGCAGTCCTGCAAGCAGCTCAGATGTGAGACCTCCAGCACCCACCTCCAGGTATGTGGTGTGTTTATTGCTCGCTATTCTCCCAGAGGTGTGATGCACAGAGACCACGAAGAAGATATACAGGTTGCTTACCTGTAATTGGAGATCTTCGAGTGGTCATCTGTGCATTCACACCACCCGCCCTCCTTCCCCTCTGCTTTCGGTCTCCCTCACCTTTTTCCTTGGGGGCTGTTAGCAGCGGTCAGAAGGAACTGGCGGGATCCTCGTGCCTCTCCCCGGGTCATGCGCAGTGGGGCGTGCACGTGACCGGGGAGCTGGCGCGAAAATCCGTTAGGCTTTGAAGATTACCGATCGGGATCGGCGCAGGCGCACTTTATCCCAGAGGTGTGAATGCACAGATGACCACTCGAAGATCTCCAATTACAGGTAAGCAACCTGTATGTATTTACTGAAATGGGATTCCATCAAAAGAGAAAATGATCTACACATAAAACATTCTAGCAGTATACTTGTTCAAAAAATTTTTATATGTGTGCGTCTGTGTTGTGTGTTCCACTAGACATTTTATGACATATTCAAGTTTAAAAAAAATAAAATGATTGAGTGTTCTACGAAAAATACAAGTGCAGAAGTCTGCATTTAATTCCAGTCTCCAGGGCTGGTCTTCCTATGAGGCAGTGGGAGGTGACTGTTTCTGGCAGCAGATTCCAATCGGGGTATCTTTTTCCAACATGGATGGGTCACTTTGATTTCACTGCCAGTGTGGCATTGCTCACCATTAAATTGCTTGCTGACATAAAAACATCATAACATTTCTCTAAAAAATGCTCTGTGTCAGCAGTTCTCAAGAAAATGTGAATCGCAGAACAACTACCATTAATGTATGCATGCATCCTCATGGTTCATACTAGACATGAGGAGAGGGTCATGAGATTCTCCTTGTCTGATCACAGGCATTGTTTTTGTTTCATCACTATTGAGCAGATAACTTGGTTATGTTATCAGTGGCAAGGTAACTCAAATACATGAACAGTGTAACATAGAAAACTGCTCCTGGGTGCACTGCAAATATTACAGAAGTTGAAAAGAATATGAGATTCGTACAAAGTACAATATAGGAAAGTATCTTGTGTTGTGCTTTGATTTTAGCCATTAAACTAATTGCCAAAGCCTGGGTGGGCATTGTTCATTACAAAAAGTCCTGCAACAGCACGGTTGGTGTTTAATTTGTTGATGGGATACTATGAAAGCAACTATCATTCAGTTCTGTGGAATGATTTCAGTGGCATTCATTCAAAACTGTTTTCAGTTGACAGCTTAAATGTCCTACCAAAGATGAAAGAGCTGATGCTTCCCTGGGAGGACAAGGCAAATTCTTGTCTCATTAAGCTGCTACGACACCTAGAAAGAATGCCACAGCTGACAAAACTTGGGCTGAAGAAATGGCCCATCACAGACTCTGAGGCTGGAATTCTTGGTAAGTAAGCAGCCAAGTAAAGTAAGGGACAAACTAGAACAGATGATAATAACTGATGTAACTTTGTAATCATACTACCCTGTTTCCCCGAAAATAAGACCTACCCAAAAAATAAGCCCTAGCAGGATTTCTATGCATTTGTTAATATAAGCCCTACCCCGATAATAAGACCTAGTGATGGGCGTAACTATGCAGCGTATCTGCATAGCCACGCCATGCATTTTGGCGCGGAGCGGTAAGGAAGACTGGAATACCTTTTATCTGCCACAGTTCCTTTCTCCGAGCTGTTCGCACTTGCGTGGGTGCCCAGGTGGCAACCACATCACTCCTTTCTCCTAGCCATTTGCGTATGCGCGGGTGCGCGGGTGGTAACTGCGGTTGCAGGTCATTGACAGTGTTGTTACCAATGCACTCCGAGCAGGTTACATGGATAAGAGCTACTCATTTAATGAGAGCTCTATTGCTCGACATGAAAGATTGGGGCCAATGGTTCTAAAGGAAATGGAGTCACAAGAAATTCAGGATGGAATTCAGGTCTGGAGAGTTATGACGATGTTCCAGAAGAAGATGACTTAACTGTATTTGAATAAATGTAGATTGTTGTATTATACTTAATAAAAATAAGACATCCCCTGAAAATAAGCCCTAGTGTGTCTTCTTGAGAAAAAATAAATATAAGACAGTGTCTTATTTTCGGGAAAACACAGTAAATTCAAGATAATTTCTTGCCAACAAGTAGTTGTTTTTGGTTTTCAACAAGGTCTTTGAAACGTTGAGGAGAGAGGCTTTATTTTCAATGTCTGTTTAAATACTAGAAGCTCTGCCCATTTTTCAGCTTGAATAGGGGTCTTCCGTGATCCTCCCACTCTTATTTTAGCATCCTTCCCAGTCCTCAATCAGTGCTAAACTCCCCTGTTCGTCAGTTCCCAACTGTCATTTCTTAACGGACTCTCTCTACAGAATTCCGTTTGAACAGCCTGTCACTCAAAGGTTCTCTGACTCTGTGAGGCATTAACCTTTGACAGTCCATCACAGCTGTATTAACAGACACATAGTATTCAAGACATGAGAACCAATAGTTCCAATAGTGCTAGTCAGACCTCATCTGGAGTATTATGTCCAGTTCTATGTGCTGCATTTTAAGAAGCGATAACCAAGACAAAAGGCAGGATATAAATAATTATTTTATTTATATTTTAATTTCAATTTTGTTAAATATTTTATTAAACATTGATTTTGTTGATTGTATTGATTTTATTAAATATTAAAATACTTTAATTAACAAATATATAAAATTTAGACTAATTGGAATGGATTCAAAGGCCCAATTTACATCTCCCCTCTGAAGTAGTTTGACTGCTGTCTTTTCCTACGCTTATTTCATGCTGGTTTCAAATTTCACTCCCTGGCTCTAAAGGGTACTAAGCAACAGGATCTGTTTAAAGCAGTTTAATGCTAGCTTGACCACAGGAGGGCAATTAACAAATGTAAACAGTAATTTTTAAACTAGAACAAGTATGGTTTGAAACTAGAAACAGGTATAGACTTCTTTTTTTTTAAACTAGAATGATTCCAGTGGGAAAGTCAGATGTAGATTTGACCAAAGATAGTCAGGGGACTGGAAAACAAGTCCACCAAGGCAAAGTTGAAGGAACTGGGTAAGTTTAGCTTAGAGAAGAGAATACTGAGAGGACATATGATCACACTTTTCAAATGTCAACAAGGAAGTAGGCAAAGACTTGTTCTCTGCTACTTCAGAAGATGGACAAGATCTAACAGACTTAAATTACATGAGGTGTGAATTTGATTTAACATTAGAAGAGACTTCCTAGCAGTTGCAGTGGGGAGACAATTAAACCAATTACTGGGGGTTGGGAGCTCTTCCTTTCTGGAGGTTTTCAAGCAAAAGCTGAACAGCCATCTGTTGGCAATTGTGTTGGAATAGATGGCCTACAGAACCACTTCCAGCTTTAAGGCTGTGCACAGATTGCCTTATTTATGGATAAATAGGCATTGGTGCACATGATTGGGTTGTAGGAATCTCTGTAATGCAAAGCATAGGGTTCTGCATATGTTTTAGTCACTGGATATAGACTTTCCCCTCCACCCAAGCAGACATTCACATACACAGTCAGCAGACTTTCACATACACATTAAAGCACAAGAACATAAGAAGTGCCCTGCCATATCAGACCAATGGCCCATCTGGTCCAGTATCCTGTTTTCTCATGGTGAACAACCAGTTGCCATTGATGAACACCCCACTGGGCATTGAGACCAAGGCCTTCTCCTGATGCTGCCTCTTAGCACAGGTATTTTGACTTTTTCTGCCTCTGTTCATGAAGGTTCCTTTTAGTCATCATGGCTTTGATGAAGCTATCCTCCATGTGCTCAACTGGGTCAAATTTTAATTACTGTTTCTATAAAATACTAAAGATCATTGGACTGGGAATTTTAACAAGAAACTGCTAAAAAAATGTGTTGTAAAAATATATCCACAGGTACATTTATTGAGAAGGCATTCCTGACAGAACTCCAGCATCTGGACATGGCAGAGAATTACATGACAAGTGATGGTTGGCTTACTATCCTACGTGTACTACCCAATCTCCGGAAACTAACATTTCTAGATTTCAGCAGAAAGCAAACCTTTCAGCCTTCTTCCGAGCTGGTTCTGTCATTATGCCATATGATCACCCAATTGGGTTCTTTACAAGAGATCAATCTTACTGGTTGGCAATTCGATGACACTGATTACAGAGAGATTAACAATGCAAGTAGCAGCTGTAGAAATGAATTGCAAGTTATTATTTCTTAAACAAGGCCAGTTTAGGGCATAAATATTCTGATTCATGTAAACCCAGTACTGGATTGTGTAGGACCACCAGGCCTGGCAACCAGCAGAGGACTAGGGGAGGGGGCATGGGGCATGTCTGTCATTGACAGCATGATGTGACTTCTGAGAAATCCTGTAAGTGATGCCATGCCTCTCTAGGAACTGCAACAAACTCTGGTAAAACCAAGTGATGTCAAACTGTTGCTGACAGCATTTTTTCCCTTCTGTTGGTTGCTGGAGTGTCAATGAGCAATGCCTGATGAGTGCAGGAGATCTCCTGCCCCCAGCGAGCATATGATGACTCTAGGCTGGTGACCTTCTGATACACCCTCACATCACTCAGGCTTTAAGTGAGGAACAATGAATGACTTCTAGACCGAGGAACAACATGTGACAATCCTTTTTAAGCAAATGTGTAAGAAAAATTAAAGCAGTAAATGGCCTTATCAGCCTATTTTTTTTAAAAAAAATTATAATCTATACATTGATCTAGTATTATTTTTAATGACAATTATAGCTTTAAATGCATATTCTGAAGGATAGCACTTACATTGTTTAGTTTACATATATCTTTACACATTTTTTCCTCAGGTTTTTATACTTGTTTGTGGCTAAGAATAACTCAGGCTATCTGTCCCACTTTCCCCTTTACCTTTTATATTCTGCCTCTTCAGAGACTTACTTGATGCACTCACAAGTGAAACAATGCAAAAAACCCAAACAAATCATTAAAACAAGCCCAAAACAGTCTTCATAAAACAGGACTCACTCCAAAAGTAGACTATGAAACAGCTAAAAAAATGGGAACCCCCTTAATTTAAAATGTTTAATAATGTTTGATCATGGTGACTAAAAGAACAAATTACTTAGGTGCCAGTTAGATCTCAAGGGGGTGGACAGTCTAAAGGTGAGGTGAACCCCTGGAAAAAAAAATGTGTCACTGGTTGTCAGCTGCCTCACCCCTGTAGGTGGAAACACAGAAAAAGGTTCATAACAACCAAGAAGTGACTCAGCAACAGCAAGGAGAGAGGGCAGGAGGGATAGACAGTAGTTGAAGCCTAGTAGGTTTCTTTAATAAAAAGAGTTTGCTTTGTATCCATACAGGCATCTCTGATTCTTAATGCGGGTGAGGTTTGTATAGTAATTTTAAGGCAGTGAGGACATTGCACTCTGCTCACATACCCAAGTTCCCTTGAGACAAGTTGCTTCAGAATTAGCATCAGATATTTGCACTCTTTCATCCCCAAGTTTCATTGATTATAAACTAGTTCTTTTGTATGGAGATAAGCAGCTTTGAGGTTTGTTATATTTGGACTATTTCCCACAAGTGTAATAAAAGTGTTCTTAATGCCCCTCAGTGGTTTGTTAATAAGATTAGATGAAGGACTGAAACATTTGTAGATGACTATCTGATAAATGGCTAATCTGCTTCCAAGATGGGGATTGAAGGAAAATCACCCTTTGATACAAATCTCAAACAGTAGTAATTGTGTACTTTTAGTAGTTTGTAGCTATTAATGCACGGTTTACTAATTAAAATTCTTACACTGAATGTAATTTCACCCTGGCCTTGACCTACCTCATATGCTTGCAGCAAATGCTTTGACTCAGTGTAAAGTCTTGGAATGTGCAGTGTTTCTTCCCATAGTTTCTGTGATGAGCAAAGTGATCGCTGTAGTCTGGAGATCAATTGTAATTCCAGGAGAACTCCAGGCCCTACCTGGAGGTTGGCTACCCTATTCGTACATCTGGGGTACAGTGTGATTAAAATGCTGATGACATGCGACTCTCCTTTCCAATTAATTCCGGGGAGGCAGTGGAAGTTCTAAATTAAGGAGCAAAATCAATAAAGAACTGAATGGGAGTAAACAAATTGAAATGTAATTTGTACAAAATGGAAATATAGCTGACTGGGGCAAGGCCTGTTGCAGGCAACAATGCAACGGGCACTAGCAAGAGGAAGAAAAAGAAGGAAGGAAGCAATTCTCTTCATCTCAACTTCTTCCCCTCTTCCTCCCAGCTCCCCCCCCCCGCACCCTTGCTGACTCCCCCCCCCAACAGAGCCTCTTTGTAGAGGCCGTTGCATTTATTAACTGAGTGGGTGTCGGAGTGCATCTCTCTTCCTTACTTACTCCCGAGTAAACAGGCTGTGCACACACACACACATTATGAGGGCTAAAGCTGGGGCCAGCTCACCTATTTCCATATTGTAGGCACTGCAAAAGGGCTTGCAGAGGGGCTCTCCCCCATCGTCGATTTTGAAAGCAAATAAATGCTTCCTCTTGTGGTGAGCCCCACTGTCCGCAGCTCTCCTGTCATCTCCCCAAGCTACAGAAATCCCCAGAGGTTGGTGCAGAGCGGTGGAGCCAGAGACTTGCTGCAAGCTAGCACTTAACTGATTTCCAGAATAAAGTTTGACTCCAGCTGCACGTTTAAGACCCATGAAGTGTAACTGTAGGTAGCCTTTCATGGGCATGCCCAGTGAACTGACCGTAAGCCTCTGTGCTGGATGTCTTCCTTTCGTTTCCCCGCAAGCCCTTTCAATTGCAAAGCTGCTTCCCATTTAACACCAGCTAATTAGTTATCCTGGGCCACCACCTCTTGGGACTCCCAAATTGGGAGTTGTAGTTCTAATTCCCTTTGCTATGGTTGCAGTAAAGGCAGCAGAGAACTACAACTCCCAAAGTGCAACACTCTGTGGGCGGGAGTGAGGCAACGCAGGGAGGGAATGCTGCCAGTGGGCAAGGACGCCGTTTTGAGTGGCAGTTCTTGCAGTGAACTGATTTTGGCACCCCATGGAATCTTGCCACTTTGAAAACAGCTTTATATATAAGAGAGATGTGGGAACTGGTGTTCAGCCTGTTTAGATGGAGCAACACTCCCCCTGAAGGAGTAGATATGCAGCCTGGGAATTGTTCTGGATGTTTCTATATTGTTGGATAAACAGCTAACTGAGGTAGCCATGGCTACCTTTTACTAGTTTAGTTCGATCAAGCACCACAAGTACTCACAGAGGAAATCTCATCCCCCCTTCATCTGATCTTCCTTCATAAGGTATTTCCACTTTTCACTCCTTAAGGTCCCTGCAATGTCTCTTCTTTTCCTGCTTCCTCCCTCCCCTCCCTCCTACCTATCTGTCCCCATATGCCACTTTCCTTCCAGTTCTTCTCCCCACCACAGCTTCTTTCCTTTTCCTGCTTCCCTGCCTCACTTCAGCTCCACTTTGTTCCATTATCTCTCCTCTCCCTCCCTCCCAGCTCCATATTCCTTCTTGTCTTTCCTGCCTGCAGATTTCTTTCTCACCTCTGGTGTCAGAAGAGAAGCAGCAGTAGCTATTTTGGACTGGCAGAGTTGCCTTGGCAATCCCAAATGGGAACTGAGATCTTGTGAAGAAATATTGCAAAATCTGGGCACTGTGAATTTTTTATATTTTAAGATTTTCTAGAAATCTGCCTGCCCCAATCTCCCTTGGTTCTACTGTGGGGATTTTTCGATCTGAATTCCGGAGCCAGGTTCAAATGTGATATATAGATGCCTGCTGAGGTCATTCCTGGAGAAAGTGGGTTAGACCAGTAACATGTGCTTTAGTAACATCTAGCCTAAACAACTAACATTTTTTACATGAGGCTGCCCATGAAAACAGGTTGGAAGCTTCATCTCTATATCTAATTCCCAAGTGCCCCCCCCCCGCGTGCAGATACTTAAATCCGCGTGGGGGAGCACTTGGAGGGCAGAGGGGGGGTTCTGCAGGTGGGGGGTAACCCCCCGCGCTTGCAGAAAAATCCAAAATCTATCAAAAACTTTTCGGGGAATCTTTAAATCTCCCGAAAAGTAAAAGAGCGTCCCCTGCGCATGCGCGGGGAACACTCTTGGAATGGCAGCAGCCCTGTGAGAGGCGCCGAGGCCCGCCGGGAGTCCTGGGGGGGGGGGAGAAGGGGGCAAGCGGCAGGCCTGGCGAGAGGCGCCGAGGCCCACCAGGAGTCTCGGGGGGAAGGGGGCAAGTGGCGGGCCCGGCGAGAGCCGCCGAGGCCCGCCGGGAGTCTCGGGGGGGAAGGAGGCAAGCAGCGGGCCCGGCGAGAGCCGCTGAGGCCCACCGGGAGTCTCTAGGGGGGAGGGGGCGAGCGGCGGGCCCGGCGAGAGCCACTGAGGCCTGCCGGGAGTCTCTGGGGGGGGAGGGGCAGAGGAAGGGGGAAAGGGGGCGGAGGAAGGAGGAGGAGCTGTCAGCTTCTCCCCCCCGCGAATATCGCGGGGCCCCCCCCTTGTTTTATATAAAATGCTGCAGCAATTTTGAATGAATAGTCACTGTAATTAGGGATGTGTACCTGAAAATAATATAGTATTACTCAGATTTTGTGAAGGGCATAAATACTGGTATTGGATCCTCCAATATCATTTCGGAATCTGGGTTCTTTCCCCCCCAGGATCTGGAATTATTCATGTTCTATTATTCCCTATAGGGGCTGGAGGGAGGGGCTGGAGTGACTGTTTCACAACAGAATGACATGAAAGTTGCAGCAGACCTAGTACTGTCTGGCCACTAATTATCCTCCAAGGTTCAAATGAATTGGACCAAGGGGGTTGATTATAGACCCCTGAACAAGGTTCAACCAGCCATCCTGCCTGTCTCCACTGTTTTGTCTGGGGAAGAAAATCTCATGCTTTGTCTAAAGCAAAGCCCATAGTCAAACACACAAGAGAAAGCAACCGCTGGCCAATAACCTTCCAGTTCAAAGAGAACCAGCAAGCCCAACAGAACAAACATCAAACCAGGGAATCCCAGTGCCAGCACTTACCTCAGGTACCTCTGTGGACTGTGGTCCAGCAGTAGCCTCAATGAGGAGGGCCCTGCAAGGCTTCTTCATTTCTCCACACCACCCAGAGGATGGGGTAATTGAAGGCTGCTGTGGGGCAGGCCTCTACACAAAGTAGAATTTTGCCTCACAAGACTCCACAGCTTAGAGGGAGTATTGTGTGTGTCCCCAAGTTATTTCCCCTGTCTACTTTCCTAAAACTCTCTCTTCCTCATACATTGATACGACTCCAGTTTAAGCATTGATTTACACGAGTATAGACTTGATTGACTGCATGTGATGGCACTGTAATGGAAGCGAGAGCCAATTTGGTGTGGTTATAGTGTTGGACTAGGATCTGGGAGGCCAGTGTTTAGCTCTCCGTTCTCCCATGAAGCCGGCTGGTTCACCCTGGGCCAAGCAGTCACTTGCTCTCAGCATCACCTGCCTTACAGGATTTTTGTTAGGATATATAGGGAAGAGAGGACAATGTATGTTGTCCTGAGCTCCTGGGAGGAAGGGCAAAAATAAAAATGCACTAGATAGTTAAATAATAATAACTCTTTAAACACCTTAAAAACTAAAATATAATGGCCTCTCTGATGAGGTTAGGAAGGCTTCCATGCTTTTATCATTCCACAGAATGAACAGAATTGTTTGGGGGGCATTTTTTTAAAGGGAATAAAATTGTAGTTTTAATGTCTTTGAAAAATGTCCTGTATTTTAATTGCCTTGTTTGTTGCATGTATTATACTGTTTTATTGCATTGTTTTAAAATTTTGTAATCCAGTGTATTGCATTGACTGTGGTATTATTATATTGTTTTACTAGCATTGTGTGTTTTTAAAATGTTTGTAATATTCCTTGAGACTCAGCAAGAAAGGTACATGATACAAATGAAGTAAGTAAATACATAAAGTATTTATTATGCCATAGATTGCCCATTGGCCAGAACCTCCTTAAATCACACACAACTCATCTAACTTGTCCGTCTACTGTAGATTATCAGCCTTAACCATTTGGGCTGAATAAATATAATGACAGTAATGTATTTGTCTGCTCACAATCACACAAAACTCCTTGGGTACAAAACAGAGACCTGCAGGATCAATGTAGGGGTGCGTGAATACCTTGATGCATGGAAGAAAAAATGCTTAGTTGTCCATGGGCTGCACAGTAGGGATCCCTATGGGTAGTGTCCACATTATGGGGTCTCTGGATGTCATCTTTCAGCCCAAAGTGTGTGTGTGTGTGTGTGTGTTTTGCCACCAAGTCACAGCTACCGGTCTTCCACTGGTTGCAAGGCCAGGCCAGGCCTGGCAACCCTAGCAGGCTCAATTGTCATTACCTCTCTTCTCTAGAGGAACAATAATATAAACAGGGTTATTGCACAGGTTTACTGAGGGCTGTTTCACCCATCAACAGTTTTACACACAAGCATATATCTATGTATTAACAAAACTTAACATGTATTTGTAGGACTGTGAGCCTCCAGGTGGGGCCTGGGGATCTCCTGCTTTTACAACTGATCTCCAGCAAACAGAGAGCAGCTCCCCTGGAGAAAATGGCTGCTCTGAAGGGTGGACTCTATGGCATTGTGAAGGGTGGACTCTATGGCTGAGCCCCCCCTCCCCAAACCTCGCCCTCTCCTGGCTCCACCCCTAAAGTCTCCAGGTATTCCAACCGAGACCTGGCAACCCTATGTATTTGCAAATAGATGCATTCTTTTTGCTAGGAAACTGGAATTATTTATACTTCCTTATTCTGCACATCTAGCAGCAAGTGCTCAGTGTGTGAGTCAGACCTCTTGTAATGTATGTGAAGCACTGGGATCACTTAGGAAAAGCTGTATGTATGTATGCATGTATAATGATTGTCATTATAGAGGTGTAGGAATGGACTGATAAACATCAGCTTTCTTATAGCGTAAGCATGTGCTGGAATGATGGCTATATAGGCCTCCTCTGTGTAAATCTCAATGCCTGAAAGTGACCTTTGACATAGATTAATATACATTTGAAACATGGTAATTGTACAGGGAAAATTAGAATATATTTCTCATTGATATTACTGGCCACTGGGTGTCAGTATTTGTCTACATCTGCAGGTCAGAAAATGGAAACATGCCCATTGGGAAACACGTTTACAACACTTGCAGTTCTATGGCGCAAAACTATAATGAGATTTATATGAAGAAAATTCAGAAGACCTGATTCAGAGAAATGTGCATTGCAGATAATGGCATATGAATATGATGCTAATAATGGGTTAAATCTTGTTCTCCAAAATTCAAACAAAGTAAAATGATTTTCTGCAATAAAAGTGTAAAAAGAGCTCTGCTGGATCAAACAAAGAGGTCATCGAGTCCAGCATTCGGGATTCAACGTTCTGTATTTATTAATTTTAGAAAATGTACATATTGACTTTCCAGGCCATGCGCTCAAGGCAGCTCACAGACAGGGTAGCCAGCTCTGACTCTGGGAATACCTGGAAATTTGGGGGAAGTGGAGGGTGAAGTTTGATGAGGGGAGCGAGCTGAGCAAGATGTGATTCCATAAAGTTTACTCTCCAAAGCTGCCATTTTCTCCAGGAGAACTGATCTATGTAGTCCCAAGAGACTTCCAGGCCCCACCTGGATGTTAGCAATTCTACAAACAGAGCTGTCAAGAGCCCCTGTGGACCCCAGACAAAGATTCCTCCCTGGGCCCCCCATATGACTGTTGCTGCTTGCTGTTACTATGATCCTATAGCAATACAAGAATTGGCATGTCCATCCACCTGTTCATTGCTGACAGGCAAAACTTCTCAGAAAATAAAACTAGGAATCTCAAAATTGGCCAACAGCTTCCCTATGATTGTGGGAATTCCAGGGCCAAAAATGAAAGGAATCAGAATATCCTGGCCCAGGTTATCTCCAGACCCCACCCATGCTATTTGCATTGGAAGCTAAGGGGCTTTGTGTCAAGCATAGAGCTGCTGGGTCACTACCTTCTGCTGGCTGGGGGACGGAGCTTCCCTTCTTGGATCTTCTGGTGTGCGCACGTAATACACGCATGCTGCAATGACATCATCCGGATGTGATGTCATCACACTAGGCATGTCGCCAGGGAGACACTCTAGCATTAGGCCAAAAAACTCTATGGTACTCTATGGTAACAGTTTTTTGGCTGAATGCTAGAGCACCCCCCCCCCCATCGACATGCCTGGTGCAATAACGTTGCCTCCGGGTGACATCATCGTGCCAGGCACACTGGATGCCGGGGAGCTCTTTGGGGGCGGAGCTTCCCTGCTGTCAGCTGGCCGGTGGGCAGATCCAAGGGCAGGAAATCGGGGGAAAGTTTGCCACCCTTGGGGGAATGGCAACCCTAGTCAAGCATAACAAGTGTTTGAAAACTGACTACCAACCTTAGGATGATGATGGGAGGTGTAGTTGCAGTGCCAAAAATGAAGGGAATAGGAACATCTTAGACCAGTTTATCTTTATGATAGGTTGTATACTAGTTGTAGTAAACCTTGCAGAAAGACTCAGCCAGCATAGTCAGAGCTACTGCTGTTTACTGTGCTGTGCCTTCCCTGAACCCCTGAACCCCAGTGGCTGCAGTGCAGAACTGCCCTAAAAGAAAAATAAATTGAAATGCATTTGCTGGATGCAGCATAATTCTGGCTTCATGGACTCTTGACCTGACTTGGGCCCCAGGAATTTTGTCTCTCCAGGCCTGGCAGCCCTGCTCACAAAGCAAAAACAACACAATAAATTCTTTAAAACTATAGCATAATAATGATAAATAATAAACAAGAGTTAAAAACAAGCCAGGGACATAAAAATAGCATTCAGCAGCATAAAATTATACCCATAAGCCAGTCCTCAGGCTTAGCCAGCAGGATGTTTCTGGGACATTTACAAGCAATGCATAAATGAATGGGGGGGGGGGGGGTTGTCCACAATTTCTGTGATTCAGACATATACTATGTTGGTACATGGACTCCTGATAGGGTTGCCAGACCATGCCTGGCAACTGGCAGGAGCTTGGGGAGGGGGGACAAGGACATGGGGGGACAACAGAATCATGTGTGCCAGGATGTAACTTCTGGGGGAAATGGAAGTGATATGTCAATCTAAGAAATGCAGGGAACTCTGGTAAAAACCATAGTGTTTCTGGCTATTCCTAGAGCTCTGTGACATTGTTTCTGGATTTTTCCTGGAAGTGATGTCACACTGTGTACAATACCAGCATTATTTTAATTTTTCTCCCACTGCTGCTCTGAATGGCAGCAGGCAATAAGGAGTGCTCATGGGAGACCTGTTATGGCAGCCATAACTCCTGAACACCTTTTAATAAACCCACAGCAGTTTAGGCATTCCACATTTATTTCTGTGGGATGAATCATCTGTTTTATCATTCGAAAAATAAAGCTTACCTCTTCATCAGTTCATAGGAATTAGCTCCATTATCTTGTGAAATATCTAGCTGATATTTTCTCACATTTACTATAGGTCTAAAACAAAGCAATTGGATACATTATAGTATGCTCACATACTGCATTCATTATAGGTCGATACTAAAAGAATAGCACCATCAATATATGTCTGTCAAAGCCAGCTAAATCCAAATCCAATCCTGCACCTCCTGAGTCATTTATAGTCCATAAAAATGAGGGATTTATCAAATGCTTGGCAGGTTTTGTGATCATGGGGCCATCTATTCTGTAGACTTGCTGTAGTTTAACAACTCAGTGGTTTAATTCTGTTAGGTTTACCACCTATTCATAATTGTTTATGTTTCAGGATCTCTATCTTTCCTTATTATATAAAGCCATTTTCAAGTGGCAAGATTCCATGGGGTGCCAAAATCAGTTGTCTGGAAGGAATGCCACTCAAAAGGGGGTCCCTGGCCACTGGCTGCATTCTCTCCCTGCCTTGCCTCAGTCCCACCCACAGAGCCACCGGCCAGGGTCTCGGCCTCAATCTGGAGGGAGCCAGCGAAGGAGAAGGACTGGGTGCTGGGTCCACTCTTCTCCTCCACCCACTGCCAGATGGGTCTAATGGTCCCCTCAGTGGCCTGCTTCTGTCAGTGAAAAGACAATGGACTTTCAGCATAACCCCCTCCCCCGCCTGACTAACTGACTTTCCTGTCAGAATAAACTGAATATTCCTGTCAGAATAAAGGCTCTCTCTCCTGCTTAGCTCTGCCATGGCTGGCTGGCTAATGAGGTTGGCCAGCAACCATCAAACCATTTTCTTCAACCCCCTGCTGTGTGGCTGACTTTCCCTCTAGAGTTGCCAGTCTCCAGGTGGAACTTGGAGATCTCCCACTGTTACAATTGATCTCCAGATGACAGAGATCAGTTCCCCTGGAGAAAATGGCCGCTTTGGAGGGTAGACACTATGGCATTATACCTTGCTGAGTCCTTCTATCCCCCCCCCAATGCTGCCTTCCACAGGATCCACCCCCCCCCCCCAAATCTCCAGGTATTTCCCTAATCAGAGCAAGCTGGCAGTGGGCGAGGGAGGGAGTTCTACTGAAAGTCCATTGTCTTTTCACTGACAGAAGCAGGCCACCGAGGGGACCATTAGACCCATCTGGCAGTGGGCGGAGGAGAATAATTGCCAATCTCCAGGTGAGGGCTGGAGATCACTCAGAATTACAAGTGCTCTCCAGATGGCAGAGATCAGTTCCCCTGGAGAAAATGGCTGCTTTGGAGGGTAGACACTATGGTATTATACCCTGCTGAGTCCTTCCATCCCCCCCCCCCCAAAATGCTGCCCTCCACAGGATCCACCCCCCAGATCTCCAGTATTTCCATAATCAGAGCTGGCAACTTCCCCCTCAGTGCCTGTTGCTAGGCAACCAAGCTTGCTTTTCTGAAAGCTTCTTTCCACACCTATGTTGGCCTTTGGGAGAAAACTCATTGGGGCCAGCTGAACAGAATGCCATAGAGGCCACCCTCCAAAGCAGTCATTTTCTCGGGGGGGGGGGGATCTGTTGTCTGGAGTTCAATTGTGATACCTGCTGATCTTCAGGCTCCACCTGAAGGTTGGGTAACCTAGGCATAGCAGGCAGTGCTTCAGAGCAGGATCTGCTAGACCCAGGTTCTTGCTGAGTGGGTGATTTTGGGCCAGTCACAGACTTTAAGCCTAACCTACCTCACAAGGTTGTTGTGCAAGTCAAAAGGGGGAGAGGAGAATGATGTCAGCTGCGTTGGTCCCCATTGCAGAGAAATACTATTTTTCCTGCAGGGAAACTATGGTTGCCAATCTCCAGGCGAGGGCTGGAGATCACTCAGAATTACAAGTGCTCCCTGGTTAACCGCAAAATTAACCGTCCCTAACTAATACTTTCATAATCAATCTAAATGTATAAAAGTTATAATAATTCAAAATGTTACCTTAGGAGACAAATATTTTTATATATATGTTTATCAGTTGATATATATGATGGTGCAGGTGGGGTGGGAAGTCATTTAATGATTATATCTTTTTAACTTAGTATACAATTTTATAGAGAATGGAATATGTATAAAAGCTAATTGTGTTAAAAAAAACAATGGAAAAAAAATAAAAGCTTTATTACAAAGAATTACAAGTGTTCCCCAGATGACAGAGATCAGTTCCCCTGGAGAAAATGGTGGACTCTGTGTCCTTATACTGGGCTGAGATGGACCCCCTATGACAACCAATGTGACATAGCAGTCAGGGCTTCAGAACACAGTGGAGGCTTTGGGGGGGGGGGAGATGGAAAGTTGAAGAGTGAGGTTGATGATTGGCTGGGAAGGGTTGCCAACTCCAGGTGGAAAATGCCTGGAGATTTGAGGGATGGAGCCTGGAGACGGTGAGGTTGGAGGAGGGGGTGGGACCTCAGACAGGTACAATGCCATAGACTTCACCTTCCAAGCCAACCAGTCCCTCATGGAGAACCATTGTTGCCAATCTCCAGGTGGGGGCTGGAGATAACTCAGAATTACAACTGCTCTCTAGGAGGGAGGGGGGAGGAGATGGGAAGCTGAAGCCAGGGGGCGGATAACAATACGTTGACGGTTGGCTGCGAGGGAGATAGGGTTGCCAACTCCAGGTTGGGAAATTCCTGGAGATTTGAGGGTGGACCCAGGAGAGGGTGAAGTTTCAGCAGGGGTGGGACCTCAGACAGGTACAATGCTGTAGAGTTCACCCTCCAAACCACCTGTTCCCTCATGGGGAACAATTGCTGCCAATCTCCAGGGGAGGGATGGAGATCACACCAAATTACAACTGCTCTTCAGATGGCAGAGATCTTCCCCTGGAGAAAATGGTGGACTCTGTGTCATTATACCCTGCTGAGGTCGCCACAGCAAAATGACGCTGAGTGCCCAAGGCTGGGGCACTCTCCCAGAGCCTCTTTCTAGAGCCCATTGTATTTATTTCTACAATGGGCCTTATTCCTAGTCCTTAATAAGTAGAAAATAGACTAGGGGCAGGGTTTGTTCATATGTTTTACTGTCGTGGTTAATTTTTCTTAAGAAGTGATATCCCAGGGCACAACAGTAAATTTCACAAGAATGACAAATCACAGATGCTGCCTTTGCCATTTTGATTTAATTAACTGCTTTGCCCTCAATGAACTTTGCACTGTCTAAATTACCATCTATGTACTGTTCCTGAATGAAGAAATATGTTTTATTTGTTAAACCCACTTTGAAAATTAATATAGCTCTATAAAATAATGAGGGCTAATAGACATCGTTCCCTCTTCTATATCAGAGCAATGTGACTAAATAAACAAGCTGTTTGCCATGGTGCTACACCAGTTCTCCCATGCTAGTGTTTGTGATGAAAGGATCCTGTGACCAGTGCTTCAAATAGGGTTTCCTTCCTTTCCTTTGTACCCTTAAGCCGCTCATTGATTCACAGATCTTCAGTAGCAGAAGACACTTATTTATTTTCTCTTTTTTTTAGATGCAATGGTTAAAACGACTGAGACAAATTTTGCAGTTGCTAGCATGATCTTGGGATCCTTATCACTGAGCAAAAGAGCCAGGGTTTCGGAGCATAGGGGGACGATTGGTTGAATAGAGGCTTAATATAGTAATCCCTCATCATCTCAGAAAATCTGCATTCCAGCAGGCATCAGTCAATAAGACCACAAGGGAATAGGTTTTCTAACAGGGGAATTCAGTTTGGGATTGATGTAAGAAGCAAACAAGAATATGTGTCTGTTTGCTTGAGCATATGCGGTTTCTGAGCTGTATGGAGTGTGTCTGTGTGGAAATCTCCAAGCTTTTGATGAGTGCACTAGAAAAACATGGTCCTGCTGGGAGGGACTTCTGCATGAATGAGGTGAGTCAGTTGCCTGCTATTGTTTGACTACTGGGGGTGGAGCCCTAGCGCAAGGCTATTAAGCAGAGCCCATTAGAGATCTGACTCTGTAAGAGACACCTTGGATTCCCATGGGACTTGCAATCAGTGCTTCAAACAGGGTTTCTAACAAGGGAATTGAACTTGGTGTTAGAACTTTTGTTCAATATTCGAGAAAAAATCAGAGTGATGGATCTTGCTTTCTGGAAAGAAGAGACTGCTTTCTCTAGTTTAAAATCTTTATTACTAAAGGATAAAGGGAAACAGGATTAGCTACAAATAAACAAACATGCTTTCTAAGGAGCTGCATTGTGCTCCATCTTCACACTAAGACATGCTACCACAAAGTGAGGAGATTACAATGGAGGGTCTCTCCTTCTTCTTGACCCCTGAAAGGAAACACCTGATGTCAGTAACCAATTAGCACAACAGTAGACCTCTAGGTTTCCTGGGTTTAGAGTCAATTGGCCAGCTGCCAGGTATCACTTCCAGGTTAAATCTAGGTAAACAAACAAGTTGCATAGGTTAACCCTATAATGACTAAAATTCTCAGGTCTTGTGTTACATACTCATTTTTCCAACACTTGGGAGTTCAGTGAGGAAAGTCAAGGGGGAGCAGGAGAGAACCTCTCTAGTCCAAGTCTCCAACAGCAGCAAAAGGGGTTGTGTTCAGTTGTACCCTTCCTGAAATTCAGGTAAGCATCCTATTTTACTCTAAAACACTTTAAAACAACTAAACCACTTATGAAGGTTGAAAGCCATCGGGGAATGGGGCTATCCAGTGTTTTGCATGAAGTGCTACATGTATGGTTGTGGGTGTATGCTCAATACATGGAGCTCTTGGCTCATGAGGAGCAGGTTCATTTTCTTGATGCTAGAGTTGGTGACCTGGAGAAGCTAAGGTAGAGAAGGGAGGCATGGGGACAAGAGCTTCAGGGAGTTCCCCAAATGGTCCCATTACTGTGCTGACAGCCCTTTTGCTGTTGTGGAGAGTGAGCGTCTCAAGGTTGGAAGGCTGTGGTGCATGTTGGCACCAATGATATTGGGAAATGTAATCATGGGGTCCTGGAGGAAAAAATGTAGGTTACTAGAAAGAAAATTTCTAAAAGACAACTTTTCCAGAATTGCTACTGGTTTCTGTGCCAGCTAGGCAGGCACAGATCAGGGGTCTCAATGTGTGGATGAGAAAGTGGTGCAAGGAAGAAGGTGTCCTGGTCCAGCCTGGGCTGAGACGGGGGGAATGGGGAAGAAGGCAATGACCCCCCCCCCAGGCTCCCTGCAGCTGGGAACAGCCTCCAAGTCTCCCACTGAGCCCCAGCCAGTGGCAGGGCCATCCGCCGCCAACCAACTTACCTGAAAGAAGGAAGGGCCCACGGGCCACAGCAGCAGTGTGGCAGAGAATCCAGGTGGAAGCCCAGCATTCTCAGACAACGAAGAAGACCGCTGCCACACCACACAGCCTGAAGAGGAGGCCCAAAGGGTGGGCAGAATGGCACTCAGCCATACCTGGCTGTGGCAGACCCAGCCAAACCCCACGGCAGGGGTTGGGGGCCGGCTGGGAAGTCTGGGAGATGCTCCAGCTGCCAGGACGCTGGGCTGGCAAGGCAGCCAGCTGGGTGTTGACGGGCTGGGGCAAGGGAAGGTCAGATGGAGGAGGCTTAGCATCCCTGGTCTTATGTAGGGGTGGGGCCAGCCCAGGGAAGCAGGCCAGGATGGGGGAGGGGGTGGAGCAGGAGAGGGAAGGGATATAAATGGAAGGAAGGAGGCAGCTGATTAGGAGAAGACCTGGATATCCAGAGGACAGCCAGAGAGAGCAGGACACTGGATCCAGAAGGGGAAGAGGAGTGGTGACGCAACACTCCTTTCTGCCTAGATCACTGCAAGTTCTTCAAAAGATTCTTCTTTGAAGGAATCTGTCATCCTTGCACTCCTTCTGTATAGTTCTTCAGTTTATTGGTTCCATTCTTTCTTTTGTTCTGTTCAATTAACATATTTCTGTGTTCTGTCTTTCAGTATGCCTAACTGTATTTTAAATTTCTCTTTAATTTTTTAGATCGTGTGGAACAGATCTCTTTTTTTTTTGTTCTCTTCTATTTCTTTATAGTGGTTATTATAATAGTTCTCTTTGTCTCTATGTGCCAGTCAGAACACATTTAGTATTTAGAATTCTATTTCTGTCTCCTGTTGCTTTTGCTTCTCATCTGTATTTAGCAATTTTAAGAGTTTCATCAGTCATCAATCAAGGCTTCTCATTTCTTTTAGCTACAGGAATAGTCTTTGTGCATTCTTCCTTGATGATCTCTGTTGTCAACCCATAGTTCTTCCAGTTCATGTTAACTTGAACTTAGTTATGTGAATCTTTTCTTTACATCGTCTTTAAACACTTCAGGAATGTTGTTTAGATTATATTTTGGCGTTATAAATGTTTTGGTGCTTTTCTTCATCTTTATTCTGATTTTTGGTTTTAGCAGTTTATGGTATGTACCACAATCAGCTCCTGGTCTTGTTTTAGCAGAGAGAATAGAGCTTCCCCATCTTCTGCTTCCAATTATGTAATTATTTGATTTCTATAGTGTTGATATATACAATAATTTGTTTAGTTGTCTGAAACGTGTTTGCAGTGAACAACTTGTCTTCACAGAATTCTATGCTCTCCTGCTTCATTTCATGCTCCTACCCCAAAGTTTCCAACAATATATGATTCTTCTTCATTTCCCACTTTTTGCTTCCTAGTCACCTATGATGATCAGCACATCTTGTTTACTTGTGTGATCAGTTTCTTCCTGCACACTTGCATAAATGCTTTCCTTCTAGCATCTGTAGTTGGGGCACAGATCCAACAGTGCCCCAATGTAAAAGTCAAGGTAAGACGCATAGGAGAGATGCAATGATGGTATATGATGCCACATTCAGAATAAACTGCGAACAATGAGGGAAGCATCTCTGAAAGTCCATATATGAAAGAATAACAGTATTGCCTTTTTGTCACCAGGTATGGCTGGCTTAAGCAAGGAGCACTTGGGGGGGGGGGGGGAATCTTACACCACATTTCCCACATTGAAAATAGTGTATATTTGGTCAAAATAATGAACTGATTTGGTCAAAATAATGAACATCAACCATTTTTTTAAAAAATGAGAATACCCCATTCTAGTCTTAGATATTCTGACACCATACATCAAATACTGAAATATTGCCATCTTTCCTCTCTGCTACTGGAATTTCCAGTTATCTTTATGGGGTGAACCCTCATCAAACACAGTCACACAGAGCTGCTGCCTGATTCTACTGTATCATAAAGGACTCTTTCTCTCCATTATCCCTTAGTAACTCAGTCAGCTCACTGGTTTTGGGTGGGTCCCAATAACCTCTTCACACAACCCACACCACACTCAGTGCTCATGGGGAGAGAGCTTAAGTGCCAACCTCAGCATCCCTGTCTAAGCATGCCTAGTGGTAGGAACAGATTAAAGGAAAACACATGTTCCGTCCTGGCATCAGCTGTTGAGACGCTGGGCTGAGTACCTTTCTGGAGAGTGAGCAACGCACAGCCACTTTAAACTGAAATCCTTTTATTCAACTCCAAAACATATTCATCATAGATCATGTACTCATGATCTTAGGTGAAGGCTGGGTAGCAGAGTTACATCTAGTGATTCCCATCTTCAGAAGCCATGGTGAGAAAGAGATGGTCTTCCCTCTCCTCTCGTGGATTAGACAGAAAACAAAGGAGCAGGAAGCAAACTAAACTAATCTCCCGCTTCTCATAATTTAGCCAATCAGAGGGATGCCTCTGGTAAAGACTACAATACCCAGAGGCACCTGCATTTAAAGCTACAGCGTCTTATCTAACTTCTATTAGCTGGCTGGGGCAGCACAACACATTTCTATTTCTGATGAGCCAATGAAGCTTGTTTTTGTTTCTGCCCCTTGGCTTAATTGCAGTATTTGAGTACAAGATGCATTACACCCTTTCACTCTTCTTTATACTTCAGCATTTTTTCCCTGCTCGGTGTGATGTTTCTACTGACAGACTGCATGGAGTACTTAAATATAATCCTGTGGCCTTCAGGCTGTAGGACAAAGTGACACGCCATGTAAAGAAAATCTCTCTGACATATGTGACTCCTGCTTATTTCTAGCACTTGGAAGATTTAAATCCAGCCCAAAGTCATATAACCATGTAGCTTCAGAGATTCAAATAATTCTACCTGACATGTGAGACACAACTCTGGAAAAAATATGACCACAATAACAGCTGAGCATCTACTGCCAGAGTAGAAAATAAGACATTCTGAAAAACTTTTATTCAATTTCTATTTTTTTGGGTAGAGCTGTGAATACAATAAAACTTATTTTTTGAATGACCAGGAGGATGTTCAAGATATGGTAAGACTCTTTGAATAGGATTACAATTGCACAGGATTATTGGATAAGGGGGTGTCTTGTTCTCATTTTTAGTCTTTGTGACATTTCTGAATATATGAAGATACCCTGTATCACTGGTCTGTCTCCCTCAGTATTGTCTGTTGCGACTGGCAGCAGTTTCTCTATGGTGTAAGGCAGAGAAAAATATTTCCCCAAACCTGTTATCTGAAATCTTGACAACCAGAGATGCAGGGGGTGGCTTTTGTGTGGTTCATTGGGAGGAGTATAGCTGCCACTACAGATCACCCTGGAAGGGAATTTGATGCTTTAACCGGAAAGTATCAGGAGGTGGCAATGAAGGTACTACCATGCAGGTATACAGCTTATTCAGAGGGCAGCAGAACTCAGAGCTGGCAAATGATGACATCACCTGCATCCACACCAGGTACTGTTACCCACTCAGCAGCCATGTGCTTTCAGGTGCTCCAGGAGTGGCCCAGTGTTTTCCTCACTGCTTCATGATGTCTTCTGTGGCGGAGTGGTCATGCTCTGACCTGCCGCCCATGTTCCACCCTGCCCACCAATGTTGCCCCAACACAGGGAGCGGCTTTTCTCTCTCTCTGTTCAATTGCCACCACCACCTGGCCTTTGTAGGAATTGCCCTTTGGGAGGGTCAGGACTCCCAGCTACCCTTCCAAGTTCCGAGGCCTTGCCTCTGTGTCTCTCACTACCCAGTGCCTGGTTACCACAGGGATAGCTTACTGCCTTGAGCACCAATGGGGGAGTAGCCACTTGCCAACTGACTGCCCTCCCATTTTTCCTAATACTCCTTTTAAAATAGTATGTCCAAGGTGATGGAGATATATGTGGCACAGAGAAATGTTGGCAGAGTGTAGATATGCAGTAAAGCGGAGCACAGGCTGTTTAAAGGTTAAAGTCAGTTTATTAAGAAGAGAACAAACTTTGTAAGAAAGAGGAGAGAGAAAGAGAAGTCTGTCTAGCTTGGAGGCAGCCAGCAGCAGAGAAGAACTCAGCAGGGGCAGGAAAAACCTTAATTGAGCCAATCAGGAGACAAGAAGGAGACTATTTGAAAATAGTAGGAAGTCACTATGTTAACTAGTTGTCCCCTCTGCTGCCCCCCTGCAAGATGTTCTTGTCATTTTCTTTATCTATGCATGATAGACCTTGCATATTCCAGCACCCCTTTTCAAAGTCTAGTGTGCAAAGTCCACAAGATTCATTTTCTTGCATAGACTCTCAAATTTCTCGTGGAAGTGGCTTGGTAAGTGCATCTGCCATCATATCTTCTGTAGGGCAGTACTTCAATTCAACAAGCCCTTCCTTCTCCATCATATTTGGTTTTGAAGACCCATTTACATCCCTCTGCCCTCTTTCTCGTAGTTCTGTGAGTGTCTATGTTTGGTGTTTTTTTTTTATTAGGGATTCAATCTCTTCTCCAGCCTTTCTTTATTTTTCTGCTTAGCTGGTAGCATTTTTATGTCTTCCCATGAGGAAGGTTCGGTTATAACTTCTGTCTTTGTCAGGTAGGAGAATCTTCTCGGTGGTACTCCCTTGTTTGTTCTAGTTGATCATCTGACATCTGGCTCTGCAGCCCCTTCTGGTTCTTGTGGTTCTTCAGGTGTGTCATCTGTATGGTCTATTGTTCTCAGTTGCACAGTTTTTGGTTGCCATGCTTTATTTTATTCTGTTGGTGTGGATTCTCTGATGTCCATTTTTTCTACATTTGTAGATGTTTCTTTCTCCTCAATGTAGACTATGTTGCAGATTTTTACAGTCTCTATTTTGGGTTAAGGATTCTGTACCCTTAATATCCCAGTGCATAAATACCTTGTTCATTTCTAAGATCCACCGTGGTCTATTTCTCCTTGGGACGTAGGTAAAAGCTCTTGACCCAAATACTTCCAAATGGTTCATGCTGGGCTTGTGCCCATACCACAGTTCATATTGTGTGCTTCTGGCATCTTTTGTAGGCAGTCTGTTCTGAAGATAGGTAGCAGTATTGATTCCTTCTCCCCAGTATTTCTCAGGTTGCTCTGCTTCAAGCAGCATGCATCTGCACATCGCAGTCAGGGAGTGATTCTTCCTTTCTTCTAAGGCGTTCTGTTCTGGAATGCATGGGACTGTGAGCTGATGCTCTATTCCTTGTTCAGCTGAATAGTTCTTCATGCCATGTCCCACATATTCTCCTCCACTGTCAGTGTGAATAGCCAGTGGCTTTCTCTGGAATCTGTTGCTGACCATTGCAACATATGCCTTAAATTTCTCCAATACTTCACTTTTCTTTCTAATGAAGTAGGTTACTGTATACCAGAGGTTCCCAAACTTATTTGGCCTACCACCCCCTTTTCAGAAAAAAAAATTACTCAGTGGCCCCCTGGAAATCTACCTTCAAGAAGTGGACAAAAACATGCAGGCAGAGTCCACCACGAATCACGCAGCCAAGGCAGGCACAGAGCAGCAGCTGAAGGCCTGAAGCCAGAGGCTAGCAGCAGCCCCACGCAAGAGCCCAGCAGCAACACCAGCCTTACAAGGGTGCACATGTATTTGCAATTTGCAAATGCATGGCTGTGATTGGCTGTGGGAACCCCTTATCACCTCCCCCTCCCTCCCTGATCCCAGGGAAGACCAGGAGAAGGCAGGAAAAACCTGCTTTAGATAGGTTCTTTCTTTATGCTTCCACCACCCCCTTATTTTTATCCAATGCCCCCCCCCCCAATTGCACCCAAGGCTCCTACCGCCCACCTGGATCATTCCAGTGCCCGCCAGGGGGCGATATTGCCCACTTTGGGAACCAGTGCTGTATACTTTGAAAAATCATCAATAAAAGTTAGTATATATCTTTTTCTACTAGGGGTCTCAGTCTTCATTGGACCACAAACATCACTAATGTATCAGCCCCAGAGGGTGCTGTGTCTTGTTGTCTCATAGTTCTTACTGAAACTAGGGCTTGCGATCACACACACACTAAACAATCCACTTTCAATGCACTTTCAAACTGGATTTTGACAGTTCACACAGTAAAAGTCCAGTTGTAAAGTGGATTGAAAGTGGATTATTGAGTGTGTATGATCACAGTATGATTCCTTTAGCTTGAATGCAATGCATACAGTTTCTTTCAATAGTGCACTTGTTTATCTGTATGCCTTTAGTCAAGTTCTGGCTTTTAAGTTGGGCAGTAGAATACTTATCTCTATGCCCTAAATGTCTATGCCAAAGCTGGGAACATTTCTTTTGATTTCAATGTTTAGTTAAGTTTGCACTTAATCAATTCTCCCTTTTTCTTAATAAAATATGTTTTTCCAAATGATATGACCATTTCTTTTTTAGCAGGTACTCTTACAGAAATCAGGTCGGTTGCTAATTGTAGCACATACAGGCAATTTTCAATGAGGACCTCTCTGATTTGTTCATCTGGAAGCTTGCATTTTACTGTTCCTGAGCCAACCCTTTCTGCAGTCACAGATCTCCCATCTGCCACACTTAATATCTCCTTTCTTCATTTAGTATCTCAAAGAGGTCTTTATGGGCACACATGTGCATTGTGCATACCAAGTGTGACTTTTTGTATCTTCTTGAGTCAATATAAAACACTTTTTTCAATGGTGGCTGCTTAGAACTCTCCCCTTTTCTTTCTTTTGGAAAGGCACCTTTTGCTGTCTATGTTTGTATGTCTGCTCAAGTCAGTTTATTCTATGAGAGACAACAATCAACAGCAACAGAATCTCCCCTTTTTGGGAGACTTTTGCCCATTTCCTCCTTTGGAAAGCTGAGTAAGCACAGCCGGGCCAATGGGAGAGGCATCAGATGGTAATGTCAGGCAATGACTCATGTCATTGGCTCCAAACGGCTTTTAAATAAATTAGAAGTTAATGACATGGGCAGTGAATGGAGCTGTGTTATTAGGAAGCTTTCCAGTGCTGTAACTCTGCCAAAACTGGAAAGTCACTGGAGTAATTAGGGGAAATTCTGAGAGTGCAGACCTCTCCCTCCCCCCCCCCCCCCGTGCTTGAAAAAACCCTACAGCAAAGATCTGCCAGGAAATCCTCACATTGAAAATGGGGAAGGGCCAGGTAGTTCAAGCCAAGCCGCTGTTTCTGCACCACCCCTGAGTGCATGCGGCACTTGGTGCAGATGGGGCCAGGCACAAGCATGCACACAGCAGAGAGCCAGCCAGGGAAGGAAGGAGGGCATGATGTGCTCAGGACCATGTGGAGGAAAGCTGATTGCTGGGGCAGGGCACATTTTAAGATGAGGCATTGCTAAGGGCCTGCTTGGAGAGGTGGAGAAAACTTCAAGGTAATAGCCACTCTGTAGAGATCTGTAACTTCATAAACTAAGGAGCCTGTCCTATATTTTAATATCTGATAGGGCATATATAGAGAGTGGGACAGAGGAATTGCATTTTATCCATTCTTTTGAATCTCTTGCTCAGTCTAGTGCTGTGCTAAAAGAATGCTTATGAACATTTTCTGTAATAGACCTTCACTGTTTATTACACTAATTTAAAAGGAGTGCCAGGGGAAGGCAGGCAGTTGGCAAGTGGCCATTCTTCCAAGGATGCACAAGGTAGTAAGCTATCCCCATGGTGACCAGGCACTGGGCAGTGGGAGACACAGAGGCAAGGCTTTAGAACTTGGAAGGGAAGCTGGGAGTCCTGACCCTCCCAGCGAGCAATTCCTTACAAAGGTCAGATGGTGCCAGCAAGTTACCCGAGAGAGAAAGAAAAGCCCTTTCAGGCGTTGGGAAAACCTTGGAGGGCAGAGTGGAATGTACTATTCTTGAGAGGTTTTCCAATTTTGAAAAGAAATTAAATGAACATGAGGAATATATTCAGAATACAGGGAAGAAGCATGTAAGTTTACAGCAGGCAATCAAAAGTTAGCAATAGGGAACTAAATATGTTACAAAAAAGAGTAATAATGCTGCCATAAATTTAAATGTTCTTCTGTGGCTTGACTTGGAGCCAGTCACTCAGATAGTTTGGCAACAGCTAAAAGAAAGGGGACAAACTAAGGGATAGTCTAGTCTCCTTTTTGTCTCTGCACATAGTACCTAGAGTATTTAAATTTATTGGGAAACTAAGAAGCATATAACTGAATCCAGATTTGTAGTGATCTACACCTGGAAATTCTTTCTAAAATAAGAGCTTCCTCAGAGTTTAGATTTGATCTGTTCACTCATTTTCCTCCTTCTCTCCCTCCCTCTCTGTCTCCTTTCAACCTCACCTGATAAATGAGAAATAGAGCATGCTGATGACACTTACATTAAATTCCCAAGTGATGCCTCTAAAAGTTTCATGTAGGTTTTAAATTGCATGAGAGTCAGAATGGAACCTTATGCAACCCAATAATTCAGACAAGCAGTTCCCCAAAGACATTTTCTGGATATGACACGTGGGATAGGAAGAATCAAACTACCTCAGTTCTCATTCTAGACAGCTGGTCCAGAAGAAAACTATGATTAAGGAAATGAAGGCCACTGAGCTGCATAGGAGAATCAACCAGCTTGATCATCACCTTGTATTTCTTCCAGCAAATATGTCTACCCAAATGGCGAAGGCAGTTTAAGTTTCAAAACTGGATCAAAATTCAGACTGAAGTTGGTTTAGAGAGTTAGCATCATCCAAGTATGGTGACCCACAAGCACTTGCTTCAAAAGGGAAATGTTTTGCAAGCAGCCCAAAGTTGCTGAGCTTGTTAGGATCTAGACTAAAAATGTTTACTCATGACCACTTGCCTTAAAGCATCTAGAACCATTTCCTGGGCTGGATCCAATGAGCATTTCAGATGGTGAAAAAGGAAGAAGAGGTCCTCTTTTGCCACCAAGAAAGGATTTGCTGAGAATCATGGGACCTGCAGTAATTAATTATCACTTTATTTTCCATTGCTTTCAAAGGGAAACACATTTCTGGCTATAACTGCAAAGTTTCTCATCCGGTTAAGGTCACATTTTCATATATTTACCCCTCAACCAAGGAATCCTCCCTGCCAAGTTTCAGAGATAGCAGAGAAAGAATCCCAGTTCTACAGGCAATTAATATCAAAACACATACCAGAAATAAATGAGCTGTTTGGCGTATATAACTCTTGATTTTTCCTAATTTATTCCTTCCCTCCCTAACTATATACATATATATATATATATATATATATATATATATATATATACACACACCAGAAATAAAAGATCTAGTTTACTTTGATGACTGATTGAATGTTTTTTCCAAGAATGCTCTAGGAGGATACATCTCCCTCTCTTTCATGATGTTTGAATATGTAGCTTTCTGAATGCTACAGCATCCTTTTTTAAAAGATTTACAAGGCTTCATTTTAATTGCCTGTTGCCTGAGTCCTGAGGGCCTAACTGCATGTTGTACATGGGAGAGAAATGGAATGTGTAGGTGAGCATAGGATTTTTTCTTCCTCAGCTATGCTCTCAGTTCTGCTTATTTTAGCCCATTTGCATTGAGGGTGTCATGCAAGTGAGATGTAAAATTTGCACAACATCAGCATAAATCCACAGCGTAAATGTTAGTATATCTTTGTTGTATTCCATCAGAAGGCAATCTAGCAACAATCCAGTGAATGTAGCTTGAAGATCATCACAGTTAATAGCTCATTATTTTAAAGGGTTTCTTTGGGGGGGGGGTGCTAGTTCTAGCATTGACTATGGATAATTGCGGTTCTTTTTTTCTCAGTTTGTTCTGAGAATATGGTAAGTGCTTAGTTTGTAGCTGCCAGCCACAGTATAGTTTCTCTTGGTTCAGAGCCTGAAGGCAAACAGCAGCAGCTTTTTCCTTCTTATACTGCAGCATTTTGATTTTTCTCTTTTCACATTGAATGATAGATAAATCTCTTTTCTATCTGAACTGGCTTTTTTTTTTTGTCATCAGTCATCTGTTACAGAACATGCTACATTTCCACATCCAAAATGTTCAAAGTTAAATGGCAAGTAGCCATATTTCCTATGGGGCTGCTTCAGTTCCTGCAGTGCAAGCAGCAGTTTGCAAAAATATTAGCAAAAATAGATTAGGTGATAAACTTGTTAAGCCAGACTCTAGGCAACTAGAGTCATGGTATCACATATTTCTATCACAGATTTCAGCTAGGGTTGCCAATCTTCAGGTGGGGTTTGGAGATCTAGAATTACAGCTGATCTACAGAGTACAGAGACCAGTTCCCCTGGAGAAATGGCTGCTTTGTAGGGTTAACTCTATGGCATTATATACCACTTAGGTTTCTCCCCTCCACAGCGGGAGTGTAGACCTCAATTTCTGGGGGGGGGGGGGGGAGACGGGGACAAGACTGAACCTGGCCTAGCTCCATACTTTGGAATCTATATCAAATTTACTCTGGATTCGGAGATGCATTTGGAGATTTATACTGAGTATACAGCATGTGAGCACTGTAGTTGTTAGAGTGTTGGTCTAAGATTGGGAAGACCAGAGCTCAGGAAAAGAAACGTGGAGTTGCCAGCCTCTGGACAAGTGGAGAGCATGAGACTGCACAGTTTTGGCTGGCAGAGCTGTTGTGCTAGTTATAGGAGCCACTACAAAAGAATGCCAAAGAAATAATTGTAAGGTCCAGGAATTCATAAGGAGTCCTGGGTAATCTATGGATTTCCTGGCTCTGACTGAGTTGCCCGGGGGGGGGGGGGGGCTTACCAGAAAGGTCACAACAAGTGACTGCATCCAGGCAGGGTGAACAAAGAGGCCTGTCAAGGTGCAGGCTTCACCCATGCCTGAGACAGGCTGGTAGATTAGGAGACATTCAGGCAAGGTCAGTAAAACCCACCCAGCTGCTTGACAGTAATTTTATTCTGCACTCAGAAAGACTTGCATTTGCTGATGAAATCAGGGGTCATTTCAAGCAGGAGCTTGGGGGAGCTCAGCTCCAGGAGTTGGTGCCAGCCCCCCCCCCCCCGGTGGGGAAATGCCTGCTTGTGTCATGGCTGCAGCAAAATGACCCTGTCCCCTGGAAAGGTCCTTGTTCCTCCAACCAGCCTTCTGAAGGCTTCAGCCACCACTGAAGCTATCCTCCCAGAATAGTGGTATTTCTGAGGCTTGAATTAGTAGCTGTCCCCTCTCTGCCAGCTCTCTCTCTCTCTCTCTCTTTTCTTTCTTGCCTTCTGACATACTTCCGGTGATGTCAGGGGGTGTGAAAGCAACATTGGTGCATGGCTTTGTAAGCCTATGTGGCAATGGGTAGGCATGTGGAAGTCCCATCAGTGAATCTGTCTCCTGCCCATGGTTTTGGTCACTTCTTAGCATAGCCTAAGGAGAATCTTGGCCTCACATTCTCCAAAGCAAGGCACTGGCACCTCTTATCTTTACAAACACAAACCAAACCAGCCCTATGCCTCTTTTGAACTTACTCATTTCTACAAAGATAGACAGGACTGACTGAAATTGAGAACCTGACAGCCTAAGCAGTTTCATGATCCTGCCTGGCAGCCTGGTGGGGGGGGGGGTCCTCCCACCAGGAAATACTGGAGGGCCAGGAAGCCTGAGGAGACATTATTCCTGCTTCCCCCCCCTGAAATTTAAGCTCCTATTCCCCAGGTTCCAGCCCCAATTCTACAGGAATTTCCATACCTGGAGGTGGCAACCCTAGATGCCTAAAATTAAACTTGGGAAGGATTCTGTAAACATCTCCTTCCAAGGCAAAGCAAAACATAGTATAGGAAAGAGACCAGAAGTGCCTAAGGAAATTTACAAAAAAAATTCAAATAAAGTCAAATGTAAGGAAATATTGGTTTGCGTTTCCTGGGTTTTTTGCAGCAGGAGTAGGTTGCACACAGATTTACAGCATCAGTTTCTTCATGCAGATAGAGAATTCTTAACGTTTTGTATAATGTCTATTTACAAACATTAGTCCTAATTCAGTAGCAAACCATTCTGTTCCGCATTGAGATGTCGTAAATATTTGCCAGATACAAAAATGCTCACACTCTAAGATCACCCTAATGGTGCCGCTTAAGTTGGAGGTAAATCCCTCCGAAGGCTTCTTCTGTTTCAAGAACTGCTTGCTGAAAAGCTGTTTAGCATTACTCGTTGGATGTATGACACACATTGTGATAGTCCAACAAGCATCTTTGCACTAAAAAAATCTTGTAGGGAGTGGGTGATCAGGAACAGAGAAATGTTAGTCAGTGAAAGGAACCAACTGCTTGCAGTCATGTCCTCCTGAAGGGTCTTTCCTATGCAAAAATGCCTGTTCGCCTGCCTTGATACAGGTTTGCATGTAACATGCTGGTTGGCTCTCAGTTAGTGCAACACCACCACAAATGTTAGGGACAGAGGATCTCACAAAAGCTAGAACCATGAAAACATTTAGGTGTAGTTCACTAAAGCTTCAAAAACATAACCTCAAAGACCAGCTTAAACAGTGCAGTCCCATATAGTCCCTTTATAGCAGTCACCAAAAAGTATCTTAACAAACCAAGAAGGGATAACAGGTATCCAACAAGAAAACCACACAAACAAACCCTGGGATGTAAATACATTTAGTAAGAAATATATTACTTTTAAAACTTTATATGATTACAAAAATTATCCAACATTCTCAATTTTACAATATTGTAAAAAAAGACCAGCATTCTCAATGAGCACCCGGTTATAAACTCATTTCAACAGCAGTCTTCCTCAGGAGTAATCCTATATTGTAAGGTAGTGTTTTCCAGTTCAATATTATAATAGGAGCAAACTTCTTTATTTCATTCAGAATATCCTGGAAAAAACCATGGTAAATAAAGAGCAACATGAAGCTGAATGGAATATAATTATTTTAACTTTTAATTATTTAATTTATATAACTTACTCCTGGTTCCATTATGAGTATTTATTTTGGGAGCTAGCCAATACTCTCTGGGTGCATAAAGTCTCCTTAATGTTGCTGGCTGATGCTCTCCATAAACACTATCCATTATAGTAGTAGCAAACCAATCCTATTATTCTCCCTGGCTAAAAGCCTTAAATTTTCAAATGGCTGGCAAATGCTCTCTACAACAAACTGAATCCAGTAAAGGCTGTTCTAGTTAATTCCATGCAGCTGCATGTTAAACATCTATTTCTTAAAGTTACATGACATTTTTGCTAATGTTTATGGAGAGCATCAGGGAAGAGCAAAGAAGGAAGCTGTTAGCCGAATTGCTTTAATTTACATTTAGCAATTGGCGAAATACACGGGTTCTTGCCAACTATACCAGGGTCCCACCCCTCCCGGGAGTTCTCAAGGAAAGAGGCACATGAGGCAGATAGCAAGTTCAATGCCTTTTACTGGGTAATGTTGTTCAAGCACACCAAAAACGTAATCACACACACAATCACACAGGCCTAAGGAATAAAGCTAGAAAATATCACATTTGCATGAGCAGGATTTCGATGAGGGGGAAGCAATACGTTACCTTCCTGAAGAGGAGTTGTCCGACCAAAGGAAGAATTGGATGGGAAAGGAAAATATAGAAAAATACGGGACACGTGGCTCGAACCTGCAAGACCATGTGGTTCTCTCTGTTCCAGGATACAGAGATTCAAAGATGGAGGCAAGGGTATGGGTATAGCAAGCTGGACATAAGGGGTAGTAAAGCAGATAGGGGACGATGGCTCAAGAGACCGAATGCCTCTGTGCAGGGTCTTTTATTAGGTGGTCTTGGGGCAGGCAGCGCTAACCACATCCCACTAACACACCTACTAGGCGGTCTGTCCCTTTCTGACCTCACCATAGGTTACAGGTAAACAAAAGGAGGAGGGCCGGGGAGTGGACAATATTGCAGAAACTGAAACTAAACAGGAACTCTACACCTGGGCGAGGTCCAATGACTCACCGAGGCCACATCTATTGTTAGTTAATAGCTCTGGCTGACTGGGTGATGGCCCGACCATCAGTTGCTAGGTAACCATGTTAGCATAATTCATTCAGGTACGTTGGAGGGGGCAGGGGTTGACCAGCGTGGTGTGACAGAAAGAAACCTCATGGCAGAAGGAGTCTTTGCCTCTGTCTTGGTGAACTATCTAGGGTGCCAGCCTCCTGGCATGGACTGGAGCTTTCCCCTGCAATGGAGAATGCACATGGCCCTTCCAATGCTAGCAACCCAAGTTCAAGCTTATGAATGTCAAAATCCATAAGAGCACTAAAAGTGCCTTGCTGGCCAACAAAGCCAAAGTAGTTGTAAGCAATGGTCCCTCTAAGCTGTGGAGTCTTGTGAGCAAAAATTCTATTTTGTGAGCGATTGGCATTAAAGTTGTGAGTGAATGATTTGGCTGCTGCATAAATTAGTTTGCTCTGGAGCCATCCTTCCTGAGGTAAGAAAAAAAATGTGTGAGCTGGAGGCTAAAAAACTGTGAGCTAGCTCACACTAACTCAGCTTAGAGGGAAAACTGGAAGTTACCATTTGGAACTAAAGAGAAGAAGAGAAGAGATTGGATGTATACCCTGCCCTTCACTCAGAGCAGTTTACAATCTCCCTCCCCTTCCCCTCACAGATTACAGTCTGTGCTCCTAACTATTACACCAAACTGGCTCTCAACTGGGTAAGCAGCCCAGTCAGAATAACAAGAATTATGGAATTCAGACTGAAGTCAGGAGCAGCTAACCATGGGTGAGGTCAGACAACAGTTTTAACACAGAACAAGTACCAGAATAAACTCAAGCCAGTGTCCAGGTGAGACAATGCCAAGAGCCAGAAGAACAGGGAGGATAACCTGGGGAACTCCAACCCAGGCTGGAAAGCACAGGTGTGTGGACGGTTGTTATTGCTGGGGGTGGGGCTAGGCTAATCCTGGAAGTAAATATAGCCAAGCCACCTCTAAGAAACCATGCTGGGCTATGGGAAAACACTACTGCTTTATTTTTATTCTAATCTGCATCCTTAAATGTCTGGCAACAAAGTGTATTAGCATATAAATAAGGAGACATCCCGAACTGAGATGAAGGACCCTCTCCTGAAAGGAATGCTTCAGTCACATGGAATAAGAGCCTTTCAAACTTTATATGTTATGATTTTATGTTGTTAGCCGCCTAGAGCCAGCTTGCTGGCTTGGCGGGATATAAGTCGAAATAAATAAATAAATAAATAAATAAATAAAATAAATTTATGCCCACCAGGAGAAACTCCTGCTGCATGTATAGGTGTCCATAACATTTAAATTGCCATGCACAGGTCTTAACAACTGCTTTAATCTAATCTCAGCTATACTGATTGCCCAGTTACTTATACATCTTGACTCTAACTAGCCTTTCCTAGCAACTACCCCCCCCCCCATGTAAGGCCTGAGGAAAACTGTTTCAGTGTATCTGATGACGTATGCCCACACACGAAATCTTATACCCAGAATTAAATTTTGTTGGTCTTAAAGGTGCCACTGGTCTCAAACGTCGTACTGTTGCTTCAGAGCAACACAACTACCCCCACCTGAATTTTAACTGGCCCTGAGCTTTCCAGTTTTTAACTAAGCAAACAATGGAGACACTGCATAATATTGTTACAGTTGCTTGGCAATGACCTTTCCTTTGCTTGGCAGATTACTAATTGATTGTCCTTGTTGACCAGTTGATGTTTCATCAGTGGGAGCTAATACAAAGGAGGTGGTGTTCTAATAGTTGGGGAACTCTTTTGTTTCTGTCTCTGAATGAGACAGCCCCCACAGCTTATAGAAAGTGATATCCTTCCAACCGAGAGGAGGAAGCAGAAGCACAGAATAAGAACATAGTGGGCACAGAATAAGTATGACAAAGTCTAACTTGGGTGGCTGAGACTGGTGGGGCAGTCTTGCTCTCTTAGGGAGCTGCTGCCTGGAAAGTGCCTGTTGACTTTCACTTGCATATCTGTAAATCAGGCAGATATTATTTATTTATTGAAACCATTTATTAGCTGCCTTTCCACATTACGGAACACAAGGCGGCTCACAATACAAACCCAGGAAAACTCATAAAAATACATTAAAAACCACTAATTAAAATCACAGTTTACAACAGCAGACAGGAAAAAATAAATTAATAAAATGCTACCCTGAATAAAACCATCTTCAGCTACCTCCTAAAAATCAGAAGTGAGGTGGCCAGGCACACCTCCCAGTGTGTAACTGTGGTGTTGCCACCAAAAAGCCCTCTCTTATGGTCTCATTAGTATAAGCTGCAGGCAAGGGGATACAGGATTCAGTACACTGTTTTCCTCATCCATTTAGGCTACATTTAAGATTCCTGTGCATGGAAAATATTTGTGTGCATGCATAATAAATGACCCCCAAAGGGAAATAATCACAATAATGATGGATGTTAGGATGATAAGGAAAAGGATGATGTCATTAATTATAAATAATAGCAGCTTGCAGGGGGTGCTGTCATTGCTGGGCTCCTTGCCTTGATGGGAATGGACTGTTCTCTTTTTAGCAGTCTGTCTCTGGTCTGGAACAGCAAAAGTCAATGGGGGCAAATGTGCTGCAAGAAACAAACTTTCATCCAACAGTTCAAAGGCCCACATAAAAACGGCACAGCCTTATCTGTCCACAGTGAGTTGGGGCAGCAGACAGCATGGATGGAGCCTCAGCATGACTCTTGGCCCTGTGTGCTGCTAAGTTTAGGGAGCATGAATAAAGGTATTTTATTCCTAGGGAGAGAAAAAAATACGACCAATTATTTTCTATGGAAACTGGAAAATAAACACCCAAGCTGGCAGCAAAACATCTCCCTTCTGTTTAAGAAAAAGCCCATGTGAAAGGTTACTTTGTAATCTTCACTGCTAAAGTGTTTATTCAGTTAAATTCCACATTAGCTTTTCTCTAGACAAACAGAGCTTGATAGAGCGCCCTGTGGAGTCAATGGAAAAAGTCCCTTTGGCTTCAGTGGAAGTTAGGTCAGGCCCATAGGGGCACATTTAGCTGTGGATCAGTCAGCTTAACCCACAACTCATATAAACAAATACTTGGACTCAGACCAATTTTATGCCATTAAAACCCAGAAAACTCAGTTTATTAAAGCTAAAATCTTTGACAAGCTTATGGATTTGTCTGTGTGAAAGTGAAAGCTGAGGTGACTGTGAGTGAAGGCTGTGTATCTCTGTTTCCCTGCAGGTGACTCCCCAACATAACAGATTACAAAGAAAACTTGCTGCGACAGTTCTAAAGAAATCTCCTTCCTGCTGCCTGCCCTGCCTTTCAACTCCTAAAACAGGAACATATCATTTTACTGGAAAACTTTGTCTAGAATCACAGCAATATTAAAATGCTTCCTGATTAAATTTTCATTTGTGATAATTTTACTACACTGATTACATTTGGCTCAAAAGAGCTGCAAAACGTTCCTTTACAATATTTGAAATTATCTTTGTTGTTGTTGTTGGCTGGAATTTTTAGATCTGGCTGAATTTTCAAACAGTGTAAATGTGTACCCCAACCTTGAGCATGTTTACTCAGAAATAATTCCCACCAAATTCAGTAGGGTTTAGCCCCAAGTAAGTGTGTATCAAATGGCTGCTGTATACATAGGCACAGCAATGTATTTACCTTGTCCCTTACTGGTGATTCAGTCAATGTCTATGCAGTGATAATCTACATTAATCAGGACACAGAGGATAGAGGATGTTTATATTCAAAATAAATTTCTTCTAATTAAATAGATGAAATCAATAATTTCAGCAAGTGCTATTCACACTTTGTGAAATATGTGGTGCCTACTTCTGACAGTCATGGTTGGGATTGTGCTGCAAAGCATGCATGTCTCTGTTTGGATTGTTCCCACTGAGCAACAACACAAAACAATCCAAAATTAAAACAATTTCTTCTTCAACACTGATCAAATTGGAAATGGTTTTCAATGTAAAATCCCCTCAGCAATCACTGTCCCAATGGCTGATTAGCATAAGGCCATAGTATAACATGGTGGTGGAAAGTGCCACTAAGTCACAGCTAACAGAAGGTTTTCAAGGCAAGAGACATTCAGAGGTGATTTGCCATTGCCTGTATCTGCATCAGGTTAGGAAATACCTGGAGATTTTGTGGGGGGGGGGGGGTGGAAGGGGGAGGGACTTCAGTGGGGTATAATGCCATAGAATCCATCTTCTAAAGCAGCCATTTTCTCCAGGTGATCAGATCTCTGTTGCCTGGAGATCACTTGTAATCCCAAGAGATCTCCAGCCACCACCTGGAGGCTAGTAACCCCTAGGACCCCGGTATTCCTTTGTAGTCTCCCATCCAAATACTAGCCAACCCTGCTTAGCTTCCAAGAGCTGACAAGATCAGGCTAGCCTGGGCTATCCAGGCTAGAGCTATAATATAACATATAACTAGCTAAAACTTATTGTATGAATAAATGCATCCTATCAAATATTAAAACACTACCAGGCTAAAATTACCTTTTCAGCCTAACCTACCTCATGGAATTGTTGTGAGAATAAACAGGGCCACCTCAGAATAAACCCTCTGAAAGCACAAGGAAGGATTAATGACTGAAAGGCTTTATTTCAAGAACAAAAAACATCTGATTGTAAAAGGATTTCCTGTGATTTTAAATACATTACCATATTCCATCAAAAAATCTATTTTAAAACTCTGGTATCTGTTCAAGCCACCTCCTTTTGTAGGTTTTTTTTAAGGAACATAGGTAATATGATTATAAGGTCTGACATTTCAGAAAGGATTAAAACCTGTGCAGATATAACAGGACATTTTTGTTGTGGGCGATGTGCTGCTTGTTGTTTATCTTTACAATTAAAGGAGTTTATGCCTAAGGGTTGGAGAACACCTATTAAATTGTAATCCTTTACCAATTATTTATACCAATTTATATAATTTTATATCCATGTGCATACATTTATGTGGGAAGCACAGTACAAGCTGTAAGCTGTTAAGATTAGGGCACAGGTTGAGAATTAGAAATAAAACAAGCAGGAGGACCCGCAATACTCGTGGGGGGAGAGGTGAGCCTCTCTCCCCTCCCTCCCCGAAAATCGGCGGCAGCGGCGAGACCCGCCGTGCACCAAGCCTCTTCCCCTCCCCCCTCCCTCCCCAAAAATCAGCAGTGGCAGCTGCGCACTGAGCCTCTTCCCCTCCCTCCCCCTCCCTCCCTGAAAATCGGCAGCAGCTGCGGCCGTGCGCCAAACCTCTTCCCCTCCCTCCCCAAAAAACGGTGGTGGAGGCAAGACCTGCCGCACACCGAGCCTCTTCCCCTCCCTCCCCGAAAATCGGCGGCAGGGGCAAGACCCACTGCGTGCCGAGCCTCTTCCCCTCCCTTCCCCTCCCTCCCTGAAAATGGCAGTGGCAGCAAGGCCCACCACCTGCCGAGCCCTCCCCATAGCCAAAGTGTTCTCTGCGCCTGCACAGAGAATGCTTTTACTTTTGAGGGGATTTAAATATCCCCCCAAAGTTTTTTTAACATTTAGGATTTTTCTTTCTTTTCTTTTTTTATAATTTTTTATTAGGTTTTTAACAGTATATAAAAAAAAAAAAATTAAACAACCAAAAGTAATGTTCTTATTACATTTAAGTGAGCCATCATATCTATTGTTCTAACATAGCCAATCAATAAACTTGGACCATATATACATAGGATCTGCCTTACAATCCAAGTTTAACAGATAACTCAATCTATCTAGTTCCGCCCATTCCGAAACTTTGCCGAGAATTTCTTCTCTTCCCGGTAGCGTAGTCGACTTCCAAGCTTTTGCCCGAGTTATACGAGCCGCCGTAAGAATATAGGTTGTTAATTTCATATCTACATTTGACAGGTTATCTTCCAACATATTTAGTAAAAAAGGTTCTGGCTCCAACTCCATATCAATACCCACAATATCAAAAATCAGTTCTTTATCCATGACCCAAAACTTCTTCATTACTATACATGTCCACCACATGTGATACAATGTACCCCGGGTCTTCCCACAAGTCCAACAGAAATTTGACGTCTTTCCAAAACATTTATTCAATTTGTCTGGAGACCAATGCCACCTGTAGAATAATTTATATGTTTTCTTTATAGCTTACTGTTTTTAAAAATTTGGTTGATTTCCAGATCTTTGACCATCTATTAATTTCTACATTATGACCGAAGTCTTCCATCCATTTAACCATCACTGCTTTAACCTCTTCGTCTTGCATTTCATATTGTAAAATTATTTCATATATTTTTTTAATTAATTTGGAGTCATTATTTAGCCAAGCCTCATCTAACTTATTCAGTTTGTTACTGAAACCCTGCTTTTTATCCTCTCTAAATCTAGATTTGAGTTGGTTAATTTCCAACCAGGTTAAATTAATGTTCATTTCTTCCTGTATTTGAGTATCTGATTTCAAATTCTCTTCAGTATCTAATAGTGTTTCATAATTTAAATTTTTGTTAGTGGTCATTAAGGATGGTCTGATAAAGGCTTCAAGAGGTGAAACCCATTTGGGTATCTTTATGTAAAATTTTTCTTTGATGTTCAGCCAGTTTTTCATCAAAGCCGCTCTAAGTGGGTGTGAGGTAAAGTTTTGGTGTATTTTTTGCTTACCATACCAGAGGTAGGCATGCCAGCCCATATAAAGGTCATGGCCTTCTAAGGCAAGTACTCTAGAATTATCTAATTTCACCCAGTCTTTTACCCATACTAGAGCAGCGGCATTCCCATAACCTTCCCAAGAGGGCAAACCTATTCCTCCTCTTTCTTTACTATCTTGTAAGACTTTCTTATTGATCCTCGGCTTACCCGGATGCCATATAAATTGATTTATAGTCTTATTAAGTTCACCGTAAAAGCTAGCTTTATTGTCTAGTAAAGGGATAGTTTGTGCTAGGAATAGGAATTTTGGAAGAATGTTCATCTTTACAGCCGCTACTTTTCCCAACCATGACAAATTTAGATTTTTCCATATATTGATGTCTGCTCTTATCTTTTTTAGCCAATTTTTGTAATTATCTGTTATCAAAGAGCTAACCTTATTTGAACAAAGGATTCCTAAATATTTTACCTTCTTAACTATGTCTATGTTTGAGATGGATTGTATTGCTTGCTCTAATTTCTTATTACAGTTTTTCGTGATTATCTTAGTTTTTTGTATGTTAATTTTTAAGCCTGCTACTTTGCCGTATTCGTCTATTACTTTTAATAATCTACTCAGTGAGGTTTCAGGTTTTTCAAGGATAAACATAAGGTCATCAGCATAAGCACAAAGTTTATATTTTTGGCCTTTACAACGAAGACCTACGATTTCCTGATCATTCCTTACTTGTTCGCATAAGGATTCCAATGCATATATAAAAAGTAATGGAGAGAGAGGGCAGCCCTGTCTGGTCCCCTTTTCGATTCTAAATTCCTGAGATAGGTCCCCATTTATTGTCAGTTGTGCAAATTGGTTCTTATAAATTGCTTCTATCATTAGCATGAATTTATCTCCTGGGTTTGCTTCTTTTAATTTTAGCAGTAAGAACTTCCAAGAAAGATTATCAAACGCCTTTTCGGCATCCATAAACATCAGGGCCGCTGCTTTCTCTGGGTGTAATTCATAATATTCCAATGTATTGATTAGTGTTCTCATATTTTCCCTCAATTGCCTTTTCGGGAGAAAGCCCACTTGGTCTCTATTAATAGTTTGACTTAAAACCTTCTTGAACCTCTCAGCTAGAATGTTTGCAAATATCTTATAATCTGCATTTAAGAGTGATATTGGTCTATAATTTCCCATCAAGTCCAAATTTTCAGAACCTTTAGGAATCAGTGTAATAATCGCATCCGTCCAAGATGTCGGCATGGTTCCTGTTACACCAATGTTTTTAATAAGATCTTTAAACCTGTTGGAAATTTGGTTTTCAAATACTCGGTAAAATTCAGCTGGAAATCCGTCTGGACCCGGCAATTTGTTATTTTTTTGTCTTTTAAAGGCTTCAATAATTTCATACATTGAGACAGGTTCATTTAATATCCGCTGATGTTCTTCGCTAAACTTCTCTGGCCCTTCTTTATTTGATTTTCATTTACTTCCTCCTGTTTATATATGTTTTTAAAATATTCTACTGCTATCTTTTTTATATCTTCTAGCTGATATTTATTTTCCCCTTTGTGGTTCTTAATTGTTATTATATATCTTTTTGCCTCATCTTTCTTTAGTTTATACGCTAGCCAACGGGATGGCTTGTTTGCATTTTCAAAGAAAAAAACTTTATTCCATTCAATTTTTTTTGCTATCTCTTTGCTCACCAATAGGTTCAGCTTATGTTGGGCTAAGATCAATCTTTTCCTACATCCAGTGCCATCTTTTTTTACTGCTTTATCCTCTTCAATTTTAATTTGTTCAACTAATTGGTTATATTCCTTATTCTCTTGTTTTTTAATCCAAGCTGAATGGCTAATAAATTTTCCTCTTATAAATGCTTTAAAAGCATCCCAAACCACATTTATTGAGATATCTTCTTGAATATTATCTTTAAAGAAGGCCTTTATTTCTTTTTTCATATTATCTACAAACTTTTGGTCTTTCAATGCAAACTTATTCATTGACCGCCTCCTATTTTTTTTTTGTTTCTACTAATGTTAGAAGTACCGGGTTGTGATCTGAAAATGTTGAGGGTAAAATCTCTATATCTTTTATTTCTAGAGCCATTGATCTAGATGTCCAGATCATGTCTATACGAGACCATGATTTATGCCTGGCAGAGTAGAAAGTATATCCTCTCTCAAACCTGTGTTTTACCCTCCACATGTCCAGAAGATCATGTTCTTCTGCTATTTGAAGAAACTTATTTGGCAAGACTAACCCTTTTTTCTTATTTTTGCCCGGATTCTTCCTATCCAGTTCTCTTTCCATCACAGCATTGAAATCTCCAATTATGCAAACTTTTTGGAATTTTTTAATTTGAAGTACATTGGCCAGTTCTCTGTAGAATGTATCTTGTTTTGAATTAGGGGCATATATATTTATTATTAAATACTCTATTCCTCTCCTAATAATGGTGATAGCCAAAATTCTACCATCTTTAGATGAATAAATAAGTTGTGGAGATAGCTGATCCTTTACATAAATGACTACTCCCCTTTTTTTTTCCACTTCATCTGCCGCGGTGAACATTGTTCCCAGTTTTTTACAATGTAGATATTTTATATGGTCCTTTCTAATATGTGATTCCTGTAGACAGGTCACATCTGCTTTAAATTTGTTAGCTTTATGGAAAATCCGCCTCCGTTTTTGTGGACTATCTAACCCGTTAACGTTTATTGATAGTATTTTAAATTCCATGTTACTCAGGGCCATTGTCACGCTTCTGCTCCTTGGGTCTGCTCTTCGCTTGCTTTCTTGTTAATATCTGGAGTGGAATCTGACTGCCTTTTTTCCCTTTTTTATTTTCTTCTTTGCTTCTTTCTTTTTCCAGTTCTTCTTCTTTCTCAGAGTGCTGGTGGTCTTCCTCCTCTTCTTCATCTCCTTCTCTTTCAATATTGAAGTCTTCGCCAAAATTATCGAGAAAGTTTTCTAATTTAAAGATAGAGTCCAGTTTGTATCTTCTACTTTTATATTCAAAGAGGATTCCTTCTGGATTGTTCCATCTAAACAGTATCCCTTTTTCACGTAGCATAGATGCCAACCTCTGATACCCATGTCTTCTTTCTCTGACCCTCCACGGTATCTCTTTCAGGAATCTTATCTCCTCACCTTGAATTGTGACTTTATTTTCTCTTGATGTTCTTAGTAGTTTTTCTCTGGTCTCTCTCTTATAGAATTTGACGTGGACCTCTCTCGGAACGTTAAACTTTCTAGCAAACGCCGTATTTTGTCTGTAGATTGTGTCTATTTCTTTTGTCAATTCATCTTTCATTCCGAGTTCTAGTTGGTCTGCCAGGATTGAAGCCATTTCTTCTTTCAAGTTTGAGCCAATTTTTTCTGGGACGTTTTGACACCTTACAATTGATGCGGCTCTGTCCAATTCTAGATTCATTATAGAGTTTTCTAGGTCTTCATTCTTAGCTTTTACCTCTTGGAGATCTAGTTCAAGTTCTCTTACTCTGCCATGTGTCTGTCGTCCTCCTGCCATTAAGGTTTGAATGTCTTTTTTATTGGATACCACTTGCGTCTTAATTTCTTCGACTTCCATTTTCATTTGGTTTGCAAGTTCATCGATCTTATCATAAATTTTTTCATATATTGGTGTGATTTCATTCTTTACTAAAGTTGGAATTCTTTCCTCCACTTTATCCAGTAAGGCAGGCACGGTGTTTTCCATTACGGCCTTGATGGCTGCTGTCACTGCATCGTCTATCATTGTCTTCACATCTTTATTTGTTTGGCTTGGGTTGCCTGGCGTCGACTTTGACTGACTCATTGTCCTGAGTTGGGATGGGGATGGCAAAGAATTCTTCCTTGGAGCACCAGAAGCCATTAATTTCTAAGTACTTACCTGTGATGACCCTGTGGTTTAAGTGGTTTAAATATCACAGTGTAATCTTGATTAGTCTTAAATTTATCTTAGGTCACTTAAGCTATGGATATTTATAAGTTATATTTATTAGCTAATATATTTTAAACCTAGTTAGAATTAAATTAATTAATTAATTAATTAATGATCACTGTACTAATTAATGGATATTAATTTATTTAATGTATATTAAGTTAATCAAACCAATTAAATTAATTAATGTACTAATTGATGGATATTAATTTATTTAAGGTATATTAAGTTAATCAAGCCAAGGTATATTAAGTTAATCAAGCCAATTAAACTAATTAAACTAATTAAACTAATTAATGTACTAATCAATTGTTATTATTTAAGGATCTAAGCCTATCTATCTATATATTAATTAATTAATTAATAATTAATCAGTTATCTGTTGTTATTATTTCCTTATTTATTTAATTAAATGTTCTACATACAGTTGTCCCCCACCAGTACTCACTAAGCAAATATTAATTTATTTTTTTACTAATTTATGTTTCCTGTGGTTCTATTTTTATTTTTACTGTTTAAACTTTAGTTTTTAGTTTTTAATGAACAATAAGCTATTCTTAAATTTAGTTTTACTATTTGTTATATATTAAGGCTAAGGGATTTATAATTTAATTATTATGTGCTTACCCCTTAATTTTTGTGTATTGGTACCTTTGTATGTGTTCTATGTAGTATGCTATTAGTCACCAGACAAATCTTACAAACCTTACCAGAGAAAAAAAAAAAAAAAAAAGACAGTCTTACAAATTACAAACAATGGTTACCTATACCCCAATTACAACTAATCCCTTCTATCCACCCTCTTCACCCAATTGCACTCCAATGTAACTAGTTCCTATCTCAAAGTTCTGTTTTTGCAGTCTATCGTGCCCCGTTGGTGCTGAGTAAAGTTCCCCACGCTACTTTCTTTGCAGTCCTACGTAAATTCCGTACTCTTCCGTCTAGATACTCCACTGACGTAGTCTTCCGTCTCGCGATACCAGGTGACGCTCTCACTCTCGCGCAGCCTCCCGATCGCCTCCCAGGCTTCAGCCGAGCCGCTGTGTCATGTTCTTTGCTTCCGCGCAGGCGTACTCCTCTCCTCTCCGTGCTACACCTCCTCCTCGTAGACCAAGCCTCCGTACGAGCCGGCAAACTCAAAATAGAAAGACAAAGACAAAGGCCAGAAAAACGGTTAGTGCAGCAGAGTTTCAATTTCTATATGCCCTGCCCCACTTAACTTCGCAAAGCAGCCCTCTAGCACAGTGGGGTCTGGCGACTTATCCAAATCCCCTGCCGGGCTAAAGTATATGTGAAGGGGGGGAAGAACAGTAGATTATACTCAACTTATTGATTTTTCCTTCCCGGTTGTCTTGTCCTGGTCCATTTATTTTTTTGGCTCCACGAAGTTCCACTCTCTGATTTTCCTGTCAGGTATTCGCTGGCAGTATTACTTCTCAGGAACGGCACAGCGCAGGGAAGGCACTCAGAAAACCTTGCCGGGGTTTATTCTGAATGTCCACCTAAGCCCCCCGCTTCCCCTCCTCTTACAGAGGAGGAGAAAGGCAAAATTATTATTTATTTTTGCCTCAAATTTCCCAAAAAGTGCGAGCCCAGACGCCGGAGCGTTCTCCTGCACGTCTGCCTCCGATGAGGGCGGAACCGGAACTCCTCCAACATTTAGGATTTTTCTGCACATATGGAGACTCCTCCACGTGTGTAGGAAAATCTCCCTCCCCCCAAGTGCCCCCCTGCGCGGATTTAGATCCGCACAGAGGGGGCCACTTCGGAATTAGCATATAGATTCCTGAGGCCCCTCTTGTCTTTAATTTTGTAAACAACAATCATGACGCTAATGACTGTACTTTTTTTGGTAATATCAGTAGTTAATAAACAATTCTATAAACGCACAGAAGAAATTATTACAAGACTAAGTAAAATAGATTTTAAAATTAAAATCAATGACGCCTGATTAGGGCTGCCAAGTCCCCCAATAGGGCGGGGGAAACACTGATTTTTAGTCCTTCCTCCCGCTTTTCCAAAGTTGCCCACCGGGGGGACAAAATGGCTGCCTTAAAAGGGAAATGTCTGCAGAGAGCCTGCCCTGCAGTAAAAAGCCTCGCCAGACATTTCCCCTTTAAGAAGTCAGCAAGAGAGCTTCCACAGCAAGAGAGGTCCGCCCAGAGGGACTGAAGGAGCTGCTTTTGCATGTGGCTGGCAAGGTGAGTTTCTCTTCCAGCTCTTTTCATTCTCTCTCCCTCTTTCTTTTTTCTGTCTGTCTGTCTGTCTCTCTCTCTGTCCCCATCCAGCAGAGGTCTATCAGTGGCTATTATAGCCACAAGGTCTAAATGGAAGTAAGTGCCTCTGCCAGTTTTTTTCCCTTCTCTCTCTCTCCCTCTTTCTTTCTTTTTTCTGTCTGTCTGTCTGTCTGTCTGTCTGTCTCTCTCTCTCTCTCTGTCCCCATCCAGCAGAGGTCTATCAGTGGCTATTATTAGCCACAAGGTCTAAATGGAACCCTTTGTCTGGGGCAGTGAGGCTCTGAATTCTTGGTGCTTGGGGGGCAACAGTGGGAGGGCTTCTGGAGTTCTGGCCCCGCTGCTGGACCTCCTGAGGGCACCTGGTATTTTTGGCCACTGTGTGACACAGAGTGTTGTACTGCATGGGCTGTTGGCCCGATCCACTGTGGCTTCTCTCCTGTTCTTATGATATGAAAATCATATTTAGCACTTGTGTAGCACTTAGTGCTTCATATTCTGCCGAGATGAGGAAGGATTCAGTAGGGCCGTTGCTCAGTGATAGAGCATCTGCTTGACATGCAGGAGGTATCAGCCTCTTCAGCTAAAAAAGGATCAGGTAATAGGTGACATTAAAGATCTCAGCCTGAGACCCTGGAGAGCCACTACCAGTCTGAGTAGTCAATACTGACCTTGATGGACTAATGGCCTGATTCAGTATTAGGAAACTTCATGAGTTCATGTGTCAGCATGTGGAAGCAACATCACAGGATGTGACATCACAAAATGATGTCACTTCCTTTCTCCTGGCTCCACCCCCAAAGTCTCCTGGCTCCACCCCCAAAGTCCCCAGATATTTCCCAAGTTGGACTTGGCAGCCCTACGCCTGATGGTTTAAACCTTAACATGGATTTATCTTGTTTTCTGTAACTTTAATATAGGATGGCATATTTCAGATTTATTAAAATTGATTAAGTTTAAATAAGTTCAAAATATTTTTCTTTAAGACATTATAATTAGTTAAAAATGACTAGCTCTAAAACAGATTAAGATGTTCTACAGCTGTGAGTAATAACCAGCTTGTTATAGTATGAATGAATGCTGCGTTGTTTTAGGTTGAGGCCAGTTTGACGGAATAATTTGTGACTGTGATACTGGTATTGGTATGTATGTATGTATGTATGTATTTATACATACATACATACATACATACATACATACATACATACATACATACATACCCTGCCTAGCCAACAAGGCCGGCTCTTGTTGGTAAGTTTTATAGACAGATAAGCATATAATTGTTAAAGTTATTATAATACAATACTGGCAATATTTTCTGTTTTCATTACAGTTTAATATGATTTAAATTAAGCAGATTTGACTTTGATAAAGCTGTTTTGAAATGGGTTTCAGCTAGCCTCCCTGTCAGATGGAACCTGCTATTATGATTGTATCAGATGGAACAAGCTATTGCTATTGTATTCAACTAGTTGAAATCTGCTGTTGACATGCCTTGATTTATATTGGGAAAGCAGTATGATAAACACTACATTATATTAAGGAAGTAAATTACTTCTAACAGACCCTAGTATTGAAAGGGATTGTCACGAGATCAAGTCTTTAAAGGGACAGTAAAGATTTAAAGACCATAGGAATATTGAAACTTTAAATTCACATTGGATTGGATTTCCTTGTTTATCTTTCTGTCTGTTAGATAGTCTAGATATTATATTGTACATCATAAACTGAACGTTGTTTTTTGAATGATGTCAAATGGTTATGGGATTACACACACACACACACACACACACACACACACACACACAATTATGGTTTGTTCTAATAAGAGAAATGAATAAAATAGTATTTTTACCTTAATTAGCTTAGTCAGTTTCACTGTTGTTGTTGTTGTTTTTTATCACTACATACTCTGGCAGTGAATTCCACATGTCAGTCACTTTGTGTGTAAAGAACAAAGTTCAGATCCAGTGGCACCTTAAGACCAACAAAGTTAAATTCTAGGTATAAGCTTTTGTGTGCATGTACACTTGTTCAGAAGTATCTCCTTGTGTCCATACTGAATGTACTGCCCACTAACTTAATTGGATACCCTCAATTGTAGTATTTTGAGAGGGAGAAAAATTTTGCTTTGTCAACTCTCTTCACCCCATGCATAATTTTATAAATCTCTATGAAGTCCCCCCTTAGCCATCTGTTTTCTAAACTGAAAGGTTCCAGACACTTCAGCCTTTCCTCATAGGATGCTGCAACCCCCTAATCATCTTGGTTGCTTTCTACTGTACATTTCCCACCTCTGTGATGTCCTTTTTGAGACCAGAAGTGCACACAGTATTCCAAATGAGGCTGCACTATAGATCTATACAAGGGCATTATAATATTGGCTGTTTTGTTTTCAGTCCCTTTCCTAAAAATCCCTAAAATAGAGGTTGCTTTTTTCACTGTTGCAGCACACTGGGTTGACACTCCCATTGAACTATCTATTATGAGCACAATATCTTGTCACCTCTTGGTCTCAGCAAGTTCAAACTTCATTAGCCTATACTTTTAGTTGGGATTTTTTTGTTCCAATGTGCATCCCCTTGCATTTACCGACACTGAACTTCATTTGCCACATTGTTGCCCGCTAATCCAATTTGTGGAGATCCTCCTGGAGCTCTTCACAGTCAGCCTTCATTTTCACCATCCTGAATAATTTTGTGTCATCTGCAAATGTGGCCACTACACTGTTCACCCCCAGTTCCAGATCATTTATAAGCACATTAAATAGTCCCGGCCCCAATACCAATCCTTGTGGGACCCCACTGCTTACTTCCCACAGTGTGAGAGCACTGCTACCTGCCAGTTAACCAATTTTTAATCCATAAGAGAACCCATCCTCTTATTCCATGATTGCTAATTTTACTCAGGAGTCTTTGGTGAGCCAGTTTGGTGTAGTGATTAGGAACACAGACTCTAATTTGGGAGATCTGGGTTTGATTCCCCACTCCTTCACATGCAGCTGCTGGTGTGACCTTGGGTCAGTCATAAATTCGTTCAGAGCTGTTCTCTCAAGGGCAGCCCTTGAAAGAGCTCTTTCAGCCCCAGTTACAGGTGTCTGTTACAGGGAGGGGAAGGGAAAGGAAAGGAGATTGTAAGCCGCTCAGACGCTTTCGGGTAGTGAAGGGCGGGGTATAAACCCAATCTCCTCCTCCTCGAGCCTTTTGGATTTCTAAGTATATAATGTCTACCGGGTCACTGTTATCGACATGCTTGTTCACTTTCTCAAAGACCTCCCACAGGTTGGTGAGGCAAGACTTCCCTTTGCATAAGCCATGCTGATTTTCCCCCACTGAGCACACTATGGCCCCCACCCTGTGGGGGAAGACCCTCCCCAAGACCCACCACCCTTAAAAGGGTCTTTTTGCAAGCCAAGCATGCAGACTGTGACCACCCCTCCCTCCCTCCCACTAGATTTAAAGGGCCCTCCAAATGGTTGGGGGCCACATGGTCCCTTTAAATCAAACAAGAGGGGGGAGGAGGTGGCCGGGCGGGTGGTCACTCTTGGGGGTGGAGCTTAAAGCCCCCAGAAGCAAGGGAACCCCTGCCCGGACCTGAGGTCTGGCAACCCTTCCTCAATTTGACCCAGTTCTTCAGACCCAGGACCGTGGCATGGGTACATGTCCCACACTTTCCACTGTGAACACAGAAGCAAAGAATTCATTAAACTTCTCTGCCGTCTCACCATCTTCCTTTAGTGATCCCTTTGTTTCTTGGTCGTCCAAAGGTCCAGCTCTTCTCTGGCTGCTCTAGATATAGTTAAAAAAAATTGTTTGTCTTGATGCTTTTATCAATCTGCTCCTCAGATTCTCTCTTTGCATGCCTAATTATTGATCACATTTCTTCCACCAGAGCCTGTGGTCCCTTCTGTTCAATTCATTGGGGCAGACTGGCCACTTCTTAAAAGAAGCCTTTTTACTTTTTACTCAGCACCCCCCTTCCTCTAAACATTTCATTCTTTACCTGCCTTGTGATACGTGACTATGGCAGACCAGGATTTAAACAAATGTGTCTGCCACCAATGTGTAGTTTGGTTCTCAAGAAGATCAGAATCCTGGCAATCCTTGCAGCTTTGAAATAGCTGAATGGTGACCTACGAGCTGAATTGGAGCTCAGGGCAGCCATTAATATTTTAAATGTTGAACTAAACACAGACCAAATAATGGGGCCCATTTTACACAGTCAAGAGTAAAAAGAAGGTAGATTGCAGATACGTTGTTTTCTTTCTGGCTGAATTGCTCACATATTCTCTACTGCCATTCACTTAGCATTATCATTATTGGGACTACAGGGTTTTGTGAAGTGCTCATCCCCCCTCCTTTTAGGATTTTAGAAGAACCTAATTTTGGAATGAGCATGCTAAAGCCTTGAGTTCTTTTTCTCTGTAACATTTAAGAAGTGCTCTCTGAAATGTGAATTTAGCACAAGTTCACTGAGAAGCAAGTGTTGCTGGTGAAGTAATCTGTTTGTATAGTGTAGTTTGAAGTATCAGTCAAAAGGCCTTTGGCCTAGTCACCAGCACCAGCTCAGCTGTTTAGATCTCACAGCACCTGTCAAAAGGCTGTTGCTAGAGCAACTGGATTGTCTCATGGGGCAGACTTTTTGTTGCGAGGCAACTGGCCCCTAAAGTGCATCTGCAATGGCTATTTTTCATGAGGCTAACAAGAAGGAAGCTTTGGGGGAGGGGGCTTCACATTATGAATCTTAATAAACATGACTAGTAACAACCTAATAAGATTATCAGTGAGGTAAAAGAGAAGAAATCTCTTCAAAAACACTCCTGCTATGTGGTTCCCTTCTCAGCTATGCTATGCTGTGGAAAGGAAATTGGGTGCTAGAGGGCTTCAGCTCTTGAAGTTGTTTGACTGTAGCATGTTTACTGTAATGTAGTATGTTCTGTGTAGCAATCAGCCTGCAATGTGCTCCCAGGTAATGGTGCCCACCGCATGGCCAGAGCACATGGTCAGGCAGAGAGGGGAGCTTGAATCTGGAGGAGCAATAGACGTCCGGATTCTAAGCCTCCATCAATGTGGGACCTAGGTTCTCCCTGGGGAGCCAATGCGGTCAAAGGCTCCTTCAGGGAACCTATGACAAACATGCGCATATGTTAAGTCCCTATCAGGTCTTTTGGGTGCTGCCAGAGGTGTGGCTCCAGCCAGCATATAATGAGGGCCCTGGAGCCCTGTAAGCATGCTTGATCTGACCATCTACTGGACATGCTGAATCACTCAATAAAGGCTTCATGATTTCACCATTCCTGGTCTCCTGAGTCCAGTATTCTTCATTTACCAAGATGCTTAAGCACGTATGAAGCGCTAAGGATTTCCTCATTTCCCAAACAAGTAATTTCTGTCTCCTATCTAGGCCGTTACACTTCTATCCTCTGATTCTATATGACAGAGATGTTTATCTGTTCTTGGAGGCCACTCTACAGCCTATGGCATAGGGGTCCACGGTATATTTTGCTGCATAAACTGACTGCCACATTAATAAACAGGTTTTATAGTAAGTGCCCTCTAGCAGTAAGAGCACCCCAGTTGTGGAGCATATGCACTCAGGCATACATACAAATGTGAACGATCTCTGTCTTTTACAACTTGAAAAATATTTTCAAAGCATTTTTCACACCTTGTTTAAAATTGGGTTGGTCCACCAAGAACCAGATAATTTGGCTCTAGTGACTGGATGTGCTCCTTGGGCTTAGTTAACCATCCCTGATATATGTTATTCGTGTTTCTGCTTACATGTTCATCTTATGCCACTTAATGCTGTAGTATTTTTAGCTTTCACAAGCTAAGCAGATCAATACTTGGATGAAAATCCTTCAAAGGAAATCTAACAACTAACAGCAGATACTGAAATTAGTTATATGAAAGGTCACCCTGTCATCTGGACAAAGAGGAGCTAGAGGAAGATGATAGATAAGCAAGTTTTGTTCATTTTTGTCTCATAATTTTTAGTATGAGCAGAAAACTCAAGAACTGGATTGAATCCACTGCACTTACATTATGTCCCCAATAGTTTGTACCTGAGCACTTATCTATGCTGTTTTAATTTTCAAGACATATGGAATGAAATATGACTTGGGTTTTTATTTCCCTGTATTCCCAAATCTGAGAACCTGTATTAATGCACTGAAAATTGGAGTGACTTCACAATGCAGAGAGGTCAGACACCCATGCTGAAATGTGCCATGTGAAAATGAACAAAAAAGGATGGAGAAAAATTTCAGCCCAGAACAAACCAGGTGACCAAAAGGTTGAAAAAAACCCTAAGAAAGCCCTTGTATATGAACTATCAATGTCAATTACAAAAAAGCTAAAATTATGTTAAATCACAAAAACTTTAATCAACCTGTAAATATTAAAAACTGTGAATCAAAATGAAACAGTTTTGGTTATATGTATTGCATACACAAGTACCTGCCCTGCCCTGGACAGCCCAGGCTAGTCTGATCTCATCAGACTGTGGAAGCTAAGCAGGGTTGGCCCTGGCTAGTATTTGGATGGGAGACCTCCAAGGAATACCAGGGTCATGAGGTGGAGGCAGGGAATGGCAAAGCATCTCTGAATGTCTCTTGCCTTGAAAACTCCATGGGGTGACCATAACTCAGTTGTGACTTGACACTACCATGTAAGTACCTTTCCATAGTGTAAAAACCCCTTTAAAATAAAACTGCGCTTATACACCTGGGGATGTCACACTCTTACAAGCATCTTCCCTATGACCAGGGAAATGTGTGTTAACCAAATTTGTTTTGGCTGTGAGGTCTTCCTCAGTGGTTTAAATTTTTTAAATACACACCATACTATGTTATTGTTAAAATTATAACAAGCCTGATCAAAGCACTGAACATCAATTAGGACCATTGAAGATAACTTTCCAGACAGTAGATTTTACAAGAAGTGGGGACCCGCGATACTCATGGGAGGGGGGAGAAAGATCTCCATGTCAAGAAGGAGGAAGCAGCTGAGGGAGGCTTTCTCCCCCCCCCCCCCGGACTGACAGCAAGGCCTGGGCCTGCCAATCCTTCTCCCCCACCCCCCACCCCCAACAGCAAGGCCCACACAGCTCTCAGCCTTCAGGCCCACCAATCATTCTCCCTCCCCCCCCACAGCACCAGTGCTGAGGCCTGAGCAACTTCCAGCTGCCGGGCCCACCGAGCCTTCTCTCCCCTGGGCACCGACGGCAAGGCTTGAGTGGCTTCCAGCCACCGGGCCTGCCAATTCCCTCTGGGCACCGACGGCGAGGCCTGAGCGCCTTCCAGCTGCTGGGCCCGCCGCAGAGTTCCCAGAGCGTTCTCTGTGCATGCGCAGGAACACTCTTTTACTTTTGAGGGGATTTAAGTATCCCCTGTATAGTTTTTAAAACTTTTCAGATTTTCTGCACACCTGGGGAGTGCCCCAAGTGTGCAGGAAAATCTCTTTGCCCCCCCCCCCAAGTGCCCCAATGTGAGGATTTAGATATCTGCACAGAGGGGGTGTCTTGGCTATTAGTATATAGACAAGAAGTGGGGACCCGCGATACTCACGGTGGGGGGGAGCTCCACACAGAGGAGGAAGCCACTGCAGGTGAGCCTTCTTCCCTACCCCTGCCAGGCTCTCTCCTCCCTGCCCCCCAACAGTGACAGTGAGGCCCATACGGCTCCCAGCCACCAGCCCGCCAAGCCTTCTCCTTCCCCCAGCACCAGCGGCGAGACCTGAACTTGGCCCGCCAAGACTTCTCCCTCCTCCCTCTCCTAGCAGCAGCGGCAGCAGCAACGAGGGCTGAGTGGCTCACAGCCATCAGCCCACCAAGCCTTCTCCCACCGCTGCTCTGGCAGTGGTGGAAACAGCAGCAAGGCAGTTCTCAGAACGTTCTCTGCGCTTGTGCAGGGAATGCTCTTTTACTTTTGGGGGGATTTTTTTTATAGATTTCAGATTTTTCTGCACATCTGGGGATTGCCCCAAATGTGCAGGAAAATCTCTTTGCCCCCTAGGTGCCCCCAATGTGTGGATTTAGATATCCGCATGCAGAGAGCGCCTTGGCTATTAGATATATAGATGGTTCCAAAGTTTTTGTAAGTCCTGTCAGGAAAAAGCATTGCCTAATGGCGTGTATATAGCCACATACAGGAAAAGAAATGCATTTGGATCTTCAGTGCTTTGGTAAGCCATGTTGTAATTTTAACAAAAACATTTTCTGGAAAGATGCTTGTGTGTGTCATCTTGCCAACATTGTAAGTTTTCAGCCCATATAAGCAAATGCTGCTAGCTGATGGCAAAAGTAATTGTTCTGGAGGCTGGTGAGATTTGCCTGAAAATGTAATATGCAAAGCTGCAAACAAGTCTCACTTCTTAGTATTACACCGTGATAGAAGAGATGGAATATAAAAATATTTAAAATTGTATCAAGTGAAAAGGATATGTACAAACACATTGAACCAACATCTTACATCTAATAATGAAGTGTGGGCCCATCTGTAGATACTTCAATCTGCAGATCAGGCCCATTTACACAGAACAAAGACTTTTCTACAAACTTTGGGGACCCACCCAGGTTTTTCAGAAATATCAGATAAATTGGGGGGGGATAAAGGGGGGCATAAATCCCCTAAAACAGAGGAGCATCGTCTGTTGGAGCTGCTGGTGGAGTGATGAGGTAGAGGCACTGTAGGCTGGCCACTGTCCAGCTGCCAAGTGAGGTACAGAGGATGGGAAGGAAGAGTACCAGGGACAGCAGCAACCACCACATTGTCTGGACAGGAGAGGAGCCATTGTTTTTTTTTTTAATAATTTTTTTATTGCTTTTTCTAATATCTACATCTAAACGCTATTTACTATGCTACATATATCTTATACAGAGAATACTTTTAAAAAATGCTTAATTATATCTGATTATATAAAAAAAACTGAAGCATTAATAAAACCATGGTTAACTACAGGTTACATTGTTACTGTTTCTACTATAAAAGCTATTTGGCAAGTATGCATACTTTAAAGAAAGCACTTAATAACATGGCTTATACATCATATTAGTGCACATGCTTAATATAACGATTTAAAAAAAAATCATTTCTTCCTTTGTCCTCTTCTTGTCTTCCTGGTCTCAACTTGTACTTTTGGGGCTGCCGCCCCTTTTTCCGAGTCTGAAATATCTTCATCGCTTTTAGATCCATCGAAACCGTACATGCTTTCTTGCGAAGCTAGCGAGTCATCTGAGTCTCTGTCTTTTTTCTTTTCTTTATCAATTTCCAGAAATTTTTTCGCTTGTTCAACAGAGTCAATCTTATATTTCTTGTCTTTGATGCTGAAGCTTAGTCCCTCTGGAATATTCCAACGATACACAATAGACTCAGACTGAAGCCACGTTGTTAACTTTCTATAGGCTTTTCTTCTTTTCCTTATTTCAAACGGTATGTCCTTCAAAACTTTCACCTCTTCTTCTTGGATCTTCAGAACAGCTTTGTTTGTGGTTCTTAAGACCACATCCCTTGTAGATTTTTTGGAGAACCTTATCATTATTTCACCAGGCAGGCTTTTCTTTTTAATGTATTCAGGATAGGTCCTATAAACCATATCCATGTCGTTTTTTATATCCGCTGCTTTTAAGCCTGTTACTGGTTCCAGTGCTTCACTTAGCATAGTTTTGAGGTCTTCTCCTTTTTTTTCTGGTACGTTCTGAAGTCTTAGGAAGAAATTTGATCGTTCCATCTGCATTTTTAAGATCGAATCTTGTTGAAGAGCCTTCTCTTTTTCCGCTTTTTGTAGCCTTGAGTCTTGATTTTTAACTGACTTTTTAACTTCCATGAGGTCCAGCTGCAGCTTCTCTGTGGCCTTATTTGATTCTTTCAGTTCCATCTGCATTTTATCCATCTTAGTGTTGAGATACATCATTTGGTCCACTAGAGGTCACAATAACAAGGAGAACACCGTGGTCATCTCTGTGGTATCGACCTTTGCACTCGGAGCTGTACTTCCTAGTTTGGGGGAAGGTTTCGGTTTCCCCGCCATTGTTGAGACTACGCTGTTGTTTACGATTAGATAAGATGCGCAAAGAAAGCAGTTTTCTTAACGGCACTAAAATCGTTTTCAAGCTTATGCCTTCAAGTATGCGATACCGCCTGCAAGCAGTTCGTAGGAGCTTTTGTTTTCTCAGTAACGCTGTGGGATTGAGCCTCGTAAGTACGCTGATATGTACGAGGGGGGGTTTCACTCCACCCACCGCTTTCCCGCTAAGTTCTGCTTAGTTTTACTTTGAGACTCACTTTTTCACCGTGCGTATCTGGGATCTTGTGCTTCTCTACTTCATATTCTCTGCTGCTTCACAGTTTGCGCTGCTGCCATTATAGCTCCACGACGGGGGAACCTACGGGGGTGATGAGGGGGATCTCGATCTCGCGGTCGCCACCGCAGAGAGAAATCCCCGCTCGTGCCACCCCAGGCAGAGCCCCCTCACTGGGGTCTCTGGGGGCTCGGCACCTGTCCAGAGCCCCTTCTTCCCGTCGGGCACGGATCGCATCCCCTGCTAGTGCAGAGGGAAGTGTCTGCCATTGCTCGCAAGTCTTCCAGAAGTCGAGAGGAGCCGTTGTTGTTCTGCCCTCGAGTTCTGCCCCTTCCCACTGTTGCTGCTGTGGTCCTATGGCTGGTGCAACTCCCAGTGTTGTCGCTGTGGTGTCCAGGCCCAGCATAGTTCTCTACCTTGCTGGCAGCCTTTACCATTGTCACTGATGCCCCTGGGCCTAGCATGGGTCCTGGAATCACTGCCACAGCCGGCACAGCTCCCAGCATCACTGCCACAGCTCCTGGGTCTGGAACAGCTCTCTGACTCACCACTGACCTTCATCATCAACACTGCAGCCCCCAGCCCCAGAGCAATTATTGTCTCTTTGGCCTGCCCAGCCCACATTTCACTGGATTGGGGGAACAAGCCGGTAGAGGATGAAGGGTGGAGGTGGGGATAGAGCAGTGAGAATGGAGGGTGGGGAAGAGGAGAGGAAGGAAAATGCATGGGAGAATGGGATACCCCCCCTCCTAGGGTTGCCAGGTCTGACTCAGGAAATATCTGGGGACTTTGGGGGTGGAGCCAGGATGTAACATCACTCTGTGAGAGTGGAGGGAAAAAGCATGACTGAACTCCAAAGGAAATTCTGGCCATCACATTTAAAAGGACTGTATTCCTTTTAAATGCCTTCCCTTCACTGGAAATAATGGAGGGTGGAGGCACTTTCTTTTGGGGGGGTCATAGAACTGGACCCCTGGTCCAAACTTTTTGAAACTTGGGGGGGGGGGGGTTTCTTGAAGAGAGGCACCAGATGCTATGCTGAAAATATGGTGCCTCTAACTCAAAACATAGCCCCCCCAGAGCCCCAGATACCCACAGATCGATTCTCCATTATGCCCTATGGGGACTGGTCTGGAGTTTCTCCCCCACACACTTTCTGATAACCCTGAAGCATGGAGAGGGCCTTCAAACCAGGGGATCCCCTGTGCCCAACTGGGGATTAGCAAGCCTACCCTCTCCCCACAAGTTCCTTTCAGATGCCCACTTGTTTTTATATAAGTGCGGAGTAAATCTGAGCAGAAGACACTCAGCATCAAAGGCCAAATCTGAGCATTGCTAGTTCGAAGGCTGCATTCCTACGTCTTTAGATACTATGTTGCTCTATATCAATAATTCACAACAGGATTTTCCTGCTGTGCACAAGACAATCCTGTTGCAAGTGATTGCTATAGTGCAACAACAGCACATTATCTAGCAGTGTGTGGATGCAGCTTCAGTCTGAAACATCACAATTCAGTGCAAAATAAAATGATAAGATTAGAAAGCAAAATATCTAGAAACAAACCAACCACAATGTTTATTAATATTTGGCTTTCAGTGTCTGAGCATTCCTCATGCTGCCATTCTATTTTTAATTTTATATCAGTAACCAGGAGGGTTTTACTCTTTCTGAAAATAAAGCTGAGATCCTTTAAACTCTTTATAAACAATGGTATGGTGGAGCACATGCAGTTGGTTCCTGTGCTGGTTCCTTCCTGGCATCAATTTTCTTTTCTTCTGTCTCTCTTTTTTAAAAGAAGCAAATACCAAAGAACTCCTTCAATATAAAATGATTACAATCTGGATTTATTATCCATCTCTATTTCATCATGCCAGAGAGTGTACATTTGGTATATATTTTACATAGACCATTTATTACTACTGTAGTGGTCCAAATGTGGTGATAAAGCAAGGTCATAAATGTAGATTAGACAAGCTGCAGACAGGGCAGAATTCCAGCAGATAACATGAACAGCTTGTATGGCTGCAGGACTTTAAGGTCAGTTCCCAGATGGGCAAGTATTAATGCTGTCACTGGATGGCTCTTTTCCAGGAATTTTACAAAAGTCACTCTCTCAAATGTTGGCTGTCATCCAGCAGCTGAGCAACACATGCAGCCAGGACATTCCCATTCTTGGCTAGGAATTGCCTTGCTTTGGAGTTGACAATGGGACCTTGCTTGCATTCGTTTGCTGGATCAGGGTCACTGTCTGCAGCAGTAATTCTGAGCGACTTGAGAGCCAGTGAATGTTTACTCATACTAGTGTGCATCTTCTTGTAACAACAACAACAACAAAATGCTATTAGTATGTAGCATGCTGGCAGCCTTTAGTGCCTTTCATCTCGAATGGGAAGCTGGTGTCACTTTTGCATAGTCTGAACTACTAATTCATATTTGAGAGTGTAATGTATGTAATGTAACAGCCACACAGCCACCGCTGAGCACATGGCTGGGCTAGAGCCGGAGCTTCGGTCCAGCAGACAATAGCCTGGCTGAATCGTAAATTTCCCCCTATGGGAGGCAGAGTAATTTCAAACAGCCCTATGATTTACTATAGTGGAAAAATTAACTGTAATGTAGTATGTTCTGTGTAGCAACCAGCCTGCCATGTGCTCCCAGGTAATGGCGCCCGCCGCATGGCCAGAGCACATGGTCAGGCAGAGAAGGGAGCTTGGATCTGGAGGAACAATAGATGTCTGGATTCTAAGCCTCCACCAATGTGGGACCTAGGTTCTCCCTGGGGATCCAATGCGGTCAAAGGCTCCTCCAGGGAACCTATGACAAACATGCACATATGGACCTATCTGGTCTTTTGGGTGCGGCCAGAGGTGTGGCTCTGGCCAGCATATAATGAGGGCCCTGGAGCCCTGTAAGCATGCTTGATCTGACCATCTACTGGACATGCTGAATCACTCAATAAAGGCTTCATGATTTCACCGTTCCTGGTCTCCCGAGTCCAGTACTCTTCACTGGCGACGGAGGTGGGATCCCGATGAGCGACTCCTCGGCTGATACCAGCATCGCATGAAGCCCGGACCAGATCCGTCACTCACCAGCACCGCTCGGCTCCAGTGCCACTGTACCGCCATCGGCTCCTGAGGATCTCGCTCGACGCACTGCTGCACATCCCAGAATGGCCGCCGCTCCGGGAACCACCCACCCATTCGATCCAGCCTGCCCCGAAGACTGGGAAGCCTGGACGGACCAGCTCACATCCTACTTTGACGCATAGGACATCACGGATGCCGGGAAGAAGAAGTCCTGGCTCATGGCCTCCTGTGGGATAAAGACGCTAAAGTTATTCTGCAGCCTGCTTTCCCCTCGTACCCTGGCGGAGGCCACATACGATGACATTATGGCACTCTTAAAGAACCACTTCTCGCCGAGACCCTCCAAAAACACGCAGCGGGTGAAGTTCTTTTGCCGGCTGCAGCAGAAGGGTGACTCTGCCTCCAGTTTGTGGCCGTAGAGGACACACTATACTCCGTGTTCCTGTGTGGAGTCCATGACCGCAAGCTTCAAAGGAAGCTGATGGCCAACTCCCCCGCCACCCTGGACAAGATGCTAAACACAGCTTGTGCCTTTGAGGTTTCTCAGCAGGAGAAGCTAGGCACATCTGCAGCCGCCCACCATACCGGGGCCACTGCAGACTCCAACATATCCGAGGATGACAAGACGCTCCAGGTACAGCGCTGGCCTCCAGGACAGGGGTCCCGCAACTCGGGTGAGAAGGCTTCCCGCTCAGTGACGCCACACTCCAAACATTCCACGTGCGCTAGCTGTGGCGACCAGCATGACCGCCGGACCTGCCGTTTCCAGGAAGCAGAGTGCCGATCATGCGGCAAGAAGGGCCACATCGCCTGGGCCTGCCGCACCCGCTCCAACCGCCGCACCCAAGCTGCACATCAGGAGTCCGCCAAACTCCTCCAGACAGCAGCAACCCGCCACCAGCACAAGACACAGCAGGTAATGAACTTGTCCCCCGACACCCCCAACAAAATTAAGGTCTCAGTTTTGATCGAGGGGACCCCCTGCCAGATGGAAGTAGACACCGGGTTGTCCTACTCCATAATCCTGAAGTCTACCCTCTGCAGGCTCTGCCCCGGGGGGGGGGGTGTGACTTCGGAAAGTCCAGGGCCTAACCCTGCGGGACTTTCAGGAGAACCCGATACCGATAAGGGGGTTGGGCAAGTTCCGGGTCCAATTTAAGAACTTTACGGGACGCTTGGGCCTCCCGGTGGAGGTGAGCAACCTCACAAGCCTGCTGGGACTCTCCTTGTTCCAGCCCCTAGGGCTGGGCATCACTGGGGTTCACAGCCTGCGGCCCACAGATTTTACCGACATCTGTGAGGAATTTCCAGTGGTTTTTGACAGGGCACTGGGCTCATATACGGGGCTGCCCGTCACCCTGGACCTCGACATGCTAAATCACTCAATAAAGGCTTCATGATTTCACCGTTCCTGGTCTCCCGAGTCCAGTACTCTTCATTAACCTATCTTGCAGACTGGGCAAGATTGAGGGTGCGACTTCACTGTGTATATAAACAGCCCCCCTGGACCTTCGTTTTCTATGTCATCTGATCCCTTCAATAAACTTCATGTGCTGATTTCACCAATGATGCATCTCTGACTCCAATACTTTTCACAGAGCTCTTATTGCTTGTAAACAAATAGCTTTGTTCCAAGGGGAGCAGGGTCAGTATAGATTGGCACTTTCATTTCTCATTTCTGGAAGAGGTAAAAGTTGCCACTTTTCAGCTCTCCCCAACTCTGCCATCTAACAGCCTTTCCAGACAAAAACAACAGCAGCAGCAGCTGCAAAATTCTTGGAATTCACTTAGCCCCCATCTCCAATAACTTAAAGAAGAGCTAGTTCACTATGATCTTGTAGTGAAGTCTCTCTTCTTCACTGGCTGGAAGGGCAGACTGATACATGGGGGAATAACTATGCCATAGAGCAGGGCAGGGAAAGGGGAGGTCACTTTCCAGGGTTTTTTAAAATGTGTACATATCTGCTCCAGTGCTGTAACTCTGCTTTCTGGTTCAGTGAATGCAGCAGGAGGAGCCCTGTGCATACATACCTGGGTACAGGCTTTGTTTGCATGATGAGAGTCATGCAAAAGGCAGGCTCCCCGGCCATACATGCACCACTTACATGGGAACTGATTTATGCGTGTGGGGCTCTATGCACATCTTCAGCTGACTGTGTGATATTTAAGGGCATGGAGAGCACCATTTGTTGTTATTACTTATTACCTTCCAGAGGCCATTTCAGCGTAAGGCATATATGTGCTAGCACTGTAATCCTTCCTTTAATTGACATACAAAAGGACACAGGTTTTCCTGTGAAATCGTATACATTGATTTTCTTGGACAGGAGTAACTATTTGGCATTAAGCTAAGGCAAGAACCTTTGCTTGCAAGTTTGGGCTGTATTAAATGTACTCCTTGTGATTTACAGTTGCATATCTTTATTATGCTGCAGTATTTCCAAAATAAAACTGGGGGAGGTTATTTGGATGACTCCAGGAACAGAAAGCTATCTTGTTAAATTTTTGAAATATGCATCTATCGTTTGATTTCTAAAAGCCCTCTAGAGATATACAGTTTTTTAATTCTTAAAGATATACAGTTCTTTAATTTTTTTAATTATTTTTTAGAAAGAATTATAACGGTACGCTTTTCTTGTTATTAAAAGCAATTGGCCAGACTGGTTGAGGAAGTACTGGATTTCTCCAGAAAGACATTTATTGGGAGGGGGGGAAGCTGTGATCCTGCACAGATTCACTTGGCACTAAGTCCCATTGCAGTCTCTGGGGTGTTTCTGAGTTTGTATGCATAGGATCTGCCCCAAGGGCAGCTTCTCCTGCAATGGTAGTGTCAAAATAGGAAACAAAACTAAAAGTATCTCAAATAAGAATTAAAACAGATTTGATGAAAGTCATAGACATATGTTCATCTGTAAAACATTAACTGAAAGTGTGAAGAACTCTAATTCAGATTGGGGCCACAAGGGGACGCAAGAGAGGGTTTGAGCATGCAAACCTTGCTTGATTTCATGAACTTAAATCTACCACCACCTGCACTATCCTCCTCCATATTAACAGTGAAATCTGAGGATACTTAAGTCTGGCCACTGGGGCTGTGAATGGACAAGACAGATCTTTCTACAAAGCTGAAAAATGCCCCAAGCTTGCACAAGAACCTGAAATCTTAAAAAAAAAAAAAATCATGGTGGGGGGCTAAAACCCCCAGGGTGATAAAAGGAATGCCTACAGCTTTAAGAAATGCAAGCCCCTCAGTGGCCATTGCAAGGCAATCCACACATTCCAGGCTTGGCTTCCTCAGTAAAAGGCAGGGGGTGGAGGCAGGGCTCTTTTCCAGGGTTGTTGGCCTTTGAGGGAGAACTCACTGAGGCCAAGCTTGGGCTGCCAGCTTTAGGCTGAGAAATTCCTGGAGATTTTCTGGTAGAGTCTGAGGAGAGCAAGTTTGGGAGGGGAGAGGCCTCAGTAGGGTTGCCAAGTCTGGGTTGGAAAATACCTGGGGACTTTGGGGGTGGATCCAGGAGAGGGCGGGGTTTGGGGAGGGGAGGAGCCTCAGCACGGTACAATGCCATAGAGGCCACCCTTCAGAGCAGCCATTTTCTCCAGGGGAGCTGATCTCTCTCAGCTGGAGATCAGTTGTAAAAGCGGGAGATCCCCAGGCCCCACCTGGAGGCTGGCAACCCTAGGCTTCAGCCAGGTATAATGCCACAGAGTCCACCCTCCCAAGCAGCCAGTTTCTCCAGGGAGACAGATCTCTATTATCTGAAGTTCAGTTGTAATTCTGAGAGGTTTTCAGATCCCACCTGGGTGTTGGCAATCCTTGGCCTGGCAGCAACCTCAGGGGGGACTTGATACCACCTGATTTGTATGATTCAACTAGGCCTGGCTGCTTGCTACTGTTCAATAGCAGCTATCATATGAAAGCCAATGTGGTGTAGTGGTTAGAGCTTCAGAGTAGGGTGTAAAAGATCTAGGTTTGAATCTTCATCTTGCTGTGGACCATTTTCAGCTATGGCTGTGGCTATTGTGTTATTGTGTTGTGACCATGCCTCTTTTTTGATCCAGGTTTTTTAATCCCTGTGATTTTCAGACAGACATGCCCTCTTCACCATGTGCTTACCCTGGTTAGCAACCATCCAGATGCTCTCTGTGTAAGCATGCAGACCCCCCCCCCCCCCGTCTCTTAGGGGTTGTTTCAACCAGTAATGTACCCTATTGGGGTGCCCCAGGAGTTTATATACCAGGCATCTTAATGTAAGTGGACACAAAGATGGATGCCAGAACTGGCAGGCTCTATTATCATGCCTAGGCAGCAACCCTGGAAAGCACATGAGATCTTGTTCTGACAGCTGCAACCCCCCCTCCACCCTGCCAATATCTGCAATATCTGCAGAAAATGGACTTGCCTCGGTCCAGAGTGACTTCTTTTTAACTTCAATACCTAATCCTGTCAGTTTTTCCTCATCCTTTCTCCCCACATTTCCTTTATAATAAAAACTCCTGTCTTCTACTCCTTTTCCACACCTCAGACCCAGGTGGCTTACTAAGCAGTATTGTTTCCATTTTGATTAGTTTAAATTAACAGTCCATTAGTTTTTCATACCACCGGAGATGCACTCAGAAACCCAACCCAAATTGTTTTTTGCATCCAGCAGAGACTCCAGTCTCTTTTGTTCATTCCTGGAAACTCTGTACTCCATTTCCAAACTACATTGTTTTACCCCTGATTAATCTCATCAATGTTTTGTTCTGAGGGGCCCTCACATTAGCAAGCCCTCTGGACACATTTTTGGATATAATTAACCCAGCGCAGCCCCATTGCTGTGTCTGTGTTGTCTTGGGTGCCTATTGACAACCCCCCCCCCCCCCCCCCCCGCAAATATACTGGGTCCTTCCTCTCCACGAAGTGCTAGTTGTTTCTCCTTCTTCATGGACTCTTTGATTTCTTCAGGAAAGGTAGCTATCACCTCACTCCCTGCTATTCTCCCACGCCTTCCTTTGTTTCCCCAAAGCCTTGTATGTGTGTGTGCTTTCTGTGTGCTTCTTGTATATTAGTTTCCTTATTTTCCATTTAATAAAACATACTCTATTTTACCCTTGGACTGGTTACCGAGAGCTCTCTTAAAGGGAAAGATCCCCATATACATAGGTAGTAGATCCTCGCTAGTACCCCACCTCTCACTGAGGCCTGCCATTTAAATAAATTCCCCTAGAAACTGAAGGCAGTGATCCAGCTTCTTAAATCTACACTGCATTTTTTTTTACATTGTCAGAAAATTGTGCATATGCAGAAGCAAACCAGGAAGTTAAGGTCGCCAATATGGGAGCCTTAACAGGGAGTATTTCCCACCCCAAAAGCAGGAGAGAGGGATTCTTTCGGAGGAGTTGTCACCCAAACACAACACCCCCTGGGGGCTCCCAATACTGACAGAATAGCTTGGGATGAATGTGTGCTTACACACACATTGCTAACTGAAGGGGAAAAAATGGTGGCCAGACAGAACTGTGCGCCTAGCTTCATTTCACAGTGGAGCGATTATACATTCGGAAATGTGGGGTGAATCTGTGAAGATCCATAAAGACTGAACTTTCCCCGGTGCCTGAGAACGCTGGCTCAAAGACAGGTGAGAACAGGGGGCCACCAATTGGGGGACGGGAGGCAGATGTTGCTGTTGGAACCTGCATTTTTAATCCCCAGGGCAACAACAATGAAGTCAGATCTAATGTCTCGTCTGACTGCAGACTTGGTCTTAAAGATGCCGCTGGACTCAAACTTTGTTCTGCTGCTTCAGAGCAACACAGCTACCCACCTGAATCTATGAATATATGGTGACTGAGAACATATTGATTGGATACGAGCGAGAGCAAGTGATTGCTGCACTGAGGGCCAGCTTCAACAATCCCGAAATGGTAGTAGAGTACCTTCTGATGGGAAACCCTTGAGTGGAGACAGAGAAAGTCAAGGTATGGATTATGCCCCTCAATCACCCAGCACTGTTGCTTCTGCATCCTCAGCAGTGTTACTTTTTACCCGCCATAGAGAACAATGGAGGGAATGGGAGCAACCTGTTTGAGGGCCCGTAGAATTGGACCCCATGGTCCAATCTTCTTGAAACTTGGTGGATATTTCGAGGAGAGGCCCCAGCAGCTACCCTGCAAGTTTGGAGCCCTCAAACCCCCTCCCCTCCAGTTGCTTTTAAAGTTGCTGCCGAATTTCAGTGGCAATTTGGCAGTGGGTCAAATCAGATCAGAGAATCTGATTCAGCCCATGGCTGCCTTAGTGGCCACTCCTGAGCTGGCAGAGCTTTGCTCCGCCTCACTCCGACCCCAAAGGACCCCTGGATCTAGTTGTACTTATTTTAGAATAGTTGGGATTCAAATATATTCTGCAACATTCAACATGTGGATAAGTGGTTATGTCAGGTTACTTAAGTGGTTATTGGTATGCTGTGTTTACCTTCATATATACATTTTTAAATGTCTGTTTCACATGTATGTGCATTACAGCAAGGTATACCCCTTCCCACTCAAAGATCTAGGAGAGACTCAGGAGAGCACATGTTTACTAAACCATGCATTTGTGTGTCTAACAATATTAGGTCTCTGAAGAGTACTGGACTCGGGAGACCAGGAACAGTGAAATCATAAAGCCTTTATTGAGTGATTCAGCACGTCCAGTAGATGGTCAGATCAAGCATGCTTACAGGGCTCCAGGGCCCTCATTATATGCTGGCTGGAGCCACACCTACGGCCGCACCCAAAAGACCAGATAGGGGCTTAACATACGCGCATGTTTGTCATAGGTTCCCTGGAGGAGGCTTTGAGCGCATTGGCTCCCCAGGGAGAACCTAGGTCCCACATTGGTGGAGGCTTAGAATCCGGACGTCTATTGTTCCTCCAGATTCAAGCTCCCTTCTCTGCCTGACCATGTGCTCGGGCCATGTGGCGGGCACCATTACCTGGGAGCACATGGCAGGCTGGTTGCTACACAGAACATACTACATTACAGTATCCATTCGAATATTATCCCAAAGGCAGAATTAATTAACTACCATGTAGCAGTGGGGTTAGTTTAGCCAGGAGATCTAAAGATTGTCTGGCAGCCTGAAACTCTAGCTTTTTTGTGGTGAGCAAGGGTTTTTTTGGGGGGCTGAGAGGACTGTGACTGACCCAAGGTCATCCAGCAGGCTTCATGTGGAAGAGTGGGGAATCAAACCCCGTTCTCCAGATCAGAGTCTGTTGCTCTTAACCACTACACCACACTGGCTCTCCCAAAGGAAAATCAGGGACAACAGGGAAAACATTTTACAAGGAAAAGGTACCTGAAGACATATTGGAGTTAGAACATAATAAAAATGCATACTTGGGCAGTTATAATGTACTCAACAAATACTATTATACTACATCTACACTGGTGTTTTCCACCACAGTATGGATGATGTCCACATGAAAATTTAAACATCTATGTACACAGACAGGTCTGTGAGTTTTGGTTAAATCTGGGTATACTAACAGTGGCAAATACATTTCTTGTCAGATCTGCATAGCAAGTTATAGGGTTGCCAACAATCTTATAATGTTAATATTGTATGCTTAACAAGTTCTACAGTGAAATCTTTTTCATTTCCAAATTCATGCACTCAAAGGAGCCCAGACCTCCCAATGCTGGAAATCCTATGACCGCCCTATGTCAAAACCATTTGAAGAATTTAAAGAAAAAACCCCAAAACAACATATGCAAAGGATCAAAGGGGTCCATCTGATTTGGGTAGGTTTACTAGAGCTACATGCAGAATCAGTGCCTGCCTCTTTAAAAGCACATACTGTGAGATTATGCCACTGCTATGCTTGCAACCTCACTGTACCGCTAGTAACTTTGGTTATCCATCTGCTGTAGCTCTCAGGATCTCAGAAGACCTGGTGTGGTGTAATAGTCAGACTAGGATCTTGTAGGGATGCCAGCCTCCAGGCAGGACCTGGGGATTCCCTAGAATTACAGCTTATCACCAGTGTACAGAGATCAGTTCCTATGGATGCTTTGGAGGGTAGACTCAATGGCATGGTACCCCATGGAGGTCTCTATCCTCCCCAGCCTCCATCCCCAAATTGCCAGGAGTTTCCCAACCTACCCCCATTCCCCCGCTGGCAGGCAGAGAGGACCTGGCAACCCTAGATCTGGGAGATCTACTGTGGAAGCAAGCTAGGTGAGGGTGACCTTGGGCCTATCACACACTCTCAACCTAATCTACCTCATAGGGTCATTGCTGTGAATATATAGTAGAGGAGATGAGAATAATACACTAAGTTGCTTTGAGTCCCTATTGGAGAGAAAATTAGGGTATAAGGAAACAATACACATCTTATAGGGTTGGCAGCCCCTGGTCCAGGTGAGGTTTTCTCCACTTTTGAAGGCTTCTCCTTGCCGGCAGCCAGCTGGCCAGTGGGGGGGAACTCCACCCACAAATGCCCCTATACACAGTGTGATGACATCACTGGAACTGATGTCATCATGCTGCTGACGTTGCATGGTGATACTCTAGGTTTTGGGCAAAACTCTATGGTAAATTTGGGTTCAAAACCATAGAAGTTCCCAGAGAGGAGCAAAGATCCCCCCCACCAGCAGCAAGGTAAGACCTGGCAACCCTAGGCATCTAGTTTTTTTTCATAATGTACAAGAAAGAAAGGAGGGCTTTAGGATCATGGCAGAGCACACACTCTCTTAGTTCTGTCTCCCAGTTTTAAAGCAGTAGGCATATCTGCATTTGAGGATCTGACAACCTTAGAGTCGAGAGGGACAGCCAGTCTGTTGAGTCATATTTTCTTTAGCAGAAATGACAATCCACTTTATTGCATGTACAAACAGAATGTATTTATTTAACCACCATTCTCTTGAGCAACACAGGACCCAAGTTGGGTACAACAGCACAATAAAAACTGTATTAAATGATAATGATAACTAAAATACATTAAAACCACAATAAAATCACAGTAAAACACAGCTGGAAAAATACAACTCCTGCTTGCATTCCGCCACAGCAAATAAACATATATTTGATTAATAGTGTACAGAGTGGTGACCTTCATATTCCAAGCAATGGAAACATGCTGGATTTTAGCTGAGCCAAGATTCAGGGGGCTGGAAGATACCTGAATCTGAAATGACTCAAATGATATAAGAACAAAGAGGGACAAAGGGACAGCTGTTCCTTAGAGGGTATGGATAGGATGTTACAGTATAGACTTATTTGAATAGACAAGCCCTGAAGTAGTAATAAAATGCTGGAGGAAGGAAATGCTTTGAGAGCAGATTCTGTAGAAGTCATTACTGTAATCTGTATCTATAGTTTCCTAGCAACAGCTGCTCCAGCAAACCCCTCTAAATAGTCTCCTGAGTCCAATGCCACATATCCGGAATGACATTGGAGGGCATGTAAGTCTTGAGCAGTGTTCCCTCTAAGCTGAGTTTGTGTGAGCTAGCTCACAGTTTTTTAACCTTCGGCTCACACATTTTTGCCTTAGCTCAGGAAGGATGGCTCCAGTGCAAAGTAGTTTATGCAGTAGCCAAATGGCTTGCTCACAACTTTAATGCCAGTTGCTCACAAAGTAGAATTTTTGCTCACAAGACCCCACATCTTAGAGGGAACATTGATGAGTCTTTGGAGGACTGGGACCTCGAGATTTAACAACCAGGGTACAACTTGCAGGCCTTCCAACTGTGGCCGTAGACTTTCAGTTAATCATAGTCCTCTTGGGAAAACCACCTCCAACATAATATACGACCCTGGAAAAAATGTTTTTAGTACATAAATAATGATAGAGGTATTTTTAAACTTTGAAATAACCTTGCCATTGAGGCAGATTTAAAGGCTGTTTAAAGGAAATGCCGAGGCTCAGTTTAAACTGTAAAATAAATTGCTTAAAGGGCAAGAAGCTTTTGTTTTTACTTTTTCCAAATACAATTGTTCTGAATTATATCTATTTATTTCCATCCCATTTACACTGGGATTATTTATGAAAAGCTTACAGTATGAGATACTTTGGAATTTTTGATGACTCTCAGGTCAGTTTTAGTTAAATGTGATGGCAGAGATCCAAAAATCTGCCCAAGCTTGAAGAATCATGTGTACACTCAGAAATTTACTCTCTAGTTTTGCCGTTAACAGATACACATGTTGAATGGGTACAGCGCAATGGAGTTTAAAAAGCAATTCCATTCACACCCTACTGGGGAGTAGGAAACACCTGCCTGCTTCAGGTGCTGGCATTGCTTTACTGTTCTATATCCAGAATCTTACAAACAGAGGTACATAAGAAGGATCAAGCTGTTTGTTGGTTTGTTTGCAACAACATTTCTTGTTTATTCTAGCCACTGGTCATGAAGGAGTAAGTTCATGTGCACTTCTGTTATGTAGGAGACAGGAAAATATGGGATGCCTGATACCGTCTTAAGGACCATAATAAAAATATCGTCGCACTATGTTTTTTTCTAACAACATTGTTTATAAGATCTTAAAGTAGTTAACTGAAGAAATATCTACTATGTGTTTGTAGTGTACTGGCAGAGACTGCAATCAATGGTCTGGTTCCAACACATGGGTCCTTGACCATCTAAGCAAGGGGTGTCAAACTCATTTGTTATGAGAGCCAGATCTGACATAAATGAGACCTTGTTGGGCCGGACCATGTGTGTCACAAAATGTAATGCCAGGTAGTGGAGATATAAAGTTTATAAAGGACACAAACACAAATATTTTTTTAACTTAAAATAAAAACATGCTTAAACCATTAGCACTCTTGCAATATTTTGTTTATTGAACAGTATCTGATAACTGACACCTCTTGCTCTGAATTATTGCATCAAAATGTCTGTGCTGTTGCAATCTTGAATATGCTGTTCAGGTGTGTATCTGTAAGCGGTAAACCTACTTTGATTTATTGACATTCACCACAGAAACCTCATGCTCAGAGTTCTGAGTCTAGAACCCAGGAGAAAACATGAAATGGTCAAGCAACTGAGAGAGTCTGGTGAAGCAAGCTATGATGCAGCAGCAGCAGCAGCAGCAGCAGCCACAAGAGAACTGGAAGCAGGAGATGGCCAGTTCCAGTGCGGGCCTGATAGAAGCCCTCCGGGGGCCTGATCTGTCCCCTGGGCCGCATGTTTGACACCCCTGATCTAAGCATTGCAGTAAACATAAACATTATCTAAGAAGTGGGTGATAATAACTAATAAACACTGTGACCAAGTTCAGAAAGTTAGTTTTTAAAAAACATTATCTTCTAGTTCAATAGCATAATTTCAACTGAAGACCTACTCAGCAGTACCATATAGATGGCTCCTGGCACAGAAGCCTAAGTCCAGTTGGACTTCAGTACTCTTCACTGAGGGTCTAAGTGGTGCTTGGGCTGATCTCTGTGTGAGTCTTGTCAAGCAGGTCTAAAGCTGGGGGGGGCGGCAGCAGGGTAAACTGGGCAGAAGTAAGGGAAATGTAGGATTTCATACAGAAAGGGGGTGGGAGGAGAGGGGGTGCTGAAGACTTAATCTGTCCATGCTTTCCCCTCCAGCCCCTTTTCTCACAATGAAATTTACTTCTGACCCTGGAGCCCAGAAAGAAGAAAAGTATCGTGTCAGGGTCCCAGGGCACCAATTGGAGATCTCAAAGTAGTTGTTTTATTGCAAAGGAAATTCAGAAACAGACTGGAATGGAAGATTGCTGAATTACAAGTTATTGCAACACTCAGGACAATGGAACCCCCCAGGCTTAACAGAGATATCAGGTTCTTATCTCACTACACATGCTCAATCACTCAGTTCTCACTTGTACCCAGAATTAAACTTCGTTGGTCTTAAAGGTGCCACTGGACTCAAATTTAGTTCTCACAACAGTTGTTAACTCTTTTATTATCTTTATACCAATTTGCTGCTATCCACAGGACTCACCAAATGTGTTATTCCCATTTTAGCTGTCTTTATTGCTCAGTTACTTATGCATCTTGACTCTAACTAGCCCTTCCTGGCAACTGCTCCCCAACCTATATGTAACATTTGAGGAAATCTGTTTCAGTGTATCTAAAGGAGTGTGCATCTACGCATTCTAATACCTGAACTTGAACTTTGTTATCTTGGAGGTGCCACTGGACTCAAACTTGGTTCTCACCTCTGTTTGTTAACTCTTGTGTTTGTATGCTAATTTATTGCTATTCACAGATTTTACCAACTGCCTTAATCCAATCTCAGCTATGGAGCCTGGTCACACGAGTGAGATAATCCGGGGAGGGGGGGACAAGGCTTTTTGTGCTGGAGCAAAATGAAGCGTGGTATCGCGATCAGATGTTCTCCTGAGGCTCTGTGCTCAGGCCGTCAGCCGCCGATCACACGGTGATGGTGAAGCATCACAAAGTTCAGCATTACCATGTTTGTGCGCATGTGCAGGTCTGCGTTTGTGCACATACCACAGAGCCTTAAAAAAACCCATCTGGTGTGAGACAGGATGCAGATGGGCACCAGATGTGATGGGATACTAGCGCTTCTGTGATCCGACGCCCAGCCACACCCTGCATTTTCTGGAAAATACTGCACTTTTGGTGGTATATTTTAACTCTGCTTCTTCGGCAGGGCGATACGGGTTGCTGACGGGTGCAGAACACTTGCCAGTTTTTTTCGTGTGATTGTGCCCTTAAAATCCGTCCGGCATTCGTGCCTATTGCATGGCTAATGCTGCGTGTGGTCAGACCCTGTACTCACCCAGTTACTTATGCATCTTGATTCTAACTAGCCCTTCCTGGCAACTAACCCCCCCCCCCATCTATACGTAATGGTTGAAGAAGTTTTGTTTCACTGTATCTGAAGAAGTGTGCTTGCACATGAACGATTATACCCAGGATAAAACTTTGTTGGTCTTAAAGGTGCCATGGGACTCAAGCTTTGTTCTGCTGCTTCAGACCAACACAGCTACCCACCTGAATCTTAATTAGTGTGTCACAGATGAAATGCATTCTTATAACTTTTCATAGTTTCATAGTTGTCTATAGCAGCATGATTTCCAAGTGCCAGAAGATATATAATAATGACAATGATAATGTGTAGAAGATGTAGTGGAAGAAGATAAATGCAGTTATTACAGTGAATTCTACATACAGTGTTAAACAGGGAAGTGATTCAGGAACACCTTCATGAACACATGCATGTTTATTTTACTCAGACGTGAAAAGGCCATAGAATTAGACAGAGCCTAAATAATGTGCATTATAGACAGTTGCTAATTTCTGGATTGAACAAAATCTCTGAAAAATGACTTTTTAGAAGAGTTCAGATTACAAGTGAGGCAACTGGGAGTGTTTTAGCTTACACCATCTCTTTTATGGGCACAACTTTATCCTGTTGCTAGGCATGAGACCAATACCCTACGTGAACATTTGATACTAACTGAGCCATGAGCCTCCTTTGTTAATCCCCCAACTCTAGTTAGTCTCCTCCTTTGCTCTGGCAGCGTTCTGTTTTTGAGGGTTCTGCCAACAACAGGTACCACAAGCACAGCTTTGACAGTCCACTGGCATAGATTCCTGGGTTATCTTTAGTCTCTGCCAAAGATGTTGAAGCATTATTGGCCTCTGGCAGCCAAATGATCTTATTCCTGCCAACAAACAATAAGTCAAGGATAGTTTGCTGTGTTTCACTGCTTCTGAATAGCTAGTAACTATTACACACAGATACGTAAGTAATATTGAAATGTGAATATCTCTTCATCCATCAGCTTTGTAAACAATTTTCTTTCTGATGAAGATGAGAAGTTTTGTTTTTAACTACCTTAATTACATTTTGTTTGGATGCAACCCTAAAATTCCTTCCAAAACATTTGGAACAGGTTTGTTTGCCAGAGCTTCTGAAGGAGTTTGAACTGCAGGCATCTTTTAAGGGGGGAGTGGGAAAGATTTGGTGTTTGATATTTTATTTTTGGTTTAACAGATTTTTTTTTACTATTATTCTAAGCTGCCTTGAACTACAAGGAAAAGTGGGATATAAATGTTTTAATAAATAAAATAAATGAATGAATTTGTTCCCATATTTAAGTGTTTGTAACATGACTTGAAAACAACTGTCTACATCCATATGTTAGAACTAGAGTGGTCAACCAAAGCTGTGATGTGGAAAGATCCCATTTCAAATTCCACCTCAGCCATGAATTTCCCAGAAGGACTTAGGCAAATTGGCATGATCCAAGAAATGTTCAGCCTGTTGCTGGAAATGGTGGCCCCACATCCAATTAATTCCCTTCTCCATGTAGAACAATTTATCCTGTATCCGGAGATTATGTTGTCTTCTTCCCTCACTTGCCACCTCACTGGCACATACTGGCAGGAGAGGGCCTGCCTTTAGATGAGCCATATCTGTCAGCCTTAGCTCCACCTGTAATAATAATAATAACCTGTAATAACAACAATAATAATAAACTGAAAGCAAAGCAAAGCGAGAATCTTTCAATAACCCTGGAAAGCCTGCAAAAACAACTAAAGAAAGTGAAGAACTGGACAGTGTCTGGAAGAGATGAAGGCCACGGCTATTGGCTTAAAAAGGTGACAAGTCTTCATCCACAATTGGTGCAATAGCTTAATGATGTGCTCTGTTCCAAACAGTAGGATATTGGAAGGACATTTCTCATTCTGGAGAAAGGAGCAGTGCCAAGGAACTTTCATCCCATTACCTGCCTCCCAACAATATTTAAACTACAGATGGGAATTGTAACCAATTCCATTCAAGAATATCTACAGGTCAATTCAATTTTATCACATGAACAAAAAGTAATTTTCTAAAAATCTTGAGGCACTAAGGATCAGTTACTGATTGATAAAATGGTCTTACAAAATTGTAAAAGGCGGAGAACCAACCTGAATGTTGCTTGGACTGATTACAAGAAGACATTTGATTCACTCCCTCATACATGGATCCTGAAAATACTACAAATGACAGGCATCAGCAAAACTGTAATAACTATCCAAAATGCCATGAGTAAATGGAACACCAGGCTGATAGTGAATGGAGACTCACTATCACAATTGCTCTTTGTCATTGCCCTAAGCCCACTCTCAGTCATTCTCAACAGCACAGGCCTAGGATACCATCTTTCAAAGACAGGCCAAAAGATTTCACACTTATTGTATATGGATGACTTTAAAGTGTATGGAAAGTCATAATCAGAGATTGATTCTTTACTAAATACAGCTCAAATATTCAGCAAAGATATAGCAATGGAATTTGGCCTTGACAAATGTGCAGCATTAGCACTGAATACAGAAAAGATAACTGAACAAGAAGAAATCAAGATGCCAAACAACAATGTCAAAACACTAGGCTCTGAAGAAAACTACAAATATCTTGAAATTTTGGAAGGTGACAACACAAAACATACCCTTGTTAAGAAAAATACAACTAAGGAGTCCTACCAAAGAGTTAAAAAGATACTGTGAACAAAATTAAATGGAGGCAACATGGTAAAGGGAATTAACACATGGGCAGTCCCAGTTAAAAGATACACAGATGGCATTATCGATTGGAAACAAGAATAATTAGAAGCAACAGATTACGAAGCTTGCAATGTAACGATGCATCACTCACTACACCTTGAAGTGAGGTTGATCATCTTTACTTACCAAGAAAATTAGGTGGAAGAGGTCTGCTGAAAGTTAAGCAAGCAGTTGAAGAAGAAAAACAGGCACCAAATGACTACATGAAGAAAAGCAAAGAGAAGCCTCTAGTTGAGGTATATAAGGCAAACTTATTTAAGGATACAGAAGCCAAAGATTGGAAAAAGACTGCAATCAAAACTCACTTTGACAACTGGAGGGAAAAGCATTCGCATAGGCAATATTTGAAAGACACAGAGAATAAAGTTGATTACAAAAACACCTGGAAGTGGATCCAAAATGGACACGTGAAGAAAGAAATGGAAGGACTCATTCTAGCTACACAAGAGCAGGCACTCGAAATGAAAAGTATGAAAGCCAGGATTCAGAAGACCAATGATGACAGCAAAAGTCTTTGCAAGACAAAGGATAAAACAGTCGACCACATGTTCATTGCCTGCAGTAAAACTGCTCAGACTGACTATAAAGAACATCACGATAGAGTTGCAGCTATCTTGCACTGGAATCTTTGCAAGAAGCATGGCTTACTATAAGCCAGAAATTCATGGGAGCACAAACCAGGATCATTGACAATCCCAGGAGACAGCAGAATGGAGAAGAAAGAACAGGAGAATATCACAAAATACCAAAACCTACAAACAGAGTTAGAGTGCCTCTGGGAGAAGAGGGTTACCATAATGCCAGTGGTCATTGGAGCCCTTGGAGCAGTGTCTAGAAGTCTCAAGAAATACCTGGATATTCTGGGCACTGAGCAAATAATACCAGCTCAGCTCCAGAAGGCAGTGTTGCCTGGAACAGCAAGACTCCTGTGAAGATACATCTGCAGTTCCCAAGAACTTGGCTAGATCTTGAATTGCAGAACACCATCTACAGTCAAATATGTGACTAATAATAATAATAATAATAATAATAATAATGGTGATGATGATGATGTTGTGAGAGATTATGATAATATTTTTAATAGAAAATGAGGACCCCAAACATTTGGGATAATTAAAAACACAACAATGGCAAATGTCCCTAGTCATTTGGGACATTTTAAATCTTGGCTGAAGCTCCTTATTGCATGGCGTTAAACCTCTTTTATTACAATCTCCATCCAAACTTTAAGTATACAGTTGGGCACCTGTGGTTCATATGTTGCTGCATAAAACATTGAATCTTGAGTGAAAAATAGTGCTTTGTCAGCCAAAGTGTACTCACAAGAATTCCCAAAGAGGCTTAACTACACACTGGCTAATGGGAGATTAATCTTTTAGAACTAGAAGTTGACATATGCAGTCAGCATGTAGCCCACTACATGGGCCTATAAGCATTCAAAGCAGGAAGAGAATTTCTGCAGAGCTTTGCACTTTGTTTTTAAAAGAGCTGTTTCTTTCATGGGGAGACTCTGCAGCTTGGCCATCAAGCAAACCAATGAAATGTAATACGGTTGACCTCTCAAAGCAAATTAATTGTTGATCACTCCCCATACAACCAAATCTGAAAATACCATTATTCAAAATCTGAAGGCCATAGTTAAAACAGTGCTCTTGGTTAGTAACGTAAAACTCTGAAATGCCAAGTTATATTTTACAATAAGGCTCGTATTTCTTCAGATTTAAAAAAAAGCTTTTTCAAGATGATCTGTACCAATGTTATTGTCCATGCATCCAAGAAGGTACACATAACAAGGCCGCAGCCTTATTGATAGAATTGTGCCATAGCTCAAACACATTACACCTTTGTGGGGAACACACACACATGAACACATGAAGCTGCCCTCTCCCTTGGTCCATCGAAGTCAGTATTGTCTACTCAGATTGTCAGTGGATCTCCAGGGCTTCATGAAGAGGTCTTTCACACCACCTGCTACCTCATCCTTAACTAGAGATGCTGGGGATCGAACTTGGGACAATCTGTATGCCAAGCAGATGCTCTAACACTGAGCCACCGGAAAAGCTAGAGGATGCCTCCTTTAGGCTGTCAGAATCAGTGATGATAAATCTTTTAGAATGTGGCTGCTTGGCCATTGGGACAAATGGTAGTATTGTCAGGAGTGCCTCGGAGGACCTGCCTCCTGCGGTCCTAAGTGCGGTGGAGGATCAGTCCCCAGCTCCAGAGGCGCCTCCACCTGAAGCTGTTGAGGCTCAAGCAAGCACCTCTCAGGGCATTACCCCAGCCAAGCTCAAGCCCACCTGATTCACCTCCTCGGGTGGAACGGCTAAGGTCACGATCCAGGCAAGACTTAGCTGCTAGAAGAAAAGAGGCACGCATGTGTGGTCGCAGATCATTCAGCCCTGAGTTTTAGGAGGAGCCGGAACCTCGCTGCCAGCTGCTAGCGAGCACAGGAAGTGGCTGGGTATTTAGGCACAGCACAGAGACTACCAACTCATGCTAGCAACAAGTCATTCTGGCTAAGCTCTGCACCGGCTTGGCTCGCATCAGCTAAACCTGATCCTGGACCCTCTGGCTCGTGACTTTGGCTCTGTCTAACTTCAGCTTTTGGTTGACTCCTTGGACTGGTTGCTCGTGAGTTTCCCTTTCTGACCTTGGCTTGGACTGACTCTGCGTTTGGCTTGTGTTTTGGACTTGGTAATTCATTCCTGGTTTGGCTTGACCTTGGACTGGTTCGGACTTCGGCTTGGCTTCTGACCTACTGGCACCCAGCCCATGACAGATTGCTAGCACCGACAAAACTCACTCCACCTCGATGGATGCGGATGGAGTGGGAGCTCCACTGCAGCTTATGGACGTTGCTCACCAAGTCCAACAGCTGACGCAGTTGGTCGTGCAGCTCCAGCAGCAGCAGCAACCGCCGCCGCCATCCGCTGCACCCGTCGTTGTTCCGCCAAAATGCCCAGTAAGCCCTCCAGAAAAATTTGGTGGAAATGTGGAGGAGTTTTGGCCTTCTTGGCACAATGCGAGTTGTATATGGAACTGTGTGCTTGGGACTTTTCTAACAATAAAACCAAAGTTTGTTTCGTTATCAGCCTCTTAAAGGGCCAGGCAGCCAAATGGGCCACCCCTCTGTTAGTGGAAGTGTCACTGCTCCTGTCAGACTTTCGGGGGTTTCGCACCTGTTTAGCCACTACTTTCACTACATCCCTGCAAGTGGAGATGGCTAATCGTAAGATCAGAGCGCTGAAACAGGGGAGAGGCACGGTGGCTAACTATACCACTGAGTTCCAGCTCATAGCCCAGGACTTAAAGTGGCTGCCCGCATGGACCAGTACGTGGAAGGGTTTCCGGATGAAGTATTAGACGAGTTGGCCCAGGTCGAGCGACCAAGCTCCTTGCAAGTACTCATAACCCTGTGTCTTCAGATCGATGGACACTTGGCAGGGCGACGGCAGGCCTGTGCTACCTCCTGCTTCTGACAACCAGCTGGCCATTCTACATCCTGGCAGACGCCCAGCAAACCTCAGGCAAGCCCAACTGAAGGTGAACTAATGCAGTTCGGAGGAGCCCGACCCCACCTGACTCCTGAGGAAAAAGCTCGTCGACGTGCCCTCAACCTCTGTCTTTACTGTGGTGGGGCAGGGCACTTTTCCTCCGATTGTCCCACCAAGCGTACTCCGCCCACACCACTGGTGCAGTTACCGCCGCCAGTAAAAGATCAGCCCCAGGCTTGAATGGGCCCATCAGCGTGGGGCACTTAGCTGGGTCCTCGGAAGTAGCTCCTCTGGACCCCAGCCCATTCCGGGTGCCCATCAAACTCAGCCTCCCAGATGAACAGTGGCTTTTCAACTTTGCCATGCTGGACTCTGGGGCGGCCACCTGCTTCATCGACACTGCATTTGTGAAGCAGCATCAAATCCTGGTGTGGCCTAAAGAAACGCTGACGCTCGTGGAGGCCATCGACGGATGCCTCCTATGCTCTGGTAACCAAGGAAACCTGCAACCTGCTCCTCCATATTCATCAACACCAGGAGCAGGTGCACTTCTACGTCGTCCGGATTCCCTGGTTCCTGATTATCCTGGGTATCTCCTGGTTACAGACTCACAATCCCAGGGTAGATTGGGTCAGGCAAGAACTCAAATTTCCCGCTCCCTGCCCACATCTGCGCCCAGTCACCACACTGGCCGCTGCCACGTCAACCACCGCCCTGCGCCTCCCGCAACCGTACTCCGGGTTTTCGGATGTGTTTGAGGAAAAAGTGGCTGACAATCTTCCTCCACATCGGCCCTACGATTGCGCTATTAACTTGGAACCTGGAGCCACGCTGCCTGCCGGACGTCTGTACCCCATGTCAGAACCAGAACTGGCGGCTCTCCGGGATTTCTTGGGCAAGAACCTCGCCCAGGGGTTCATTCGTTCCTCTACCTCTCCACTCTCTGCTCTGGTGCTCTTTGTCAAGAAGAAGAGTGGAGAGCTGAGGCTGTGCAATGACTTCAGAGCACTGAACAAGATCACCATCCATGACCGGTATCCTTTGCCACTGATCCCAGAACTGTTGGACCAGCTCAAGGGGGCTCGGATATATACCAAACTCAACCTCTGAGGAGCTTATAACCTGGTACGGATTCGAGCAGGCAATGAGTGGAAAACAGCATTTGGGACCCGCTACGGACAATACGAGTACCTAGTGATGCCTTTCGGCCTTACCAACACCCCTGCCGTCTTCCAACGCTTCATGAATGATGTGTTCCAGGATCTGCTAGATTGCATCATAATAATTTATCTGATGATCTGTTGATCTACTCAGACAATGAGGTGCAACACATTGAGCATGTGCGCCAAGTCCTACAACGCCTTCGCTCCCATGGCCTCTATGCCAAGCTCGAAAAATGTGCCTTCCACCTGTCCTCTGTGGAGTTCCTCGGGCACATCGTATCCCCAAAGGGGATTCTCATGGACCCCAAGAAGATAGAGGCCATTCTGATGTGGCAGACACCGCAGAACCGCAAAGACATTCAACGCCTCCTTGGCTTCGCGAATTACTACCGTGAATTCATCTTGGGATACTCTGAGTTAACCGTGCTGCTCACTAAGCTCCTCCTACCCAAGGAACCGTTTCACTGGGCCCTCTGCGATTGCAGGTTCTCTGTTTGTCCCATGACATTCCACCCGCTGGGCACTTTGGACTTCACAAGACCCTGCACTTACGAGGGAATTTTGGTGGCCATGGATCCGCTCGGATGTAAGCCGGTACGTCGCCTCGTGTGAAGTGTGCAGACGCGCCAAGGACGTCCCCGCCAAGCCGTCTGGGCTGCTACACCCACTACCCAAGCCTGCAGGGCTGTGGGATACCTTCTTGATGGACTTTATCTCTGAACTTCCCCAGTCTCATGGCCATACCTGCATCCTGGTGGTGGTAGACCTGTTTACCAAAATGGCACATTTTGTTCCCTGTCCCAAGCTCCCATCTGTCCAAGAGACCGTCCACTTGTACATACAGAACATCTTCCAGCTACACGGTCTCCTGGCCCATGTGATTTCAGACCGTAGACCCCAGTTCTCCTCCCGGTTCTGGCAAGCCCTGCACTCTGGTCTAGGGACCCAGGTGCATCTGTCCACTGCCAATCACCCACAAACTGATGGCCAGATCAAGCGCACGAATGCCACCTTGGAGCAGTACTTAAGGTGTTACGCTTGCTACCAGCAGGACAATTGGTCGGGCTTGCTGGCAGTGGCAGAGTTCGCCTACAACAATACCATCCATTCCTCCACACAAACCACCCCCTTTGCCGCCGTCTACGGGTACCACCCTTGCTACTTCCCAGCAGTATGCCCACCGACCCAGGTCCCCGCTGCTGATGCGCACCTTCAAGAACTTCATGCTCTACAGGCCCTGCTAAAGGACCAACTTCAGCAGGCCAAGGATGCATACAAATGAGCTGCTGATAGAAAACAACAAGAGGGACCTCCGTTGTGGGTCAGAGATCATGTCTGGTTGTCAACCCAGTATCTGCGGCGATCAGGCCGGTCCCCCAAACTGGATGCCCCATTCATCGGACCCTACCCCATTGAAGCCCAGATCAACCCCGTCGCTTTCCGGCTCCAGTTACCGCTGCACCTGCAGATCCACCCCGTATTTCACTGCTCCCTGCTGGTCCCCACCGCGCCTCTGAACCCCCTGTGTCCTCTGCCTCCTGCACCACCACCACCTGTACTCGTGGATAGCCAGGAGGAGTACGAGGTGCGCCAAATACTGGACTCCCGAGTCCATCATGGCACCCTCCAGTATTTGGTAGATTGGGAGGGCTACTGGCCCAAGGATCGGTCCTGGGAACCAGTGCACCATCTCCATTCCCTGGACCTCATTCGCCAGTTCCACACGGACTACCTGACCAAACCCGGCCCTTTGGAAGGGGGGGCTGGGGGGGGATAGTGTCAGGAGTGCCTCTGAGGACTTCCCTCCTGAAGTCCTAAGTGTGGTAGAGGATCAGTCCCCAGCTCCAGAGGAGCCTCCACCTGAAGCTGATGAGGCTCAAGCAAGCACCTCTCAGGGCATTACCCCAGCACCAGCAGCAGCTGAGCCACAGCCAAGCTCAAGCCCACCTGATTCACCTCCTCGGGTGGAATGGCTAAGGTCACAATCCAGGCAAGACTTAGCTGCTAGAAGAAAAGAGGCACACATGCGTTGTCACAGATCACTCAGCCCTGAGTTTTAGGAGGAGCTGGGACCTTGCTGCCAGCTGCTAGCGAGCACAGGAAGTGGCTGGGTATTTAGGCACAGCACAGAGACTACCAACTTGTGCTAGCAACAAGTCATTCTGGCTAAGCTCTGCACCCACTCGGCTCACATCAGCTAAACCTGATCCTGGACCCTCTGGCTCGTGACTCCAGCTCTGTCTGACTTCGGCTTGATTCTGGACCCTCTGGCTTGTGACTTCGGCTCTGTCTGACTTTGGCTTTTGGTTGACTCCTTGGACTGGTTTGCTTGTGCGTTTCCCTCTCTGACCTTGGCTTAGACTGACTCTGTGTTTGGCTTGTGTTTTGGACTTGGTAATTCATTCCTGGTTTGGCTTGACCTTGGACTGGCTTGGACTTCGGCTTGGCTTCTGACCTACTGGCACTCAGCCCATGACAACAAGTATCTCACATAGCGCTTCCTGTTAGCCTACCACTATCCCTAGTGAAAGGTGGGACTGGTGAGGCACAGCTCCTGGACAGTGGCCACATTCAGTGCACCTTTAGCCATCAGGGGTCTGTGCCATTTCAGCCCTACCCCACCCTGGTCTTAAGGCAGCCATTTAGCCTGATTTGGTGTTTCCATCCATTTCCCCCCTCCCAGTTAGTAATGTAAAACATTGAAATGCCAAATGGTATTATGCAATAATGTTCTTATTTCTTCAGATACATTTTTTTAAAAAACCTTTCAGTGGATCTTTACTAATGTTATTTCCAAGCTGAAAAAATTATGTATACCGCAGATGTACAGAGCCATCCAAGCAGAATTAAGGTAAAAGGTAAAGGTTTCCCTTGCTCAAAAGCCAGGCGAATCCAATTCTAGGGGGTGGTGCTCATCTCCGTTGCCAAGCAGAAGAGCCAGCGCTGTCCGAAGACATTTCCGTAGTCATGTGGCCGGCATGACTAAATTCTTCTAAATCCACTCATTCACGTGGATTTAACAGGAGAAACTCTGTTTAGGCTTGCAATTCTTTTGTTTCAGGGAACTCTGGGATTTGTAGTCTTTTAAGGGGACTGGGGATTTGTAACAGAGAAACCTCTGCAACCTCACCAAACGATAATTCCCAGGATTCTTTGCAGAAGCCATAACAAGTAATCTGCTTTAATTTTGTAGTGTAGAGATGCTCTTAAGAGCTGTGCCATTTTCTTCACCTTCCTTTTTCTCCCCTTTCTGTTAGAAACCACATCTTTTTGTAGATATTTATTTCACACATTTGGAAGCTCCCATTCTCTGCATCACTAAAAGGGGTGAGTGGGTTCTGACAGCTTGGTTTCCCAGGATAGATGGTGCACTATAATAAAAAAATACACAGGGGGGGGGGGCCCAGCCAGGCCCAGCATACCTACTTATTTCAAAAGGAGGGAACTGGGCCTAGCCTACATAACTATTATTGTCTTGAGGTCTCATTTAAATTGTGTTAGGTTAACTAAAGACAATAGAAATATTCAGTAATGTCTATATATTATTTATTTATTTCAGTCAAAAATTACAGACTAAAAAGTCACTGGCTCTGCACATCTTTCTTATTCTTGTGCCACATTGTATGTGATTATGGTAGGTTGACAGGGATGACCTCATGTCATCTACGGGAAACTCCCTTCTTCTTGAAACGATCACATCAAACTCCCGTATAGTGAGACAGACCATTGGTCTAACAAGATCAGTATTGTCTCCTCTAACTGGCTGTGGGTCTCCAAAGAGTCCAGCAGAGGTCTTTCACATCATGTACTACTGGATCCTCTTAAGTGGAGATGCTGGAACTGAACCTGGGACCTTCTACATGCCAAGTAGATGCTCTACTGCTAAGTCACAACTAGGGTTGCCAAACTCAAGGTGGGCCTGGAGATCTCCCAGAATTGCAGTCTCCAGACAACAGTGATCTGTCCCCCTGGAGAAAATGGCTGCTTTGGACGGTGGACTCTGTGCCATTATATCTTGCTGAGATCCCTCCCCTTCTCAAACCCTGCTCTTCCCAGGCTTCTTCCAATCTCCAGGAATTTCCTAAACCAGAGTTGGCAACCGTAGGCCCACAGCCCTCCCCTAAATTAGTACTCTACCTCTGACAACAATACACAAAGATGCCACAAATTAAAATAAAATAACCATAATTATATTATTGATACACAGTTACCCACTGTGAATGTTATGCATGAACATCAAGCTCCAAACAACATACCATTGCCTAGTAGTTCTGGCAACATCAAATCAGAGCATCTGATCCAGATGCAAATAGTTGGTTTGGTTCCTCTAATTTTAGTTGTCTCCAAAGACAGATTCTAAATGAAATCAAGTTCCAGTTATGCTCTCCTGGATTCTGAGATAGTCTTTTTTTTTTTTTTTTGCTGACTGGAATTCTCCCAGGGGAAGGGAAATCACCATCTTCACTTTATTTCCACATTTATATGGTAATTCTATCTATGAAACACCAGTCCAGCTGGTGGAGATATGTTAGGCTCTGGTTCCTTTTAAAAGTAGGAGTGACATTTTCACCCAGCTTTGTTTTTTATATCACTGTTGATGACAGGCAGGTCTAGTTTGCTCCTAACTGGCCAGCCATCCCTGCAGAAAATCCTCAGTCCAGATTCCAGCCTCTCTTTACAGCTCTTCTGTGGCTTCCTCATGTTTAGGCCAAACTCCTGATCTCTTCCGTATTCTTGGCACACATCTCTAAGGAAAGCAACATTTTGTTGGCAAGTCTCCTTAGTATAAAATGTTCAGGAACCATTGACAGAATGTGAATTCTCTTGTTGTGTTTTCCAGATACTACTTCCAGGAGTGGTTCTTGAAGCCTGAACGTACAAGTAAATCTGTTGCCTGAATGAACTATATACACCACTTGCTCCTCAATAACTTGGACTCAGAGAGAGAGAGAGAGAGATTTAATTATGAGGATTTGTTATTGGATACACAGATGTGTAATTTATCTGAGATAAACTCTTCCCCTGTACAATTTTCCTGATAAAAATCTCCCCAGGATGCTTTAAGGACCGGGGAAGGGGGTGTGAGCAGACAGGTCCCTGTGTAGGCAGCTGGGGTTGGGAATTTCCAGTTGAAGAAATGATGTAAGGCAAGAGTTAAACCATAGTCCCCAGCAACATAGACCTGATCCATATAGGGGCCAAGGCTGCTTTTTGCAACTACCCATTACTCATCTTAGGACTCACTCACACCTAATATCACATGTACTTTGGCTGTGGTTGTGGGAAGCAAAGTAAAGGAGCTTCATATTTACACACTGCCTGCCTGTGTATGCAGGAAAAGCATGAGAACAGTGTCAAGAATGTAAGCGTATGTCCAATATTTTGAGTGCAGATACATTGTTCTGAACCCAGACACACATAGAAACATAGGTGACCAGTACAGAAGGAAACCTCAGTGTATTGGAATAGGAGATGCAGTTGAATTGTACACTGGTCGGACATATGATCCTAATTTGAACTGTTATGGGTATGTTTCCTATCTGGTGAACGTGCCTTGCCTCTGGAAGCCCATTAATAACATACTTTACCCTTCATTGCTTTTAAAAAAATTAATCAGACCTTACGGTCTACTTTACATAGCGCTGAAAAGAAAGTCATTAAAATTAAGGTTGTCATGAGTCAGTTCAAGTGGCGTTTGTTTAATTTTCTGAAGAACAGGGAGTGATGGTGTGTTATCCATAGAAGGTTAAAAAATGTACTTTAATGGCTGGTTGGATTTCAGTGAACTGTTTCTTGGCATCTCTCATCACTGATTAATGATGTTAAGAACAAAGTAATTGGAGATGCTGAGAGTCATACAACTGTGAACAAATGAAATAGACCAGAAAACATTTCTGATTTCCAAGAATTTGTGTACACTTTCTTTTATTATCATAATTAGTCAGTTGCTTGTGGTATATGCAAATAATACTCTTCCTTTGGTATAAACAAAATATGATTTTAAAATATGTTAGCCACAGTGGAGTGTGTGAGCCTTGATTTAAATAAGCATGCACTTGTAACTAAAAATAAGTTCATACCTCTTTCAATATAGGACTTGTTGGATTTTTAGGATGAGGAGGAAGCTTTGTCCTAGATGTCAGGGAAAGGAGAGTATGAATATTCTTGCTCCTATGTACCTTCCATGGTATGAACAGGATTCTTTATTAAGGAATGCTGGCCGTCATGAAGACATCTATATTAAAATCTGGTTTAGGATAGGCAGTTGGTGCTTAGTTCAAGCCTATTTGGAAATGCAACTTTCTGATGTTTGAGGACATGCCTGGGACTCTCTAGGTGATATGCCACAATTATGTATGGGGCATCCAGAAGGCAGTGAAAACACCATCTTCTTCCTGCATCAAAGGCTGGAAACATGCATGGTGGTGTTCTGGAGAAGCCCCACATCACATGTTCTAAATGGCATTTGCACATGCTCAGAGGTGATCATGGAATACACCTGTGAGCTACTTTAGGGTTTTGGCAGAGTGGGATCTCCATTTGCATGTTGATAAGGGCTGTGCCTCTGTGTTGTTATTGTTGGATTTATCTGCAGCATTTAATTTTCTGGATCCTGTTGAGAAGTTTGGAGGTAGATGTAGGTATCAAGGGACATGCTTTTAATTGTTTTAAGTTATTCCTTGTAGATCAAACTCAGATTTGCTGATTAGTTTCTATCAGTGTGGGACTTACCCTGTTGGAGTCCACAAGGCTTATTGTTATTCCCCATTTTGTTTGATCTTTGTGTAAAACCCTTGAGAGAATCATTTGTTGTTCTGAAGCTGATCATCATCAATATGCCAGTGACACAAAGGTCTATATTTTAGGAGTCAGTGCCAGGTTGCTGTGCTTAAATAACTAAAGATCTTTATTACATGGATCTTAAACTATGCAATCTTCCTTGAGTCTCAGCAGGAAAGGTGGTCTATAAATTAAGTAAGCAAGTAAATAAAATGAATCTTGTTGCGTACTGGGCTCGATGCATGGAGAAGCAGGACGATAGCGTGATGATCAGCTCATAGTTTATTGGTACACAACAACAACAACCTACCGGCCGATGTGGCCCACTATATACACCCACCTAAGACACACCTAGAGTTCTATTGGAGGGTTTGAATCTCCCACCAGAGTCCCTATTGGTGGCCTCAAGGTGCTTCAGGATCCTTGGCCCCTATTGTTTCCCGGAGCCAAGCTCAGACTGCATGTCACTGGCGCCTAGTGGTGGTCAGTGGACATAACAAATCTATTCCACTTTCTGCCAAAACTTTTGCAGAGTGGGAAGAGTTCCTTTTTTTGGTCTGTCCTACCAATCAACTTCACTGGAAAACCATTTGTTCTATGATACAAGACAACTGTCTCTATCGTGTTGCACCCTATTTTTTTCCTAAACTAAGAAAAAAACCAGCTATGAAGAAATGTATTTTGGGGTGGAGGTCTGAACTGAGTAAAATCTTCACCAGGAGTTTTTAAAAGTTTTTCTCTCTGGGCAGAGGACAGGCAGGAAGAGGAAGTCAGTTTAATGGCTTTCCAGCCTCACCTCTTAAGAAATGCTAATAGGATGGTCCAGTCTCCCCCCCCAAAGGAGGGAACAGAGATTTGGAGGTATTAAGTACTAGAAGGATTTCAGGAAGAAACTTCTGGAGAATTCAAGAAAAGCTTCTTTGACCCAGCCAGACCTGGTCAGTGGGTGGAGAAAGGGAGAGGATAAAACCCTGGGAGTAGGGAGGAAGTTCTCTCTTGGGTGGAAGTTCTCTCTTGGGTGCTGATTCCATCTAAGAAGACAGAGCTCAACTGAGGTGTGGAGGAGGTGGCCATTGCCACATGCTGGCCTGCACACTGGAAGGAGGCTAGAAGGTAATTGGACTCCTGTAAAAATCTGAGCTAAGGAGCCTGCCTTATACTTAACAGCTGATATGGCATGTATAGAGGGAGGGACAATTGCATTTAACCCTTTTCTTTTGAATCCCTTTCTCAGTCTGGTGCTGTGCTAAAAGTATGCTTGTAAACATTTTCTTTTTAATAAATGCTGTATAATTTTTGATCCTGGTAGTGGTTCTCTGTGCCACATGGACCTCCACTGTCTTGGACACACTATTGTAAAAGGAGTGTCAGGAGGAAGGGGAGGGCACTCAGTTGGCAAGTGGCTACTGCCCTAGTGGTGCAAAAGGCAGTAAGTGTTCCAGACTCTGGGTAGCAGGAAGGGATGTGGAAGGGAAACTGGGAGTTGTGACCCTCCCAATGGGGAATTCTAGCAAAGGTCAGGTGGTGGCAGTGGTTGAACTGAGAAGGAGAAAAGCCCCTCCAGGTGTTGGGAAAACCCAGGAGGACAGGGTGGAACAGGGCTTGCAGGTCAGAGTTGAACCGTTCTGCCACACCAACCTTTTAAACTTGTGGGATGCCCTGGCTGAGGAGGTTGGGAAGGCATCCCAAATGTATCCAGAGTTGTTTGGGAGAACTGGACAAAAATATACCTGAAAAAGACCTTATCGGTGTTTTCCAGGTATATTTCAGCATTGTTTGGAATTTCAGAATTGTTTGGAAGAACTGGACAAAAATCCCAGAAAAAATCCCAGATATATTTGGGGATTACCGACAAACCCTGAACTACAACTGAGGGGCTAGAGCAGATTGCTCCGACTGCTCAGCTGTTTTGGGGCTTTCTTCGGCAGTCCTTTAAACAGGGGGTGTTTAAAGGGACTGCAGAAGACAGCCCGGGGGGGGGGGGGGGCATTCTCCCTGCCAGCTCAGCTGGAAGTCTTTTGTGCTGTTCAACCAAACTGCTGAAGACAGCCCCAGCGGAGCCTGAAGGGAGAGTTCTCTCCATAGGATCAGCTGCTTTGTGGGCTCTGTTGGATAGTCTGGTTTAAACAGGGCTGCCCAGCAGAGCCTGTAGGGATCAGCTGCTTTGTGGGCTGTTTTGGGCAGTCTGGTTTAAATGGCCCCAGCTGAGCCTACAAGGACTGCACAAAAGAGTTCCAGCTGAGCTGCCTCTCAGGGGTTTTTTTTGCAGCTTTGCCACTGCTTTTTTTCTTCTGTATTTTTTGGTCAGGTCTATTGGACCAGAAAAAAATTGGAATTACTGAAAAATCCTGGATTCAAATACTTTACCAGAATTGGGATCTGGGTTTTTGGGGGAATCCTGAAATTTTTCAGGTCCAATAGACCCGAACCAAAAAATACCAAGACAAAAACTGCACACCCCTAGCTGCCACTCTTCTACCAGTCTACTGCAAAACAGTAATGTTGTTCAAGAGGGCTTTTTTGTTGTTGTTAAAAGTGAGATCAGAACTGTAACAGAATGGAACAGTCTGCAGGACACCTTTATAGCTGAATAGGATGTAGTCTATTAAAAGCAGTATCACCTGCTTTTAATGCATTCTCTTGCACCTTGTAATCCACTTTCTGTATTGTGTATCATTTACCTTTGCCTCAGTTTGTAGTTCACATCACCAGTATGGCTAATAGTTATCCTGGCCCTTTCTGAAGATATGGCCCATGCAGAATAAAGGAAGATTTTTCAACAAACTTGACTTGGGAGATCCCCACCCCCACCCCGGTTTTCAGAAACTCCAGAGTTTTTTTTTCAATTGACCCCCTGAATTATTAATTAATTAATTAATTTTTGTTTTTATATTTATAGCCCTCCCATCCTGCGAGCAGTTTCAGGGCGGGTAACGTCATGTAACAATACAATAAATACAGTTAGGAATTTAAAACACAGTAACAGACATTAATAGAGGAACGCGCATCATCTGAGCGCACACACAGACAACATAAATTTATGAGGAGCAGAGGAGAAGAGGAGGAGCCCGTGCCCTGAGGCAGCCCACCACCATGTTTCCTCTGGAGGCTGATGTGTGCAGAGGAAGAGCAGAAGCCAATCCCAGGCGGCGTCACTGCAGGTTAGAAGGAGCAGAGCCATTGCCACCCTCCCTTCAGGCAGCAGGCAAGCAATTCAGTACAGGGGGTGGGTGGGATGGGTGGAGGAAGAGGAATCACTGCTACCCTCCCCTTCTGTGGCAGCAGAGCAGTGATCTGTTGGTGGAGGGGATCTATGAGCCCCCATTGCCACCCCCCATTGCCAAGTGTTAGGGAGGAGGACAAATGGGAGGGTGGGTGAACAGGAGCTGCCACTGCCACACCCTCCCCTTGCAGCCGTGTGATCCACAGAGGGGTGGCAATGCAGGCAGACAATAGAGGAAGGAGCCACCAGCGCTGCTGATGCCCCCTGAGCCATGTAGGAGTGGAAAGGTAGGCATGTGGCTGGTTGAGGAAGGAGCTACCAATGCCACCCCCCTGCCAGGAGCTGGTAAGTAGGTGAGTAAGGTGGGTGGGTGGCAAGGGAAAGAGAGTGGTGGCAGTGCCAGGCGGCAGGCTGCCCAACAAGTGGCTGGCCTGGCAGGCAAGGGCAGGAGTTGGGATTCCCCCCCCCCCCGGCAATACAAGTCTCACAGGTCTCTGCTTGTTGTTTTTTAATTCTATAATCCTTGTCCTGCATTGTTCATGGGTTGTTAGGCTTTTTTCCTTGCAATGTTTTTTTCCTTGCAAGAATGTTGGTCCACCTTTCTTAGTTGCTGTTTTACATCCCTTTCCCAGTTCTATCACTCTATCTGGTAGTAAACTGCCTGAGTCCTGTGCAGCTGATAAAACCAGCATAATGGGCCACCAAAGGACAGAGAAGGTTGTTTATCATACCTGGAGAATTCTCCAGATATTCAGCAAAACAGGAGTTTGCAAATTAAGGGGGGGGGGGGAGAGAGAGAGAAACTAGTCTGATGAGGGCTGACAGCACTCTAGAATGCTTTTGCGTGACGCATACGATCTCCTCATATCCTAGTCAATCCTATAGTAATGTTAGTAAATCTGATAAAGTCATTTTCAGTGCATTTCCAGTGTGAGGGCTGTTAGATTTCACTGCTGGCTTCATAAGAACAATTCCACACTATATGAGAATTCCTAACTCATCCCTTTCCTATTGCTTGGCTTTGGTAAAATATTAGCAATTTTTTCCCTTCCAGGTTTGATAGAGTATGTTGAGCTCAGACTCTGTTTCTGTTTACACACATGTCCTGAGAACACACCTTTAAAAACAAACACACTGTTAATGACTGATGCATGAGGCTCACCCAGTCTTTTCCAAGGAGTATCAGAATGCTAGCAGAGTAGTGTACATGCATAAGAACAGAAGAGAAGCCATGTCGGGCCAGGCCAGAAACCAGTTGTCATCAGGAGGTCCACCAGTGGGACCAGACTCCAGAAGCCCTCCCACTGTTGCCCCCCAAGCACCAAAAATACAGTACATCACTGCCCCAGACATAGTGTTCCATCTGTACCTTGTGGCTAATAGCCACTGATGGACCTCTGCTCCATATGTTTATCTAATCCCATCTTGAAGCTGTCTATGCTTGTAGCCACCACGACTTCCTGTGGCAGTGAATTCCATGCGTTAATTACTCTTTGGATGAAGAAGTACTTCCTTTTATCTGTTCTAAGCCTACTGCTCATTTATTTCATTGAGTGCCCACGAGTTCTTGTATTATGAGAAAAGAAGAAAGGTACTTCTTTCTCTGTCTTCTCTAGCCCATGCATAATTCTGTAAACATCTATCATGTCACCCCTCAATTGTTGTTTATCCAAGCTAAAGAGCCCTAAAATGTATAACCTTTCTTCATAGGGAAAGTGTTCCATCTCCGTAATCATTTTAGTTACTGTATTTTTCGCTCCATAAGACACACTTTTCCTCCCCAAAAAAGTGGGGGGGAAAGTGTGTGCATCTTATGGAGCGAATATGGAGCTTTTCTTACCTGGCATCCCAGCCTTCCCCGCCCCTCCCTGCTGGGCCTGAGCTGTTAAGACTTAAAAGGGAAACGGCAGGAAAAACCCCACCAGGCTAAGTACTCTTTCCCTTTAAGTGCTTTCCCCCTTTAAGACAGCCAGCAGCAGAAAGCCCCGCCCACAGATTAAGCTCCCTGGCTACTTTGCAGAGAAAGGCCTGGCTTTGCATGGCATGCCGACGTCTCTCTTCTTTCCTTTCTCTATCTTTCTTCCTTCCTTCCTTCCTTTCCTTTTTTCTGTCTGTCTGTCTTTCTGTCTCTCTCTCTGTCCCCACCTTTCTTTCTTCCTTTCTCTTTCTGTCTCTCTCTCTCTCTTTCTGTTTCATTTTTTCCTGTTTTCCTCTAAAAACAAGGTGCGTCTTATGATCAGGTGCGTGTTATGGAGCGAAAAATACGGTACCCTTTTCTGCACTTTTTCCAGTGCTATAATATTTTTTTATATATCTTTTTTGAGGTGCAATTCAAGGGCATTTTGCTGCTTTAGTTGGGACAGCATGAATTCATCCCAGTATAGACTATTGGAGTCCCAGAATCCCCTGTACAGAGAATGTACTGCTGCAGTGGGACTGAGCTATACCATAGGGCAGATGCTCTATATAGTGGTTGCTTACCTACCTGAGTGGGGAGGGTTGGGCCCAACTGTGACAAAGCTGTCCACATGCAGTATGAAAGAAAAATATATTATTTGCTATTCTGCAACTTCTGTTATCATATATGTTCTGTCTATATCTTGATAAATGATAAAACTTCCTGTAATGCCGAGACTCCAATATGATGTATTGTAGATTACTACATTGTCCATCAAGTGAGAAACATTTATTGCATTTGTTATTCTTAGCTTAACTTAATACCTCCTCTAGAAGTTCATATTCAGCTTTGCCCATACTGGTCACAAAATGAAAATCAAAAGATGTTATTATTATCCATTAAAACCCAAACCATGTAAACAAAATCAAGGTTAAAAAAAATTGAAGTTTGCAATCTACACATACTAATTCAAATATGTTTGATTCACCTAAATACAATGCTGGAAGTCTCTGGTTCAACCTTTGGGATTTTATACAAAATAGAGGCCTTAATTAAATGTATGACTGTTTCCAGGTCATCCATTGCTGATTGGTTTGCCAGGTCCCCCCTGGCAATGGGTGGGGGATGGGGGGAGTTACCAGAAGAGAGAGGAAGGCCCAGGCTATGTGGAGGCATCACTTCTGGTGCGCAGAAGAAGTAATATTATCATGTTGTGATATCTCGGCTATGCTCTGGTATTTCGGCAAAAACTCTATGGTAAAAATGGCTTCTGTCATAGTTTTGCCCAAATACCAGAGTGTCACCCTGAATGTCATTGGTATGAAGATGTCACTTCCTGTGGGCACCGGAAGTGACATCCCCACTTTGCTGGTGATATCACCTGAGCCTTCTTCTCTCTCTGGTAAGTCCCCCAGCTGGCCAGCTGATCAGCAGCAGAGGGAGGGGCCTGGTGGCAGGGGACCCCCACCTTCACAAGGGGAGCTGATAACCCTTTTGTCTTTAACAGCATACTGGTCCAATTTTGGAAGAAGCATTGTCAAAATGGGATCATATTCTGAAAACTCCGTCAAAACAAACAACTACTTTTGTGGACCTTTTTTCTGTAATTTTCTGTATTCATATCGTTAAGCTTTGATTATCACAGTGTGTTTATATATAGAAGCAAAATATAGTGCATCCACACAGTCCTTGTTTATCAACTTATAATTTCTTATTTTCTGTCCACAAGCATTTCCCCTTGTGCTCCAAGCTGGTTATGATATATGCTGTACCTCTACAAGCATTCTTTACAACACCCCTCCCCCCTTCTGACTAGGATAAAAGGACTCAGATCTCCACTTCTATTCTACTGTATTTAATGAAGGGAGCTTTGACTCTTGAAAGCTTACACCCTGAAACAAATATTGGTCTCTGAGTTGCTACTGGACTCAAATCTAAAAGGACTATTTCCTGTGAATCTTGAATGCAAAATACTGAAGAAGATAGTGACTTGGGTAATTTATATTGCAAGTCAAACATGAAAGACAAAAAAGGTAATGCAAAATAGTGACTACAGTTATTTAATTAATGTTTACTCTTCTCAGTTGTGTCTATTACTTGCAGATACTTTTAAAGGTATCTGTTGTATCATTTGATGCAAGCCCCTCCAAACAATATTGTTGAAACACTGAAGCCTGTACTTGTATCATTCACATGTATGAATAAAGTGCTGAATAAGGACCTAATCCAGGAACTCAATCCCTTATGACATATTGCCTGTGTAATGTCATCTGCTCAGCAAGGCCAAACATTTTAAAAAGATACCTGTAATCTCAAATGTGTTAATGGATTATTTGCTTTGGTGTCTACCCAAATCCCATTATGGAATTTTTAATGTGCTCCTTGTACTGTTAATTACTCCCAGCAGTGCCTGATAACAAAACTGAAGTCATAACAACTACTTCCCTTCTCTATACTTCATGTAAGTTAAATAAATATTATTGTACATTTAAATGAAGCTGAGGACATGTTTATGAACTCTGTGTGGACATATTCTGTCATGGGTACTTTTAAGATGTAACCAAGGCAACCCTGATTGCAACTTTCCTTTCCCATTTTGTTCTTGTTCCTCTGCTTCTTGGATGAGTGGGAACATCATATGCATAATGTCCAAATATACTACAGTGGCATCTCACAAAGACTGCTACTCTATATTTTCATATGCCAATACAAACACCTGACACATTCTCTCAAGGCAGAAATACAATGAAATGAAATTGCCAAATTGTAACTCCTGATCCCCAACTGGTATAATGAAGTTCCCAACAAAGAAATAGTATAGATACAGAATACCCACCCCAACAGAGAAACATTGTGTCCGTGGATGAGTGAGAAAAAGAACAAGAGAATATGTCTCTCTCTCTTTCTTATACAGGTGTGCATGAGAGTGGGTGAAATGGTGTTCCTCTACATGACAGACACATGAAGCAGAGGCAAACATAGCTGTTTCATGCTCTCCCATGCACACAAAGGCTAAAAACATATGGATTCCTTCCCAGGAAGATTTGGCAGTCCCCCTCTATCACTGCTGTGCCAGCAGGTGAAGTCTTTTATATTTGGTTTGGCGTTCCCTCACTGTGTTTTGTTTAATTAAGAACATAAGAGAAGCCAATGCTGGATCAGGCCAATGGCCCATCTAGTCCAACACTCTGTCACACAGTGGCCAAAAATACCAGGTGCCCTCAGGAGGTCCAGCAGTGGGGCCAGAACTCCAGAAGCCCTCCCACTGTTGCCCCCCCCCCGCACCTAGAATAAAGAGCATCACTTGCCCCAGACTGAGAGATTCTATCTGTACCTTGTGGTGAACAGCCACTGATGGACCTCCATCCATTACTGTATTAATTATGTGTGTATATCATGTGTGTGTGTGTGTGTATTAACTGATTTTAATATTTTGAATTTTTGCTTCCTCAGGGGTCCTATGTTGGATGGAAAGGGAGCATAAAAATGATTTAAATAAATAAAAATAGTATTTTAAATTTCTGAAATAACATAAATGTCATGATTTCACAGTTTGTTTCACTGTTATATGGCACTCTATTATTGTTGTTGTCTTTTATACTATCCATGAAGCTTGGTTTGGATTTTAACTTTGTAAACCACCCAGATTGCCCCTTGGTGGAAGTGCAGCCCCAAATTCCCACTGCCACATGGTAGAGCAGTGGGGGCAAATGAGAATAACTTGCTGTTGTGTCAACAGTGAGATGTAATTCGGGGGCGGGGGGGCTAACCTAGAAATGGCATCAAGGCATTGACACAATGCTCTGGCATTCACTCAAAACTCTATGGTTTGCTCCTAAAAATGATGTCACACTGTTGATGCAGTAGTGCCTCACCCAGTCTCCGGCCAGATATGAACTGCCACCCGGAAATCCCACAGAAGAGCAGGGGTCCTTTCGTAAAAAAAGAGGTGCAGGAGCTCATTAGCATAACTTATTTGCATGTGCCACACCCCCTGACATCACCGGAAGTGTCATAAGGCCACACATCCCTGACGTCAGGTGTGTCAGAAGGCAAGAAGGGAGGGAGGGGGAAGGAAGGAAAGGAACAGGAAGGAAGGAAGGTAGGTGGGGGAGAGAAAGAGAAGAAAGAAAAAGAAAGGAAGGAAGGAAGAAAAAAAGGGAGGAAGGAGGGAGGAAGAAAGAAGGGGGGAAGGAAGAAAGAAAGAAAGGAACAGTAAGGTAGGTAGGTAGGTGGGGGGAGAGAGAGAAGGAAGGAAGGAAGGACGGGAAAAGGAAGGAACAGGTAGGTAAGTAGGTGGGGAGAGAGAGGGAAGGAAGGAAGGAAGGAAGGAAGGGAGAGGGGAAGGAAGGGGGAAAGGAAGGAACAGGAAGGAGGTAGGTAGGTGGGGAGAGAGAGAGAAGAAAGGAAGGAAGGAAGGGAGAGGGGAAGGAACAGGAAGGTAGGTAGGTAGGTGGGGAGAGAGAGAGAAGAAAGGAAGGAAGGAAGGGAGAGGGAAAGGATCAGGAAGGTAGGTAGGTAGGTGGGGAGAGAGAGAGAGAAGGAAGGAAGGAAGGAAGGGAGAGGGGAAGGAAGGGGGAAAGGAAGGAATAGGAAGGTAGGTAGGTAGGTGGGGGGAGAAAGAAGGAAGGAAGGAAGAGGGGAGAGAGGGAGGAAGGAAGGAAGGGAGAGGGGAAGGACGGGGAAAGGAAGGAGCAGTGGGAGGGGGGAGGGAGCAGTGGGAGGGGGGAGGCTTCTCCTTGACGGTGGGGGGGGGGAGGAAAGGGGCTTCCCGGGGCCAGCGGCGCTCTGCCGCGGCCCCAGGAGCAGTGGGAGGGGGGAGGGACGGGCTTCTCTGTCCCGGGGCCGGCGGCCGGTGGCTGCCGGCCCCGGGACTATTGACGGGGGGGGGCGGCCGGGGGGGCTTTTTTAAGTGCCCGCCCCCCCGCCTCCTCTCTCCCAGAGCGGCGCTCCGGCACGCCCCGGCTCCAACGGAGCCCTGCAGAAGAGGGTGGGGGGTATAACTACATTAAAAGTGGTAACATGATAGCAGCTTTGTCTGGAAACTGCTGTGAAATGTCCCCATTCCTGTCCCCCATGCTTGAGCTCTGAATGTGCTTGAAGGAGGAGGAGGAGATTGCATTTATACCCCACCCTTCACTACCCAGAGGAGTCTCAGAGTGGTTTACAATCCCCTTCCCTTTCCCTCCCCACAACAGACACCCTGGGAGGTAGGTGGAGCTGAGAGAGCTCTCTCCAGAACTGTCCTTGAGAGAACAGCTCTGAAAGAACTTGTAACACCAGCAGCTGCATGTGGAATCAAACCCGGTTCTTCCAGATTAGAGTCTGCGCTCCTAACCACTGCACCAAACTAGCCAACCATCTCTTCATAGAAGACAGAGCTTTGGAAGGAAACCATTACACCTTTTTTACTTGCCAGGTAGTGTTGCTTTTTTCAGAACTTTTCAGCATTATTATTCTGAATAGCGGCAGGCAAATGAAAATTGCTCAAGTGGACCTTGAAGTGAACACAATCTATTATATTGCTAGTGTGGACTACTGAGTGGTGCTCCCAAGTTCTTTTTTGTCTTTACAGATGTGAGATAGTTTTCAATAAAAAGCTTACAGTCCTCCTTTCAAGCCCCACTCTCTGTGCCTCCACTGCAGAAATGAAGTGTGGGGGCAACTTGAGAGAGGGCTTTCTCAGCAGGGGTACCTTGTAAGTGGGAATGTCCTCCCACTCAAGGCTCACCTGGAGCCTACCCTGTTCTGTGTGGGCATCGGAACAAAACATTTAATTTTACCCAGGCTTTTAACTAAGTAGTTGATTTTCTAAAATTGTTTTTACAGTGTGCTTCTAGCCTGAGGTTTGTTTTATGAAGATCACGTTAGGCTGCTTTGATGCTGCTTTGATGCTCTAGCTGGGTTTTTATTACTCAGTTTTTAATGGTTTGTTAATGCTAACAATTTTATATTATTTTGATGATCGGATCTTGTTTTCCTTTGTGAGCCACCTCTAGCATGTCTCTGCCTCCTGATGAGAAGGGGGTCACATATTTTTCTAAACTTTAGTGATGCATTCAGGAGCACAACTGAACTACAGTGGGATCATACGACTCAGAAAGGTAGTCAGCTGACATACAGAAACATGATATGGTAGCTTTGGATATGATTAAGGGCTAAGGAATGGTTGTGGGCCAGGACTATAAAAATGGGAGTCTCTTTTGTGAAAGCCTTTGGCCAGGGATAGGTTTGCCAACCAGGCTGGGCCTGGAGATCTCTCAGAATTACAACTGATCTCCAGACAAGATCAGTCCCACTGGGAGAAAATAGCTGCTTTGGAGGGTGGACTCAATGATATAATACCCTGCGGAGGTCCCTGGCCCCCAAATATTCAGTACACTGTAAGGAAAGCACACCTGCAGCTGCAGTTGTGGGGTGCAACTGCCTTCTCCATTATAAGGGAATGAGAGACACAATGCATACAGCACTTCCCTCCCACTCATGAATCACCAGGGGAAGAGCCATCAGCCCTATATGTGGATCTATGGATATTAATGGCAAGCTCTAGATCCCTCTGTCCTCATCTTATTAGGCTGTTTTTACATCTGACTTTCCCGCTGGAATCATTCTAGTTCCAAAAAAATCTGCCCACACCTCTATGCGGTGTGAAACCGTGCTGCTACTGAAATGTCCACATCTACTAATTGCCCTCCTGGGTTCAAGCTAGTATTCAACCGGCTTGATTCTGCTTTAAACAATTGCTGTTGTTAGAGCACTTAGACCCCCTGGAGTGAAATTTCACACCACTGTGAAATCAGCACAGGAAAAGACAGCAGTCAAACTACTTTAGAGGGGAGGTGTAAAATGACCCTTAAGGCAGTTGTTTTAGCCTAGGAATGATGCTCCTTGCATCACACCAAGGGGGCAGAGCAAGCAAATACAGGGTCTAAACAAATAACTTTCTTCATATTTCTAAAAGCTGACTTTCTGGAAAGTCTCTTGTATAATTATTTCATGAAAGCAGTTTTATGACTGTTTATAAATGATAGATATTACATAAAACTCTCTGTTCCCTAGTTAAAAAAATGAGAACTATGGAGCATTGTGGATAATTAAATAAGGCATGCATTCTTGGCTTATATAAATATTATTTATTACAGGATCTTCAAAAAGTTTCCCTTATCTGCCAGCAGGTAATAGAAAGTTTTAAAATCTGCGATGTACCAAGTGTGTACTTTTAGTGATATTATCTCTACAGCAATTAGCAAGTTTATAGGATAGAAAACACAAGAAACACATCTTAGTTTTTCAGTATAAATCACATTTAGCAGTTTCTTTTCTGTACCCTGATGCGAGAACTGTGCCATTTAATGCGCCACATAAATCTAAACCGGAGCAGAAATACTCTTGAGTCTATATCATGATTTGTTAGCAAAAATGCATTAATGTGTTTTTGAACTGAAGAGAGAAACATTTGAAATATATAGCTCCATGTCAACATGGGATTTTACCAAGCAATGAAAACATGCAAAAATAATAGTTAATGTGTAGACTAAATGTGTAGACTGTGACAAGTATGGATAGTATAATGAAATTCTAGTTGCTGTCTGTGGACTAGAAGAGAGGATGGCAATGATGGAAAAGAGCATACCTATATTGTAACACAGGGCATCCTATCTCTGGTCCAGGAGCTGCTCTGGTACTGCCTGCCATGCAGGCCCCTATCAGAGATCTTGTTCCCAGTCATACCTAATCCAATCACACCTGCTATTGTCATTTGCCTGCTAATGTCATTTGGCATCTGAAATCACTCCACTTTCCACTCCATAGGATAGAGATGGACTCACATTCTAGCTGTACCTAAGGAAGTGAGCAGGGACTCCCAAAAGCTGATACCATACCACAGATTTCGTTAGTCTTTAAGGTGCTTTTTGTTGCTGTTCAGTCGCACAGTCGAGTCAGAATCTTCGCGACTCCATGGACCACATCACCTTTACTTGATGGAAAAATAATCACTGATGAAGGGAGAAAGATGGCAAAAAGTGCAGAATGGGCATAACAACCTTGATGTTGGTGGGGGGTGGCCTCCAAGGGGTAGGGAAAGGGCAGGGGGGAAATCCAAGGGAAATTGTACACTTTTGAATTACCATCAGCTTGGAAGAGGAGCAAAGGGAAAAATGATCACAAAACCACCTTCAGAAAAGGCGTGGAAAATATTAATCAAAATATGTCTAACAAATGTTGGAAATGTAAAAAGAAAGAAGGTTCTTTTTATCATATGTGGTGGACTTGTGATAAAGCGAAGACTTATTGGTCTATAATACATGCAGAAATGGGAAAAAAATTGAAATGCACATTTAAGAAGCTACCTGAAATGTTATTGCTTGGACTTAAACTAGAGGAGATAAATGTATAGAAAAGGACAATAATATGGTATATGATAACAACAGCAAGAATGGTGTATGCACAAAATTGGAAAAATGAAAAAATACCAGAAGTGTGGGAATGGTTGAAAAAATTGTTATATATGGCTGAAATGGATAAATGGACTAGAAAATTGAATAATCTGTACTCAGAGACCTTTTTAGAGGATTGGAAGGATTTGAAAGAATATGTTGAAAAATATTGGGACATGAAAAACTACATTTATACATGGTTATAATAGCATAAAGGAATAGAATTAGAGTATATGAACGTACTAAGGATAATTAGATAATGAAGTTGTTGTTTTTTAGAATTATATAAGAATATAGAAAGTAAGAATTGGTATATAAATAATTTAAAGATATATAACCGTTACCAGAAATGTAAACATAGATATAAATATTACTATTTTGGATAAAGTGGAAAATGTGTTATGCTTCAGATGTGGTGGGAAACCACCAACACAAGATAAGAACAAGAATGTACAAAGAGAACAAAATGTTATATAATATAGAAAAAGGGATTTGTATAATACAAATGTATCAACTTTGATGTTTTGAAAAAATAAAAATTTCTATACAAAAAAAAAAGAAAAGGCGTGGAAACAGTAAATGGAAAGCAAAGTGAGAGATGAAGGGATGAAAACCAAACAGAACTAACGCCCCCCCCCCCCCCCCCAACGGACATGCAAGGTGACAATGGGGGGAAATGCAGAATGAAAAAGATACTGCAATGGAGAGGCACTGTGAAAGTGAGGGAAACCGCCAGTGCATAAAAGGCCCGAGTGAATTTTTTCCTCACAAAATTATTTAAAAAGAGCAAATTATTTATTTATTATTTAATGTGGGAGGAAGAACTGTTTCCTCCTGCATTTAAAGGGACCATTCAGAACGGCCGGGACAACTCCCGTGCCGAAGCAGGCTCAAATGCGAATGTGGGTTCCTCCCGTGTTTTCCGACCCCAGGAAAATCAAGTGTTTTCCCGGGAGTCGCGTGAGGAGCTCGCATTTGAGCCATCTGGATAGCCCTCTCTCACAATCATTGCGAGAGCAGGGCTGTCCAGATGGTCCCATCCATCATTCCCCCCCCCCTTTTACACTTGGGCACTTGGCCACTCAAGCACCCAAGTGTAAAAGGGGGGGGGGAAACACCCCAAACTTACCAGGTGGCCGGCGAGGCTCAGGGAAGTGTGCCTCCCCCAACCGCCACCGCCAGCTGCCGCCGCCTGCCGCCACCTCCTCCACCGCAAAACACCCGAGAACGCCACGGCCGCCCACCACCGCTTCTTCCGCCTCCTCCTCCGCCTCCTTTGCTGACTCCTCTGCCTGCTGCCGCCCGCCACTGCCTCCTCCTCTGCCCGCCGCCACCCACCACCGCAGGGGTTGGGATGTGTGTACATCCCAACCCGAGGTAAAAAAACGTGGCCCCTTTAATCCAGGAGGGCTCCCGGATTTAAAGGGGCCGTGTGACCACAGCCTAGTACTACCCCAAGGGAAGACCTTATCATGTCAGAGAATACAAGCCTGAACGAGCCCAAAGTCCATATCCTTGTAATAGTCTCCTGAATTCAGGAGAGAGGGTAAAGTATATGAGGTAAATTTGATTTAGTATAATTTTAAAAGAATGTTTTATATTTGTTTCATAATTCCATTATTCACCTTGAACTTCTGGAAAGGGACAGTATGTGATTCAGATTTTTAAAACTATATATATTGATACAGAGGGGAGAAAGAGGAGTGAAAAGGAGGGGGGAGAGAGAGAATGAGAGAGCATGACTATATAGTGTATAGTGCTTTTTACTTTGGATAAAGGGGTTGTGCAATATCTGCTGTTATATGTTATATTTTTGGATGGTATTTTGGGATTTATACTTTTTGGGTATGATAATTAATGTGATAGTGAATTATTTAAAAAGAGCAAATTATTTATAAAAAGAAATATATATATATAATATTTAAAAAATAAAAAAATATTTTTGTGATATTTTGTTAATGGTCTTTAGCACGGTAGTTTTTGATTTTCGTGATCTGCCCTTAGCCTGCTTGCAGGGAGGGTGGGATATAAATCTGAATAATAAAAATAAAGAAATAGAATAAATTTCAGAACAATCCTATACTCAGCTCATTTTCTGTAAGCATTCTCAGTAGGGTTGCCAACCTCCAGGTGTTAGCTGGAGATCTCCTGAGATTACAACTGATCTCCAAGTGATAGAGTTTAGTTCACCTGGAGAAAATGGCTGCTTTGGAAGGCCAACTCTATGGCACTGAAGTCCCTCCCCTCTCTAAACTCCATCTTCCTCAGGCTCCACCCCCAAAATCTCCAGATATTTCCCAACCTGGAGCTGGCAAACCTAATTCTGAGAACTGACCAGGCAAGCTTCATTTTGCACTGTGGATTGGTAGCAAACCTAATTAATACCGTGAGTGACTAATCACAGAGATAATGAGATGAACAGCGTAATAATGAAGGAGGGTTGGAATCAACTTTACATTTATCAGGACAGAAACCTTCAGTGTTTGTATTTAAATTATGGTAGTACAAAGTAAAAAATTTCTTGTAGCAACAGAGCAAATGCAAGCACTGAAAAAATAACTCTTTATCCAAAAGAAACATATTTTAAACAAAACTAAGGCATTTTTGACAACCACAATCAAATACCAGAGGATTAAAATGATCCTGAAGCAAAAGTTCACCGGGAAACAATCTTAATGGGCTCTCCCTTTGCCAAACTCAGTCTTGCTGCTTCAGAAACCTACTGGCCAGCCAACGGCACATTTCTGAACAATGCTCGAATGGTACCTAATTTCAAATAGCTATTTCAAATAGCAAGTTGAGGGGTTTTGGCACTCTCTCGGGAGCTTGCCTTGTGCAGGGAAATCTTCATCCAAGAGGCAGCAGGCAGGATCAAGAGACACAATTAAAAAAAGAGAGGCATCTGAGAGAAGCTGCTCAAGGTCCCCGCTGGTGATATCCCAGCAAATAAAAGGGGAAATAGATTAATACGAAAAGTGATACTTAAATGCGCACTCTGTTAAGCAGTTTTTAAAAAGCAGTTTAAAATTTTGCCCAACAGCCATCAGATGACTGGTGTTTTGTTTTTAGAAGGTAATCTGTGATAACTGTTGAACAGCTTCACCCTAATCTATGGGGCTAGAAAGACTGTTTCAGTGCTGTGCGTGGTACTTGCTGCCCTTCAGGAAGGGCCTGGTCTCCTGCTGGCCCAAATGGCAAACTGATAGATTCAGTGCAGGACATGTCAGAGGACACCATCTCTCCACTTTTGGAAAACTGCAACCTGAAAGAGTCTTTTGGTTTGTGGAGTCAAGTCTCATCAACTGATAGTCAATCTGCCTCTTGAAAATACCGCTGGATGGGCCTCAGTGGGATTTTTCACTCCAACAAACATGAATAAGATCAGGTAGTTGGAAACTGGGCTGCAACGTTTTCAATAATAATTTTAAAATCAAAATAATCAGTTAGTTTACTAATCTTGGATCAGAACTTGCCTTCTGGATGGGGCTCAGATTTCTGGCAGAGAGAGGATCAACAAATGCTGCTTCTCCAGGCTGTCACTACTGTGCTGCAAGAGTGCTGATAGAGGCAAGAGGTCCTGTTCTGTACTCAACTGAATGTTGATCCTTTCTTACTATTAATTCCCGCCCCCTCAAAGCCCATGTTTTGGAACAGAAGCCCCCTTCTATATTTTTGGTAGACTCGAAATAGCAGAATGGGGAGCTAGCAAAGCGTTCTAAACTGTCAGCATTGCTATTAAAATTGGCTTGTGTCTACACACCACAACATGATGCACAAAGACTGGATAAAAGCAAACAACCAATTACCAAGTGGTTATGGAGCACAGTGTGAATCTAACTACTCAATAAACTATGAGACATGAAAGCCCATGAGGACAACCAATGTCCCCTAGAATGAACACTGTCACCCAGAACAGCTTGGTGCTACATATAAGATGTGGCTGTGTAGTAAAATAATCACCTGTAGGGTTTCCCTTTTCCAACAATCAACAAACGTGTGATGTGGGGGGGGGGGGATCCACTACCAGCTACAAAAGTTTATTTGAAGCATAGAGCTTATGTCAGGGGTGGCCAACCTGTGGCTCGGGAGCCACATGCGGCTCTTTCACACATATTGTGCGGCTCCTGGCAGGGCGGCTGGGGAAGCAAAGGGGAGGCATGCTTTTTCTCTCTTTCTCCCTTCCTTCCTTCCTTCCTTCCTTCCTTCCTTCCTTCCTTCCTTCCTTCCTTCCTTCCTTCCCCCCTCCCTCCCATCTATTTGCTTTCCTAGTTTCTCTCTCTCTCTTTCTTATAACCGGTTTTCCTCGTTTGTTTTTATTTTTGGCAGTCCCATTTAACGTTAATAAAAAGCAAATTTGCATATTTTAAAAAATAAAAATGTGTGTGTGATATTTGTTCCTGTCTTGCGGCTCTCAGACATCTCTATGTGGCTCTTACGTTTATTCTATGTGGCTCTTACGTTAAGCAAGGTTGGCCACCCCTGGCTTATGTGAACACTATGGTGCATGCACTGGGCTTGCTCTGCTTGATCAGGAACCAGATTTTTTTATAGGTCCCAGTGGCGTATAGAGAATACAACATGCATACACACAAAGACTATATAGGAACCTTCAAATGAAGGCAAGCAGATCAAGGGTAGGGGCTGTGCTTCTGTGGTGTTTTGCGTGCAGAAGGTGCCAGATTCAATCCCTGGCACCCCCAGTTTAAAAGCTATCAAGAAGTAGGTGATATGAAAGACCTTTGTCAGAAATCCCAGATTGCTGCTTCCATTTACTGTAGACAAGAGTTACCTTGACAGACCAATGGCCCGCGACTAATAACACAACTTCATGTATTTAAGGAAGGCATACTGCTGTGGTCTTTGTCTTCCCCCATGCATTCAGTAAAAACAGTCTGAGGGTCTGAAAAGGATTTATGTATCATTTTGCAAAATCATGAAGAAATGAGCACATTTCTGCGTATGATCACAACTCTTGAAATGCAGAGCCCTGGCAAAATTCTCCTCATCATCTGGCAGGGTGAAAGAAATGCGTCCACCTAGATGATATTTTGTCAAACTGTAAATTACCACTACACACGTTGTCTTGCCAGTCTGCATTATCTCCTGTTTCCCTCGATAGCCAGTGCAGAAGTGTGGTAAGACTCTCTGTAGTACTTGACAACACAGATTACCAAGTGGTTATGTACTTGCCATGCTAACATTTAATAAATAGTGGTCTGTATTTACCCAAAGAGCTGTGAGCAATAAGAAAGGCATTGGATAACAGAGGCTCTGCCCACTGCGTCTTGTGTGGTTGTACTTGTTTATAAAAAAACATTGAAAAAATTCCCCCCTTTCAGTAAGAACCATTCCACATTCCTGTCAGAGAAAGGAGTCATCTGCGTAACATAAAGTATCTTTGGCGTGGCTGTGATCTTGATGACAGCTGACCTCCCTATATAGGAGAAGGGAGTTAATTTCATTGTTTGGAATCTTCCCACTTATGATGAAATCTGCATGCTTTATATCAGAGCTTATTTTAATACCCTTAGTGCCGGCGGGATTCAGATTTCATCAGGAGGTTCCTAGACAGGCTATAGTCCATGAGTTTTGCTACATAGGCTTTAGCATGGGATCTCACTCTTCCTTCAGAGGCTGCTGCACCATGGAAGGAGTTTGAAAACTTATGAAGCTGAATGCAAAGAGGTCCAAAAATTCTAAATCACAGTTTGTCTTTACGCTTGGAAGTAGAAAACCAGGGCTATTTTGGGCAGGAATGCACAGGAACGGAGTTCCGGCTGGCTTCTGAGTTGGCCATGCCTACAGCCTCCCCCCCACTTGGGTTCCCCAGGTGCCTCGCAGCTGGAGAAGCCGATCCAGAAACTGTCTTCCTTCCCTTGGGTTCCCCATGCACCCTGCAAGCCACAGGGCACCTGGGGAAGCCAATCCTGGGAGGAAGTCTAATATACTAATGAGTTTCTGCTGTTGGGTATGGCCTATTATGCTAATGAGTTCCTGCTGGGCTTTTTCTACAAAAAAAAGCCCTGTAGAAAACTATGTTTCGGATATTAATCTGCAGTTAATAGAAATCATGGTTTAGCACTTTACAGACTCTTGTTCTGAAAATTTAAAAACAGGCATTGTATGTAAAGATACATAATCAAATCTGGATTAAGAAAATCTACTCATGGTTATACTATAATTTACTATGAGCATGGTGTTATGTCTGCTGACAGCCGCAAGGCGGCAGCGACATATAGCCCGCCAATAAGATCTCTGGCAGGAAATTTAGGCCCGTGGATAGGGCCGGGAGAAGTTGAGGCTACTGTATATGGCTCCTCGCGGCCAGTACGCCATTACTGTTTTGTGTACCAATAAACTAGAGATAGCTATGTCGTTGTCTGTCTCCTCGATGCCATGAACCGAGTACACAAAACAGTGTATCCCAGAAAGACCAATTTGTGGTCTGTTAAATATTTATATTGTGATAAGAATGTTCTTTGACTCAAAGGGCTGATGGGTAAATTTAATAATAGCAAACACGATAGAGAAACTAAGGATTACTGCCAGTGACTGATCTAACCACTTTAAAGATGCTGTTGATTCCTTCTTGAATGGAGAGATTGATTTTCCTGTTGGGTCAGACAGGATAGAGGATGGAGCCATTAGCTTTGTGCATTAATCAATAAAAAAAAACTGCAGGGTAAAAGGAGGGAGAAAGGAGACTTCCTGGAAAGAAAAACAGTGCTAGGTTAAAAAAAGCAGTTGCCTGTGAAGGGTTGAAGAATTCTGTTGGAATTCATAAATGGAAGTGGTGCTATGTGCTTAAGTCAATGATAACTATCAAACCACAGTGAATTGGAGAGAGAGATTCTTTGTGTAGTTGCTAAGACACAGACAAGTTTGTTGTGTTTAATCCTAAATCTGTTTAATTTTCTTTCTTGCTTTTAAAGCAATAAGCATGACTTTCCATTTATTTCATATGTGGTTATGAAGGTAACTATAGCAACCTGCCACTGTAAAAATTAGGGAGTGGGAAAGGTGAAGATGGAGAAGCTTCATGTTCCAATTGGCAACTGAACTTTTGGCCTTTGGGGCATAAGGTCCATGGCTCAGTAAATGGAGCCAGAAATCTGCCATGCCAAAGGTTCTCTGTGTGAGAGTTATGGTGATCCTATGAATCAATGACCTTCCAAACATTAACAGCCTTGCTCAGGTCCTGCAAACTGAAGGGCATGGCTTCCTTGATTGAGTCAGTCCATCTTATGTTGGGTCCTCCTCTTTTCCTGTTGCCTTCAACTTTCCCTACAATTATTATCTTTCCAGTGAGTCTTCTCATAATGTGTCCAAACTACAATAGCCTCGGTTTAGTCTTTTTATCTTCTAGGAAGAGTTCAGGCTTGATTTGATCTAGAATCCTTTTGTCTTTTTGGCAGTGCATGATTTCCATAAAATTCTTGTCCAACAATACATTTAAAATGAGTCAACTTTCTCCTTGTCAGCTTTCTTCATTGTCCGACTGTCACATCCATACATAGTGATCGGGAATATTATAGAATGAACAAAGTGGGACTCAGAAGAAACTTGTGGGGCAGCCATCCCATTCCCCCAACCTTTGCTCCCTCCCCTCTTCCCTACCTCTCTCACACTCTTTCTCCTTTCTGCTACCTTTTCTTTCTCTCTCTTTCTGCCCGCTCATCACTCTCTTTGTTATTCTGCCTCCCACATCATTACTCTTTCTCTCTTTCTGCCCCCACCCCATTACTCTGTCTTTCTGTCCCATCATTCTCCCAGCCTCCTGTCTGCTCCCCACCCAGCAGCAGCTGCAGCAGCAGTGGCAGCTCTCCAGGAATTAAAACGGATCTCCCAGCTACAGAGATTAATTCCCCTTAGAGTTGCCAGCTCCTGATTGGGAAATTCCTGGAGATTTGGGGGGTGGAGCCTTGGGACAGTGAAGTTTGGGGAGGGAAGCAACCTCAGCAGGCTATAATGCTATAGACTTCACCCTCCAAGGCAGCCCCTTTCTCCAGGGGAACTGATTTCTGTAATTCTGGGTGATCTCTAGCCCTCACCTGGATGTTGGCAATGGTAGTTCTCATGGAGGAAATGGCTGGTTTGGAGGGTGGAGTCTATGGCATTATAATGGTCTGATGTCCTTCCCCTCCTCAAACCCCATTCTCCCCAGGCTCCATTCCGCAAATGTCCAGGAATAACCCAACCTATCTCCTTCCCACCCAACAGCCAACCTACCTGTATCTGCCCCACTGTCTTCAGCTTCCTATCTCCACCTCCCTCTCCTGAAGCCTCCACCTAGAAAAACTAGTCTTTCTCCATAGTGGGGACCACAGCAGCTTACATTATTCTCTCCCCTTTTTTTATCTGCACAAAAACCTTGTGAGGTAGGTTAGGCTGAAAGTATGTGACTGATCCAAAATCACCCAGTGACCTTCCACAGTAAGGTCAGAATCTGAGCCTGGGTCTTGCAGACTCTACTCTGAAGCCCTAATTGCTGCACCATATTGGCTTTCATAAAATGGCTGCTGTTGAACAGTTGTAAGTAGCCAGTTGTAGGTGAGCCATGCAAGGCAGGTTGTATCAAGTCACCCAGAAGTGCTGCCATGCCTAGGGTTGCCAACCTCCAGGTGGGACCTGGAGAACCCCCAGAATTACAAAAGGACTCTAGACAACAGAGATTTGTCTCGCTGGAGAAAATGGCTGCTTTGGAGGTGAACTCTGTGGCATTCTATCCAGCTGAGGCCTCTCCCTTCCCCAAGCCCTGCCCTCCTCAGACTCCACCACAAAATCTGTAGGAATGTCCCTAGAGCTAGCCACCCTTGTTAGGCACCAAGGATCCCTCCATCAAAGGCCAAAATAGTCCTGCAAAGGGCCCTTCCCCCTGCCTAAGGCCCAATTTATACCTCCCCTCTGAAGTAGTTTGACTACTGTCTTTTCCTAAGCTCATTTCACGCTGATTTCAAATTTCACTCCCTGGGTCTGAAGAGTACTAAGCAACAGGATCTGTTTAAAGTAGTATAATGCTAGCTTGACCACAGGAGGGCAATTAACACATGTAAACAGTAATTTTTAAACTAGAACAAGTATGGTTTGAAACTAGAAACAGGTATAGACTGTTTTTTTTTTAAACTAGAATCATTCCAGCAGGAAAGTCAGATGTAGATTTGACCTTACTAACAGAACCAAGCTTAGAATACTATGGTTGCCTAGTAACAGCCACTGAGGGAATCCACTATAGGTGCTCCTTTTATCATTTTCAGCTTTTTAAAGTGTTTTTTTTTTAATTACACATTTTTCTGCAAACCTAGGGCCCTTTTCAGGTTTGTAGAAAGATCTGTCTTGCCTGTTCACAGGTCCAGTCACTGGATTTAAGTATCCAAAGATATCCCAACTTCGCTATGAGAATATAGGATTATCTTGATTTTGGTTGTCAGTGACATATCCTTACACACTGGGTGCATTCAGACGGCATGCTGGAGCTGGATGGAGCTGGCTCAAAACGCCCCATCGTGATCACACTCACCCCAGCTCAAAGCGCACTCAAGCGGCTCCCCGGCATCTACACGGGAGCATGTGTCTGGCCCCTTTAAAAAAAAATTTCACTGCTTGCGCATGCGCATAAACAAACATCTGAAAATCCAGTCTAGCACATGTGCAAAAGCAGGAGAGCAAAGCCTCTCAGTCATACAAGCTCCGTGACTTCCTTGCCTTGAAATAACACGTCCCTTTACACTTGTACCCCGAAACTGGTCTCCTTCGCATCCCGGACAGAGAATTAATGGCCATTAAAAAAAATTTTTTTTTTCCGAAGGAAAGGCAGACAAGCGTCTATGCGCATATCGCCAAGGCACAAAAAAAATGGTGGGCAAAAAGCGGAAGCCAGAGGCTTCCACGGGGGAGGGGGGGTTTAAAGACTCGGAAGTGGCTCGACGACAGCTCTGTGATTAGACAGGGAAAAGGCGGCTTGAACCAGCAGAGGACGGGAGAAACCACCTTGGGACCTGGTCTCAAAACTGTGACGCTTTAGACGGTATTTGGTCCAGTAGGTGACGGCTGAGGACGGGAGGTAGCTGTGGCTGTCTGAACGCGCAGATTTGAGCCGGCTCTAAGTGTTTTGAAAAGGATCAAATCTGTGCGTCTGAATGCACCCTAAGGCCCAATTTATATCTCCCCTCTGAAGTAGTTTGACTGCTGTCTTTTCTTACGCTCATTTCACGCTGGTTTCAAATTCCACTCCCTGGGTCTAAAGAGTACTAAGCAACAGGATCTGTTTAAAGCAGTATAATGCTAGCTTGACCACAGGAGGGCAATTAACAAATGTAAACAATAATTTTTAAACTAGAACAAGTATGGTTTGAAACTAAAACATGTATAGACTTTTTTTTAAAATTAGAATGATTCCAGCGGGAAAGTCAGATGTAGATTTGACCTTAAAGATCTTTGCTATCTCCTTTATGGCTGCCCTTCCCAGTCTCAAACTCCTTCTGATTTCTTGGTTGTGGTCTCCCTTTTGGTTGATGGGCTGTGCATTGTCAATTGGCACATATGGCCATCTGAAAGTATGAGAAAAGTGGCTAGCCTGTAGAAATCATGACATCAAGTGTCAAGCTGCATTACCTTCCTCACAGTGCTTTGGTACTGTAAAAATATTTGTACTTTGCTGTACTTCTATAAACACCATTTTTAGAAACATGTTTTTATAACTGCTGGGAGAACTCCAGCAGGTAATACAAGTGGAGACCCGCAAGAAACTTGTGGGATGGTTATCCCATTCCTCACACCTTTGCTTCCTCCCTTCTCCCCCTACCTCTCTCATACTCTTTCTCCCTTCTGCCCCTCCTTTCTTACTCTCTCTCTCTCCTCCATGTGTGTTACTTCCTCTCTCTTTCTGACCCATCATCATTCTCTTTGTTTTTCTGCCTCTCCACCTCATCACTCTTTCTCTCTTTCTGCCTCCCACCTCAAATCCCACCCTCCCCAGGCTCCACCTCTCAAATGTCCAGGAATTTCCCAACCTGGAGTTGGCAAACCTATTTCCTTCCCACCCAACAGCCAACCTACCTTTATCTGTCTTCAGCTTTCCATCTCCACCCCCCTCCCCCGCAGCCTCTACCTAGGAAAATTACAGTCTTTCTCCACAGTGGGGACTAAAGCAGCTTACATTATTATTTCCTCCTTGTCTGCACAACAACCCTGTGAGGTTGGTTAGGCTGAAAGTATGTGACTGGTCCAAAATCTCCCAGTCAGCTTCCACCGCAAGATGGGGATCTGAACCTGGGTCTCGGAGATCCCAATCTGAAGCTCCAACTGTTACATCACAATGGCTTTTATGGGGTGGCTGCTGATGAACAGTAGCAAAGCAGCTGGGCCTAATTAAGTCATGCAAATCAGGTGGTATCAAGTCACACAGAGGGTGCTGCCTAGGGATGCCAGCCTCCAGGTGGAACCTGAGGATCCCCTGGAGTTACTGCTTATCTCCAGACTACAGAGATAACTTTCCATTGAGAAAATAAATACTCTGGAGGGTGGAGTTTATGGCATTGTACCTCACTGAGGTCCCTGTCCTTCCCAGGTTCCATACCCAAATCTCCAGGAGTTTCCCAGCCTGGATCTGGATCTGCTGCTGGTGGCCGGGGGGGGGGGGAGGTACTTGGCAACCCTAGACTGCTGCCAGTAAAAACCCTGCCTTTTAGTGCCAGAAACATTTAGAACCCCCCCTCCCCTGAAATTCTAAACTCCTCACAGTTGACGCCTGGAGCTGATGCCATTTCAAAAGGTACTGGGGGGAATTCAATGGTCCCTGAAGTTTTTTTTTAACTTTTCGGATTTTTCTGGAGACTGAGAAAGGGGCCTGACTATGTAGGAAAAGCTGTTGGGGGAGAGGGAGCTCTCTTTTGGCAGATATAAGCATCCACACAGAAAAAAAACCTCTCAGAATTAGAATATAGACAAGAAGGGGGGACCCGCGAAACTTGCAGGGGGGGGAGAGAAGCTGACAGCCACTTGGCCTGGTGCTTCTCCCTCCCTCTCAGCCTGCTCTTGCTTGGCCCGGCGTTTCTGTCCCCCCGCCCCAGTGTTTCAGCCCCCAGCCCCAGCACTTCTCCCTCCCTCCCTCCCTGCCTGCCCGTTCTCATTTGGGCCCGGGTGACGCTAAGCCACTCAGGCCTGGCGTTTTGCCCCCTGGCGCTTCCCTCCCTCCTGGCCCGTTCTCGTTCCCTCCCACCCCCTGACCCCTCCCCCGTTCACTCCAGACAGCAGTGCGGTGGGCCTCGGACCTCGCCGCGCCGCCTCCACCCCCAACCCCCTCCCCATTCACTCCCACCCTTTCCCCAACAGCAGGCCTGCTTGCTGGGCCCTCTGGTTCTCCCCCCATGGGCCATCCCTCTTCCCCTTTCCCCTGGCGAGTGCCACCGAGGCCCGCGGCAAGGGCTGCTCTGGCGCCACCAGTGCCTGTGCCCGCTGGCTCAGCTGCAGCCTGCTGCCCGGCCACCCACTCAGCTACAGCCTGCTGCCGCCGTCCGACCGCTAGTCCGCCACCGCCAGCACTAAGGATTTAAATAGCCCCCGAATATTTTTTCAAACTTTTTGGATTTTTCTGCACATGGGGGGGAGTGCCCCCCCCATGTGTAGGAAAACTTCCCTGCCTCCAGATGCCCCCCCCCCGCGTGGATTTAGGTATTTGCATGCAGGGGGCGCCTTTGGAATTAGATATATAGATAATCCATTACCACTTAATTTGGATGCCTTTAACTGGGCCATATGTTCTACTGAAACAACTCCTAGACAATGTATCTGTAATAACAAATAGTAGACTCCTGCTTCCTTGGGCAACAGGGAACAAATTTTGACGTGAATTATTTCTGTCTATACATATATGTTTAGAATGTACTTGCTCAGAGCAGGGAGAAAACCAGATATCACAGAATAGAAATGAAATACTGGTTTTTAAATGTTTTCTTCTAGATACGCCTTTCTCCTAAATTATTCCGCTAAGTTCTTTACTACTTAACAGCAAACTCAAACCAGTCCTAGATTTTTTTAAGTACTCTTAAATACCATGTTTCCCCTCCTAAGAAAAATCCAAGGCTGGTCTCTCAACAACAATTGGCATAACTAAAAGTTACAATTCATAGATGACTGTAAACAGCACATGAACTCTTCTGCCAGTATCTTTCTCTCCCTGAGCAAAAGCAGTTTCCTCATTCTGCTATATGACAGCATTTTAAATGAAAAGCTCAGCTTTCTGGACATGGTGTAGTAGGTAAGAGCAGCAGACTCTAATCTGGAGAACTGCGTTTGATTCCCCTCTCCTCTAACATGAAGTTTGCTGGCTGACCTTGGGTCAGTCACAGTTTTCTCAAAGCTCTCTCAGCCCCACCTACCTCACAGGGTGTCTGTTGTGGGGAGAGGAAGGGAAGGCGATTGTAAGCTGCTCTGAGACTCCTTTGAGCAGAGAAAAGTAGGGTATAAAAACCAGCTCTTCTTCACCTTCAGTCTGAGGTGCTGAGGAAATAATGTTGTTGTAGGTCCTGCACGACTACTCATAAAGAGACATTCTCAAAGTAGGGTATCTTTTTCCTTCGGGGTGCCAGTCCTCAGTTTTTCAAATCCTGCACTGGATAGGGTGGAGCCTGGTGATGCCACGCTGAATATGGTAGCACTTCTACGCACCATGAGGAACTGTATGCTATCTTTGAATGTGTGTTGTTGCAATCATGTGCATTTAACTCACAGGGAAAGTTCCCAGTGGGCAGCTGCCCTGGAGGCCGCTCGAGGCCAGGCATATAATTAGAGGCAAGCCCTCATAGCTCTGTCAGTACCACTCACCACACCACACCACGTGGGCTAATTAGCTCAGATCCTTCACTGGCAACAATTACCAGTGGCAGCTAGGATCAGGCAATCAGATATTGCTGACCTGATAAAATGCCTGCCATGTCCAATATCAGATCAGCAATAACCCTCTGATATTCCCACCCCTGATATTTTACTCCTAATAAATATCAGAATCAGTAATCACGTTGGGGAAGAAGCAGGAGTGGCTAGGGAGAAAGCAGTGTGCCCCTGCTAGCCTGTAGCACATTGGCCCTTTCTTAAACTTTAAAGGGCCATTATTTTCAACTGGTAGAAGATCTGGCCTCCAAACTCTGAAGACCGAGTTTACTGCCCGTTATTTTCAGTGCATCCCAGCTAGTTTCTCCTGCTTCCTTCCCTCTCTTCCCACTGTCTCGGGAGGGGGGGAGGCTTCAAAAATTATCACGTTAGTTTCCTTTTGTAATTTCAGATTATTTTTTCATTCAGTTGGGAGTATTGTTACTGTATTCATGAAGTGGATCCCCCCCGAAACAATGTTAAATAATAATATTTTAATGATATTTAACAGAAACCATAATTATGCCCTTCCCCACTTTCTGATATGGAATTAAAATGATAATTTTGACAGTGTACATCCCTAGTGTCAGCTCACCAGTAACCTTCTGCATTGACCCTGGTTGGCAATGAGAGAGCCAAGACACATTATTGGAGATCATTGCCTCACAGCTAGGGTTGCCAGCTCCAGCTTGTGAAATACCTGGAGATTTTGTGGGTTTCCCTGAGGGGGTGTGGTTCAGGGAGAGACTTCAGTGTTGTAGAGTCCACCTTCCAAAGCAGCCATTTTATCCAGATGAAGTGATCTCTATTGCCTGGAGATCAATTGTAATCCCAGGAGATCTCCAGCTACTCACTTCTTCAATTTACACATGAAACAACCACAGGTTTTAGAAGAAATGATCAAATATGTAGGCTAATTGATGTTTCAATCTGCTGCCTTGATAAAGTGTCCCAGAAACCTGAGTCCTGGCAACCTGAGTTAAAGCCTGAGACCTGGCAACCCCACCCTGTACTCCAGCAGGGCTGGCTCTATCACTAGGCCAACTAGGCGGCCACCTAGGGGCACAGCTGGAAAATGGGGCGGTGGAGAGACTGAAAGAGGCTCAAACCAGGAGATAGTGTGCATTATGCAAACCATGATTTACCATTATGTCTGAATGCAGCTTTCCATTCAGGTCTAAGAACCAAACTTAGCCTTGGACCAATGCAGATAGATTTGAAGGTGTTGCGGCCAGCCAGTGCAGGTGGCTGCCGGCAGGGCTGGAGAGCTCGCAAGCCCGGGCAGGCGGGTGGGTGCTGGGGCTGGGGGGGGGGGTCTCTGGCTGTGGGGAGGACAGCTCTTGCAGTGGGGGGGGGACGCCACAAGGTAGCCTCGTCTAGTGCGCAAAAAACCCTGGGAACAGCCCTGCACCCCAGTAACAATGATCATTTCCTTTAATATCGGCATGAGAAGCAGAAAGGCAGGAGGTGAAGCTTTTTCTAGCACGCAAATGAGGTTTTAGGGAAAGCTTCACCTGCTGCAGTTTTTGTATCCAGCTTATGATTCGCCTGGTGGAGTCACGGGATTCATACCAAAGGAAAAGCTGGCAATGCTAACAGTAAAATACCTCTTCAGTCTCCTAATTGCTTACTATTATTTTATTTAAGGCTGCCATATTTTCCCCCTGATAGAGGCCCCTGTATCCTGAAAAGCTGCATGACTAGTCTGTATCACTATATTTTCTCACTGGGGAAATCTGCACCTGGTGATTTGCTGACTGTCACAACACTGCTTAAGCATAGAAAAGTTGTTTACCTGTTATTGCGCTGTTAAGAATTTGTTCCAATCCTCAAAGATGTTTTGACAGTTTCTCATTTGTACAGTGGATGCACTGTGAATCTTTATTGTGCTTGGAGCACAACATATAATCTCCTCGATTATTCTTTTTGAGAATTTTCAATTGTGGTTCCAGCAAGAGACTGTTTCTGTAGCATTCTTTTACAAGCAACAACAATGCTTGAAACATAAAATTCTCTCTGGTTTGAGATGGCCCATTAAAAGCGCTTTGTGTTTTGCAAGTTTCTACTGTGGTCCCATAATTCCTGGTCAAATCAAGGGTTGCCTCCTATATTTTAAGAGGGATCTTAAAAATTGCACGGGGACACAAAAATGCAATAGTTGAAGATTTCCATTGCTCTGTTACAAAAAGCTGCTTTTGCAGAATTTTAATGAATTTTAAAAACTCAGAATCCTAGTACAAAATCCAAGATGCCAACTTTATTCAAATGTTATGTTTGGGGAGGGGTAGAGGTAGGGTTGCAAGTCCAAGCTTAGGAAATACCTTGAGATTTTGGGGGTGGAGCCTGAAGAGGGCAGGGTTTGGAGAGGGGAGGGTCTTCAGTGTGGTATAATGCCACAGAGTCCACCTTCCAAAGCAGCCATTTTCTCAGGTGAACTTATCTCTGTCACCTGGAGATCAGTTGTAACCCCAGTAGATCTCCAGCCACCACCTGGAGATTGGCAATCCCTGGGAGAGGCACTCAGGCTATTTTATTTGTTTTAACCCTTCATGTTTTATAACCTGCCCTGAGTCAAGAGGAAAGGTAGAGCACAAATATTTAGATAAATAAAATATTTTCAGGTCATTTGCAGTGTAATCTTAAACAGGTCTACTCAGAATCCCTACTCAAGCAGGCTCATAGCCACGTGGGGAGGCCCTTTGAGGCAACACTCCCTCTTGAATTTGCCCTGCCCCCTCATCTCTCGGTCCCTCTTTTCTCACAGTCCCCTCTCCCCTCCCCCAGGAAGCAGCCTTGGGCTGCTGGTTGGGAGGGAAGTGGTGGTGTGAGCGAGCAATTGAGAGCGGGCAGGGAAGGAGCGGGCAAGGGCAGTCTGCCTCTAAATGCCAAGGTGCTGGGAAGTGACCTGTAGCTACGGTGGGGCATTTTGGGGCACCACCCCATCAAATGTGAGGCACACCCACAACAACTGCTGCCCCTCTCCCCCTTTCTTCCCCTCCTATGACATTAAAAGGGCCCTCCAGCTGAGGCAGAGCATGTGGCCCACCAATCAGATGGAGGGCCCTTTAAATCTTGTAGCCACCCCTCTTCTGCCCCTCCTCTAAGACTTAAATGGCCCTCCAGCTGATCAGTGAGCCCTTTAAGTCTTGCAGGAGGTGAGGGAGAGGAGCAGCTGCTGGCAGCATGCCTTCCTTGTACTCCAAGCAGTGAATTTGCTACTTGGAGTTCAGCTGTGGGCAGCCCCCACTTGAAAAATACTGTTTTTCAAGCAGGAAATGCCCGTGCCTGAACTCCAAATGGCAAAATTGCCATTTGGAGTTCAAGGAAGGCATGCGGCTGCCCCCCTCCCCTTCCACCTCCCCCTCCACTGCTGCCCCACAACATTTCTCCAAGCCCCACCAACCCAACATTTCTGCTACTGGGCTGGCTGGGAAGACATGCTACAGGGCCATTTGTGGGCTGCCTTGTAGCAGCTACTTGGATGAGAGCCCTCAAGCCCCTTCCCTGGATCTCCAGTGCAGCCAGCATCCCCTGCCTGTTTCCAGCCGTCTGGCTCTCCCTTCTCTCCATAGGGTGGGATTGGCAGGTTATATGAGCCTACTCTGCTCCCTTGCTGCTCTTGGCCAGAAGCTTCTGTCTGTTGCTCTCCCACTTGGAGACTCTGATTTCTCCCTGGCCATCCCTGCCTGGTCCCTGCCTGGCACACCATCACCCAGGCAGGGGCAAGGGAGGGACACCAGTGCACCTGCAGCCTCACCCTCCCTGTGAGATTCCTCTGCTCCCCCCCCCTCACCTTTTCCCCATTCACTGTACCTCTAGCATGGATTACAGACCAGTGGGGAAAGCCATGGACACCAATGCCCTTGTGTAGGGGCACTGCCCAGGAGCTGATTTGCCGCTTTGGAAGGCATTGCTAGTGATATTGTGAATAATTCTGCTCCCTCTCCCACAATTTTCAATGGATTGAGGATTTTTAGCTGCTCCCTCTTTGTCCCCCTCCACGTCTGGCTATAGGGCTGAAATCTACTCAGCAGGGCTTACTATCAGGAAAGTGTGCTAAGGAGTGCAATTTAGGTGGTTTTGAATGCTAATTTTATCTATAAACTGAGAGTAGTGGATATTCTACTTTACCAAAACTAAGATTAAGCTCTTTTTTAAAAAGTTTTGAGGTCACAATTTAACACAGAATTAAGCATTTTTAAACTACTGAAATCAATTCATTCATAGTATGGCAGTGTTGAACTCTATCTTCAATAAAGGTACAGTCAGAAATTGTCTAATGTCACACTGTAGATGGTAGGAACTTGCAGGAATCCGGGAGAGGGGGGCAGTAATTGTAAGTGACAGTGTGATGTCATTTTGGGGGAAAGCAGAATGTGACATCACAGAGAAGACTGATGTCACTCCCAGGTTTTCCCCAGAAGTGACAATGTGCTATCACCAACAGTGATTTTTAATTTTATTTCTCCCATCTGAGAGCCAGTTTGGTCTAGTGGTTAAGTGCACGGACTCTAATCTGGGAGAACCAGGTTTGATTCCCCACACCTCCACTTGCACCTGCTGGATGACCTTGGGCAAGCTATAGCTCTGTACCAGCTGTTCTCTCAAGGACAGTTGTCTCAGAGCTCTCTCAGCCCCACCTACCTCACAGGATGTCTGTTGTGGGGAGGGGAAGGGAAAGGAGTTTGTAAGCCACTCTGAGACTCCAAGTGAGCAGGGGCATCAACTTTCTAAATCCCTGGGGGGGTCAGGGGCTCTCTTGTGCGCGCGCGCACGGGACCATGTCTCTGCCACTCCCCCCCCCCCGGCCCAGGGAGGCAGACCTGCGGCGGCGGCAGCCAGCTGGCCGGCTGACTGCCGCCCGCGCAAAGCGCGCGCGACTATGTCTTCGCCGCTCCGTTCCCCCCCCCCTGGCCCAAGGAGGCAGACCCGTGGCGGCGGCAGCCAGCTGGCCGGCTGACTGCCGCCTCTCTCCCCCCCCCCCGCCCCAGGGAGGCAGGAGGGCAAGCCGGGGGTGGGGGGGAAGGAGAGGCGGCGATGGCCGGCTGGGCGAGCATTTTGCCGGGGGTGGCTGAGCCCCCCCCCGGGAAATTTCGGGGGAGGCTTGAGCCCTCGAGCCCCCCCGTAGTTGATGCCCATGCAAGTGAGTGAAGGGCGGGATATAAATCCAATCTCTTCTTCTTCATCATCTGTCAGCTAATGCTGCCATCCCCTGCCCGGGAGGTGGGATGTGTCTACCTGTGACGTCGGGTGTGTGGAATGTTATATTATACTTCTCATAGCGTGCTTATCGCTCCTTGCTCTACTCTGACCTTGGGAGACTGCTGGTGCCTGCTTATGTATCTTTTCTTGTGTCTGGCTTTGGTTCTTCCCGCTTTTTCCATGAGAACCTCGGGCCGGTATTTAGGCGCCTTTTACATGATTTTATGATTGGTTACATTCCTTTGCCAGACCCTTTTGAATTCTGTATAATTATACTGCCTGGGGATCGTAATAGCCATTACTGACACAGAATGTGTAGATGACCACAACAGACCTTTCTCAATAAAGACTTTCTTTGTTTAAGGACACTTGTTGGTGACTGACTCTGTAGGACTCTCACACCACTAGCCACTGGAATGCTGGTCCACCAGTGGGAATATGGCCACCCTGTATATATCTCAGTTTGTTCATTTTAGCTTCTAGGGAGATTTCAGGCTTGAGAGTTCATAGCCACCATCATGTCAATGTGGAAGAGCAAAAAAACCCAACTGCAAGTAATCTGGCAATGCAATGTTATGTAATTCTAAGCACAAATATACCCTTCTGAGTCAGTTGAAGTCAGAGGGCTTAGAAAGGTATAACTCTGCTTAGGATGGCACTGTAATATCTTTAAATTACAATGACTTCTTTTGTTACATTTTAATAACATTAAATAATGACATTAAATAATGACATTAAACAATAACATTAAAATGTATTATGTGCTTGTCAATAATTCCAGTGTCACAACCCTAGTATTCCTTGGAGGTCTCCCATCCAAATACCAGCCAGGGCCAACCCTGTTTGGTTTCCAAGATCTGATGAGATCCAGCTAGCCTGGGCTATCCAGGTCCCTTAATATACTGAATAAAAAGCTTTTATTTGAAGATGCAAAAAAATACCAGAATATGTCCATACTTTTAAACCAAATTTCTTCTGCACAGCTGGCTTGAGCACAGGCCAAGGTAATGCTAACCTTGGAAATCCAAAGTGAAGTTGTCCCATTCATTGGAAAACACAAGAATATTGACAGCACATTGCACTACACTCTATAGGCAAGCTCTTCCAAGTGAAAATATACTCAGCAAGACTTTGTGGGAGATGTAGCAACACTGTTGTTTTAAAACTTCAAAGAAATATTTCCTATACTAAAGAAAACAACAGTGCAGGAGTCCAATATAATAACATTATTCCTTATTTGTGCAAGGTTTTGGACTAACAAAAAGCTCCAGTACCTGTTGCATGGCAGCAGGGAGCTGGATACTTGTACATTTTAATTCTTTTAAGTAAACTGGAGCATGTGCTGAATTTCAAAAGCTAATGTTCAAAAACACTTATAGATGGCAAACAAAGATCAAGGTTACTGTCAGAAACTGTCATTTGTATCATTCAGAAGAGTCTGGAATAAAGAGAAGATAAATTGAATTTGGTGTGTTAACATTTTTCCAGTTATCTTTTGCATGAAATCTTTGAAACCCAATGCAAAACAATTGCCTTGTTCTTTCCGTTTGATATAAAATGTGGATACATAAAACACCCAGACATGACTTTTTCATGTTTCCTACTAGAGAATACTGTCTCACTCACAGTAATAAGTACACTGAGAAAGATATGGCTTCTGGCAAAATATCCCTTGACCTACCAAATGTTCATATGTTCTGTACTTTCAATTGTCTTCATTTGCTCGCAGTGACCTCATAACAATGATGAATCTGCTAAACTGTGTTGCACTGTAATATCGTATTAGACATTGTATGATGCTTTGCGGGACTATGCCAAGGGAACAAGCTTTCTTTGAGTAAAATTCCATGTCCAATCCCCCCCCCCCCCTTCTCAGCTCTGTGGATACCAGGTGTTAGCAACTGGTGAGAGCTGTCCTTCCTCGTACTGACAGTACCCTAGCACTGACAGTACCAGCTCAGTGCTACTACACAGGTGGCTAATGCTCCTTCTAAACTGTGGAGTCTTGTGAGCAAAAATTCTACTTTGTGAGCTCCTGGCATTAAAGATGTGAGCGAGTGATTTGGCTGCTGCATAAATTAGTTTGCTCTGGAGCCCTCCTTCCTGAGCTAAGACAAAAAATGTGTGAGCCGGAGGCTAAAAAACTGTGAGCTAGCTCACACTAACTCAGCTTAGAGGGAACACTGCGAACAACCCTGCTAATTAATTTATTGATTTCAGTGTAACATTTGGGAGGGGGGGAAATTTTGCTCATCTTCCAGAAAACTCTCTCAGGACAGGGTTCTGATTGGATGAAGAAGGGCAGAAGATTGGGGGCTTATAAATGTAGACTATTCTCAATGGTATCACTCTTACCCCCTACTTTACTTCTTACCTTGATCTGCTGTATTTGCCTCAGCTGTGTTACTTTGCTATTACATCTATTTTGGATTATGCTGCTTGACTTTCAACTTAATTTGCCAGTGCCTCAAGAACTTAACAGCTGTGCTGTAAGAACCTTCAGGAAGTGTATTTAGGAAGTTAGCTTTCTTGATTTTATGTGCTTCGAACTTTTACTGGAACTATATTGTTTTAAACTCTTTTGATTTACTTTCTTTGTAATAAAACCTATTCAGCTTTATGGTGTTCTGTTGCTGTGAGTTAACTGGTTCTGATCCAGGGTAATCTTTTTAAAATTATCCAAGGACTGTCTGGTTCCAAGGTCTCAGGTTTGAGACTAGGGAACAATCCTTTCAGAACAAGGTGTGGAAACCTTGGCAGAACTGGAAAAAAGCTGCCTATTCATACAACCTATCTCTTCTGGTGGGAAAATTTGCGCACCTCCAGAATTTCTGACTTCTGTGTGGAAATTTAATATGGAAAATACTGGTCATAATATGATTATTAGTGTAGCAAAGAATAATGGTAAAAATTGATATAATTTTGGAAAGTTACCTTATGTGTAATTGCCTACAGTGAAAGTCAGTCATTATTTACTAGACCCTACCCATGTTTTGGTCTTGTCCATGTTTTAGGACAATTTGGTAGCACATACACTAAAATTGGAATTGGAATAATAAATATTTGCAGCTTGCTTTGACTTTGAGGTCTACCCTATGTTAAGTGTCAGCCTTCCATAAATAAAATGTGGAGCCTCATGAATTTGCAGCGCTTGTGTGCTATGTCTCATCTCATCTGATAATGAAACTGTCACAAGTCACTTTGACAGCATGGAGTCTGACCTCAAATAGCTCATAATTAAAGGGTTCCCTGTTCACAGGCTTCCATTACCACATAGCTAAGGACCCTCTCATTTAGCAGTCAGAGGTGTTAGACACCATCCGCTTGGCACGCTTCTACCTAATACGCCATAATAATGAACCATAATCCAGCTGTTCATGAAAGAAAATGAGGTGGTGGTGAGTAAATTGCTGGGCTTTGTCAGAAAAACATTTCTGCTGAAGACTTAAATTGCACGGGAATCAATGAACTTTAAGCATGTGCTCAAATGCTGTTCTAAGTAACAACAAAACATCCATACATGACATCTTGTAAACAGACAGAGGATACAGTCCTATGCAATTTGAGTGATTCCTGAGGAGTGAACAAAAAGAGTGAAAATACTTGAACACTTCCTGGTTCAACTCACATCCAGTTTGCCAGTCACAAACAGGGAGTTAATCTTGCAGCAGACTGTTCATCTGTTCATTGACCTGTTCACAACTGTTTCAGAGGTTGTTTCACAACAGTCCTTCCTACCAGTACAAAATAGTGCAATTTGCTTTTCACACAAGTGTGTTCCCACACAACCTGACTGAGTTCTACTTTGGCCTTCTACTATTCTGCCTGGCAGGTGTGAGGGACAGTGGCCTGTTCTGCCCCTGAGAGGTAAAACAGCCACTCGGCTCTTTCACACCTGAGCCTATGCTTCTGCATCCAGCCATCTTACAGAAGGGTAATGGAATGCTGGAGGAGAAAACAGTGATTTTTGAATCTGCCTCAGCAAGAAAGCAAACAGCTTGAAGGGTAGCTCTGCCTGGTAGCATGGCAGCGTGCTTTAACTCTACCTCTAGGAGAGGACAGAGTTCCCAGTTGTGAGACCTATCTCTGCTGATGAGCAGACCACGTCCCATTTAGTCTGACTCTTGGAAAAGAGCAGGCTGATGTGGGTGTGTTGTGTTTGTTTAGAATATGAAGCAGTAATAGCTTGGAAAGGGCTCTGGTATCCTAAAGCTCCAATACCTATTGGCTGATTAATAAAGACTCCCATTGGTCCTGAAGCTAATCTAGATACCCAATCACTGAGCCCTGCTTGGGTCCAATAGTATTGCTTGTATATAGTTACATTGTTGAAAGTTATGTGTTGGAACAGTATAAGTGAAAGTGCTGCTCTCATAGAGTGGTCTTTGGAGCTGAACAATGTCACTGAATAAAACCTGTTTGTTTGAATTCATCGCCTCCTGCTCAATACTTAAAAGGGTAGAATCCTGTATGTGAGTGTGAAAGGATCCAGTCTGGTGGCTAGTCAGTAAAACACTGTTTGTAATCACAAGCTTAAAAGAGAATTCTGTTTCAGTGATCTCTGTACTCTTCAGGCTCCACCCAAAACTTCCCTCACAGCAGCAACCCCTGCTACCTTAAGAACATCTTGTAACTGAGGGGAAATTTAATACCTCAAAACCAAACAGGCAGTGTGGGTCCCTTCTGTTTCAAGAGATGGCCTGTCACAGCAGGCTTTGTGTTGTTCAGTGCTAGGGCTGCCAAGTCCAACTTGGGAAATATCTGGGGACTTTGGGGGTGGAGCCAGGAGACTTTGGGGGTGGAGCCAGGAGAAAGGAAGTGACATCATTTTGTGATGTCACATCCTGTGATGTTGCTTCCACATGCTGACACATGAACTCATGAAGTTTCCTAATACTGAATCAGGCCATTGGTCCATCAAGGTCAGTATTGACTACTCAGACTGGTAGTGGCTCTCCAGGGTCTCAGGCTGAGATCTTTAATGTCACCTATTACCTGATCCTTTTTTAGCTGAAGAGGCTGATACCTCCTGCATGTCAAGCAGATGCTCTATCACTGAGCAACGGCCCTACTGAATCCTTCCTCATCTCGGCAGAATATGAAGCCCTAAGTGCTACACAAGTGCTAAATATGATTTTCATATCATAAGAACAGGAGAGAAGCCACAGTGGATCGGCCCATCCAGTACAGCCCATCCAGTACAACACTCTGTGTCACAACAGTGGCCAAAAATACCAGGTGCCCTCAGGAGGTCCAGCAGCGGGGCCAGAACTCCAGAAGCCCTCCCACTGTTGCCCCCCAAGCACCAAGAATGCAGAGCCTCACTGCCCCAGTCAAAGGGTTCCATTTAGACCTTGTGGCTAATAATAGCCACTGATAGACCTCTGCTGGATGGGGACAGAGAGAGACAGAACGGCAGACAGACAGAAAAAAGAAAGAGGGAGAGAGAGAAGGGAAAAAAAACTGGCAGAGGCACTTACTTCCATTTAGACCTTGTGGCTATAATAGCCACTGATAGACCTCTGCTGGATGGGGACAGAGAGAGAGAGACAGACAGACAGACAGACAGACAGAGAAAAAAGAAAGAGGGAGAGAGAATGAAAAGAGCTGGAAGAGAAACTCACCTTGCCAGCCACATGCAAAAGCAGCTCCTTCAGTCCCTCCTTAATCTCTGGGCGGACCTGTCTTGCTGTGGAAGAAGCTCTCTTGCTGACTTCTTAAAGGGGAAATGTCTGGCGAGGCTTTTTACTGCAGGGCAGGCTCTCTGCAGACATTTCCCTTTTAAGGCAGCCATTTTGTCCCCCCGGTGGCCAACTTTGGAAAAGCGGGAGATAAGCACTAAAAATCAGTGTTTCCCCCGCCCCACCGGGGGACTTGGCAGGCCTATTCAGTGCTGAACCAGACAGACCCAGTGATTGGCCCACATCTGATTGTCCCAGTCAAAACAAAGCAAGTTTGATGTCAAATGTATTCAGTGTGGAATTTCTAGCATCCCTAAAAGTGAGAACACTTGCATAGATATGGTTGGATGGATTCTTCCTTTATGAGATAATATATAAATTAGGGTTGTTAACCTTCAGCTGGTGGCTGGAGATCACCTGGGATTACACCTGAATTCCAGGTAACAGAGATAAGTTCACCTAGTGTGCTGCCCCAGCCAGCTAATAGGTCAGATAGATGCTGTAGCTTTAAATGCAAGTGCCTCTGGGTATTGTAGTCCTTACCAGAGGCATCCCACTGATTGGCTAAATTATGAGAAGCGGGAGATTAGTTTAGCTTCCTTCCTGCTCCTTTGTTTTTCTGCCTAATCTGCGAGAGGAGAGGGAGACCATCTCTTTCTCACCATGGCTACTGAAGATTGGAATCACTAGATGTAACTCTGCTACCCAGCCTTCACCTAAAATTGTGAGTACGTGATCTATGATGAATATGCTTTGGAGTTGAATAAAAGGATTTCAGTTTAAAGTGGCCGTGCGTTGCTCACTCTCCAGAAAGGTATTCAGCCCCAGCGTCTCAAGAGCTGATGCCAGGACAGAATACCTAGAGAAAATAGCCGCTTTGTAAGATGGACTCTATGGCATTATACCCCACTGAAGTCCCTCCCCTCCCCAAATCCCACCCTTCTCAGGCTCCACCCCCAAAATCTCCAGGTATTTCCCAAGCCGGAGCTGGCAACACTACTTCAAACAGCCATCTTCTGTCTGTCATCAGTGCAGAGTGTAGTCTTATTAATGGTTATTCCATAGTCTCTGCCGCTTTCTGCATTCGATCCTTACCAGGAATGTGATGTAGCTGGACACTAGGATGTATAGGGAGACAATTAATGAAAATTTAAGATGACTATCTTGAAGTACATATTTAACTGTAGGCTACTTTTGAAAGGTACCTGCAGTCTCTTAATGCATCTGGTATTTTTAGGCAATGTATAACAGTCTCGAAATGTGGAAATGGTTGCATGGATGGAATCTGACATAAATAGTTGTGTGTGGAAGAAAAATTACAATTTAATTGAGTTTTTTGTTTTATGTAAACCAATTTAGGGAGACTTTTGCACTGGAATGTGAGGTAAAAATTAAGTATTCGCATAAGCACTGTTATCAAAATGGTGTAACAGAAAATAAAGAAGCTGAAGTACAAATTAGCGTTATACTGGTTTTGCCACTACTTGGAACATTTTTCAGATCTGGGATGGGCAGCCTGATCAGTGCTGAGCACAATATTCCAAGCATATCATTAACTGAACCAGATTTACCTGTTTTATCAGCTGCCAAATTTGTCTTCATTGAGAATTTCTTCTGAATCATAAAAAATAGCCCGAACCACCCCCGGCACATGCTACTAAGCTTTGTTCCACTGTGGAAACAGAACGTAGACAAGAAAGAACACCAGAAACTGGAAAGTACTGGAGTCGGGAGGCGAGTTGTAGGATGATCATAGCAAAGACTTTATTAAGTGAATCAGCATGTTCAGGAGATGGTCAGATCAAGCATGCTGCCAGGGCTCCAGGGCCCTGCTTATATGCCGGCCGGAGCCACACCTCTGGCCGCACCCAAAATACCTGATAGGGGCTTAGCATATGCGCATAGTTCTGATAGGGCCTTAAGTCTTAAGTTGTAGTTCATAGGTCCCCCGCGGAAGACCTAGGCTGGCTATTGGTGGTCGTTTTGGATCCGACTGTCTATTGTTCTACCTGGCTGAAGTTCAGGTAGAATCAGGCCATGTGCTCTGACCGCATGGTGGTCGCCATTTCGTGACTAGTACACAACACCCCTCCCCCCATAGTTCGGTCCCACTCGGCAGACATAGTCCTGAAGGTACTCTGGCCGGCAACGTTTGCGGCCCGAGCACCAGGGCGTTGCAGGTTGCGGGGCCTCGGCAGGCCCTGGGATCGGGGTGCCCTCTTGGTTGCTTTCGGGAGCACTGGGCCGCGTCTCGGCCGGCGCTCCGTCCACGGGCTGCTCCTCTGGTAGGGATTCTGAGGTTTCGTCCTCCGGATCAGGGTCCCCTAGCTGGGTTGGTGATGGCTCCACGGGAAGTGCTGACTCAGGAACACTTGGTGTGTGGTCCGGAGTGCGCCGCCGGAGCTGATCGATGTGGCGCCGCCAGGTTGCTCCTTCTTCCGTCCCGACCTCGTACGAGAGCAGGCCGGTTGCTCGGATGATCCATGCCGGGATCCACCCTGGGCCCCGGGCGTAGTTCCAGGCATAGACGGGGTCCTCGGGTGCGAAACCTCAGGCGGCTGGCCGGAGCTCCGTCCTCACGTCGGCATCGATGGCGCAGTCGGGGTGGAGACGATCCAGTATGGTGCCGAGTCGCCGGCCCATCAACAACTCCGCTGGGCGGCGACCCGTTCCCGTGTGTGGGGTGTTGTGCTGGCTGAAAAGGAATTTGATTAGCTGCAGCTCCCAGTCACCGGTGTCCATCCTTTTGATGGCGTCTTTGGTTGTGCGAACCATCCGTTCTGCCTGTCCATTGGTTGCGGGGTGGAACGGTGCCGAGCGGATGTGCCAGATGCCGAACAGGTCTGTGAAGCGCTGGAACTCTCCCGACGTGAAGGCCGTTCCGTTGTCCGTCACGAGCGAGTCTGGCACTCCGTGGGTGGCGAAGATGTGCCACAGGGCTCTGGTGGCCACCTCGGTCGAGGTAGACCGCACCGGGACTACCTCCAGCCACTTACTGTAGCTATCCACAACAATAAAGAACAACTGCCCCTGGACCGGTCCAGCGAAGTCGAGATGGAGCCGCGACCATGGTTTGTCAGTTGACTCCCAGGGCCGGACGGGGGCATGGGGAGGATCGGGCCGCGACTCTTGGCATTTGCTGCATTTGTGTACCCGATCCTCAATCTCCTTGTCTATGCCTGGCCACCACACGTAGCTGCGGGCCAAGGCTTTCATCTGGACAATTCTGGGGTGTGCCTCGTGGAGGGCTGCTAGTACCCTCGGGCAGAGCGGCTCGGGGATGACTACCCTCGACCCCCAGAGCAAACACCCCTTCTGGGTGGAGAGTTCATGTTTCCGAGCTGTGAAAGCGGCGAACTCCTGGCCCAGATGGTCGGGCCACCCCCTCCCCACCCAGTCGGAAACTCGGGAGAGGACGCGGCCCTGCGCCGTGCGGCGGGCCACGTCGGGTACCTGTACCGGGCGATCTGGAAGATCTTCGAGGAGGGCCACGTAGAATGCAGGAGCCGGGTCGGGGTCACAGTCCGGGAGGGGCAAGCGGCTGAGGGCGTCGGCATGGCCCATGGCTTTCCCGGGGCGGTGGACGAGGTCGTACTGGTAACCTGCAAGAAAAATAGACCACCGCAGGACCCGGGGGGACAGCATCTGGGGCGTCTGGCGGTGTGGGGCGAGCAGCCCAAGAAGCGGCTTATGGTCTGTGGCAACCGTAAACGCCCGGCCATAGAGGTAATCGTGGAATTTTTTTACCCCTGCCACGATTGCCAGAGCCTCCTTGTCTATTTGGGCGTAATTCCGCTCTGCCTTTGACAGTGTCCGGGAGTAGTAGGCCACGGGCACCTCCCTACCATTTGGCAGATGATGGCCCAGGACAGCCCCCATCCCGTATGGAGATGCGTCGCACGCAAGGACCACCGGCAAAGACTCATCAAAGTGTGCCAAGACCGCGTTAGACGCCAACAAGTCCTTAACTGCTGCGAAAGCCCTGTCGTGCCGCAGCCCCCAAGCCCATTTCGCCCCTGTGTCCAGTAACCTATGGAGGGGCTCGGCGACCGCCGCCTTGTGTGGCAAGAACGCGTGGTAGAAATTGAGGAGGCCCAAGAATGCCTGGAGCTCCGCTTTTGTCGTTGGGGTCGGCACCTCTGTGATGGCTTTCACCTTCTCCTTGGTGGGGTGGATGCCATGTGCGTCCACGTGGAACCCCAGGAACGTTACTGAAGGTACTCCCAAGGTGCACTTGTCCTTTCGCACCTTGAGACCGGCGTCCTGGAAACGCTGCAGAACGGCTCGTAAGCGTGTCTTGAAGGTGGCGACGTCCGGAGCCGCAATGAGGACGTCGTCAAAAAATGGCTTCACCCCTGGAATGCCTTTTAAAACAGAGTCCAATAGTTGCTGAAACAGACCAGGGGCAACGCTGACCCCAAACTGGAGCCTTTTCACTTTGAAAGCGCCCTTGTGTGTCGCTATGGTTTGAGCTTCCGCAGTTGCCTCGTCTACTGGGAGCTGTTGATAGGCCTGAGCCAAGTCCAGCTTCCCAAAGATCGTGGCCCCCACTAGGGATGCTAGCACATGGCTGATCACTGGTACCGGGTACGAGTGGTCCTGTAATGCCCGATTCAGAGTACATTTGTAGTCCGCGCAGATGCAGACCTCCCCATTAGACTTCAATGGGGTCACTATAGGGGTTTCCCATTTTGTATGGGGAACTGGCTCCACCACGCCTTGAGCCACGAGTTTGTCTAGTTCCGCCTCCACCTTGGGCCGCATTCCTAAAGCCGGCCACTGGGCTGGCACCCGGATCGGGCGTACGGCCAGATCCAGGTCCAGGGAGACTGGAGGACCCCGGTAGGAACTGAGGGTGCCGTCAAAAATGGCTGGGAATTCCGCACAGACTGAGTCGTAATCTGCTAACTCTACTTTGTGAACCCCCGTCATGCCCACCCCCAAGGGCTTGAACCAAGCGCGCCAAAGCAGACTGTTGAGGTCCCGCTCCACCACTAGTAGGTCGAGGGATATGCATACGCCCTGGTATTGCACCTGGACCTGCGCCAGCCCCTTGATGGCGATCGGGTTTTTCTGAAAGTCCCGGAGCATGAGGGCAGTTGGCCGGCGCAGCCGGGGGCTCCGCTGCGGAAACAGTTTTTTAAAAGTGGCCGCTGAGACTATGGAGTAGGCAGACCTGGAATCAACCTCCATGCAACAGGGGGTGCCCCCGATCCACAGGTTGACCTGGATCGCTGCGGGGAGGGGCTCTCGTAGTTGGAGTACCAGGGTGGCTGAAGAGGTGCTGTCAACTGCCTCGTAGCGGGCGGTGGAGGCCGCGGAGGACTGTCGCGCATTCCGGGAGCGGCAGGCCCTGGCGATGTGCCCCATCTTCCCGCACATTCTGCAAACAGCATCTCGGAAACGGCAGGAGCGTCTCTCGTGGGGGTCCCCGCAGCTAGCGCACGTCAGAAGCAGCCTGCTGGGGTTGGAAGAAGTGGAGGCGTCGGCGGCCGTGGTGTGCCGGGCACGGCCTCGAGACTCACCCTTCTGCGCGCGCCGGCGTAGCTGGTGGACGTCTTCGTCCTCATCTGTCTCAGACCCGGAGGAGGCGATGCGGTGGACCTTGGACGCCTGCTTGTCCTTGTAGGTCATCTCGAACATGACAGCAGCCTGCAGCACCTTCTCGAGGGTTGGCTTGGGGGTGGTGATAAGCCGGCGGCGGAGCTTGGCTTCTCTTACCCCTGCCACGAAGCTGCCTAGCAGGTTGTCCTCCACATTCTTAAACTCACACCTGACTGCCAGGCGGCAGAGGTCGGCCAGGAACGTGGCAGCATTCTCTCCCGGTTGCTGCTTTCGTTCGAGGAACTGGACCCGGAACGCCAACATGGATGGTTTTGGCGCGAAGTAGTTCCCGAGCAGCTTCTTGAGGTCGTCGTAGGAGATGTCCAGCAGTTCTTGGGGTGCTATGATATTCTGCGCGATGTGCATTGTCTCGATGCCGCAGTGGCCCATTAGCCAGGCCCTCTTCAGGGTGGCCTCGGTGACTCCGTGCACGGTCAGGAGGAACTCGAGCTGCCTGACCCATGCGTCCCAGTGCTCGGGTTTGGGGGTGTCGAATGGAGGGATGTTTCCCGCTGCGGCAGCCATGTTTGCCGAGGCAGGAGCAAGGTTGCGAGCGATGTCCTCTGGGGCTTGTTGAGCTGGCGGCTCGGTGCTCGGAGCTCCACTGCTCGGCGTGGCTGATGAGTCGCTCATCGGGATCCCACCTTCGTCGCCAGTGGAAAGTACTGGAGTCGGGAGGCGAGTTGTAGGATGATCATAGCAAAGACTTTATTAAGTGAATCAGCATGTTCAGGAGATGGTCAGATCAAGCATGCTGCCAGGGCTCCAGGGCCCTGCTTATATGCCGGCCGGAGCCACACCTCTGGCCGCACCCAAAATACCTGATAGGGGCTTAGCATATGCGCATAGTTCTGATAGGGCCTTAAGTCTTAAGTTGTAGTTCATAGGTCCCCCGCGGAAGACCTAGGCTGGCTATTGGTGGTCGTTTTGGATCCGACTGTCTATTGTTCTACCTGGCTGAAGCTAAGGTAGAATCAGGACATGTGCTCTGACCGCATGGTGGTCGCCATTTCGTGACTAGTACACAACAGAAACGAAACTTTGAGCTAAGCAGTCCGGGGGAAATTCCTATGAAGTACACACAAGGAACAAAAAAGCCCAAAGCAGATCTTTTTGTAATCTTCTTCTGGGTCCTCTAAGGTACACACAAGCTACGCTGCAACAACAGATGTGTTACTGATAGTTCCTGAGCTGGCTGTTGGGAGACTCCTGACCTGTTGTAATATTAATTTTAATTTATTTAAAACATTTTTATGCCACCTCTCCACCCAATCAGGGCCCACAAGGAAGTGGCCATAAAAACACCAAAACAATTAAAATACAGTTAAAATTAAATTAAAATTAAAAATAAAAATAAAATTAAAATTAAAAACACACAAACACATAATAATATAAAATTCATTATTGTTTTGAACTTCTAGACTATTGACAGGGTTTTACATTTAGCAGTAACAACTGAAAACAAGAGTATCCAGAAGTATCCAGTCCACAACAGCAATTGGCCGAACTGGATTTTATATCTTTTGAGAAAGAGAAACATTGCAAATACTGACTGGGTTTCTTTATCCATTGAAATCCACCATCTAGGCAAAGAGGTCAAAGGGGTTTTGGCCTTATGGGACTGATTGTTTCTGAACAGGAAAATAAAAGTGAAAGATTGCAGTTCCTACCCAACATTATTTGCAGTGGATTTTGCAGCCCCAGGAGCAGGGAAGATGAAAAATGGAAGACTGCAGATTATGTCCCATCATCAGGTTTTATACTCCCTTGACTAGGGGAGGGAAAATGTCTCTGTGCGTTGCAAACGGAAGCAGGGCATTTTTACCCTGTCAAGGTTTTATATCTCTGGAAACAGGGAAAATAGGAGATAATTCTGTTAAGACGTCTGCCCTCATCAGATTTTGCATTCTCTCCCCAGGAGGAGGAGGAGGAGGAGGAGAGATTGGATACCCCGCCCTTCACTCGGGGTCTCATAGCAGCTTACAAACTCCTTTCCTTTCCCCTCCCCTCCCCACAACAGACATCCTGTGAAGTAGGTGGGGCTGAGAGAGCTCTTTCCAGAACTTGTCCTTGAGAGAACAGCTCTGACAGAATGATGGCTTGCCCAAGGTCATCCAGCAGCTGCAAGTGGAGGAGAGGGGAATCAAATCCGGTTCTCCCAGATTAGAGTCCCTCTGTACCTCTGCCTGTACCTTTGAACGTGAAAAGATGACACAGAGCTGAGATGGCTGGGTGCTACTTGGTGAAGCTCCAAGTTCTGCACACAAAATAGACTGAGATTTTTTGACAAATTGTTAGGCTTGCCATTCCTCCACTGGGGGCAGGTGTTTGCCCACTTTAGGGCCCCCCAATCCACCAGCCCAGATCTGGCTGGTGGGGGAACCCTGCCCCCGAAGTGCCGGGATTGCGCCAACATGCCTGGCATGAAAATGTCACCTGGAAGTGACGTCATCACGCCAAGCACATTGCCAGGGAGATGCTCTAGCATTTGGCCAAAAAACCTCTATGGTACCATAGAGTTTCTGGCCATGTGCTAGAGCGTCCCCCTGGTGACGTGTCTAGCACAATGACATCACTTCCAGGTGATGTCATTGTGTTGCACGCACGCTAGACACATGCACCAGAAGATCCTGGAAAAGAAGCTCCATCCCCCCGCTGGTAGAAGGTAGGGACCTGGCAACCCTACACATTGTACTTCTTGAGATTACTGAAATTTGAGATTACATTCTGAGGTAGTTTTAAATTGTAGATCTATGATCAAATCAAATCAAATTTAAAACCTAGCTGTGACTTTTAGCCTTAATATACTGGGCATTTATCTAGCTTCTGTTTAATTTGTAATTACCTAGTATGGCCCATGAGACTGAAGTTTTACATTCACCATGCAATCACATTCTTTCCCATGTCGTAACAAAACACTGTCCAGTAATTACCAGCCTTTGCACTGGTTTCTCTGCAGTATGTGCTATGCTGGAATTGAAAAATGATTAGTAAGAACCACTTGATGATAGCGTTAGACATGGACCTTTGAGGCTAGGTTTTTAAAAAATCATTGCTCAGCCTTAATCTAGGCTCACTGTGTAATTTTGACCAAGTCACTATAGTTTTTTCTAACCTATCTCTCAGGGTTCTTTTGAGATATTTGTTTATTTATTCATTTATAACCCGTTTTTTCTTCCAACAGGGACTCAAAGTGGGAAAGGGGGCCCTGTTATACACTCTCACTCAAAGCCTACAAAAAACTGGAGTTAGCCCGGCCCCTGCCTAATATAAGTATTCATGCTCTGATCACACCGAGGTTCAAATTACTGTAAAGCACTCTTTTGAAGAATGCCAGGGAAACTACAGGTGGTATACAATGCAGTTAGACTTCTGGGTGACACCAGTTGTCGAGAGTGCATCTGACCAGTTTTAGAAGAACTACACTGAATACCAGTTTGTTTGAAGCCATGGATGCCAGCCTCCAGGTGGGACCTGGGACCCCCCTGGAATAACAGTCAGCTCACCTCCAAACTACAGAGGTCCATCCCCCTGGAGAAAATTGATACTTTGGAGGGTGGACTCTGGCATTGTACCCCACTGAGGTCCCTGTCTTTTCTAGGCTCCTCCCCCAAAGCTCCAGGAGTTTTCCAACCTGAATCTGCCAACCCTACCCCCATCCCCCACCAGTGGCCACGGGGCGACTAGCAACCCTGTTTGGGGCACAGTTTAAAAATGCTGGTTCTGACATAAAGCCCTCAGTGGTCTTTTACCTGGGTGCTCAAAGGACTGTTCACTCTGGTGGTGTGAACTTGCCCATTAGTTAGGATGCTGTACAAATGCTTTGCTCTATGTGCCACCATCTTCAGAGTGCCTTCCCAATTGTGGTGTCTAACTGTGGAATTCCTTGCCTACAGTAGCTTTGATGGTGCTATACTTCTTGTAGTTTAGGCGCCAAATAAAAACGTCATTATTTCCCCAGGCATTTTGCTGAATTTTGTATATTTCTTCTCTAACCCTTGCAGCAGTCACATGTTTTTCTGGCTCCCTATTTTATTGTTAGGCATTAATGTATATGTAAATTTGTTAGGTTTTTTCCCGTGTGTTGATGCTATGAATAAAATTGTGCTTTTATCATCTACTACTGCTTAAATTATTTTAATTACTTTTCCCTGGGTTTCTTTTTTAATGATTTTGTTGTGAGCAATGTTGGGCATCTTTAACAGAGAAAGCAGGATATAAATATTTTAAATAAATAAACATCTGGAAGGTAATACTGAATGACATTATTTATATTACAGATTTAATCTAAACCAACGCTGTAAATTAATCTTGTGTTTTCATTACTTGGCTGAAGAAAGAACTACAAAGAGGACTGATCTAGAGTTCATATTCTTCCTCAGTGTCTCTTTAATTTGGTTGCATGTCTGTTTTTGCTGGCATGCTAGCCCTTTTCAGTTGTTATGCATTTGGCTATCCTACTTCATGTACCAGGATAGCATGCTATCTGCAATCCTCTTCACATATGTCATCACCATTTTGTGAGGAGCTTTTAGGGGCTCTGACTGCCTGTACTGAAGCTGGAAAATATGTGCATTGCCCTTTTAACACAAAATGGTGAACATGCATATTGTGAGGATCGCTCATAGCACACTCTCCTGGTACATGAGACTGGAGCATTGAAACTGTAATGACTGAAAGGGTCTAACATCAGGCAATCAAAGTTGCCTGTCCTTTTCACCTGTTCAGTTCTTTTGAGCACATCTCCAATGGGTGCGATATAAGAGATTTACCATTTTCTGCTGTCCGTAATTTTCCTGGTTGTGTTTCCTATTTGTATTTCAGCAGATTGGGGGGGGGGGGGGGGGGGGCGGAGCTGATAATCTTTTATTATGCCAAAAACAAAAGTGAAAATCTCATTGAAGACTGAATGGCATCAGTGCAGCATTGTCACTCATGCATGCTACTTTATTGGATGCTCTGTGGGTCATGGGGATTTATGATGAGTCGGGCGAAGTCCATCATGACTAAAACAGATCAAGACAAAAGATGGGAGAAAACACATCTAACAACATTTCACCACTTTAAAGTTGGAAGAATTGTGCTTCTCTCCTATTAATGCTGTATTTGGAAACCATGGGATTATTAGCTCTGGTGGCTTCCCATAAGTACTGCTAATGCTAAGTGGTAGAGCAGATGCAACCGATTATGCCTTTACTGAGAGCATCCATTGTTCTGATCTATCAAAGGAGACTTTAAAGAACTGACACCTTCATGTAATCCTGACAGGTGTCTAATCCCATTGCCAGCTGTTTCCTATAGTTTGCAGGAGTTTATGAAGCAGAGATATTTCTTTCTACCTACTGCCTGCCAATATGAATTGGTCAAGGGGATGATCTTACACAGAGGAAATGGAAAGAAAAATACAAGAACTGCTTTGCAAAAGTCAATACGAAGTGTACGTTTGTGCTTAGTTAGCAGGCCTAAGGCACTCAAATCTATGCTGTGGCGTCAGTACTGTGCATGTCAGTTGACAAGGCTTGCAATTTTCCAGACTCCTCCACCTTATAGCTGCTCATTAATTACCTTCATTTGTCATCTGGCAGTGCAAATAGGGTACACTTGTTTAGTCTGCATCTTGGGTTAATATCTGGAAGCAGCAGAAGATGGAAGGTTTCCAGAATTGTGCTGCATAAAATGTTCTCTGCTCAAATTGCTTAGCTTTGAAACCTACCACCAACCAACCATCCCAATGGCATGTGTCTCCTTCTTGTCATGTGACTTTGTCAGCTGAACTTTCTTTGAAGCTGTTGTGACATTATCCCAGCTGATCTTCATAAAAATAATACAACCCCCCTCCCCCAATCTAGCTCAGTACAATCAAATGTTGGTTGCAGATTCTTTCATCCTCTTCGAGCACAATTGGAAAGTGGTTTGGAAGAGCTTGGAAGATGTCACCTTCTCTGCCAGGCTCCTTGAAGTGCCAATCAGACACTGAGGTCTGGACTCCTTTGCAGAAAGGCTTTTTATTTTTCAACATGTATATCTTGCCTTTCCTTAAAGGTTTTCAGACACACCACTCTGTCCGCCCAGCAGTTCTGTGAGATAGGCTAGGCTGAGAAACACTGACCTACCAAAGGCTTCCTGGTGAGAGATTTCACACTTCACGCAACAGCTGAATTCCACTGGACATTCCCACACTAAATATGCAAAGAACTAAGGGAGCCATATATCCCTAAACATAACTGGATGCATGCTGGGAATTCACAACAAATCATGGCTTTCCAATGTGTATCCATATTTAGGGATATATATCTCCCTTTTATACTCTTAAGTATGGTGGGAAAAATGACAGAGCCTAGCTATCACATACAGTTATCATTATCTTCATGGGTGGGTAAAGATTTGAATCTGAGTTTCTCAGATCTAACTAGGGTCGCTAACGTCCAGGTGAGGACTGGAGATCTTATGGAACTACAACTGATCTCCAGCATAGGCGTCAACTTCAGGGGGGCTTGAGAGCTCACGCCCCCTGAACCTAATGAGCCCCCCCAGGCACCCAGTGCCAATTCAAACCTTTCCTGCAGCTTGCTCTGTGCTGACTCCAGCTGGCTCCTATTTTTTACTTGAGCAAAGGAGAGAAAGTCTTCCTTTGATTGGCTGAGGGCTCCTCCTGTGGGGAAGGAAGGGGAGGGAAAAACCTGGGGGGGGAATGGAGTCAGTAACTCTTTTAAGAAGACTAGCAATGTTTTCTTCCTGCCCCAATGTTTATGTTTTGGAGACTTCCAGGATGCCTGCATCCCCCCCCCCCCCCCCCGCCCCCCAGCCTGGGCACTAAGCTTCAAAGTGCGGACTTTGCAAAAGAATGACACAACCTTGAAGCTGCCTGTGTCTGGAAAGCTTGCAGCTTTCTTTTAGTTTTTCTTAAAAAAAACAAAACCTGACCGGTTTTGTTATGTGTTGGATAATGAGAAGCATGCATGAGGTTGTGATGCAAATCTGAAGTAATTATGGAAACTGCAAGTTGGTAAGTTTATTCAACTGCAAAGATACTTTGCTTTTGCTGTGGAAAGGAGCTTAGATGCTCCTCCCCTTTCCTGCCATCCAAGGAAGCCTCCAGGGCACAAGAAGAGCTGCTTAAAGAGATCATCTTTGTGTTTGTTGCTCCCGCCCGTCCTCCTGTGAATTACATTTTGGCTTTTTGGGTAGGTGGCTCAGAGGTGGTGGAAAGCTGCTTGGGTTTCTCTCTGTGCACACCCTGCCCATGAAAGGGGCACTGTGGAAGATAACTCTCAGGTAGTAAGGCAGAGGGTTCAGTCCTCAGAAGGTCCAGCAGTGAGGGCAGGAAGCCCTCCCACTGTTGTCCCTCCCCCAAGCACCAAGAATGAAGAGCATCACTTGCCCCAGACTGAGAGTTCCTATCTATACTTTGTGGCTAATAGCTACAGATGGACCTCTGCTCCATATGTTTATCTAATTCCCTCTTGAAGCCATACATGCTTGTAGCTGCCACCACCTCCTGTGGCAGTGAATTCCATGTGTTAATCACTCTTTGGGTGAAGAAGTACTTCCTTTTACCTGTTCTAACCCAACTGCTCAGCAACTTCATCGAGTCCCCACAAGTTCTTGTATTGTAAGAAAGAGAGAAAAGTACTTTTTTTCTCTACCTGCTCAATCCCATGCATAATCCTGCTATTACAATTGTTCTCCAGATGAGCAAAATTAGTTCTTCTGGAGAAAACGTCTGCTTTGGAGGATCTACTCTACAGCATTATATCCTATGAGTTCCCTCCCTTCCCCAAACCCCACTATCCCCGGGCTCCACCCCCAAAATCTCCAGGTATTTCCCAACCCAGAGCTGGCAACCCTAAGTAAGATGGAGTTTATCAATAATAGCTTCAGCTGTACTGGATCTTCAATCTATCTGGAATGTACATCAAGTATTATCAAGAATATTTCCCCTATAAATGGACCAGAAAAGTCTATGTGAAGTCTGATTCAGGATCATTATAGTCATTCCTATGGATGAAGAAGTGTTTTAGAATGTGCATGACAGTTGGATTGACACCCTCCACATTTCTGCACTACTGCTTCAGTCTGTCCAAGGCCACCACACATAACAACAAACTAGCCCCTTCATACATACAATGCCAGTATGTGCTTCATGTATCAACTTTAGCACATGAGGTTGACTCTATAACTACTCTGGACAGGCTCTATATTACTTTGCTCTGGACAGGTAGACTATAACTACTCTGGACTACTCTAATAACAGGCATCTACCCTAGATACTTACAGACTCCTTACATTGATAAAAGGACTATAGATCTGTACCCCTCTCAGTCCATTAGGTGGATCTGTAACTGGTTGACAGATCGCACCCAAAGAGTGCTTGTGAATGGTTTCTCATCTTGGAGAGGAGTGACAAGTGGAGGGCCTCAAGGATCTGTCCTGGGACCTGTTTTGTTCAACATCTTTATCAGTGATTTGGATGAAGGGATAGTGGGAATGCTCATTAAATTTGCAGATGATACTAAATTGGGAGGGGTAACAAATACAGTAGTAGACAGAGTCAGGATACAGGAGGATCTTGACAGACTGGAAAACTGGGTTAAACAAATAAAATGAATTTCAATGGGGATAAATGTAAAGTTCTACATTTAGGTAGGAAAAATCAAATGCATAATTATAGGATGGGGGAGACTTGTCTTGGCAGTAGTATGTGTGAAAAGGACCTAGGGGTCTTAGTAGACCATACACAGAACATGAGTCAGCAGTGTGATGTGGTTGTTTAAAGGTAACTGCGATTTTGGGCAGTATCAACAGAAGTATAGTGCCCAGATCACACAAAGTGATGATATCACTTTACTCTGCTCTGGTTAGACCTCACCTAGAGTACTGTGTTCAGTTTTGGGCACCACAATTTAAGAAGGATATAGACAAGCTGGAACGTGTCCAGAGGAGGGCAGCGACGATGGTGAGGGGTCTAGAGACCAAGTCCTATGAGGAAAGGTTGAAGGAGCTGGGTATGTTTAGTCTGGAGAGGAGATGACTGAGAGGTGACATGATAACCATCTTCAAGTACTTGAAGGGATGTCATATAGAGGATGGTGCAGAGTTGTTTTCTGTTGCCACAGAAGATCGGACCAGAATATTAAGTATTGAGTCAGGAGACGATAAATCAAATGCAGGCTTTTATTCAAAACATCGTTCAGCTCAGGGACAGCTCTGGCAAGAGCGGCTCTCAACTTATAGTGTTCCAACAAATAACTATATACAATGTAACTATGACTCATCTTCATTGGACCTAAGCAGGGCTCTGCGATTGGTTCCCTGGATTGGCTTCAGGACCAATGAGAAGTCTTTATTCGGCAGCCAATAAGAATGAGGGGATTGTAATACCAGAAACCCCGACAAAACTATGCATAACTCAATAAGAAAACATAACAAGAACCAACGGGTTGAAATTAAATCAGAAGAGTTTTTGGCTAAGCATTAGGAAGAATTTGCTGACAGTTAGAGCAGTTTCTCGGTGGAACAGGCTTCCTCAGGAGGTGGTGGGTTCTCCTTCTCTGGAGGTTTTCAAACAGAGGCTAGATGGCCATCTGACAGCAATGCAGATTCTGTGAACTCAGGCAGATCATGAGAGGGAGGGCAGGAAGGGTTGCATCAGTGCTTAATTCTTGTGGCCCTTTCTTACACACCCAGGGACATGATTGCCACTTTGGGGTCAGGAAGCATTTTTTCTCCAGGTTGGTTTGGCCAGGGATCCTGGAAGTTTTTTGTCATCTTCTGGATGTGGAACAATGATCACTGCGAGTGTGGAGGGGGAGACATTTGTGAATTTCCTGCCTTGTGCAGGGGGTTGGATTAGATGACCCTGGAGGTCCCTTCCAACTCTATGGTTCTATTATTGTTCTTTGTATGTGCATCAAGTAATTCTCATGTTATGGTTAGAATGTGTGATTGAAACAGCAGTTATCCAGGCACTGGTCCCTGGTGTCATTCATAAAGTGAATGTGCACTGGCTCTTTCTTACAAACATGTGTGCACACTGTTGGCAGAGTTTAAATATGCAAAGGAGCAGAGCCCTGACTGTTTAGAGAAAAATAAGTAAGTTTATTAAAGAAGAACTGTATAGAATATAGAAGAGAGAGAACCTTAACACCCATTTATAGCCATTCTTCATACTCTAGATAACAGTGGATCCCAATCTGTTTAAATATCTGCTGCATTTATCAGAGAGATAGATATCAGCCCAATTAGAAGAATGGTTTCAGCAGATTGTAGACCAGGGGTGGCCAACCTGTGGCTCGGGAGCCACATGCGGCTCTTTCACACATATTGTGCGGCTCCTGGCAGGGTGGCTGGGGAAGCAAAGGGGAGGCATGCTTTTTCTCTCTTTCTCCCTTCCTTCCTTCCCTCCTCCCTCCCATCTATTTGCTTTCCTAGTTTCTCTCTCTCTCTTTCTTTCCACTTCTTTAATTCTTTCTTTCCATCTCTCTCTTTTTCTCTCTCTCTCTCTCTCACTATCATTAGCAAACAAGTAATATCATTATCAATAACCGGTTTTCCTCGTTTGTTTTTATTTTTGGCAGTCCCATTTAACGTTAATAAAAAGCAAATTTGCATATTTAAAAAAATAAAAACGTGTGTGTGATATTTGTTCCTGTCTTGCGGCTCTCAGACATCTCTATGTGGCTCTTACGTTTATTCTATGTGGCTCTTACGTTAAGCAAGGTTGGCCACCCCTGTTGTAGACTATCTGGTACTGTGGACTATCTGGTACGGGCTAAGACCATCAGCAGTACGCATAGCATATCCTGACTTATGCTCAAATTAGTAGTCATAAACAGACAGACAGGGCCCATCTCTGGAATACAGCAGATGATATAGCTGGTACTGGTTTGTTCTCTCCCAACAGACCCGGAAAGGGTTTATGACCTGAAAGTATGGGAAAATGTCTGCCATTGAGATAAGAATGGTATCTTTTTACTAAAAAAAAACCCCAACAAAAACCCACTGTTAGTCTTTCATATTCTAATTGTGAATGGTTTTTTGCTGATGGGGCCAGAGATCTTGGTGCACGACTGATGGGGCATCTTGTGGGCTAGCCCTGGCTGTGCTCCATATTAGGAGAGATTACAAGCCAAAATAAGTTTTTTATGGCTATCATAGTGATTCAGGGAGGTGGATGACTTAAAAGGTTTATTTGCTTCTAAAAAGCCATTTCTTGTTCTTGACTCCTATGGATTTTTACCCCTTTCTGTAAACGTTTGTGTAATGGGGTCAGTGCTGACACCAGATTTGGGTTTTTTTAAGTATCATAATAATTTAGTAAACCCAGGAAGAGTTCCAACTTCAGTTATACTCAGGGCTTCTTCTTCTTTTTTTGAAAAAGAGGTGCTGCAACTCTCAAGAGGGAATTGGAGTTTTCAATCTGTATACTGAAAACTCATGAACTTTTAAACATTTTTAAAAGAATTTTGTTGAAAAGGCTCCAGAACTCCATTCCAGCACATTCCCTCAGAAAAAAAAGCCCTGATTATAATACTGATTTTGGTGATGGTGCCTTTGTAATGGCACACACTTTTTTCAAACTAGTTGTAAACCTGCTGCATGAATGTTATGTCCCAGAGGTATTACTTCAGAGGTTTAGAAGGCACACTTCTTCTTAAGGTGCATATTGGCAAATAACAATTTTCTCAGTACTTTTATCTAGATTCTGCCTCAGTTTCTCTTGTAATTAGGATGCCATCAAGATATACACGGACATGGGGCATCCCTTGGAACAGAATGTCGATAGCTCTTTGAAGAATCCCTGGAGCCACTGAAACACCAAATGGGAGTTGGTTGTAATGATGCAGTCCCTTGGAAGTATTTATTGTCGCAAAGGGTTTTGAACTATCCACAAGGGGGATCTGCCGGTATGTACTACTTAACACCAATTTTGTGAATGTCTTTCCTTCAGCTAGGGTAGGCAGCCACAGGCAGCCATTCTGCACTATAGAAGGCCCTTATTCATGTTTCTTGAAACTCCCAGATATTTGATCTAAGAGCCCAAATACATTTCCAACAATGATGGCACTGGCTTGTGGTGACATAGCTGCAGCAAGTATGTCATTCTGGTAACTCTGTACAGTTAAGGGTAGACTTAATTACTTGACTGTGAAATGCGACCCCTTAACAACAACTTTAATAGGAGATAAGTACTTTCTACCACTTGTTATCTGGGCTCAGAGATCCTTTGCTAGTAGTAATTCTATAAAGTTAATTGTGAAATATTCCCCATTTCTACGAAGCCTTTGTTTTAACTCTTTAATCCTCATCCTCAAATGTAACAAGATTTAAATACATCTAACCACACTTGTTCACAGTCATTTGCTATTCATTTATTTAAAAACATGTATAATGCTCAAGATGGCTAACAGCAAAAGAAAAAAATAATTATATTAAAAAACCCAGCAGAATTACGTATATATAAATATAAAAACAATCCACAAATCTCCCTTACTATTCTCACTTCTCCTTTCCCTCTTCTATTGTTTTCCTCAGTGTTGAAATTTGGACAGTAAGTTCTTTTGAGACAGGACCTGCCCTTTTGCTTTAAAAACATCTGTAAAGTTGTACAAAATCTCTGTCATTTTGTCTGATCTTTGAAAGCTTGACTAGGAATTCTGAGCATGTTTAAATCAATTAAACTGAATCTTCCCTTGAATTTTTAACCCCCAATTTAAGCAGATCAAAAGTCAAGCTAACAGATGATGGCGTTCCCCTCCCCGCCAATATGTGGTGTGAGCTTGTTGTATAATTAACTGATTAGTTATTCAAGGGTGGGCTGCTTTATCCTGTAGCCTTTTTTTGTACAAATAAAGATGGCTTCTCCATGTTACTTTGTCTTGTGTGAATTCTATCCCGCAAGATATGATATATCTGTGGTACTCTGTATTCCAGAAAACTGCTACTCTCCTCTTGCCCAGATGGTGAAATTGCACTATAGTATCGCTCAACACGATCAGTAAAGAAGGCTGCATTGTTCTCACTTCATTACTCACCTTACAGCAAGATATTTACATTTATCTTGAAAACCTTTCCTGCAGTTTAAATTACGTGCTAGTTATCTGAGGTAGCCTAATCCTACCGCTCAGCTTTTTTGACTGCTGGACTAGTCTCTTTGGATATAGTTTTCTAGAAAACAACTTGTATGGACTTTCTACTCATTAACTATGATCTAATATCTGTCTTAGTTCGATATAATGTACACTTATTAGTTTTCTATTTATAATAATAAGAAACACAATTTATTTGATAAATAGTCTTTACTGAGTTTTTTCCCATCAGTTATTATAACAAGTGAGCCAGTACATCACAGTTTCTTGTCTGTATTGTTTCATATTACATTGACTGTGATTCCTCTAGACTGCTGTAGCACGGAAACCTCAGATAAGACTGGACATAAATGGTCGGATCCAGAGTAAATTGAGGATTTCCATTGATTTCCCCCTTCCGGCTGAACACCTCCCTCCTGGTATTTGTGGGGGTCCCCTATCTTCCAGCAACAGTACTTTGTGGCGATCGATGGGTGTCACTGGGAGCAGAGAGGCAGGAAATATCCATTCCATAATACAAATTTTAGTCTGGATCAACAGTCTTCCAGAATGATTCAGCTACTTGGTTTTCAAGGGCACTTTAAATGTTTGGGGAAGGAGTAATGAAGGCATGGCTAGTGAGGGAATAGGCAAGCAGGATGCGTACACTGACAACATTCCAGGATCCCTTAATTATCACAGCATGTTCTAACTTGATATGCAGAATGAACATATCAGAGGCAGAATGAAGGATCCAAGAATAATTTCTTTGGACCCAGTGCAATCTTTTAATCCATCTACCCTCATGATCCCATACCATATGTATCATCTCATGAGTCAAAATGGTGTGTGTGTGTGTGTGGGGGGGGACTATTTTATCGTGAAATGACATAAATGGACCATATCATGGTAATAGATGTGCAGCCCAGACTTGTCCCTAGTGGATTCCTAATTTCAGCTGAATGTATCTGCTCCCCCTGCCTGGCTTGTTCCAGGATAGTACTTCCTATTTAGCTAAGCCCATTGCCTCATAACAGCTGAAACAGAGCCACTGTTTGTGCTAAGTTGCAGAGGAGCTATAGCCATTTAATAGTGGTGAACTTCTAAATTTTTACTGTGAATTAATGCAGTGTCCCAACACACCTTCCTGATGCCCACAAACGAAGTGAAAGGGAAGTTTGCTGAGTTCTTTATATTCTGCGTTCCGCATGCTGGTTTAATGTGACTTGAACAGAGATGAAGGATTACTCCACGTGCTGCTAGCCGTGTGGCATAGGGCAGGCAGAGGTTTCATGGTGGTCTTGAGACACCTGTTCACGCTTAATTGAATCGCCCTGAAGCTGACCTTCCTCTGACATCTGTTTTTTGTGTTCCAGCCAAGTAAAGTAGGATGCAGTTTCAACTAGACCAGTGTCTGGCACCTGTTATTTTATTATTTATTATGAAGATTACATCAGCAGTCACATCCTATATGCTAGCTGCTGTCCAAACATGGAAAGATGAGCTGGTGTTCCCCTCAAAATGTCTAAAAAAAGATGAAACATAAATAGTTTGGAAGTCCCATGACTGTTTAGTCATGGCTTAAGAAAACAGTCACTTTCTCCAAGCACAATGCACTTTCCCCATTCTGAATGGATTCAAAATGTCAGTGAGAAGGATCGAGATGGAGACCTCAGTTAGGGTCCAGCACAGAAAGGCAGCTGTTTGCATGCTTTCAGATCCCGTAGGGGACCACCAACACAAGGGTTTTTCTCAGCTACTGAAACTCTTGGTTCACTCTGTTATTGCACACACTACAGGTGATTTCTTTCTCCTAAATTGCTTCCTATATTGTCCTCTTCCATGTCCCAGTTCTTTCAAAGATTGGCTTTTGGCAATTTGTTTCATTAAGGAAATTTACACAGATAATGTACTGGTTGTTGGCACACTGTCTTTAATGACCTCAGGAAAGCTCTTCTCTTCCAGCATTATCTGTGCTTCTGCCTGGCTGCACCTTCCTTACATTATCTGGCCAATGTCTATCTGCTCCACTTCGACTTCTGGCCCAAAGTGGCCACCTGAACCTGAGCTCTTGCAAGACCTTTCTGCTCTTATCTGGCCATCTTTAGCATCCAAAGCAGAGAACCACAGCCACTGAACCATATAAAGAAGACCAAAAATTGCTGTGTATAAGCGCTTGAAGACACAGAAATGATTTGTAAAAAAAGTAATTTGTAATCCAATGAAATATAAGCAAATACAAAGTATTTTATAAAGTATACAACAAAGGTCCAAAGTTGAATGATGACATTTCTGGATATTATGTTCGTTTTGTGAGTCTTCTTCTAAGAAGGACTGATATAACTTCAATCTGCAAAAACCATTTTTTCTACTTGTGGACAAATACTGTATACAGTTTATTTATTTATTTATTAAACTTTTACCCCACCTTCCAGCAAAGCTGGCTCAGGGCAGCTTACAACAATACAAACAATGTGGAATAACAATTCCATGCACAAAAAAAAATCATTAATACAAAATATTAAAAGCAGAATGTAAAACATATTAAAGTGCTAGTAATTATTCCTCACATACAGCAGCTTTATTAAAATTCCTGTCAGCTGGTCACGGTGTTCAGTGTTTCATGGTTAGGTCAGGCTGTGATTGAAAAGAGGGGGACACAATGAGGTCGGGCTTACTCATCGTACACTGTCCGATATCACAGAGACAGTGGTGGTGGTAATAATGGTGGTGGTAGGGGTGGTGGTGGTTCCGGCCCCAAAAGCCTGGCAGAAGAGCTGCATTTTACAAGCTCTGTGGAATTGCAAGAGATCCTGCAGGGTCCTGAGCTCCTCTGGGAGCTCATTCCACCAGAGTGGGGCCACCACCAAAAAAGCCCTTGGTCTAGTTGTAACCAACCTGGCCTCCTTGATGTTTGGGAGGGCCCCGACCGCAGTTCTCTCTGGGGAAAAGCGGTCCCCTCAGGTATGCAGGTCCCTTGCCATAAAGGACTTTGAAGGTAAGTACCAGCACCTTGAATTGAATCTGGTATGCTATAGGCAGCCAGTGCAGCGTTTTCAGTGCAGGCAGGATGTATTCTCACACAGGAAGACACAACAACAGCCTCGTTGCTGCATTCTGCACTAGCTGGAGCTTCCGGATTTGGGACAAGGGCAGCCCCATGTAGAGGGCATTACAGTAATTACATTACAAGGGCAGCCCCATGTAGAGGGCATTACAGTAATCCAATCTCAAGGTGACCATCGCATGGATCACTGTTGCCAGGTTGTTGTGTTCGAGGAAGGGAACCAACTGCCTAATCAGCCTAAAATGGTAAAAAGCCGACTTGGCAGTGGCTGCTACCTGGGCCTCCATTGTTAAAGAGACATCCAGGAGCACTCCCAAACTCCTAACCCTCAGCGCTGGCACCAACAGCGCCCTATCGAAGGCCGGGCGTGGGATCCCTACCTCCGGACCGCTCCATCTTAGGCTCAGGATCTCCATCTTTGTCAGATTTAATTTCAACCGGCTCAGCCTAAGCCAACCAGCCACAGCTTGCAGTGCCCAATCCAGGTCTTCCTGTTTAGAGTTGCACTGGCCACCCAACATCAGATAGAGCTGGATGTCATCAGCGTACTGGTGACAACCCAGCCCATGCCTCCGGGCAATCTGGGCAAGAGGGCGCATGTAGATGTTAAATAACATTGGGGGCAGTACCGCCCCTTGGGGCACACCACAATTAAGTGGGTGCCTCTGGGACAGTTGATCCCCTAGCGCCACTCTCTGTCCCTGACCTTGGAGGAAGGAGACAAGCCACTGTAAGGCCAGCCCCTGCACTCCGATGTCGGTTAACAAATCATTATTCTTCACAACAGGAAATATAAATTCCAATGGAAATTTGCAAGTCATAACAAGAAGATGGGCCACCATACTCAGCAGAAAGAGCTCGAAGAGTAGCCTTCCTAAATAGTTAACATGTTTAGTGTCTTAGAAAACAATATAATCATCATCATTTATAGTCCTTCTTTCTCCATGGGACTCAAGGTGGATTACAAGTATGATTAAAAACTTTGCAGTCAATCAGTAAGCAGATTACAAAATATGACATTTGAACCTAACAGCAAAGATTCTTAGTAAGATGAAAAATATAATTGGGCTGGGATTGGGGGGGGGGGGGGGATGCATGCACAGAAACAAAAAAAAGTGTAGGAAAGTCTAATAAAAGTCGCCTCCTGAAACACTATATCACAGCTTTGCATCTTCTACAAGAATGCTCTCCTGAACCATTTGTTTTGCATATTTTACAAAACAACAGAAGTGTGGGTGCCTTCCTAATAGCCTCAGATAGACCATCCAACAATGTAGGAGTCACCACAGATAATGTGTGTGAACATGTGGTAGCCAATTTTACCTGTCTGCAGGGTGGTACCTTCAGGTGGCTTTGCATAGATGAGCAGACCTGCTAGCATGTGGGTCCAAAGCCTTTATGGCCTTTGTGGGTGATGGCTAGCACCTTAAACCGAACCTGGTAACTGATCAATCACCGATGGAGTATCTGCAAAAAGAGAATGATAGGCAGACTCTGCTTGCTGCTCAATAGTAACCAGGCTGCAGCATTCTGTACCAACTGTAGTTTCTGAGTTGTTTTTAAGGGCAGACCTAATCTGGCATTTGAGGACAGTAAATAAAGGGGGGGGTGGCAATTACCCAACAGGCACCCCTTAAGAGGGTTTGGGGGAGCATTGAAGGAATTGGGTGGGGAAGGCTGAGTCTCCTTCACACCCCATCCCACCTCTGGAAAAACTTGGCTCTCTTGGCTGCTCACTGGCGAGTTGTGGGTGCAGGGGAGAGGGGGTGAACTCCCAGCAGTCTGGAAGGAAATGATTTCATGAACATAAGCAGAGCCCCGCTGGACTGGACCAAAGATCAATTTAATCCAGTATGTGGTTTCCACCAGTGGTTGTCCAGATGCTCTCAGAAGCACATAAGCAGGACACAGAGATTCTTAATGGCCACATATGGAATCTCTTTTACTACCTTCATCCAGGAAAAGTTACTGTGCACAGCTGCCCTGCCTGGAGTCAATACTGAAAGGTGCTTCTCCTTTTTAAAATCTTCCTTTCTGTTTTAGCCGACCCCTTTCTTGTACAGCTGCTTTTATGGCTGCCCTGCCACATCCCACAAAAAAAGTAGATAGTCTCAACAAGTAGCAAGAGCTGGTGTTAGTTACTGGCTAGATCATTGCTTTCTATAAGATGGAAAGCAAATGGCCATGTTGTTTGATTGGCAGTAAAAGGTAAAGGTTTCCCTTGCTCAAAAGCCAGTCGAATCCGACTCTAGGGGGCGGTGCTCATCTCCGTTTCCAAGCTGAAGAGCCAGCACTGTCCAAAGACTTTTCTGTGGTCATGTGGCCGGCATGACTAGATGCCAAGGTGCACGGAACGCTGTTACCTTCCCACCGAAGTGGTACCTATTTATCTTCTTGCATTTTCTTGCTTTCGAACTGCTAGGTTGGCAGGAGCTGAGGCCAGAGACGGGGAGCACACTCAGGTCTTGAACTGCTGAGTGATCGACCTTCTGGTCTGCAGTTCAGCGTCTTAACCTCTGAACCACCACGGCTCAAAGGTTGATAGAATCATAAATACGAGAGTTCTGAGCCAGCTGCAGAGATCAGTTATTCCTAGGCATAGCATGGGAATAAAAGGTTAGTGAGATGGGGTAAGCGGATGGTGTCTAGGATGACATCATAATATGAGCATAAAACTATTGTGCTATATGACTGACAGTTATTTTCCACACAGGTTTTTCTTTACAAAGAAAAGTTGCCTTTCAAAAGTTCATAAAAGGGTCATAAATTCAGTCTGAAGAACGGATACATTTCCATTCAGATTTCTTTTTAAACCAGGTTATTTTTAAAAGGAACATAATATTCTGAAACTTTTTAAAAAAAAGTAAACTCCAACTTTTATTATTAATCAGTTCCTTATTCACCCTGATAGTAGGCAGTTGTGATCTCTCTCTCTCTCTCTCTCTCTGTCTTTCCAGCACTTCCTAGTATGGCAAACTGGGAGGGCCAATACATGACATGAAATATAACTGTGAGCTACCCTGCCCATGTGATTGGGTCTTGGGCATTACAGCCACAGTGCAGTGTGGCCCCATGGAAATGTGGCTCCCATATTGAGATTTTGCCATTGAAAGGGTACTTCAGCTGCGTCCTCTTGTGTAAACAACTTTAAGATTTATCCAGACTTGTGGACTGTTTGATTGCTTTGGATAAACCATAGGCTGTTTAGAGAAGAGAAGAAATGTACACAAATCTGATTCATGAATTAGAGAAGTGCTATTCATTTCAGCAGTGCTGTTTGGCTAGGTTCAGAGAACAGCCTCACTCAAACGCTTACTGACAGTTCTCTCCTCAGTGCTTACATCTGCAAACTGTATCTGTTGGGGTTTGGTCAACACTAGTGGTGCTACCAGCTCCAACTGAGCTGCTGTATTCAGACTTATTCTCTTTCAGCTGGGGAAACAGGAACATTTATCGGAGTTTCACATTTTGGCACAATGTGGCAGGGCTTGCGGCTCCAGCACCAAGAGGAGGGGTGAGGTGGGCATCCAGGCTAAAGTCCCTCCATCATCCCCCAACTAACTTCTAACCCTGTATACGGTTTGCTTGAATAATACACACTTATGCATAGATTTCAGAAAAGTGGGAAAATAGGCCACAATGTTATTGATTACAGCTATAGAATGGTTTGGCACAGCATGGGCGCCGGATCCAGTCCCTTGACTGGCCTCTTGTCATTCGATAATCCACTGTACACATGGGGGATGACAGGTCTCTGGATACCGCAAGGGCGGTCACCCCAAGGTGGTCTCCCCTGCCACCTGGGCATGAGGGTAATCCCTGGCCATGCTCCCGGGCTGGGCACACCACTTGCCCCTCATGCCAAAATCCCTTAAGGGGATCCCCCATCTCAGGAAATGGGCATGCAGGCGGGTTTCCTGATAATGAATCTGACCCCATGCTGATACCGCCAAGTTGTGACAAAGAATAAATGACGTGAAACGAAACACATGCAAAAACCTATTGGAAACTACTCCTACATAAAGGGATGGGAGGGTAGGCCAAGTCATCCGAAGCTGAGGAATGGCGGACAGGATGGTGCAGCCCCTAAATATTGGCTGGGCACCCCCGCCCACCCAGATGCCCAAGACTCTGCTGATTGGGCCAGCAATGGTCAGGCGAGCCCCAGTTTCCTGCATCTGGTGCTGGCCCACCCGCCATGGATGCCCCCCCCCCCCCGCAGTTCTGCAAACAGGCCTCCAGGTGACTCAGGGGCCCGGCTTTTGGTAGTCATACTATTGTTGTGGGATAACCTCCCTAGAGAGGCTGGTCAAGTTACCTAATCACTCAGTTTTAAGCTGTGTTATAAACAAAAACTTTTTGTTAAACCAAATATTTTTTCCTCTGGGGTTCATATTTATTTTTTTATTGCTGTTGGTGTTTATATTTATATTTTTTAAAAATACTGTTATTGTAACTTTATGATTTAATTTTGTGTTAATCACCTTGAATGTCCTTGGATAGAAAGGATACCTGTACAAATAAATATACAACTTTCAGTGAGTCATTTTGCAAAACTAATGTCAAATCATGCATTTGAATTTCTTTCAGATCGTTTTGCTAACTGATGATCTTTCAGATTGTTTTGCTAATTTCTAAACTTCTGTGTAGTGCTTGGGACAAAAGGTGGATAAGGAAGTTCAAAACCCCGTTCAGACATGCAGTTCACTGGGTAAACTTCATCTGGCAGTTTAATCTGCTTAACAGGATTGTTGGAAGATAAAATAGGAAAATCTTCTGATAAACACCACTCTGAGTTTGTTGGATGAAAAGTATGATACAAATATTTATTTAATTTATTTTTATGTTCTTTATAGTCCATCCTTCTCACTGAGACTCAAGGTGGATTACATCATGTAAATCAACACAATCAGTAGGATGATACGCCTAATTAGCAATGTGATAGGACTAGGACTGAAGAAATTTGAAACAAAGTTCTCTTCTGAACAAAGCATAAGTACTAAACATGACATTTTAAACAATCCAGAATATACTATTATATCAGTAGGAGCACAATACATTTTCCTGGACCAGGCTGGTATGATGTGGCCCTATTTCCTTTATGAAAATGCCCTCCTGAACATTTCTGTTTTACATAGTTTGTGAAATGCCTGGAGTGTTGGAGCTTTCGTGACCTCCTCAGGCAGGCCATACCACATGGTAGGGGGTCACTACAGAGAAGGCATGTGTATGGGCAGCTGTTGATCTTGCCTGTTTGCATGGTGGCACCTGCAAAAGGCCCTGCTCAGATGAGCAAAGTTGTCATGGTGGGATATATATAGGTGGAGAGGTGGTCTTGCAAATATTATAAGTAGATAAAAAATGGATGCTCTTTACAGAACTATATTTTGAACTAGCATTCTTCATTGATCCCATAGATCACACTCGACTTACAGAGTCATGGTATAGTGTACTAAGACATGTTGATTAGGGGACATTGGCATTAGGAAAGGAATAGAACAGGATATCTCTGCCCCCAAATCAAACTATGCATAAAGAAACACCTTAAGGACAAAGCAGCAGTTTTTTGCCCTTGTTCTCAGATCTCATTGGGATGATGGGTCAAGGCGGGTACAGGTAGCTCCACAAATCTGATGGGGATCAGGGAGTGTCTTCTGTTAGGGAGGGAGCACTCTGGTGTTGTATGGAGGGAAAAGGAGGCACTGCCTGTTTCAGGATCCTACCCTCGCACCCATTCTTCAGGTGCCAAGGAAGGCTGCGCTTTGAGAGCCAATGAACCTGCATGCCTATTTAAGAAAATTTTAACATGAAAAGATTAGAAAATTAGCTTCCAAACAGCCGTTTTAAAATGGAAAAGAATACTCTGATAAGCAAGATGAATAAAATTAATATTTTAGGTGAGATTGTAAGAAGTTATTACAAATAACAGCTTTGCTTGGAGATCAAGGTGGGCAGCCATTTCGGTCTGAAGCAATAGAACAAAGTTAGAGTCCAGTGGCACCTTTAAGACCAACAAAGATGCACACGAAAGCTCAGACCTTGAATAAAACTTTGTTGGTCTTAAAGATGCCACTGGACTCAAACTTAGCTTTGCTTGAATATATTGCTATTTCCAGTTATCCCATCCTGTATTGGTAACTTGGAAATATTCTGCCTTTCCCACTAAACTTTCCTTAACAGAGACACAGAAAATGGAATTCACGAAATATAGGCTATAATCTGATTTACTGACTCTTGGTCCATGCCTGAATTTTAATGGATGGTATAGCGTGGTACCTGTACTGCAGTATAAACCTTTCTTGTCTCTGTCTTCCTGCCTCTTCCTTCCAATGCTCTCCACCAATGAGGTAGCAAGGAAAGGTCACCATCATCATGAGGTATTAGGGAATTTTCTGTCGGCTTTGGCTTTGTGGCAATAGGATGATGGAGAGCGGTGTCAGGCAAATTGTCCAATTAAAGTGTCTAATGAAAACCATGCACCCTTCTCTATGTCTCTATGTTTGCTTAACTTGCACATAGCACAACCATTTGTTTTTTCTCCTAGTGAGATTATTTGTACAGTACTGCAGAGGCCTGCTTCTTATCTTGTTGATTTCCTGCTTAATCTGAAAAGCGATATTCTTACAAGACTGCAGAGGTGACAAAGTATTTACCCCCTGAAACAGACAATTCATACTTTTGACATAGCACAAATCAGACTCAGCTGTGCAGTTACTCTACAACGATTAATACTGTGATTAATATATTTGTCAACATTGTGATTCAGAAATCATGCTGTGGATACTTATTAATACTTATTATTTTAAAAATAAAATGCAAAAAGGTAGTTTAGGCATAAAGACGTTGACAATTGTTCTCTAAGTAGTCCTGAACATGAGAAACCCTTCATCCAGACATCATTTTGGACATGCAGGACTGGTAGATTGTGCATGGGGTGTAATTTGGTCTAAGATTAGATATCACTGTGTTGAGCGACGTGAACAACATTAGCCATGTGAAAGTACCTGAAGTTTCAGTCCTGTTGAAGACATGTCGGTCAATTCAAGAAAAATGTGATCTCCACAATAATTCCCACCCACAGCCCCAATATCTGAAGATCTCTGGGACCATGGCAGCAGCCTGCATATAAAAGAGGGGTAACATTTCATTGGTTCAGACTTTCTGCTCCTGTAGAGTTAGGAGGGGAAGGACAAAGTGAACAAAGGGCCTTGTTTGTCTGTCACAGGAAACACAGTAGAACCCTGTTTTACTCCGCTCAGTTTATAGAGAGGCTGGTTTGACTTCCTGTAGATCCTTCTTTCGGCCAGAGCTGGGTGCTGCGTACAGGCTGAATCCCTAGCTGACATCCCTCAAGATCTTTTGCAGGCTTGGACTGTCAAGCATGCTGACTCATAGAGACAAACTTGGCTGGAGGATATAACGTCTTTTTAATTGCTCTTTATAGATCACAACATATGGGCCAATGGCCTGCTAGGGGGTCTGTGGACCATACATTAGGAAATGCTGGTGCCAAAGATCACACAATGACAAGGAGTGCTGTATAATTTCATTCAAATATGACTAAACATTACACCATAAGCAACAGTTTTCATCCAGGGTGTGCACATACAGAGGCACATAAAATTATTTCTTGGTGGCTTGAAGAAATCAATGAGCACAATCCAGAACTGGGGAATTTTAAGTTCTATTGATAGCAAAAGAGGAGATGCTGGTTCCATAATGGAATGTACCCAGTGTGTCCTGCAAATACTAAACCTGCAGATTATTAACCTAGGGATTTATCTTGAAGAAGTTCTGTAATACTCCAAATACAGTGGCAAAAATATTTTATATTGTATAATTGTGTGTCTTAAAACATTACTTCTTGCTCAGATTTAACATAGCCTTTTGGCAATATCCTGACCTGGATGGCCCAGGCTAGCCTGATCTCATTAGATCTTTGCTGCTAAGAAGAAGAGATTGGATTTATACTCAGCCCTTCACTCAAGAGTCTCAGACCTGCTTACAGTCTCCTCCCTTTCTCTTCCCACAAGAGACACCCTGTGAATTAGGTGGGGTTGAGAGAGCTCTGAGAGAACTGCTCTTGAGAGAACAGCTCTGAGAGAACTGTGACTGACTCAAGGTCACCCAGCTGGCTGCATGTGGAGGAGTCGGGAAGCAAACCTGGTTCTCCAGATTAGAGTCCACTGCTCTTATCCAATACATCAAGCAGGGTTGGCCCTAGTTTCTACTTGGATGGGAGACCACCAAGGAAGTCTAGGATTGCTATGCAGAGGCAGACAATGGCAAACCACCTCTGTGCATGCCTTGCCGTGGAAACACTACAAGGTCACCATAAGACAGCTGTACTTGATGGCACTTCCTACAGCCCTTTGGTAAAATATGAAGATTGGCAAGGTTTTTTATTGTTGTTCTGATTTTTACAAGGCTCAAAAACTAGCCAAATTAAGCATTTTTAAGATCTATTTATTCCAGTGGGACAGGTTTATCATTTCTATGCAATTAATGGGTTATAAGAATGCTTAATTTTGGTTGGATCATATCCAAAATTTCATTTCAGAAAACCCTGGGAAAAATATTCATACCAGCAAATTTGCTTTATCAGTAATATTGTCTTCATCAAGTGGTTTCAGAACAGCATTATCTGCTTTCTATTGTCGATTTTCCCTGGAGGAGTTTACTGCTGTGAAAATGGCCAGTATCTAATAAAGTCAGCATTCTGATTTGATGAGCTCAAGTAGAAGAGCTTTCTATTTAAACAAAGGGCTTTGCAGTCCAGCAAAGTGGCAAGAGGAATAAGAACACAAAACACAAAAGGATATTATCTTAATTGTAAGATTAGCTGATACATTTCCCTGGTGGGAGATCCCTTTCCAAAGAATAGCATTTCCATAAAGGCAATATAAGAGAAGGCCTTAAACTTAGAAAGCTTTGTTCAGCCAAAAATATCAGACTTCTGGTCAATAAAGGTCCTGTAAACCTGCACATTCTGATTTCACTAAAGCTACCCTGACTAAGGAGCGAGTGGTCCTGCCAAAGATGAAACCATTCTCCCAGACCCCCCAACACCTTCCAAACATATTACTGCTGACTTGACAGAAAGGTGGAAAGTTCATGCATATTGAATTCATCTGTGCTTTCAGAAGGTTTGGTCCATGCTTTCTGTCTGCAGAAATCAAACCCATTAATACAACAGGGTAGAGTAAAGTGCAAAAGCTCACCTTCTCTTAACCTTGGGAACACTTTCTCCATTTTGGCAGAAGAAAGTAAGGCCCAGTTGAACCATTTAGCACATGGCCAATAATATTCCAGTGTCTGCAGAACACCGCCCCCTTCCCCATGAACACCAAAACTAATGTGCAATATGGGCATTTCATGTGTTGACCTGCACCTGTCTTCCCTCTACATTTTTCACGAACTGGCCCAGGACAAGTATGAGCCTCCATGAAAAGCACCCATAACAGGTGTAATTTGTTCCTCTACAACAGAATTGTACTGTCATCTTGTTAAGTGATGGAACCCAGTCTATGAAATCCAAAATTATATAGAAATCTCTTCTGTCAGATCACCCTCCATTGGGATAATTACAGATGTTATTGAATTATAAGGACAATTCAGTGGTCACAATATAAAAGAAAGTCTGCTAAACATTAATGAGTTGCATTTCACTCTGATGTTTTACTAACTCCTACACTGAGAAACTGAATGGAAGGTATTGCTCATCTATTTTGCATTCTCATTCCAGAGAATCAACAAGATCGCTGTATTGCAGGCTTACAAGGAATTTGTGCTGAGAACCTCTGCTTGAGACATTTTGCTTTGGATGTGTGATGTGTTCTTACAGACTGCTGTAAACTTCATCAGATTATTGTAATTTTTAAAAAAAATTAGGGCTAATTGAAATAACACAAATAAGCAAGATTTTAGTCCTCCAGAACTTTTCCTCATTCTGGATGCTCATGGGGGAAAATGAAAAAACAAAAGATGGGGGAGAAAGGTGATTCAGTCTGTCTTAGAAGGGAACACAGTAGATTCCATAGATGTGCAATCTAAGTACGTTTACTCAGAAGTAACCGCCTCTCCCCATATGAGCCCCACAGGAACTTGCAATTTATTAATCAACACCACCTGGTGGTTCCCAGCCCCAGGGACATCCAACTTGCCTCAATGAGGGCCAGGGCTTTTTTGCCCTAGCCCCTACCTGATGGAATGACCTCCCATTAGAATCAGGGCCCTGTGGGACCTACTACAGCTACGCAGGGCCTGGAAGACAGAACTCTTCCACCAGGCTTTCAGTTGAGCCAGCAGGCAGCCATCTGCTATTGGCCTCCCTTCTAGTGACCTCAGATCTGAATGGCCACCTGGGAACAAACTGCTTCTTGTTGACGCACTGGTCTTTTATTGATTACTGTTTTTAGATAGGTTTTTGGATACAGTTTAACTGTCGATTTGTTGTACTGTGAATTTTATGATGGAACCTGCCAGAGCTTGCTTGCAGGCAGGGTGGGACACAAACTGAATTAAATAAATAAATAAAGTCCTACTGAGTGGAATGGAGCTTACTCCAACTAAGGGTGAATAAGACTGCAGCATTAAGTAGATTAGATTTCAGGTACTCCCATGTTCAGCACACAGAGGCAGAAAATAGCTGGGCTCCCTAGAAATTTAAAAGCCAGCAGCTATTTGGATCTGTCTCCAGCACTTATTGAAGCAAGTGGACTTGTACAAAGGAAATCATGAAGCCACTTAGGATTTTAGGCTACACCTACCCTTCAGCTAATTGTCTATGTCTGGTATAAAAACAGAAAATTAACTGTTCAGCACTAATTACTCCTGTTATTCTCTAAGCTATAATGAAATAAGGTGCCACAGAAAGGCAAATAATTGCTGAAGACTAACAGAGTTTTTGTGGTATAATATGCCATAAGTCAGCACTGGTAAGGCAGCCGTTGCAGGGAACATAGTCAACACCTACTTTACTAAAATAAAATTTAACATATGTAAAAAACTGATTTAGGCAAACATTACTGATCAGCTGTATAAGTGTTTTCTAAAATATGGGATGAACTGATATCAAGAGGTTTTTATGGCTATGGGAGCTCCAATGCATTTATTTACTTCAATTTATACCCTGCCCTTCCTGTTGTAGCAGGCAATGCATACATAAATCCAGCTACAAAGGATATCCCTCCATTCCTATAGGGGAAGAAACTCTACATGCCTATTTCTATGTATTCACTGTCTGCTCAGCACCAGTGACATAGCAAGACAACCACTGTATGTAAGGGCCCATGAGAGCACACACAAGGAGGAATTAATTTTGCAAGGTTGTTCTTTGCTCTTTTAGTGATAACACTAATGTCTGAAATATGTGGCCCAGAGAAATTCTCTTAACTTAAAACATTATTTTCCTCTTGGTACCGCTGGAACAATGAACTAGTAAAATTCAATGAGAAAGTACAGAAAGTGGGTTTCAATACGAATCAACTCAATCACAAAGACAAGTTTTTCCACATTTAGGTTTTTTTTATTGTATTGCACAAAGTATCTACGTAATGCAGGGACATTGCTACATTCCCTGGAATACCATCTGCTGCAGCACAATCTCCTTCGAGCTTTGTGAGTAGTCAGTGCTTTCCTCTAAGACATAAAATAATCCATTGCAAAATGTAACATTTGTGTGTCAATATCAAGAACTGAAAAGAACAAAGCTAAAGGATCAAATACATTTTTTTTCCTGCACACACACACACACAAATATACAATTTATACAAACGCCTTCCAAGAAAATGCCAAGCAACAGCCTTCTGGTGCAGTCCTGTGTGTATGTAGAACGTACCATTAAAAGTCTAATGTGCATAAAAATAGACTCCAGCTCCAAAATAAATTAATCGCAACTGCAGTTTGCCACTTCATCTTTTTAGATTGGATTTTCTAAGACTGAATAAATTTTCGGTTAGAACTGGAGGCTCAAGTAACTTCAATGGCACACTGAATTGGCTACATACACTTTCCATAATAGCTGAACAGAAAAAAGCCATTCCCATCTGAGCACAAATCTATGCATTAACACTGAAGGATAACAGTGCAGCAAGAATGAAAAACATTGCTAATATAAAAAAAACCCACATCATTCTGGGAAGGAGAGGAGTTACATATTAAGTAATGCTGAACTAATTAACATTTAACCTTCACTTCATAAATCTTCTGCTGAGCACATAAAAGGATCCTGGAGAAAGGAGATCCTGAAAATGAACTGAATTAACTTAGAGTTCGCCCAAGTATTAAATTGACAAGAAGCTTTAGTTCTTAGAAAACATTTTTACATTTGGAAGAAAACTGTGTCTTTAAATCATGTCCTTTTAATGTAAAACATTTGCCATGTTAAAAAAATCATGGACACGTAAAAAAATATTTTGTTCTAGAAAACTTGTCAACTGCAAAGAGAATTGATTTTGTATAGATAGAGTGTACAACTGAGCCAAAGTTAAGCATGTGTTTAAGTCTCCCACTGAAATCAACAGACATGAAAGCCCAACGCTATATATGTTTACTCAGAAGTCATTCTCACTGAGTTCAAGAAGTCTCGTTTCCAAGGGAGTTTGCATAGGCGGACTGCAGTCTCAAGTGCTTAGCTCTTGCTGGATACTGCCCTTATGTTTCAGTTGTATTAAGTGAGGTGAGAAGTGCAACATGTTCTATGATTTGTTTTTGTCCATTACATTGAGCACTTCATCCAAAAGTGAGGGCCCCAGGTCGAGCTGCAGAGACAAGAGAGGCTCAGCCAGATCTGAGAGGGATTCTTCAGATTTAACTCGCGTCTTCATTAAATCACATGAAAGATGGCCGTTGTCAAATAAGTCCTCTGTTTGCCATTCAGTGTATTGTTCTGAAAGGCTGGATGAATGACTGTCTCTTCCGTTAGCATAATGCGATGCTGGGACGTTCCGCTGCCATGTGATGTCATCTTTGTATATTTTCCCATTCTCCAACTGTTTGCTCTTCTCCTGCAACTTTTCTTCCATTACAGGCTCACAACTGTGCCTGGGATTCCTTAACGGCCCCAAAGAGTCCTGCTTTGAATAAAATGTCACCGGTGACAACAAGGGCAGCATGAGGGCTTGAGAACCACCGATGGCAGGAAGTGATATGGCATTTTTGAGCACTGGGGAAGGAGTTTCGGTAAACACAGAGTCAGAGGTGCTGTTTGCCCTCAGAAACTCATTGTGCCCTCCACACTGACTGCCTGTTGTTTCTCCCTCATTCCCAGGTAAGAGCTCATAATTTCCTTGCAGAAAGGAGATGTCTCCAAAAATGTCGTGTTGTCCTTCTTTCCCAATATGAATTGTGTGGCGAAAATCACCAAGAGGTGGGCTGATCATGTCAGGAGATAAAATGTCTCTCAACTTGAATTTCTTTCCTTTCTTATTGTTGCCAGCTTTCAGGTAGATGGGTGTCTTGGCAGGCATCTTTTGGTGGTGCTTGACAAAACCTGGCTTACAATGGAAGAATTTAAAAAAACAACCAGTCCATAAGTATGAGGTCTTCTTCTCCAGAAAAATCGTTGTGTTTTCTTCTTCACATTATTGACCAGTGATTTCTTTCAAGTAGCAGAAGTCTGGAACTTGGAGAACTTCAGTGTAGGTTTCCTCCTCAAGGTTAAGTGGTTGACACTCTGCCAGGATACAAGAGAGCTCCCTTACTTCCAGGACTTCAGAAACCTGCATGAGAAACAAAACAGATTATTATTAACTGCTTCTTCATGGTTCAAGCAGTCTCATATTTGCAAAAACAATCTGTAATGTTCCTGACAGTTCCAGCCTGGAGATTAGCTGTATGATGTGGCTTCTCTTCATTAGGCAGGATAAAAGGAGTCATCTAACAAGAGCCAACTAACCCTTTTCCTGACTGTGTACATTTTTGAAGTCAGAGCTCCTTAGACACGGTTGCCAAACACAATTCATTTAATAAGCTCACTATCTTGGTTCCTCATTCTTCTCAGTGTATCAGTTGTTTTCTAGCTTAGTGCAAGGCGAAGCCCACACCTCTCTGGACATTCCAAAAGCACTTCTAAACATGAACCCCAAAAGTCCTGCCAACATTGAAAACAGAGATTTATAAATATATCTTTGAAATACAAAGCTGGAATATCTTTGGAGGCATACTAGGCAAGATCTAAGCTGATACTGTTTTGACACATGTCTACACATTTTTGGGTGTATCTGGCCAATAAGTTCAAAGTGTGCCCTTACCAACCCTTCAGTCTTTGTTGCTGTCTGACAAGCCCTGATTCCAAACTAAACACCCAGCAGCAATTGACTAAACAGCAGCAGTAACAAAAAGAAGGGATGCTACAAGACAACCCCTCCCAGTACAAGAACCTTGCACATTAAGGAGGAGGACTCTGGTAGGAGACACCAAGTCTGTACATCTCCAGGGTACAGACATTGTATGTGTTTATAAATCCCCTTCCACCAAATGGTGCAATCATAAGCAGAGGGTGTAACTTTGCTTAGGACTGTAACCAATGTCATCTCCACATGGTATTAGGCCCCCAAAGATCAACACAATTTGGTCTGTGCCACAATTAGAAAGAAACCAAGCTGCTGATTACAGTTGAATAGTAGATATTAATTACAGAGTTAAGGAATTAAGCATGTAAAAGAATATTAGGAAATTTTTGTTTTACACATGGGAAGACAACTCTGAAGTCTGAGATACGACAGCACACATAGCCTTCTCACTCCCATGCACAGCCAGAAGTGATTGTTCAGCAGCTCATAACAGACATTCCTTCACATACTCGCTCCTCTGTCTCTGAATACTGGCTGCTGGGACAAACATAGGAGGCCGTTGTCCTTATGTCTTAGCTGTACGCTTTCCAGGGGTGTTTTTAAAGTAATCTGCCAATAGCTTGGGGTGTCCCCACCATCAGAAATGTGTGTGGCTACCCGGGACAGGGCCTTCTCAGTTATGGAGCCCAGACTGTGGAATGACTCCTCCAGACACATCTGTCAGGCACCTACTTCCTTGACTTTTCAACATCAGCTTAAGCCTGTGTTTGTAATTCCCTGCAGTTTCTGGAGTTTGGCTGGCAGTGTTTGGACTGATTAATGTTTTTTGCTGCTGTTTTCTTTTTAGATAGCTATTTTTTTGTTATTCTTGCTTTTATTTTGACTGACTGTTTTAAATTTGACTATAAGCCACCTTGGTCTGCATAATGAAAGGGAAAGACGACCCCACCCCCCTTTCAAAAAAAGAAACCGATTTGCCACAGATGCAAACAGACTAGGTTAGACGGAGGCAAATGACTTGTCCAAAGTTACAAACTGACTACAAGAAAGCAGCTGGGTCTGAACCCCCAAATGCCAAAGCCCTTCTTTGAGTCAACATTTGCTGCTTATATTTACCAGTGCCAATCTTTACAGCATTAGACTCTTCCAAGCACACTGATGTCAATGGGCTTGGGAAGGTACACACCACCACTGCTTAGAAATGCACTGTACGCTACCCATTTCAGAATTTAAACATGTAATCTATTCATAGTGAACACTATTAAGAAACTGGGATCCAAAATTAATGTCCACCATGAATTATCTGGATATGTGTCTTTTGTTTACCCCTTTTACAAAACTTTGTAAGATTTAGTGGTTATTCCAAACTGCCAGATGTCCTGAAGTTTCTATAAGCAGGACATGACAGCAACAGCCTTGATGTTCACCTCAAAAAAGAGGCACATGACTGCAGAAAACGGGCTCCATTTAGTCATCATAGCTAATAGATGTTGATGGACCTGTCCTCCATTAATCTCCTTTTAACACTAATACATTAAGGAGTACACAGGTTGGGTCTGTGATACATACATATGAACTAGGGGTTCTCCTCCATTCCCATGCACATAGTGCCCACTTTGGATTGTGACTGTGGTGCACATGGACAAAGGACTTCACTCTTCCCACTATTTTTTCGACCTGCAAAGGTTTGGGGTGTACTATTTGGTCCAAGAGAAAAATCCACACATACACTTACTTGTGTGTTTCACCAACTGGAATTGCCAACAGGCATGCATAAAAATGTTCTGCCCCTTTTACAGAACCACAGTGTGTGGAAATAGATGGCTGAAGCTTTCATGGCATGGGCGGTCAATAACACAACTTTCAATCACTATTAAAGGGAGAGGACATTTTTTTCTCCAATAAGTTTGCAGCCTTACCACAGAAACCACAACCAACCAAGCTTAAAGTGCCTTTGAGCATCTGCAAAGTGCCTTTTTCTAATTAAAACCCTCTAACTCACAAAACCCAGAAGCACACAGTTTGCCTTTGCACCATCACACATTGACAAGCAGTACCCATCACCATATGTTAAGCATACATAGAATCAGAAATGTTTACAAGCAGGATTGAACTGGAAAAATGCAATGCAGGTTCAGAAGAGAGTTCGAAGTTGCAGGTTATTTCTGAGATTCCCCAAACTGTTTTTATCACTGGACACTGTATGCAAAAATCAACCCCTCAAAATCCTTGAATGGCTTGGCAAGTCAATAGATAGGGAATTTCCTCAGAAACGCAGCAATCATGTATGCTTATTATACTGTAAGTGACCTTGAGCTCCATATAAAAGAAAGTTGGCTAATTAATGTTTTAAATAAATAAAATATGCTTATTTAGGAATAAATCTCAGTGGAATGAATGGGACTGATTTCTTAGTAAACATGCACTGGATTATTCTTCCGCCTTTAAGAAGAGCCCTGCTGAATTCCATCTAGTCCAGCATCCTGTTTCCTGCCATGGCTAACCAGATGTCCCCAGGAAGCCCACAAGCAGGACATAAATGCAACAGCCTCCCCTGTTGTTCACCTGAGCAAAAAAAGGTATTTTGCACTATACTGCCCTCTGAACATGGAAGTTCTGCTTAGCAACTACGGCTAACAGTCACTGCCAGACCTAACTTCCATGAATCTGTCTTTAAAAAAGGAGGCTAGATGGTAATGTCTTCCACATGGGTTATCTGCCTTGAGTTCAATGCTTTTGGGAAGCGAGTTTTCTTCCTGCTTCCCCAACAGCATTATGATGCACTTGGGAACCCTCAGGGGTTTCCCCTGCTTTTCTCCAATCTCACTCAAATTTTATTTGCTCTGAAGTTTTGGGAAAGATTGCAGTAAAGCCTGGGTGGTTGCGGTGGAAGTGGGGAAATTTGGCTTTCCAAGCCTACATGGCAGCCATATTCCTTGATCCTGTCACTGTGGCTACCATTCCCCACACACATACTTGGGGGTGGGGGGCTTTTATGCTTTTTAAAATCAGCAGTAGAATATTGTTGTTATTGATTGTAACAACTGGTGTAGCACGTGTACTGAATTCTCAGCTTTAATTATTTTTTTTAAAAAGTAAGCCTCTAGTCCCTTTCCTTGCGGAGATGTCTGGTTTTTTTGAGGGTGTGCGTGTGGATTTTATTATATATGTTTTAATTTGTTAGCACCTTGGTGGCCTTTGTGCAGGTAGAAAGGCAGGATATAATTTTTGTAAAATAAACAAAAATATAAGGAAAAGGCATCTGCATCTGCACCAGCAACAAGAGAAACCACAAAATCCCATCCCCGAGTGGAAGACACCAGTGAATGATCCGGTATATCAAACCAGAGAACTTAGCTTGTATGGGTTTTTTTTTTATAAATTTCAACTTGACTAGTACCTTACTGTTGAGACTATTCAGTTGCAGACCTCTGCTGTTAAGATCTGAGACTAGTGTGTTTCAACTGTGCAAGTCCCTTCTACGCAAGAGAAGTCTCCCCCTTCTGACACACCAGAGCACACACCACCTAGCTTTCTTTTTTAAATAAAGAGGGGTAATCACATGGCGGTAGAGGCTCACTGCTTAAGGACAGCACAGGCAACATTAAATAGGACTCATTTACAAGACAAGCAGTGCAGATTTTATTTACATTCCATTTTGCTGTACAAGAAGTCTTCAAAACAGCTAACAAATATTAAAAATAATAAGGTATAAGATCAGATTACATCTTCCTAAATCCATTAAAATCAGTGGGCTTGAGGGGATGTAGTTCTGTTTAGAGTTGCACTGTACATGCAAAAAGTTTATAAAACAAAGTACAACTTAAGCAGCAGAGGAGCAATAAATCACGTAGCAGTCACTTAAATAAAGTCAGAAACAACCAAAAAGAAAATAAAAGAAACAAAAAAGGGAGAACGAAAAAGTTTTAACTCAGTGCCTTAAAGAATTAATATTGGCATCTAAATCAGTATGGAAAGTGCACTGCATAAAAGAACCCCGTGCTCTAAGGGCCCTCTTTCCCGCCACCACCCACCTAGCATTTAAGTTGCCAACAGGCCTGGAAAAAAGCATCTTGTCCCTTTAATAGCGGCTTAATGTGTAGAAATGGGCAGTTGAAGCTTTTCATGGCATGCATGTAAATAATATCCCATTAAACCTCTATTAAAGGGAGTTGGCAACCCTAACTAGAGCCTTCAATTATGATCCTAAGTCTCAGCACATTTGTGCTGCAGGAAGAAACCTTAAAAACATTCTGGTCCAAAATCATATAGTGCTTTATAGGCCAAAGCCATCACCCTGAACTGTGCGCAAGAAAAAACAGATACTTCTGCAAAAACTTACCATCCATTTCTTTGCAGTCTTGTGGAAGCATCTGGAGCTATGGTAAGGTCTAACATGCTAGAAGAGCAGAACAGATAAGACAGCATTACCTCTCCCTGTGCTTTTATAGCTGCAAAACCCCTCCTGTCCCCAGACTCATCAGGTATAGTTGCTTGGCTACTGATTAGCTTACTTAAAACCATTCCATCGGGACTCCTGAATCCATCCCTGAAGACCTGATCTAATTTAATTTGATTAAAAGCTTTTTTTCCCTTTTACAGTTCCCCTGAGTATCTTTGTCACTCTATGGATTGAATTGCTGCAGAAAACAACTGGCAGTTGAAGTTATCTTATCATGACTGCATGAGATGGAAGCTTTAGTCTGGCCTCCCCCTCAGTGTTGCATTCATGTGATGTTTTTGCATTACATCGGATGCCTCAACCACAACCTAGGGAGGGAGAGGAAATCATTTCTTTTGCTCTTTCTCTGTAGTCACAACTAGAGACTGGATAACTAGGCTGGCTAGATAGTGCCAAGAAAACATGTCCTTTCTTTTCTGATCAAGATGGATAGCCGTGTTAGTTTGTAACGGCAGAAAAGAGACTAGTAGCACCTTAAAGACTAACAAAATTTGTGGCAGGGTATGAGCTTTTGTCCAGAGGACAGTGGAAGACAAGGGCCGATTTCGCACTGGCCAGTTGCCTCTCGTTCTCTCTGGAATTTCCCCTCCCAGTTTCCTCCGGAGTATTTTCTTCATTTTCCCACTTGGAACTTCAGCCCTTTCGATATAGCATGACAAAGGGTTTTCTCCAAAAAATTTTTGAAACTCCCACAATGGGGAGGCCCTGATGAAAGGCGGATGAGTGGGCATGTTTTCTTTTTGGGTTCTCCCCCGGAATAAACAGGAAAATCCTCTAAAAACAGGATTTGTTTGCTCCAGGGAAACTCCGGTGCAGCAGGGCAATACTCCAGAGCAAAACGTGAGCCCGGAGCAACTGGTGTGAAATCGACCAGAAGCTCCGGTGCAAGCATGAGGGCAAACCTGGGGCAAATGCTAGTGCGAAATCGGCCAAGGAGGGCCTGGTGTGATGTGGTCCATGGGGTCATGAATAGTTGGACTCAACTGTGCGACTGAAGAACAATAACAGATGCAGGGCCGGTGCCAGGCTTTTTTGCACACTAGGCAAGGCTACCTTCTGGCACCCCCCACCACCACTGTGTGCTCACCAATTTTCAAACATAAATGCATTTTAGGAAGAATGAAAAACACAAAGATGAGGATTCCTGCTTGTAGTCAGGGCTGCTCTCCCCATCGTCCTCACCCCGCTTGCTGGCCTCTGCGCCCATCCGAGTTCTGCGCCCCTAGGTGGTCACCTAACCTTGCCTTATGGTAGCACCAGCCCTGAACAGATGAGCTTTTGTGAGTTACTGGTACCTGAAGAAGCGAGCAGTGACTCACAAAAGCTCATACCATGCCACAAGTTTTGTCAGTCTTTAAGGTGCTATTGGACTCTTGGGGTGCGATCACACGGGCATTTAAACCCGGGTTCTCCCGCACTGCTCTTTCAAGCGCGATAGGTACTTGTTTTTCCTGGTGGTTGGAAAAGCGGGCTCAAGTGCGGGGGGGGGGGGGGCGGCTTCGAGACGGGAGACAGATGCGGCCCGTCTAGTCAGCCCCTTTAATTGCGATGGGGAACAGCCGCGAGGCCCGCAATAAACGTCCGTGTGATCGCACCCTTGTTCTTTTCTGAGGTTTGCTGGGAGAGTTCAGAGGTCACACAAAGAGGCCCATTCACATAGTCATCTATATCTGGCCATCATTAACTGAATACAGGCAGAAGGGCCCCCTGAAATTTATTTAATGATCTCATCCTTTCTCCAAGCTGTTCATGATGATGTTTTAATCTCTCAACAATTCTGTGAGGTAGATTAAGTTGAGCATGCCAGGAACCCATTCTGCCCAAACCAAGCTTAGGTGCTGATAATGAAACAGCCAGTATCATAATGCCTGTAAGGTACAGCCACATTTGGAATACAGGTACAGGTCTGGTCACTCCACCTTAAAAATAATTAAGGGCTTGCAGCTTCTTTCTACAGGGCTTGTAAGGCAAAGATGTTCCACCAGGCTTTTGGTTGAGAAAGTTTTAAAGTGTGAAATTTCCCAAAACAATCCATGCTGAAGGCACAAAGGATCACAGCCCAATCTAGTGCATCTATTTGGGCACACTGCCGCTGCTTCCAATATTCTGGCATGGTGGAGAATGGCTGCTGTGGTTCTATCAACCTGCATGTATTCTTCTTTCCACTATCTCATTTTAGACTACAATTCTTCAGTTTGGGGCCTACCAAAAAAAAATAAACAGATTTCTAAAGCAGTATTTAGAATTAAATATACAGACTAAACCCTAGAAGTCTAAGGAAACACCAAAGGCTGAACAGAGAACATGTTCCAAAAGAAAAAAAAAGCATGCTACTGATGCAAAATCTTGGACAAGCATGATTAGATATGGAAGAAATTTTTGGATCCGTCTGAATAACAGACCAAGACAGCAATCCAGTACACGCTTGGAAGCAGTAATAGTTGTACTCAGTGCAACATATTCCCCTGACATAGCCTCACAGTCTCCTTTCCCCTCTCCTCCCCATTTTTTCCATTACTTTTTAAAAATGTTGTTAGTGGCAGTTGGTTGGGGTGGGAGGGCTAGGGCAGAATAATGGGAGAGGTAGGATAGACTGAAAAGACATTTTAGGATTCCTGTTAGCTTTACTGCATTGCCAGTATGAATGTAAGTAAAACAAGCAGGGTTTGCTGCATGATCATTCAAAGTCATGGCTGGCCTTCTTTCCCAGATTTCACTACCTACATGGAGGTGAACACATTGCTATTACTTTCAGTGATTTGCAAACAGGAAAGAGAGAGAGAGAGAGAAGACATATTTTCAGTCTGGGTTTTTTACATCCAGTTCCATACTCTAGCTAACAAACTTCACTGCCTCTTAAATTGTACTGTAGTTATACAGTGCTTTCCCCTAACTGTTCAAAGACAGGGTTGCCAACATCCAGGTGGGAGCTGGAGATCTCCTGAAATTACAACTGATCTCAAGACTATATAAATAACTTATTTATTTATTCCTCGTAGAGAAAATGGCTGCTTTGGAAGATGGATTGCATGGCATCATACCCTACCAAAGCCCCTCCCCTCCCTAAACCCTACTCTCCATCAAATCTCCAGATATTTCTCAACCCAGAGTTGGCAACTCTAGTGAAAGAAATACTATCTCAGTAACACTTGCATAAACCCCATTATTATTCCCATATTACAGCCAACCAAACCTAAGCCAAGACTTCAATCTGTGGCTTCTGGTCATGCTTATAATCAATAAGTGATATACAGTATAATCCTAAACAGAGTCACACCTTTCTAAGTCCATTGATTCAATGGACTTTGCAGGGTGCCACTTTGTTTAGGATTGGATTGTTTAAGCTTCTAAACTATGAGCCTTAAGAACATTTGAATACTTGCTGAAATTGTGCCATACTATCACATGAAGGAGCATCAATACTATGAATATACTATGTTATACACAAATTCAAAGGAATAAACAGTATTGAATTAGAGTGAGGATCGATCTCCAGTTATCCATATGGACACAGTTTTATTTATTTATATATTTATTCTCTGCTTTTCTCCCCAATGGGAACCCAAAGCAGCTTTCAACATTGTTCTCCTCTCGTGGGTTAGGCTGAGAGTGACTGGCCTAAGGTTAGGGTTGACAGTCGCCATTTGGGGGTGCAGGATCCCCTGGTTTGGGGGCCCTCCCCCACTTCAGGGCTATCTAGAAATGGGGGAAATCCCCCCCCCAAAACAAGCAAGAAGCCAGAAATAAATGTGACATGCCTATGTCATCTGGAAGTGACGTAGGCACTTTGGTGATGTGGGGGTGGTGATGCTCTGGTTTTGGGACAAAACTCTATGGTAAGAAACTAATTTTATCATAGTTTTGCCCCAAAACCAGAGTGTCACACCCCTCCACATCACTTCTGGGTGACATAGGCACGTTAGAGAGCCAGTTTGGTGGAGTGGTTAAGTGTGCGGACTCTAATCTGGGAGAACTGGGTTTGATTCCCCAGTCCTCCACTTGCACCTGGCTGGATGACCTTGGGCAAGCCAAAGCTCTGTACCAGCTGTTCTCTCAAGGACAGCTTGGGAAAGAGCTCTCTCAGCCCCACCTACCTCACAGGGTGTCTGTTGTGGGGAGGAGAAGGGAAAGGAGTTTGTAAGCCGCTCTGAAACTCCAAGTGAGTGAAGGGTGGGGTATAAATCCAATCTCTTCTTCTTCTCTTCTTCTATGTTTATTTTCGGCTTCTTCCCTCCCCACTCTTGGTAAGTGCAATCCATCCCCTTACCCGCCCGTCCGATGGACCTGGCAACTCTACTGAAGGTTACCCAGCAAGCTTCTGTAGCAAAAAGGGGATTTGAATCTGGGTTTCCTACATCCTAGTCCAACACTCCAGCCCAGTGGACCCCAACCTTTTTAAGCCAGTGAACACCTTTGAATTCTGACACAGGGTGCTATGAACAACCACAAAATGGCTGCCGCCAGAGGTGTAGCCCACCACGCAGTGACAGGGAGTGAGGTAATACATAACTCTACTAGCACTTTAATATTTAAAGCACAAGCACTTCTTAACAGGACATCTCTTTAAATGAATGAACTGTTTGAAAATATTTTCTTGCTTATACATAGCTTATCTCTAGTCACACAGTTAAGATCTTTGTGCTGTGGTGGCACCTGCTGCCAAAGCAACTTTTTTTAAAATATGAATCTGCACAGTCAATCAGATCTCTGATGGCCAGTCAGAAGGTCTGCTAGGCAAAAACCCCATCTGGTCCCACCAACTTTCTAAAAACACTTGACAGGTGTTAAGGAAGGAATTGCTGGGTGCCATGACACCCACAGGCACCATATCAGGGACCTTTGCTCTAACCACTACATATACTACACATGGAACATTACAGAGTATTTGAAATTCATATTTCAAGTACTTTATTTTTTTTTATCTGTACACAATTGTACAGATCCTATTTTATTGCATTGTTTGTTTGTATTATTCTGTTTAGACTGCATTTTCTTTAACTGTGTAATCCGCCTTGAGTCTCAATGAGAAAGAAAAGCTATAAACAAATAAATGATGTATTCATGGTATTAGTAGTTTGCCTTGGAATCCCTTCTCTTCCTGTAGTATTTTATATTTTATCACTGGAGGGGGTGTGTGTGTGTGTGTGTGTGTGTGCAACAAGTAAAACAATCTCAATGTTGAAAACAAGCCCCAGCTAGGAAAAATTTTTAATAGCCTTTTCTAGTAGATCTTTAGGTCTTCTTTTTCTCACAAAATATACTGACTGCAACCCAACACAGGTATTCTTCAGCTATTTTATTTCAGTGGGCTTAAGCCACTGATTCCTAATGGGGTCCATACAGCCCCCCCCCCCCAATGAACATCTACAAATATTGGGGGCATTCACAACTTTTAGGAGCAGACATGGGATCTGAGGTAACTCCCTCTTCCTACTTGCAATGGCTTCTGACAGGAAATGAATAAGAGCTGTTCTATAATGCTCATGAGAAAATGACAAGATTCTAGCTTTCCCCTACAAGCTCTTGAAAAAGGGTCACACAGCAATAAGAATCAAAACTAACATTAAGGAGTTGGCTGATGATTAGCAGCATAAGGATCTCACTGAATATATGCTCCAGATCAGTGTAGAATGCACACACTGCATGAACAGAGTTACCTTGTCTTGAGTACTGTATCTACGTTCCAGTTTTTTGCTTGTAGCTTGGTGGCATTCAATGATTATGTTGTGTACTTGGTAGGCAGTACTGAGTTAAAGGTTAAGAATCACTGCTGTAAACATACCTAAATCTGCACTGGTTTGTGGTCACTATGCAAGGTGTGGTAGGCAAATTGCCTCTTGCAAGTTAAATTCTGAGTCCAATAGAATAAAGAGTGCTGATAAAAGACAGTACGTGATCAAATTAGAGTAGGTTGAATGGAAAACCCAGTCATTGCAGGTTCACCAAAAGCAATCAGAGATATGAGGCAATGCCTCAAGGTAACAAGGTTATCCACTCTGATAAAAAAGAGAAGTCTGTGATATGGTTGTACCATCTTTAGGATATTAATTAAAGGAAGTAGCACTATAAAGTTTCCGCAAGAAAATCACAAATATTAGATTGTGAACACACACACACACACATATATATACACATACATATATACATGCTTTAACTTCTGACATGTGGAAGGGAAACTTTAAAACTAATATGCTTCTTCTTAACCTACATTAAGATGTTTTAAAAAAGAAATGACAATATTAAAGGCAATAAAAGTCTGCTTAGAAAAGGGAATACATATGGAATAGGTTATATAAATGGTATCTTATATAATGAGGAGTTAGTATTTTGCACTAATTATACATATTACTATTTTGCTATTGGCAGTCACCTGACTGGACTGCTAGATTTTAAACTACCAAGTAGATACATTTTGCTTTTCTGCATTTTTAAGTCTCAATGGTTTGGCATTTTTATCTGAATCAAACTTGCAGAGGAAGAAATCTATTTTTTGCTTCTCCCCACAGCGGCCTCCACCCAACAGGCCTTTCCCTTTCAGATTTGTATAGGACCCAACCAACTCACTATTACCAGGTAGAAAAGAAGTCCCCTAATCCTACTGAAATGGCAGGAACTTTTGGAACTTTGTGAAAGGGAGGTCAGTGTCACCACAGAATGGCTGACATAGGTGACAATTACAAAATGTGGGGAGATTTCAAGCTAAGCTTCCTCTCATGATGGGAACAGCTATTTCTGAATGGACACTCCCTGAAGACCAAATGGCAATGCCCTCTGGCGTACCTCCTGCTTCAGTGAGATGGAAGAAAACCAAGGCTGGCCTTGGAAGAGCAACAACAGTGCTTAAATAGGCTTTAAAATGGACTACCTCACTGCAGATTTCATGGGCCACATAACTTGTTTCCTGTGATTTTACTTGAAATAAAGCTATATCAGGTGGTTAATACACAGCAGTCCCTTCCCCCAGGTTTCATGCGGCAGAACAGGACATAATATATAGCATTTATTGCACATACAATCTCAAAGAGGTATAAATGTGAAGGGGGGCTGTAGAAGGGAGGCTGAAGCAATTCTTGGCATGTCTCTCCCCTTAGTCAAAGGTGAAAGCTATGCACAAGTCTCTGCAAAATGTCAGTACCACTTAGGACTTGCCTTCAAAATACAGATAGGGAAAGGCTGCATTAGAAAATGAAGCAGGTCTTGTTACATCACAGTGGACATTGTACAGTGACAGTATACATGACTGGTAAAAAGGTCAGCTTAATAACATAACATCTTTTATATTATCACATATACATTTTGAGGCCACAACACGTTAGTACAAAATTTTGCTTCGGACTGAGCTTGTCAAAGCAAAAAACACCACTAACATTAACACGTGGAAGAAATTACGTAGGTCAGAAGCCACTCAGAGATATCTTGCAAGCTGGATGCAGAATGGATGACAATATTTATTTATTTTAAAAACTTTTATGCTGCCTAAAAATATGTAAACAACATTAGAAGGAGGGCCAAAAAAAGTTATGGGGGTAAGCTGGATGAGACAAAGAAGTTTTCACCTGCTGATGAAATGCACCGATAGAGGGCGACAGACAAATTGGCCTGGGGAGGGATTTCCAAACTTTTGGTGCCACAACAGAGAAGGCCCTTTCTTGGGTCACCACCTCTCTAGAGTCAGAAGTGGGCAACTGAAGCATGGCCTCTGAGGATGACCAGAGTGGGCGAGTATGTTCATATGGGAGAAGGTGGTCTTTAAGGTATGTTGGTCCCAGGCCGTAGAGAGCTTTATGTAAATAAAAGGTAAAGGTTTCCCTTGCTTGAAAGCCAGTTGAATCTGACTCCAGTACCTTAAATTGAACCTGGAAGCAAACTAGAAGGCAATGTAAGTGGAACAAGACTGGAGAGATATGGTCCCTATGACCCACTCCAGTCAACACTCTGGTGGCAGCATTCTGTACCAACTGAAACTTCCAGACAGTCTTCAAAGGCAGCTCCATGTAGAGCACATTCCAGTAATGTAATCAAGATGTTCCAGACCTTGCACCACAGTGGCAAGATCTTTCCTGTCCAGGAAAGGCCACAAATGGTTTACCAGCTGAAGCTGCTGAAAGGCACCCCTGGACATCATTGCTGCATGTTTATCCAACAGGAGGCCTAGGTTTAGCAGCACCCCCAAACTATGAACCTGCTCCTTTAAGGGGAGTATAACCCCATCCGGAAAAGGTGATGATCAGTGTCACAGTTTTTTAGCCTCCAGCTCACACTTTTTGTCTCAGCTCAGGAAGGATGGCTCCAAAGCAAACTGATTTATTCAGTAGCCAATTGGTCTCTCACAACTTTAATGCCAGTAGCTCACAAAGCTGAATTTTTGCTCACAAGACTCCGCAGCTTAGAGGGAGCATTGGTGATGACCCATTTCCTGAGTCAGATTTCCCTCCACCAGTAGCACCTCCATTTTGTCAGGATTAAGTTTCAGCTGATTAGCTCTCATCCATTCCAGAACTGCCTCCAGGCACCTTTTAGGGGCTTCCACAGTCTCCCTGGGATCTGCTGGAAGCACGAAATAGAGCTGAATGCATATTGGTGGCAGCTCAGCCCAAATCTCTGTATGACCTCTCCCAGAGGCTTTATACAGATGTTGAAAAGCAGGTGGAAGCTTGGGAACCCTCTAGGCCAAATGCCAAGAGGTAGCGCAGCAGTACCCCCAGCAACACACTCTGAAACCTACCCTTGAGGTAGGTCTGGAACCACCACAGAATAATGGATACTATCATCAATGGTTTCAAAAGCCACGAAGAGGTCCAAGAGAATAACAGGGTCACACTCCCCGGTCCATCTCCTGGTACATGTCATCCACAAGGGTGACCTTTCAGGCCTGAAACCAGATTGGAATGGATCTAAACAATCCGGTTCATTCAGGAATCTCTGAAGTCGGCCAGCCAGCATTCGTTCAACTTGCTTGCTCAAGAATGGTACATTTGAGACTGGATGGAAGTTATTCCACTCTCCTGGGTCCAGAGTAGGTTTCTTTAGGACTGGACACACCACTGCCTGCTTCAAGGCAGGAGCAACCAGCCCATTTCTCAAGAAGGAATTTACTGTCTCCCAGAACCAGTCCACTAGCCACCCTTCCTGGCAGCTTTAAGCAGCCAGGAGGGCCAAGGGTTGTACAAACTGATGGTAAGTCTCCAACTTCCCAGACTCCTGTCCACATCCTCAGACTGCACAAGCTTAAAAGTATCTCACACAACTAGACAAATCAGCACCCTGGGACCATCCAATCCCGTTGCTGTTAAAATAGAGTCTAAGTTGGAATGGATGCAAGAGATTTTATCCGCAAAGTGCTTAGCAAGATGATTTCAGTGGTCTGCAGAGCAGTCCATCTCCTCTTGCTGCAGGTTTACACTGTGTGGATGCAATGGTGGTGGGAAAGTATTGCTTCTCTGCCACCATCACTGCCACAGAATAGGCTTTCAAATGAGCTCTAGCCCATGCCTTGTCAGTTTCATCCCAAGTCTTTCTCCACCACTGCTTTAGCTGTCTTCCCTGTCTTTTCACTGACTGCAGCCCTGCCATAAACCAAAGGGCTGCCTTGGCTCTTTGAAAGGGCTCCTAGGTGCAATCATGCCAATTGCCCAGGTCATTTCCCCATCCCAGAGGTCAACCAGGGCACCAACAGGAGTGCAGCCCATATCAGCAGGAAAATCCCCCAATGCCGTCTGAAAACCTATTGGATCCATCAATCTACAGGGACAGACCATCTGAATTAACCTCCTACTCCTGCAGAGTAATGGCACTCCTGTAAGTCTAAACCCCAGCAACAATAAGTTTAGAGAGTGCCTAAGGCAAACACAATGTATAGTAAATGGTTCTTTAATCCATCAACATCCACTGAGTATACAACATCATCACTGAATGCTCCCCGCAAATCAGAGGTCAAAAAACCAGAACATAAAAACAGCCCTTCAGACAAGACCATTTTTGTTACTTTTGACACTTTTGAAGAACACAGTTCTCCCTTTGTTGTTATTGCCATGCCCCCTCTATTCACATTTACTTAGTCTCACGGAGGGTGGAGTACTACAGCATAATCCTCAAGAGAGTCAATGGAGTCTGAAGGATGTGACTCCGTTCATGATTGTACTGTGGCTCACCCACTTCAGTCCATGACTCTCAGAACAGCGGAGAACAGAGCATTAAGGGGGGATGTACATCTCCAAACCCATAACTGCAACACATCAGAAAACTGAGGCCAACCACACCTTCCTAATCTGTGTTCCCTGCATATCTTGTGGGGCATCTCTTTGCATATTGCCTGGGACACCAGTATAAATATGGCAAATAAGCCTGCCTTGCATTTGGCATCCCCAGAAAAGCAAGCAGTGCTGCACAGAAATAGATGGAGGTATTTGGCAGTCCAGTGAAGGCTGGCAGCAGGACAGAGGGGGCACGCTAGCCAGCACTAATTTCCAGGTTTAATTCAAGATGCCCGCCCTACATGGCCTTGGACCCACATACCTGCAGGACTATCTCTCTTGGTATGCTCCACAGGCAAAACTTCTCTCATCTGAGCAAAGCCTTCTGCAGGCGCTATCCTACAAATAGGTAAGATTGACAGCTGCCTGCACCCAAGCAGTCTCTGTTTTGACTTCCACCTGGTAGAATGGCCTATCTGATGATGTCAGGAAGGTTTCTATCATTCTGCAGAATGTGTAAAACAGAAACTGTTCAAGAGTGCATTCTTATAAAGAAGTAGTGAATACACCAGAAGACAGCAATAGAATTCAACTATATCCAAACTCACCGGAAAAGTGGGTGGATGTGAAGAAGATGCAGTTCAAAAGGATAAGTGCAGAGTTCTACATCTGGGTAACAAAAATGAGAAGCACATGTACTGGATGGGGGGGACACACTTCTCGGTCGCAGTGTGCATAAACAAGATCTTCGGGTATGGGTGGACTGTGCAATAATGGGTTTACATTACAGGTGGAAAGATACCGGCTGGCTATTAGGATCTTCTTCTTTTTTTCAGTAAGGCTGTGGTCACACGGCCCCTTTAAATCCGGGAACCCTCCCGGATTAAAGTGGCTGCAATTTTTTACCTCGGGCTGGGATATTTACACAAAAGGTTTGTTTACACATCCCAACTCCTGCGGCAGTGGGCAGCGGAGGAGGAGGCGGCGGGCAACGGTGGTGGACGGAGGAGGCGGCAGTGGCAGCAGCGTTCTCGGGCATTTGGCAGAGGCAGAAGAAGCAGTGGCGTTCTTGGGCGTTTGGCGGTGGCAGCCGGGGAAGGCACCCTTCCCTGAGCCCCAATGGCCACCTGGTAAGTTTGGGTCCCCCCCCCCCCCTTTTACACTTGGGCGCTTGAGTGGCCAAGAGCCCAAGTGTAAAAGGGGAAAAAAATGGCAGACAGGACCATCTGGACAGCCCTGCTCTCTCAATGATTGCGAGAGAGAGCTGTCCAGATGGCTCAAATGCGGGCTCCTTGCATGACTCCCGGGAAAACACTTGATTTTCCCGGGGTCAGAAAATGCGAGAGGAACCCGCATTTGAGCCGGCTTCGGTGCAGGAGTTCTCCTGGCCATTCTGAATGGTCCCTTTAAATGCGGGAGGAAACAGCTCTTCCTCCCCCATTAAAGGGCCGTGTGACCGCAGCCTAAGAGTAGTTCAGCAGTGGAATCTGTTGCCTAGGGAAGTGGTGAGCTCTCCCTCACTGGCAGTCTTAAAGCAGCGGCTGGATGAACACTTGTCTGGGATGCTCTAGGCTGATCCTGCATTGAGCAGATGGTTGGACTAGATGGATTGTGTGGCCCCTTCCAGCTCTGTGATACTATGATTCTAAGAGGGATGCAATAAAACAGAATTGTTCAGAAAGGCACTTTTTAAAATAAAAACAATAGGACTGCAGTCTAATTATGAAAAATTGTATGCATTCCCTCCCATCATTCTTTCTTCCTTCCACTCATGTTGTATTGTTTGTTAAATGTATTATACTGTTATCTCATAATGCATTGCTTGTTGTCATAATATTCTTTATTTCATTGTTTCTCTAAGAGTGTGATCCAGTTTCATAGCATTATTTATCATATGCACTTTACTTGTCTTTATTGCATTGTTTTTTAAGTATGCAAATCACCTGGAGCCTAAGCAAGAAAAGTGAACAATAAATGAAAAATCCAAAAAATTAATAAATGCACAATGTGTCCATTGCTAACTGTGTGGACCAGTGATGAACATGCATATGTAAACCAGCCTTATGAACTAGTCCTGCATAAACAAGGAGTGCCCTGATGTAGCAGGCTTTTATTTTTTCTGCTCGTAGTACAGCGTGGTAAAAAAAAAAATCTATACAGATGACATCCAAACAGATTTAAGTAAAATTCTCCAAAACATGGACAGGACAGTTTACTGAAATACAGGAAAGAAATCATATATCTTTCTCTTCTACAGTATATACTATATGACTGAATTCTTTCATTTAAGACACAGATCTTGTGAACCAGCATAAACTGTTATAATTTCCTCCTAAACATTTACCTAAACAATAATTCAAAACCATAGCTTGTTCTTAGTGGGTCCAGTGAACAATCATTCTGTATCTTTTCTTCTGACAACATTTTAGGGGTAAGATCAAAGCCAAATTAAGAGTTGTTAAGCCCTATTGATTACAATGAGAGAAACTGAAGAATGTGCTGATGGTTGCAATAGCATAGCTACCCTATAATAACACAGCTACTGTGATGTGAGTCTTCGTGAAATCAGTGGGTTTTAACAGTACTTAATTGCTTGGATCCCGTCATAAATATTTTAAAATGGCAATCATGGCCTTGTTTCAACTCACTTTGTCCTAGGTTTAGCATATCTGGTTTTTGTACCTTTTCTTTATTCAGCTTGCCTTCTAGCTCTCCTCTCAGTTGTCTCTCATGGGTCAGAACCCTTGTTAATGAGAAAGAAGCACTCAAAACTGATCACAGAATTCTGGGTGTTTCTGCTTTTACAAGAGATGAGTCACACACACACATGATCTAGTTCATTGTATGGTCTTATCTTTTTTTACTCTGAAGATCTTAAGGCCATCCAAACAAAATAAAGTTATCTCTGTTTGAACTGATCAAGGCATTTTGCACCTCTCAGCTCATTACCTTTTGTATCTAAAAGAATACTATTGTGTATAGAATTGTTAACAATGGATTTGGAAATCCAGCAAAATGTGGAATGCTTTAACTACCAGTATTGGTAAAGCCAATACTAAAAAGATCCAATGAGATCTTTCATAGCATACTCATTTATTTTAGCTGTGGGTGTGGGTATTATGTGCCATCAAGCCTCTTCTGGCTTATGGTGACCCTATGAATTAATGACCTCCAAAACATCCTATCATTAATTGCCTTGCTTAGGTCTTGCAAACTATGGACCATGGCTTCCTTTATAAAGTCAATCCATTTCATGTTGGGTCTTCCTTTTCCCCTGCCACCTTCCACTTTTCCTAGCATTATTGTCTTTTCCAGTGACTTCTCATAATGTGACCAAAGTATGATAGCTTCAGTTTAGTCATTTTAGCTTCTAGGGAGAGTTGAGGCTTGATTTGGTCTAGATCCCACTGATTTGTCTTTTGGGCAGTCCACAGTATCTATAAAACTCTCCTGCAACACCGCATTTCAGAGGAATCTACCTTCTTCCTGTCAGCTTTCTTCATTGTCCAACTTTTACCCCCATACATAGTAATGGGGTAAACTATGGCATTAATTAATTTTGGTTGCCAGCAACACATCCTTACACTTAAGAATCTTTTCTAGCAATCTGACCTGGATAGCCCAGGTTAGCCTGATCTTGTCAAATCTCAGAAGCTAAGCAGGGTCAGCCTTGGCTAGTAGTTGGAAGGGTGACCTCCAAGGAATACCAGTGTCATCATGACACAGAGGCAGGCAATGGCAAACCTCCTCTGAAACGTCTCTTGCCTTAAAAACATCTAGCTCAACACTTAGTGGTGCATAATGCTAAAGAGCTAGAACTTCTGGCTGCCAGACAATCTTGGGATCTCCTGGCTATTCTATACACAATGCCATACAATGATGATGATAATGATATTTTCTAGCTCCTTCATGGCTACCCTTCCCAGGCTCAATCTCCTTCTGATTTCTTGGTTGCATTCTCTCTTGTGGTTGATGATGGAGTCAAGAAACAGAAAATCTTGAATAATCTCAGTTTCTTCATTGTCAACCTTAAAGTTGTGTAATTCCCCAGCAGTCATTATTTTTGTCTTCTTGATGTTCAGCTGTAATCCTGCTTTAGCACTTTCTGCTATACATCTTAATTGTACATCTAATTAAATAAGCAATGCCTATAGTGCTATAGTACTTAAACAAAAGTATAATTTAAATAATGTAGTGCATTTATTCTATAAAACACTGGCAGTACTGTTGTTTCTTTCTAATTAAAAAGCAGGTACAGTGATCACAATCCTGATAAGTGCTTCAACAGAATTTTAGAAACCCTCCAGTCAAAAACTACATTTTCAAGAAACAAGAACTTTTTAATGGCAAGTATAGGAAAATCATCTCTGTCAAACTGAACCCTTTGGAGTGAATTAAGTGTTCAATGCTCCCTAACATCCCTATTCTAAACTTAGGACTTGGTTTAGAGAAGAGTCTTGTTTATTATTTACTTAAACTATTTAAAGCATTAATACCTTGCCTAAAATGGAAAGTTTCCAAGGCATTTTAGGAAACCCCAGTTTAAAGTTGCCTTACTTAACAGCAGTTCCTCAACCGCCTGCCTTATAGCTTGGAATACACAATGCAGGGGGCTGTATCTGCTGCTCATCTTTACTACTTAAATATTTCAAATATTTACTTCATGCCTTTCAAATCTAGCTGCATGTACAGATGTAAAGGAGCTCAAAGTCGCAAATGGGTTTTATGCTGAGTAAACAATTATGACTTTTCTAGTAAAACTATTTATATTCTGGCTGAAATGTCTTTGTCCCATATCCTACAGTCAGACAGGACCAAAGAGGGCTGCCAACCAACGCTCCCTCTAAGCTGTGGAGACTTGTGAGCAAAAATTCTACTCTGTGAGCTACTGGCATTAAAGCTGTGTGCTAGCGATTTGGCTACTGCATAAATTAGTTTGCTCTGGAGCCATCCTTCCTGAGCTAAGACAAAAATGTGTGAGCCGGAGGCTAAAAAACGGTGAGCTAGCTCACACTAATGCAGCTTAGAGGGAACACTGCTGCCAACCTGCAGGTGGGACCTGGAGTTCCCAATAATCTCCAGACTGTAGATATCAGTTCCCCTGGAGAAAATGTCAGCTTTGAAGGGTGGATTCTACAATATTGCATCCCCGTTGAGCTCCCTGCCTTCCCTACCCCAAACTCTACCCTCCTCAGGTACCATCCCCAAATCTCTAGGAATATTCCAAGCCAGAGTTGGCACCCTAGGACCAAACATGGCACATTTGGTCCTAGGTAAGTTGGAGAGGTGGCATAAAAGTTTTCTAGGCAAATAAAATGAATAGGTACTGCCCTTTCCCCCTCCTGGTGTTTAGGGGACTTTTTCAACTTGGGGAACAACATGGGGAAGAACAGGTAACTTTCCACAGCATCAATCCATAAGAAAAGGCACAGTCGAAGCTTCACAACACAGTCCTATCCATGTTTACTCTGAAGTAAGTCCCACTATGCTCAATGGAACTTACTCATAGGTAAGCATTTATAAGCTTGTACCCTCAGTCATGCAAGTCCAAAATCATAGGGTTGCAGTTTCCAGTTATCTTTGGGGACTCCACGGTATTTAAATTTAGTTGCAGAGTTGTCTCCATTTATATGATAAGAGACTCTTTGCTTTAAAAGTCTCCAAGGGAAACACTGCACAAGTGGTTACGTACCCAGTTAAAAGCACAGGCTTTGAGACCTTGCTTGCAATAGGTACTTCTGCTTCCGGAACAGTCAGGGGACTATTTTTGCCTGTTCCCTGTACGCACTGCAGCCCCTGTTCAAGTCCCCATGATGTTCATGGGGTCCACCGGCCCACAGGGACACAATTTCAAGGGTCACAGTAGACCACAGCAGGAGGGGAGGGAGGGAAGAGGTGAAAAAGCTGTCATGTATACAGCACATCTCCCCTCCCACCCTGCATAGGACCCAAGCCATCTGCTGGGAAGGAGGAGGAAGAAAGCATGCCTATACAGTTGGTTGCCTTCCATCTTATCCCAATACATTATTGAAAAAAGTGAACAGGACTCCTGGGCAAATAGATGATGTTAAGGAAGCTAGAACAATTAAAAGGCACACATGATAACACAAAATGTGAATCCTTGCCAAGTGGAGAGCTCTCTCTATAGTTGCATTCTTAGCATCCATCCATGCCTCTGCTGTCATGGATGCACCAAGCCTGAAATATTTAACTCCCATTCTGCCAATATCTTTGGGAGGCCTCAGGACCAAACTAAAGGACACCTTGGGAGATCCATGATTGGCAGCAGCTGCAAGATTATCCAGTTTGAACCAGGGCTGTGATATTCTTAAAATGTTTTCCACCCAGGCCTAACGTACTTGGAAATAAATGCCACATACTCACTGGGACCAACTTCCAAATGAACATGCAAGGGCTGCATGTCTATGCAAGTCTAGAGCTGACTAAGCAAAAGGAGTCCTTTACAAGTGTGAATTTCCCCATTGATTTTAATTAAGTGCTGGTAATATAGATGGATTTGAAATTCCTTCCATGTTCCCTGAGTAGCAGAAAAAGCATATATAATATTGAGCACTGAGCACATCATGAATTTTGAGCAGGCAACAAGGTGTTTCCAATCAAATATTCAATCCGGAGTGTGCTGTGTTAGGGATTCCATGGCAAACAGATACAACTGTTTCATTTTGGTACATGCCCAAATGTGAAAAAGTCGGCTTTAGTCCCAAGCCAAACTAAGCAAGACAGAAAAAGGCATTGCGGGTTTTCAGATTCAGCCACTATCAATTGACAAAACACCAAACTGATTTGGCATGTAAGTCCCATGGCTAATGTCAATAGACTAGATTTATGCTGGTTAACTGAGTCAATTTACCATGATAAATTAAGAAAAGGTTCCTCCCATTTTCATTTCATTTTTGTCTGCGGGCGAGATGCAAGACATGTTGCAAAAAGGCTGAGTGAAAGCATATGATTTAAACATTTTTAATGTATTTTAAATTAGCCAAGGTTAAATCAGTTGAAATTAAAGCTCTTCCAGTGACCCCTGTGGAGCTGCTGTTAATTCTGATGCCAACATTTCCATGTATGTCTTGTTGAAGAAACCGTACATTAGTTTAAAAAATATCTGAGATTGATCTTCATCCAGTATTTTTACTTGAGCTTTGCAAAAGTATAAATTGATAAACTACTATGCGGCACCATCCACTGAATCGGTGTAATGTAGCAGCTAGAATGTCAGACCAGACCCCCAGGGAGATGCAGGTTCAAATACCCAGTCTGCTACACACAGGCTAATCAACCTAACCCTGGGCTGTTATGAAGACCAAAGGAAGAGGGAAACCCTATGGCCTGCTCAGAGCTGTTTGGAAGAAGGGCAGTATAAAATGTTTTATCAATAAATAAGAAGTTCTCCTTCATAAGTTCTACTAAAAAAAGTTAGAGTGGTGTAAGAGTACCATTACAACTATAGAAAGATTCTGCCCCAGTACAGACTACTAAGGAACACGCACATACCTATCTACAAGATTTGCATCCAGATTTTCCTAAGGACCTTGATAGAAAGTGCTGCCACAGGCAATTTATGGCAACCCCATAGGGTTTTCAAGGCATGAAATGTGGTGGTTTGCCATTGCCTGCCTCCCCCTCATAACCCTGATGTTCCTTCGAGGTCTCCCACCCAGGAACTAGCCACAGCTGACCCTGATTAACTTCTGAGATGAGGATAGTCTGGGCCATCCAGGTCAGGGCCCAAGGATCTTGGTGCAATGTTTAACTGGGCACCCTATCTGACTGGCTTAACTTTCAGGAACAAAGCATGTCAAAATCCAAACCAACTAAATAACATTTTACAACTTTTACAAGAATGCTGTGTATGTATTCTTTTCTATGGTATATTATTGCTAACCCAGAAATTATTGAATGGTGTTACATGACAGTAATGTGGTGGAAAGTGCTGTCAAGTCACAAGGGACATATGGCAACCCCATAGGGTTTTGAAGACAAGGGACGTTCAGAGGTGGTTTGCCATTGTCTGCATCTCCGTCATGACTCTGATATTTCTTGGAGTTCTCCCATCCAAATACTAGCCAGAGATGACCCTGCTTAGCTTCCAAATTCTGATGAGATCGGGCTAGCCTGGGCTATCCAGGTAAGGGCATGACAGTAATACCATTCAATAATTTCTGGGTTAGCAATAATACTACACAGAAATGGTATGCCCTTACCTGGATAGCTCAGGTGGGAGACAATCAAGGAAGTCCAGCATTGCTACGCAGAGGCCAGCAACGGCAAACCAACTCTGTCTCTTGCCTTGGGAACCCTCTGGGGTCGCAATAAGTCAGCTGCAACTTGATGGGACTCTCCACCACATTATATGACAGAGGTTCTTCTTTTATAACAGCAGCCTGTAGTGCCATACATTGGTAGTGTGTACATTCATTGATTTACTTACTTCATTTATGGCCGGCCTTTCTTGCTAAGACTCAAGGCAGATAACAGAATATAAAACAATCATACAGCAGAGACCTCCAGTTAACAGTGCAGTAGGACTAAGATTACAAAATTGTACAACAATGCAAATAAGCAAGGAAACAAACAAAAATTGTTTAAGACATGACATACCATAGTGCAGTATACATCTTTGCGGTGTGATTGAAAAGGCACTTTAGACTCTGTATCCTACGACACCCAAACTCATGAGAAACAATTCTTCCCTCCAGTGATCGTGGTATAGAAGTGATCTACTTCTGATAAGTCTATGGTTGTTGCCACAGCAGTCACTACCCCTGGCATACTGCACAGTATTTCTATAGTTCTTCTGCATCCCTGCAGACAAAAACTGCATAATAAGGCCCAATTTTAGCTGACACTGCTCTCTAAATCATATTTCTCCCCTCCCCAACTGGGATGAAATAGGATTATCTCTGATTCAATGAATTATGCAAATATAATGTACAGCTGGAACTGCTTAAAACGATGTATTTTTGCCCAGCAAAGAGAGCCATAAAAATAGCTGTCACTGCTGCTGCTTTTATATTTGATGCTCTAGAGTCTACCCTTAGTTTTGTTACACAATAAATATCCCAGATATTGTATTACAGTGTCAGCATAAACATATTAATATCTGCAACTGAAGAACTCCCAAGACAGGCTAGGGAACTGCAGGGCTTCACTCAATAAAGCAAGATAATTTTGTTTCATGCTACATAAAATCACAAAACATGAATCCCCATTGCAATAAGGAGCAATATTATTAATTCTTTTCCCTATTGCGTTATTCAAATCTGTCTGTCATTTCTTAGTGTTCAAAGTATTGTAAAACTGTTCATTTTCAGAATTAACATGCGAGGCAGGATAATTTGCAAAGCAGAAAACAAAGGTGAGAATCACAGACTGTGTGAAGAAAGCCATGGGCAAAGCCATGTCATCCTGTGCCAAAGCAGTTGTGGGTACCCACTTGCACACACACAAGTTCTTGGAGGTGGTCTTGGCATTTAAAGAATCCTTTGTTCATTCAACCCCTCTCAGCAGAATACATTCAGAGCATAAAGTTCCTGCTTATTCCCTTTCGTAATGGAAATCAAGAGCACATACTTGAGAATGACAATTTAACTATCAGAGACGCTCAAAAAAGGCTTTCCCTCACTTTTCACAAGGAAGCTCACTGTGATAGTTTGAAAAGCTTTCTTCTACTAGAACCAAACCACCTGCTTATGAGTGTTCTAAACAATGGATGGGATTCGATAACTCCCTTGTGGTAAATCTCACTGCGACAGACAGAAAGACTTCCACCAGTGGAATAATCACACTGTGATTACTCTTCTCTGTTCGATGCTTTTGCACTCTCTCGGTGTTAGGACCATGAGGCACAAGCAACATTCACCAGGGATCAGATGTCCCTGCTCTAGGGTTGACAACCTCCAGGTGGTGGCTGGAGATCTCCTGGGATTACACTTGATCTCCAGGCGACAGACATCAGTTCAGCTGGAGGAAATGGCTGCTTTGGAATGTGGACTCTATGGCATTATACCCCACTGAAGTCCCTCCCCTCCCCAAACCCCACCCTCCTCAGGCTCTACTCGCAAAACCTCAAGGTATTTTCCAACCCAGAGCTGGCAATTCTACCCTGCTCCCATCGATTTCCAAGTGCCCATCATAAATGCTATTTAACTTTGGACAGCCAGTGAAGTATTGTGGGGAACTAGGCCTGGAAGACCTGGTTTCAGATGAAGCTCACTGGATAACCGTGGGCCAATTGCACTTTCTAAGCCAAACCTACCTCACAGGCTTGTTGTGAGAATAAATTGGAAGAAGTAGCCACATAGACACCACCCTGAGCTCCTTGGAAGAAAAGTAGTATAAGAATTGTGACAGGTAGTAGAAGAAGGGTTGGTTTTATACTCTGCTCTTCACTACCCGAAGGAGTCTCAAAGTGGCTTACAATCGCCTTTCCTTCCCCTCCCCACAACAGAAACCCTGTGAGGTAGGTGGGGCTGAGAGAACTCTGAGAGGGCTGTGTCTGGCGCAAGGTGTCTTCATGGGGAGGAGTGGGGAATCAAACCTGGTTTTCCAGATTAGAGTCCTCTGCTCTTAACCACTACACCAATAGTAATTATCTATGAGAGCCACTTTTTCCCTTGTATCATAGCCACTAAGCACAACTTTCATTTGGCAAATCCCAAGCACGCAGAAAATCATCTGAAGACAACATCATGATAAAAAATGTTACACATTTTGCATTAACATGTTGTGTTTCATATATAGTTCACTCGGGCCAGAATAAAAGATTTCCTGGTTTAGAAAAAATTATCATGATGTCTCAATTGGAATCTTCATTTATTTATTTATTTTTAATTTACGTCCACTTTGCAGAGAGGTTTTTTTTGGGGGGGGGGGGGGTTGCATTAAAATAAACTGGTTTATAAGTAAGAAACAAACTGCAGTTTGTTAAAGCACCAGATTACAAATTGCTGTTCGTTCTAAACCAGGAATCAGTCAATCAATGTATAATGAGTAAAAGGAGGGCACTAGGATCACATAAGCTTCATGGTTTCTGAAGCTCATTCTCAGACCCACCCAACTGAGCACAGTCATTGGCTTCAAGCATGTTATTCTGAGAGCTTTGCTGTAGAAGCAGCATGTTAATGAGGGTAAAATCCTGTGAGAGACACTGTCCTTCACATGATCACTTCCATACATGCTACTTCTCTGTAAGGCACATGTTTGTGGTGGTTATAAAAACAGGCCACAGTGCAAATTGATCATCATTAATTACAAATTTATCAACAGAATTAAATAGATTATTAGTGGAGGAGAACATGCTAATTAAAAGTCCCATACTTTCCCCCAAAGGAGAGGTCATTATCAGAACTTGGTAAACTGACAAAAAAGACAACTCCCCACTGTGAATTTATCATTAGTAATGCTGGCAGCATTCTTCAGTTTCTCAAATTCTGGTATCCCTAACTGAAAACAGATCCTTCAGGGTACATATGGAATGTGCATCCAGAAAACCATAGACAAAATAACAGTATATGTCTCTATCTACTCTTCCACAGTGCTTTAGCTCTAGTTTGTCTACCCCAGAGAATAAATTGAATGAAAGTGAGTTTAGGAATTTAAGTAAAACCATATAACCAGCAGTTAATTTAATTTCATGGCAAACCTAGGGAGTCATATCAAATGCAAAATGATACTTAACAACTAATTGTGGTAAGCAATTTAAAGCAATTGTAGTCTAAATTATCTCTGCCCTAGATGAGATCCAGTTACTCCCATACAAACAATATGTGAAACATCCAGTCAAGGGAGACAATATGACTTTTCTATGCAACATAATATAATTTACAAAATGCATGCTAAATGTCATGGATTGACTATGAAGAATAACATCTGAAAATTCTCTATGAGAACCAAAAATCCAGATTTATCTGGGTATGGGCATCAGATATCTGTCAGATTCAAAATCCAGATCCTAGCACTGAATTGTACCTGAAGTTCAAGCAGCACAACTCCCTGTGGTCCACTACAACAACAGAAACCCACCCAAGACCCAGAGTGCCATAGTCGCCTACTGATAAGATAAAGTCATCTCAAGCAATTTGCCCTGTGCAAAGGTAATCAGGGTTAATTTAAAGAGTATGTTTTCAATACTAGGCTTTGGATTAAAAAATGATGATGCCTGATGCACATAAAAACAAACTGCAAAATTTATCAAGTGCCAAAAAAATCAGCAAGTGTATAAATTGGAGGCCCCTTTTGAGCTTGAGGCCCTCCTGCCCCTCTGACTGGCCCTGGTAGCCACCTGGAGTACCTCTCTGTGTGGTCTTGCTGACTGAATGTGACACACAGAAGGTTACAAACTAGAACAAAGTAGAAAAGACAACATTGTGCATGAATGACAATAGGGAACCAGTAAAAATGCAGTTCCTCCCCATTTCCAAACCAGGTGACTGATAACCATAATATGTAGTCCAACTATACTATCAGTATGTTCTTCCTAACGATCTGAAGTAAGATGTTAAAGGCTGTTTTTCTGTCTCTGTAGGAAATCTTCAATCAATTTCCACAATCCTAAAAAAGCTATGACAGTTAAACTGACAGAGACAAGTATATTATCTTGGCTTGAAAAGATACCGTACTCAGTTTTCTTTTGGGGTTACTGCTTGACTGGGCAAGAGGCAAATATCAACTGCTAATCCATCAATTGATGGTAGGAGTTTCACATGTTCAGGTTATGAAGTTATAACTGATATGAGTTTCCAAATTACAGAATAATATCTGAAATCATTCATAGGCTGAATGTAAATTACATCCAACAAGTGTTCTGAATACAATCACTCTCTGTACATACCTTCAGGCAGTAAACCCCTGAATACCAGTGCCAGGAAGCAACATCAGGGAAGGCCTCAGCCTCCATGCTGTTTGTTGGCCCTCAAGGGCAACTGGCTGGCCACTGTGTGAAACAGGATGCTGGACTAGATGGATCACTGGTTGTTCTTGTGTTCTGAGAATCCATCTTTAAATTGTGTCACTAACATCTCCTAGGGTTAGAATGGGCATGATCTCAGGAGATCTGTGTTTATTTAATGAGTAGACTCTTGCTGCAGGAAATCCCAGTTCTAACCGGGACTCAGCCCTTTCCTCCCTTGTACCATTTACCAGACACTAATCCCCCTTCCAAATATTACAAAGGATTTCTCTGCACTATCTAATTTGATCCTCATACAGATGTTCTAACTATTCAAGGGTGAGATCTCTCACAACAGAGTAGTTTCGTAATCAGAATCACCCTGCCAAGAGATAAGGAGAATTTCCCCTTCCTTCAGGAGTAGATATGTGATAAAATTTGGGGATTATTTGTTTGGGTTTTATGATGCTTTTAAATTTAAGCATGATAGCATAGAAGTAAATTCTACTTGAAATCAGGGAAACTCACATAATGAGACTAGGATTACACCACCAGAGGGAGAAAGATGAACACACAATCCTAAAGACACTTAACTTTGAAATCAATGGAAAGCTCCGAAATCAATGGAATTTGTTTGTCCCAAATGTACTTAGAACTGAGGTGAAAGTAGTCTCAAGGCAACAGTGCTTGCCTGCACTCCAACAGGACACTACTGAGTCTCCAGGTTCAAACCCATTATACCACCTGTATTTCCACTGTTCAGTTAGGGTGGCTATTTCACATTCCAGATCTTTTAAAATTATTCATTTGCCAATGGTAGAGACATAATACTGCTTCACTCTTGAATACTGTTAAGAGATCAGAACTGAGCTGTGGAATTATGGGTTGCTTCCCTGCAGTCTTTGGAGAAAACGCCTTTTCTCTTGCCTTAATCACAATGAAAACATGTTAACCATGGTCAGGCACTTTATCATAGAAAACTAATGTTAACCATGGTTAGGCACTTTACTTAAGTAAGACTTGGAGCCAGTGTTTGAAGTTGGCTAACAAAAACCAGTAAAGACAGAACATGGTTAATGTTGGTGCCCATTAACTATTGTTTAGGTAGGAGGGAGAGGCTGAGGGGAACACAGGGCTGAACAGCTGGCTCCCAATTTCTTAACCAGCCCTCAATCTGCATCAGCTTTTTAAAAAAGTGGTTCAACCATTCCCTCTGAGGAATGTGCGGCCCTAATTTAGGCCAAGAAGTGTTAAACAAAGAGCAAAGTAAATACACCTAGAACAAGTGTTAATGAAAAGGCTAACCATAAAGTTATATAAGCTGTGATCTGAAGCACATTCATTTAAAAGGATGTACCTTTTCAATGAGTAGGGATTACTTAATGTTTTTAGGTTCAGGTTAATTACCTTGCCTTCATCACAGCTGTATCTGAGTACCACCCAAGCTTTTAAATAATTATGAATTCCTTCAGTCTTTCATCTCCTATTGTAACAGCGAGTGTCATATGCAGAGTCACAGGAAGATCCACCTTCTCTTAGCCCTGACTAAGCAGCTTAACTAGAAGAAGAAAACCATTTTCATCTATACAGGTAATGAATCTTCTACTCTCTACTACTGCAATGAAGAACATTATACACAGAATCCTTTGAGCTACAGATATACAACAGGATATAGTGACCTACTGCTCTGATTTTACCCATGCTTATTTAAAGTTTCACTAAATGCAACTGCACTTACCACTACAGTATAAGTAAGCACACCACTGTAGCCCTAGGGTAACTCTCAGTCTAACTTACCTCAGAGAACTGTTATGAAAATAAAATTAAGAGAATGATGTAAACTGCTTTGGGACCCCACTGGAAGAAAGATGGGGTATAAATGTGGTGCATATCCTGACATACTTCAGTATGCTTTTGGGCAGCAATAGACTCACAACAGTTTAAAGCTATCATCTCTTTTCCCCAAGGAACTTTGGAAACTCTGATAATTCCAGACGGGTAGCTTTGTTCATTTATTTCTTTATTTGCCTCTTCTATAGCTTGCCTTTCTCACTGATACTTAAGGCAGATTACAAAACAGTTTTAGTCTGTTGCAGCAAAAATAAATAAGAGCACTTTAAAGTGCTTTTATTTGTGGCACTTTAAAGACTAACAACATTGTATTCCCATGAATGCTTCCCTTCCACTTTGTATCTGAAGAACAGATCATTCCAGTTTATACAGGAACAAAATTTTGTTAAGTCTTCAAGGTGCCAAAAGGCTCCTATTGATTTTGGGAGCTGCAGTCCTGTAAGGGCACCTGGAGACCAGTAATACTCAGAACACAGAAAATTGCCAGGTTTCCTTGAGAGAAGCCATAACAATTAAACTAGTATAAAACTGATTTTGTAATATAGAGCTGCTCTTTGATTCTTTATAGAACAGGTCCATATTTGCCACTGCAGCTCTTTTCCAGCTGTTCAAGTGCATGTATGAGAAGCAGAAAGCCAATACTTAAACACACTTGAATTGACTAATGCCCCTACAGGCAGACTGATTTACAATCACAGTATGTTATAATGGAAGACTTACCATATGTCCCTAGCTTTTTAACTGCCCTGCCTTTTACACATTATGCTGGTCAAAAGGTAAGCAGAAAGGAGCTTGTGATTATTATTGTATCATAGCATATGATCAGTTGCCACAAAACAGAGTACTACGTTCCAAACTTTAGCACAAGAACACCTACAACATCTTGTGAGGGGCTGATGACCTCCATTCCAAGCAAATATGTTTATGATAAAAGTGAAATAGACCTTACTGCACCGGGAGTTGGTGTGAACAAGTAACTAGGAGAAAATAAAAGGGCCATGTGAACAAGTAATTCAAATATTTTCAGTTTAAAGTAATAGAACGTATGCAGGGACAGCCATATTTATGAATTTATTTCAATATTTATATCCTGATTTCTCCCAATGGAGAAATGGGGTATCCCAATGGGGTATCCCTTATATCATTCTCCGTTTTAGTCTCACAACAACTACCCCACAGGCTTCCATGGCACAGTGGGGATTCGGTCTCCCAGAACTCAGTCTGGCACTCTAACTACTACACTAAACTGTCCCTCATATGCAGAGCCAACGCGATGTAGGGGACAAAGTGTCAGACAAGGATCTGAGAGATCCAGTTTCGAATCCCCACTCTGCATGGAAGATTTTTGGGTGAATTTGGGCCAGTTACTCTCTCTCTCTCAGCCTAGCCTAATTTACAAGGTTGCTGTGAGGAAAAAATGGAGGACAGAAGAATACTGTAAGCCATTCTGGGTCTCCACTGGAGAAAAGACACGCATGAATGAAGTAAATAAATAAATAAAATGGACCCTGATCACAGCAGGATGAAACAGTTGGGCCACAAGGTACTTTCTGAAGTTTCTTGCTGTTCTCTATGAAGAAGGTCCTAATTTTTTTTCTTTTACTGTAAGCAATGTTGACTTAGTCAAGAGTAAGTAGAACTAATTGTTCCAACTCCCCCCCCCCCGGCCGCCAAAGAAAGACTCCTTCAAAAGCCCAGAACACTCCATCTACCAGATAGCACTTCATGTCATCTAATGCCCCTTTCACTTGGAGGCCACAAACTAAATGCCACTCCCTGATTGCACCAAATATATTTGCCATCTCTCTAGAAATAGGAGCCCTACTGTTAACTGTCAAGAACAGACAGTGAATGTATGGAAATTGCCAGAGGGAATGAAATGAATGAAATTAACACACACTCTTGACAAGATGACACCTCTGACAACTTAATTGCTGTATCCCAACCATAATTAACACAGTAAAGCACCCAGCATCTAAAAGCAGCTCCTCACTATGGGGGAAAGGATGCAGCTAAACCTGACTGCAGGGAGAATCTGCACACCTTTTTAAACAGAAGGACCATTTTTTACACAGGACACTAAAAAGCACATTTGTTTGGAACATATTAAAAGTACTTCTCAATGCAATGCATAATTAAGTTATGGAATCTCTGTCACTAGCCCTAAATGGCCTGTGCCTGGCATACCTAGAGGAACACACTTTACCCCCTCCTCCTCTCCTATGTTCCACCATGACCTTTAAGATCAACTGGGAGCATTCTTCCAAGTATAACAGCTGTGCCCCAAATCAGGTCTGCGTGCTCATTGAGGCATTCTCACTGGTAGTCCTTCAACTGAGGAATTATCTTCCTCTGGAGACCTGTGAAAAGCCTGAAGATAGTTTCAAAGGCTAGCCATGCTGGTCTGCAGAACAGCTAGATTAGAGTTCCAGTAGCACCTTAGAGATCAGAAAGATTTTCAGAGTATAAACTTTCAAGAGTCAAAGCTCACAAAATACACGAAGGGAGCTCTCTGACTCTTAAAAGCTTATACCCCGAAAATCATGTTGGTTTCTAAGGTGCTACTGGACTCAAATCTAGCTGACCTTAAAAGTATTTTCTAGAAGCCATACGTTGTTTTTATTTGACTAAACTGGCTTTTGATGGCCAGGGATGAGGAGGGACATAGCAGTAATTAAGATATTGTTTCCCACACATAGTTCTTGGGATGAGGGTGGGAAGTTCACATCAAACAGACAAGCTAGATGCAGTGAAGATCTAGATGGATTCCAGGAAAAGGGGCCAACCATTTTCCAGAGGCTATTAACCATAATGGCACCTTGGTGTTCAGAAGAGGAATCCCTCTCATACTCTGATGCTGGGACCAAACAGCAGCAGATGTTCTCTCAACTATTTCCTCTGGGTGTCTTCTCAAAGATGTCTGGCTGGCCACTGTTGGAAATTGAATACTGGCTTCTACTCTCATTAAGAAAGGCCATTCTTACATTTTGCACATGCCTCTCAGCTGGCATTTGTACCACACATAAATAAAGTTAATGCAGGCTAGAAGGTGGAAGAGAAATCAAACGGCCACTTGAGCCAATCAAAGTTTTACATTTATATTCTAATCCAATTGAAGCACAGGCTGTATCATGTGAAAACACCCACAAGCTACAGCTTGAAAGAACAGCCAAGAAAGAAACAATGGACATTATTAAGCAGAGGTAACACCCCCTTTTCTAGTTAACATGTCCTGTCAAATTAATGTCCTGAGAAATTACTGTCAAATTAATCAACAAGATGCCTGGGGGGTGGGGGGAGAATGTCAACTGATTTAACAGAATATATCTGTGACTTCTGCACAGGCAGACCCCCAAGCCCATCTTGCAAGGTCCAGAACTGGTGCTTCTTCTACTCAGGGTTCATCCTGGCATTTAAGACCACAGCTGTTAGCTATGCAGTCACTCAGGATTCAAAAAGACATTTAAACTAGTCTGTTCAGAAACATATTTTTTTTTAAAAAATGCTGCCAAGAGCCAAGAGTACAGATTTTTTTAAAATCCAATCGATCACTCCAGAAATAGTCATAATTTACATCTGCATGGCACATCTGTTGAACCAGAAGTTGAAACAGCAGAATGCCCCACTCCCTTTCAGAAGCCTCCATTCAGCAGACTGGCTACCAAATCTGGGCAAAGGGTACCTTCCTCCTGCCTCCGTCCACGTTCTCCAATGAGAACTTAAAGATCTATGCTCAGCTGAGCTCTGCATGATGGAATCGGGTTCATCCCAGCAAGGTTAAAATATACAGAACATCATCAAGATACACTGGGTAGCTTTATCTTATGTCCTGTCACTGCCCAGAGTAAAAAGAAATGCAGAACTGGGATATTAGGCACTGAGTGGCACACAAATGAATAAAATAAAGACACCCATCGCCTGAGGAGATTCTGTGTTCCCCGTCAAACCCACCATTCTGCTGCATATCATTCCCACAAGGGATAGGAAAATGTGAGAGAAGGTGAGTTGACATTTTTCTGCCTATTAAAAAAATAAAATAAAAATCGGCTCTTTCTCCTCCTTCCTCATCCCCTACCGAAGGCATCTGATTTGCATGAGAATCTGGTTCTAGATCTGGCCATATTTTAGCCTGACTTGGGTATCAGTTACCTACGCTTAAATTGATGCCTACTCTCTGTCTTCCCCTCTCCCCGCTAGCCCTCCCAGCTGCGCCCGTGTCATTTTACTGCTATGATTCCTCCTCCCGCGAGCCCTGCACCGTCTCCCGTTATACCCGACTCCGGCATTCATCGACACTGTACACAAAAGGGGAGCGTCGGAGCCATCCGACAGCGCTGGGCGGCTCCCCGTGCCGTTTTCGTTCCCCATGCATGCGCCGAGGGAAAAGGCAGGGGAGGGGAATCGAAGCCGAGGTCCTACCAGGCAAGGGGCAGCACCTCTCATCATGCCCGGACCACCAGCGGCCAGCCCGATCCAGACCCTCCTACGGCCAATCCAACCAGCATTTGGCTTTGCAGCCATCGCCTGTCTCTCTGCCGGCCTCGACTGAGCACGAGCGGCGCAGCATATTTGGGGTGGTGGGTGGAAAATCGCTTGCAGTCTAACGCAGCTGCCTTGTACTGCAGCAGCAGCAGCAGCAGCAGCAACTTACGGGTTCCGCCAAGGCTCGGGTCTGGCGCGCGCGGCTCACTCGGCTCGTGCTGCTGCACCCGCACGCGCCGCCTTCTGAAAAGCTGCCCGGCCCTGGCAGCTGCGGCAGCGGCGCTCGGGCAGGGAGGGGACTGAGGCGCGGAAGGAGGGGAGGGGAGCAGCGACTGGTTGGGGCGCAGAGGAGGCGCCTCTCCTGTGACTCAGAGGCGGCCGCTCGCCCGCGGCAGCACCTGCACCCGCCTGTCACCCCGTAGCGCCCGCCCTCCCTGCCTGCCTCCTCCCCCTTCCCTGCGTGGCCCCCTTACGGAGAAAAGGCTGCCCCGCTTCCTCAAGGAAGGAGAAGTGCGCAGGGGAGAAAAGAAAGTCGTGAAGGAAAGGAGGGAGGGGAGCAAAAAAGCCCCAGCCGGCTGCTGCTCTGACCAAACAGCACTGTCGCTGCAGTCAGCTTGGTTTGCATCCCCCTCATGGACACGCAGGCCGGCCGTGAGATGGTTTGGGGGAAGAAAGGTGCCCGCCTTGCTGAGGGGGGCGGGGGAGCCCCGTGCTCTCACGGTGGGGGGGGGGGGCGGGCTTGGGATCTGGAGGGCACGGCTCGCGCAGCGCCGCCCCGCACACTGGCATGATGGCCCAATGAGTGCTGGACCCGGGAGGGAGCGCTTCCCTAGAGGGACGTTGCTGAGTGAGTGGTTTACCCAGAGGGGACCGATAAGGGCTTTGCGCAGACTTCACGGCGTGATTTTCCTTGGAACTGGGAAGTTAACGCTTATTGCAGCTAGTATTGAACGTTACTTGGTGGCTGGCATACGAAGACATTTATTATTTTACAGCTGAAAACTTTTAATTAATAATTGCCGGTAGTGGAGATGGCCGACCTTGCTTGGCTTCCAGGCTCTGACTAGATCGTGCAAGTCGAGCCTATTTAGACTGCTTCGACAACTTTAGGGGATTTGATGCCTGAGGCTTGCTCAGACCCAAGCAATCGAGAGATGCTAAGAAGCCCAATGCACTCACGTCTCCAATGCTGAAGCAAAATGTCTCATTCTAAAAGAAATCAATTTTTACATCTTTGGGCTGGGACATGTATACTGCCTTGTGGTGTGAAAGCATTAAATCATGTATTAAATATATAGGGTGTTGGGCAGCCTAAACCTAAGACCCCACCCCAAGAACCAGTTTGGTGTACTGGTTAAGAGCAGCAGACTCTAATCTGGAGAACCCAGTTTGATTCCCCCACTCCTCCACCTGAAGCTAGCTGGGTGACCTTGGGTCAGTCACAACTGCTTTCAGAGCTCTCTCAGCCTCCAAAATAAGTCTAGCTCACTACAAAAGAGCTAGAATTTAAGGCTGCCAGACAATCTTCAGATCTTCTGGGGATACTACTCACAATGCCATAAGATAATGTATTTTATTTATTATATTTATGAATCGCCCCACCCCTGCTACTTCAGGGCTCTGGGTGATGTACAACCAGAGATTAAGAACATAAGAACATAAGAGAAGCCAATGTTGGATCAGGCGAATGGCCCATCCAGTCCAACACTCTGTCACACAGTGGCCAAAAACACCAGGTACCCTCAGAAGGTCCAGCAGTGGGGGCAGGAAGCTGAGAGTTCCTATCTATACTTTGTGGCTAATAGCCACGGGTGGACCTCAGCTCCATATGTTTATCTAATTCCCTCTTGAAGCCGTCCATGCTTGTAGCTACCACCACTCCTGTGGCAGTGAATTCCACCTGTTAATCACTCTTTGGGTGAAGAAGTACTTTCCTTTTATCTGTTCTAACCCAACTGCTCAGCAATTTCATGGAGTGCCCACGAGTTCTTGTATTGTGATAAAAGATAAAATTAATTAAAACCTTAGTACAACATTAAAAATAAACACTCTCCCTTGGATGCCGCCTGCCTTATCTGACACCAGCAGTGATCTGGGAAAGTGTGTAGTCTTCAAACCTTTCATCTGCCCCTTCCTCTGCACACATTGGACCACCCTCTTAGGCTGCGGTCACACTCCCGGATTTAAAGGGGCCGCATTTTTCTACACATCCCAACCCCTGCAGCGGCGGCGGCGGCCGCTGAAGAGGCGGCGGCGGCAGAAACAGCGGTGGCAGCTGTGGGGGGCCGCGGGAATGGCGGCCGCCGCCGCTAAAGAGGTGGCGGCGGCAGGAGCGGCGGCGGCGGCCACTGAAGAGGCAGCGGAAGTGGCAGCGGCGGCAACAGCGGCGGCCGCTGAAGAGGCGACGGAAGTGGTGGCTGCGGCAACGGCGACGGCGGCCGCGGGAACGGCGGCAGCCGCTGAAGAGGCGGCGGCGGCAGAAACGGTGGCGGCCGCTGAAGAGGCAGCCGCTGAAGAGGCGGCGGAAGCAGCGGCAGCAATAGCGGCCGCGGGAATGGCGGCGGCTGCTGAAGAGGCGGCGGCGGCAGGAACAGTGGCGGCGGCCGCGGGAACGGCGGCGGCTGAAGAGGCGGCCGCAGAAGCGGCAGTGGTGGCCAAGGACCCGCCAGCCGCCTGGTGAGTTTTGGGGGGGGGGGGTTTCCCCTTTTACACTTGAGCGTTTGAGTGGCCAAGCGCCCAAGTGTAAAAGGGGGGGGGGAATGGCTGGCAGGACTATCTGGACAGCCCTGCTCTTGTAATGCTTGCGAGAGAGGGCTGTCCAGATACCTCAAATGCGGGTTCCTCCCGCAACACCCGGGAAAACACTTGATTTTTCCGGGCTCGGAAAATGCGGGAGGAACCCACATTTGAGCCCGCTTCAGCGCGGGACTTGGGGCGGGCCGTGTGGTCGGCCCCTTTAAATGCGGGAGGAAATAGCCCTTCCTCCCGCATTTAAGGGCCGTGTGGCCGCAGCCTCAGCTTCCTCAGTGTCAGCTGCATGCTGAAGTGATCAGCAAGCATGGGATAGGAGCTTACCCTTATCTATCAGACCCCAATCAAACTGAGGCACATCTGTACAGCAATCCATGCATTTATTAATAACATCAGGACTGTAATATTGAAAGCAAATTAGATTAATAGGGTTGTAATTTAACTCTCCTGTTTCAGCAAGACTCCTGTCTCTTTGCAAGCTGTACTGGTGGATCACAGAATAGAATAGAGCTGTCCCAATCACCCCATGCCCATAAGAGAAGTAGCTGTGCCACAACTGTTTATTAAGCAATTTGCAGCAGGAGGGAGGCTAGAACAAGAGTTGGCAATCCCACAGTGGAGAAGCCCGATGCGTACTGGTCACTGTTGCTGTTGGTTGTGGTATAGACCCATTTTGGTATAGGTTGGCAGTGTGGGAAATGAGATCCTTCCTGGATTCTTCCCCCCCACTGGATGGCTTCCTGCAAAGAGTCCAAAGGAACAAGTTTCATAGATGTTTCATTGTCATAGTAAAGAGTAAGTGGACTCCAAAGGTCTGCATACAATGCTGTGGAATGGAACACAGTTCCCCTCCCCCCTTGGATGGTTTCCACAGGTTAGGTTGCCCCATTGGGGAATACAGTGAACCACTGAGCTAGCACCTGTCCTTTGTAGTGAGCTGCAGTGGAACTATTCCTATTTGGGCTCCATGAGGCTCTGATCCTGCAAGGCAATAGGCACCACACCTCAGGTGGTTTGGTCAACAGTAGCATAGTTTGGAGTAGCTGTCAACCACTACAGATTGCAGTTGTACTTGCTGTGCCCCCCATTGCTGTGCCCCATCACACTGGCTACCATGCTGACAATCCAATAATGTAGGCCAGTGTATCTGCCAATAAGGTGTATTGCACTGGTGTTTGGCCGCACCTAAGGTGAAGCCAGCTAAGTCCTTCTCTACCCATAGTGTGCCCCTGATAGTATGGAAGTTACATTAGAAATGGAGACAGCAGTTCTTCCTGCCAACTTATTACCAGATAGGCTTATTTTTTATTTATTATTAAAATATATCCTGCCTCTTGGTTCAAGGTGGCTTACAATAATAGTTAAAACATCTCCAGCTGAAACCAAAGATAAAATAACAAGCCCCAAATAACCTGGAGAACCAGGGTTGATTCCTCACTCTTCCACATGCAGCCAGCTGGAGTGATCTTGGACCAGTCCTACCTCACAGGGTGTCTGTTGTGGGGAGAAGAAGGGAAGGTGATTGTAAGCCGCTCTGAGACTCCTTCGAGTAGTGAAGAGCAGGGTATAAAACCAACTCTTCTCCAAGATTGCCCTGTAAGTTTTATGTTTTGGATAATCAGCTCATTGAAGAATGAAAAACAATCACTGCTAATTGGTGGTTTTAAAAATATTTTGTATTTAATGGAGCAGCATCCATGTTGCAGCATTCATAGGGGTAATGCAGTTAGTCAAGATTTTGATACACTTAATTTTATAAACACTTGTGTCTATATGGAGTTATCTATGTCGCTTTAAAATGCCAAACAAAAGAAACATTCTGTCTGTTTAACAGGAGTAACAACGTATTGTTGAAAAGAATCTTAAAAGAAGAATGAAAACAGTTATTGGCAATGGAGCAGATTATTGGATAGAAGATCCATAAGTACTGTTAGAAACGTTTATAAGTGCCATGAACATTTCTAAACCTAGAATAGTTCCATTTATCCCAGTGACATCTTCCCAGAGGTTTCTGTTGGCAGTCACCCGGACTTAGCAGTATACTTCAGTACTGACAATTCTATTGAAAGCTCATTTTTCAAAATATGTTACATTTGGCACTCGCAGACTAGTAGCAAATGTGAATGGACTGAAATTATGAAATATGTTACAGACCTCACTTAAACCAAGACCTTTTTGATAAATATTTTCACATAATAGTAAATGCCAAAACTCAGAATGAACAACTGATTATAAAACACAAATATGCCACATCCCATTAATATGAACTATAGCTAAATATATCTAAAATTCTGTTAAAACAGGTAAAACAGAGCCAGTGCTACAATACCCAGCTATCAAGAAGCCTACAAAGACCGAGTGTCTCCCTTAAATGTTCAGGCTAGGGCTTTGGTGAGTCTCAATATGTGTATTGGAGTGGGGACTCGATGGAGGAGCCACCAAAAATAATTCTCTACGTTCATTCGCTATCTTGACTTCAAGCACCGACTATTTCATTAAGACAAAATACTTCTGAATGCATCTTGATGTGATGTAGAAGAGGAAGCTGTCTCTCAGGTTTGCTATATATGTTAGATCCTGGTCAGTAAATACTTTATAGGGTCCATATGTGCTTTGAGGGTACTTGCTGCAGCAAGTGCTGAAGCCAAGCGATTCTGGTCACTGCCCAGGTAGGCTAACTCTTTGTAATGAAAACAGGTGGGATGTAAATATACACCTTGAACTGAGCTCAAGACCAGAGGATAGTTACGTCAGTGCAGAGGCCCAGTCATCTATCTCATCAGATGTAATGATGTATTTGGGTCCCCACTGGGGAGAAAGTGGGGCGTAAATGAACAAAGTAAATAAAGAACACATGCTTTATGGCATGCACCAACAAGCAAACATGTGCGTCTCACACTTCCAACTGATGCAGTTCTGTTCTCATAGGGGAAATGTGCAAGCTTCATATGAACATACACTAGCCATTTCCCCTGCATGAGTTCCCTGTGGAAATGCAAACAGTAGAAACTTGAAGCTCAATTCAACTTGGTGCTGCTGTTGTAATTCTTATTTCCTTTTCATGGCCTTACCTACCTTTCAACATTTCCCCTTTCCCTAGACCACAGTGTTTCGCAAATGGAGAGGAAGAGCATACTTAGGGCAGAAGGTAGCTCCTTATTATTATTAAAATTTTACCCCGCCCTCCCAGCCAAGGCCAGCTTAGGGCGGTTTGCACAAAATCAGCACATAATTACAATAAAGCATAAAATATAAAGTAGATTAAAACAATTCTAAAACCCTTTAAAGTGCTAGTAGCATTAATTTCATAATGGCTGCTGTTATTCAGTTCTCTCGTCTCATAGTCAGTTCTTCGATCTTCTTTAATTCTCCTGGCAGTTGGCTCAGGCTGTTGTTGGAGTTCCAGGAGGAAACGGGGCTCTCTAAACTCAGCTATCAGTTCTTAACAGTAGTAGCGGCTCCAAAGGCCTGGTGGAAGAGCTCCGTTTTACAGGCCCTGCAGAACTGCAAAAGATATAACTCCCTTCTGGCTGAAGGGAGTTTGTTTTCATTTTGGTATGTGAAATGTGAAACATTTATTCAATTCTGTGAAGGACTAGTGACTGAAGAAAAGATACTGGCTGCTAAAAACTGGTGCTGGTACTGGGAATTTGAAATATTTTTAAGCCTCTCTCAATCAAACAAGCCAAGCCACATGCCATAGGCTTAATATCCTCAGGGAGGGCTTCACCCAGGCCTATCTGATCTGGTGAAGAATGCCCCCCTTATGATAATCAGAAGACCTTGAGCATGAGCAAAACCAAGCATTCTCCAACGGAATGATACTGAGATGTGATATAGCAGATAATCATATACAACTGGAGGAATGGGACTTAGTTATTTACCAGGCACTGTTGCACAACAGGCGTTTTGCAACTGTCAATAACAATTGTTATCATTCATCTTGAGTGACAGATACTGTCTGTTGCTTTTTTCTTAGAGGAAATCCTAATCTGGATTTTATCTACATTCTTATATTTGAAATAATTAAAATGTGTCCAGGTAAATATAGTTCATTTTGATTATGAAAATAACAGCTCAGTGGGCTTTTAAAAGGAACACCTATAGCACCGACTGAAAACTGCCTGGAAGAATATAAACCCATTTTTAGAATCTCATTCTATTGCAATTGATCTCCTGAGACTATGGCGGTTTTCAGCGATATTCTCTTTCTTCTAGTCACTATGTTTGTTGTTCAGTCACACAGTCGAGTCCGACTCTTTGTGACCCCATGGACCACATCACGCCAGGCCCTCCTGTCTTCCACCGTCCTCCGGAGTGTGCTCAGCCTCATGTTCGTCTAGTTACTATAGATATGGACAAAGAGGATAATTGTAGTTTGCCCATTTGGCTCCCATCCCCTTCATTTCAGAAATGCACTTCAATGAAAAGTAAGCTACAATGTTTTGGTACATTTAGGCAGGGGCGTTGAGTTTTAAAATCCCCGGGGGGGGAAATTTCGGGGATGGCTCAAGCCCCCCCCATAGTTGACGCCTATGCATTTAGGATTAAATTCTCAGCCTTTACTTGTGTTTGTTGCTGGGTTCCCTTAGCTGAATGAAATGCTAGCAGATATGCTTACTCTTAATGACTAGTTTCCCTTTTAGGGACAAATGAGTGACGGATACTTTGGAGTAATTTAAAGTAAACAACACACATTTCCAGGAGCTGATTCTTCTGCAGCAGAATTTACCACAGTATGCGTGCATGCAGCTGCTTTCTGGAGTGCATTATTTCCAAGGACTGTGAATGCCTTAAGACTCAACTAGACAAAGGTCCTGTTGCCTTCACAATCATTCTGTTTCCAGAATAACTATCCAAGTCCAAATTGTTTGGGTCCCAGACCAAATATTACCTTAAAATGACATTTATCACTCAGCCGCTCCCCTCTGATGGTTGCTGCATACATTTCCCCCCTGCATGGAAATGATGTCTGAGAAGAAAACAAACGTACTGTGTCTTCTTATGAAATCAATAGTATGTTTTGGTTACCCACAAAGACATAGGAAGATGATGCACTTTGAAGTACGTATGAGCTATGGGTTAGTCAGGTTAGAGGACCAAAATAGTTGTTTCCTGAGGCGCGAGAATAGGTTTATTTTGCTTCCATAGGCAGAGGTTAGGACTCAGAACAATGTTTGCCTAGGACAGATTGGACGATTACCTTGATATTTTTTCCAGGGGACATGCTATGCCTGGTTCCTTGGAACAGATCACACCATGCACAGTCCATTTTTGTCCTAGAGGTGCCTTTAGCACTTCGCTTATTTCTTCTTTCTGCTCACACCAATGTGTGCAATCTGTAAATAATAATAATAATAATAATAATAGTTGGATTTATACCCTGCCCTTCACTTAAAGCAGCTTATAATCTCCTTCCCTTCCTCTCCCCACAACAGACACCCTGTGAGGTAGCTGGGGCTGGGAGAGCTCTGAGAGAACTGCTCTTGAGAGAACAGCTCTGGGAGAACTGTGACTGACAGAAGGTCACCCAGCTGGCATTATGTGGAGGACTGGGGAAACGAACCCAGTTCTCCAGATCAGAGTCCAGCTGCTCTTAACCACTACTACACCAAACTGGCTCTCAATAAGGATTACTCCCGGCGCTGTGCAGTTAAAGGGCCAAAATACATGTTTCTTTTGAGTTGGATTCAGGTGACCAGGACCTGACTCACTTTCCCCACAGCCACCCAGAGAGGCCCAATTGGGCCCAGGGCTGTGGTGTGGGGGCAGGGATACTGCCTTTCCTTCTGTATACAGTTTTCTAAAACCAAAATAGCCCTGACTGGGGAGTTATTGGCCTCCATTTTGGAGCTGCACATGCAGCCATGCATTCTAAGAAGTGATGATTTCTCTTGACTTTCCCAGTCCTGTAGTAGTATTGTTCAGGTATTATTGTTTAGCGGTCCTTGCTGTCTTGGGTCAATATTTATCAATATATATATATATATATATATATATATATATATATATATATATATACCACGTGTTTTCCTTTATAGAAATGGGAAATTCCTGGAGATTTGGGAGTTGAGCCTGGGGAGAGGAGGGAGATCAGCTAGAATGTGGTGCCATAGGGTCTGCCCTCTGAAGCTGCTGTTTTCTCCAGGGGACTGATCTCTGTAATATGGAGATCAGTTATGATTCCAGGAGAACTCCAGGCCATACCTGGAGGTTGGCAAACCTGGGATTCAATCTATTTGAAATAAATCATCAAAACGATCCATTCCCAAGAACAATAACCATAACATTCAACAACTTTGATACCTACAAACACTGATTACAATTTTAAAAACTTTCTTACTGTTGCTTCCTGAACGATAATCATAAAATCATATTGTAGAATTCTTACAAGGTGACCATATTAGTTCCTCTGGAAGGCTGTTCTGTAATGAAACAGCTGTTGCTGAGAAAGCTTATGCTATGCGGATGTTCTTACTGCTTAATAGGAAGGCACATTCAGTAGGAGCTTCTGAGCATAGCACAGTTGACAAGAAGATACAGGGAGAGGCCATCCTGAGGTATTAATTAATTTACTTCATTTATACCTCACCTTTCTCCACACTGGGAACCCAAAGCAGCTTACATCATTCTACGTTCCTCCATTTTATCCTTATGACAACCACCCTGTGTGGTAGATTAGGCTGGGAGAGAGAGTTACTGGCCCAGGGTCACCCAGCAAGCTTCCATGGCAGTGTGGGGATTCAAACCTGACTCTCCCAGATCCTAGCCCAGCACTCTAACCATCATACCACATGGCCTGGACCCAGACACAGATACGAAGGTAGTGTGGATGTTCTAAGTAAGCCTTCTTCTGGTCTTTCTTACTAGGTAGCAAGAATATTGGGTCACAGCAAGTGGAGACTCATATTTGAAGAAAGGACTAGCTGCATTCCTCATAAAATGTGCTAATCTGTGTACATCCCCAAGGAATGTTTGACGCAAGTGTTCCCTCAGGCTGGAAGCTACAGATTTAAAGATTCCCCCACCCCAGCAGTACGGAAAGGAACAGAAAGGCAGAAATTATGAATATGAAAGATATTATGGGCACAACGTGGGAAGGCTTACAAAGAACCTTGACAAAATATTAAACAAGTTTTCTTCATTGATTGCAGCATCTAAAAAATTCCTTTCTCTTTATTATGCAGAGGCCCAGTTCTGAAAGGTGCTGAGAAGAATGCTCAGTATCAACATATTTCATTGGAAATTGAAAGCACTCTGTATCTGGAATGAATAGTCATCGCTTTGCTGTCTTTAATTTGGAATCAAAGTCTTCTTGGGGCTTAGCCCACAATTATATTAGCTCATTTTTGCTTTCACTGTAAAAAATGTAAGTCAGAGCCATTCATAACTTCCAACTCTCTGTTAAAGCTGGCAATTCCAGTTCTGCATTGCCTGGGACCAGTATCAGGGAATTTTAAAAGAGCTTCTAAAATACCTGTGGCATCATAAAATTATATTTTTGTTATGGTTTAATATGAATACCTGTTTGTCTGACATCACAAAGCACACAATGAAATTGCTGTGGTTCAGAAAACACTGGATAGCTACTTTGTCGGGCAGCTTCTCTCCCATTGTTCTCAGTCTGAGCCAGCAGAGCTGCTTCTGCCCTACATTCCTGGGAAGTGAATAATATCAGCAAAGATTACCCTGTAGTACCACATCTGTTACTAACAGGCCATTATAAAGATTGAATATAACCTAATTAGGAAATGCTGTAGTCAGCTGGGTGTGGATGTGGGCTGATGAAGAATCATTTTACATGAGCATTGCTTGTTATAAAAGGGTGTTCACAGAAGATAAAGGAAAGGTAGCTAATGTGGTTCTCAGTGCTGAACTCAGATTTCACAAACAGAGCTTACATTCCTCATATGGTTACTAGTGAGCTAGGACAGACCAAGGGCTAGTCCCTAAAATTCTCCTATTCAAAATCTAAGCACTGCACAGAGTCAGTGTAAACCACATTTCACCAGCTGCTTATTTGTTTTTTAATTAAGATATATTAATGGGTAAATTCCAAAGTTTAGAGTAAGAGGCATATTGAAAGGGAGTATGGTCCACAGGGATGCTGTCTCCATCATCTGCAATTCTAGATGGAGTATCCCAGGGAATTTGAGTTGGAGCAGATGTTTGTTCTACTTGCAGAAGGTGAAAAGTTGTCCATTTTCCCACCATTTGTGCTAGGAGGTCAACACAATGATTGGCTGCCTAACCCTTTTCATTGTAAGTACCTAAGAGCATGTAATATCTAGCTAAATAAGGACAAGAAAGTTGATTCTTAGTTCGAGGTGGGTTGGGTAGTGGCCTTAAAACAGTAATGTGTATATTCTTCTAGCTCACTGGCACCCATATGTAACCATGACTACAGGTTTAACTCCAGTGCTGTGTCAATATGGTGTCCTTATCTTTTGAATATTGCTACTATCATATCTCATTCTCATGTGAATTATGAGTATTGCTACTATCCCATCTCGTTCCCTATGTGAATTAAAACATTCATGAGGTGGGACCACAAAGACTGCCCACCAGCTGTGGAATGCCCTCTTCCTTTTCCTTCACTTAACATTTTCTTGCAAAAGGTAAAGATGTTTTGCTTACATGGATTTTGATATTGGTTTTATATTGTTATATTATATTACTTTATTGATTGTATATTATTCTGTACAGTTGTAGTAAAGAGGTGGTATATCCATGTTTTAATAAATGAAGTAATAAATAATATAAATTGGTGGGATGTGAACTAGTGACTGATCAGGAAGGAAATCTTGGAGCCACATTGGGTGAAATGTTAAGTTGATGTACAGCATGGTAAAAAGGCAATTTCTCTCCTAAACATTGTGAGGAAAGGGATTGAAAACAAAATGGCCACTATCATAATGCCCTCATATAGATCTGTGGTGCAGCCAGATTTGAAATATAATGTACACTTCTGGTCATTCAAGTTCCAAAAGGCTCTTTGACCAACTAAAGCCATTCCCTGAATTAATTTGGGATTTTTTAAAAAAACGATTCCTCCCCCCAGATATATTCCTAAGGGAAGAGAAGGCAGTCTTTTCCAGTATGGCTTGGCTGCAATTACTACACACTGAGCCAGCTCAAGGTCATAGATTAGAGCTCTGGAGTAATTATTGTCATATTCAGTTTCCAGTTAATTAGTCTACAGTGTAATAAAAGAAGAGCTCTAGTGGATCAAGCCAAGGTCTACCTAATCCAACATTCTGGTTCTGACAGGAGACAGCCATATATTGCAGGGAAGCTTACAAGCAGTGCATGAAGTCAACAGCCTTCTCCTACACTTTGTCCTCAGCACCTGGTATCCAAAAGTATATTGCCTCTGATGTTAATTTAGCTATTATGGCCAACAGGCTTTTGTGCACTTATCCTCCATGAATCTGTCTAATCTTTTTCTTTTTCAGCAATCCAAGTTGTTGCTAGTGGAGGGCATAAGTGACTGTGCTAACCATCAACTGCCAAAGATGTGGTGCAAGATGTGGTGCACTGATGTTAGTGTGTCACAAAGCACAGTATTACCCTGGCATTGTCGATGTGCCCAGGGGCGTACAGTTAGTAAATTCTGGGGGGGGGGGGGGCTGGGACTGTTGTGCGCGTGCTGCCACTGCTAGAAGAACCTCCCTCGGTTGGCCGGCCAGCTGTCTGGGAGGTTCTTCCAGTGGCGGCGGTAGGTGGGTGGTGGTGGTGGGTGGGCAGGCAGCAAGGGAGGCGCAGCAGCGACGGGCAGCAGCGGGGGGAAGGCACCCCATTTCGCCAGGGGGGCTCAATCCCCCCTGGGAAACTTCAGGGGTGGCCTGAGCCTCCGAGCCCCCCCATAGTTGACGCCTGTGGATGTGCCTGTACTGCCTGTTTAAAAGGACATATCTTCAGCAGCTGAGTAGGAGGATTGCTAACTGGTAGGGAGTGCCACCCACCCAAGAGATAAAAGAGATAGATGTAATATTTAGAAGGAAGCTGGATAATACTCTGTGCTATGGAGGTGCCATACAGGAGAACAAATAATCCAGGGCTGGCCAACCTTGCTTAACGTAAGAGCCACATAGAATAAACGTCAGATGTCTGAGAGCCGCAAGACAGGAACAAATATCACACACACGTTTTTATTTTTTAAAATATGCAAATTTGCTTTTTATTAACGTTAAATGGGACTGCCAAAAATAAAAACAAACAAGGAAAACCGGTTATTGATAATGATATTACTTGTTTGCTAATGATATTGAGAGAGAGAGAGAGAGAGAAAAAGAGAGAGATGGAAAGAAAGAATTAAAGAAGTGGAAAGAAAGAGAGAGAGAGAAACTAGGAAAGCAAATAGATGGGAGGGAGGAGGGAAGGGAGGGAGGGAGGGAGGGAGGGAGAAAGAGAGAAAAAGCATGCCTCCCCTTTGCTTCCCCAGCCGCCCTGCCAGGAGCCGCACAATATGTGTGAAAGAGCCGCGTGTGGCTCCCGAGCCACAGGTTGGCCACCCCTGAAATAATCAGTTCCTCTTCAGTTCTAACTGTGGATGTTCTGATTATTGCTAGCATTCATCTGGAAAGGCAGCCGAAACAGATGTGCCCATCTTGAGTCAGCAAACCTTTTCTGTCTATCCTTCCCCACTAGTGCTCTGCTTCATATAGGCTCAGTGATATAACAGTACAGTACAGTATACTTTGATCGCTGTATGGAAAGCTCCCTGCTCAGGTGTTTGATGGATGAAGTGTGATAAAGACTGGTCTCTTTGTCTTGCCAGCAGCAAATGTAGTCTGCACACACACACATTGTACCAAACTTCTACTGAACATTTTTCTACATTGAACATCCCCTTCCCCCCCAAATATGCTTCATTTTTCTTCATGCAATACATGCTCTCACCCTGATCCAGCATTAGTCATATAATTTCTCATACCCATATGGTACTTCTAGATTTGCAAGGGGAGGGGGATAGCACCTTTGCATTTTTAAAAACCAGAATAAGGTAGATAAACACCTCATTATTGGGTCTGCATACTAGAGGAGTGCAAAGACATCAAGGATATTGGTAAAGTTATGGTTTCAAGTACAGTTTTCCATAATGGAAAGTCTCAGAGGGGAGGAGATAGCCTGTCTGGTTTTCAGTCATCCCCCCCCCCCCCCCCCCCCCCGATACAGTACTGGCTCTGATAGCCCTCAGTCAATGGAAACATCATTCTTGTTTTTAAACTGAAGCTTTGTGAACTGTATAGTTGCAGGTAGGAAATTGTGTCATTCGGCATTAGTGATGTCATATCAACACTATTCATTAGGTACCCACAATACTATTATGTGCTCTTAATTTTGGTAAATCAGTTTCCTTCAAAGGGGAGAGCACCTGTAATTTACAACATATTGCTTCTTGGAAGCCAGGAAAAAACAATGATCGTCCCCAAAAGAAGCTGCCTAGAGAGTAGCTGTCTAGAGCAGACAGTGTCGTACAATGGCTGTAAAAGTAAATTCTAGACCTAGATCTGAACCACAAGGTTTAGTCCCAGAGTGATTTTAAAAAACTGGGTAGAAAATCAGTGGATATCACTAAAAAAAAAAAAAAAAATCCCACTCATTTCAATGGAATTTACTCCCAAGTAGGCATGCATAAGATTGCTTGCCACCCAAATCTGTTTTGGTAATGCCCTCTTTAGTAGTACACTAGAGCAGAAAGACGTGTTCTAGTAGAAAGTGCGTGAGTGAAAGGAATCTGTGCTAATCCTGCAGTATTAGTCATGCTGCCAAATGATATAATACACATTTCTTAATTGACCACAAAGCATCTCATGTTTGGAGTCTGGAACTGTAAATGCCAGCCAGTCCCTTAAATGTGGTTTGCTGTTAAACTATTAGCCTTAACTGTGTGACATCTGCAAAGCAAAAGCTCCCAGAAAAGAGAATGCTAATTAATACTGCTCACTTGTAGACTGAGCAGCACTGTTGAATTTTCATCTTCTGAGCATGTCGTTCATAGAAACTGCAGTGACGTAAAAGTAATGGCTAGGACTTTGTAAATTAAAATGGTATTATCAAATCCTTGAAATATTTTGTGTTTACTGTTTCATGTCAGTTTTGATACCTGCAGATACAGTAAAGTTTGCTATGCAGATTGTAATAAAAATATACTAATGTAATGTTCTAGTGTACAGATATAAGAGAAATCACCTTGAAGATATGGACAGATGCCTACTATACAAGACCGATATTTCACTTTGTCTAACTCCTTGTCCCTCCCCCCTGCTCTGTTCTCACTGTTTGCACCAGTTATAGCAGCCTCCTTAGTATGTTCCCCAATCTTATGTAGATTTATTCAGAAGCAAGTCCCATTAAGTTCAGTGGAAATTACAACCAGGAGACATGTGCAAAAAGTTTGTAGACCTGGTCTCATTTCATTTTCAGATTCCTGGATTCTGATTTGAGGTTCAAGCAGAACATCCCTGTCATTTAAAATGGAAGAGAAAACAGCTGAATGTTGTTGTTTTTTTAAAAACCCTCAGGAATGATGTTTGTTTAGGTGCTCAAATACTTGAAGATGATTCATATCTGTGCTTCCGTAATAAGTTTGTAAATCTGTGGAACAGAATGGAATACTATGATCTACCAACTGGAATCACTGTGCTTAGCTCCTCTCTTCATAAGGATCTCTCCCTTTCCAACACAGAATAGGTTGGCTGTTTCCAGAATCCAAGCAATCTTATTTTCTGGGTTTTTAAATAAGGAAACATTTAATTCCTATTGCTGTTGGAAACCATGGGCTGGGCTGGCCTTTGAAAGGCAGACTAGCACACCAAAACTAGCTGTCTGCCCTTCCTTGCTCCAGTCCATCTGTTCTATATATTGGAAAGTGGAGTGATTTCAGATGCCAAATGACATTAGTCAGCAAATGACAATAGCAGGTGTGATTGGATTAGGTGTGATATGCAGAGGGGTAGTAGGGGTGGAGAAATCAGCATTGGTAATGAGACAGGAAACCTAGGTCTCAATATAGTCCAGGTGGATACATTGTCTTGAGCTTCGTTATCAGTTGCAGTTCAGCAGTCTCTCTTTCTAATCTCCTTTTGAAATTCCTTTGTAAGACAACTGCTACTTTTAGGTCAGAAAATGAATGTCCTGGAAGGTTAAAACGTTCCTTCCACTAGTTTTGAATGTTGTGGTTTCTAATGTTAGACTTATGTCCATTAATTCTCTGTTGAAGGAACTGCCCTGTTTGTCCAATGTAGAGGGTGGGAGGGCATTGTTGACACATGATGGCATAAATCACATTAGAGGATGAGCAGGAATAGGAACCTCAGGTGGTATGGCTGGCATTGCTGGGTCCACTGATGGTGTTGCTAGCATCTATATGAGAGTAAAGTTGGCCTCAACAACCAAGATGGGGGAACACTTTAACTTTACTTTAGTACTTTAGGATACTGTTAGTCCATATTCCTGTCTTCCCAGATGAGCAAGGTCATCTACCAAGGAACATAGTAGATGAGTTTTTACAAGGACACTTCCTGTATTATATCACCCAGTTAGGAGTGTGGAAATCTGCCATCAAGATAGCTGTGCCCGCATGGTCGGTCTTCTTACAATCAGATTAGGGGCCCATTTCTCTCTACATCCACAAGGGAATAGAAAGCAGGCGAAACAAACATGAAATGGGGATTTCTTACACAGAAACTGCACTGCAACAAATTGCCCCAGACAAAAAGGATACCAGGCTGCAGGTGGGACCTGGGGATCCCCCAGAATTACAGCTCATCTCCAGACTGTAGAGATCAGAAGAAAATGGATGCTGTGGCGGGTGGACTCTGGCATTGTATCCCACTGAGCAGGCTCCATCCCCAACTCTCTAGGAGTTTCCCAGCCTGGATCTGGCAACCCTGACAGACAATACATAATATAAAAATGTCCCCAGATTTCCCCATAATGTGAGAAGATGTCCTCTCTCAGACTCTAGCTCTCATGATATTTCACCATTGCCGTCAAACTCTAGGTTAGGACACTATGTCAAATTCCAGAAAGGCATTTTTTCGTATTAAATACATTGTTAATCTTTCTCAGAAGCTATATTTTTCATACAGAAAAAAACCTGTATTATTTACCTGCAACATTGAGGCAATTTTACCTTCAGGCACAATATTTTTATATCTAGGAGAGCAAAACTCATAAGAGTGACAGGAAATTCCATGAGTTCCATGTGGTGGAGTTTCCAATAAATTTTCCTGTCAGGGATGTGCTCCAGACTCCAGTAGACCAGACAACCTAAAATGCCTCAGGTTACTATTATCAGTTATGGTGTGGGGAGAAACACACAAAATCATAGCTTCCCAGTCTTGTCCCACTTGGTCTGATTATATTCATACACTGTGATTTATGGGATGAAGAGAATATTGTAAGCAGCTTTATAAATGGTTTCTTCCCCCTTGTAAGCATAGATACGTTGAAGAATGGTTGAAGAATGTATTTTTCTGTAAGTGGAGGAGGGAATATATCTTGTTTTCTTTGTTCCTGTTGTCAGTAACTGTGCTTCTATGTGAATGCAGGAGTGAAGTTTACTTTTTTGTTAACATATAGAAGAGTATTAAGCCTGTGTACCACTAAGCATGTGAACCTAGGCTAATATCCTGATTCTCACAAATTTGGGTAGTTGTTGAAGTGATGCACCAGCAAATTAATAGAAGAGCCCTACCAATAAACGTCATAGCTAACATTAACTGTGCATAGGAACAGAATCATATAAATAGCAACACATTTTCTTGTGTATTGCATTACAAATAAAAGCAAATTCATGTATGCATTTACACCATTCCATATGTATAATATTCATTGCCAATTATTTACTACTTGATTTGCTGCTGGACATGTGAACTGCCTTCCTGGAAAAGTACTAGGTTTGAGTTGATTACTGGCAATATGAGAGCTGTGTGATAACTTGATCTCTGGTCCAGAAGGCATCCCTGAATGCAATCCTGAAGAAATGAGTCCTCTTGTATGAGTTCATCTGCCTGGGACAGAATGAGGATGGTGTACTTCTTGCTGATCTGCTTCCAGCCCACCCCAAATAGAAACTCAGGTGCTTCGAAACAGGGAAGCGGGGGGGGGGGGGGGGTGGAAGCTGGCAAACCCACACTCCTTTCTGGTCTTGTTCTGAAAGTAGCTAAGAAGAATTTTCTTCCTCATTCGCTCCCTCCTTCTGCCTCTTTCTAGGCGACTTTCTAAGCTACACCCAATTTCTGATGGACTACCTACTTTCATAGTTGCAAACAGAACCTCATTCACAAGAGGCCCTCTATTCCTGAACTGAGTCTGGGGCTGCGGTCACACGGCCCCTTTAAATCTGGGAGGGCTCCCGGATCTAAAGGGGCCGCATTTATCTACCGCAGGTTGGGATGTTTACACATCCCAACTCCTTCGGCAGCGGCAGCGGGATCGGTGGCGGCGGCCACGGCGGCGGCGTAAGCAGCGGCTGCGGTGGCGAGAAAGGCTCGCAGGAATGGCGGCGGAGGCGGCCGCAGCAGAGGGAGAAGCAGCGGTGGCGGCCAAGGACCCGCCATCGCCTGGTGAGTTGGGTTCCCCCCCCCTTTTACACTTGGGCGCATGAGTGGCCGTGCGCCCAAATGTAAAAAGGGGGGGGGAATGGCGGGGGGAGGCATCTGGACAGCCCTGCTCTCACAATGCTTGCGAGAGAGGGCTGTCCAGATACCTCAAATGCGGGTTCCTCCCGCAACACCCGGGAGAACACTTGATTTTCCCGGGGTCGGAAAATGCAGGAGGAACCCGCATTTGAGCCCGCTTCAGCGCGGGACTTGGGTTGGGCCGTGTGGTCGGCCCCTTTAAATGCGGGAAGAAATAGCCCTTCCTCCCGCATTTAAGGCCCGTGTGGCCGCAGCCTGGGTGGAGTGGTCTACTGATTGGAGAAAAACAGGGTTGTTCACTTCCTCGTTTACCAGATTCTCTTCCCCCTCTCATTTATATCAGATCCAGCCCTCATAACAAATGAGTTCGACACCCCTGCTTTAGGGCCTTTATATGCTTGTCTGCAGATGGATAATCCTGGAGGTGCCCTCGTAAAGCTGCTGAACCAGCTACTAGAGCACTAATCTAGCTCTAATGACTGCATAGAACTAAGCAGGACACTATCTCCATTGCTCTGCATCAAATAATTTGTTATATACAACCTATGTAGCTACAAGCATTAAAAGCGTTAAAACACTCCCTTTCCGCAGTGTAGGAAGCACTATTTATTGATTGATTTTTTAATGCCACCTTTCCACTCTATCAGGATCCACAGGTTGGTAAACATAAAAAAAAATTAAAATATTTTTAGCAATTAAAAATACAGTCCAAATTATAAAATAATAAAATAATTCAATTAAAAACAACACAGAAGGAGGGCCAATAACTGCTACTGAGGGAATGCCAGATGAAACATTAGTTCTGCATGATGTTGTTATGGCCTTCCAAACCAATAATAGAATTCACTTTTTTTAGCTGGGAGGGAAAGTGCTGATGAAGTAACATGAATTTCCAACTCATACCAATGACTCCAACTGAGCTGGAGTTTGAGAAGCATAAATGATATGTCCATATATAGTGGTCAGCCCTTGGGAAAAATCTAGCTCCTTAAAGGATGCCATTGGGCCCTCCTTGTTGCTAACCAAATACTGAAAAGGACTGAGGAGGAGTGACATCTGTAGCCTTCAGGAGGGGCTGTGGTTCAGTGGTAGTACATCTGCTTAGCATGCAGAAGGTCGCAGGTTCAATCCCTGGCATCTCCAGTGGAAATGACAAAGAAGGAGGTGATGCAAAAGACCTTTGCCTGAGACCTGGGAGAACTGTTGCCAGTCTGAGTAGACAATACTGACCTTGATGGACTGATGGTCTGAATCAGTATAAGGCAGGTTCATGTGTTCAACAGGATTTGGTAGCACATGATTTGGGGTAAATGTGAATTAGGGTCTTGGCTTGTCCCCAGTTCCTTCTTAAAGTGTCCTGATGTTGCTATTGATTTCAAGGATTTGTCGTCTCATTATTTCATAGATAAATCTCCTTCTTTTCACAGTAGCAATCACATGAGGCTAGATGGAATGCCTACAGTTAGACTTGTGAAGACACTGGTGTTTTCCTTAATAAAAATTTATAATCCATGCTCAGGTGTGGATATAGCTGTTTTCAGAAGGCTAGATATACTTACTGGGACTCTACGTTAGACCTTAAACCATGCACTTTTTATCTTTGATGCACCAGATTAACATTGGGGTTTGAAATATTCAAAGAATTCTTATTAAACTCATGATGATTTATTTCAGGAGCAACAAAACTTCAGCCAAGTTCAGGGAGAATGTGCTAATGAAAGATGGAACCCTCCCCCCGAGATTTCTAGTCCCTAATATAATGTTCTTGGTTTATACCACAGTGTGCTTGTCAGTCCTTAAAGGTGCCACAAGGTATGCTTTCTAGTCTGTATTTCTTGCCAGTGCTGGCCGAGGCTGTGCAAAAACACTGTATATTAGGGAGTATAAGGCCTACCTTGTACTTGACTGAACCCTTTTGGATGGGTTCACACATATTACATTTTTAAGTGTACACCGAAAATGTTAGTACCTCTAAGAAAGTAAAGTGTGAGAGAAACAAAAAACTATGCAATGTGCAAATATAAATGTATCTTTCTTACACACTAACTTGTGGAAAAAACATGATGTGTGAAAATGTCCCTCCCCCTGCCCTTGACTTTTTAATAATACCTTTCAAGCTGGAAATTTTCTACCTTGTCACAAACAGTGCCATTCCATATTGTTTGATTATTTTACAAGTTTCTTCATTTGGCTAACTTTACAACTTTTAACATAAAACCAACTTGTTCAGGGTTGTTTTTTTTAAAGATCCTAGTCCTGAGCATAAATTTTTAACAGGGCTTGATTCAGGATATTTTGTCTGAACATAATTTGTATTATATTTTATGCACTGAAATATGGATTAATTTTGTTAGAGTTTGCCTAATTATGACCATATCTGAATTAATAGATTTTTATTTCCAGCTCATCTTATAGGAATTCACCTTTGATTATTTCATTGTGATTCTTGCCCTGAGGAAGTCTAATTTTCACTGAATTAAATGTAATGTAGAAGTGGAATGTAACTGTCTCTGCCCAACATTTATATTCAAACATATGCTTTCCTTGTAGCTCAAGATGCCTGTCTGGCATTCAGTGATTTTTAATTAAAAACAAAACAAAAAAAATCCAAAGAAATGAAATACTCTGCACTCAGGCTAATGACATTTTACATAATTTATTCTGCTTCAGTTTTCAAAGAATGTGGAATTTTTTGGCAAGAGTAAGGAGGCACTTAGGCAGGGGGAGAGGCACAGAACTGTGGGCAGATGTGTAACAGCATCAGGCAAAAAGAAAGATTACCAGAGCAGATCTTATTAGCACATTTGGTATTTATTTTAAGTGGATGCGCCTCCCATTGTAAGGGGCACACAAATGCCCCTGATAGAGGGACACCGCCGGCATCCATAGAGATGTGTGTATAGATGTTATCTCCTTGAGTGATATGCGTCTATTTGTCTTAACCTGGGAGCTGCCCTCTGACCCCCGCCTATGTCACTTTGTCCTCTCACTCTCTCTACATGGCCTTTCATGGAGACACATGTCTCTGCAGGCCTCTCCTGTAAATACAGTGCCCTCATACTCCCACACACAAGCTGGCCATTTGTGATAGGGAAGGTACTTTTTATATTAGGCTTCACTTTCTCTTCTTTTGACTGCAACCTGAATATGAACTGGATTTACTTGAATAAATGTAAGTTCACCTCTCTCTTTTTTTGCAGTATACTTCTTGGGAGATTTATTCACTGCACTCAGTATCATGCATCTATGACTGGACAAAACTCTGCTATATTAACCAAATATCCTGATATCCAAGGCTTTTTTTTTTTTTTAAAGAGTTGCCGGAACTCTCAAGAGGGAAATGAAGTTTTCAATCTGTATACTGAAAACTCATGGACTTTTTAAACATTTGAGTCCTGTCTTGAGTCCTGGGATGCCTGGGAGGAAAGTGAGGATATAAATATTTTAAATAAAATAAATGAATGAATGAATAAGATCACAGTTCCCCATCCATCTACCAAATGTAAATTGTGTAGATGTGAAGTCCCAGTTCAGATTAAGGTCATGAAGGATAGTGCTAATTGAAAGTTGGCTTCCTATGGTCTTATTAGCATTTTAAAGGGGTGGGGAAGGTGCCCTTTAAAAGCCCATCTTTATCCTTTAAAATGGTAATTAAAACACCGGTTGCTCCCTATCTGCTGAAATACCAGAATGCCACATGGTTGCCTACATAGTTCTTTTTGAAGGAGGGTTAAGAAGGAGGGCTGGGAAACTCTTTTGACATTGGTATCCATTGACTGAGCAGTGATTGCCCATTTATACCTTCACATTTTGTGCAGACACTGAAAGATGGAAAAGCATGTTGCACTGGAATGGTCACATTCTAGATCAGAAAACAATACTAAAAGAAATACGATAGAGAATATGGAGAACAAACTTGGGACAGAGACAAAGTTCTTACTTTGCTACTCATTTTCTTTTGTGAGATTCAGACTGCACATTTTCAGAACTGATAGGATCTTGCTTGTGTGTGTATCCTAGACAAGATCCCCCCCACCAGTGTAATAAACCATGAGTAACTTGGTCACAAAATGAACATAGATGAGTTGCCACATCCAAGATCTCAGTGAGTGGCTATGGGACGTCAGTTCCTTTGCTAAGAAGAATATTAATATCTAGCCTCAAAGGAACCTTATGAAGATGTGTGATATAATTATTGCAATTATTGTAGAGCCTGCTCTTAAGTGCTAAGCAAGTGGTAATAAGAACTGACTGACTTTAATAAAAGTCTTGTTGCAAACATTAGTATCTGCAAATCTTAACTTCTATTTGGACAATGTATTAGAGAACATTATTTTGTATCTCCTGAACAGAAGTGAAATCCACAAGATATGATAGCCCTTTATGGTTACTTAATGCCTTTCAGACTGTTGTTTTCAAAAGTGAATTCTGTCTGGACTACGGACAGCCTAGTTTACTATCATACATTTCAAACATATTTTCAGGGTCTGACTTGGTGAGCTGGGAATGGCTGCATGAAATAAATACCTATTGAATCCATAATAATACCAGGTTTTAAAAAATCAGATGATTTCTTAGCCTCTGAAAAGTCTATTTCATGAACCACTGAAAGGGATGGTGATATTCCAGTAACCCAAAGGACTTCAAGAAGCTTTGAACCCAAGGTTTACTGACTACATTTTGTCACCCACAACCCACAAGAATGGTGATTACTCTGCAAGATTAGGAGCCACAGAAATAAATTGATATCCAGAAACAAGAGAGTGCTAGCAAGCTGGATACAGATTTTTGCTTTCATATCTTAGTGGGCAGGATTGAATTCTAAGTAAAGATGAAACATCTGATGCGTTGTTAGAGATAATTTATTACTGTGGGTGGGAACTGTTGGACAGGATTGTTTTATTCCCTCTTTTATACTCTTATTCCTTAGAGAACCTCACTGGAAGTGGCAGAGAGGAAAATGACTGTTATAATTTCTTAGAAACCCTTCATGTGTGTCAGAAAATCCCACACATGACTTTAATAGTCTCTGTGATTAAAAGTAAACTCAAATTAAAAAATGGCACCATGACACCTAAGAACAGTGAGCTTCACTCATGCCATTAATTTCCTTAAAAGAGATAACGTTGGTGTGATACAATGTATATTTGCTCAGAAATGAGTCCCACTGTGATCACTGGGGCTACTGCTAAAGAAATGTGCCAAGGGTTGCAGCCGCAGCCACACGCTTAAGTCTCCCATTGAAATCAGTGGACCACAGAGACGCTGCTGGGGGTGGATCATGTCCTAATAGACTTATTCTGGCTCAGTCTTTTGTAGGCAGCAGCCTATTTCATGTGACAGATGTTACTGTTCTAGAATTATTTGTCTCTCGCCCACTGATACAGTGACCTGGATAGCCCAGACTAGCCCAGTCTCGTCAGATCTCAGAAGCTAAGCAGGGTTGGCCCTGGCCAGTATTTGGATAGGGGACCTCCAAGGAATACCAGGGTCACAACACAGAGACAGGCAATGGCAAACCACCCCTGAACCTCTCTTGCCTTTAAAACCCTATGGGGTCACCATAAGTCAGCTGTGACTTGACGGCACTTTCCACGACCACCAGCCCAGTCATGGCCTATGACTATGCAAGTCTGGACTGCTCCTCTTCTTAAGGACCTTGCTACTTTTGTAAGTTTTGTACAGTGTACTGTGCTAAATAAATAGCTGATGGCCTAGTCTAATTGTATGCACTCTTGCATAAATACATTATTAGTCTTGATAAAGAACTGGTTGCTAATATGGGTGTGTCGATGTACCTTGCCTTCAAAAGAAAGCATGAGACATTTAAACCGAGCACTCTTCCATACAGTATTTGGCTAATTGGCTGTTTTTCAAGCTATGTATATACAGGGGCGTTGAGTTTTTAAATCCGGGGGGGGGCGGGGGCTATTTCGTGCGCGCGTGCAAAGCGCGCACGCACGCACGGGACCATGTCCCGGCCGCTTTTTTTCTTCCCGCCGGCCGGCAGGCCCGGTTACTTACCGACTGCTTGGGGTGGTCGCTGAGCCAGCGGGCCATGGCGGCGCGCTTCCCCCCAACGCCAGGCTGCCCGCAGCCCAGAGCCAACGCCAGGCTGCCCGGCTGCTGCCCCAGCCCCAGAGCCCGCGCTGGAGGTAAGGAGGGGAGCCCGGCTGGGAAGGAAGATTCCCCCCGAGGGCGCAGAGGGGACCTAGCTCTCCATGCGCGCTCCGTGCGTAATGCTGGCCGCGGGGGAGCGGGCGGGGAGAGCAGCGCTGACCCAGCTTCCCACGTGGGTGCTGGGATGGGGTCAGGGAGGCTCGGGCTTGCTTCCACTTCTAGCTTCCCTGAACCATGTGCCCTGGAGGGCCCCCACTGTGCCCAGGCAGGTGGTGACGCATGCTGGACATTCCCCCAGAGGGCGCCTGGCTTCGGGCGAAGGATGCAGCCGCTGCGCGCTGGGTACAGGATCCTGGGCCCACCCATCGTGCCGGCTCTTGCCCTCCCTCCACCCCCCCTCCTTTGCAGCTGCCTTCTGCCGGGCTCCCGGCGGCCCTCCCCGCCTCCTCCACCGGCGGGCGCTCCATTTTCCCGGGGGAGGCTGAGCCCCCCCGGGAAATTTCGGGGGAGGCTCGAGCCCTCGAGCCCCCCCGTAGTTGACGCCTATGTGTATATATATAGTGGCAGAAACATAATCTATGGCATCAAGTTAGAGATCTTCATGATGCCAAAAGCACAAACAATTCCACACACACACAAAAGTCCTCTTTATAGGAGGAGTGAACAACTGGACCTGGAAAGGGTAACTGTTGCCTCCCCTGGACAATAACCACTGATGAAATGAGAAACAGTGTGAGTATACTTCTTCACATAATGCCTCATTAATTTGAGGCAGTCACTGCCACAAAATGAAGTGGCAGCTGCTTAGCTTAAACCAGGACTAGATAAATTCATGGAGGACAGATGTATCAATAGCCATTAACTATCAGGGGCAGGGTTCCACTGAACACCAGTTGATGGAGAGGGCAATAGTGTGGGGAGTGGGGGCTGTTGCCTTCATTTCTTGATTGTGGGTTTCCCAGAAGCAATTGGCTAGGCAGTGCGGGAAACAGGATGCCGATGGACCCTTGGCTTTTCTTATGTTATTAAGCAAGATACAATAAACTATAACAGCAATGAACAAAATTATATCATACAACATTAAAAAATAAAAACAGTTATGGACAGCAATCTGCAAATTAATTGTAAATTTTCGATAATCCATAAATAGTTCCCAAATACTAGCAGACATTATTCTAAGTTATCTTTCATCCGTCAATTGTACATATTCAGACAGTTTAAGCATCTTCAAAATTTGTCCTATATATAGTTTCAGATACTAGAAAGCTTGTGTATAGCGAGAGATCCTTTAGCAGGGAGGGAAAGTGGCAGGAGAATAGCATAGCCAGTGGGAACATCTTGCTTTCCTCCTTCCTGTTTTAGGCACTATAAGGCCTGGACATGGTCAGAGGCATGAGTCCTTGGGTCCAAGTCTAGGACTTTGGCTCTAGGGGTGTCAAGTTTTAAAATCCCTGGGGGGGGGGGCTCTTGCATGCACATGCACAAAGCGCGTGTGCACGCCGGGACCATGTCCTCGCTGCTGCCACTGCCTCCTCTCCCCCCTGCCTCCTCTCCCCCCCACCTGGCCACTCCAGTCTCCTTCCCTCTCCCTCCCTCCCTCCCTCCCTCCATCTGGGGGCCATCTGGGCAAATGCCCAGCATGATGGCGTCACCCGGAAGTGACGCCATCATGCTGGGCATGTTGCCAAGGCGATGCTCTGGCAATCGCCCTGAAACTCTGGTGCCATAGAGTTTTGGGGCGATTGCTAGAGCATCACCCTGGCAACATGCCCAGTGTGATAGCGTCACTTCCAGGTGACACCATTACGCTGAGCATTTGACCAGATGGCCCCCAGATGGAGGGAGGGAGGGAGGGAGAGGGAAGGAGGCAGGAGTGGCCAGGCGGGGGGAGAAGCGGCAGTGGGGGGCAGGCCTAGGAAGGGCCTGGGAAGGCGCGGAGGCACAGCAGTGGGTGCTCCATTTTGCCAGGGGGGGCTCAGTCCCCCCTGAGAAATTTCAGGGGTGGCTCAAGCCCTTGAGCCCCCCCATAGTTGACGCCTATGCTTTGGCTCTGAGCCTGTGGCTGTTAGCTGGCACCTTTGGGTGAGCCACTTACTGAACCCTAGACCAACTTGAGAAATAGTGTGTTGCTTTGTTTGTTTGTTTCTTGTTTTATTTATTTGATTGCTTTTGTGAGTCACTTTAGGTCTCTTCAGGGAGAAAAGCATAATACAAATATTGAAATAAAATTTAAAAGACCATTTTTAAGTGTCTAAGCAACAAAGACGAATTGAAGAATATCTTATTTTTTTTCTTTAAAACAATGGTTACACTCCCTATTAAATTGTTTGCTTTAATTTCATTTAAATTAAGCTATATCATCTGATTTATTGGACAAGAGTAAGGGTCCAGTCCTTAAAGACTAACAAAACTTGTGGGAGATATGAGCTTTCGTGTGTCAGTGCTCACTTCCTCAGGTGAGCAGTGGCTCATGAAAGCTCATCCCCTACCACAAATTGTGTTAGTCTTTAAGGTGCTACTGGACTCTTGCTCTTTTCTACTGCTATAGACAGACTAAGACGGCTACCCATATTGATCCATCTGATTTATATTTCTTTTATTTTTTAAAAATGAAACAAATTGTGTTTGATCCCATACCACTTCAGAGCGGTCCTTATTTTCCCTCAATATTGACTTCACCCACATGACTACAGGGACATTAATCTGTTTTCATGTTCAGTTACAACATGCATATTTTACCAAACACATTTAGTTGAAAATCTTCTCCCATTGAATGAAATACAGTAGTTGGCATTTCCATTTCAAAATCTAGTAAATGTTTCCAGATTGCATTCCAACTTGTCTGGTAAGTTTGCCAAACAGAATACAGTATATCTTTGTGTGGTGTTAATATGCTGAACTTCTGGATTAGAGAACACTTTCAGACAAATGGCGACTTTCAGCAGAAAATGTATACTGTGACAGGGACAGAGACCAATAGAACTAGAGTAGTGTGACAATAGGTCAGTTTTCCATTCTAATGGACAAAGCATTCTGTATAACTCAGAAATCTGCATATTTGCAAAGCTGATCTAATCATTTCTATCACTTTATGTGTTTAACTCTATTAAGAGATATATGAAGCTATTTTATACCAAGTCAGACCATTGGTTCATCAAACCCAACATTATCTTCTCTGACTGGCTGTGGCTGATCAATGGCAGACCTCTTTTCCAATATGCTGCCAATGGAGATGGTGGTAGCTGAACATGGAACCATATCACAGTCAGGCACTAAGCAATGAGTCCTCTCTGCATGGTCAAAAAGCACCTCCTACAGCAACTTTTCTATAAGTCTGGGAGACTTCTTGAGTCAAATAAGGGTGATTGATAGTTGGTTATCTAGTTTCAGAGAGTAACTTTCTTTATTAGTCTGTTACATCAAAAAAAAAAGAATCTTGTGATATTATCAACAGTAACACATTATGGCATAAGCTTGTTCCAGTACTTAGGAGGGATTTAAACCATGGTTTAGGTGGAATGTGAACCAGGGACTTCCCAGCTCACACACTTACATGATTTAATTCAGCACATCTAGCAAACAAGCAAATGCATAATGGCCAAGAGCTGGACAGTGGTAAATCCCTTTTACTGTCCCTGACTTGGAAAAACCTGACTGACATATTTTTTTCCCTGGAACAGCCTCATTTATGAAGCAAAATCTTCTTCTGGATGCAGTTCATTGCCCAGCTGACGGGTGCAATGCTGTCTCCTCAAATGTGCAGAGTTATTGTGGAGATATGATTCTCAAAAGAAGTCTTTCATTGACAGGGAAACTGAAAGTATAAACGACAGCTTCCTTTGGCCTGGCTTGTGAGCTTTCTCGCATGAGGGAAAAACAGCAGTCAAAAACTGGGAATGGAGCTCAGATTGACTGCAGGCATCACTTTCTCTACTTCCTTGAGGCAGCTCCTATTCTATATTTTATTAGATTGAAGTCTCATATGTATAGAATAATGATCTAGACGACCTGAAGGAAGTAGGAAATGCCTCAATGTACCATTTATAGGCGGGAATAGTAAAGAAGAGAAAGGTAGAGAACAATAAATTCTATGATATTTTTTCATGCTGCTTGGTGCCACCCAGCTTGTGGTGCTACTCGGCAATCTTCAGTGGGGCCCTGCTGGATAGATGTCGGTTTGCATAGCAGCTATGCTAAGTGGAGTTGCCCCACTGTGACTCTGCAGCTCCAAAACATGGATTAAGCAGGAGATGCAGCAACTGCAGGTTCTCCTGTCCGTTCCTTCCCCGGTGCTTTTGTCCATTCTTCTCCCTTACCTACTGTGGCAAACAAAAAGAGGCAGGCAAAAGGAACAGGCTGGATAAGTTGTAGCTGACCCTTCTCTTATTTAACCACCACAGCATCCAGACGTCAAACTAGCAAAGTGGACAGGTATTTTGTTTCAGCACTCTACATTTCTGAAGACAGAATTCGATGTGCCAACTAAGAGTGGCTTTATGTCAAGGTGTGTGAGCTCCATGTTTACGGATTAATGTACAAGTTTTACCATTTAGCCACTAGAGTGCCATGGTTACAGAGTCAGACTGGGATCCAGAAGACCTTGGTTCAACCCTGCTCTGCCATGGAAGATTGCTAGGTGACCTTGGGCCTGTCACCTGCTCTCCGCCTAACCTATCTTTCAGAGCTGTTGTCGTGAGGATAAAATGGAGTGGGGAGAATCAGGATTCTTTCCTGGGGGAATGCGCCAGAACAGAGTTCTGGAACCTCTTCAACAAAACTCTTTTAAAAAAATGTTTAAAAGTTCATGAGTTTTCAGTATATAGATTGAAAACTTCATTTCCCTCTTGAGAGTTCCGGCACCTCTTTTTCAAAAAAAAGAGAAAAAGGAGGAGGGAGGAGGAAAGAGGAGGAGGAGGAGGAGGAGAAGAAGAAGCTGCCCTGGGGAGAATGATGTTCTAAGCTGCTTTGGGTCCCCATTGGGGAGAAAAGTATATACATACATACATAAATTAACATAAATTGGAACTGAAATTGTCCTCCATAATGCAGATGGTGTCTCATACTTATAGAATGGCTATTTTACATAGTGTGCCACAACACCGAGCAGGAAAAGTGAAACAATACCCAGAGATGTTCTTTCACATTTGCAACAGCTGGTGCAGTGACTTGCACAATGGAAGCATGAGTACTGCTACAGAATTAATGATAGCTCTACACGAGCATCTGCAGAGCAGTACATACTGCTATTTTTCTTCTGCTCATGGTTCTTTAGATCCAACCTGCAGTTAACATTCCAAGCTGCTTTAAGATTTCACCAAAGCAGAATTAATTCATTTCCTGAAACATTTGCTTCTGATACACCCAGTCATGACTGCTGATATAAATCAATCATTTAACCTCACCCTGATTCTGTCACTGAAATAGGAAGGCACATCGATTATTGTAGGTGCATATTTAGGCTTTTAGGGGTTCTCAGTTGAGAACAATGTGGAGATAGTTTGCACAAGAATGAACCTTATTTGAAAGAAGAGGAGGAGGAGGAGGAGGAGATTGGATTTATACCCTGCCCTTCACTTGAAGTCTCAGAACAGCTTACAAATGCCTTTCCCATAGGTGTCAACTTTAGGGGGGCTGGGGAGCTGGAGCCCCCCCCAGACTTTTCCAGGAGGTGCTGAGCCTCCACCGGAGACAATGGACTGTGATGTCTCTGGCCCAACCCCAGCCCCCCCCCCCCGGAAATTGGAAAGTCTATGCCCTTGGCCTTTCCCTTCCCCTCCCCACAACAGACACCCTGTGAGGTAGGTGGGGCTGAGAGAGCTCTTTCAAGAACTGCTCTTTCAAAAACAACTCTGAAAGAACTTATGACTGACCCAAGGTCACACCAGCAGCTGCATGTGGAGGAGTGGGGAATCAAACCCAGTTCTCCCAGATTAGAGTCCGTACACTTAACCATTACACCAAACTGGAATATTGCAAAAATCACAACTGACTACATATGCAATCACTTTTTACTTTATAATTGTTAAAATAAAATATCCATGCAGTGCAACATAGTGACTAGTTGCAAAGTCCCTGCTTCAAATCTTCCCTTAGCTATGAATTCATAAAATAGCCGTGGACCTAATTCTCAGCAAGGGGTTTGGGCTGTGTTTTGGAAAAGAGAGGGGAGCTCAGATGATTGAATGAAACAGGACAATTCAATGGGGAGTTCTTCCCAGTCTTCTCCCTTGCATGCCAGTTTTCAGTGTGTAGGGGTTTTTAAAAATGGGAAAGCGTTCAGTCCTGTGATTCTCCACCTGCAGTGTAAGTGATACAGCCCAGATATACCACTGCAGAACTCAGGCAATGACTTGAGCATTGTTAAACAAGAGCAAGAAGCCCATTACAGTACTCTAAACAAGGGCAGTGCAAATAAAATCAAAATTTTACATGCAAACTCTAGGTCTGAACAAACCTATGTCTCTGTGGGTTGGCAGTTTATGTTCAATTATTATATTCAGGGGTCATTTTGTAAAAAAAGAGGTGCAGGAGCTCATTAGCATAACTCATTTGTATATGCCACACCCCCTAACATATCGGAAGTGTGTCAGAAGGTAACACCCACCCCTCAGGCTCCACTCCACAGGTGAGTGAAACTGACCTGCTCTTCCTCCATTCCCTTCCCCATCCAATACTTTGTGCAATAAAAATAAGCGAAAAGAACACACCCTCATTCTCTTCCTGCTCCCTTGAAACCACCAGGTTTCGAGTAGACTTGAGATACCCAGGACATGTGCACCACCCATCCCTTCCCCTCCCCACAACAAGACACCCTGTGAGGTAGGTGGGGCTGAGAGAGGTCTTTTGAGAACGGCTCATGAGAGAACAGCTCTGAGAGAACTTGTGACTGACCCAAGGTCACACCAGCAGCTGCATGTGGAGAAGTGGGGAATCAAACCCAGTTCTCCCAGATTAGAGTCCAACTCCTGACCACTACACCAAACTGATGGGGTGGAAGCTGCTGAAGGGTTGGTGAAATTTCTCCAGTACTTATGTGCCATGTGCCCAGATAAAAAAGGGTATACTTAGAAAATTTATATGCTACCTTGAGCAAGTCTCTGGAAAAGCAGCACACAGTCATAAAAGGAACAATGATAAGATTATCAATATTAAAACAAAACATTAAAAACAATAAAGACCCTAGCAGGGCTTTCCCCGGGGTGCTGCGCCTCTGCACTGCTCGGGGAAGCCAAGGAGTGGGTGGGGCTTGGTCATGTGCCCACCCCCTGGGCTCCTCACTCCCGGAGCTGCGCTCCTGTGCGCTCCTGCTCCAACGGACCCCTGATTATATTTGACAGATATTTTTTCTGAACTGCCATTTTTGGCTCTTCCTTTGATGATGGTTTATCACTTATCTCATTCAGTTCAAAGGCGATTTCTAGAGAGCTTGCTATATCCAAGATATACAACTTGTTTACAGGCGGAAGTGGTTCGTTGCCCTTTTGTCTTCTATGGAATCCACTTCACTGATGTTTGTTTTACTGTGTTGTTTTTAGGATTTATAATTGTACCACTTATTGTCATTATTTGTTAGGATGGCATATGCAGTTTGAAATGAACCTGTTTGATGCTCCTGGGGTCTCTTCAGAATTCATGTATACTTTATAGAGCTCTAACTGCTTTGCATACATTATTATGTTAATTTGTACAACAATCTTGCTCTTGTTTAGAGCTGAAGAGAGAAAAAAATCCTGTTATGCAACAGATAAAAAAGAAATCCACATTAAAAACAGAGTGAAACTTCTTCTGTTTTTTTTACATATATAGATTTGAGTAAGAATGCCTGAACCAGCGTGGTTTTACTGTTGAAATGTTCTTATTTTAGCCCTCCCTCCCCCACAATCCTTTCCCAACTTGCCACAAGTCATTTTAATATCAGGAAATGTTATATATTGGATAATCATGTAATCATGACAGGTATGTACTTGTGTATGAAGCAGGCACAAGTTTCTTCACCACAGGTAAGAAGTTGGGCTGTATAATGAGGGCAGCAGCAAGAAAGAGTGAACAAATCAAAGGAAAAGGAAAGGGAAGAGAAACTAACTTTCTGATTCCAAGCATGTTTACTTAGAAGTAAATCCCTTGGAGGAGGAGATAGAAAAAAACAACTTTGTACAATGTAAACCTTGAGACAATAAACTTTATCCAGAGTGTCATCAAGACTCTGCTCCCTTGTAGATAACGTATAAACAGGAACTGTTTCCAAAATCTCCAAAGAGCCTTCAGATCTGAAGATCAGTCTTTATAGAATTTACATTGCTCCAGTAAGGGGGGGGGGGATATGGTCATGATGTTTGAATCAACATTTTGGACTTGATTTTCTGGGAAATGTTTTCCTTCTTACCCACAGGGCAAACAGTCTTTCTCCTGGCACATATGAATGGATCTACTGTGGAGGCCTTCTCCTCTGCCAATACCTTCTCCACTCCTCCTTTGCAAATTAAAGACCTGAAAATCTAGAGATCTGGTTTGCATCTGTCACTGTAAGCAAATGCCCTGCTTATCACCCAGGAACACAAGAACACTCATCTAACTGGTGAACACTTTTACCTGTATGTCATGGTGAGCGTCAGGTCACAGCTTACGAGGCAGTTAGCATCTGGTTACAAACCTTACGAACACTGAAAAACACTAGGTTGTGTTTTGGTTCTTCAGTGAACAGGACTTTTCTGGCACTAGCAAACAAGCCTATATTTAGGGACTGTCATTTATCTTAGAGGTTTGGCTCTGTTTCTGTCCACATCTAAATCTTATCCATCCTGGGTTTCTAATCCCAAAACCTCCCACTGAAATGTAGCTGTGAAGCCATAGTCAATTCCTCCAATTCCTTCTGTAAAGCCAGTTATTGTCTCCTTGTCCAGCCCTCTCAATACAGCATCTTCATCACATGCAGGCATCTGTCAATGGGAAGGGGGTTGAGCTGAACTCATTGGGTGAAACCAACCTTAGGCCTTCCCTCAGTACAAGCATCTCCTACTGTTTGGTTATACTAGTTTAGTCATGCTCCTACTTTTTTTTATCAGGGGAAGAAAATAGCTTTGCTGCAGGAGAAAACCTAGACACCCATTTGCCCCTCCCAGAATTGCCAGCCTCCAGGTGGGGCCTGGATATCTCCTGGACTTCAACTGATTTCCAGACTACAGGGATTAGCTTGCCGGGAGAGAAAGGTTGCTTTTGAGGGTGGACTATACGACATTATACTCTGCTGAGAACCCCCACCCACAAAAGCTGCAGGAATTTCCCAACCCAGAACTGGCATCCTTGGGCTCCTTCTTGATTTAAGTCAGATATGTATAGGTTGTGACCCACCAAAGTCTTTCCCACCAGGTCTGGTGCCCATGTGGGGCTCAATAAACCTCCAGCTTCTACTGCCTGCTTCATGACATTGATGGCAGATTGTGGAGGGTCACAAATTGGGAAGGCCTGCTACAAGGCTAAATGCTCTAGCATAAGAGAGGGGGATCTGAGGTAAGTGCTATGGCAGTAGCTGCCAAGTCACAACTTGGAATCCTCTTTCCCCCTTTTAAATTTGCCTCTAAACCTGAAGACAGTGTCCCTCACCTGTTTTCCCTTCCATCCTTTTGTCCATCTTCCTTCTCTGCCCTGTACTGAGCAGGATTTCACATGTACCACAGTGGGGAGGGGAGGAGAATTAAGGGAACAGCATTCTAGTTCATGGATCAGAAAAATAGGGGGGCTTATGGATTATACAAGCATTTCTTTTTATACATATACGCTCTCTCTGTGTGTGTGTGTGTGTGTTTTGTGTTCTTGCCTGGAAGACATGGTGACTTCTGGTGACCCCTGCTGGAGGCTTGGACATTTTTCAGAGAGGTGGCTTGAGTAGGCTGCCTCTATGTCCCACCTCTGGCATTCCCTGGAGGTTGCCCTTCCAAGTACTTACCAGAGTCAGCCCTGCTTAGCTTCTGAGATCTGTGGAGATCGGGCTTGCCTGACCTATCCAGTTCAGGGCTGTGAATACATTTCTTTATTACTCTGAGCAATAGGGGAGCAAGGGAGCAGGTCTACTCATAGTACCAATTGAGTCTATTCAATGGGGGCTTACTCTTGGGAAAGTGTTCTTAGGATTGTACTGTAAGCATCTGAATGGGGCAAATATCTCGATTCAACCTACTTTCTTGAAGATTTTCCAAGATATGGTCGATCATAGTAAAATGAACACCACTGAGTTAATACACCAGTCACTGACCAAAACAAAAAGTATTAGATATATCATATGAATTACTCCCAAATGTCTCCCACAGACAACTTGTAATTTTCTTTGCAAGGAATGCTCATCCTGATTACAACTCTGTGGTATAGGTCAGGATATGCAGTAGTGGGATATGTAAATAGTTGGATTTTAATCCAAATATATTTCTATTCACTGCAAAATAGTAGTTCTGGTTTTTGTCTTAACATCAGATGAATTAACGAGGCATGTATCCCCTTCTCTTTGCATAATAAGTGACATCAATTATGCCCCCCACTCCTAGCTTAAAACTCACTTTTAAGTCTTAAAATATCATTTTGAAAGTGATGGTAGAATACACAACATTTTGGCACAGGTTTTGTTTATATACCCTGTTTGCATTTTTTAAAAATCAGTGAGAATACGATTATTTTTTAATTTCAAGGACTATTCTCTAGATCACTTGTTGTAGATTGGTTCACCCTTAACATGCTTTAATTATCCGTTGGTTCTCATAAAATGTAATAAAAGGGGCAGTTTGACACATCACTTTGAAAGTATGACTAAAGCAAGGAGTTTTCTAATCTATGTACTTTCCCCAGCACAGATAACACAGTGTTGAAAAAACAAGTATGTATTCTGTAACATTTGAGTGAGAATGTGAGTGCTATTCTATTTGTATGAGTGCATGCACTAGAAGTCAACCCAAAGCAGATCTCTGTTAAATAGTAATGTTAAATATTCATGTGCAAAGTAGCCTTTGGAGTAACATCTTCCACCCAAGGATTCACCCCAGTGCTTCAATTATTGTGACTGCTCTCTATCCACAGACAAGAGCTCTGCTGTAAAATAACACCTGAGAAAAGGGAGGGTGGTTGGAGATCTACCAGCCTCTCAGCACAGAGCGCTGAGCTCTTAGTTGTGCTAGTAAGTCACACCTAGAGCCATGAAGCTGAGAAGACTAAAGCTACAAGCATGGACGGCTTCAAGAGGGAATTGGATAAACATATGGAGCAGAGGTCCATCAGTGGCTATTAGCCACAAAGTATAGATAGGCATTCTCAGTCTGGGGCAAGTGATGCTCTGTATTCTTGGTGCTTGGGGGGGGGGGCAACAGTGGGAGGGCTTCTGGTGTCCTGGCCCCACTGCTGGACCTCCTGAGGTCACCTGTTGTTTTTGGCCACTGTGTGACAGTGTTGGACTGGATGGGCCACTGGCCTGATCCAACATTGGCTTCTCTTATGTTCTTAAAGCTATAGAAGGAAAACCCTCCCTTTGGGACAGGAAGGCCATCACAAAGAGTGCGAGGGGTGAGAAAGAGAGGTTGTAAAAACTCTCGACATGGTGGGTATGTCTCTTCTTTCATTTGGGACAGCTCTTCAGATGCACACACAAGTCATTATGAACTAAGCTTTCCCCAAGGGCTCCATCATGTCTATGAGATAGGGGACAATGGAGAAGCATCCCACCTTGGGGATCTAAGGTAATGAGAAACAGTAATTTACTGCAACTGTAAAGCTACCCTGTCCTAATCAAACATCATTTAGGAAGTACCTAGAGAAGGGAAAGAGGTCTCAATGTTCTCACATTTTTTGTTTCCTTCATTAAGCCTCAAAACCTCTACATACCATGTGTATTCTTTTATTCATTTATTAAAATTTCTTATATTTTGAACTGTCTGATCTCTGGAAACCCAACTTGCCTGTTCAGTCTAGTTATCTGAAGCATGGTACTGGGGAGGTGCAGCAGAGAAACTCTCCATCCCTCTCTGGAGCACAATAGCTCTAAAGTGCAAAGATTCAATAGATCACTCTGGAATTTACATAAGAACATAAGCCCTGCTGGATCAGACCAGTGATCCATCTAGTCCAGCAGCCTATCTCACACAATGGCCAACCAGTTCCTCTGGAGGTCCCAACAATAGGGCAGAGAGGCCAAGGCCTTCCCTTGATGTTGCCTCCTGGCTCTCTGGGATTTAGAGGTTTACTGCCTCTGAATGTGCACGTTCCCTTTAGTCACCATGGCTAGTAGCTACTGATAGACCTATCCTCCGTGAAGCTATCCAATCCCTTTTTAAAGCTGTCTATGCCAGTGGACATCACCACATCCTCTGGCAGTGAACTCCACATTTTAATCACTCATTCAGTAAAGAGGTATTTTCTTTTATCAGCCCTGAATCTACTGTATATGAGCTTCATTGGATACCCTCTAATTTTAATATTTGGGAGAGGGAGAAAATTTCTCTTTGTCAACTCCCTCCATGCTGTGCATATTTTTATAAACCTCTAATATATCTCCCCTTAATTGTGTCTTTTTTGAACTAAAAAGTCTCAGACTCTTCAGCCTTTATTCATAGGAAAGGTTCTCCAACACCATAACCATCTTGGTTGCCCTTCTCTGTACTTTTCCTGCTCTGCAATGTCCTTTTTGAAATACAATGATCAGAACTGCCTACAATATTCCAAATGAAGCCACACTGTGCATCTATACAGGGGCATTATAATACTGGCTGTTTTATTTACAATTCCTTTCCCAATAATCCCTAATTTAGGGGTTGCCTTTTTACTGCTGCAGCACACTGGGTCGACACTTTCATTGAGCTATCTGCTATGATCCCAAGATCGTTTTCAGTTGAGATTTTTGTGTCCCAATGTGCATCACCTTACACTTACCAGCAATTAACTTCATGTGCCAGATTGTTGCCCACTCAGCCAATATGTGAAGAGCCTCCTGAAGTGCTTCACAATCATCCTGAATAATTTTGTGTCATCTATTTTATTCTCTTTGATGTATAGTGCAACAGCTCCCCTGACCTGTCCCTCCCTGACCAGCCTATAGAGCTTATACCCAGGGATGACTGTATCTCATAGATTCCCACCTTTCCACCATATTTCTGAGATACCTACTATATCTAAAGTGTCATTCACCACCAAACACTCCAGCACTTCTAAGGGATCACATCCTTCCTCCTCAGACTGATGCCCTCTGACCTCAAGACTCTCACATTCTACAACAGCAGAAGAGCTGTCAGCACAAGAGTGGGACGCTTCTGTTAAGTACCTGGAGGTCTCGTCCCAAAACCTCTGTCTCTGCCTCAGCTTCTCTGGGTCAGCAACCATAGCCTTGAGAGAACAAACCTGCTCCCTGAGAGCCAAGACCTCTGTGCAATGAGCACACCCACATGATCTGCCCAGTAAGTGGATAATTATACCTGTTGCATTCCCTGCAAAACACTGAATAGCCCTGGCTCCCCTGTTGGCTTTCTACTTTCACACTGGTTTCGTCATTTAAAGGTGTTTTAGAGTGAACTAGGGGGGCTTGTAGAAAGGCAGCAGGAGGCACAGCAACTATGTGGGGCCTCTGAACAGCAACACAGGCATGGAATGTTAGACATATGAATCTGTCTGGCAATAGATGCTCCCAAGAGTTGGTAGTAGCTGGTAGTTATCCAGATTGTAATTGGCACCCTTAGGGAGTGAGGGGAAGGTGTGTATTGTTAAATAGAGACTTGAGGCAGATGGAGGGTTCTTCCAACCTCTTGGGAGTCCAATCAGAATGAAGAGGGAAGGGCTTTCCTCCACAAATCTTAGATCTATTATGAAAGTAGAAGTGGTAATTACTGTGAACAAAAAAGCATTGGTACTAGTTCATCAAAAATAAGTCCACATTAAGTTTTATTTATGAGATCAGAGTATCTTGCTCCAGTCACCATATTTGCATATACATATTACACACATCTGTTACTTACACAGCATCCAAATTTTAAAGATTCATGTTAAATCTTTTGCTTGCCCTCATAAGTATGAGAATAGTCTGCTTTCAGGAGTGAATTCCTTCTACTGGCAAAGCAACCTTCAATTGTTTATTTACTCAAAAACTTTATGTTAAGAAAGAAAGAGCTAGAAAACTGGTGACAAAAGAACACATGGACCAAATCTCCAGCACTAGACTCTGCTGCAGCTCAGAACAGGGAAGTGGCTATCTTGAAAAGTGCCCCAGGAAGAGGGAATGGGAGAAGAAGTTTAAATAAAGTACAAGGCTGGGCAGACCCACAAGAAATGCTTAACATTCCATGCTCTCCACAAAGAACAGGTCAAGGAAAAGGGAATGAGTGGTTAGGATAGAGCACATGCCACAGATGTTTTAAAAGTACTGTTCAGCAGAGGCGATCTGGTCACGTAAACATCCACAAGAAATAAAAAGAGAATTGGTCTAGAATGTGGCAAACCATTTGGGTAACTGCACATCTGTAGGAATGGATCAAACAGTGGAGGCCATGGAAGTAGAAATAAGGGATGCATGTTAACTATACAGTTTCAGAAACTGTTGAAAGCTGTGTGTGTTCAGTGATCCAGATGTTTCCAAAATGCATTGCTTTCATTCAAGGTGAGATTCAGTCTAAGCAATATAAATCAACTTATTCTGTTATTCAAGCAAACTCTTGAATAATAGCCTGTCTTGTATGGTTAAAGTGGATTAAATAATGTGGGATATACTTTGCTCATAGAAACAAACTCTGCCCTTCCCTAATCTTGGGATGTAGCAGAAAAAAGCTGCAGCAATAAATCCTGTATTCCTTTACTCATAAAAGTACATTATTCTGTTTACAATTTCCTTATACTCAAAGGAGAAATATACATTTACGTTAAATAGTAATAATTGCTATGTGTTTTATGTTTGATTGCTTATGTTCTAGTGCCTCTTTAAGAAATAATCAAGTAGTATTCTAGGGAATGGGAGGGAGGAAGCAGACCCCACTACTGAAGAGATTTTAGTTCTGAAGATGTTACCATTCATGTTTGGTGTGTTTTAAAGAAATAAGAGTCTACATTTCATGCATCTCCCCCTGATTGGAGTGCAATACATTAATACTGATCAGAAATCCAACTTGTAGCCTGATGTGAACTCTCCTAGACATCTAAACTTGTAACCAAATCGTAATTTTGTACTCATGCATATATTTAAAGAGAACTATAGAAGTGACTACTCTCCAGCAGTGATAAATTGTTAATACATGTGAGCATATTGGACAGGAAAAAATAAATTACCAAGCATGACAGCTGGTTACACATAAGATTCTTTTGATCTTTGCAAAGATATTATTAACTCGCAGGGTCAGCTGCCAGACATCTTTTGGTGACTGTGCCCATTCAGCCAGCCACATAATAAATGGCCATTAAGCCATTTTGCTTACTAACCGCCTTAGAAGAGGCCTTCAAAAAAAGCTGAAGTTCAAAGAACCTTTTACTCCACTGAGGTCACAGACAAGCTTCTTTAGATTAATGGAGGGCAGAAATGCTGGACTGAAACCAAACCCTTCTCAATTCTGTACACACTGCAAGAGTGAGAAGTTTGCAAAATGTGCTGAGGAGCTTCTTCATTAGAACTGGATTACTTTCCCCACGTGATAATTTTGGTCATGGAACAGCCCTGCTGACCTGCAAGTCCAGTTCCTTTTCAGCTGTCCAAAGCATCTAGGCATGCATTGGTTGCCTGAGTCTCCACCTGGTGATATGCCGCTCTTCTGAGCCCACCCAACTCTTGGAGGGGTTTTCCTAATTCTCTCTGGTATCTGAGCCCGTTCGCGGGGAGGGTGGGATATAAATTTGAAAAATAAATAAATAAGTAAATAAATATATTTCTGCTGCCACCAGCTGGTCAATTAGATTATTAGCCATTATAAGGTCCAGCACTCCTAGCATTCCATTTGCAATGATGTTTAAAGACTCTGACTAGTGCACATGTCTCCCACTACCCAACGACTGGTTACCACTGGAACAATTTACCACACTTGTGCATTCCCAGGGAAACACTGGTCTAGCACACCAACTACTTCCCTTCCCTTGGTGCTCATTTTAGACAGTGTGCTCAAACTGTGGAGGTCTATGTAGTTCAGAGAACAACTACCAGCACTTAAAATAGGAAAGGGTTTATTGAAAAAGAAAATTACATATACACACACTCTACAAAGCAGCAGGTAGAGCAAGGAATATTAATAAATGGTACACACAAACAGTCCTCTGTCCCACAGTTCTACACACGCCCTAACTGGTCTTATTCTAAGGCAGGCACTTTAAGTTTAGGAGTTACAGCATTCTAAATACTTCCCACTATTTTGGAGTATTTGCCTGAGCTGCTGGTCCTTTGTTAGCTCCACATGGAAATAGTGGCCATCCAGATGTTATCAGCCCAAATGGAATTTGCAAAATGCCACTTCACAAAATGGACCCCATTTGCCTTGTTCCCAGGGAATTTATTACCTCTCTCTGTCCACTCCCTTGCAAGTCATTCCTTCTCTTCCTGTCCTTCCCAGGAAGAGATAGTACCTGGCATTTGGGCTCCCCAAGTCTCTATCCCCTGTAAGGTGTCATATTCCTGCCAGAGTAAGAAATGATATTTGGTTGTTCTCTGCTAGCTAGAAGCATTTGAATAGCCAAGGTGCCTGTGGGAGTCATCAACAGAATGGGGTGCTTGACAACTAGTGACTTCTCTCTTGTTTCCTGACCATATGCCAATGGGGAAAAAAACTCATAAAATGAATTTGGGATCTTTGCAGCATCACAGTTGCCACCAGGGCTGCCACTGCCAGGCATAGCCTGGTAACCAGTGTGAGTCCACAGGGGTGGGAACTTGGCATGCGCCATGGGGGAATGGTATAACATCACTTCTGGAATTGAAAGTTATGCCATACCTCTCTAGGGATTGCCAGAAAATCATAGAGTTTCCAGTGATTCCTAGACTAGACTGACATCACTTCCAGATTTTCCCAGGAGGTCAAGCTGCTGCTGATAGCTATTTTTTTTTCATTATTTTTCTCCCACCACCAGCAGGAGTTGCAGCGGGAAACAGGACCCGTGGCAGGGAATCCCTCACTCCTGGTGGGAGCCTGGAAAGTGTAGTTACCACAGGGCAGAAAAATTAAAATTAAAGCAAACATTAGCTTCCACCTCTTTCAAAATCACCACACAGTAAATATGAAAAGGTATTATATACTTTCTCATGCTAAAAAAAAGAACTTATATAAAAGGACCAGTACATGATGGTGAAATGCAGGGAAGGATGGCCTGACTTTCCCTCTCATTGTACCCACTATTTCTTCCCTCTCCTTCCCAGTTGCTGTCCCCTCCCCCTTCATTGTTCCCTCCACCTAATTGCTGATGGGTCCCTACCTTATACATGTCCCATACCTAAGCATGTCCTGCACAGAAGGCAGTGGCTAGGAAGGGGTCTGCAATCAAATGCTCATGAATTTCATTTCTTTGCTACACACACCTGTTAAGTTTCTACATGCAATCTGATCCAAAATAAACCAACCTAAAACAGAGTGTACCCTGTATTCTAAACCAATCTGGGCACGTAGTTTTTCTTACTTTAACTTGGCACTTTCCAAAATTTTCTACAGTAATGGAGGAACTTGCTTCATCTCCACCTGACTGAAGAACCAGTTGTGGAAAAATCCCGCAATTAGAAGATGTATAGCCCTATCTCAGGCACATTTACTCATAAGTAATTCAGAACCACAAATAAGTGCACTATAAGAATACCACTGTTTAGCCCAATCCTATGCATTTTCATTTGAATCAAAAGCCTACAGAGATCAGTGGAACTTACACTTGAGTAAGTGTGCCTAGAATTGCCCTGCTTGTCATTTTATTTACTTTGAATGTTTGCATTTGATTACAAAATAGCTTTAATCTTTACAGCTCTTAACAGTTTGGAACAAATTTTAGACTAATTTGTCTTTTGGTATGAGAAAAAAGCTTATGATTCACTGCTGTGTTATTTGGTGTTAAATATGGCATTTTAAAAGGAATAATTATGTCTGTCTGAAGAACAACAGTTGAAATCGAATGGCTTGCATATCGTCATATAGAGTTGCCAGGCAGCCCTCCAACCAGTAGGAGAGGGAAGGCATGGCATGGGGGACGCCTGGCAGCGATATATGACATCACTTCCAGAGAAAACATGGAAGTGATATCATGCATTTCTAGGACCCCAGAAACTTTCATGGTAAAACCACAGAGTATCTGGCATTTCCTAGAGAGGCATGATGTCACTTCCAGGTTCCCCCTCAGAAGTGACATCATGCCATTGGCATGACAGCCATTTTTAAAAAATTCTCCTACCACTGCTCAAAGTAGTGGTGAGAAAGAGAAGTTGGGGATGAGGGATCTGGCAATCTTACCAGCCTTTTATGTAGCTCTGTTCAGAATTTTGCCTTCTGAATGTTTGAGGGAGCTGTACTTGAATCACTTTTCAGTTGTTATTTATCTTTAGGCACATCTTTTATGTGCCTTATACTATTTAATGCATTGTTAAATTGTAATAACTGACCCTACCAATTTCTATTGTATATATTATTTGAATACATTTACCATTTTCAATTATTGGGTTCAAAGTGATTTTATTGTACACCTTTTCACCCATCAGTCATACCCTTTTATACTTTTGTACTCTTCTCCTGTTTGTTTGAAGCAGTTCTTTTTGGAACACCCTTCCAATATAAGCCTACCCAGTTTCTGAGGTCAGCAAGGAAGGCCCTGGTTTGTAGTCCACAGCCATCAGAGGTTTGGCTAATTCTCACACCCCAAAGAGCCTTTTTGATGGTGGTCCCAAAACTCTGGCATTCCCCCCCCCCGAGGTATGTTTGGCATTGTCCCTCTTTACTTTTAAAAGGATAGTTAAAACATTTTTCAGCAGGCTTTTGGTAATAACTAGTAAATAAAATAAAATGTGTAGAATGGCTATCATTAGCATGATAAGAATCAAAACAACATGCAGGGTGCTTGCAAAACATCTGAAAACATCAGCCGCAGACCATCTGCAATTACGTTTACAGCCCCTATAAAGTATCAGGTTATTGGTTACCTGAATTCCCAGGTTCTGGTCTGCTATTGATGAACATCTTGCTACTGTTGGCAGAAAAATATGTCTAATATTGTACTCCTAAGAACAGTTTCTTGGGAGCAATCCACTGAATAGACATGAATAGGACACTGAGTAGATCTGCTTACTGCTCTCAAATGCTATCGTTCTGAAGAGGACTGTGGAATATGGTTTCAGAAGAACTATAGTACTTTATAGATGCAGAAAGTTGCATATTTGGTGGAAAGTATTTTTAACTAGCAAATGGTGCTGCTTTATATCTTGCTCCACAATGATATGCAAGCTTTGCCAAATGTTAAATAGATGAAAACTCTTCTTAGTTTAGCTGGGACTACTTCTCTGTTTATGATAAGGATCTTAAGACAAGGTATGATCCATTGCATGACTAAGGATATGTTCAGCATCCTTAGTCACCACTGGAACAATGTGGATGGCATTCAATGACAGAAGAAGTAGTAGCCAAGGGGACAGGAAGTGGTGAGGTCTAGGCAGGGGCGTAGACTTTTGGAAATTCGGGGGGGCAGGGGCTCCTGGGGCGATGTTCTCCCCCCCGGGAAACTGCCGCGCCTCCGCAGGCCCTTCCCGAGGCCCACCAGCTGCTGCTGCCGGTGCCTCTCTCTCCCCCCCCCGGCCACCCCTTCCCTCTCCAGCAGTGGCGGCCGGGCCTCGGAAGGACCCAGGGAGGCGCGGCGGCAGGCACTCCGTTTTGCTGGGGTGGCTGAGCCCCCCCTGGGAAATTTCGGGGGTGGCTCAAGCCCTCGAGCCCCCCCGTACTCTACGCCTATGGGTCTAGGGACAGTTTTGACTAGAGAAAGAGAAGTACACGGTCTTCAGTAGTTCTGGGTAGTTTTGCCTAATAAAATACTATGTTCATGTTAAAGTGAATTCTTTGATTAAATCACCGGCACTATGTGAAACAACCACTTCTATTCTAAAAAATTCACTGTCATGCATGGAAAATATGAGAGAATCCTTTCACACAACTTGGCAGTAAATGCATTCTGTGGGACTTCCCTGTTCCACCGTAGTTGTGTGACCTGCGTTTAAATTTTAGTCAAGTGTGTTTCATGGCATTTTTTCATAATCTCTTGTATATAATTTATTACATATGTATTTATGTGCCATCAAGTCACAGCTGACATGGTGACCCCAGCAAAGGGCTTTCAAGGCAAGTGAGAAGCGGGGGTGGTTTGCCATTGCCTTCCTCTGCAGAGCCTTCATTGGCAGTCTCCCCTCCAAGTACCAACTATCATGACCTCCTCTGCCCAGCCCAGTGACTCTGATTCTGAGTCCTCAGGAGAAAAGATAGAAGATTACCAGATGGACCAAGGAAGGCCCAACACTGCAGAAGTGTCTGCTGCCAGTGTTCCAGTGGAGCCTGAGGGCCCCCTGCCAGAGCCCACAAGGGAGACATTGCCACTGGCCCCTGAAATAAGCACCAGCCCTCCACCAAGCAGGATGTGAACCCAAGCCCACAGGATGCTTGCACTCTTCAGAAACAGCAATGAGCCAAGGGGACCCAAAGGAGGCGACGTGCTTGACTGGCTGCATGAAACCCCATCCCAAAGCCAGGTAGTGAGACAAATAATTATTTGCAGGATCCTGGCCAAAGCACAGTTCAGCTGTAAAAATTCAGCTCCTGCCATCAGGGTAGCTGAGCCTGATTCCTTCCCAGCCTATTCAAAGTGAGGCTTGGGAAGGCTGCCTTGCTGGATCAACTGGTCCACTAGGCACGAGCCAGTGTGCCAGTTCCAGCTCCGGACTTCCAGTGCTTGTCAACGCTCCCAAGCCTTGCTATCTAGAACTGAGGGTACTGCTCCAGAGGATACCTGCCTGGACCTGCCTGCAAAGCACAGAACACCAACCTTCTTAGCATCTAAGATCTGATGATTTGCCTTTCCTCCCACATAATTTATTATCTCAGCAAAAATTATGCCCTGACAAGGTATGGCTGAATTGTGCTGGCCTTTCTCCTGGAGCCACTTGACCTGAACTGGTTGTGAAACACACACAAAAATTTTTGCACAGTATTTTCTTTCAAGGGCTATTGTGTCACCCGAACTTACCTTGGAAACATTTGCTTTGTTGTTGCTCTTTTGGTATTTGGAATATTACATGATGACGCATGAGGTGAAGCCGAACATTTGCAGCCCCCACGAATATATCTTTACTGAGTGTGAATTTGACCAAGTCTTATGATAGTTTGATGCGGGGTGGGAAACAATAGTTTACTTAACCATTTTCTTTTTCTTTCCAAGTTATTATAGTTCTGCTGCTTTCATACACGTTTGTGTCATTTAAGTGTTCACACCTCCATGGTGTTCTTCTTAAAAGTTCTGCAGATCAGTGTTCCCTCCAAGCTGAGTTAGTGTGAGCTAGATCACAGTTTCTAGTTTCCGGCTCACACATTTTTGTCTTAGCTCAGGAAGAATGGCTCCAGAGCAAGCTAGTTTATGCAGTAGCCAAATTGCTCACTCACAACTGTAATGCCAGTATCTCACAAAGTAGAATTTTTGCTCACAACACAGCTTAGAGGGAACATCTATAGATATTATTTTTGAATTATCTGAGTGTGATTCAACTCTGGCAGGGGGAGATAACCTTAGGTATATAGTATCTCTATTAAAATAGTTATAGCTTTATGTTCAACTAGGAATAAGGCCCGTTGTGGAAATAAATACAACAGGCTCTAGAAAGAGGCTCTGGGCGGGTGCCCTGGCCTTGGACACTTAGCGTCAATGTGCTGTGGTGACCTCCGTGGCATATAATGACACAGAGTCTACTGTTTTCTCCAGGGGAACTGATCTCTGCCATCTGAAGAGCAGATGTAATTCTGAGTGATCGCCAGCCCTCACCTGGAGATTGGCAGCAGTGATTCCCCAGAAAGGAGCACTTGCATCCCCTCCCCCTAGTATGTTACATTACATGGGTCCTACATAACTATTATCTCAAGAAGTTTTGGCACAATAAGCTGTGAACTAAAGATGACCTGCTGGCTTCTTTCAGTTGCTGGATGATGGCAAGAAGAGTTAAGCAGTTCAACTGCCATTCCTGGGACATACATCCACTTTGTTTAAGAACCAAATACTGTTCCAGCAAGGTGGTTCAATTTCTGTGATTCTATTACTTTTTAAAAAATGATACCGTAGGTTTCGATGCCCATTTTCTGGTAAGCAAGCTCAAGAAATGTGTCCTAAACTGGAAGAATTTGTTAACATTTAATGCTAAACAGTACCAGTTAATTTAGAAGGGTTTCTTTTGCAGATTCTGATTTATGTATACCTACATACCTAATTTTAAAATACCCATCACTTTGTATTTTGACACTATATAAACTTAATTTTATATAGTTCTAAGCAGCGGTCATTTCGTAGAAAAAGAGGTTCAGGAGCTCATTATCATAACTCATTAGCATAACTTATTTGCATATGCTAAATCACCTGACATCACCAGAAGTATGTCAGAAGGCAAGAAAGAGAGAGGGAGGGAGGGAGGGAAAGAAATGGCAGAGAGGGGACAGTTACTAATCCAAGCCTCAGAAATACCACTATTCTGGGAGGATAGCTTCAGTGGTGGCTGAAGCCTTCAGAAGGCTGGTTGGAGGAACAAGGACCTTTCCAGGGGACGGGGTCATTTTGCTGCAGCCATGACACAAGCAGGCATTCCCCCATGGGGGGGGGGGGCTGGCACCAACTCCCGGATCTGAGCTCCCCTGAGCTCCTGCTCGAAATGATCCCTGGTTCTAAGTCATTATTAAGCCTTTCAAGGATACACACAAAATGCTTTTATCCCATTCCTTTGTTTGCTACTGTGTTTATTTTGTCCCACTGCTGCAATGAAAGTCATTTGCTTACAACTTGCACAGACAGTACATAATCACAGGCTAGCCTTCCAGAAACTAAAATAGTTTTGGGTGGTGCGTGTAAATATTCTTCAGTGTACACACACATAAAACCCCAGGAAGCCACATTTCATCACGGATACAGCTATATATAGACAGTGATACTTGAACAGATTTTTCTTCTGCACAACTCTGGGAAAAGTATCCTGAACTACCCAACCTTTGCATTTAATTTGGAAGCATGTAATTATTCTCAATGTTTAATGTTCAAAGCACAAGAGATACTGGCACTTGACTGTTTTTTAATATTCTGATAGTTGGGGTGCTAGATGATAAAACATGCAAGTTATAAATTTAAAATGTATTCTATAAATTTATTAAAAGTAGACAACATGACAAATTCCCAACAAATGGAACATCCCAACAAATGGAACATCCAAAAACCCCACAAACAAAATAATCAGCCTGAGCAATCTGACCAAGAGCTTCTCTGCACATTCGACTTACTCCTGATTTTCTTGGGAGTTGATCCACAAGCATATGAATCATTTTGAGCATGGGCCTTCCAGATGTCTGCCTTCCCTCTGCATTTTTGCAGTTGTGGAGTCAGTTTATTTTCTTCTACACGTGCCCTAAGTAATGAAGATTGTCAAGGGAGGGTGCTGTCATCATCAGTGGAATCACAGCAAAAACCCCCCAACCTTTTAATTTTTTTGCACATGCTTATATTGTTATCATGGCTGCATTGTTTGAAAATATCACTATATCAATATAGTGTTGTAATGATAGTAAAGTAAAAAGTTAAAAGGTAAAGGTTTCCCTTGCTCAAAAGCCAGTTGAGTTCGGCTGTAAGGGGTGGTGCTCATATCCATTTCCAAGCCAAAGAGCCAGCACTGTCCAAAGATGTTTCCATGGTCACGTGGCCAGCATGACTAAACACCGAGGTGCATGGAATGCTGTTACTTTCCCACTGAAGCAGTACCTGTTTGTCTACTTGCAATTTCTTGCTTTCAAACTGCTAGATAGTGCTAAATACATGTTAAAGAATATGTCAGTGAGCCACATGTGGCTCCCCACTTAGTGAGTGTCACTGCCTCAGTGGGAGACAGGTTTTCTTGGTACATATTTCTGGAACTTAACATCCTGGAAGATGGACATTAAGGAATCAAGAGACACGGCCCCCCACACATCCCAACCTTGTACAACATGTAAACTGAGTACTTGGTCTCCCTTCCTCCACCCTAATGGGCAGGGTTTACAGAAGTACAGTGCACTGCAACCAGCAAAGGAATTTCAGATAAAATGACTAGCCATTAACAAAGCTGTATTTTTGGTTACAAGACATGCAGGGAAAAGTAAATCTTGTTTATAATCTCTTTATATGGGAACATCTTTCCAAAATTCCTGACTGGGCAAGGGGAGATCCTTTCACATACCCTTTGTTCTCTTGATGGAAAACACACTGTGTCTTTGAGCCACAAAACCCTCTTGAGGGGACCGAATTTATTCTAAGCTGAAATTAAACAAAAAAGGAAGAAAAAACTTTAAATCTCATTGATGATCGACTCCATGAGGTCTGTGCAGAGACAAAACTGTTTTCCTGGAAAATCTTAGTCATGTAGTTTATTAAGTTAAAAGGTTGTTTAACAATTCAGTTTACTGGGTTTCTTCCTCAGAGTACTTGGCTCTTAATGATAAATTATTAAAACTGACTTTAAAGTTATCTTCTTTCTTAAAATATCACATTCTTAAATTAAAATAGTCAGGCAAGTTTAGGCCAACCAGACTGTCTTTACTCATAAAGCTGTACTGTAAAGCCTGCACTTTGGCTGATTTACAGCTTTCAACATAAAACTACCAATTCAGGTAATTGTACCTTCTTTTAGGATTTACTTTGGTACATGTTTTTCTGTTACTTGGAAATGGCAGAGGTTAGAAAAAAGTCAGAAGGCTTGACAGATGACCCAAGACATTTGGTGCCTGAAGTGAAAAATTCATACAGCACTGCCTTTCTTTCCCATACGCACACATGCACATGCAGGTTACCTTAGGATATAAGTCTTTGGGAAGCTCTTCTGCATAGCTTTCATAAAAAGAAACTAGTCATAAGTATAGGTTAGATCAGACCAGTGGGCCTTCTAGGCCAGCATCCCATTATATTCTGAGGCTAACCAGTTGCTCCGCAAGGCCAACGAACAAGGCACAGAGACCAAGGCTTCCCACAGATGTTGTTTCCCAGTGTTCATATTCAGAACAATGGGAGACCTCTGTCATCCAACCTTATATGATGTTAAGTTTACCAGGACTTTGCTCCAGAACCCGTTTCAAAAAAAGGAGTCATTTCCCAATATAGAATGACTAGGAATAAGGCCTGTTGTGGAAATAAATACAACGGGCTGTAGAAAGAGGCTCTGTGAGAGTGCCAAGGCCTTGGGCACTCAGCGCCAATTTGCTGTAGCAACTTCAGCAAGGTATAATGACAGAGTCCACCCTTTTCTCCATGGGAACTGATCAATGCCATCTGTAATTTTGAGTGATCTCCAGCCCTCAACTGGAGATTGGCAACAGTGTTTGCCCAAGAGGGAATAGCTGGTTTGGAGGGCAGAGTCTATGGCATTGTACCTGTCTGTACCCTCCTCAAACCTCCCCCTCACCAGGCTCCACCCCTCAAATCTCCAGGAATTCCCCACCTGGAGTTGGCAACACCTTGTCCTTCCCAGCCAAGCATCAATCTACCTTCATTTCCCCTCACTCTTCAGCTTTCCATCTCCCCCACACCTGCAGGCTCTACCGTGCTCTGAAACCCTGACTGCCATGTCACATTGGCTGCCGGGGTGGGGGGGGCATCTCAGCAGGGTATAAGGACACAATGAGTTTTCTCCTAAAGTCTGAAACAGGTCTTTACTGACAGAAACCAAGCTTGGTTGCCTACCAACAGCCACTGAGGGAAAAGTTAGAAAAGCTGTCTTCTGAGGTGAGTTTTGGCGCCTGCTGGTTCTGTGGGCGGGACTCAGACGATGCAGCCAGTGGGCAGGGACTGCTTTCTGAGTGGCAGTTCTTGCAGCCAACTGATTTTGGCAAGCATAGAACTTTGCCACTCAAGATGGGTGGGAGTCTATATCGATGGTGCCCCGCCCCTTGGGAGGGACCCTCTTTTCCTGCACTTTTTGGCCTTGGGGCAGCTGGGAACTGTGGGCCAGCAGATGAGGAAGCCCCATTCAATCCAGTGAGTGATACTCGTGCAGGCCCCTCTCTGGGCCTCAACTGAACCTTATGGGGGAACATTTTAAACAAACAACCACAGACAGCAGCCAACACAGGTAACTGCCATTTCGTTACACCTACCAACAGCCACTGAGGGAACAGTTAGTCCCACTCAGGAGGCAAGCAGGAGAAGCATCTTCATCAAGAGAGAAAGCCGTCTGCCAGTAATTCTGACAGGGCACAGTGGCTGATGGAGTGGGCAGGGAAGAGGAGCAGACCCAGCACCCAGCCAATGGCACATGAGTACTCAGAGCCAGTATATAGGGACAGCTTCTGAGTGACACATCAGGGAGCCAACTGATTTTGGAGCATGTGGAATGTTCAGGAGAGTCCATGGTGAAAACAGAATTATATATAACCAGAGGATGATGGTGCTTTTGGGCCCATGGAAGGTTCCTTTCTCTTGCAGCAGCCAGCCCGTTTTGCATCTTGGCTTGCAGGTCACAGCTCGTAGTATCCAGATGGGTACCTCTCAGCAGAAAGAACCTCTCCTGTGAAAGAAACACAAAGGAATGTCCACACATTACACACACACACACATACTGCCCAGACTTCTGCTACTCATAAACTGCACTTACCCACATTTACTGCATGTCTTCACATCAGTATGTAGTTTGATAACTGTGATATTTGTTATGGCAGCAGGATAATTGCTCTCAAAATGGCCGCTGTCCTGGTTTTAAGTTCTCTGCTGGTCTTCTTTGGAATGGCTTCCTTCCATGAACTCACTGAAGAACCACTTTGGTTCTTTCTACTACTACCACATCCTAGTGACCAGCTCATCCCTAATGTATCCAATTTGGATAAAATTTCTGAGTTACCAAATATTTGGGATGGCCACTCCAAGCCATTTGGATCAGAGAGGAGATGAAGTACTCTTATTTGGGCCCAGTTTCTGTCTTTGCTTTGGATCTCTGCCTATTGTAGGATTGCAGCTTTTTTGCACAAGCTTGGCTTCTCCTTTAACAAGAACTTGACATGCAGAAATTTAGCAGATGAAGCTCTGGTGGTGGCAAGTCTTTATCTACAGTTACTATGTATAATACTGCTACTGAAGTCATAAATACAGACCAGTAATTTTTTTTAAAAAATTCTGCTTGTGCTGCTGCATGCCCACCACTGCACTCTGAGGAAATGAGGTAGATGGTACACCTCATGTGACCAAATTTTTAAAATGGCAATAGTTGCTCTGAATTCTAGTTTTGTGTATGTGAAGAACTTAAGCAGGCTTAGGAGCTCCCTTCTCCTGAGTTGAATTATTGATCCATCTAGTTCAGTACTGTATAGTTTGACCAGTCATCATGGCTGTCCACATGTCAAGCAGGTCTCACCTTGCAACTTGAACAATAGGTCTTCATTTTGACTCAGAAACCAGCAGTCACTGAGAGGCAGAGATTAAAAGGGCATATCAGAAACCCTGGCAGGGAGCTGGAAGATGGCTAGGATGCCAGTTCCAGGTTGGGAAATACCTGGAGACTTTGTGGATGGAATCTGAGGAAGGTGTACTTTGCAGCCATTTTCTCCAGGTGAACTCATCTATATTGCTGAAGATCAGCTGTCATTCCTGGACATCTCCAGCCACCACCTGGAATTTGGGTAAACCAAAGGAGCGCACGGGAAGGATTGTGTAAATCAAAAATAAGACACATTGTGCTAACTTACATCCCAATTTCTCTATTGTTAAATGATAGACATGTAAATGTATTCATATGTTATCATTATGTTTGTAGTTTTCATACTGGTTTTGACAAAGAAAATGTTTGCAACACATCATCCAGCTGAGATTTGTTATAGAAAAACTTTCAGCCATACCTGGTCAAGCCTTCAGGCGTCTTTGGATGGAAAAAATTCCACAAGTTCTGCTCAATTAAATTTATGTATTTAAAATAGTCTGTTATATACCCAGGAGGGTTATGTGTTGGGTGTAAAAGTATCTATATGTTTAGTTAAGCTATATTTCATGTCTACCATTTAACAACAGAGAAATTGTGATGTAAGTTAGCACAGTGTATCTTATTTTTGGTTTACACCACCTGGAAGTTGGCAACCCTGAAGACAGCATGTGTGGGGTATATGGTTTTAAATGAGGCCTCACTGGAGGTTGTTGAGCCCTAGGCTACAAGGAACAAGAGATGCAGAATTAATGGAAGCTCTTCAGGGAGAAGAATGCCATTTTAATATTTTGTTCAGGGCACTAAAAATGTATTCCTAAGCAGAGTTACCCTCTTCTAAATCCATTGTCTCTGTAACTCTGTAATAGGATGGCACTTCTGAACAGTCATGCTAGTCACCTTCCTGTTCTTCACATATAGTAGGCTGGTATGGATACAGATAACTAGAATGTTAGCTGTTAGCCTACTGCAGAAGCACCCCCACAGCATAGATACACAGATAATATCTCTGGAACTGAATTTAGGAGAAACTTGTTTTGGTATTCAGCAGAAGCCAGGTGATTTCCACTAGTCTTCATGGAGCAATTTTAAAAATATAAAAGCACTAAAAAAGGATTTGGCTAGATAACAGTGCAATATTCTTGAAAACCAAACAAAAGCAAAGCAGATAGCCAATCTGAGGTATGGGGTGGGGAAACAGCATTGGATCTGGAAGCCATATGTTTCTCATTGCAAGAGCAAAGATAGGGGAGCAGAGCTTGGCAATTTATCATCAGTTCAAACCAAGGCTGCGGTCACACACACTAAACAATCCACTTTCAATCCACTTTCAATGCACTTTCCAACTGGATTTTGCCAGTTCACACAGTAAAAATCCACTTGGGAAGTGCACTGAAAGTGGATTGGAAGTGGATTATTTAGCGTGTGTGACCGCAGCCCGAGCATCACCAAAAAGCAGCTACCCTTTCACTGATGTTCAGAATGAAACCAACAATAATTATTTCTTCAGTTTACACAGAAAATATTTTGAGCATAATGGGGCCAGAGTAGTGTCCGCACAAAAACCGATTGTTTCTAGTGAGTAAGTCTCTGTCCGTAGTAATGGCTCTGAGTCCTTAGAAGTTATCACCACTATACACCATTGCTTCTGAAATACATTTGAATAGACATAAAAGTAGCACTCCTTGACACAGGTGTCATTTCAGGCACACTTCCCATGTTTTGAACATTTGAAATATTCTTCTTACAACCCCACACCGTAGTACCAGACAGAAAGCAAAAAAGAACCAAAGTCTGCAGAAAAGTTAGTTTTGGCAAAATTAGAAATGAAAACAAAATGTAATAAAATGCAGACGGGTTGATCTGCCACTATAAAAGGAATTGCAAAAGGATTTCCCTTTTTGAACAGGATTTTTTTTTTTAATAAATACCCAATACTATTGCTACATGGCATGAACACTTCATTAAAACTCAATGCACAGGAATCCAGTTTTTAATGCAACGCTCTGATGTAAGTCCAGATGTAGGCTGCAATGAAAATATGATCTCAACTCAGTTGCACATTACATATTAAATGTAGCCCTAATTAGCAAGATTGGTTCAGACTTTTAAAAATTCCAGGATTAAATTGCCAACATGTTCAAAGAAGTACTTTCGAAAACATCATAGCAGACTTTAAATATAGTTGGCATGATGAGTTACAGATGCAAATCAGGGTTTGTATGCAAAGGTCATGAGTGATTATACTTGTTTCTTAATTTTAATAAAATAAAGGTATTTGAATTGTCATGGACACACTCTGAAAAGTTTCTACCTCAAGTCCATAATTCTGAAAGTGTAGGAAAGGCCCATGGGGGGGGGGGGGGGGACATAAAAACCCTAGAGGAAGACATGATTTTTCTGGGACAGCCACAGTAGAGGAAGCCAAATACTTCCACTAGCCTTTTCTGCCCACTCTTGATACCATTCACTTCCTTGTTCCAGACACTAGAGCCCTGTGCAGACAACCTATTCATACGTCGACTCACCTTACAGGAGAGGAGGCAACAGCCCACTGGGCTCACCACCGCACTATCACTGAGTCATGCAGAGAACAAGCAGAGGAAGTACCTGTGATTACACTTCTGCCTGTGTTCAGCAATGCACCCTTCTGAACACTGCTGATCATGGGAAGGGGACATGTATGCCAGCCAGCCACCACACATTTTCTACATGCATTTGCACTGTGCAGATGATTCACGGATTGTAGAGGCAGGGGATACAGCCAGTATGCTCATGCCTGCTCTACATCCCTATGTGGTGAGTCAATGAATGGATGGGTCATCTTCACAGGGCTTAGATTGTTGGAAATGTATATGCTAGCAAGACTTGACTTTCAGCCATTATAGGGTTAACTTTGTTTACCTCCAGAGCTATTGTTTAGCCTGACCTGAAAGGGGAACCTAGCAGACAGCCAATGGATTGAAAGCCCGCGAAACTACAGGGGTATTGCCAGGGGTCATTTTGTAGAAAAAGAGGTGCAGGAGCTCGTTAGCATAACTCATTAGCATAACTTATTTGCATATGATACACCACCTGACATCACCAGAAGTATGTCAGAAGGCAAGAAAGAAAGGAGAGAGAGAGAGAGAGAAAGAAAGAGAGAGAGAGAGAGAGAGAGAGAGAGAGAGAGGGGACAGCTACTAATCCAAGCCTCAAAAATACCACTATTCTGGGAGGATAGCTTCAGTGATGGCTGAAGCCTTCAGAAGGCTGGTCAGAGGAACAAGGACCTCTCCAGGGGACGGGGTCATTTTGCTGCAGCCATGACACAAGCAGGCATTCCCCCGTGGAGGGGGTGGGGCTGGCACCAACTCCCAGAGCTGCGGTCCCCCGAGCTCCTGCTCGAAATGACCCCTGGGTATTGCTATATTGCTATATTGATTGGTTACTGTACTCAGGTGACCTCCTTTCTGAAGTCGGGGAGAAGGAAAGATTCTCCATTGTGATCCAAGTATGTCTTAGCAGAGAGATGTAGCAAGATGTTGCTCTCTAAGTGTTCATTGTTTTGTAGCATTCCCGTTTACCCTTTCCTTTAGTTAATAAAGCATTTTTAAAACTAAGGAAATGTCTTGTCTCCAGTGAAGCAAGATTCATCACAGCTCTAAGCTTTTAAGCATATTTTGAATATCTTGACCATAAAGGTCAATTTTACAACATAGATAACATTTTCCCCTGATCCCTTGCATTCTCATGGTTTCCCTGTTATCTTCCCTTTGTGTTTTTTTTTATGCCCCAAATGCTCATAATTTTTAAACCTTCCAACAGAGAGCTTTCAGATAACAAATTCAGATTATTGCATCATCGGATTCGGAGGCAACAAAACTAGTAACAGACTGTTAGAAGTATTCCAGAGTTCTTGGAATAAAACTCAATTATTACAATTTACTTGGAATTTAAGCTGCTAGAGTTAAGATATTTGGTAAAGTCAGGTTTTATTGAAGTATAGTTTAATGTTGCTCCCTTCTGCTTCTATACTACATGGATGACTTTCCATACTGCAGTCGATTAGGGCTTTTTGGTTCATTGGTTGTTTTTATGCAATAGACATTATTTTGTAAATATTTTGTAAGGCACACATGTCTTTTTAAAGGGAAAAAAATCCTTTGCTAAGACCTCCCCCTTCCTGATGAGCTTTAAAAAAAGGATTGCTGAAGAAGGGTGTGAGTAGGATGGGGAGAAGAAGGGGACAGGATCAATTAAATGTGTGTGCGGGAAGAAACATCATTAGGTACTGCTGAATCTGGCTACAACCTACATGTACCGTGGCCAAGAGCTGCTTCCTTCTGCTATTTCCAGAAGATGGTGCTGGGGTTCTGCTGTTCAGCCCCATGACATTTATGGTATAGAGCCCTGCTAGGATCCATTTTGTCCCCCGTGCTGTTCAACATCTACATGAAACCTCTGGGAGATTTGGAGTGAGGTGCTGTCACCAGCTGCAGTGAAAACTAGCTCAGTATCTCCTTAATAGCTGAGCCAGGTGGGTCTTTAGTAGTTCTGAACAGGTGTTTTGAGAAGGTAATGGGATGGATGAGGGCTAATAAATTGAAGCTCAATCCAGACAAGACTGAAGTGCTGTTGGCCAATGACAAAACTGCTAGAAGATTCTGGCCTACTATTAAAAGCTCAGGTCTCCATGTTGCACAGCATTTTTTATCAGCTTTGGCTGTTATGCCAGCTATGTCTGTTCTTCAACAAGGGTCACATGACTACAGTAACCTTGCTACAGTAATCCATGTTCTGATCACATCCAGGGCTGATTTCACAACAAGTTATTTCTGTTTCAGCAAGTGCAGTCATGTACCCATTCATCCCTCACAAAGTTGTCCTCCATGTATGTTCAAATTGTGACTAGCTCGTTTTTTTTCCTGCTAAAAATTCCACTTTTATAAAAAAAATTAATTATTTCCAGGATACCATTTTTGGGGTGATCTTTTTCATGTGTCTGGAAGGGAAAGTATGCTTTCTGTTTAAATGCATTTTCACACTTGCCCAGGTGAGATTTGGAGAGGGGTAAGGGAATCATTGCCCTGACCTGGATAGCCCAGGCCAGCCTGATCTTGTCAGATCTTGAAAGCTAAACAGGGTCTTTCCTAGTCAGTATTTGGAAGGGAGACCTCCAAAGAATATCAGGGTCATGATGCAGAGGTGGGCAATGGCAAACCATCCCTGAATATCTGTTAGAATCATAGAATCATAGAGTTGGAGGGGACCTCCAAGGTCATCTAGTCCAATCCCCCGCACAGTGCAGGAAATTCATAAATACCTCCCACCCACCCACCCCAGTGACTGCTGTTCCATGCCCAAATGACAAAAAAACCTCCAAAATCCCTGACCAAACTGACCTGGAGAAAAATTGCCTCCTGACCCCAAAGTGGCGATCAGCATTTACTTGGGCGTGCAAGAATGGGCCATGAAAACTAAGCATTGATACAACCCTTCCTACCCTCCCTCTCATGATCTGCCTAAGATCTTGCCTTGAAAACCCTGCCAGGGTTTCACACAAGTCAACTGTAACTTGTTGGCCAAAAAAAGCATCATCTTAATGTGTGCCCCCCCCCCCCGTCTCAATTGGCATTTGAAAAGTTCCTGAAGTGCTTTCTCCCCTACCCTCAATCACAATGGGAAATTCAGGATGCAAATACACCAGGTTTTTTAAAAGTGTAGCACTGCACTATTCTTGAGCAGTGCTATTGTAACTCACGTGGTTTTGTAGTTGTTAACAGCATACAAGGATCAGGCATGCATGCTCCTGTAATGGAGCATGCTCAGGGTTTGTAGCCTCCCCTAAAGTGGGCTGGTTATTCTCAGCAGCAGCCTAGCCGTTCAGCCTGGCCCAGGAAGAGGCAAGAGCACCAGAAGGGTGGGGAAAGCCTGCACACATTTTGCTGTTTTAAGGCTTGCTTTGAATTACTGCAGGTAAATGCTGTTAATCAATGTAATTATTTGAGGTTCTTTCAAACAAAGGTGAAGTTACTTTTGGGGAAGTTATTAAATGTTGGTTTGGGACTATTAAGGTTCTTCATGGTAAATTCATATGATTGTGAAAATATGTAATTTTATAGTTATTGATCCTTTTAAAACTGTTTCAATACATCTTCCTTATATTCTGTTTGTTAATGCCACCAAGAAGTTCAGCCTGGCCCAGGAAGAGGCAGAACACCAGAAGGGTGGGGAAAGGCCACACAGATTTTGCTGTTTTATGGTCAGCTTTTGAATTTTTGCAACATGCTTTTCACTTCGGAAGAAGCCTTGAGCACACTAAGAGAGACTTTTTGTAGCGTTCAATGGTGTAATTTGGATAAATATTTTGGTATTTGGCAACCTTATGCTTGAAAAAATCTTTTGAACTCCCAGAGGAAGACCTGGAAACAGGAGGATAGCTGGACCTCCGTTGGAGGAGGAGGAAGAATGAATACTTACTGGACTTAAAGGAGTCCTCCTTCAAAAAAATTTTTGTGTTATTTAAGAGGACTGATACTAATGTAGGGGTTGTGCAGTATCTTTAGTTATATAATTGGATGATACTTGATATATTGGGATTTGTAACTCTTCCTATGTGTTTGTGATAATTAATATGATAGTGAATTATGTATTAAAATGAAATTATATATATATATATATAAGATTTAAGATTTATATATAGAGGGGGAGGGGGGGAGGGAGCTACTTTGTCTGGGTCGTGTCATTGACTTTGTGTCCCAGGCCCCAGGGAGGCCAAGCTTACTGGGACCAGGGCCAGGGCCTTTTCGGTGGCGGCTCCAACCTGGTGGAACGAGCTCTCGGAGGAGATCAGGGCCCTGTGGGACTTAATGCAGTTCCGCAGGGCCTGCAAGACGGAGCTCTTCCGCCAGGCTTTTAATTAGGAGCCGCCACAAATAATAACAGCAGCAATATCCACTGCAGTAACATCTATAGTGTGAGCCAGCCCTGAATGCAGTCCAGACCTGATGGTTATGGTTGGTAGGTCCCTAACCTGATAGGAAGCCATCTGGTAAGATTGGAAGCATTTTATTGGAAATTGGTATGCACTTTATTGGAAATTCATTGTGACATATCCGTAATCTTGGAACTTTTATTGTTATTGTTGATTTTAAATCTGTTTTACAATGTTTTAACTGGCATTGTGCCCTTGTAAGCCGCCCTGAGCCCGCTTGCAGGGAGGGCGGGGTATAAAAATAAAGATAGATAGATAGATAGATAGATAAATAAATTGTATACAGCACAGTATTTTCTAATTTTTGGCCTCCCAAGTAAAGCCTGGAAACCTCATATGCTGTTCCAGTATCTGTGAGCTTTAACCTGGACTTAACAATATATGCATTGTTTATGCGTTTAATCTTTTGTGTTCTGTGCATCGTTGTTCTGTGCAGATATCTGTAACCAGTAATATCCTGAAGAGCCATTGCTATGAAGTAATAGCAACCAGCTGGGAATGAATTAAGATTCCTAAGAAAACCTCCATGCTTTTGTTTATATAAAGAGTTTATTTTAAATGTTAAAGTGCATCTGTTGTATTGCCCCTCTTATGTCTGTGTTTAAGTGTGTTACTCAGAAGTACATGTAGTTGCAGCAGTTACACATTCTTGATAACCTTAGGTGGGAGTTCTGCTGTCAAAACAGACTGAATCTGCCCACTCTCCCTGCAGATATTAAGACCACAGTGGGTTACGCTATGCATGCACCAAAACTGTTTTAATGCAGGGTGGAGAATCATGACAACAACATGACAACAGTGTTGGGGGTAATGGTACAATCTGCATCTGGTATGAAAAGGAATCCATCGGTAACAAAATGGTTTACCCTGTACCATGTGGTTCCAAGTGCAAACTTAGCAACAGTTGCTCTGGCAACATGACCACCATGGGGAACAAACTCTCTTGTGGAGTCAGCTCAGGTTATAATACAGTAATGCACTCTGTGTGGGGCTGCCCTTGAAAATGGTTTAGAAATCTCAGTTGGTCAAAAAATGCTACTGTTGGGGGCTGGAAAGAGGGATGCCTGTGCAGAAAGATCTATACTGGCTACTTACCTGTTCCTAGGCACAATTCAAAGTGCTTATTCTTACCTTTTGTAAGATGCTGCAGTCACTCAGGACTATGCTGAAGTTCTTCTTAAGTAAATACAGTATAATCTTATTCACAATAAACATAGAAAGGAACATAAGGCCCACCTGAGTCCTTCATAGCACCTTGCCCAACCAGCTTACACTGAGCTGTAAGTCTGATCTGGAACTATTTCAGATTCTACTACCTTGAAATAAGAAATGGAACTCTGAATATTACACCTCTTAAGACCCTAAATAGCTTGGTGCCAGGGCACTAGAACAACTGCCTCCTCCCATACAGTCCCACCCACCAGTTATGATCACCTTCACAAGCCCCCTCATACAGAAGTGGGTGGCAACAGAGACAGGGCTTTTTCAGTGGCAGAACTTCACCTACTATGCAATGCTCTCTCCCTTATTGCTTGCCTGGCACCTACTCTACTCTTTTAGGTGCTAGGCCAAAATATGTCTTTTTAGCCAAGCGTTTAACTAAGGAGTCTCATCTGTTAAAACTGTTTTTACAGTTTCCTCCCAGACTGGTTTATGATGATTATTATAGGCTACTAAATATTTTGTGCTATTTTTGTTGTACCCAGGCCGGGTTGTAGGGTTGCCAGCTTCCAGGTGGGGCCTGGGGATCTCCTGCTTTTACAACTGATCTCCAGCTGACAGAAATCAGCTCCCCTGGAGAAAATGGCTGCTTTGAAGGGTGGACTCTATGGCATTGTACCATACTGAGGCCCCTCCGCTGTCCAATCCCCACCCTCTCCTGGACCCACCCCCAAAGTCTCCAGGTATTTTCCAGCCCAGACTTGGCAACCCTACTGGGTTGATTGTATGCTACATTTGTGATTTTATCATGTTTTATTTTGTGAGCCACCTTGAACTGGTCTACGGAGAGATGGCATGTATATATGTGTGTGTATATACACACACACACACACACACACACACATATTTATATGTGTATGTATATATGTATATTTATATATATATACAATAAATAAATAATTCAGTATCAAGCAGAGACCAGTCCCAATGGCAAAGTTAACCTGGAGTAAACATCTGCATATGCATCTGGGAGGACCCCATCTTGTTAAATGGCCATCTATAAAATGTATTAGAAGGTGTTTCCACTCCTGAGTAGCCTAGAAACTTAATCTGGATGCCTAATCATAGATTTTTGGGGTCACCAAAGCTATTGGAAATGGTCTTGACGGGGGTGAGGTGTCACTGAGGGAAATGGTGGATGCCTGACCCAATCTCTCCATCCTCATCCCTCCCATATTCTGCCAAGAACTGAGCTGGCTCACAAATATCACCTCCAAACCATGGGGAAGTCAGGCGGAAGTAAAGTGCAGTCACCTCAGAGGCTCCCAAAATCAGTACAAACCTACATCCCCCCCCCCGAAGATGCTAAGATAGGAGCAGACTCCAGCATGATTCAGCTCAGCAAAATGGTGACTGAAGTGAAAACTACAGCACACGAACAGCCAGAAGAGACCCTAACAACAAACTTCTTACAGACCTCATTGCAAACCTCTTTAAAAGCAATGGAACAGTCTTTCTCTGATAAAATCATCATCCTTTTGCAACCTTTAGTGGAACAATTGAAAGAGATATCTAACTCCCTTGCTGAGACAAACCAGACAGCAGAAATGGCCCTGAACCTTGGCCTCACAATTCAAAAAGAGAATTGCCAAATGCAAGAGGAAACACAGTATTTAAAGGAAAGACCAAGAGAGAGATCTTGGAGTTGTAGTAGATAACTCACTGAAAATATCAAGACGGTGTGCAACTGCAATAAATAAAACCAATGCTATGCTGGGGATTATTAGGAAGGGAATTGAAAACAAATCAGCCAGTATCATAATGCCCCTGTATAAATTGATGGTGCAACCTCATTTGGAATACTGTGTACAGTTCTGGTCACCACACCTCAAAAAGGATATTATAGTACTGGAAAAAGTACAGAAAAGTGCAACTAGAATGATAAAAGGGTTGGAACACTTTCCCTATGAAGAGAGGTTAAAAGCAGAGGTCCATCAGAGGCTATTAGCCACAAAGTATAGATAGGAACTCACAGTCTGGGGCACTCTGTATTCTTGGTGCTTGGGGGGAGGGAACAGTGGGAGGGCTTCTAGTGTCCTAGCCCCACTGGTGGACCTCCTGGGGGCACCTGGTGTTTTTGGCCACTGTGTGACAGAGTGTTGAACTAGATGGGCCACTGGCCCATTGGCTTCTCTTATGTTCTTATGATAAAGTGCTTGGGGCTCTTCAGCTTGGAGAAATGACGACTAAGTGGTGACATGATAGACATTTACAAAATTATGCATGGGATAGAGCAGGTAGAGAAAGAAGTATCTTTTTCCCTTTCTCACAACAGAAGAACTTGTGGGCAGTCAATGAAATTGATGAACAGTCAGGTTAGAACAGATAAAAGGAAGCATTTCTTCACTCAAAGAGTGATTAACACATGGAATTCACTGCCACAGGAGGTGGTGGCGGCTACAAGCATGGACGGCTTCAAGAGGGAATTGGATAAACATATGGAGCAGAGATCCATCCGTGCCTATTAGCCACAAGGTATAGATAGGAACTCTCAGTCTGGGGAAAGTGATTCACTGTATTCTTGGTGCTTTGGGGGGGGGCAACAGTGAGAGAGGTTCTGGTGTCCTGGCCCCACTGATGGACCTCCTGATGGCACCTGGTATTTTTGGCCACTGTGTGACAGAGTGTTGGACTGGATGGGCATTGGCCTGATCCAACATTGGCTTCTCTTATGTTCTTATAGAGGCTTTTCTGAGACAAGGCAACCTTAAGTTTAGAGGTCTGGCAGACGGCACGGAAGGTTCAGCAGATCTAATCAGCTTCATGGGTCTGTGGCTTGCTTCAGAACTGAAAGTGGAAGGTGGTGTCTTCCCAATCATAACAAAGGCTTACAGACTGGGAACTCTGACTAACCCTAACAGAAGTTTCCCAAGAGATATCCTAGTTTCCTTTGCAGATTCCAGTGTCAGGGGAAAAATCATTGAAACAGCAAGAGAGAAATATCACCTGTTCTATCAAGAAACACTAATTTCCCTACTATGAGCATTTGCAATAGTCCCTAAACTGGAATGCGTGCAAACTGAAAGTGTTTTTATATTCCCGCACACCTTGATACTTTTTGAATTGGGCTCCACATAAAGGTAAAAGCCTATAGGGGAAAAAATTCCTTTAAAAATCATTATGAATATGGGATAAAAGTAGAAATTGGCACCCGGGATTTCCATTCAATCCTCCTCCTTGAATCAGGAGTGGCTCCCTCCAGGACAGGAATATGACGCCTTCTAATCTTGGCATAGTGTAGGTATAACTCACACTGCAAATCTAATGGACAGGGGCAAAATATTGGATAAACTGAAACTGGGACAAAAATTGGGGCAAAAATAATATTGTTCAGATATCTACAAATAAAGCATATGCTGTGCTGGAATCATTCCAACTGTCTGACACTCATAATAGGATTCCAACAGAGTTTGAGCATCTTTTAAACCATCTAGCAGAACAAATACCAGGATTAGTCTCAAAAATATATAAAATCCTAAACAAATTCGATTATACGTCGCTCCTAAAATACCAAAAATAACGACAACAAGATTGTCAGGGTAGGCTCACAGTGGAGGACTGGGAATGTATTTGGAACTCCCCAAGCCTCTCTTTGAAAGTTTTTCCATCCAGTTCCAATCTATAAAAATGCCCATGAGATGGTACATACCTCCTACAACTCTACACTGAATGAAGAAAGCCATTGATCCTAACTGTAGGAAAAATTGTGGGCACAAGTCAGATTTCTTGCACTGCTGGTGGTCCTGTGAGTACATCAGGTCTTTTTCAGCACAGGTAGCACAACAAATAAAATCGACCACAGGCTATGATTTACCTTTCTTACCAGAAGTTATGCTCTTGAATAAATGGTCAGATCCTCTATGAAACAAAGTCTGATTTTATTATCTATAGCTAGGATGACAGATGCAGCAAGATGGATAGATAAGAATCCACCCACTACTGAGTCTTGGCAAACCTGGATATGGGAATTTTTCCTTATGAGTAAAATTTTGATTAACACATTTAATGTGTTACACATTAACATCCTGACAAGTATGAATCAAAATTGGTAGCAATTTGATTTCCACTACTGAGTTATATGGCAAAAAATGATATAGTTCCAGACAACCCTCTCTACAGAAATATGCTTCACTTATTATCAAATCTGTCTGTATTGTAACATACAATGGATGGTGGTTTGTTTACATTGTTTTCTATATTTCATATTGTTGTTCAGTAATGTATTATATAATGTCAAAAATCTAAATAAAAATATTTTTTTAAAAAAGGAAATGGTCTGAACAGCACTATGGTAAAGAATAGAAGGTTATCAGACACTGGAATGGTTTTTCAAATGACAACTGGAGCTTCATTCTCTTGTCTGACATTTGCTATTGACATGCAAAAATATACAGTAGGAATACAGTTTTTTATTAGCTAGGTTATATAGTTTGAATAGCAAAGAATTTCTGTTCTGCTTCAAGTAATGTTCAGTTCCTACCACATTCCAGCAAAGCCAAAAATCTCTGAAACTCATGTGGCTAAAAATGAAATCAGCATTAAGTGAACTATATGTCAAAAGCTTAGAGTATAGTATACCATGTACTATATATCTTAAGAGAGCCAGTTTGGTGTAGTGGTTAAGAGTGTGGACTCTAATCTGGGAGAACTGGGTTTGATTCCCTACGTGCAGCTGCTGGTGTGACCTTGGGGCAGTCATAAGTTCTTGCAGAGCCATTCTCTCAAGGGCTGTTCCTGAGAGAGCTCTCTCATCCCCACCTACCTCACAGGGTGTTTGTTGTGGGGAGGGGAAAGGAAAGGGATTGTAAGCCACTCTGAGACTCCTTCAGGTACTGAAAAGTAGGGTATAAATCCTCTCTTCTATATATCTTGTCTATCAATAGAACTTCAGGTCTTCAGACATAGAACTTCACCCAACAGACATGCAAGGTAAAAAATTGTTCTTAGTCTCAACAAGAATGATACTCACAAAAACAATCTTATGAAGGAAAGAAGAAAGTAAATGTAGAGGTGGTTGGGACAATGACACAATAGTAAAAATAAATGGTGACCGGAAATGGAAGAATCAGAGACTGAGGTTAAGAAGGTGAAGGAAGAGATTCACTTCACTGTGGCTGAGAAACTGGGAGTACATACACTTAAATCTTGTCTCCTGCAGAGACTCCCATAGCAAAGTTACAAGGGGGGTGGGAGAAACCTGGGCCGACAACCTCAATTGCTGTAAAGAATCTTGCTAAATCAGATGCATTCCACTGCATGTAAGGATTCTGCATACTCATTTGCCAAACAGATGGCTGGCAATAGGTTGGAAGGCTTTTAAACCACAGTACAAATGATTTGAGAAATGCTCTCTCTCTCTCTCGGTGTGTGTGTGTGTGTGTGTGTGTGTGTGCGCGCGCACGCATGTATACATACACACATTACTGATGGATTGAATTTTGAAAGCTATCGCATGTTCAAACAGATTAACTTACAAAATTCCATTTACCATGAAAATCTACAAACCAGAGACTGTTATCTACATTTAGGGTAGGTAGAAAAGTCCAGTCTTCTTTAGCTCTATAGATCTGTAAAGGAGGAAAGTGAAATGTCTGTGACAACAAAAACTTTTCAAGGAGTAGAGGCTACAGTCCGGCCAAGCACTTCTTCATCTGAATTGACAGAAGCTTAAAGGAGTGCACCAAGGGGTTTTTCCCCCCATATGGAAACCATGTGATAGTCTTTTGTTTTTTAGCTTGAGAGCTTCCCAGAAGACTCATCTGCAGCACTTCACTAAATGCAGCAGTCATAGAATGCTAATATCCTACAAGTCTGCAAGGAAACTGAGATTTGTATCTAAAGCTCCAGATATGAATCCATATTTGGCAGGAAAGGAACGATGTGCTGGCTGAGCACTGGAAAAACAAGTGATAGAGTAGGAAAAGCATGCATTTACTTGAAACTAACATTTTGTAAGTCACAATAACATAAAATACAAGCAGCTTTCATAGATCTGAGCTGCATTTGTAAAAACAACCTTATTTTCCGGAACCATAGGACTGACTATCCAATTGGATAAGCTTGTAGAGGCAGATGGTATTAGAGTGCAAGTTTTATTAGTTTGGGCTAGATTGAGCTAATCTCAATGCTTTATATATTTTACATTTATCTTCCTTTAAACCTGAATAAACCAGGATCTATCTCTCTCTCTGTGAATGTGATTAAAATAGGTAGATATTCATTTTTTGTATAATAATACATTTAAATAAACAGCAGGACCATATTGAATAAAATTGATTAAAGTTCACATAATGGAGGTTCTATAATGCAGTGCTATGTATTTATGTCCTAGTTAAATGTTCAGGATTTGTGATTTGTTAAGAACAAACAACCAAACTTAAATCAATTTTAATGTTTTAAATTAATATTTAATTTGAGCCTCTGACAGTAATATTTTTACCATTTACTGTTTCATCCTATGACTACAAATACAATCTAAATGAAGTGCTAATCTTGGGGAAATTATTTATTATTTATTTATTTATTGTATTTATAGCCCGTCCATCCCGCGAGCGGGCTCAGGACGGGTAACATCATAGAACAATATAATAAATACATTTAAAAATTAAAACAATTTAAAACAATAATAAACATTAAAACACAATCACAATTCAGACAAGTCAGCTGGTTGTGGGAGGTTCCCTGGCATATTATTTGGGTTGGTAGGTGGGTGGCAACCACCTCAGGGAGGCCATATAGGGACGTTCACTGCCTCAGCCAAAAGCCTGATATATCAAATATATTACAGTACAATCCTGAACAGAGTTACACCCTTCTAAGTCCACCATAGTCAGTGGACTTAGAAGGGAACAACACTTCTTAGGATTGCACTGTTAGTGCTATAGCAATGCTTGCTCATTATTTGCCCGGACACAATTCTAAGAACAGTTTCGTGGGAGCAAGCCCCATTGAATAGTAGAACTGTACACCTGTTTAAGATTGCTTTTTGAGTTTTCTGGCTAGGAGATTTATGTCTGCCATACATAAACACTGGAGAAGACTCTTCTTCCCATGACTACTCTGTTTTCATGTGAAGTTGCTCATTAAGGAACCAGCACTATCCAACAAAATTACAGAGATAGAATTGGCAGTCTAAGAGAAGGTGAATTTTAAACAAGCTTCAAACAATCACTTACAGAACACTTTTTACTTGAGTCAGCAATGCTGGACCGATTTCTCACCAGGTGCTGCTTCACCATTGATCTTCCCTTTGCCCTGAAGGCATGCTTCAATTTCTCACTATTTGCCGCTGGGCGCATTTTGACCCACGGCTTCGCACAATTTCCCCCGCGGCTTCAGTGATTCTGTTTTTGAAGATCACTGAAGCTGCAGAGGAAATGGAGGAAATCGGGCGAAGCCGTGGGTCAAAATGCACCCAGCGGCAAATAGTGAGAAATTGAAGCATGCCATTGGGGCAAAGGGAAGACTGACGGCGAAGCAGCGCCTGGTGTGAAATCAGTCCTGGTTTTCCCACTCTCTTTCTACAAGTACAAACTGGCACATATTTTGCCTTATTGATATATCTGTAGGCCTAGAGGTTCTGTTTCAGTGCTACACTAGTATTTTGGATAGCTGGATGGCAACAAGATAGTCACTGTATCTGATTCAATTTGAGTTCTGTTGAAACAGTGCCTATTCACTTCTTCAAGTTTAATATCGACATTTGTATATTTGCAGGAGCAAATCTTAACCACGTTGTTAGCATAAAAATATGTGCTATTTTTGCAGTCTCCATTTTAGTTCATAGTTGCCAGCAATCTCAGGCTAGGACCAGCTTTCTTCTCTGTCTTGCATCATTCTGGAGTCATCATAGAAACAAAAAACAAGAGCTTCTCACTCAATGCCTTGGACTGGAGTGAAATAGGCAGCTTCTGGAAGAAACAGTGCCTTGCATAGTGTGTGGCCATCAGATCATGAATCAAGGCCTCTCTGTTATGAATCAGTGTGTGCCTTTAGCCACCAAAGGAACCTGCTGCATTAGCATGTATGAAATTAAGAACTACCTTAACATACCCCTCCCCCAAATAAGACATCCCACCATGGACTAATAGCTCAATTATTGCATTCAACTTAATGGAATTGCACACCAAAACCATGTACCCGCTCTGACCAGAACTGCTCCCGAACATTCTTCCTCATTCTCTGAATATTTCCCCCTCCCCCATGACTCTGAACTACCTACTCTTCCTCTTTAGCCAATATACCTGAATCCTCTTCCTTGCCCCAGTCCCTCTTTTGATGCCTGGAAAGAAAATAATCATTTGTTTCAGTTGCTTGCCATCTATGCAACCAGAATTGGTCCCCAAAGCAACCTTTTGTTGGTCTCTTGCCATTCTCACAAGCGGAATAAATGCTACACTGTTTGGATATCTGGAGTAATTGGCTTCTTAGTGGACTTTCTAGTGTTGGGTATTATAGTGTCATGCTTGATATTCTCATGATTGCTTGGATTTGCTAATTTCCCAGCCCAGATATATATACTATTCCCCTAAATGTTATTTCTGCTTTCATGCTAAGGTTCATTGCTGTGCTTTGACAAATCACTTTCATTAGTTATCTATGAATGTATGACAGTTACTTTGATCATACAATTGGTAGTCAAAATGATCTTGTAAGAAATCTGTACATCAGTTCTGGAATTTTACTCAGAAGGCCATTAACTATTCTTTGAGACATGAGCAAAATGAATACACATAACAACTAAAGTAATTTGGCTGTTCACTGTTTACGAACATAGAACAATTTTTATGCTGCCTCTCTAGAGAATGTTTCTGAGAAGGCTTGCAAAATAAAACATGATAGAAACTCAAAACAGCATAAAATTAACTATTAAAAACCCAGCACAGCACTAAGTCTGCTTGTACATTTACTCGGGGTTAAACATCGGCCAGAGCTCTTTTTCTAGCAGGAACTCGTTTGCATATTAGATGACACACCCCTAATGTAGCCAGTCCTCCAAGAGCTTACAGTAGCCCCTGTAAGAAGAGCTCTGTAAACTCTTGGAGGATTGGCTACATTAGGGGTGTGTCGCTTAATATGCAAAGGAGTTCTTGCTAGAAAAAGAGCCCTGAACATCGCTGATCACAGTCAGACTAAAAATGGGCTGTCAAAAGCTGGTAGCAGGCACTTCACTTATGCTGTTGTCAGCTTAAGATACTTGGGTCTGGGCCACACTGGTCCTGTTGGTAAGTAACTTCTTTGATATGTTTTTGTTAGGGATGCCAGAACACCTGACAGTTTGGGTCACTCTTCATTGGCCAGTGGTGATCAGGCATCCAGTTAATTAACAGATACTTTGGATGTTTGCAACCCGTTTGTGTGCATTTGCATGAACTAGCTATTTGGCAGTCATCAGAAGCTAACTCACAGTTGACGGGAGATCAACTGAAAGTTGGCTTCTGATTTCCTGCTGGGGAAATGTTGCTCTGTGTTCTGCAAAGCTTTTTGGAGAGGGGTCAGGAGCATATGATCATCTGAAATTTGGGATCTTTTGATCTCCAGTCCTGGAAAACTTAGTGGGGGAACAGTGGTCAGAATCCCAGCTGATTTCCCTTCTCTTCTCCTCACTCCGAGCTGTTGATTTGGGCTGCAAAGAAAAGGAAACAAGCTCTTTCCCCTCTTCCTTTTGCAATGGGGAGCTCAGCTTGAAGTGGGGAGAGAAAAATTAGCCCTCCTCTCTTTTTTACAATGTAGTGATTAAAAGCATAGTTTATGTTCCTCCCCAGCTTGGAAGAGGGGAAGAGGAACATAAACTATCCTCCTCTCCGTTCTGTAACTTTACTGTGTAGCTATTTTGTTAGGGTTTGGGTGGGTAGATAAGAACCCGACTCCCAACTGATCCCTGACAAGTTCACTGAGAAACTCACAGCCAATAAGAACCTGATTCTCAACTGATCCCTGAACATTCACTGAGAAACTCACAGCCAATAAGAACCTGATTCCCAACTGATCCCTGACATGTTCACTGAGAAACTCACAGCCAATAAGAACCTGATTCCCAGCTGATTCCTTCACTGAGAAACTCATGGCATCCCTACTTTTTTTAGATTTCTCTCCACAATCATGACTAGCTAAAAAGGTGCATTTTGACAAGGAAATTTTAAATATTAGACCAATAACAAACCATGTCAACTGAAATAATTTTTGTTTGCATTCAGTCTCATTGGAGCCTTTTTCTAAACAGCACATAAGCTTCTAGTGTGGTTTACGGTTCCAAAGGAAAAGCACTTGTTCTTGTACTTACTCACTTGTTGGAGCACCTTCCCTATGAGGAAAGGTTGGAAAGTCTGGGGCTCTTCAGTTTAGAAAGAGACGACTAAAGGGGAACATGACAAAATTATGCATAGAATGGAGAGAGTTGATGAAGAGAAATTTTTCTCCCTCTTCCAAAATACTAGAACTCAAGGGCAACCAGTGAAACTGATGGGCAGTAGGTTCAGGATGGACGAAAGGAAATATCACTTCACACAGAGAGTGTGGAATTCGCTGCCAGAGGATGTAGTGGTGGCTGCAGTAATGAACAGCTATAAAAAGATTAGATAGATTAGACAGATTCATGGAGGATAAGTTTATCAATGGCTATTAGCCATGGTGACTGAGGGGAACCTCCACATTCAGATGTACTAAACCTCTGAATTCCTAGAGTCAGGAGGCAACAACACAATGCCCTGTTGTTGGCCATCCAGAAGAGCTAGTTAGCCACTATGTAAGACAGGATGCTGAACTAGATGGACCACTGGTCTACTCCAGCAGGGCTCTTCTTCTTATGTTCTTAAAAACAGGATTGCCATCTGGTAAATAAGCCCCTAACTGGAGGCAGTGGAAGAAGTGGGGGTAAAGGAGACCTCAATTATCTCATGCCACAGGGAAGAATATGATGGCGGGAGAAGAGCTATTAAGACTCACAGGGCGTTTTCGCACTGGCTTTTTTCCGGGGCGAGCACCGGAGTGAGCACCGGAGGTTCTGGTCAGTTTCACATCAGTTGCTCCATGCTCACAAACTCCTCCGGAGTTTCACCGCACTGCTCAGGAGTATCCCTGGAGCAAGAAAATCCTGTTCCTGGCGGTGTTTCCTGTTTATTCCGTTGGAGAAACCTAGATGAGAACACACTCACTCGCCCGCCCTCCATCTGGCCCGCCCCGCGGTGGGCGTTTCTTGAATTTTTTTTTTTGAAACGAGCCCTCCTAACGTTATATCGAAATAAGGAGGCAGGGAGGCAAGATCGCAGCACAGGGACTGCGTTGGCGAGGTGGATTTGCCGTTTCTTGGGAGCAGGAGCCGGGCGCCATTGGCCCGAGAGCTCCATGTGCTTGCTCCCCGGTAACTGCTGCCCTTTGTTTGGGCTTCCCCGGCAACAGCCCGTGCAGAGCTGGGTGCTTTCCTCTAGAAATCCGTGGAGAAGCCGTGGCAAGCGGGCGGGCGGGCTGGGGAAACTTGCCTTCCTTTCCGCTCCCTGTGTGCGGTCCCACGATCCTGAAGCAACATTTCCCCCCCTCCTTTTTTTTTTTTTTAAAAAAAGGCCCTTATAACATTATAACATCATAATGAAATTTTGATGCAGCAAGGGAAGACGGCACAATTGTTGTCTTTATATAATAAACACACGTTCACATCTACTATGGGGGGGGGGGTAATTTGCTGTTTATTGGCAGCCCCTGCAGAGCAGGCTGGGCGCGCTTCTTTGCAGAAAAGTCACAGAAATTGATTGAACTGTTTCAAGGGGCTATAACTATTCCTGCGGAGTGGGGAGACTGCTCTGCGTGTCATGCTGCTCCTCCTCAGCTGCCACCACCACCATTTATGTAATTTTTTTTTTTACTTTACACGGGCCAGCTGACGACATGTTGCCCATCCTCCATTTTGTTGCCTTGATCGGGTTAAGCACACGACATTTCAGTTCCCATCGGAGAATCCACCCATGGGGGGGGGGGGTCCTCCTTGTAGCCCGCCAATCGTTTTGCACCAACCCAGAACGGCGGGAAAATTTGAATACTGAGGAGGGACTTGATGAATTCTGGAAAGAGGAAGGCGGGTGATGCACGGTCGTCATTCCACTATGACGTTATAACGTTACCACGCATGCGTTTAAAAAAAGAAAAGAAAAGCGGGGAACGAGGGAGGAGCTGGGGGGGAGGAAGGGGAGGAATGGGGAGGGGAAATGCAAGGGGCGGGCACAGAGAGCATCGAAGCAACCCAAATGGGAACAGAAAACTTCGGGGGGGGGAGAGGAGCAGATTGCTATAGTGCGAAAACAGCAGGTTTGCTCAGGAGGAGTCGCAGAGGGGGAAATGAGGAGGAACTGAGAGGCAACTGGCCAGTCTGAAAAGGCCCACATTGTGATGCTGGAGGGGCAAAAAAGTTTCCAGGCAGTTGCTCAGACTAAGCATCAAAGGAAAAAGGTTACGTCTACAAAGCAGTGGGAATTCCAGATAAGGTTGCCAGCTGGCCAAGAAAGAGGACTGGTTTGTACTTCTGTCTTTAATGGTAGCCTGAGCTATAGAAATTAGCAAGGAAACATTTGAGAAAACAGAGCAAACACTTCTTACTGGCTTGTTCCTATGATTCAAGCTGTTGTGAGATGCACAGGAGCAGGAGCTAGTGAGAAATCTTTTCCCCTCACCTAGATCTGAGTGAGGATAATTGCAGGTTGTTGGGCGGTGGGGGGATTTGGTGCTGGTGAATGGAAAGGGATGGATGCTTGATGGATTGGGCAATGGGGGAATCAGGGAGAATAAGTGAAAGAGAGAATTTAAGGTTGCAGTCCTCCTGTTCATATTTACATTCAGGTAAGCCCCATTAAATCAAATCAGTTAATCCTAAAGGAAATCATCTCTAACTGTTCCCTGGAAGGCCAGATACTGAAGCTGAAGCTCAAATACTTTGGCCATCAAATGAGAAAGGAGCACTCACTGGAGAAGACCCTGATGCTGGGAATGACTGAAGGTAAAAGAAGAAAGGGATGGCAAAGGATGAGATGGTTAGACAGCGTTATTGATGAACGAACATGAAATGGAGCAAACTCTGTAGGACAGTGGAAGACGGGGGGGCCTGACATGATGTGGTCCATGGGGTTGCAAAGAGTTGGACTCGACTGTGTGACTGAACAACAAGAAACCCCATCACACTCAGTCACTTTCTGAGTTAGCAAGGACAGGATCCAGCTAACTGGAGGGAGGCCTAAGAACAGGGAATGTGCGTGATTCTTTAAACAATCAGAAATCTTACACTCTGGCTGGGAGAGGAGGATAAGGTAGTTTCTCTCTGTTCTTTCCTGCTTTCTTTCTCTTTCTAAGGAGGGCAGCAGCAGAAGGGGAGGGGAGGAAAGATCTGGAGCCAGTTGGATTGCAGTCTCCAGGGTAGTAGAGTTGCTTTTTAAAGTTAGTGCAAATGCAGGACTCTGTCTGATCACCTGCCAGGACTTGTTCTTTGTTTCAGAAAAGAGATACTTTTGGGGAAGGAGAAAGTGCTTGCTAAGAAACACACCTATGGGTCGATGGTGCCCATGAGTGCCAGCTGCACAAAAGGACATACTTATTCATTTTGATTATTTTCTCCCTTCTTTTCCAAAACAAGTCAGGGAGACAGAAAGAGTGAGAGCTCTCAAAGTACTATGAGCTAGATTTTGTCTCTTCTCATTTAATGTTGACATGTGCTAGGTGGTTGTTATTTAAACATTTGCGGGGGGTTGCACCGTACCTTATTGCAATATGCACTGTGTAAATAAGTAAAATCTCTTCTTTAGAGATTTTCCTTTAATGTTTCTAACCACTTATTCTTCTATTTATGGATGGTAGCAGCAAACTGATATTTGCTTTTGATCATGGTCACATGAGGGGCCCAGATGGCATCTTTGTCCGGGAACCCCTGGTAGGTCTCGGCAGCCCTGTGCACAAGTACCCTAATGCTGACCTACTAACAAAGGGCTGAGCCTCATCCAATTGGCTTTCAGAGCCTGCAGCAGTGCTACAAATTGGTATTGGTGTTATATCTGTCATAGCTCCCCTCCACCCAGTTTTTGGCATGTCTTTGGCATGGATCCCCATGGTTTGGTAATTGTCCTGAGAATTTTTTGTTAGAGCTCTCTCTCTCTTCCCCTTTTTTGTTACAGAATGACACTTCCCAGGCTTTCTCAGAAAAGGTAATGATAAAAGGTTAGTTTAAATCAGTACCCTTCATGTCCCTGTTTTTCTAGTATTGCTTCAAGCCTATGCAAACAACTACTGTAGTAAAAGGTGTTTGTTTTTAGGCATGGGACGCATAGGCTGTACTTGCCATAGGATATCACTGAATTTGATGTGGCACATGCCTTCACATACACAGTAAATATGCATTACAGTTCTCAGAAAAAAGGGTGAGGAATGAATGAAAAGTATTATTGCCAGCAACCAGTAGAACAATGGCGAGCTCCTGTTCCATTTTGTCCAGCCAAATACCACAGGAAGTCTGTGCTTTGTAATTTTAGTTTATTGCTCATTCCTGCCCTTTCCTTCTCTTTCTTTAATTAGGCAGCATGGGTATAAGGCTCTGAAAACTGGCATGAAGTGCTATGTCCAATAATAATGGTGTGATATACTCATTCTGGAGCTAATTAGTGGCTTAAATAGCACAGCATCCTCCTACCGTCACACCCATCTTGCCTCCTTGAAGATTTAGTTGGAAAGCCCTGTAGCTGTTCTGAATGGAAAGTGCAAGGCTTTTTGAGTATAAAACCAAAGACTTAAAAATCAGTCCTCATTCAGGCAGTGCATAACCTCATTCAGGCAGCCATGCAGAGCTGTTTTTTTTAACTTGAAGTTGGCATATAATAATTAAAACAATACAATTTAAAAATATTTTAAATTTAGACAGCTACCATGATAAAACCAAAAATAAGAACACAAACTGCTGATGTTAAAAACACAGATCTCTCAAGAAGTAAGCCACAAAAGGGGATTAGGTAAATTAAAATACACTTTCATTCTTCTTCAAAAGGAGTGTAGTAGTCTGTGGTTGCCACATCTTCCTGGCCACTGGTGGGGGCTATGGAAGTAGGGTTGCCAGCTGCAGGTTGGGAGACTCCTGGAGATTTGGCGGTGGAGCCTGGAGAGGACTGGGACCTTAGGGGTGTACAAAACCATAGAATCCACCCTCCAAAGTACCTATTTTCCCCCCGGGGAACTGAGCTCTATTGTCTGGAGATGAGCTGTGACTCTGGGAGATCCCCAGATCCCAAATGGAGGCTGGCATCCCTATAACACATCCCAGTGGTGAGAATTCCAAAATTCAGGGGCGACAATGGAAAAGTTTCTGCTTTGAATGGAGGTCTGTCTGGTTCCCCTCTAATAAACTATATGCTGCTGGGCCTTATCAATTGATCTTAAATCTTTTGCGGCATTGCATAAAGGTCTCACTCTCTTATATATCTCATTGGTTGCAGTCACATGCGGGAGATAAAGCAGGGGGGAAGAGAGGCTATTTCCTCCAGCATAAGTTGACCCGCAGTTGTACAATCACACAGATTTTTGTACATGTGGGCACAGCCCACCACTGCATGGTCAGATGCAACTGTGGGTGAGTCGAGTTTGTTTTTTTGCTGTTTGTTTCCGATGCACTTACACGAGGAATCGATGAATCGCACCTTTGCACTGAGGTCTCCCTATGGAGTGTGCGGGGGTGTGCGCTGATGCACATACTGCGATGGGGGAAAAACAACGGCACGGAGTCAGGATAGCCTGATCAGACTATCCTGACGCCATGGGAGCATATTGGGGAGATCAGATGTAGGGAAGTCCATTTGTGGCCCATAGCAACCTGTTTGCTACTGGACTTTCTGAGGTGTCTTTTAACTCCACTTCTGTGGCAGAGCAAAACGGGTTACCGGTGGCTGCAGGGCACTTTCCCAGATGTTGTTGTCTGATTGCACTTCTTTAATCTGCCTGGCATTCGCTCCTGTGTGCATGCAATCACATCCATTTAGTACTTTAAGGGCCAAAACCAGCATCGGTGTTATACGCTTTTGTCACCTGAATAACAGTTTGGCTGTGGTACTCTGGGCTAGCCAGCCAAAGTTTCCATCTCCTAGGGTAGTCCTATAGAGGGAGAGAACAAATTACAGTAGTCCACTATAGAGGTTACAAAGGCAAGTTTGACAGCAATTACCCAATCTTTCAGCAGAAGGCAGAGCCAGCCATTCAATTGAAATGTGGGGGAAAGTACTCAGAGCCACTGCCAATAGGTGGGATTTCAAGAACAAGATAGGGTTCAGAAGCATTGCTGGGCTGTGAAACTCATCCTTCAACAAGACCAGGATTTCTCCATTCAGTCAATCCTCTGAGTCTCTCACCAACATCACATCTGCTGAGTGCAAGTTTATTCCCCCACATCCAGTAGTTGAAATTAAGCACAACCCCAGAGTCATCACCTGCAGCAGATGAAAAGGACAGAATTAGAAGTTATCCACATACTGATGACACTGCCTTCCATAACTCAGGCCCAGCAACTTAATTCAGATGAGCATCGACCCCTGAGGAACTCCGTGGCACAATTAAGTTGACCCTTTGGTACGGACTGGAACCACCACAAAGCAGTAGATCAGTCCTCAATTCTCTGAGACTCAAGAACATGGGTCCCCAACATAATGCCCATGGAGACCATGGTGCCCACAGACTCTCTTCCTGCCAGGAGCTTTTAGACAGTGGGTGGGGCCAGGCGAAGCTTTTGCCCAGTAGGGCTTCTGGCTGGCCACTGGAGAGCTGATTGGCTGTGCAGATTAAAAGGTCCTGTTAAATACAGCTTCTGCATAACTTTGCTCCCTGACATTCTGTGGTTGGCTCCACTTCCTATGGCAGCCATTTTGTTACACTATCCACAGCCCTGTTTAAGAATACAAGAGGTGCCTGCAGGATCAAAAAAGGCTGGGGACCCCTGCTCTAGAAAGATCATCTAGCAGGTTGCCCAAGACCACTTCCATCCCAAAACCAAGCTGAAAGTCCAGCTAAAATGGATCAAGAATATGGTTAAATGGCTTCAGACGTGGTGGGAAACCGCCAATACAAGATAAAAATAAGATTATACAAATAGAACAAAATGTTATATAATATGGGGGGAAAAAAGGGATTGTATAAGATAAATGTATTACTTTTAATGTTTTGGAAAATAAAAACAATTTACAAAAAAAAAAAGAATATGGTTAAATGCATGTGTCTTCTGTTGCACTTGCAATACTCTTACTTTGGCTACTTGGACAGCACATAGATCATGCAACAGAACAGTATAGCGCAGGGGTCTTTACTGGTAGTTCATGTGTTCACCAGCTGCTGCATAGTAACTCATGCATCCTCTAAAAGGCCCAGGAAAAGATCACAAAAACATCTCTGCTAGGCTTAGCTGTTAGCTTCATTTCTTCCTAGTCCATGTTCTGTTTCTATGACAGAACAAAACTTGATAACATGCAGGGGTGGGAGGGGATAATTTTCATTGCTCAGAAAGTAGCTCTCATTAAAGAAAAGACTGACAAATCTAGAGTAGTTCATACAGCAGATAATCTAGAGGGAAAAAAATACAGCAGATAATCTAGAGGGAAAAAAATGTACTCATAATCAACCTGTAAACGCCACATCGGTCTACCTGTAGCACCACAAGAACACATATTTAAATCACAAATGCCATCTTGTGGTGGTAGACATTATAACAAGAAAAAGCAAGTACACAACCAGTGGCAAGAACAGCCCATGAGTTGTTTATATAGCAGCAGCTTAGTCTGAAATTGCCATAATTTAAGAACACATGAAGGTGCCTCATTACCAAAGATGATTTATTTATAAGTCTCAGACAGAAGTTTTGTGCAACACCTACTACCCGATCTTTTGCCATACCTGCTTCTAGTCCAAGAGCTAGTACGATTCCCATTCTGCACTTACCTTTCCTTCCCCTGCTTGGTCAGCCAAAGGGAATTCTACCCTATCACTCAAGGCTTACTACCACAGCCGTTGTTTCTGTTTAGAGGGAAGCATTTCATGACTGAACAAATTATATCTTCTAAGTGGCTGCAACCTATGGCAAAGGTATCAATTTCCCAATGGAAAGAGTGCCAGTTTTAAGAAGTATGTTGTGTAGCATCCATTAGGAAAAACTGAGAGCTAAGGGATCAAAAGAAGGCAAAATATGTAATTTAAGTTAGGAAAATCAAACACTCTCAACTTCAGCTCCCCGTCTACAATGCAAAGATAATAATAATGATCTGCTTTACAGAAATATTTTAAGAATTTCAACAATAGTGTATGTAAAGTGCTTCAAATGGCCCTTGTGCTATATAAATATTAACTCCTGCAGTAGGTACAATATATTACAGATGGCAACAATGGTACTGTGTACAATGGTACAGTCAAACACTGGTTCAAAACTTATATAAACAGGACTTTATATCCCAACTAACAGTTTACAAAGAGAGTAAAGCAACAGTATCATAAACAAAGATAGAAAACTCACAATCTCTTAAATGATCGTGTATTGGAAGTCAAGTTTGAGTCCAGAAACACCTTCAGAAGTCTTATTACTGAAACATCTGGAAATAAATCACCCTAATGCCCCCTAGTGGTAGTCCCCTAGTGTATTTCAAGTTAATACAAAGATTTTAAATAAACAAGGCCTACTTATAATTATACCTTAAAATCCTAAATAGTTAGAGCATCCTATGCTATTTAGTATGTAACAAAGGTAGTTTTGTTCCAAACTGCATGGTTTATTTTGGTAAGATTTCATAAAAAAGCATTTTGTAATTATGGATTCTATGCTTTGATGAGAAAGATGCACTTTCACATGCTATACGATAAGAGAGGAAGAGAAGGGAGATTTCTGACCATTATAGAACAAAACGTCACAGTATTATGCAATTTAATATTGATGGTAACATGCACATGCTCTGCAGTGCCCTTTTCTAAACTGAAAAGTCCCAGACTCTTCAGCCTTTCCTCATAGGGAAGGTGCTTCCTTTATTGAGTCATTCATCTCTTGCTGGGTCTTCCTCTTTTCCTGCTGCCTGTAAGATTGCTAAAACTGATAAACCCGCATATTTTATAATCCTAAAAACACTTTCCTGGGCATAAACTCCATTGAACAAAATAGAACGGGAGTAGATTTGTCCAGGATTCCTTCCTTAGTCAAGCACTAGACCAATTTTCAGTTCAATAATCTTGAAAGTTCTCTAGAGTTGTCTGCATATTGAAATATGCTTGCTATTGTACTCTCAGCATGTGGGGCTTTAAAATACATAGGAGGAGCAACCTCCCCCTTCAGTGGCTTAGGACAGCTCTCCAGAATGAGCCCAGCTAATATTGTTTGGTCAACGCAATGAGACAGGACTATCAACGGCAAAGTTTACATTGCCCAACTCCCAGACTACTAACAGTACTACTGTGGAACTGAATTTCCATATTTAGCAATTAATATACTGGTCAAATTCCACATTTCCACATATATAAGGGTTTGGGGTCTATGACTTTCTTTTGTTGTTCCCACATACAACCATATTATAATTTGCTATATTTTGAAAATTTTGGAATTCTTGCAAAGCCCAAGGGGTTAGGGGCCACCACAAAAATTCCTCTGCCACTAGAACTTTCTCAGTCCCTGATGAGTATCAGGTTGTCAGAGGAACTGGCAGAAGCTGCCTAGAACTTTCTGTAGTGAGTCTACAGTAGACACTGAATCCATTTATGACAGTGATGGTGTTGTTTTCAGTTTAACTATAAGAAACATATCTTTTGTAATAGGTTTCATGTCCTTTGCTTACAATTTAAGTTACTTTGAGCTGGGGTGGGTGGGTAGGTTAAAACATGCTCACAAGTGAATGATATCAGAAAATAACTCTGAAATTTCAGCTCCAGACAAGTGACTGGTGTTGTTATTGACTGTATCTCTGGGAATGTATAACTCTTACAAAGTTCTATTAAGAAATGCTCATGGGGTGGTGGTCAGACAGAAGGGTGGAAATGTAAATAACTTGGAAGAGATACAAATTGGCCTCCCTGCAGCATCCCTCCTGTCTTCTTGGGCCTTGGACAAGCTGTAGCTCTGGTACCGCTGTTCTTGAAAAACAGCAGTTCTGGAGAGCTCTCTCAACCCCACCTACCTCACAGGATATCTGTTGTGGGGAGGGGAAGGGAAAGGAGTGTATAAGCCGCTCTGAGACTCCCTTGGGTAGTGAAGGGCGAGCTATAAATCCAATCTCTTCTTCTTCTCTTCCCCAAATATACCTCAGTCAGAGGCAAGGGATTTCTGAGTTATCGCTCCTGGCAACTGCTACACAGCATGCACGTAACGAAGCTGCCATACACTGAGTCAGACAATAGGTTCATCTACCTGAGTATTGTCTGTCCTATTAGGCTCTCCAGGACCACAAGCAGAGAAAAGTCTTTCCCACCAATAACTGAACCTGAGACCTCTGCATACAAAGCAAGTTCTTTGCCACTGAGCTATGGGTTCTTCTTCCCATCATCAGCTCTTCCTTTGAAAGAATATTTGTGCTTCTTTCATCCATTCATATTTTTATCCTTTTTCCAGTGAGCTCAAGATGGCCTACTTGGTTCTCCTCTTCCCCAGTTTTGCCTTATAACAAGACTAGTTGGCTAGTCTTGCATACTGAGTGATCTTTCCTCCTAGTGTTACTAGGTGGCATCTTGCTTCACTGTTTGTCCACTGAAAGCAAAGGGCAGAGAAAAATGGGAGTGCTAGCTTGATTGAAACTTACAGATAAACATGGGTTAAGAAGACCGGAAGGTAATTAGAGTAGACTGAGCACACCCAGCTCATCCACCCAGGTCTCAGTGATGCCTGACAAGACAACACGGTCATACAGGATTTAATCCTGCGTGACTGATGTGTAATAGGTTAGTTCAGAGTGGTGTTAGCTGTTTATTAAGCCATTATTTTAATGGTTGTGGCTCCATGGGTAGCTTCTTCTGTATTAGCTGTGACTTCCAAAAAGTGTAACTGCTGTGCTTGTATCTGTGTTTTTCCTCGGTGTGTAGTAAAGATACTAATTTAAATGATCCCCCAGAAGGAAATCAGATTTTTAAAATACAAAAGTCTAGTGAGCCTTGGGCTTATTAATTAATTCATTTTTTAACAGTACTTTACTATTACTAGTTGTCGTTCTGTTTGGGGGCTGGTTAACCCATATTTGCAGATTGTGCTTAGTGTTTGCCATTACCACTTGTCTGATGTAAACTACCCTCTAAGTCCTTTAGATAGTAAAGCAGTATGATATGGGAAGGGAACACTACCTCCCAGCTAAGCTTAAGGAAATCATCCTTCACATAGCAGCTCTTTTCTTACTCAACCGGTCTATGCATAACCACTCAGAATCTGTTTAGTGGGGCTTAGGATGCAGTCACACGGCCCTTTAATGCGGGAGGAAGGGCTGTTTCCTCCCGCATTTAAAGGGACCATTCACAATGGCTGCGGCTAGTCCCGCGCCGAAGCAGGCTCAAATGCGGGTTCCTCCCACATTTTCCGGGAGTCGTGCAAGGAACCCGCATTTGAGCCATCTGACCAGCCCTCTCTCACAATCATTGCGAGAGAGGGCTGTCCAGATGGTCCTGTCCTCCTTTATTTCCCCCCTTTTACACTTGGGCGCTTGGGGGGAAAAGTGTAAAAGGGGGGGAACCCCAAACTTACCAGGCGGCCAGCAGGGCTTGGGGAAGGGTGCCTCCCCCCGCCGCGATTGCCACCGCCCCTCACCTCCTCTGCCGCCGTCACACGCCTCCTCTGCCGCTGCCATTACTGCCGCCGCCTTTGCCCCAAACTAAAAAACCACGGCCCCTTTAAGTCCGGGAGGGCTCCCGGACTTAAAGGGCCGTGTGACCGCGGCCCTACTAATAGGAAAGTGTTTTTAGGATTGCAGTCTTCAGATATTCGCCTAAAACAGTCCTAGTTATTTCTCTGCAAGTATCCTTGGAATATCACGTTCACACTAGGCATTTAATACATTATGTCAGGGGTGTCAAACTCATTTGTCACAAGGGCCAGATCTGACATGAATGTAACTTTTTCGGGCCAGGCCATGTGTGCCATAAAATGTTATGCCAGGTACTGAAGATAGAAACTGTATAAAGGACAGCAGCCAGTAAGGTCCGAGTTGGTGTATCCTCACTGCAAAGCCCCATGGCCTGGGAAGGGGGTGCAGAGGAAAACCCACATAGGCGGACTGAAGAGGCAGCAGCGCTGGGCAGATGCTCCCACCACGATGCTTGACTGCTGCAGATAAATACACTCACTGCTTCCCCATCCTTTCCCACGGCCCTCAACGCCGTTCCTCTCCCTCTCCCCTAGCAGAGTAGGTCTCACGACGGGAGAGCGGCGGCTTCGACGGGGGAAAAAGCACGAGCCCAACAGGAAACCGGAGGCAGAGGAAGGAGAACTGGCTACGCATCACCCCACGCCTCCTCGATCTCTGGCTCGCTACTGCATACGCAGCGGACACCTAGGGGAGCAGCGCGGATCGCAGCCACCCAGAGCGCACAGGTTGAGGTGCGCCCTCGGATTTATACATACTGCCCGCCCATCAGTATCCGGGTCTCGGAAACGGTGGGCGGCCCTTACAGCTCACCGCCTCCTCCTTCCTCCGCTCGCTCGGGGACTGAAACAGAAGAGGCTGCTGCAGCGTCTTCCGAACGGGAGCTTACCGGGTAGGTAGGAAATGCTCGCGCTAAGCAGCAGCAGCTCAGAAGAAGGTAGGGCGTTCCTTTCAGGTAGCGGGAGAGGGGCTCGGGCTCGCAGGACGAGGTAGTGGTCCTCCGTGTCAGCCTGGTGTACCCCAGAGTGCAAGCTCCCCCCCTCTCGCGCCCCAGCTGGAGAGTCCTCCGAGAACTTCTCTGAATGGATAGTCCAATCCCTGCCCGTTTACCTGCCAGGGTTAACCGACGGTTCAGGTCAGTTGCTGGTCATGGCTCTCGGTTTGCATTGTAACGAGAGTTCTCATTGGCTGTTATCGTTTGACATGTAGTTAACCATTCTCTGCTTTACAGATTTGCTTCAAACCATCACTGCCATTTAGTTGCAGAGTCCACTCCCACCCACCCCCCACACACCAAGGAATTAACTCTCAATGACGTTTCGAACAGAAATCCCCTCCTTGGAAGCCTGTCTCCTTGATTTCCTTTTGGTTTATTAGGACTGCAACAGCCAGTTTCGTGGCCCTGACCTAAACACGTTTCTTAATGTCAGGTATGCCCCTTTAGAACTAAATCAGACAGATTTCCAAGTAGATACGTTTATAAATGCAAACTTGACACCTGTTTTACAGCTGTAGATGTGGTGACTAAATGGAACCTCCACATTCGGAGGCAGTAAACCTGTGAATACTAGTGCCAGGAGAAAACGCCAGGGGAAGGCCCCGGCCTCTGTGCCCTGTTGTCCCTACAGTATAGGCATCAGCTTCAAGGGGGCTGGGGAGCTGGAGCCCCCCCACCCAAACTTTTCCAGGACATGCTGAGCCTCCTCCGGAGACAATGGCCTGTAATGTCTCTGGCCCAGCTCCAGCCCCCAGTCCCCCCCCCCCCCCCAGAAATTGGAAAGTCTACGCCCTTGCCCTACAGAGTAACTGGTTGGCCACTGTATGAGACAGGAGCACCGTAGGTCTGATCCAGCAGAGTTCTTCTTATGTTCTGATCCCATGCATGTTTGTTTGTTCAGAAGCAAATGCCATGGTGTTCAATAGGGCTTACTTCCAAGCAACAGCCTGAGCTTACTCATGTTTAATCAGTAGTAAGGCTCACTTCGTTTAATGAGACAAACTCCCAGGTAGATTTTCATAGGAGATTACAACCTTACTTTGCAAAGTACCTTCTGCTCTCGAGTGTCAGCCCAAGAAACAGGCAGTTGGTGTTCAATATTCTCCAAAGTGAGTTGAGGCAGGATAACAGCACTGACATAAGTTGGACTTTCAAAAATGTCAACTTCCTGTCCATATAGTGGACAAACATGCTTGGATTGTGATCTTTCAAAAAGAACAGATCAAAGATAAGAGCAAAGCAAGAGAAAATTCAGCAATGTGGATAATGAAGGTCAGCTTTGTGTGGATGCTCTAAACAAATCTATCTAGTTTAGATGCTGGACTGGAGTGAAACCTCTCAGGGGAAGCAACTTGACTGCTTTAGCATCTGTAAACTGCCTTGATTTTAAGAGAGGTAGACTATAAATCCCTGAATCAAAAAAATAAAACTCTACCTAAGGATATCTGTGGAAAAATAGACCTTTTCATGTAGACTTACTTGAATCCATACATTTTAGATTTCCTAGTCTAACTCTCCACTCACTGAATACACCTAGATTGCAGTATATTAAAGGGGAGGGGAATGTGCGGAGAAGTGGCTGTTCAGTGTTCACCTGCACTCAGGCTTATTTTTTAATACTGTGAGAACTTTTGGTTTTATATATTAAGCTTTTGATACGTTGCCTGCAACATTCCTAAGGCTCAAATGAAGGTATAAAAAGCCCACTGAAATAAAACACTGGCCACTATCCAGTTTCCTTAGCTCTGTATTGGACTGTGGCCTCTGATTATACAGTTGGAAAGTCCCCACTTCTCTGCCAGCTTAACCTTGAGCCCTGTAAGCTGAACCTTGAGCCCTGTAAGCCTTGAAAGATATTCGAAGATAATGAATTGCACAGGGGGCATGTGGAGATAGGGTGGTCATGGTGATGTGAGGTCTTGGTACACCATGCAGAACAAATTCGGGAGACCTTCATTAAGTCTGCTTCATAGATTCCCACTGTATTAATCAAGGCAGCCTTTAGGATTTAAATGGATTAATTCTCAAAATCTCAAACTGGTTTCCATCCCAGGCAGACCTAAAACAAAAACAGGCCTTTTTGCAGTTATCATGTGAATTAATCTTATTCTCATTATCAATGTGATATAGTGGTTAGAGCACTGGGGTAGGATCTGAGATACCTATATTTGAATACCCACCCTGCCATGGAAGTTTGCTTGGTTACCTTGCATCAGTCACACACTCTCAGTCTGATCTACCACACAGGGTTCTTAGGAGGATAAATGGAGAAGAGGAGAATTGTGTAAGTCACTTTTGGTCCCCATTGGGGGAAAAGGTGGGGTATAAAATAAATAAAATGATAATTGTACTTCCATGAAAATTATTTCTATGCAGATGTGTTTCATATTACTGCCAACATTTTAATCAATGACTCCAGTGCTTAATAAATGACTCTGCTTAACTAGTTTGTTAAGGGATCTGCCCCTATCCCTTCCATCCACTGTATGAGTATTAAAGGCCAGTTTCTATTCCACTTTATTTATAATTTCAGAAAAAGAAAAGAATGTCCCATTCTGAAAACAAAAGACTAATTCTTGGCCTAATGGTAGGAGCTGCTGGAATTAGTTTAGTTGCTCTTTGGTATCACATGAGTCGGAAACGAAGGAAAGCCCGACATTTGTCCACGCTTTTGAACTCCGAGAACAGTTTTGATCTGGTAGATTTTCAGTACGAAACGCAGAATGAGCAAGGAACAGTGATGCTGTTGCAAGGAAGGCAGCTTCAGATACTGGAGAAACTGAATGGCCTACTGATAAGCGTGGAAGAGCTTAAGAAGGAGGTGGTGTTTCTGAAAGAAGCTGTCCCCAAGTTGGAGGAACTTGTTCGAGATGAGCTCCAAGGGAAAACGGATACTCGTAGGACCAGCCCTTTACACAGAGCAACAAGGAAACGGAAAGCCGAGGTAGCCCAAGGTGTGTCAGATACCAATAGTTCTGAGGAGGCAGAAAGTGAAGGCAGGTAGGTATTTTTAACATAGTCCAGCCTTCAAGAGATAATGTTTAAAAATTGTTTGCAGTTAAATATGCATTAATTTTTAGCATCTAGAAAACGCCTATTTATATGCTGCTTTTCCTGAATCAGATCTTCTGACTTAAGGTCTGAGCAGTCTTGCCTTGTATGTTTGTGTGTATGTGTGCAAGTGGAAGGGAGTTGCAAAACCCACAGAGTATCACAAGGAAGCTCATGGGAAGTGGATGCCTCACCTTTGCCTGGGGGAGATCTATTCAAAGCTGAATCGCCTGGTTCAAAGCATGGCCTTTGCATAATTGCTTGTAAGGATTCTGTAAGTGGAAGTAGAAGCTGTCATGTCTTATAAATTTACTTTGTAGTAGTATTTTTATGCCTACTTACTAAGTCAAATTGTGATGATTTAAGTCTCTGAAACTGGCTAGGGAAGTGAAAAATTATGTTCCAAAGTAAGATGCCCTGGGTAAATATTGCTTTACCGGGCATTTCTTAAGTCTTCTTGTTTATTTATTTTTTCAATTTATACCCCGCCCTCCCCGCCAGAGCAGGCTCAGGGCAGCTTATATGGCTTATGGCTTTGATGCTGAGTTATTGAAGATGGCCCAGAAACAAGCAGCTGCATATTGTACCAGCTGAAGAGTCCTAATTGGGACCTGCACAACAAACACATAAAGCCAGTGCTTTCCAACCAGGCTTCCTGGTTGTTTGCAGGTTGTTAGCCCAATTGCCTTAATTAGTTATTAATATTGGGGAATTATGAACTTTAAATAAACTGGTAATAGGCAAAAATGGATCATCATCTGTGTATACAGAGGCTGCGCTCTTTCCATACAAACCAAAGAGTAGATACAGAGACTGAATTAAATGATAAAACAGTGTTTCTTTACTAAGAAATTATATCTCATTCAAACAATACAGAATCACACACACACATACAGATTCTAGGAAATTAGAGAGATTGAGAGACATTTGCATGAGCAGGAGATTGTTGGTTTCCTGTAGAAGGCAATATTTACCTCTCCAGTAGCTGGTGTAGTCCTTCTGGGAAAATAAATGATAGGCTGGGAGAAAGATGGGGGGGAGCACATGTGCTGAACCAGCAGCAGCACGTGTAGGCCCTTGGCTGCGCAGACCAAGAGTCTCGAAGGTAAGGGAGGGCAGGAGATCATCTTAGCAAGGGAGCTAGCTGGCTGCTGGGAGCTTTCTTTTATAGGGGTGGTCTCTGGGGGCAGGCTTGGCCAAATGCCTGTCTTGAGACCACCCCTTGCAGGTCCACCCACTAGCTCTTGTCCAATAGGAGAAGGGGGGTTGGGCAATGTTACACTCAACCTAGCAAAGGTCAAAGATACCCTTCCAGCAGGAGGATGACTCATCTTTTGTCTTGCAGATGGAAGTAATCTCTCTGGGCAGCCAAACCAGTCTATAGCTGGTTAAGTCCATTGTTTCACTGGTCAAGGAATGTTGGGGGGGGGGGGTGTTTGCAGCTTGCGATGTGTAGAGAACATGTAATGGAGTCTGTGAGCACATGTCTTTAGCCAAAATGACAAGATGGCCATTTCCTGTGTAAGTGTCTTTGTGTTAAGAGAAGCCTCCTGGAGTTGGCAACCTCGGGAACTGCTGTCTCAAGCATTTGCTGGAGTCATATGTAGCTGGTTTTTCTCCTTGGTTATTCCTCCTAGTTCCTCTCACACAATTAGCAACAGTCCATTTATCACTTATGAATTTATCATTCATAAGAGTGCAAAAGCACCTTGCTGGCTTACAAGGTCTAATTCAAAGAGCTGGTTTCAACCTTGAAGAGCCCTAAATGCCTTGGGTCCAAAGTATCTGAAGTACCCCAGAAGCCATTTGTGACCGAGGGAGGCTGATTCCCAGCGTCATAGGCTCTGTGTGGAATAACAGCCATGCAGATTGCTCTGGGTTGCAGTAAAGAGGGGATGGGAGGACAAAATTGCCATTTGTACCTCACCCATCATCAGAGCTCCACTGATGAAAAAGGCAAGAAGGATTGATTTCACCTCCTTTTTGCTCCTCTCTGCATCCCACCTACCTTTGTGGTATCATTCCAGGCTTGGAAATGTTTCTGGGTTGTGTTATTTTTTATGGGGAAGATACATGAAACTTGTGTAAAGTAAAGATCCCTGGATCTCTGGATCCACTCAGTTATGTAAACATCTCTTTATAATCTGTACTTGCACTGAAATCTTGTGAAAGCCATTACTGTCTTTTCAGCCTGCGGCGATTAAGGCCTTCACTGAGTTTTTTTCAAGGAGGGAGTTTTTGTTGGCATGGAAGATATCACTCCTCTCATCTCAAGGTCTTGGTGGTTCAGTGAATGACACTGATTCTTGTGATGAATCAAAATACCTTAATCAAAAGGTATTTCATGTGCTACTGAAAAGCTGCTGATTCCAAAGCTCATGGTATCATACAGGAACTTTTAAAGATTTTTAAATCTTTGCTGCCATTCAGCGTTTTCAAGCAATTTTTGTTGGTAATTTTAAACAATCATGTTCTCTCTTCCTAAGTTTTGAATTTCTAACATAAATATTATAGAAACCTACAGTGGTACTATATATCGGTGGGGAAATGCACTAGAGTTTAAATTTGGATTTGTTTATATGAAAAACAGCATCTAAAGATAGATTCAGGTGCTGTGTTGGTCTGAAGCAGCAGAACAGAATTCATGTCCAGTGGCACCTTTAAGACCAACCAAGTTTTTTTATTCAAGGTATAAGCTTTCATGTGCACGCACACTTCTTCCGATACATTGAAATGGAAGTTACCAGTGCATACATATAGGTAGAAGGTGAATAGCAAATTAGCATAGAGCATAATAAAGTTGTTTTACAATGTAAGGACCAAAGTGGAGTTATTCCAGAGGTCTGAAAATATCAGTTCATGTTCTGTTCTTTTTTCTTTTGTGTGCAGTGTGTACAATGAAGTGTTCTCCAACAGCTTGTTAAGCAAAATCTAAAAAAACTTTTGCCTAACAAACAGTAATCTATTGTTCATAGTGGTGAATACTTTAAAATGTGAATTGAGAAAATATTCTTAAGTCTGAGTAATTGGTAAAAACAATTACTTGCATCAGAACTGTCCTTGCTGCCTGAGTGCTGTTGAGTATCTGTTGTGTATTTTAGCTATGTTACCGCTCACACGGACACTGAAGGAGAATCTGAGGAAGAAAAAGGCTGGATCGGTTCATCTGCATCTGCTCTGACACCCGAAGAGAAAATAGAACTGTTTAATCTTCTACAGCAGGTGGACACATTGCATTGTGGCTCAGACAATGAGAAAAGAGAGAGCTTCAGACTGTTGCTCGAAAACGAGGAAAAGGTATAAAGGACATGTGCCACAGAATTGTTCTTTTCAGTATGTGTCTTCAACACAATGTATGGCAAATTCAGTTTTTCCTTTTTGTGATGTTAGAATTTAATAGTAGAAGTTGGCTTTAAGCAAGGCTGGAAAATGCTCTGACACCTGATAGAACTGCCTGAAAATTTGGAACCAGTGCCTGAAGGATTTTGGCACTTTTTAAAACACTGATCATATCTTTGCAAATATTTTGATGCTGAAAACTGTTATCCCTAATCTAAGTGACAGAGAGTGTTGGTTGTTACTCAGTTAAGAGGGAGGGATGCCCACACTTGTAGCATTAGTCTGATAACAGAAGTGGCTGGCCCCTGCCATGGACACAGAGCTGGAGGTAATAGTGAAATTTACTGCACACTGAAGCTGCCTCACTAATGTGGGTCCTCTTCTCATGCTATCTTTGCAGTGTGGGAGCTGATGAAGTGAAGCTTGATCCTGTGCCATGAGAATAACCTGAGAAGCCCCATGTCATGTGGCAAAAGCCGTGCTACAGCCCTTCCCATTGCCAGTGATGCTTATGTCAGACGGTGGGGCAGTGCTGGCTCAGGGAGGAGCTGCAATACTGGCTCCACCTACGTGACCTTTTGTGCTTCTGAGATGTTCCTTTTGTGGTGTAGGAAGGGTCTGTGTTGTGGTGGCTTTGTGTGCCACAAAAACACTGAGGAGGAGGCAACAAACTATATGTGGGTCATAATGGCGTTCTGTTGCCCTTTCATACAGTTAACAGGGAGGGAGGGCGGTCAAGATGCTGGAAAATAAGGAGGGAAGAAGCATTAGTTGCACCAGCTGGGAGGTGGAGGAGTTGAGAGGCAGACAAAGGCAAGAGCAAGATGGTAGCCAAAGATGAGGTGGAGGCTGCTGTTCTCCTAAATCTACTGCCGGGGGACTCCACATCAGCTCGCTATTGAGCCCACCCCACAGAACCATGACTGAAGACATTGTGACTTAAACTTTCTAGTTTTCATTTCCAACTGCAGTTTATTGTGGCATTTAAATTTGGATGCCATAAAAAACTGGGGGTCCCCCCCCCCGGTTTCTGGAAGGAATTAGAATTAATTCTGGAAGGATTAGAAACCTGTACCAGGAAGGGGGGGGGGAATTAGACTAGGACATCACAACAAACTGTTGATGAAACAAAGACTTTTAAAACTGGGAAATCCTCAAACGTACCTCCAAGTGCCATGGGAGAAAGGAGGAAATGTGAGAGCCTGAGAACTTGCAGCTCATTTGCATCGTGAATGAATTGTGGTTTGTCTCTGTGTCTGAACAGATGCAAGGAATGCACAACCTTGACCTGAATGTGTATTAAAGACAGCCTACTGAGAACTTCTCAGAGTGGAGAAGTATTTGTGCTGCTTACCATGTACTCTATTTGTGCTGCTTACCATGTACTGCTTACCGTGTACCTGATTTTAGACCATTTTAGCTTCTATAATGGGGCTGTTTCACAAGGATATACAAAGCCCACAGAAATTTGTTGCGGTGGTTTTAATTAGAAGAAAAGATCACAAAGTTAACTAGACATGACACTGTATTGCTAAGAGTTGTATTACTGTGTTACCATACCCGTGACTCTTTTTCAACTATATTCCACTTGGCAAGCTAAGCAGCAATGGAAGAATTTAGTTTTCTTGGTACTGAAACATTGTGGTTTTAGTACCAGAAAAATGTGATATATCCACAACAGAATTCTACCTTAAGGGAAGATGTCTGAATCCCACACAACAAATGAGTTACAGCTGTGAATTTATTGTGCAAAAATACCCTGGAAACATTCTTTTGCTGCCAAGATTTACACTTTTCTTTGCAACAGATGTACCAGGAGAAACATACAAAAGTAATAAAATGATAGAGTACAATAAAATGGATTCTGTTCAGTATCTGCAGTCTGAACATGGTATGCTAAGAATAATATGTGAATGCCTCTTTTTTTAGAAGCATGTCATCGGTAATTATATATGAAATTAACAATTACAGTAAAGGAAACTGAAAGTGTTTGATTCTGTTTCTGTGCAGTACAAAAACTATGCTGGCTTTCTTTGGAGACTTGCCCGAGCTTATGGGGATATGTTTGAGCTAACTACAGATGTTGAAGAAAAAAAGAACTATGCTTCTGAAGGTAGGCTGTGCTACAAACTCCTTGATTAAAATTATATTGGATAGTTCAAGACAGAGTGAAGGTTAAACAGACTTGTAAAAAAGTGAACCATACCATGATTTCCACTTTATTTTCTTTTGCTCTCATTCATGCAATTGGCATTCTGGTAAATGATGGGCAGATGGCCAGAAAGGAGCTTGACAGATATGGAGACCGACCACCTTGGAGGAGAGAACAAAGCTGGGGAAAGCCTCATGTCAAACTGGATAAGGTTTGACTTTACAAACAGGAATAAAAACATGCTATCTCTTGGATATGTTAGCACCTCTCTATTGGCCAGGCTGGGCTTTTGAGCTCCAGAACATCAAGCCCAGATTGGCTGATGTCTTTCTTGACACACATGGGGGAGACTGTCCCTTTTGAAAAGAGCTGTCCCATCTGTATATGTGTGTGTGTGGGACTATGTGTAGGGCTGTGTATAAAGAATAAATAGACTAACCTTATAGCATGTTTTTTTCAGGAAAGCTTAGGGGTGAAAATGCAGTTAATCTTGATTCATCAAGTGCTGAGAGTCATCAATGGTAAGTCTTGAATGGAAGTAGGATGAACCCATATTGGATGATCTCATATGTAAAAAGCTTGTATCTGAATCCTAAAGCATATAGACCTCATTTACATGCTAGGAATGCAAAGCCAATAGCATTTTCCCAGTGTGTATACATGCAATGAATTGAAGTGGAACTGAAGTGCTCTACATGCAGGGAATTCCTCATATTTTGAGTTAGCAAGAAACTACTGAACCTTTCCAGAGCTGGGCTAATCTAAAATGTTCTGGCACTTAATCCAGCATCTTGTTAACAGAGCAAAGGAAAATCAGCAGTGTGAAATGGAAGAGTTGCTCACAAATGTATCTCTCTCAGGAAGCAGATAAATAGATCACTTTTTCCTTCCTCTGGCTTCTCTTGCTGATAGGGAGTGGTTGGGCTGGCGGACTTGGACAGATTAATGTTAGGAGCATATCTCCCCATCACCACTGCTTGTACAGAGGCTTGCTTTGTGCTTCCAGAACGATGGTCTAATACTTCACAGGGTTCAGGTATTACATCGTAACATAATCAAAATGATCGTTAGTGGTTTACAACTGATCTGAATTTTGCAAAACTTGGCACAGATCACTTTTAAAGTGGGAAAGATGTTTCAGCTGTTCAGTCTTTTCATTGAAGATTGTGTTAAGCTTTATGACTGTGAAGAACATAAGAGAAGCCAATGTTGGATCAGGTCAGTGGCCCATCCAGTCCAACACTCAGTCACACAGTGGCCAAAAACACCAGGTGCCCTCAGAAGGTCCAGCAGTTGGGGTAGGAAGCTCTCCCACTGTTGCCCCCCCCCCCAAAAAAACACCAAGAATACAGAGCATCACTTGCCCCAGACTGAGAGTTCCTATCTATACTTTGCGGCTAATAGCCACTGATGGACTTCTGCTCCAGATGTTTATCTAATTCCCTCTTGAAGCCGTCCATGCTTGTAGCCACCACCACCTCCTGTGGCAGTGAATTCCACGTGTTAATCACTCTTTGGGTGAAGAAGGACTTCCTTTTATCTGTTCTAACCTGACTGCTCAGCAATTTCATGGAGTGCCCACAAGTTCTTGTATTGTGCGAAAGGGAGAAAAGGACTTCTTTCTCTACCTGTTCTATCCCATGCATAATCTTATAAACCTCGATCATGTCACCCCTCAGCCGTCGTTTCTCCAAGCTAAAGAGCCCTGTTGTTTTCTATGTCAAAGTCAAGAGTTTTGGAAGTAGCACTTCTAGAGTGGTAGTATGACTGAGTAATTTTATTTTATTTTAATTTATTTTTTCAGTTTGTATCCCACTCTACCCGGCAAGTGGGCTCAGGGTGGCTTACAACATTCAGTAAAACAATCATTGATCATTCAGCAATAAATAATAACATAAAAAGAACAGTTGCAGTTAAAATTCCTGATGGCAGTTTAACAATTCCTAATTACAGTGCCTGCTGTGCTAATGCTAGGAAGAGCACATTGCTCTTACAGAGACCCAAGCCAGTTGGCGCTGGTGCCAAGTTGGTAAGGGCAGTGCCCTAAAGCAGAAAGGTAGATTAACCAAGCGAGGCAGGGAAAGCCAGTGTTGTTTGGACATCCACCGCCTCAGCCAAAGGCCCGGCGGAACAGCTGCATTTTGCAGGCCCTGTGGAATTGTAATAAACCCCGCAGGGCCCTTATCTCAACCAGGATCATGTTCCACCAGGCAGGGGCCAGGGCTGAAAAGGCTCTGGCCCTGGTTGAGGCAAGGCGGACGTCCTTCAGGCCAGGGCTGACAAACGGTAACGTTCTTTGTGTATCAAATTAAACCCACACAAGCTCTCAAAGAGAAAGTTTCAGGGGGTAGCTGTGTTGGTCTGCAGTAGAACAGCTGTATTCAAGTCCTGTAGTACCTTAGAGACCAGTAAGGTTTTTGAGTACGAGCTTTTGAGAGTCAAAGGTCCCTTCATCCACTATGAGTTCAACTGGAGCTCTCTGAATCCTTGTATCCCAGTCAGGAGGTGGGACGGGTGTTGCAAAGAAGGAACTTAGGATACAGAGGTACTGTGCACATTGTACCTCTGTCACCTGAGTTCGTTCTTGCCTGATCTGGATAGCCCAGGCTAGCCTGATCCCACCAGATCTTGGAAACTAAGCAGGGTTGGCGTTGGCTAGTATTTGGAAAAGCAATCTCCAAGGAATACCAGGGCTGCAACGCAGAGGCAGGCAATGGCAAACCAACTCTGAGACCTCTCTTGCCTTAAAAATTAGTCTAGCTTGCCACCTAGTGATGCATAATGCTAAAAGAACTAGAACTTCTGTCTGCCAGACAATCTTAGGATCTCCTGGCTATTCTATACACAATGCCATATGATAATATAGTTCCAGGTGGTCAGCCATGTTCATCTGAAACAGCAGAACAAATTTAGGCACCTTTAAGACCATCAAAAGTTTATTCAAGGTATGAGCTTTTGTGTGCACCCACACTTTTTCAAATACACTGGAAAGGAAGGTAAGAGTTCAGACTTAGAATATAAGTTTGAACTCTTACCTACCATTCCAATGTATTTGATAATTATTATAATTATTATTCCCCCTTAGCAACACCTTCTTAGCAACACCCTCCCACCTTCTAACTGGGATATAAGGACTCAGAGAGCTCCATTCCAACTCCTATCATATTAAGGGACCTTTGACTCCCAAAAGCTCATACCTGAAAATCTTGTTGGGCTCTAAGGTGCTACTGGACTCCAACCTAGAAGCTCTCAAGGCCAGCTCATGAAAATTTTGAGCAAAGCAGCCGCATCGATTGCAAATTCCTAGACGAGCCACTAGGTGGAGCTTTTGGTTTGTCCTTGTCTCATTCTTCTCCCTCCCCCCCCAAATCATGGCCACGTTTTGTGTAATATTTTCTCTATTGCAAAGCTTTCTAAGGTGCTCTTATTTCACAGTTAACTAAGGCTGCATTCCTGCTTATGGACATACGTCTTAACCCCCGTGTACTTCTGTAGGATTAATAAACTTCATTGGATGCAAGTTTCCAGCCCAAATCTTCATCATTAAGATCTCCGTAGATTTTAAGATTGGTCATCCCTTTAATCTTATATCTTCTCCTGTTAGCTTTTGTATCCCTTCTGCAGCTACAGCTGTTTTTCTCTTTCACTACATCTCCATGTTACTCTAATCTAGCCTGTTGCAAATTATTGTCAAGTTTCTCGTCCCTTGTGTACTTGCATTTTTTCCCAATTTTTAAAAGAAGTCTACCATTCTATTTTAATCTGTTACTCATTTGGACACTTTTCCTTGACTGCCCAGCATTCTGGCCCATATAACACTCCTGCATACTCTCTCTCTCTCTCTCTCTCTCTCTCTCTCTTTTTTGCCATGTTGATCTTTCTGCTCATAATGCTCCATTGAATTCCCTCTGCTTATGTATTCTCTTCTGCACTTTTATTTTAAACCTTGATCTTCAGCTCTGCTTGATCACGTTAACTGAAGGGTAGTAGTTAAATCTTGTGCTACTTTCATGGGCATTTATTTCCTGTCTTCCTCTCATGCTCTTCCTGCAGCTCCTGTATCTTTAAGTTGATTCTGTTCCCTTCAGTGGCTACCGCTTCTGATCAGATCCTCCGTACAGTTCACTGGGTAATATAAAGCATATAACATCTGCTCCTAACACTCTGTCTTTCATTTCACTGGATTGCTGCATTTGACACTTGCATTTGTGCTGAGAGCAGGAAGAGGCTTGGGGCAGATTCCTGACGATCTTGAGTCCCGTCCCCGTCCCCCCCGGTCCCTACAGCAGCTGAGTTTTAGTTATCTCTCATAGTACACATCCTGGATAGGATAACTTGTGCTTGCAGGTTCCACCTGGACCTTTTCTGCAACTCACAAGTTGAATCCCCAGCTGATATTCCAATTTTGCGGTGCCCCTTCTGCAAAAGGGCATTTATTTGGGGGGATTTTTTTTCTTGAATTCGGATCTGATCCTCTATGTGTTCCACACTTCCTTTGAAAAGGGGTTGTGCGGCCATGTTGTCATGTACTTTGTCAGTGATGGAACCTCCTTTTTTGTGTGTGCATGTGCAGTAACGTTATAACATCACAACATTGTAAAAAAAAAGTCTGAATGTATCGTGGGGAATAGCATGGATGCCACCATTTCAAAGGACCCCTGCTCCTGCCCCTGTCAACTAAGAAAATGGCTGGCAATCGTTGAACTGGATACACCAATTCATAATAATGTTATTCAGTAATTATGAAGCATGCTAAATGTATTGTCACGTACTCTGTCAGCGACTGAACCTCCTTTTTTGTACATATGCAGTAATGTTAGATCATAACATTGTTAAAAAAAGGCTGGATGTGTTGTGGGGAATAGCATGGTTGCTGCCATTTCAAAGGTCCTCTGCTCCTCCTTAGTCAGCCACTAAGAAAATGGCCAGTGAAGATTTCCACAAAATCCTAATGAAAATAGTATTCCGTTCGTGATTGTAGAACTGGGTACACCAATTTATAACAGTGTTATTCAATAATTTTGAAGCACGCTAAATAGAAACACTGCACATGTTGAGTTTCCATGACTATCAATCAATTATTCGATTCCATTATTTTTAGATGTTTATAAGACTGAATTGTCATCAAATACACACTGGGAGCTATAGGGCAAGAGAAAGAGGGGATGAGAATGAAGAAACAATACAAGTGTGGGGTGACAAAACCTGCCCACCCCCCAAAAAAAGAAAGGAGAGGAACCTCAAGGATGGGTAATTGCACAGAGAAGGCTTCATGAAGCTTCACTGCCCGTTTTGTCCCAACATTATAATGTTGCTACATTATAATTAAAAAAAAGTTTGTGTCATAACGCAATCAACATTACACTTAAAAAATTAGCAGATTGCTCAGGACAGCCTGTTGGATGGGAGAGCAGGAGGCAGGGTGAACACGTGACACTGACGGCACAAAAGATCGATGGGAAAAAAATTCAAAATTCGGGATTCCTCACTGGAAAACTGCAAGTTCAGGTCCAAAAGGGAAAGAATTGTGGGGAAAGTGAATTTGGAAAACCTGGGGTAACGGGACACTAAATTCGGATATACTCCTGGGGAGTCAAAAAGTTGTGCAGAAATTTTTACAAACTTTGATTATTTAAGAACGCTGATTCGGAGGTTTGAACTTGTGCGGAAATGGTCCTGAAACAATCAGTCAGCAGGTAGGCTGCATGTGTGTGTATGTGCATGTGCACACACTACTCCAGGAAACACAAACTGTTAGAGAGTAGCTAAGAGCAGTGCATTTACATTTTGCTAAAATGCCAAATAACCATACTGGGACTTATGTGCATTAAATTAGTTTCCCCTGTCCTGTATGCTTAATTCTCATTTGATAACCCTGTTTCATTAGATGAATAGCTTTTGTATGTTTTGTCTAATATGTATTTTACAGGAAATCATACTCTGCCCAAATAAGTGCTCACTGTACTGCTTTAATTAGATCAGAATTAAAAATGTTGCCTCGGCAATGAAGTCATAATTGATTATGTATATTCGGCACCTCATTAATACTTAAAGCCACCATAGAAGAAACATTACCAACTATTCCCATTCCAATTTATAATAAGATGGATCAGACGACACAACAAATAGCAAAACAAATACAATTAGAAACTGAAACTATAAAGAAACAGACTGCAGATAATAAACAAGAAATTATGGAAATCACTATAATAACCAACAGATTGGATACTAAAATTGTGAAAGTTAGTGATGATTTATTGGAACTTAAAAATAAATGTGACAAGCTGGAAGAAATGGTAATTAACTTGGAACTTGACAAAGCAGCCACACAGATTAGATGTCAAAATGTTCCAGAAGACTTTACCAAAGATCTCAAAGGAGAAATGGCTCAACTGGTAGCAGACCAACTAGAAATAGCTAATAAAGAGAAAGTGGAAAAGGAAATGGAAACAATATTTAGGAAAAATTCATTATATGCCAAGAAGAATAAAACTCCCAGGGAAATCCATATAAAATTTTATAAAAGGGAGATGAGGGACAGGATTCTGAAAAACTCATGATAAAAAGGTTTTGGTAGGCCAAAATGAGATCAAATTTCTTAAAGATATTCCCTGGAGGGTAAGAGAGAAAAGGAAAGACTATAATACTTTGACAGCTCTCCTTATGGCAAATCAAATCAATTATAGATGGCTGCTGCTGGAAGGTTTATCCTTTTATTTTAAGGATAAAAGGTACAATTTAACTTCAATTTTTAAATTAGAAAATTTTCGGGAGAAATATGGGGGAGAATTAGGATTACAAAAAGATGAAGAACCGTCATCTGGAGAACAGAGTATAGAAAAGGTCATTGCTGCCAGTTTGGGAAAAACAGATAAAGCCCCTCCAAGAAAAGAAAAAAGGAAAAAAAATCCCTTTCAAATGTTAATAAGGTTCCAATACAAAGAAAAAGTGAAGGGAAAAGAAGATGGAGAGTTGTAAAATTAACTTATCTTTGAACGTGAATGGATTAAATTGTCCCCATAAAAGAAGGAAAATCTTTCATCAGACTTCCAGATTTAAATCAGAAATCATTTGTCTTCAAGAAACGCATAACAAAAAACCCCATGAAAAATACTTATTAAATAAAAAATTAGGGAAACTATTTACGGCTTCGGATCCATACCAAAAGAAAAGAGGAGTGGCAATTTACATCAAAGAATATCTCTTGCCTGAATTAGTTTATTCAACAGTAGATAGCAGAATGCTAGCGATTACGATCCGTATTAAAGGGAAAAAATTACTAATCCTGAATTTATATGCTCCTAACCAAAAACCAGATGCCTTTTCCCAAAACTTAAGATCTTTTCTTATCCAAAATATCACTGATGATTTGTGCATAGTAGGAGATTTTAATGCAGTGCTTGATCCACAGTGGGATAGAAACGCTATAAGTAAGAATTCAAAAACAGGTAATAACCTTCCAAAGGTATTCTTACAAACAGCAGAAGAATTCAGCCTGATAGATGCCTGGAGAGTAAGAAATATTACAAAAAAAGATTATACATATTTTTCCCCAAGGTATAAGACATGGTCTAGGATCGATATGGTGTGGATATCAACGACTATGCTACAAGATACTAGAGAGGTAGAAATTCTTCCAAGTACTTTCGCAGATCACTGTCCTTTAATGATCTCTTTTCAAACGGATCAGAAGAAATCAAGATGGAAATTGGATTTGTGTCTTTTAAAGGATTCAGAATTTTTGAAAAATACTAAAATAGAAACTAAAGAATTTTTAAGAGAAATAATGTAGCAGATACACCTATAGAAATAATTTGGGATGCATTTAAAGCGTTTTTAAGAGGTTGGTTCATAAGCCACATAATATGGAAAATAAAACAAGAAAGAAAAAAATATAAGATCTATTAGAACTTATTAAAAAAGAGGAAGAAAAATCTAAAAAGAAGGTGGATTCTGTAGCTAAATTGAAACGTAAACTTACGATGTTACATCATCAGATGAACCTTTTGTTAACCCATGAGATTGCAAGGAAAATAGAGCAGGCGAAATTTTATTAGTTTGAGAACGCTAACAAACCTAGTAGATGGTTGGCTTATAAACTGAAAAAGGAGAAGGAAAAATGCCTGATTAGATGCTTAAAAAACTGTACTGGAGAAGAAAAATATGTTTTACAAGAAATTAAAACTATTGCTGAAAATTTTTACAAAAATTTATATAGTCATTCTAGTATAGATAATTTGTACAGGACAGGACCATTTTTTGAGTCCTCTTTAGATTGTGGTGAGTCAGGAAGCCTGTCGGCTAGTGTCTGACATTGTTGTGATTCATACCAAAAGTATGACTCCTGCATCTTTGTGTTTTTCTGTTTTCTTGTTTTTTAATTAATTATAATCTTTGCCTGCTCCCATTTGCGAGTTCAAGCTAGGCTATCACCTGCTCCTGCAGCAAAGTCTCTGCTTGTTATTGTAGTCCTTTGCCTACTGCTCTACTAAAAAAAAAAAAAAATCTCTTGGTTCCTTCCCTGGCCCATTTCTGTCACATGTACATTCATCATCTTCTTTTCTACAGTACATATCTCTGAAAGGTTTTTCTTTAAAAAAAAAACAGAGTGAACATGCATCTCTCTGTTAATTCAAGTTTACCCTTCTACATACAAAGCAGATGCCCACAACTATTATAGGGGGGAAAATATGGTATCATGAACATCAAATTGGAGTTAGCGTGACTAATGCACTAGGAAAATATAAGCAGCTTTTCATTTGCCTGCAAAGGCCTTTATATGAAGAAGTATCGCCCTTAACTTAGTTAAGCCAGCACCTTTCTTTCCATGTCACGCACAGACCTGGAGGTATTGCTGAGACCTCAGATTAGCCTGTTTGCTTTTCATTGTTTTCTTTTCTAGCTGCAATCCGTTTAGCTATGGTATGCTGAGTTTATCTGATTAGTGCCTAATGAGCCGAGGGAGTTAGGAAAGAAAATGTTGCCTGCATTTCTGCAATTTATGGGAAATAAAGTTTTTAGTACCCCTTCCCCTTCCAAATTCTTGACATTCCTTGTCCTTTGCTGCTGCTCATGGTTGCCAACTGCACTGACTTGGGGCGGGGCGGGGCGGGGGGGGGGCGGGGAGTCGAGGCAGTCCTGAAATCTTTCTGTCCTGAACTGAGAGCCATACCTTTTGGGTAGGGAATATCCCGAATCTGTATTGTAAAGGAAATCGAATTTGGTAATGTCTTAAAAGCACATGTTGCTCTAGTCATAAAGAGGGAGGTCTTAATCTGTGACCACTTGTGGTGTTTGGGTGGGGGGTGGGCGGTTGGAGAGGTGTAAATAGCATTAAACAAATTGCATAGATGACTTGGGATCAAAATCAGTTCAAACCAACCTTGTTTTTAAAAAGTATGTTATGTTGCTGAGTAATGATTGGGAAAATGTGTGGAATCCTTTAAGACTGTGCATAAGAATTTGGTTCAAAATGTATTGGGGAACATCCTAAAATGACAGACGTATATACTGCTATCTAACTGTTACGTTATATGTAGGTCTGTTGCCCATTAAAGGGATCTTAGTCAATTTATCGTATGTGTTTTAGTCAGTTAATAAGCATGTTAAACCTGCATGTGCATAGAGTAAGAAACTGTGCTTTCTTAGTTTTTAGATCATGTGTGTACCTGTTTTTAGCAGACAGCATCTCAGTAGACATACTATAAGGACAGCGCTGCCAGCAAGGAAAATATAGAAATGCAAGAGGTGTGTGAAACAATTATATTTGTTTCCCATATAAATATCTCCAGAAACTTGTCTCTGGCACCTTTTTCTCCTCTATGGAAGTGAGAAGAAATGCCTCTTCTAAAACTTGTGGGAAGCCCTCTTTTAGAGTTTCTTGTATTATAAACACATTTTAACACATCAGAATGCTTTAATCAGCTAATAGAACAAATGTTACAACCCTTATTAAAGTGGTTGGAGAGGTGTGAATTGGTTTTGCATGCTGCATTATATTTGGCTGTACTGCTAGTTCCATAGATCTTTCTCCTCTGCTGAGCATCTTGGCTAGGCTGGCATTGTTTGTGATTAAAATTACTGGGAATCTTAGTATATCCCCATCCTGTTTCCTTTCCAGGTTTGCGGTGATGTGTGGCTACTTGTCTCAGTTTGAAAGTATACAGAACAAAATCAAGAATGGCTATCTCTTTAAGGTATGTTTTGGCACCTTCTTTAAGCTGTTATTGTTGAATTGCTTCTTCTGAACAGTTTTGAAGTCAGTGTTTTGGAGTAGAACCAGCTCTGCCTGGGAGGCATGGTTGAATGCCAGTGTTAGGTTTGTTTGGATCTGCAAATTTGCTTTCAAACAGGAAAAAGATTTAAGCATGGCATTGTGAACCAGCTGTGAGGGGTTTGTACTGCTGTTCTTGATGGAAAATGTCAAAAAAGTGGTTTAAGCATGTACTGATGTATACATGCACATTATATAGTTCTTCATTTACTTCTGTTTTTCATTAAACACTCTAGCCGTATGTTCTTGCTTCTGTTGGCTCGGTGCTTACAGTGAATAAACAGAATTTACAATGCTCCTGTTCAAAGAGAGACTGTCAGAAGCTGCTCTTTACATTTAGCATTCTTGTTTCAGAAAGGTGTTCTGATTCCATGAACTTGAATGGATTTTTGATCTGCTGAAAGGCAGCATCAGGCCAGCAGTCTTTTAGAGGGAGGGCAAACAAAGCAACTTAGAAGCACTGTAAGACACTGAGAAAGGATTAAAAACTGTTTAAAGGGGTCAAATGAAACAGACTTCCAGAGGAACCATCAGGACTTACAACATACCAGAATAACATTGTTAGTCTTTAAGATGCTGCAGGACTTCTGAATTAATTTAAAAACTATTTACCCATATTAGACTACTTAGACATGTGTAAACTTGTTATTGATTTGGATAAGGGATTTCAGTAGAATAATTTCAGTAGAACTGAGCCAGCTGGGCTGGGAGACAGAACCCAGGAGAGAGCTGCTGGGAAAGTGAGTGTGTTTTTTGCCTTTCCTGAACTGCTAAATTACTGGGGAGTATTCACTGAGGTTGCTTTGTGAGAAGACGGAGTTTGAGGGTGAGTGGGTGTTTGTGGCCTTCAGGAGAGGGGTGTTTTTGTCTGTGTCTGTTTAGGTCTTTGTCAGATCAGTTGCTCATTGAGCAGGGTTGTTACAAGAAGGAAAGAAACAGGAAGACTGGTCTGCTCAAGTCCCTGAATACGTAGCATATTAGATGTGAGATTGGTTTGTGAGTAGTGGGAGAAATTTCTAGATCATCCCCTTCCCCCATACCATAGACATGATTCCTCACAGACCCTCAACATGTACTATGTATTGAAATGCTAATAAGAACAAAATTTGTTTCTGTTACAACTGGGCTTTTTTGTTTATTTGTTTGTTTTAATTTCCATGAAAGTAGGATGGTACCTTTCAAGAGTTATTGGTGAGACTTTTAAATGAAATGTCCTCTTGTGCATCACATGAAAGCAGTTTGTGGCTTTTTCTCCTTTTTACATAAATGTGTTTTTGCCACTTGTAATATTTACCCAACTGGCAGACTTGACAAAGGGCACCCCCACTGCATTCTCCATGAGTTTGTCCAAACATCTGAAACCAAAGGGCGAGAACTTTTCATGGTGATCTTCTTTCTTACAGGAGCATCTAGACAAAGCAATTGAACTTAAGCCTCGAGATCCATTTTTATACTATCTCACTGGAAGGTGGTGTTATGAAGTAAGTGCTTGTGAGCCTCGGGTCATTTACTCAGCCTCTGTCCTGCTAGCTCTCTTTTAAAATAGTGCATCTTCAGCATTTTTACTCCCTTTTCTTGGAAAAAGGGAACACACACAAGCTTAATGTCTGTCTTGGCCAGTATTCTGTCTGGCAGTTATTCTTCAGGGCCCCAGGCAGGGAGCTCTCCCAGCTCCAGCCACTGGAATTTGTTGAAATAACATGCTGAGGATTGTACCTGGGCCCTTCTGCATGCAAGGCATGCGTTTCAACACTAAGCTGTGGGTCCTGCTGTAGTGGACTTTGAAGGGAGACTGTGGCAAATTCTACATTATTCATGCTGTAGCAGTGCTCGTCGTTAATCATGGCCCACTTGTGCCTTATGTGGGTGTGTCCTTGATCCACAATGACATCAGTCACTGCTCTGTTAATTTCTCTGTTGACATTTACCAAGGCAGAAGCAGAAAGGATAGGTCTGGAGCTTGGAGGTAGTGACTTGGGAATGTACTGCACTTCTGTTGTAAATTTGTTGCTGGTTGGTCTTTTGGCCACTCTTAGGAAAATGCCAGTAAAGTTGTAGAAAAATACACTCTGAAAAATACATTCATTTATCACAACAAGATGTGATCAGACACAAACACAGCTTGTTGCTGCACTTGTATGTACCCCTTGCTCCTTCCACTTCCTTTCTCCCTTTTGAGCAGGGAGCTTGATGCAAAACTTCCCAATATGGCCAAGCTTTGGTTCATTATGATGATGTCTGAAAGCAAGCGCCTTTGTGAACTGGAGTTTCTTTACTTCAACACAAGCCAAGATTCTAAAACTGGAATTAAAATAAAGTTTTAAAATTCCAGGTCTACAGAGCAAACACTTCACCAAGGCCCTGTATTTGAACCTCTTGTCAGTTGCAGCATGATTAAGCCAGGAAGTTTTATGTCAAGCTCCATGGGGGAAGAGAGGTAAGAACAATAAGAGGTGCAGGCAAACATTACAACTTCTTGTAATATCTGAACGGCAGCCTGTGGATTACATGTAACTTTCCTCCATTAATTTCTCAAACTTGGTTAATCTAGATGTACAAACTAAGTAGTGAAGACAGGCCCTCCCCAGCCTCTGTTAAATAAGAAAGCTACTTGAAATCTACGTCTGTTACAGAAAATGTATTGCTATTTAAATTAAAGTGAGATCTCACTTTTTTTGTTGTAAAAACAGCAGAAGCCATTTTAATGCTCTAGCTTGCCTTGCAGTAAAGTGATTGTGACAGACAGGCTAAATTCAGCCACTCCCTAAGAGCAACCAATGAGAGCAGATGGCATGTTCAGAAAAGGAACTTAAAAACAGCAGTTGAAAAATAACAGTTAAGGGTTAGTAGCAGAGAAGTTGACAGCTTAAGGACTGAGGTGACAAGAGTTTTTCTGACTGAGGGGAACTGTACAGGAGAGCTGCTTGGAACAGGCTGAAAACAGTAATTAGGTGTGAGATGGTCATAACTTTCTGTAGATTTTAAAAGAGACAAGAAGGGTGGCAAATATTACGTCCTGAACTACTTATAAACCATAACCTGTAGGTTGTAGAGAGTGGTAGGCATTCTGTGTGTGGACAAGGAGTGTCACAGATGTAAACTTTAGAATTTTATATAATGTCCATAATTTTTCCCTTGAATTGTTGCTTATCTTTTGGGAAAATAAGTAATTCAGACATAAAAGATGTCACCTGAAGGAGACTCTACTAAATATATCTGTTTGTACCTGAAAGCCATTAGCAATCAAGACAGAAAATGTCAGAATTGCCTTTTGTTCTCACAATAAAGGCCATATTTATTAGTAGAGTGTTTGTTTCAAGTTATTTAAGTTTATCTAAGATACCACAAAGTATTGCAAATGCAACAGTATCAAATTCTTGTAGGTCAAATAAACAACTTATTTAGTACAGTTACAAAGAACAAAGAGGATCATATTCTAGGGCCTTATCAGTAATCTACACAGCATATTTCGAGAGGCCAAATTCTCTCTAAAGCAAAGCACTGGATAAAAGCAAGGGTCTGTTGAACTTTAGAGAAGTAGAATGCTATATTCTATTAGCTTAATTGCATAAGGGAAGATTGTATAATGCAGTAATAGCAAGAAGGGTCCATTTGTTCAGCTGCTATGGTGCAAAGATGGTTTTGGTGTAGGCAACTTCCTAGGTATAAATGCTTGCTGAACCGTTGAAGGTCTTTGGGCAGATCTCTGTCCTTCATCATCACAGGGTGGTGGTTGCACTGAGCCAAATGGGAAGAAAAGCAGGATTTGAATGTAAGTAGGGTTTCCAGCATGCTTGGAGATGAGGAGTGGAAATGGGTAGGTGAATCTTTTCATGGCATTCAGGTAAATTACATCAGTTGGTAAATAACATCCCATTAAGCCTTCATTAAAGTGGCAGGACAGTCTTTCTCCAGGCAGTTGCAACTCTAGCTACAACCCATGCTGTTCCTGACAGTCCCTAACCCTCAGGGGACAAGTTTTTTTTGGTTGCATAGAAGACAGGAAAGATCTGATCCTCCAACAGAACTTTATCATAAGAGTAGGAGAATGGTTAACCTGTATTTGCGCATCCCTTTTTTATACCAGTTTTCACAGGCCTGCCCTTAAAGCTCACAGGGTGACCTTTGGCCACTTATGCACACTTTCAGACAAACTAGCCCCACAGGACTGTTGTGGGATAAAATGGGACAATGCCATGAATGCTGCCTGTGTTCTTCTTTGAGGGGAGACGGCTAGTAATGTGACACAAATAAATAAAATAGTCTGAGCTGTACAAAATATGCATTCTTTTAGCTTCACTGATTTAAATCAGTAGGACAGAATTGTTCTTAAAGTCTCCCCAGCTTTTTGTAAAAAGAAAGTTGTTTCCAGAAAAAGAAAGTTGTTATTGTCATTTTTAATAGTTTGAATAACGGAAGGTGTTTCTGCTACTGCAAGGGAATAAACTGCTGTTTCTGCTGTTTTCCTCATCTCATCCCACCCCGCTGGTCCTTCCGTGTCACGTTCCAGACCATTTGCAAGGCTCTCTAACTTTCGAAGAGATGCAGTGGGATTGGGGCAGTCAGACCCAGCCCTCTTCTGCAAATGGGATTCTGCTCATGGTCTGCTGGACCTATCCCACAGCCACTGCCATACACACAACTAACATGATAAACATGCTTTGTGCTGCTTTAAGTCAGTGGGGGGTTTTTGTTTTGTTTTTTAAAAAGCAAGTAGTATCAAGGCCAAGTACAACAGTTCCTGTTTTGGGAAGCAGTCCAAACCGAATCCTAAGCCACCTAAAAGACCCAGCAGAACCTTACTACATCAGTTCTTATTAAATCTAGTAACAAAACATCTATCACGCCAGACAGATCTCATATTTGACAAAGTATAAGCCACATATTTTAAGAAGCTAATTATAAACTCTGCAGTGGAAAAACTGGAAGCCACTGCTCCATTACATCACAGTCAAACCTTGTGTGGTATCATTGTGTGAGTGCACACATACAGAGTCATAAAACTTTGGGTGGTCTGCAAGGATATTATGTAAGCTATTTTTCCTTCTTTTACTCATCCATCCATCTCTATATTCCCCCTCTGTGTCAGCTGAGATCGATGCTAGCGTAGAAATACTCCTGTGTTTCCAAGCAAGCAAGATGCCTGGCCACAAGTGGTTTGAACTGCCAGAGAGAATGCTCAACATTCCTTTTCAGTCTTGTTGGAGTATTCCATTCACATCCCAATTCCTAACTTGCCATCAAATCCCGGTTACTTCTATGGGGCGCCAAGCTAGCTATGCGCTCTAAGGGTCAGGTTGCCAGGCGGTTTTTGAAAATGTAGAACAGGGAGAGCAATCCCTTTCACATGCACTCTTGAAAGGCAGCTTTTATGTCTTGTTTGTGTGTGTTTTGCATAAATTCAGAGTTGTTCATTATCAGCATAGTATAATGTAGGTGTGAAATGTTAAAAGGGAAAGTCCTGTGTGCATACCACTTTCTACCTCATGATAGTTTTCATGCTTTTGCAAACCATCCCAATTATTAAAATAGTATTTTCTTAGATGTACAGCCTGCTGCATGCTGAAAGCACAGATAGAAAAACCCTGCTCCCCAAGCAGACTAGAATAAAATGTTGTCTGGTTCACTGAAATTACAGCTTAACTCTGAGCACCAAAGGCCAAATGAAACAGGTAAATCTTGCAATGCTTGCAAAAGGTACTCAGGCTTGGACTTGGTAGGTCAGTAGGTAGGTGGGAGGGAGTGAAGGGGCAGCCATTGAGAACACCTGAATACTTTGATTGGCATATCTACAGTGACTGAAAGCAAACTAATGTACCCAAGGAATTTGATGATATTGGGCTGGATCCTAAGAGAAATGGATTTTTCCTGCTTTCCTCTCCCTTCTGCAGCCATGTGCACCTCCTGAAAGGCCATTCTGAAAGGACTTCAGGAACCTTGTAAGGTGTGGTTCAGGAGGCTGCAGCCTGAAGGGGGGGGGGGGGGGGAAATCAGTGAAAATTCGGGAAACACCCTCCCCCCCTTCACATAAGTGGAAAGTGGTGTCTGTTCATGTAAGAGACATTTTGAATCCAACCCTGTGTGGTTTGTATTATGCAGACTGATCTCATCCTGTCTCCTCAGAAGAAAATCCTGCCGAGTTCTCGGGGGGGGGGGGGGGGGACCTTGAAAACTGCTGCCTTAACGTCTCACAGTAATGTTCATTGTTTTACTTTTCTCCTTCTATAGGAAAATGGTTGTTTTTTAAAAAAAATACCAAGCAGATAACTATTTAAGCAAGACAGATGTATTTGGTGTGGGTCTACAAAACACCCTTCCCATGTGTGTGTTTTCAAAAGCATTTTACCGGAAGATACTTTATTGCAACTGCTTGCGAAACTTATTTCATATCAGAAAAAGGAAAATAAATATTGTCTTTCCTTTTTGGGTTTTCCAAAGGTAGCTCAGTTGTCTTGGATTGAGAAGAAAGTTGCTACTGCTCTTTTTGGGACTCCGCCAACTTCAACAATACCTGAAGCTTTGCAGAATTTTCTTAAGGTAGAAACTATTTTTCTTGACAGTTTTCTTTCACGGCCCACCTACCAAGTGGCTGGTGTTCAAGAGATTTGCTCAACAACTTGTTCTCAGCAGCTATAAAGTCAAAGCTTCTCTAAAAGCAAAAGACTTTCCTTAATGATTTCTTTGTTAGAGTAACTATGCTTGTCCACATAAACTCAGTTTTCATTGTCTGCTATCTCAGTATTTGTCTGAATTAGAACTCACTCAAATGCATGGGGTCTTGAGTTTCATTGAGAGAACTGCTTGTTTGAAAACTGTACTGTATGAAAATTGTACCTCTTACAGACCTTGTCAAGCAATAATTCTGATTTAAAACTCTACCCTGTAATTTAAAAATGATTATGCCAGAGAGAGAAAAAGAGAGAATGCTAGAGCTCGTTCAGATGTTAGATTCAATGATGACCTGGAAAGCAAACTAACTGCTGCTACTGGCTACAACAGTTTAAAAAATTGCCAGTTTGACATTTTGTCTCCAGTTTTTAAAAGGCCAAGACTCTTTGAGTGTATTGGCTCATCTACTCTCTGAGTTTTCTGTGTATGGAAAACACAATGGAAGGCCTTTCCCCCTGACCAGGTCTTTTCTAAGAAGTGTTCTGGTAGTGTTATCTGTTTGCCTTCATACTTTCCCCATGTAAATGATAGTATGTTGCCTGGCTGTTTCTGAAAGTTGGCTTCTTGGGCCTTATTTAAATATGAGACTGGCAAGGCAAAGAGCTTTCATGGACTCGTGGTCTCACTTAAACTGGGCTACTACCCTTGCTAAGTAGTGTCTAGTTTGTGTGCCAGAGATCCATAGCCCTTACTGATGTTGTGGTGGCATGTAAATGGACCTCATGTACCTGCTTTGCATAGCTTACAGCCCAGTTTGACAGGTGATGTATGAGTTCAAAGCCCCATGGGTGAGTTCTGATCCCTTAGGTGTATCATGTTTAAATCAAGCCTTCGAGGCCATAATGTGACAGGCGAGCAACTGTTTTCTAATGCAAAATCCCTTTGCATCCTTACTTAGGAATAAATTCCATTGATCTTGATGAGCTTACTTCAGAGTAAGCATACGTACTTAGCTGTGGATGACAGAGCACTTCAATGCTGGCTGTTCTTGGGGTGTCTGCTGCAGCTGCCCCATTGGGTCTGTACTACAGAGTGGCTTTCTGCTGGGGTTGTACAAGATCCACCTAGAATCGTGGCATAATGGCCTGCACAATTTGCCTTTCATTCTGCAAAATGTCAGTTCACAGTTGTCCTGTGTCATACTGTTCCTGCTTTTTGCAGTTTTAACTGCCCTGGATTCCTTCCTCTTATTGTCTTGCAGTGTCACAATTTTCATGATGGGAAATGCAAAGTGTCCTTAGTCGCACTCCTTCTCTTTTCATTCAGACTCTCTCATTGTAGGAGATGCTGTGCACTTCAATACAAATGCTGTACACATGAAGCTGCCTTATACTGAATCAGACCCTTGGTCCATCAAAGTCAGTACTGTCTACACAGACAGGCAGCCGCTCTCCAGGGTCTCAGGCAAACCTGGGGCTTACTGCATGCAAAGCAGAGGCTCTTCCCCTGAACCACAGCCCCTTCCTTGTTTTGTTTTTTTACTGTATTCATCTCATTGTGCCATTGCTTATTATTATTTGGCATTGTCGTTTTTTCAGGCAGAAGAACTACATCCCGGATATTCTAAATACAATTATGTTTATTTGGGAAAGGTAACTGAAACAGCTGTTTTTAAAAACATTTCTGTTCAATGAAATGGCCAGTTTGATTGTACTAGCCTTTTTTATTTCAATCTCCAGTGCTACAAAGAACTTGGCCAGAGGACTGATGCCTTGAAGTGCTGTGATTCTGCACTGGCTGTTTTGCCTGTCACCAAAGAGGTGCGTTAGAGGCCTTGTTTGTGTGTTACCTTCATAATGTGGCTGCTGCCTCAGATCTTCTCCTATACCAGTGATGCCCAGGAGCCAGCCATTATATATGGATTTTGTGATCATGTGGGTAGCCCAGATTATGAAGATGCTTCCTACATTAATGTTAGTAGCACTGGTCTAAGGTAGCTGCATAGCTGTACTGTTTTGTAGCTCTTGTTAATTTCAGTAGTTGCTAGCGCAAGAAAACTTCCTGGTGGATTGTGGCTGTGTCTAGAAGAAGAGAGAGAAATCAAAGGGAAGTCCCACATCCTCAGTTTTGTAAAATGTGGCAATCACATGTAAAAATGGAAGGCAGCTAATCATGTGTTTCAATATGTTATTGCAAAAAGACTAAAAACAAAGGAGATTATGTTTTAAAAGACAACTGCCATGGTGATGATTCTTATTTTACAATAAAATGCCTTTGCGTCTATATATAGAAATAAGGAATGGACAGTATGCAGTACAGTTAGTCATTCTGATCACAATAACGGTTGCTGTCTAACTACTTGTCCTGCAATACTGTATAGGGTGACAAAGCCTAGGGTCAGAGACCCACTATAAGACCCATGCTATAAATGTACTTGACGGTGAGAGAGAATTTGGGGGTGGGAAGAGCCCTGATTGAAAGAATTATCTTTATGAAGATCTTTTTCCACTAGAATTTTGAAATATGCAATTATATAGTTGAAGCTTTGGGAGCCACACTGCAAGAAATTTCATTTACAAGCTGCGGAAGTTAATCTGATGTCTCTTCTCACTACTGACAGTATTCTGGCAAAGATACAAGAAGTACAATAAATGTCTCTCAGGGCACAGATACATGATTACTTGGTTAGTTAACAACTGCTTGTTACTGCTGTAAGACTCACCGAGTGAAAGCTTTCAGCAGGCACATTAATTATAGAGCTGAATGGATTTCTCTTGTCATCTAGTTCAGTCCAGCACTCCAAAATGATGCTTGACAGCTGTCTGTGTCGCTTTTCCTTGAAGACACACAATTTTCAGAACCTTCATAAACAGTTCGTTCTGCTATGGAACTACTTTCTTTTATAAATCATTTCCTAATATTTAACCTAAACCTATTTTTCTACAGTTCATTCCCATGGGGTACAACACAAAGCAGTTCAGGGACTCCATTGCGTCTGTGGCCTTTTATATAGACACACACACACAGAGGCTTCCCTTTTCTTTTATTGTGGCATGTTTTGCACTCTTATTTCTTTATTTTATTTGTGGTCTGCCTTTCTTGCTGAGACTCAGGGTGGGTCACAAGATTTAAAACAATGCAATATGATTAGTATAAGACATACAGTATACAGTGTAATAATAGTGGATTACAAATTTAGAAAATTATTCAGTAAAATAGTATAATATATAATATATAAAAATTCAAGAATCAGACTACAGAAATAAGAAAACAGTGCAGTAAGAACAAGATAATGTGTAGAATAAACATTGCCATAAACTAGAGCCAGCTTTGATATGTTTAATAATAATAATCACTACTACTACTATTAGTAGTAATAATCACTACTACTACTATTAGTAGTAGTAGTAGTAGTAGTGAGAGATCTGCAAGTAATTGTGGGGGGCATCTCATTTTCCCCTCCCCACTATTTCCTCTTTCCAGATTCCTGGCGAGCCCCCACCTCCTCACCTTTTCCTGCTTCTTTCTCTCCTTCCCACTCACCAATCAACCTACCTTTTATCTGCCCCCCCTTCAGCTATATTTATTATTTATTTACTTCATTTATACTCCACCTTTCTTTATATTGGGGACCCAAAACCAAGTAGATCATTCTCCTCTTCTCCATTTTATCCTCACTACAACTTTGTGAGGTAGGTTAGGCTGAAAGTGTGTGACTGGCCCAAATTTACCCAGTGGGCCTCCACAGCAGAGTGGGAATTGATACTCTGGTCTGAAACTAACCACTACTCTATACTGGCTTTTGTGGAGTGCCTGCTATTGAATAGTAGCAAGCAGTCAGGTGTGTGTCCCACGGTAGTAAGTTGCTTGGTGGTTGCGGCCAGGACTAGCCCCGATAAATCCTCTCTCAAAGTCCAAAACTGCCATGGATAGGTCCTTAACCCTTCCCCTTTCCTTTTCCTGAAAGAAGCCAAGGCTTGAAGGCTGGCAGACAATGCTCCCTCTAAGCTGTGGAGTCTTGTGAGCAAAAATTCTACTTTGTGAGCTACTGGTATTAAAGTTGTGAGCAAGCGATTTGACTACTGCATAAATTAGTGTGCTCTGGAGCCATCCTTCCTGAGCTAAGACAAAAATGTATGTGATGGAGGCTAAAAAACTGTGAGCTAGCTCAAGCTAACTCAACTTAGAGGGAACACTGCAGTGGCAATACTGTTGTGAATGAATAGCAGTGGCCACTGCAGGCATTCATTTCTTAAAACTAAGGCACTCCTGTAATCATTGGGGGGGGGGGGAGGTTAACCGAGAGAGGGGTGCGGGGGTGTATAAAAAGATTTCAGGGTTTTGTTTTGTTTTTGCAAACCTGGGGCTTTTCTCAGGTTTGTAGAAATATCTAACTTCTCTGTCCATGGCCATAGTCTCCCAGTTTAAGTATCCACAGATGGGTCCATGCTCAGAATTATATATTATTATTTATTTATGTTACTTATAGTCTGCCTTTCTCACTGAGACTTAATATAGGTTACACAATGCAGTCAGTAAGATGAGATATCTAATAAGCAGTGTAGTAGGACTAGGACTACAGAAATCTGAATCAAATCAGAAATCTGAACAAAGCTTTACACGTGACATGTTAAGCAGGAGGATTTCTGTGTACTGAGAACAAGATAATGCATACTGCAACAGTTAACATACCATACACAGTAGTAAAGTCCACAGTAGTAAAGTCCTTGAAACAGCTCTTGATCCATTCATCCTTATAAAGATGTCCAGCAAAGAGTATAAGGATACATCTGTATATTCAGCATCCAAGACTGTAAGAATGACACTATGCCTTTATATTGCATATTTACAGTGTTCAAAGCACATCTCATATGTGATCATTGTAGTCCAGACACCAGCCCTGTAAGTTAGACCAGTATCATTTCCCCCCCACCTAGTCAGTTTAGTTTAACATTTTTAGATTACTTTTCATTGAAGGTTCCCCCAGGCAGCTCAGAAGTTAAAACATGATAATTACAATTAAAATCAATACAAAATACACAAACTATCTAAAAATCACAAGGAAATGAACCTCAATAAGTGCTGTTCTAATGTCGATCTGATTCTAAGGCTTTTCTGGAAAAATAAATGTCTTTAGCTTAATTTGGATAGCCTGCAGGGATGGCGCCTTCCTGCAGGGATGGCGCCTGGATGGCCTGCAGGGATGGTGCCTGGCGCCTCCCAGCCAACTGCCAGAGCATATTGGGCTAGAATTTGGGAAACTGAGGCATGGAGTTCATATCTTGAAATGGAACCACTTGGGCACAGCTTTAGAAGAAAACTTTTTTTGCATGGAGCAGTTTCCTCACACAGCTCTGGCATGTTCAGCTAAACAAGCACAGTGGTTGTGCATGTGTCATCTTGACACATATCATATGCATGGCACCAAGGTTTCCATTCTGAGTGAACACCAAGTTGTGTATATGTATGAGGGGCTTGAACTTTGAGGTCAAGATACAAAAAGCTCCAACTACTGGAATAGGCCACGCTTACCTCTGAATAACTGTTTCATAGCCTGAAAATGAACAAAAATGTAAACTGCAGACCACAGAAATCAGTAAATTCATTGATACTCCTTCAAAAAAAGGTAGCTGGAGAATGCTATCCATTATAGTTTTGTGTAATAAATATTTTATGGAACCACTTTAGGAGAAAATGGGGGAAGCGTTGGTTGGATTTGCAGTTTCTTTATAGTCTAGCATTATACTCTGTCTTTTGTGTAATGATTAAAGGGAAGAATGAAATAGTTATATTTTCCTGGACTATTAATACTGAAAATAATCTGGTTTTGATGCAGAAACTGATATGGAGTATAGTGGCTTTTGGTAGCTTTCCATATGTATTAAATAAACTGTCTTCCCCCCCTTCTTTTAGGACAAAGAGGCCGAGAAGGATTTAGAAGCTTTACTTCTTTCTCTGAAGCTGTGAAAATAAACTGTGCACATTCAGTTATCGTACTTGAATGTTACCGCGGAAGAGCTCTGCAGACCCAGGTCTCAGTTCCAGAAGTGTCCATATGAATCTTGTTGAGTTCAGTGGTATTTGTAGCCACGTTAGGCATAATCCCAAAGAGCAATCATGAATCCTGAAACTAATCCAATGGTGGGAAAATGAAGGCAGTGAGTTATGTGAGATCACAACCCTCAAACAAGTTTATTTCTGAGCCAGTAATGAGTGCCTGACACTTGTTCATGTGCAGCGGTGCTATAAACAGGATCACTCTGTTCTGCATACTACCACTAACCTACTGAGTTTGTGGTGGCATGCAAGCAATCCAGTTCTGTCTTTAGTGCTAGTTCAGGTGAAATCGGCTTGTTAGGAACTGGAGGCAACCACACAAGTAAGTTTGACTCATCTGCTCCATGGTTTGGTCTCAAGAAAACATAGGAAACTCTGGAGTTTAGATGAAATGTCTCATCTCTCCTTGCCAGTGACTACTCATAGTTTCTCTGAAGCAGAAGACGCCTGCAGACAAAATGTTCCTTTCCTTTAAATGAACTAGTCTGGAATAAAGAGGGTATGAATGGAGGCCTGCAGACAAGTGATGCCACGGAACTGAGCACATGGACATTATCCATTCCTTTCTAAGTGCATAATAACTATTTTACTAATTTAGAATGATAAGATTGTACTGGGAACGTCCCAGCCTGAAATCCACTGCTGGCAATGGATGGCTTGGTAGCTGCTGAGTGACAGGCATTTGTGCTGGAAGTGATTAGTGAGCTAATCTCCGATGCCTGTACAGAATTGTATGTAGCAATATATTTTTGTTTGCACAGACATGTGAAAAAATAAATTATTCCTTTGGTTTTTCAGAGGGATATATTAAGGCGAAGTAGCTCTTGCAAAGATTATTCATATTTTAATCTCTGGATTTTAAAAAAGGAATATGAAGACTTTATAAATGAAGTTTTTGAATTATATCTTGTGCTTGAACTATCTGGAAGCAAAAACATTAAATGAGATTAATATAATGGTGTCCTGCGGTGGTATCTCTGTAAGTGTGTGGGGGAGGCAAAGTAACTTTCATAAGTCCCTTGCTTTCGGAGAAGAACTGTTCCAGTTTAAATTTTGTGGAAAATGGAGAGCCAGGATGTGGCCTGTGTAACAATCTGGAGCACTTCAAAAGTGACTGAAAAACTTCTGTTGTCTGAGAGTATTTCCCCTCTGCGTTATCTAGTTTCTACTTAATTTAAGCAGTGGAGAATTTGTTGCATTCTCATCCTATGATAATAGACTCATTTGAGACTTTCCAATGTAGAACATGGTGTTCAGTAGGCAGATATTTTGCTGAGTTATATATGTTTATATACATTTCAGCAGAGATAGATTTCCCTTTTCTCCTGCAAACCAGACAGCTCTCTAATCCTCACTATACTGCTTCTGCCTGTGAGGACTTTATGGCTGCAATCCTAAATGTGCTTGCCTGGGAATGAGACCCATTGGATAATTTTGCGTAGATCTTCTTAGGATCACTCCCTATGTATTGCACAAGCTGTAAGCAAGACTAATTGTTTCCTTATTCAATGAAATAGTGTAGGTTCAACAACAGTTCCAACATTTTGAAGATGCTGGGGGCTCAGAGTGCTTGTGCTCTCCAGACCTCTGTGCTCCTTCTTCCCAGCCAGGTTTCCATTGATTGCTTTTACTAATCAACCAGGCTTTTATCTGGCCAAGATGTCACTTCCTTTTTTCCCTAGTCACTTGTTGCACGGGTGACACCTGGTAACAGACTATATAGATTTCCCTCCCTCATGTACACCTGTCAGTTCTTTTTGAAGATTGGGTTAGATCCTAGCATTGGGTCGCAAAAGAGAAATTTTCCTTAATGCAGTTTTGTTTGCATAAGATACTGCACAAGCTACAGTAAGATCAAGCACCAGTTCCGTACAGTGATTATTTGGAAGTGCAGTATGATATGATCCAAGGTCATTACCGGTGTGTGTGTGCGTGCTGAAATATACCTTGTGGTTTGTCTTCTAGGGCTAAAATGGCTTTATATTACTTCTGTTTGTGTAGCAGGTCTCGCACTAGCAGAAATGTTCCTTGAAATCCAGCCCATTATTTCCCCTTGTTCACCCTTCAATCATTGACTATCCTTAAGTGAGTTTTTTCTGTGGATTCTGTTTGGGAACTGAAGTAGACAATAATAACCATCAGCTTCTCTCATATTCTGCTTCGTCCTCACTTGAAACTCTGCAGGCTTAGTGATAATTGACCATTATACCCCTGATTCCTTTGAGCCCAGGGTCCCCAACATGGTGCTCAACATCTTTCCTGGTGTCCACCACGTGCTTTTAGAAAGTGGGCGGTGCTAGTTGAAGCTAATTGCCCAACAGGATATCTAATTGGCTGTCCAGATTAAAAAGCATCATGTTAAACAGAGCTTCTGCCTGAAATGTTGAAGAGTTACTACCAGCAGTGTTCCCTCTAAGCTGAGTTAGTGTGAGCTAGCTCACAGTTTTTTAGCCAGCGGCTCGCACATTTTTGTCCTAGCTCAGGAAAGATGGCTCCAGAACAAACTAATTTATGCAGTAGCCAAATCGCTCGCTCACAACTTTAATGCCAGTAGCTCATAAAGTAGAATTTTTGCTCACAAGACTCCACAGCTGAGAGGGAGCATTGACTACCAGGTATTAGAGTTTTCTATAACCTTGCTCCCTGACGTTTTGTGACTGGCTTCACCGCCTGTGGCATCCATTTTGTGACTGTGACCAGTGCCTTGTGTCAGAATTCCAAATGTATCTGCAGGCTGAAAAAGGGTGGGGACTCCTGCTTTAAGGTTTCCAAAACTCGTAGGAAAATGTGAAGTGTATGGTTAGACAAACTTTTTGATACTAGAGTTCTCTGGCATCCATTTTGTCTCTTCTGAGAGATACTGCTTCTTTGACATGAGGAGGTTTTGCCACAAAAACATTTAAAAAGGAAAATGAGCCTCTGCCATTTTACTATTTCACATTTATTTACAATCTCACTCCTTCCCTCAGGAGCACATAATCTGAAGATTTTATTCACTGAGCCACCCACCAACATAAGTATATTGAATCTCTTCCAGCTTTCTTGCCAAACCAAATGCTATTTTATCCAAGCTGAAGGGAAAGCCAAACTGAAATCCTAAATCAACGAGTCTTCTAGCCAAGTTTTTAGCAATTAGTAATGATTGTTGTGCCGGGCAGGCAGGCAGACTGCTCAGCTGTGACTGCAGTCCTGTCAGTAACTTCCACCTGAGAGAAAGGACTCCCATGGAGAGGGGGGGAAATGTCTATGAAAACTGTAATTCCCAAATAGCAATGAATTCAATTTCTACGATATCTGTTTGCATTAATGTCATGCACAGTGTGAACACGCTGGGTTCAACATCCGTATTTTAACTGCTTTTTCATTTCCCATATATACATTGAAAGCGGGGGGGGGGGTGTCAATATGGACACAGTATTTGATCAGAATATGCAATTTTTGATATTAGTCAAAATAGCTGGCTAAAGAGAATAAATCTTAAGAACCTGCATGGACCAAAAGACTTGGAAACATATAGCAAATTATGATGTGATGCAGTCTTAGAAGGGCTATGGTATTTTCTTTACCTGAATGAGTTGTTTGTAGAGTTGTGGCAGGCATACAGCATTAACTTGAAGTGCCAAGAGTATCAGACCAGAACTAGCAAGATCTGTAGATGTGGACACAGTTCCAGGTGGGGAAGAGCTGGTTGTGGAAAAAAGATATGCATGCTCATCCTCACCAGATAACAAATCTACACATCATGACAGATTGATGCACAAGGCTTGGTGGTAAAGCATTTGCTTTGTTCAAGGATCAGGTACTAGGTGATGTGAAAGACGTCTTCCTGAGTCTCTGAAGAACTGCTGCCAGTGCCGACAATAGACCTTGACTGACAATGATCTGACTTAGCAAGGTTTGTGTGTGCAGGTTTAGAGAAGCCCATTCCTGTCATTTTCCACTTCCTTAAATCATTTCTCTTTTTTAAATTATTTTTGCATTTTTTGTGTTTATGACCATGCCTGGAAGTGATGGCGACCTCTGGCAATGCCTACTGGAGCACTTGATAGCCTGCCTCTGGTCTCCTGGCCCTGGTATTCTTTGGAGGTCTCCCATCCAAATACTTGTCAGGGTTGGCCCTGCTTAGCTTCCACGATCTGATGAGATTGGGCTTGCCTGGGCTATCCAGATCAGGGCTTACTTCCTTAAAAAAAATTCTGGCGGTTATTCAGAATAATCCAGTTTATTATCCTCTTCCATCCAGATCCCTAGATATCTTATTGGGGTGGATTTTCAGAAGAGACTATTGATCACTTCTTTTTTCTTTCCTTTTGCATGTTCAGCCCAGACAATTTTGATTTAGTAATATTAATTTTATACCCTGACATGCTCTGGAACAGATTTAGTAGTTTCATTAATTTCTTAAAAGACTGCAAATAATTAAATAAAGAGTGATAATTTATGCATAGAGTAATCTTGAAAATAGATGTCCCCAAGTTAAATCTATGACTTTATAATGGCCCTTATCACAGCAACTAATACTACCGTGGCAAAGCTAACATGTTCTGTGCTGTAATGCAGTGTGTTGCAAGAAACAGCAATTTACCAAGTCTTGGGATCCAGGAAAACAGCATGTAATCCATTCTTTAATATGTCCTTCAAAATTTAAATGCTCTTGAGTAGGCAACTTAGTAGCTGTTCAATTTAGTCAAAGGCATTTTCTGTATCACTAAAACTGCACATCCATGATCTGAATATTTGGCAACTTAATTATGTCTGCCTATCATCTGATGTAAATTATGTTCATAGACATTTTGTTCCTTTTTAAAAACTGGTTTGATCCAAACTTACATAAATTGGTCTGTTCAATATATTAGCAGTTACCCTAGTCTAAATTTTAAAATCTTGATAAGGTAGGGAAAATTGGTCTCTGATTCTACATGCTTTAGAAATAACACCAAAGTTTCAGAATTACATTTAATTAAAGATATACAGTAAAGTACATAGATGTTCCAACATCTTCATAACCAACATTCTTTTAAAAATAGCCTAATTGAATTCTACATAATAATGCTACTGTCCAAATCAGCACATGACTTGCTTCAGTCTCTGTGCCAAAGGCACAACTTCTAGGCACATTACTCACTGAAATATGGAGAGATTAACACACTTTCCCTATGTGGTACATCCAGAAAAGCATCTTTTCTCCAACCACTTCCTGGAAAGGAAGGGTCGCTAGCCATTACAGAAAAGGGCTCAGGATGGTTTTAGGAAGCTAAGAGAAAATTCATCCCTTTGCAGCCACACTGTTCCAACCCTCAGTTTATCTCTAGTTTGCATGAGGCATAGGCTCAAAAAGAAGGGGGCCTGCATGTAAATAGTATATTGTGATTTAGGGAGCCACCAAAACGGGGGGGGGGGGTATTACACTGCCACCAGTTGAAGGATGCTTTGAAGAAAAAAGTGTCCTTTTTTGCTTATTCTGAACTCTTGACAGTAGCTTGTTTGAACCAACTTTCAGAAAAGACAGCAGAGACTTGAAGTAGAAAATTAACCCATTCCTTGCTTCCCTAAAATAGCTACATTGGGGTGTTTGGGGGCATTTGCACACACACAAAAAACAGCAGCAGCGTCTTCCATGTAAAAACAAAGAATTTGTGATAGACAGGTTAGGTTCAGCCTCTCCCTAAAAGCAGCCAATAAGAGCTGATGGAATGTTGAGAGAAGAAGATTTGGAAAAAGTGCAGTTGTGAAACAACTATTAGGAAAATAAAATTTTTAGGGAAAATTTTTATTCATTAAACAAATTCTTACTACAAACTTTGAAAACAAATTTATAAACAAGACTTGTTCAACCAACTGTTATGAGTTAGCAGCAGACAAGTAGACAGCTTAAGCGCTGAGGTGAAAAGAGGGTTTTTGACTGAAGGGAACTGCATAGAAGAGCTGCTTGGGACAGGCTGAAAATGGTAAATTTGTAATAGACCCCAGTTGTAAGTATAGGACCTCAGTTCAAAAGTTCAGTGGAAGTGCTTAACACTGGCACGCCTGTGTCCTTGGCTTTCACAGTTTGTGTGAAAAGTCTTAGACTTTACTTTCCTCTGTGGTTTGTTCTTAGAAATAAAAACTTTCTTGTTTGATTAATCCTATGAGCTGCGTGTCTAAGGAGAAGAAGCACACATACAATTATTATCTGTCTACATACATATGTTCTAGGCAGCGAGTAATTGGAGCAGTATTTGAGGCTCTGAGTGAGGTCTGATTATTAAAGGGGGCTGGGTTACCCTGTCTGTGGATGTCTCTGGGAGTGAGAGAGAGGACCTGAGGTGTGAGATGGTCATAACTCTGTAGATTTTAAAAGAGACAAGAAGGGTGGCGAGTGTGACATCCTGAACTACTTATAAACCATAACCTGTAGAAGAGTGGTTGTAGAGAGTGGCAGGCACTCTGCGCGAGTAGCGAAGGATCGTCACAGAAGTGTATTTGGATAGGGCAGAAAGGATTGGGGAGGTTGAATAAACACTGATCTGAATAGTCAAAAGGGCTCAGACAAAATCTATAAAAGGAAAAAGGAAACAAAAGCATAAACCTATCAACTAACTGCATGCATTTCCTAGCAGTCTTGAATACCTTGCACCACTGAGGGCCACAAAGATTGCCTCTCCTCACTGCTTTGTCAGCATGGATAGGTCAGAAGCACTTGAATAAATCAGGCAGAACTGTACAGGACAAGAGAAAGAAATGGGCTGGGATCTCTTTTTATAGATTATTTGAAAACTGGTGCCCCCAACTATCCCATTGTTTTATCTCCGGTGGGTAACTGGGTGGTGGTTGTCATCTAAGGAAAGAATGACTAGCAGGGAACCTGCACACCCTAACAGGGACTATACAGCTCAGGGGCGTAGACTTTTGGAAATCCCGGGGGGGTGGGGGCTCCTTAGCACGCACGCACTCGCTGGAGCGATGTTCTCCCCCCCTCCGGGAAACTGCCTCACCTCCCCGGGCCCTTCCGAGGCCCGCCAGCCGCTGCTGCTGGTGCCTCTCTCTCCCCCCCGCCCGCCCGCCACCCCTTCCCTCTCCCTCTCCAGCAGCGGTGGTCGGGCCTTGGAAGGACCTGGAGAGGCGCAGCGGCAGGCGCACCGTTTTCCCGGGGGCGGCTGAGCCCCCCCCCGCCTGGAAATTTCAGGGGTGGCTCAAGCCCTCACGCCCCCTTGTACTCTACGCCTATGATACAGCTAACTCCTAGAGCTTGCTGGCTGTGCTGTTTATGCTCTTGGCAATAGTGGCATACTTGCCAGAAAGCTCTGAGTGAGACAGCAGCAAGAGGTACAGGGAGAAAGTAAATGAGTAGGCAGTGGCGAGATGGATCCACGCAGGGAGGGACAGTCTTGCTCAAAGGCTTCCTAAAACTTGTAGGTGTCCCTGTTTGGAGTCCAGAAAGTCCTGTTGGCAGCCATGTCTGTTGTTTCCCTAAAGTAATATGTTGCTCATACTGCCCCTCCAGGCCAGGGAGCAGCTCTCAGACTGAATCTCATACATTACTCTCCACCACTGGTACCCCACTAGTCCCCAAAATGACATGTGGACTTGCCACAGCATCAGTACAGGAAAGGTACATTGTTATGAGAAAGGGTTCTAAAACATTTGGCACAATTATAGCATCTTGTGGTATTCTTTTCAGTTTCAAGAACTGTTCTGCTAATGCAGTATACTAGGAGCACTAAATGCTTCTAAACAGACATATTCCAAAAGTACTATGAAGCATACTTCTACTTGTGGAAAAATTTTCACATTTAAAAGATTTCAGTCCTTATGGTTCAGATGAACACTGGGACGTAGCTGTTCCTTGGAATCTCTGTTCCTGGGTCAAGCCCACATTTGGCTCCATATGCAAAGCAGTGAACGTTTCTCTGTTGATTGCACAGGCATTGTTATTCTATGGAGAACTGGGCCAGCAGTGCAGGAGGTTCTCATTACTGCAGAAAGCAGAAACATCTGGCCTTGTCATGAACAACTTGCCCAGTTCATTTCAGCCTAACGAAAGCCTGATTGATCAGCTGAGGCTTGCCAATCCCCTCTGTTACGCACAAACCAAACGTGTATGAAACCACCTGAAAACTGTCTGAAACAACTCAAGATTTTAAAAAATGGCCTGGCCCATCTATACTGTATCTCAACCCGCCCCCCCCGCAAATATCAGAGTATTAATAATAACGTTTAGCATTCATATGGAAATTTCAAGTTTTCCACACCCTTCATATATCAACATCCTTATAACGTCCCAGTAAAGTATGTCAGTACTATCACATTGCAGATGGAAAGGGTTTGAAGTAGAGAGAGCAGTTTGCATAAAATTACTTAGTAAGTTCGGAGGTAAGTTAAGAATTGAGCAGGTGGGCTTCCTGTTTAAAGCAACTGCAGCAAGGAGAAAATCACGGAACAAGCAACAGCTACAGGGGAGGGGAATCCACTCTAACTACTAATAGGCTTCTGAAGTCCACTAAGGTCCATTTTAACGCTTTCTATTCAACTGGTCTTTCTGCAAGGGATCTCATACCTATGTGAAGCTAAGGAGTTATTCTGGCAAAAGAACCCTGGCTGGAGGATGAAGGTTTCTCCTCTTTTGTATACTCTGATCACCCTGGATAATTTCTGCACCAGCACTTCCAGGCTCATTTTAAACTGAAAAGGGGGGGGGGGGGGACCCACTAGCAAGACTACCTCCTGCCCTGTCATTCATGCATTTCTTCCTATTCCGAATTCAGTTTATATTATTCAGTTCCAGTAAGTTTCCCTTGTGTAATGCTGAAACATAATGTTCTTTTAAAAACAAAGAAATGCACAAGTACCAAGCAGGACTCCCTGCAATTTAACCAGCCCCGCCCCCTTCCCCAAATTGTGTGGCACAAGGAAACTGCACAAATAGTGTGACCCAAGCAAGTACTTTTCCAGCACAAACTGTGAAAGCCAAGGACACAAGCGTGCCAGTGCTAAGCACTTCTAGAAGCCACTGACTTGTCCCAAGTAAACCACTGAGATGTTCTGCATTATCTTAAACACGGTTCAGTGGGATTTTTACCCTCCCACTGAATGTAGATTAGGATTGTCAACTAGAAAAGCCATTCCTGTCCCCCTCTGCCACCTTCATGCACATAGAAACTGAGTTGGCTCTTTCCATTGTTCATACTTTATCTTGTCTAGTTCTACTGAGACTTATTTGCTGTTTTGTTGAGTGCTTCCCCCCCATCCAACTGGAATTAACTGATCTGTAATTGGCTCAGTGTTCCAAACTGATTTGTCATACATTTAGAGACAATACAATTTGGTAACAATGTACAGGATATTAGTAAAAGACACCCAGTGAAAGAACATTTTATGCAGAAAGAACCTAGGGGAAAACACTTCCCTTTTGTTCTTGCATCACTGGCGGAGTTTACCCGCAGGACATGTTGTCCCAGACTGTAGATGCCACTCTGTCTTTTTTCTCACCTTTGCCAGAAACAGAAGAAGCCAATTGCAGTGATGTCTCACAGCAAGCTGGAACATGACAGAGGGTTTACTACTGAAGCCATTCAACTTAACTGAACCTCAGCAACAGGAAGGAAACAGACTCTAGCTGTACTTAAAAAGAAATCCCTCAAAGCTTCCTTTCCACTCCAGAGGTTATCTAGGAAAAAAGATTTAATCTTCAATTATGCTGTTTTGCTTGAACTGAACTAGTCAGTCACGGCAAACCAGAGATGGTCATTCCAAAGTCAACAACTGAGGAAGGAACCTGTATTCAGAATGAAAGCTGTTTTATGCAAGGCCTAGCATAGAAACCAGGAAAGATTTTTTTTAAAGATAGCATTTCTTGACCAAAAACAGATTGACCTGAGGATTTTTGTTAAAAAACCAGAGCTACATCTCACAGCCGTATAGCTGGTAGTGCTGTCAGCTTTTGAAGAAGTGTGCAGATAGCAGTGCCATTAACAAATGGCTGATCTGTAGATATTAGGCATTTACTGAAGCCAGTGTAGGGCTTGCTGATCTTTCCCTCCCCTCCCTTTCACCAGCAACCATTGAGACCTCCAGAAAGCCAATGCCGGATATTGTGGGCCCTGAACAGACAAAAAGCCATGTGAGCCCAGGGGCATCAGTGAAGACAAAATCTCCCTCTCCCTTGCTCTTCCACCAGTGGCACCTCTTGTGCCAACAGAAGCACTGCTAGGAGAAGAGGAAAATGGGGAGATTTCGCCAGTTTTCCCGACTTCTCTGCAGCCTGCCCCTGAACTTCATCCCAGGAAAGATCTGTGTGTAGCCTTGTAGATCATATTTCATTGGCTGAAACACACTTCTGTCTATAGATCTATTACATTTCTATCCCATCCTTACTCTAAAATTCTCAAGGTGGCATACATGGTTCTAATTTCTTCCCTGTGGGGTAGGCTAGGCTAACAAAGACTGAATGGCCCAGTAAGTTTCATAGCTGAGTAGGAATTCAAAACAACATCTCCCCACCAGTGTTCCCTCTAAGCTGAGTTAGTGGGAGCTAGCTCACAGTTTTTTAGCCTCCGGCTCACACCTTTTTGTCTTAGCTCAGGTAGGACGGCTCCAGAACAAACTAATTTATGCAGCAGCCAAATCGCTCGCTCAGAACTTTCATGCCAGTAGCTCGCAAAGTAGAATTTTGGCTCCCAAGACTCCACAGCTTAGAGGGAGCACTGCTCCCCGCTCCTAGTCAGACACTCTAACCACATCACACTGATTCTCAGAGCCAAAATACACATTCTGTGACTGTTTAACAAGTGTTGACACAGGTGCCCCACCCAAGTCATAGTCAAATGTTAGGGCAGGGACTAAACCTTTAAAAATGTCTTCCTCACCCAACATCCTTCACAGTGACAGAGAAGGAGGGACTTCAAGCTTCCTTCCTGTACTGTTTTTGCCAGTTGAAACAACCACAGCAAGAATCTTGTTTGCCCCTTTCTCTGGCTCCACATGTCCCTTCCTAGAAAAATGGGAGTACGAGCACCCCACACAGCCGTTTCCACTGGGAGGGGAGCTTGAAGTCCCCCTTTTCCCCACTACTATTTGTCATTTGATGTTGAGTTGGGCACCTATGTCCCAACACATGTAAAGCACAATGTGTACTTTGGCCCTCAGTGTGTTTGCCTTCATGTCTGGAGATCAACTTGCTGTTAAAAGAGTGGGCCAAGCTGTCCCTCCCCCCCCCCCATGTCCCTTGGCAGCCATAATAGCCAGGTATGAGTGCTTCTAAAATTTCTCTCTGCATTTCTCTTCAGATTTTGAAATTCCTGGTCTGGTTTCTAAAGTGGAACCCCCCAGTTCCTCTTTAAATCTTCAGTTTTTGCATAGTGCACTTGCTGCTCTTCTACTAAAGCTCATTTGCATTCCACACACATACACACACACCTTGCCTCTGCATTACTAATACACATACACATGCACAGATTGTGGTAAAGCACTACAAAAGAGCAATAATGATTTGACTGTATATGCATTTGTACCAAAATTATTCTGCATGACTTTTATGAAGAGTGAAAGACAGTGCAAAGTAAGACTTCAGAATAAAGGAACAGCATCAGGGAAATCTGCTCATGCCTATGCTAGCACACAGAAAGAGCCTGGAAAGTAAATCAGGTTACTGAAATTACCTTGAATAAAAGAAACCTTTAGCATTTTACAGCCTCTGTGATATCTCATTGCTTTTGCTCTTCTCCCAGGGACACTGAAACCACCTCCTAATAGGAAAAAAGAGATCAGGGCATTTTAACTGCAGAAACTATACACCCAATCTTGTCAAAAGTCTGCCCTCAATGTTAATGCTCCCACCTGGGTTAAACTGGGTAAAGCTATCCAACCAGCATGAGAAAGGAACAGTAATTCACTTGGCAGCCCCAAGTGTAATACAGTCCCACGTAGACTTATAGAAGGCAGATCTATCTCTCCACTTTTCTCCACCACCACCCCCAGCAAACACATTAAAAATACAGGGATAACTGATTCCGAACAATCACACGTTATGTTTTCACTACTTCCCATCTCACTTTTAAAGAAAGGAAGCAACAAGCAATGTACCCAAGAGGGTTCATAGCTAGAGGTTAGGCATAATTTGTCCTTTTGGTCTCCTGGATGATGGGTCCTAATGGAAATCTTGCAGTTAAAGCCAGTGCTTGTTTGTTATTGTTGTTTTTAAAAGGTGCCAGTACTCACTCATAAGGCTGCACCAATTTCCACCAATTGCCTCCTTGGGACTTGGGAAAGCCCCCCAAAAGGTGCTGGTACCTGATGCTGGTGAGTATCATCATGAAAAAGTCCCCAGTCCCCAGCACTAGACAAACTGAAGAAGGCATAATTCTCAGGAAGTACAAACATAGCAGAATAATTTTATTTAATATTTGAAAAATACAATCATCTGTGCTACAAGAAGAGGGAAGGTCTAATGAGGCATCTAACAAACTGACAATGAGTATGTAATGAATCCTGCTGCACCACATTCAAACTCATAACAGTTATCTGTGCAATTCTGTCTGTAGGGCAATTACAAATGTCACTGTACCGGCTAGATATATTTTAAAGCATTTATGGAAAGTTTTTTAAAAAGTATTTGTTATAATAAACTCATTATTATTATTATTAAGCACTATGGGGACAATTCTGTTAGACATTACATTTTTATAATATAACACATATTATCTTTACAGAGGTACAATGAGAAAAACTGATACTAGCTTAATGACAGATCTAACATAGACCTTAGTATGAAAACATTTTATATAAATGAAAGCTGTTCACAAGTGTAGGGTATGTTCTAGAGTATCAGAGGTTTTATTTTTAACATCTATGAAATTACCTAAGGACACTCACCTTTAATCATTTTTTTCTATTTTGCATTTAATTTTGTTTTGCAATTCTCTGCATAAAGAGATGAATATTTGAAATCCACATGGGTTTATTGCTGCTTTATGAATAGATCCTTCTGAATTTCTTAAAAGGAACATACTGGAAATCACAGTGTTACATTCCACTACAGAACAATATTATGCATTACAAATTCAGTAACCAGTTTGTAGAATTCTGACTTTTGAAATCAGCCAGGCCTAGGGAATTCATGGAAGTTAGAGAAATACTCTACAGCCAAAAATAAGATAATAATCCTGTAATAGTAGGAGTTCTCAGTCACTTTCCAAATTGCCATGATAAACTCTACAGAACTCTACTGCCTTTGGAAAGAGTGGAGGACAGTATTCCACAATTTGAGTAACTGCAGATGTATCTATAACCTACAGCAGCACTGTGCCACTCTACTCCCAAGCTGGTTCTATCAGTGTTATTTCCAAATACTTATTAATTTCTTAGTATAACTGAACCAGCCTTAACTGATGAATTAATAAAGAACCAGTCTTCAGCCTTAACTGATGAATTAATAAAGAACCAGTCTTAATCAGGAAGTATCAATGGGTGACACTGACAGAGCTCTCAACCAACAGTAGCTAGTTCAGTCCATTGCAGATTTTTAAAAAGGATAATCCAATTAAAATATTATGGTCTCTCAGGTATTTGAGAGCAACAGCAGACAACATATGCACACATTTAAATGAATCAAGATACACGACTTGCAATGCATAATGCTTGCTTGTATAAAGAAACGGGGATTACATTTTAGAATGAAACATTTTTTAAAAAATCTCTTGTCAAAATAATTATTTGTAATTCTAATGGGGACAGATTTGATGACTAAAGGCACCAGAATACAATTGTCATTCACAGTCACAGTCCCAAAACAGGACTTTTGTACTATGCAGGTAGAGGGGATGTTAAACCACATTTTCTGCTACTAGAAGTAGCACCTACAAAGGCAGATAAAAATGTAAACATTTCCTTTAGAGAATGTATTTGATGCTTCTGGGTTGTTAATGTTAATAAATACATAAACTGACAGCCTAAACTTAGATTTTTTTTTTAAAAACCCCATGTGTTGTTTTACTTCATATCATGCTAGAATACATGTCATGCCAATGCATTTCACTTAAATATAAAAAGAAGGGATGGAACAAAACCCTTACTCAAACACAAAGATGGAGTTCAAACTTCAGGGCTTAATATCTGGCAGGTCATTTTCACAGTCTTTTTCTGCCTACAGTCACTGTACAGCGTTATCCAGCAAATCCATAGTTTCCCGAAGCACAACATTGACTGTAAATGGCTTAGGTTTAATAGTCAAGCCATAGGTGAAATCCATTGGAGAGTCTTCCTTTGGATTGGCACTGAAATGGCACTGGTGCACCAATATGGCAATGAAAAGAAAGAGCTGCACTTTGGATAACTCTTCTCCAATACACCTGCGTTTGCCCATTGAAAAAATCATCACACTGCTAGTGAGGTCTTTGTTAAGGGATCCATTCTCATCCATGAACCTTGCTGGATCGAAATCTTCTGGTGCAGGCCATTTCACTGGGTCATGATTCACTGACCACTGATTGACAAAGACCACTGTGTTTTTGGGGATGTGGTAGCCCATCAAGGTGGTGTCTACTGTGGTGGAGTGTGGAATGGTAACTGGCACAAAGCTGCTGAAACGCATGGATTCGTAAAGGAATGCCATGACATAAGGCAAATGAGGCTGGTCCTCAGCACAAGGCAAACGACCCCTGCCAACCACCTTGTCTATTTCTTCTTGCAGTTTAGACTGCACATCAGGATACCTTGCAAAAAAAAAAAGGAAAGAGATACAAATAAGCAAAATATATATATCTAGCTATATTACAGTTTTTGCATTTTATCCTTCCTTTAAGGAGTTCAAGGTGGCCTATATAGTTCTTCTCTCTTACATTTTATCCTCACAAAAACCTTGGAAGGTAGGTTAGGCTAAACAAGAATAACTGACTTGGGGTCACCAAATGAGCTTCAAAATGGAGTACGGATTTGAGTTCAGATCTCCCTAGCCCAACACAAGTTATACAACCCGCATGTGTGCCTTATCCTTTGTAACTGTGTGACTGTTCCTGGGCCTGCATGTGGCTTCCTGTTTCTAAGAACCGAATAACAAGTGATCAGACATAACCAAATAGCATTTGTCTGTAACTGAATGTTAATTGTAAAGGGGTAGCCATGGTGTCTAGTTTGGCTCTTACAGGGCCATAAAAGAGACACACATTGACAGAAACCTCATGGTGTTCATTAAGCACCTTTTCATGAAGTACCAGTTGTAAATCTGTATTTTAAGTGGCACTGTAATCACAGTCCTGTCCTGTAAAAAGTCAATACAACATGCCTATATGCTGCCATGAATGGAATACCAGTGTGATTCACCCACAGAAGGATACAGCAGCAAACATACAGCCTTTTGAGTCAGGTCCTCTGAGGGTCCAGTGATACCCTCTGCAGTTCCCTTCCTGTATGCACAGCTCATGAGGATGAATCAAGTTCTCAGTCCCTTTTTTCAGCATTTTCCCAAAGAGCAATACAATGTACACAATTCCTCTGAAGGCAGAACTAAGCATTATCAGAGAAGACCTGTGTCTCAAAGCCACACTGGTCAAGACAATGTGAATGCACACGTGTGGAATTTATGTATCTGAGGACCAACCTACAAACAATCGCTAACACCTTCCATACCTGCCAACTCTGCCCAGAAATATGCCTTCCCAGGAAAATTTCCCACCCCCATCTCCATGGGCATTCTTCTGGTTTTGGAGCCCAGTCAGGGAAAAAAGTAATTAGAGATGGCCAAGGGAGTGATGATATTTGCAAGGGGAAACTGGCAGGTATGGAAGGATTAAGTCCCATTCCACTCTTCAATTTTCTCCTGGAACTGCCCCCATGTCCCTGCATTTGTATTTGCAAAGAAAAGTGCTGGGAACTCCATGCCCTGAGATCCAAAAGCTGCTCACTCATGTCATGTTGGGGGTAGAAACCAAAATGGTTCCTGTGTGGGGCAGGTGTTTATTTCTCTAGACTGAAGTTTATATGTAAAAAGCAATACTTGATCCAATTCATTTATACCACGCCTTTATCCCCAATGGGGACCTAAAGTGGTTTACATCATTCTCCTCTCCTCCATTTTATCCTCACAATAACCCTGCAAGACAGGTGAGGCTGAGTGAGTGTGACTAGCCCAAAGTCAGCCAGCAAGCTTCCATGGCATGAGTGGAGATTTGAACCTTGGTCTCCCAGATAGGTAGATAGATGGGTCTGAGTCTACTGTGCATGTTGCATTCCTCCACGGAGGTATCTGCACTAGGAGGGGCCATGGCTTAGTAGCAGAGCATCAGCTTGGCATGTGGAAGATCCCATGTTTAATCCCTAGCATCTCCAGTTCAAGGTGATGTGAAAGTTACAGGTGATGTGAAAGACCTCCACCTAGCACCCTGGAGAGCAGCTGCCAGCCTGCGTAGACAGTACTGACTTTGATGGACCAAGGGTTGGATTGAATATAAGGCAGCTTCATGTGATTCATATGTAACAGAATCCCAGTCTCCCCTTGGTGCATGGACTTTGGCAATCAATACACCATATCAAAGCAAGGAACTGTGCACATCCCAGCGTCCAGTCTTTCTGCCTCCATTCAGTCAAGGAATAAGCCCTCCAAACTTGCATTCTTTGACTGAATGGATAGGAACATGGGAGGTACACACTGGTCTACCATTCCCTCTGTGTGTGCTCTGCGGGGAGGGGGGAAACTAGACTCCATCATATCTTATGGGTATCCTCTGCTGAAGGTAGACTGGATCCAAATCCATGCCATCTAGCCTAAGTCTGAAATTGTTATGTCAAGAAGTACGGTATACATGTGTTGATGGACTCATTCCAGCAATGGTAGTGCTTTCCTTGGCACAATGACCCTCTGAAATCACATGATCTAAACCAAAGTCGTTTATTTTTTTATCCTTCTTAACTATCTATAAGTAACAAGCTTCACGTGCTTGTCTTTTTCTTGTTTTTGAACTCAGGAATTTTTTTTTCACTAATTGAACATGTGGATTTGTACCCTTCCTCAGCATTAGAGTTGCCAGGTCTGGGCTGGAAAATGCCTGGAGACTTTGGGGGTGGATCCGGGAGAGGGTGGGGTTTGGGGAGGGGAGGGGCCTCAGCATGGTACAGTGCCAGAGTCCACCCTTCAAAGCAGTCATTTTCTCCAGGGGAGCTGATCTCTGTCAGCTGGGGATCAGTTATAAAAGCAAGAGATCCCCAGGCCCCACCTAGAGGCTGGCAACCCTACCCAGCATTTTTACAGCAAACGGAAGTCAAGCAACTAAAACTGCCATGAATAGCGCAAACATATTATACACACCCTAGAAATTATCTCCTTGAACTTCAGCATTTGCCTGCTTTTGAGGAAGTGGTTAATGAGATGAGCCCAAAGGGTGTTTCTTCTCCTCCCTCCTCTTCTCAACATCTTACAAATGGCCAAAGAAAAATGAAGTGACTAAAGATAATCAAGAAAAAGAAAACATCTCTGTACTGCTTCCTTATTCCTTAAAGCTGTTCCTGCCCCAACATCTCAACTGAGCTACAGGTGAATACTGAAGACGTCTTTATGTATACAACGACTGCTCCAAATGCCTGGGCTGGAAGGAAGATCCTGTGTAAAGCCTGCTAATACCCCACTATAGGACTGCAGGCCAAACCTTTACAGTGGAAGTTTTCTTTTGTATTCCCTGTCGTGCATTTATAATAAACACAGAAGTATAAGAAAAAGACCATTCAACACCTTGTTTTGAAAAAGCAGAGGCTACCCTGTGGCAATCCTTTCTCTGATAAGAACTTGGCAGAAAAGTATTGACTCCTTGGTCTTCTTTTCTCTAATGCAATATTTCACCTCTGCAGAATAAACAAGTGGTTTTTCCCTTAAACTTTCAGATTTGGCAGTTTCCCCAGAACTCTGTGTTAGTTATTCATTAACCACCACTCCTGTTCCCATTGCACCCCTATATTTTGATGCTACCATAAACAAAGAATTAATAACCAGCACAGCTCATTTTAACACCTACACAGAATCATCATAAGCTAAACTGTTCTTGGGAGTAGACTTCAAGCATTTGCGTTGCAGGAGAGGATCCAACCTGGGTTCTTGGAGGGGGGATTTCTAAGTTTTGTTCCATTTCGGTTTTGCTACAGCCACAAAATGTTCTGCACAGCTAGTTCTTAATAGCTTGTTTAAATCACTGCATTTGCTTAGGAGACAACAGCAATATACGGAAAGGCTGGTTGGGCCAGGCTTTGACTGGATTGCTGGAAGAAACACTATTATCGCTCTCTGCACGCCACATCACAAAAGGAGGGAAAGCATCCAAGGAAGGAAAGAAAAGTGTCCAGATTACAGACATCCTGTACAGCAAGGAGGCGACTTCATCATTTTATTTTAGAAAAGCACTTCATTTTATCAAAAGGATCCAAATTAACATTTGCAGTGCAACTCAATAAAAACATCAGTTTTATGTTACTTCTCAAGAGGATCCGTTGGCAGTTCTTTTCCACAAAGGGGAGTCAAAGCACCCTGATAATCAGATAACCACCAGGTAGTTCTTCTGCATGGGCTCAATTGACAGAATGAGAGTAGTGCAAGAACATGGGAAGAGCATTCATTTCAACAGGCTTTCCACAGAACTTTCTGGTGGCCTGTGACCAAAGTGAAATATTAGATTTTAGTATATGGTTTCAATGACACAAGATTACAAAGGGCTGTGATTACCATGCCTTGCAGTTAGAAAAGGGATAAAACTAGCAGCTAAGCATGGATATGGACTGAGAACAAAGTCCCTATGCCATCAACACTCCTAGTTATGTTCGCGATACCACAGACATTCTGAGGAAAATACAATCTTTGAATGACCGTCTGGAGAATACTATTTAAGCCACCATGGATGTGGAATCTCTGTGTACCAACATTCCACACAAAGATGGATTACAAGCCATAAGGAATATGATTTCTGACAACACCACAGGTGACTTTGCCACCAAACGGTGACATTTTGGTCTGACCCATAACCACTCAGATTTGACAACAACTTGTTCTTTCAAATCAACGGTACAGCCATGGGCACCCACATAGCCCCATACCTTGAATAAAACCTGTGTTGGTTTTAAAGGTGCCACTGGACTCAAATTTAGTTCAGCTAAACATAACTTAAGCATAAGCAGGTCTGTAACCTTGGATCAGACTTCCTTCTCACTAGGGAGAATCATCTTGGTAGCACATCTTGTCTGGCGATCACTTGTAATTCTGGGAGACATACAGGTACCACTTGGAGGTTGGCAACCCTACTGCATTCAAGCCTGACAGCCTATAGCTATCCTTAAGTCTTTATAGCAAGTTATGTGGAGACAAACCAGAGCAAGGTTTGGGGCTTTTGGGTGTATGTGAGTTCAATGGAAGATGGTGTTGTGAATCAAAGGGTCCATCCATCCAAAAAATGCACCTTCTTCTGTGATCTCTGTTAGCAAAACCTCATTTCATGCTCATAGGAAGAAACAGACACTTTTATGGTGATACATTAATGGGAGGATTCCCATTTGACACACTCCAACCCATGAAAGTGGAAGTGGGACAATATGGGGGAGGAGATCTTCATGTATTTACAAGACTCTGTTCATCAGGTGTAAGTAAAGGAAGCGGATATTTAGTTTTAAACAAAATGGATCATTATTTAACCTTCTTTGTAGAATGACCCCTTGCAGAGACTTTTCACAACATCATAGCTCACTCATAATGCAGTAAATAAATAATCATGTGCTCACCACCACTGTACTCATCCCCCCCCAATAAAATTTTCTGGCTATGGGCTTATTCAGCATTGCCTTCCTCTGCAGTCTTTCTTGCTGGCTTCCCTTCCAAGTACTGACCCTGCTTAGCTTTCGAGATCTGTCTATACCATTCTGTCTTCTCTCCTGTAATAGGCAGTTATAGGAGGACTGAAATTTGATTGGGCTGCAGTACTGACAGGTTTTTTAACTGTTCCACCATGCCATTTCCATTAGAAATTGGCTCTCTCAGTAGCAATTAGTCAAGCAAGACGCAACAGTGTACTTGCCTATTTCCCCTCCAGGGCAGGTAATAGCAGTTTGGGTATTTTTTTTAATCTGGAAAGAAAATGACACCTGGAGTGGTGGAAATACCAATCTGACTTTAAAATCCCAGCTCTCCAGAATCTCACTTGAGGGTGCCAACAGAGTCTTTAACGGGAGCGGGTGTGTTAAATCTGCTGCAAGCCCAAACATCCTGGAGCACTTTAAAAACTAACGAACCGATTGTGCCATAGTAACCTTCAATTGTTCTCACAACCAGTGCGTTAGTCTTTAAGGTAGCATAGGGCTCCATGCCCTGCCCAGCCTAGAGCTGCTCGAAGGCCTCCCGCGCCCAGCGGAGCCAGCCAATCAGCTCACCTGACGAGGAAGATCAGGAGCCACTGCAGGGCGGTGGAGAGCGTGTCCTGGCTGGCGCCGAAGATGTCGGTGACGGTGGCCGGCACGTGCTCCACCTGCAGGCGGGGCTGCTCCTGTTGGAGGCGGATGAAGGCGTCCATGAGGTCGCGAAGGGCATCGCCCGGCCGGAGGCTGCTCTGGTGCTCCACGAACTTGTGGCGCACGAAGCTGTAGAACTCGTGGTTCAGGGCGCGGAAGGCGCGATAGGCGGAGCGCACCGGGTTGGGGAAGCGCTGCAGCCAGGGCAACGCGTCGACCAGGCTGCCCGCCCCCACAGCGCGCCCGAACTGCTCGTTGCGGCCCACCAGGCGGCGGAACTCGGCGTCGGCGTGGCTGTAGCGGCGGCCGAAGCAGAGGGCGCTCATGACGTTGGCTACGGCCACCACCAGGCTCCTCGACGGGTCCACAAAGGCGCCGCCGGCGGAGGCGCGCACCAGGAGCCGCACCACCGCGCGCGCCTCGGCCAGCAGGGGCCGCTCCACCAAGCGGCGAGCCGAGAAGGCCCGCACCGTCGAGTGCGCCAAGCGCCGCTGCAGCTTCCAGAGGTCGGAGTAGCCGCCGAAGGCCAAGCTGCGCCCGCCGGACACCAGCTGGAAGGAGGGGAAGCGCGGCCGGCCGGCGAAGGCGGCGCCCTGGCGGATGAGGGCCTCGCGGATGGCGCGCTCGCCGCTCAAAACCACCACGGGCCAGCGGCCCAGGCGCAGCTGGAAGACGTCGCCGTAGGTGGCTGCCAGGCGCCCGAAGGCCAGATGCGGGGCGCTGCCTAGCTGAGCCGCGTTGCCCAGCAGGGGCCACGGGAAAGGCCCCGGCGGCTCCAGTCTCCTGCGGCGCAGCCGCCCCTGCACCAAAAGCTTCGCCACGTGGAGAGCGGCCAGCAGCGAGAGCAGCAGCAGCAGCACGCCTTGCACGGGGGGCAGGCCGGCGGGGAGCGCTTCCTCCAGCCCTCGGGGGAGCATGCTGCGGGCGAAAGGAGGACCATGTTAGAAGGACTGCCTGGCTGGCTGTTCCGGCATCTTTGTGCCTTCCTAGGCACGATGGACCTGGGGACCCTTGTTTAATCTCGTGGGGCAGAATTCAAACGTGAACTTCCGACCTGTAGTGATACAACCCAGGAAAAGCTATGCCACTTGATTCTGTTGGATGTGTTAACTGGCCTTAAGTCGTGACACAAAGCAACACGTTGAACCAAGGTTGAAGTACTTTAAATAAATTCAACCTTAGCTGCTCTTCAGACTTCTTGTTTCCTCTGTATTGACAAAATAAATCCTTTATGCTGTCTCAGAATAAAAATTCAGGTGGAGTTAGTCTGAAGCAGCAGAACAAAGTTTGAGTCCAGTGGCACCTTTAAAATGCCACTGGACTCAAACTTTGTTCTGCTGTCTCAGAATGTAATCCAAAATCCACATTACTTTTGCACTAAACCATTAGTGTGTGTGTATGTTTCTAATAATGTGTTCAAGAGGCCAGAGGGGAACCTGTAAAATTAGCAGATTTCCATTTGTCTCTTGATTCACAAGCAAAAATAGATTAGCAAGATCACAATAGAAATCAAGGGCTACAATCCAGTATACAGCTAACCCAGGGCCAGCACACCTGGCTTTGTCTAGGACTTTTCAGAAGCAAGGGTTGAAATCACTAGGCAAAATGTTAGTTTTATATGAGATGGAAAATAAGTTATGTATTAAATTCAGACTATTTTGACAATATAATTGACATTTAAAAAAATGACACTCAGTTTTCATCCATTTTTGAAGTTAACTGTTGACTCTTGCTTCTTAAAGGTATCCTTTTGAGTGTTTGCCACCTTTTTCTGGCAGCACTCTTCTGCTGTAGGCATTTGCATCGTATCAGAAATTAAGAGTGAAACCTTTACTGTATTTTTGTGCCAGGGGATGCTAAACTTATAAAATTTCTGCCTGTTATATAGCTGTTTAAAAGGCTTAGGAATCGGGGGGGGGGGTCAGTTTGGCACAAAAACTAATGCTGGGATGAATTCTGCCCCTATCCTACCACTCAACAAAGCATGAAGCCTTCGTTTCAGTGGAGGTTGGCCGCCTACCCTAGAAGAAGGCTTCTTGCAGGATGAGTGTATCCACCCTGTTATGTGGGAATTTGTCACATGCAGACAGTCAACTCCATGTGGTGGGAGTGTGGCACTGTGCGCACAGAGCAGTGTAGATAAAAATGCAGTTCCCAGATAATACCATACATTCATGACACCATCTTAGAAAGCTTGCCCACTGTCAGAATTGGATCACAAATTAGTATTAATAGCCTTGAACACATATATGTTAAAAAGGATCTCTTTTTTACATGCTTGCCCAAATGAAAAAGATGTAGTTCTTCTAAAAAACAAACATAAAAACCATGTGTGCAGCCCAGTGCTTCTTATGTGTGGTCAGAAGTACCAAATACTTCAACAGAGCTTGCTTCCTTGTGTGCATGGGACTGCATGCTTATGTGAGGGTGAATCTAGTGATTCAATCAAAATTTGCTTTGGTGTAACTACTTGAAAAGTCAGTCTTGCATCCTGGTGCTGAACACATTGGTCTTGTCCAACTAAAGTTAATTGTGATACACATCCCAAGCCTATGTACTTTTGTTTGAAAGTAAACTCTTTGCAGAGTTCTTGCTTTGAAACAGTGCAAGAAATTAGCCAGGATTAAATTTAGTCACATTGCTTTCAATGAGTCACAATTAATTGTAGCAGGATTGGGGGTCATTGTGTGAAGATGAGCTCCATGTGGTTGGAAATGTGGGTTTGAGAGTCCACACCTAGATTTAAGAACTCACAAAACAATCTGAATTGAGCAAAAAATGCCTACTGTAGACAAAAAAAAGGTAACTAAACATTTTAAAGGGGCAACAACCTTTAGTGGGCCTGTTCCTCCTGTAGCCTTGCAGGAGGCTTTGAAGATTCTTCTGGTTCATCTAACTGGATGCAGGATAAATTAAAGTAAGGTTTGTGTCTGCTTTTTTGATCTCTGGCTTCCATCTCCTGTGTCTCTTTTTTTAAATATCTGGCTTTCATCCCCAGCATGTTCACCTAGAACAAAGTTCTATTTTTTTTTTTTTAAAAAAGCCACGCTCTTCCTTTTCAAACTTCAGGATTAGGATGAGTGTCAGAAATCACCTTTGGTATATTCTTTCAGGCATATCTAATTCGGGGAAGGGATGTGAGAGTAGCAGCAGAGCGATTGCCTCCGATGCTTAGTGGCTTCAGCCAACTGCGCCTGGGTTTGCCAGGGTGAGATCTGGAGATCCACGAGGCGCCCACCCGCCTGCAGCGCGCGCACACACAGGGATACTAGGGAGAAAAGAATTAGACGCGACTGAGGACACTAGTTCTGACCGACCTGGTAACCAGCGCTCCTCCCAGGACTCTCTGGCTCATGATGCCTCCAACCAACGAGTCAGCTCCGCACGCCGCAGCCTTTCCGCTAGCTTCGAGTCCAGTAGCACTCTGGAGACCGGCAAGAGTTCCGGGGTCTAGAAGCTTTCGGGAGTCGAAGGACCCGCACAAGCAGATGCCCGGCTGGGGCCCCCGATCCCGAGCGCAGCGCCGCCCTCGCGCCCGGGTCACATCCTCCCTCTTCCTAACCCGCCTGGCTGGCGAGAGAGCGGGACGGAGCAGCGCTTCGGCGAGCCGAGTAAACCCAGCGCCTCGGGCGGGCGATTCAGTCCGCGCTTGGCTGGCGTCCGCTGGACTCGGCTCCCTTGGGTACCCGGCACAATCCCCTGCCGGGCTGCATCTCCCGGGCTTCTCCTCTCGCTCGCTCTGCCTGCCTGCCTGCGGCCAAGCTGACTCCCAAACGGTGCTGCTTCCCCCAGTCGAAAGTTGAGCGAAACAGCTGCCGGCGAGCGGAGAGCACGAGGGAGGGCAACGCCGCCTTCCCCTGTCCCCGGAGGCTGAGTGACAACCTTTCCTATCCCCTGCGAGTCACCTCCCAGTTGCGTGCCGAGTTTGCATTGCGTGATCTCCTGCTTGGAAACCCTCTGGCCATCTCCTCCCCTTCCCTTCCCCGCATTTCAGATGCTCACGCACGTGCTCACCGCACGATCCCAAGCCGGGAGTGGGGGGGGGAGGCTGGGGGGATGGAACGGCAGGAAGAGACTGGGAGAGGGACAGCTCCATTAGCTGCCCAGAGTTTCCTCTCGCAGGACCCCAAATGGATCTACTGGATAAGGATGTAGAAATACTACTGTCCTGATACTCCCCGGGGGTAAAGATTCCCCGGGAATTAGAGTAAATGTGGGCGTTTCAGTGTTTTTGGTATTCCTCCCTTTAGGCATCCACATATGAAGCCGCTGGGGAAGGGGGGGACTCCAGAAATCACCCTGCCTCATAAACAAGCCCATGGCTTGTAGGTTGGTATCTCTGGAGTACCGGATTGATGGATTGCTGTCAAGTCACAGCTGACTTAATGGCAACTGCATAGGATTCTCAAGGCAAGAGGCATTCAAGAGGTTTGTCAATGCCTGCCTTCCCATCACAACCCTGATGTTCCTTGGTGGTCTTCCATCCAAATATTAGCCAAGGCAGACCCTGCTTAGCTTCTGAGATCTGTTGAGGCCAGACTAGCCTGGGCTATCCAGGTGAGGGACCCTCAATACCTTATAGAAAGGAGCAAGAGACCAATAACACCTTAAAAACTAACAAAATATGCGGCAACTTTCCTGAGTCACTGCTCACTTCTTCAGATACAGCTAGAATGGGAGTCCATCTGTCCTATTTATTGGGAAGTGAAGTGAAGTCAGATGCCGAATGACGATAGCAGGCATGATTAGATTTAGGTGAGATATACAAAGATAGACATGGATAAATCAGCACTGGTAACGAAACAGGAAACCTAGGTCTTGATTCAATCCAGGCGGATACATTGTCTTGAGTTTCATTGTCAGTTGCAATTCAGCAGTCTTTTATACCTTCTGCTATGGTTGTATGTGTGTGTAGGGGGGAAGGAGGTGGAGGGCAGAGCAGTGACCCCCAATTGCCCCTATCCCTAATCTCAACCATTTTTGTGGTGGCACCCACTACCCTTTTTCACAATTCCAAAAGTGCCCAAGGTTGCAGGTTCAGCAGGTTTGGGAGGAGGACACAGTCAATCAAATTAGCTGGGCAAAAGTTCTCTCACAGTCCCAAATATTAGCAGTTTAGACCCTGAATGTGGAAAAAGCTGTCTTTTTTTGTTGTCTCCTTCAAACAGCTGCCAGTTTATTGGCTGTGGTTAATTATCTTTATCATAGCACTCCAGTTTTAAGATCCAGACAGAGAGACTGGTCAAGCATCTATCTGGCAGAGCATTCTGTCTCTGCTTTCAATCTGTGTTGTAGGAATTGTTTTATGCTGGTGACTGTAGTTTTTATTGGTGTTTTATTGTTTGATTTTATTGTTCATGAGCCCTAAGCATATGGTGAAGAGGCAGGATATAAACATTTTAAATAAATACACAATAAAGTGTTTGATTGGGGTGGAGCTCTCAGTAGTCAAATAATTTTGGTTCATTCTGAAATTGCCAATATAGCAAACCAAGCCATTTTTTCTGACCTATCTGTGCATGATTAAAAATTGTTACACAGCAAGTGTGATTAGATCAAACCCTGGTGGGCAGCCATGTTGGCCTGAAGCCATAGAACAAATTCTGAGTCCAGTGGCACCTTTAAGACCAACATGTGTACATATGAAAGCTCACACCTTGACTAAACTTTTGTGGGTCTTAAAGGTGTCACTGAGCTCAAAATTTGTTCTAGATCAAACCCTGTATAAGAAAATGGTAGCCTTTAATCTCTTTTGACAAAGGATGCTTGTCTCAAGCCCCTTCCCTTACTATTCTGGAAGGATGTTGTGTCGCCACCGAGGCTGAAAATTGGTGAATGAATTTAATGCCTGAGGAGTTCATGTCTTTGACCCCCCAGTTCCTTCATACCTCATCACTGCTGCTGGGAAAAGCTAGGAGTTATACTCACTCCATCTGCCTGGCTGAAGAAAATCCCCTCCCCAAATGTGAGGCATTTGTGAGCTTTTTTGCAGGTAAGGTCTTGTGACTCTGCCAGGACCTCGCAGCCACATTTGATACAATAATGGAACTGGAAGACCCATGTCCGTCTTCTGGTCCAATATTGGACCACTTCAATCGGATCTCTTAAGAAGAAGTTGACAAGATTCTGGTAGCTGCAAAGCCCACCACTTGCCCCCTTGAACCATGCCCTACCTGGCTGGTTGAAACCTGCCAGGAGAGCCTCTGGGTGATATTATCAACTTATCCCTGTCATCAGGGACCTCCCCAGCTAGCTTAAAGGAGGCAGTGGTGCATCCACGCTTGAAGTAGCCATCATAGGACCTGGTAGTTCTTTCTGACTATTGTCTGGTCTCAAATTTACTATTTCTGGGCAAGGTGGAGAGAGTGGTGGCGGAACAGCTTCAGGCTTTCTTGAATGATGCTGCAATGCTGGATCCATTCCAGTCTGGCTTTCGTCCTAGCCATGGGATGGAAACCATGCTGGTCACTCTAAAGGATGATCTCTGGGGACATCTGGGTCGAGGCGGGTCGGCACTGTTGTTGCTTCTTGATCTAACAGCAGCTTTCAACACGGTCAACTACGATCTCCTGACCCACTGCCTTGCTGACAGTGGATACGGGGGACTGCTTTACAATGGCTTTCCTCCTTCCTTCGTGGTCGGGGAAAGAGGGTGGCATTTGGGGAGGGACTGTCCCAGTTACACCTGCTGGAGCATGGGGGGCTGTTCTCTATCTGATGTTGTTTGACATCTATATGTGCCCCCTTGCTCAGTTGGTCTGGAGGTATGGACTGGGTTGTCATCAGTATGCCAATGACACCCAGCTCTATCTGTTGATGGACAACCAGTTGGACTCTGCCCCAGAGGTATAGGATAGGGCATTACAGGCCGTGACTGGTTGGCTTCAACAGAGCTGACTGAAATTAAATCCAGCAAAGACGGCAATCCTATACCTGAATCGTGGGACTCTGGGATCAAGAATGCAGCTCCCAATCCACTGAAGCTACAGCCAAGGGTGAAGAGCTTGGGGCTGCTCCTGGATGCCTTCCTTTCAGTGGAGGCCAAGGTTGCCACCATTGCTTGATGGGCCTTTAACCATCTGCAGGCTGCAGCTGATCAAGCAACTGGTCCCATATCTCACTTCCCAGAACTTAGCTACAGTGATCCATGCAATGGTCATTTCCAGATTGGATTATTGTAACTCGCTCTACGTGGAGCTGCCCTTGAACTTGACCCGGAAACTGCAGCTAGTGCAGAATGCAGTGGCATGTGTGCTGACAGTGATGCCTGTGCGGGCTCACATTCAGCCAGTGCTACACCAATTGCACTGGCTGCCAATAGGGTACCAGATCAAGTTAAAGGTTTCTGTGCCAACCTTCAAAGCCCTATGCCAGCCAGAGACCTGCATATCTTTGGGACCGCCTGTCCCCAAATGTCCCTCACAGAATGTTGGGCTCAATTGATCAACATCTTCTGGTCATCCCTGGCCCCAAGGATGTCCGGTTGGCCTCGACCAGGGCCAGAGCTTTTTCTGCCCTGGCCTCAGCCTGGTGGAACAAGCTCCCTCTTGAGATCAGGGCCCTGTGGGATTTGTTACAATTCTGCAGGGCCTGCAAGATGGAGCTGTTCCACTGGGCCTTCAGATGAGGTGGCAGACTTCCAAATCTATCTTGGCCTCCCCTGCTGACAATGCTGGCCAAATGGAACCAGTCCAAACTGAGCATCGTTGTTGAGGCGAATCCACCTTGATTGTGTTTGTGTTTTTAACAGAAATATGGTTTTAATTATCTAAATTATATTGTTATCTTTGTGATTTGTAACCCGCCCTGAGCCCGCTTGCAGGGAGGGTGGGATAAAAATTGAATTAATTAAATCAACCAATAAGAGTTTCAGGGCAGAAGCTGCCAAGAGTCAAAGCTGTGACGTCTGAAAAAGGGAGCTCTGACTCTTGAAAGCTTCTACCCTGAAACTCTTGCTAGTCTCTAAGGTGCTACTGGCAGGGGTCATTTCGAGCAGGAGCTCAGGGGAGCGCAGCTCCGGGAGTTGGTGCCAGCCCCCCTGCCCCCGTGGGGGAATGCCTGCTTGTGTCATGGCTGCAGCAAAATGACTCTCTCTCCTGGAAAGGTCCTTGTTCCTCCGACCAGCCTTCTGAAGGCTTCCGCCACCACTGAAGCTATCCTCCCAGAATAGTGTATTTCTGAGGCTTGGATTAGTAGCTGTCCCCTCTCTGCCAGCTCTCTCTCTCCCCCCCCCCCCTTCTTGCCTTCTGACATACTTCCAACGATGTCAGGTGGCGTAGCATATGCAAATAAGTTATGCTAATGAGTTATGCTAATGAGCTCCTGCACCTCTTTTTTTATGAAATGATCCCTGGCTACTGGACTCCCACTTTTGCAGTGATTATGTTGTTCAGCTGTGCAGGTCTCTCTGGCTGTATTTTTTTTAATGCTGTTGATATGCTCTGCAGTCATACTGCAATAACTGAATCAGTCCCTGTCATACTGAAACTGACACAGGCATTTGCTTGGTGCATTGTGCAGCCTACCGACGGTTGTGGTTGTTTTCAGGAATCAGTAATAAGTCACTGTTTATTTGTTATAGGGGATCAAAATATCTTTTTTCAAAGGTATTTCCTCCACCCCACTAGATTACAATGTTTTGTCTCTGGGGACATTATCATGTCTATTATGATGGTGGCTACTGTGAGAATCTGACTTGTGTGTCACAGGCACTGGCTGGATAGTGCCCAAGGAGGGAAGCACTTCAGCCCCTTGCTGCGTCATTTTGTGGTTTGGGAGGAAGTGTTTATTTATGAATGCATGTGTATTTATTCTCACCTTTGAATTAAGGATGATGATTTATGAGACAGCACTTACGCACTGAATCTACTCATGTGCAATACCACCCATGTCGCGCTGAGAAGACATGAAAGGCAGCAAGGTTCCAGCTCCCCTTCCAACAGAAACATCCTGTCAGTTTGCTGACCTAGTTGTGTTTTTTGTTCTTGTTGTCTGGAAGGCCCTCATGAACCTTTGACAGCCAGGACATGGCCCATGTCCACTTTGCATGCCTGTGGAAAAGAGCTGTGCTCACAGTCTGCAAGTGTCAGGCGTTCCTTTTGAAACCTTTTGCTCACATGGTAAGATACTTTCAACCAAAAAAACAGACCTCAGGCAACAGTTCAGGCAGACCAGAGAGAAGAGTTTTATGAGATCAGAAAGAGGAAGTTGATTCAGTTCATAAAAGCTCTTTCATCTGTATTCTGTTGACTATCAGATTACTATTCTGCTGTAAAATGTACTTTGTACCCAACCTTGTTGTTACGAACACTTCAAGGGACTTGGCTGAAGCCCCCTCCTTCCCTCGATTATATTCTTTTGTTCCTCTTCAGTATATGGGAGTACATTTCCATGCTTCCCAGCCCAGTGCACAGTTAGAAACTCTTGAGTAGCAGATCTTCTCAGCAGGTCATGTCCTTTGTTATTTATTCTCATCTTGGAATTAAGGACGAAGTCAGATGATTTATGAGACAGCATTTACTCGCTGAATTTGATTTAATTAGCATGTGAACAGCGGGCTTGCCATAGCCAGTTTGGTGTAGTGGTTAAGTGAACGGACTCTAATCTGGGAGAACCCGGTTTGATTCCCCACTCCTCCACTTGCAGCTGCTGGATGACCTTGGACAAGCCGTAATTCTGTCAGAGCTGTTCTCTCAAGGACAGTTCTGGAAAGAGCTCTCTCAGCCCCACCTACCTCACAGGGTGTCTGTTGTGGGGAGGGGAAGGGAAAGGAGTTTGTAAGCCACTCTGAGACTCCGAGTGAAGGGTGGGGTATACATCCAATCTCCTCCTCCTCCTCTCTTCTTCTTCTTCCTCTTCCTCCTATAAGACTATGCAAGCTTTTGAATCAGCATTCTTCATAAAGCAGTCAGTTAAGGTTTCTTGGAAATTAAATGTAGAGGCTGTTTACTCAAACATAGGTCCCACAGTGTTCAGTGTAAACAGAGGATCATGTCCTTAGTTTGGGAGTAAGAACATTGCCTTTTTTAAAAAATAAAACAAACACTGCACTGAGCTGCAAGACTTTAGCTGCACTCCAAACAAAACTTTCCTGGGAGTAAGCCCCATTGCATAAAATGGGATTTATCACTGAGTAGACCTGTTCCCTTTGTGCCATGCCATAGCACATGATAACACACTCACAAGGCCGGCATGTTTCTGTTACCATTTATATTTGTTTTTATCAGGAGCAACTATGCCTGGCTTTTATAAATCATATTTAAAAAAAGAATAGGAAAAGGAAAGATTCACAAGGTTAGCTGCTACAGTGACTCGTAACAAATTACAACAAATGTGGTTTAAATTATACATTTTTTGCTTGAACAGAGCATGTAACTTTGAATGCATGTGGAATAAAGGAAAGGAGGTTACATATCTGGAGCAGCTAAAGGAGACTGAAATAAGGTTCCGTCACTTTAAAGCCTTCTGCCTCCTCCCCAGCCCCCATCCACTAATTGCCTGCAGCGAATCTATTGGGGAATTGCGTGCAAACTCTGACATAACTCTAGGCTTAACATAAACTAAACTCTCACAGGTCATTGGCAAATAACAGGTATATCCGGTTATGCCTTTGTATCTGTCTGCACAAAAATTAAAACTGCATGTAAAGTAACAATAATCAAAGGCAGAAGGGAGGAGTGGGGGCACAACGAACAACCAAGTGGGTCTCACTATTACTACAGAGTCCTAGGCAATGAGATAAAAGACCTGGTGGATCCACTGTATCAAATGTCTGGACAGGGTGATTTTGAAAGCTAACCCCCAACCCCCCGAATATGCAGAACTACATATAAGACTGGTTTGTTGCTTTTTGCTGTCAAGTCACAGCTGGCTTATGACAACCTCACAGGGTTTTCATGGCAAGAGACGTTCAGGGATGGTTTGCCATTGCCTGCCTCCGCCTCATGACCCTGGTATGTAAAGAATGTTGGTTCCCGTAAAAATTCTGTTCTGATTCAAAGTTTGGTTCAGGCTTCAAATGCAGCCTGCTTGTGAGTTAAATAGAGTTCAAAACTGCCTTGCTGAAAAAAAGAGCATTTTGACCTTGTGAAGCACAGATAACCGCCAGCAGCAAAAGGGAAGGAGAAGCTTGGTACCACTTTCCAGTTAGCCACATTCCTTTCAGTTAAGCCCATGATTTACACCTGGGGGAAAGGGGCCAAGCCTAGCTGAAGACTGGTTTTGTTCCTTCCCCCAGGTCCAACTATCACTTAGGTCACCTGTTCAGCTATTGGTTCAACACTTGGGCAATGTGTCATCACTAAGGGACCTTACTGGTTCATAGGCCTGGAACCATGAGTGCCCCTTAACCATAAAGACAGAAGAGTCTAGTCTATTCTTAGCTTGATAGCTAAGTAGCTATTCTTAGCTACTCTAAACCTAGCCATGTAGATACCTTCTTGCTCATTTCAGCCATCTTGGATCCTTGCTTGTACGGGCTATTCAGCTCTGGCTTGTGGTGACTCAGGAGCAGAGCCACTTTGGATCACTGGAATTTCCACCTGAGTGTGGGTAATAGCTTGTAATTTGGAACCAATATGTTATGTTTCTAGTTAGCCTTTAAATCTCTAGTTTTTTATTTTGTCCTCACAGTCTTTTATTCCTGTTTAAAGCATTCTTGCACCTTAATAAAAATGTTTTTTAATTTACTTTTGTGGTTATTTGCTTTCACAGTCCTCAGTCTAAATCCAGAGCCTTGACTGGCAGTCCACCTACCATTGTGATTGTCATTTTTGAGAAACTTATTCTATAAGTCTGCCTCACAGGGTGGACTTTCTGGTATAATCCAGGAAGGTTAGAAGCTTTGGCCTTTGGCTTGTGACTATTGGGACAGTTAAAGGGGGTAGTGGCAGACTACTAAGCTGGTGTGTGAACAGTCACACCCCAGAGTTTTGTGATTTTGTGATGCAGCCCTGCACCAAAAAATCCTGGGCTGGGCTAAGTGACCTTTTGACATAGTATTCCTTGGAGGGCTCCTGTCCAAACACTAGCCAGGACCAACCCTCCTTAGCTTCTGAGATCTGATGAGAGTGAGCTAGCCTGGGTATCCAGTTTGATGTTCAGATTAGTTACTGCCTGGAGAGAAAAAAATCCTATCATTTTATTTTATAGAGGCTAAATGGGATGTTATTTATCTCCATGCCATGAATGGCTTCAGCTGCCCATTTCCACACATTAAGCCCCTATTAAAGGGACAGGACATTTTTCTCCAAGCCTGTTGGCAACTTTAGACCATTAATGCTCATGTAGAATGATATGATAAGTGATCCTGCAGTGTGTTGTTCTGATTGCAGCCTTAAAATACCCTGGGAAATATAGTACCTCAGGGGGGTATAATAAAAAGTTATTTCATTTTTAACTTTAAATGTATTTTCAAAAGATGGCAGAATTTTATTTTATTTTTTAAAAACCCTGTTTTAAGAGCATTCCAAATTATGTTCCAAGCAATGAAATTAAAATGATCTTTGGACTAAGGCATTAAAAATATCTAACTGACTTGCCAGTGTTTGCCTACTGAGGTGATATGAGGATGTCATTTGTAGTATAAGGCAGCTTCAAGTGTGAAATTTCTTCGCTAACCATGAGATAAGTTAGACTGATTGGCCCAAGGTCAGCTAATGAGTGTTATGATAAGCTGGATTTTCCCACATCTAGCCCAACACTTTACATCGCACTGGCTGTCAACACCCCCAACTCTGCAGAAAAGGGTCTGAGGCTTGGATACTTGCCCAGGCCCACCAAAGAAGTCTGTGACAGAGGCGAGATTTGACCAGGGGTCTTCCATAATTACAGCTCCATTAGAGCAGCTTGGTACCTTGAAATGTTTAGCTTTCTGCTTCGGTGACAAGTATGAGGGAGTCACAAGGCCTGTCACAGGCTGAGGATCAGTGGTGATATTTTCAGTATCACCACTAATATTCCCAACATGTACAAATCTATGGATACTTGCATCCCACAGACTGTAGTCATGAACAAACAAGACAGAGCTTTCTTACAAACCCGAGAAAAGCGAATGGTTTGCTGAAAAATTTGAAACTTTAAAAAAAGCAAAACCATTGGGGAGGGGATAAAAATCCACCAAATAACAGAAACAGTGCATTTAGCTTTAAGAAATGAATGCCCTCAGTGGCCATCGCTAGACAATCACAACAGCCTTCAAGCCTTGATTTCTTCAGCAAAAGGAGGGGCTAAGGCCCTTTCCAGAGATGTTTTGACCTTTATGGGAGGAGCCATCAGGGCCAGGCCTGGCTGCAACCACTGAGCAACTTGCAACCTTGTGACTTGCATGATTCACCCAGGCCCAGTTGCTTGTTGCTATTCAACAGCAGCTTTCCCACAAAAGCCAGACTGATTCTGCAAAAGCAGTTGTTCCGCCCTTGGTCTCCCATTTCCCCTGATTGTACTGCTCAATATCCCACTATTTGCTGTGCAACCACATTTTGACCCACCTCTCCCCCCAATTTCCCCTGCATCTTCTTGATCGTAAGGACATCTTAAGGATCAAGCAGTACAACTGGGGGAAACAGAAAACCAAGGGCAGAACAAACGCTTCTGTGGAATCAGTCCCAGTGTAGGGTGTAGTGGTTCAAGTTTCAGACTAGGATCTGGGAAACCAAGATTTGAATCCCCACTCAGACATGGAAACTTGTTGGGTGACCTTGGCCCAGTTACACATTCTCTGCCTGATTTATGTCACAGGATTGTTGTGAGTGAGAGGAGAATGATGTAAGCTGATTTCAGTTCCCATTGTGTGTAAAATGGGATATAAATGAAGTAAGTAAATATAGCTGAAGATGGAGGGCAGATAAAAGCTGGTCTGTTAGGTGGGTGGGAAGGAGAAAAGGAGGCAGGGAAAACCGAGGATCTGGGGACTGCCAGGAAGAGGGAAAGAGGAAACGGTGTGGGCAAAGGAATACGGGGAAAATGAGGTGCCCCTTTTGAGTCCTTGCACACACATGCACACACACACACAAAGAAATTAATCGGTAATAGCACTGGAGGAAACTCTAACTGATTTTGACGAAGAACCAAGTAACTTCTAAACTTCCTACATACCTGAGAAATCCTGCCTGCTGAAGTAAGGCCCTCAGGGCTCTCAAATGTAATTAACACAGAAGATTCACCACTTCCCCTAATAAAGTTGACAGGCATAATCTCATCATGTAAATGAGAGACAGTTCCCCAAGGTGATCATTCAAGACAGAGACATGTAAACCAATGCTCCCTCTAAGCTGTGGAGTCTTGTGAGCAACCATTCTACTTTGTGGAGCTACTGGCATTAGAGTTGTGAGCAAGTGATTTGGCTACTGCATAAATCAGTTTGCTCTGGAGCCATCCTTCCTGAGCTAAGATGTGATCCAGAGGCTAAAAACCTGTAAGCTAGCTCACACTAACTCAGCTTAGAGGGAACACTGATGTAGACATGTATAGGCACCTAACACCAGGGGTCTTCTTAGCATCTAATTGCTCTGACCTTGCTTCCACACAGTAGAAAAAACTCCTCTTCCTTAAACAGCGGCTTAATACAATGTTATTGACAAGGTGATGTCATTTACCCCTATGCCATTAAAAGCTTCAGCTGTCCATTTCCAGACATTAAGCCTCTGTTGAAAAGCCAAGACATTTTTCCCTCCAGGCTGTTGGTAACCCTGTGCTTGCAGGGAGTTGTTTGAGTGTGTGAGGTACAACATAAAAACAAATCTTCTGTTTTGTTTTTTCCCTAGAATGTAGCTGAAAAGTCTCAAGTCTCTAGGGCGTGGTATTGGGCTGGCACCTACTAAAGATCTTAAGTCTGGAGATGACCCACCTCCATCTGGATATAGTGGGTATCAGTATCCCAGTTCACAGTGGGGGGAGTGGCAGAAATCAGTGGGGGAAGCAGACTGCAAGTGAGTCATGCTGACTGTTCTTAGCTCTCCTGAAATCAGCCCAGTAGCCCCTGCACGCTGCCATTCTTTCTTACTCCTTTTGGATCTATCAGCACTGGATTGAATTAAAAAGAGTATTTGTATGCACTCGATTTCCTCAGAGTCCAGAGTAGTCACAATTGTGGGGGTCAGGGTAGAAGAGAACAGCAATGAGGGAAAGTGGCCATAATTTGGGGGGAGGTACAGTGGACAGGTCCATGGACATTCTGTGCCAAAGTGCCCACAGACAGTTCTTGTGTGTGTGTGGGGGGGGGGGTAGGTTTGGAGTGTGGATTCTAATCTTGGAGAACCATATTTGATTCCCCACTCTCCACATGTAGCTGCTGGTGTGACTTTGGGCCAGTTATTTCAGAGCTGTTCTCTCAAGAGCAGTTCTCAAAAGAGCTCTCTTAGCCCCACCTACCTCACAGGGTGTCTGTTGTGGGGAGGGGAAGGGAAAGGAGGTTGTAAACCGCTTTGAGACTCATTCAGGTAGTGAAGGGCAGGGTATAAATCCAATCTCCTCCTTCTCCTCCTGTGTGTGTGTGTGTTTGTGTGGCCCTGCATTCCTGGAAGTCATGGTAACTCCTGGCAACTCTACTGGGCTTGGACTTTTTTCAGAGAGGTGGCTTGATAGCCTGCTTCTGCCTCCCAGCCCTGGTATTCCTTGGAGGTCTCCCTTCCAATTACTTGCCAGGGTCGGCCCTGCTTAGCTTCCGAGATCTGAGGAGATTGGGCTTGCCTCAACTATCCAGGTCAGGGCCACAGAAATGTGTTATGAATCCCAAAGAGCTGTGGTTTCCTAATGCAAGAGCCAGAATCTGAATTGTCAGTCCCAGCCAGCCACTATAGTTCATTAGGCAATTTGGGTTGCCCATCTGTTCTTCAAAGAAGGATTGCACATTGCTAGTTTGCGTGTTTCAAAATGCTTTGTAGCCACAGTCTTTAAGTGATAGCTGTAATAACAGTAGTGGAATAAACATTGTCTAGCCAGGTAAGATCTGTAAAAACACCTTAGGGTAAAGTTCATTGAAGTCATTTATCTTCATCTAGAGGTATGCCTGCTGTGGCTTGAATTTGCCTGGAGTTAGATGAAGCTGATACCATCAGATCCATCATATGTTGCACGCAGGTTGTGAATAATGCCAGTGAAGGCTAATAAAAATAAGAAAAAGATTAACAGCCCTCCTGAGCTAGCGCAGAGGCTGTAATGAAACTTATTAGGCCATGTTGCTTAAATTCCTTTAACTGAAGATACTGGGGTGTGAGCCTAGAACCTTACATATTCAGAGGACATGATTGGCCTCTGAACTCTGGGACTTCCCTCAAATAACATATTCATCAATTTCCAATAGAGATGGCGATCTTTGAATTGACAACAAAGACAAGGAATTCTTCAGGAAAGCAGAAGACTTACAAATTTATTCTGGGATTGTTTAGAATGGAGAAATTAATGGTGCGAAAGTAAAAGTTTCTCCCCCCCTTTGGAAATCAGGCAGATTTTCTAGAACATACCGCCAACCTCTCTCAGGGGTCCGGAGAGGCCAAGGCTACTTCCAGCTTTTGAAGCCTCTAGTCACAATAAAAAAGAAAAAAGAAAATAAAATTTTAAAAAAATGATGACGCATGGTGCACATAAAAACAAGTTGTGGAATTTATCAAATGCTAGAAAACAAGTGTCTAAATTTTAGTCACCCTTTGAGCTTGTGCCCCAGGCCAAATAGCCCTCTTCCCCTCTACCCCATTGGCTCTATGAGCTGCTTCTAAAAGCATCCCCCCCCCAAAAAAAGAAACCCCACATAGCTAAATCATCATGGAAATAATAAAGCGTATTGTGTAGAGAGAAGCTGTTTGTAGAACAGAGATGGATACTCACTGTATTCTGATTATCAAAGCAAATGACATCAGTAAGTTAAATTATAAACCCTCCATCAAATACTGAATAGCCTTTTTAAACAACTGTACTGTGTTCATGTGGAATATTTTCTAAAACTCTGACACATTTGTTTCAGACAAAGTTATTTTAGTGAGCTCTTGAAGTTAACAAAGAACACACAGGTTGCTACAACAAATGACAATTCCACTTCAAATTCTCTCCCCAGTGTTCAGTTTACTTTGTGTCCTAATGTAATTATGCCGTTCCCTGGCCCTGCTCCAGATTGCTAGTTTCTGCTACTGGTGGTTCTGCTCTCAGTCAGTCACATATAGACTCGCTATCTTGGGTCTTAGAGGTCTGTATAAAAATATAAATGGAAGCCTCCAGGGATTTTATTTAAAACATTACCATCAATCCCAGGATGAGGGAGCCAGGATCAGATACTGTGCCCGACCTTAGAGGTGGTTACTTGCTTTCAACTTGACTCAACCTCTGATTCACAATTTGAGCATAAAGCACATTCAGAGGCTATTTCTTTGAAGAAGCAATTTTTGTCAAAATTCTTGTTGATTCACTTAGAGAAGCCCATAGAACATAAAGGGGAGAACAAAAAGGGAGTTCCGCATTTTAGTGTGGATGGAAAAAAGGGCAGCAGACATTGAAGCAGCAGGAGTCACAAACCTCTCTTAAGCCACCCTAACCACAAATAAAGCTATGGGTCATTTGTAAGAAGTTCAGGGTATCTGTACTTTATAAACAAGGCCACAGCCTCTTCCACAGGAGCTGTCTTTAAGAGCGTTCCCCCCCCCCCCCCAATTCAATGGAAAAGTGCTGACAAGTGTTGTCATGCAGAAATTAATTCTTTCAGCACAATTCTTCCCTGGCTTAGAGTGATTTATACAGTGTAAAATATTTGGCAAAAATCAAATCCATTTATCCTGTCTAAACAATGGAACAAAGACATTAAGTGAAACATTCCATTCAGCTCAGCCTCTGGGTTACTTGCTTTAAAATCAACGTGTTCACAACTGTAACATCCCATTTTAGGTCCATTAAGCTGACACATAACAAGTTTTCTCAGACTTTGGAAGATTTTCTCAATGAGAAGGTGGGGTCTGCTGCTCACTTTGGTCTCATTACAAATGAATTTCTATGCTGGGGTACAAAACTATACCTCGGTTTAAATGTATAGACCATATTCAACCGAACAGTCTGACCTTATTGCAGAGACTGAAGTGAAAACGCCGACAGGACCAACATCAGGCATCTGATGGTCATTATATAGTTCCCTGAGTGGCACAGGCTGTGATCCAAAAACAAGAGGCATGCAAGATCTTTTACTGGGACCAAGCAAAACAATAAAAAACAGTTTGCTAGCTTTCAAGTTCTCCAGAAGTCTTCATCGGGTGGCATGCTTTAAAATAAATGTGTGTGTGTGTGTGTGTGTGTGTGTGTGTGTGTGTGTGAGAGAGAGAGAGAGAGAGAGGCCCTGATCTCAGGGCTGCCAAGATTCCATACCCCCCCCAATAGGACCCTGATCCAAACCAGATATAATAACAAAAAAACCACTTGGCTTTCTATTACCATGTGATTCTCTAATTTGATCCTGCGGGCTGGTTGTGTTCTTAGCAGTTTTTTAGAGCCTGTCCTGTGCAGATTGCACTCTGTCCTCCAAATGGATTGATCCCAAGCAATTCTTAATTTGGAAGTTCACAGAAGGTCCATGTGGCTCAGCCGCCATTTTAATTCTAGGCTTCTGGAGACTGCCAAAATCCCCCCCCCCCAAACTTTGTTCACTAAAGCATTACAGGGAAAAATGTTTCCAAAGCTTTAGGCTTCCCATCCCAGTGTCTGTTTCTCTTTACATATCATATCAGTTTCATTTTGTGCTGACAATCCCCCCCCCTTTATTTAGTTTGCTTGCGCACTGAATCATTTCTTCCCCCCACTGGGGATGCTTCTGTTTGCCTCCTCTCCAGTCCCCCTTTCAAGTCAATACCAGGAGGGAACTAAACCTTGCACAGCTGCTTTTAGACTCCCTCATGTTGTTTTTATTTTTTTTTTATTCAGCGATCTGAGATTTACAATAGTCTTATATCGCTAGACTCAAGCCATTTGTCCCGCCCCCAAATTTAAAATGAGCAGGAAAATGGAGCTTGTACACCAGTGAAGGGGAGAGGTTATGGCGGAAAGTGCAGAGTGGGAGGAATCACCTCATTGTGTGTGGGGTGGCAAAAGGGTGGGCAGGGGAATCCAAGGGAATCTATATGATTTTGAATTACCTGTGGCTTGAAAGTGAAACAAGGGGGAAATCGGCACAAAAGCACTCTTAGAAAATCCAGAGAAACAGTGACCAGAAAGTGAACTGAGCGCTGAAGGGAGGAAAATCAATGCATAATGACATAGAAAACCCAATGGAACATGCATGGTGAAAACAAGGGAAAACACCCGTGTATAATAGGCCAAACATCACAGAAAATGACAGTACCAATTTAATGTCACAAAGTTTATTTATTTATTTATTTGTTTGTTTCATTTATATCCCGCCTTGCCAGTAATTCAACCAGCTCAAGGCGGCTAACAATAACATATAAAACATTTAATAAATTAACAATATAACATTTAAAACATTTAAGAACAAAGTTGTGAGGAAGCTTTCTTGTTCTGCAGAACTCTCCTTCAGGCTGGATGTAAATAAAAGGCAGAGAAGAGGACGAGGTTGGATTTATACCCCGCCTTTCACTCAGAGACCGATTTCACACAGGCCACTTGCCTCTTATTCTCTCCAGAGTTTCCCCTCCAAGTTTCCCCTGGGAAATTTTTGTCAATTTTGCACTTGGAGTCGCAACTCTTCATTTGCCCTGCAAGTTCCATTTCTCATTACTGGTTGTTCTGGGGCTGCCGCGAGGCTTCCTGCTGCTGCCCCCTCCCACTCCCCTCCCATTCCCCTCCTAGCCCCTCCCTCTTCCCCCCGTCTCCCACCCGCATGCTCTGGCCGCCGTCCTCCATCCACCATGTCGCCAGCAGCAGGAGCAACAGCAGCAGCACTTGTGGCGCTGGATACAAGCGTGAGCCGGGGGTGGGAAGGGGGGACTGGCCTCCCGTCTCTCTCCCGCATGCTCTGGCCGCCATCCTCCATCCACCATGCCTCCGTCAGCAGCAGCAGCACTTGTGGCGCTGGATGTGAGCATGAGCCAGGGGGTGGGGAGGGGGGACTGGCCTTCCGTCTCCCTCCCGCATGGTCTGGCCATCGTCCTCCATCCACCATGCGAATGTCACTCCTATCTTTAAAAAGGGTTCCAGAGGAGATCCGGGAAATTACAAGCCAGTCAGTCTGGCATCGATACTGGGTAAGTTGGTGGAAACTGTTATTAAGGAAAAAATTAGGAGGCACATGGATGAACAAAATCTACTGAGGAAGACTCAGCATGGGTTCTTTAAGGGAAAATCTCGTCTCACTAACCTGTTAGTGTTCTTTGAGGGGGTAAACAAACAGGGGGGACCCAATAGATGTTGTTTACCTTGACTTCCAGAAAGCTTTTGATAAAGTTTCTAATCAAAGGCTCCTAAGTAAGCTCAATAGTCATGGGATAAAAGGACAAGTTCTTTTGTGGATCAAAAACTGGCTAATTAAAAGGAAACAGAGTATAAATGGGCAATTTTCTCAGTGGAGGGAGGTAAGCAGTGGGGTATTGCAGGGATCAGTACTTGGTCTGATGCTTTTTAACTTGTTTATTAATGATTTGGAGTTGGGAGTAAGCAGTGAAGTGGCTAAATTTGCAGATGACACAAAGTTGTTCAGGGTAGTGAGAACCAGGGAGGATTGCAAGAGATCTGTCGAGGATGGGCGAGTGGGCATCAACGTGGCACTGTCTACATCACATCACATCACATTGCTGATGTTGGGGCAACGCTCTGGTCTTGGGCAAAAACTCTATGGTAGAAGCCAAATTTACAATGAAGTTCTTTCCTAAATAGCAGACCATCACCCTGATGCCGCTGAGTGATAACATCACATTAGAAGTGACATACACACATGGCTGCAATGTCAGCTGGGCCTTCCTCCTGCTCCGATTAAGTCCCCCCCCCCGTCTTCCCCTGCTGGTTGCCAGGAGGAGGAACCCGGCAACCCTATTTCCAACCCAGAGCTGGCAACCCTAGCTCAGATTCCCTAGTCAGTCATGGAAATTCCTCAGTGAACTTGGGCCGGTCATTCTCTGTCAGCCTTACCTATTATTCAGGCTTTCTGTGGGAATAAAATGGAGGTGGGGAGAATCAGATGTGCTGCTCTGTGCTATTGGAGGAAAAGTGGGGAGAAAATGTAGATTTGTTTTTAAATATAGGAAAAGCATTAATTGCAATTAATTACCATAAACTACAGGCTCTGGGTCAAAAAAAAGTACTGTTGTAGGTTTAACACACCTGTTTTGTGTTGGCAGACCACCTGTAACACTTGTGCAAGTCAGTAGCGTGCCTGTGCAACTCAAGACTGAAGGCAAAAGTGCTGAAGGCACTTCAGGGCTGGCAACCTCTTCCCAGGCTTGGTAGTTCCCTGCAGCTGCACTCACACTTGACTGTACAGAACAGGAACTTTAGTGTAGAAGCATTAATCAGAGGGGAGGGTGTGGGGGCAGAAATAGTAACTGGGATCTGTGAGGCCCTTGCAAGGCCTTTTACAAATATCGCAAATAAATGACATGAAATGAACCTGATCATAACCACTTCTATTCCTCCGCTCTTCCACGTGCTGTTGTGAACCAGTGAATTTCCTACTCCATTTCCTGCTTTACCCATGAAACTGGAAGATCTTAAAGATACAAAGCAAGGTAAATCCAAATGGAAGAAATAACAAAAAGGGAGGGGAGTGCTAAAATATAAACATGACAGTTGTGTACATTTGCAGCATTGTTTTTCTTATCCCCCAGAAGTCAATGAGGAGTACTTGGACTACTCAGTCTGAGAGACCGCATTCTCAGTAATTCACACAGAAGCAGTTCTGAGAAAGAGAGCCATGAATGAAAGGCTGGAGGCCACAGAAGGGGGCCACTTCAATTGGTGGTGAATAAGCATAGGTTTCAGGCACACTTTTGGTAAACAGAAGAAGAATAGTACACAGGGGTCCGTTGGAGCGGGAGTGCACAGGAGCACAGCTCCGGGAGTGAGGAGCCCAGGGGGAGTGCACATGACCAAGCCCCACCCCCTCCTTGGCTTCCCCAAGCAGTGCAGAGGTGCAGCGCTCCGGGGAAAGCCCTGCTAGGGTCTTTATTGTTTTTAATGTTTTGTTTTAATATTGATAATTTTATCATTGTTCCTTTTATGACTGTGTGCTGCTTTTCCAGAGACTTGCTCAAGGTGGCATATAAATTTTCTAAGTATACCATTTTTTATCTGGGCACATGGCACATAAGTACTGGAGAAATTTCACCAACCCTTCAGCAGCTTCCACCTTATCAGTTTGGTGTAGTGGTCAGGAGTTAGACTGTAATCTGGGAGGACCGGGTTTGATTCCCCACTCCTCCACATGCAGCTGCTGGTGTGACCTTGGGCCAGTCACAAGTTGTCTCAGAGCTGTTCTCTCATGAGCAGTTCTCAAAAGACCTCTCTCAGCCCCACCTACCTCACAGGGTGTCTTGTTGCGGGGAGGGGAAGGGGAAGGGGAAGGGATGGGTGGTGCACATGTCCTGGGTATCTCAAGTCTACTTGAAACCTGGTTGTTTCAAGGGAGCAGGAAGAGAATGAGGGTGTGTTCTTTACACTTATTTTTATTGCACAAAGTATTGGATGGGGAAGGGAATGGAGGAAGAGCAGGTCAGTTTCACTCACCTGTGGAGTGGAGCCTGAGGGGTGGGTGTTGCCTTCTGACACACTTCCGGTATGTTAGAGAATGTGGCAAATGCAAATGAGTTATGCAAATGAGTTATGCTAATGAGCTCCTGCACCTCTTTTTCTACGAAATGACCCCTGATAGTACATATTATACAAAAATGCACCAATGCTACAAGGACTGCTCAGGAAGTTTGCTTTCTAGAGGCTTTCTGAATGATAAGGAAGAATGGGAGAAGTCAACAGTCAGACAGGGGAAAGCTGGAATGTTTCTCTTTTCCCCACACCATCTCTGTGGCACTTCCACTTGACTTTTGCTTTTCCCTTCTAGTTTTTTGTTCTTTAAAACAGTAAGTAATTTTGTTTGGTTTGATATTAAATCTTTTGCAAGCAGGTAAAAACAGACAAACAGGACTGATTTGTTTTATAGTATGGCTGCACATGTCCCATTTCTCCAAATGGTGAGAATTGAAAAGAGAGCATCATATCGTGCTTGTAGTATTTGCTTGATTTACAAATCAACAGACAAAGCACAGGACCTCCATCCCTGCTCGCTCCCTGCAGCTGGAAGGGGTCACCTTCTCCAGTCCCTGATGGCTGCTTAACTAGATCCAGTAATTAATTGGAAAGAAGATAGAAAAGACTGAGAAACAGTGTACAACAAGAGAAGTGATGAGTACAAAAAATGATGAGAGGTTAAAGGCTTGTTTTGATAAAACTGAGAAATTACAAAATCACAAAAATATAATTTTAAAATTCTAGGTTTAAATGAAAAAGAGGGTAATAATATAGTTGATATCTTGTAAAATTTATTTACTGGAGTGCTGGGTTCAGATAATCAAGAGGACATAATAATTGACAAAGCATATAGAATTAATTCAGGAAAAGCTAGACAGCATGATGTCTTCAGGGATAGGATTGTAACATCTGAAAATGTTAGGACGAGGTAAGATATTATATATTACTAGGAATGATCTTCTAAAAATTGATGATGATGAAATTTTCCCGGACCTGTCTTCATTTATCTTACAAAAATGATGGAATTTGAGATTGTTACCGATAGGCTGAGGAATGAAGGGACATTTGGAGAGTACTCAGTGGTTTAGTTTTTAAGACCATAGAAAATATAATAATATTAAAACAATAGTGGAGGGTGTAAAGTTAATCCACTCTTTTAAGAATTTTAGCGCTTGCTAGCACTTTAAATATGGTATCTTTAAAATATTTTCAGTTAATGTTAATGGATTAAATGAAAAGAATAAAAGAATAAACTTTTTTCATAAACTGTCGAAAGAAAAAGCCAACATAATTCTACTGCAAGGAACTTACATTAGAACAGGATAATCATCTGACTGAAAAAAAGACTGGGGGATCTTTTTATCATCTGTTGCCAAAACTAAAGGGGTGGCAATATACATTAAGAATGTAGACTGTAAGATGTCTGATTTGCTATCTGATTAAAATGGCAGATACATTTTATTAAAAGGGATATTTAATAATAGATAAATTCATATATGCAGTTTTTATGCCCCATATGTGAATAAAAACAATGTTTTGCCTAATTGTCCAAAACTCTGATACAGTTTGCTGAAGGAGAGGTCTTATTTGGAAGTGATACAAAGGCCGAGGACAGACTGCTGACCCGCCCCGGGACAGACGCGGGGCCAAAAGCCCCGCGCGAAAAGCAGCCCGGCGCAGCCTGTTCCCACAGGCTGCGCTGTCCTGGGGCGGAGGCGGGGCGGAGGCGCGCTGACGCGGGGGCGTCCAGACTTCCGCCCCCGCTTCCGGCACGCTGCCGACGCGTCCAGACTGCCGCGAAGCGGCCGGGACGCACGGCACTCCAGCCGGAGACCAGTTAGAAGTGGTCTCCGGCTGAAGCGGATGGACGGCGCCTCGCGGACGGGTGAGTCCGCGCCGACGCCGGAGGACAGATGCGGCAATGTGAATGCCCCCTCTGCCTCCGTTTTAGAAGCGGAGGCAGAGCGGGGCACATTGCCAGTCTGTCCTCGGCAAACTCAGTGATGAATAATCAGTTAGTTAGGACAACAAGAGGAAATATGAGGAAAAACTTTTAAGAAATTTATTTAAGGAAGCAGTACAGTATTTCAGTTTGGTTGTTATGTGGGGGAAATTTCAAAGCAATGAAAAAGATTTTACTTATTTTTCAAATTTTAAAATACATATTCTAGAATTGATATTTTTAATGTCCAGAATAATTAGTAAAGGGGTTAAAACCAAGGGAATTGCTTTAGCTACTTACGCTGATCATTCTCCTATATGAAGAACAGCAGAGTTGGCTTTTATACCCTGTTTTTCTCTACCCAAGGGAGTCTCAGAGCAGCTTACAAACTCCTTTCCCTTCCCCTCCCTACAGTAGGCACCTTGTGAGGTAGGTGGAGCTGAGAGAGTTCTGAGAGAACTGTGACTGACCTAAGGTCACCTGTCAAGCTTCATGTGGAAGAATGGGGAATAAAATCTGATTCTCCAGATTAGAGTCCTCCACTCTGAACCACACGCTGGCTCTCACACCACGCTGACTGGATCATATAAAGGAAAGAATGGGAGGTTTGGCAGTTTACTTTTGCACAGGGATGATGATGTAACAAAAATTAGATCTGAATTTAGACAATGTGTTTGATATGAATACAATTCCTGGTATCAGAATTTATGATATGGGAAGCCAGTAAAACATAAGTGAGAGAAACAAGTTTAAGCATATCTGGTGGTGGAAAGTGCCATCAGATTGCAGCCAATTTATGGTAGCCCTGTAGGTTTTCAAGATAAGAGACAAACAGAGGTGGTTTGCCACTGTCTGCTGCTGTGTAGCAACCCTGGACTTCTCCCATCCAAGTACTAACCAGGGCAGATCCTGCTTAGCTTTCAGGATCTGATGATATTGGGCTATTCTGGGTAAGGGCAAGTGTATCTAGTTACATTAATAAAAAGCAATAACAAAATAGAATAGTGTATAAATAATAGAAGCAGAAGAACATATAAAAGGGACCCCAATAAGAGAGCATTAGAGACACTAGATTGTGCAAAAAGAAAATTGTAATTATTAACTACAGAAAATATTTATGGAAATATGCAATGTATGAGACTTTAAAAAAAAAGGCAATAAAGAAGGGGAAATGTTGGTTCATAGATTAATGAAGAAAAAAATAAGAAATACTATATGAACTATAAAGACTGAAAGGAAGGAACACTGGTTATGAAAAATGAAATAAAGAAAGTTCAATTTTATAAACAATTATTCATGTCTCAGAATCTCTGTCCAAAGGATAGAAGAATTTCTAGGCAAAATGAATCTTAAAAAATATCATTAGAGGACATGGATTAAAAATGACTTCTGCAAAACTGATGGTCAGTGGAAAACTTACTGTGAAAACTGATATGTGTAATGGAACTAAGCAAGGTTGTCCTTTGTCAGCATTATTATCTCATCAGTACCTATAGCCGATAAAATACTAAGCTCCAGGGAAGCACAGTACAAATACAAAATAAATTTATATGCTGATGAAGTGATAGCTTATATGACAGATCCAGAAAACTCTTCTAGAGAACTAACTAAGCCAGGTATTAAATGATTATAGTAAAAGTAGATATAAAATTAATTTGGAAAAAACTAAAGCACTTACATTTCCTGTAAATGCTACATTTTGAAGGTGATTCTGTTCTCCAAAAGATTCAGATTATCAACAAAGCAATGAAATATTAAGATTAATTGTATCAATGAAGCATAAGAATTTATGTGAGTTCTAATGTTGGTCATACATTGGATAAAATTAAGTCTGCTTTAGAGATCTGAAAAAATTATAAACTGTCTATTTGGGAAGAATCAATGCAATTAGGATGATAGTATTGCCAGGATTAACATTCTTGTTCAATAATATCTCAGTATGTGTCTCATTTAAATCTTTAAAAGAACTGCAAGAGATATATTGGAATGCTAAAAACAAGGATTCAAATGAAATCAGTTCAATAGAAGGGAAAGGAGAGGGAATATAACAAAAAATAACAAAAACTATTATGTCACTGCAAAATTAATGTATATCATCTTGACAATAGAGAGTGCTTTTATTAAGATGTTCCTATATGCATGGGGATGACTGAAGAATACAGAAAGAAAAAATCTATAAAGAGATAGCTGTATAATAGATGATTTAATAAAAATCTGGAACAAATTCAGTTGTTGGATAGCTCCAGCCACTTTCCCCATGGCACCAGAAATTAGAGAAAGGGATGTAAAAACAAATAAAAATATGAAGAGGATGGAAATGTGGGAGAAAGTAGGTGTAGCACTCTATGAAGATTTGATTAAGGATAATGCAATCATCCCTTATGAAGCAGTAGGATTAGCCAGCAGTAATACCCTAATTACCTTTTATTATTTACAAGTAAAAAGCTATCTGTCTTCTTTGTAAAGTTGTATAAGAGTCTGAGAAAAATCTGAGGAACTGGCATTTGGAAATAGGCAGCAATTATTGTCTGAACTGTATATTGTGCTGCTAGAAATAAAGCAGGAGGAGGTAGTTAAAAGCCATGACCTAAAATGGCAGATGTCTAGGATACGCACGGAGTCAAGATATATGGCACTATAGATATATATATATTTGGAAGGATCTTTGTTCTCAATTAGTTTGCAATTAAGATACAACTGTTTTAAAATGGTTCAGCAGTGGTACTTATTTCCATGGCGATTATAAAAAATTGATGGCAGTTCCTCAGGCACATGTTGGCACTATTCTAAAGACAGAGCTGATTTTCTCCACATATGGCAGCCATGTGATTATGCAGAAATTTACTGGGAAATGGTAGCCGGTATAATATCTGAAGTTTTGAGCATAGTATAGTACTGCCTCAATTGCTTGTGACTCTTCTACTAAATTATGTTAAAATGGTATGCCCTTTGGCTGAAGAAGTGGTTAAAAATGTAACTGCAAGGCTGGTGTTAGCCAGTCATTGGAAAACAAAGCATGCTCCAAATACGATAGATTGTCTAACAAAGTATGGGATAAGTTTGGGAGGGGGACTCAAACGGTGGAAAATATATGGAATTCTGTATTGAAAATACAAATTTGTAATTAAGAGCTAGCAAGTGTAAATATTAGTGGCAGTAATTATCATTATGAGATTGGTTGATTATGAATATATATTTATATATCTATAGTACTGATTTAATAACAAGCATTATTATAGCCTATGTGTAACACTGCTGTGCTCAGAATTCTTAGAAGTACTTCACTTGAGGACACAGACCCTGAACTGGATCCTCCATTCCTCCAACTGACAGCACAACAGTTAATGCACCCCACACTGGTACTATGCTGGTGGCAAACTGGGTCAGCAATGTGAAAGTGTCCAGGGTTCAGGACTGAACTGTAATTGTTCTTTCATGTCTATACATCTACAAGAAATTCTCCTTAGCTCGCACCAGTTTTCTTTCCCTCTAAATTTTTCTGCTTTCTAAGTCCAGTTTCAGTTGTCTCATACCACTTCATATTCTTAGATATTCCTTTGATTTAACTTTCCCCATGTAATGAACTATTAATCATAATTACTTATCTCCTAACAAATTATTTTTATTTATTTTGTATACATTCTGATCTACACAACCCTGGTTCAATATAAGATTATTGCAAAGAAGAATTGTAAAGTGTTTTAAAGATTGATTTTAGAAGATTTAACATTTGGAGTGGAAAATGTAATAGCAATAGCCTTTTGCTCATGCTTTATCAAGTATTTCAATAATACTGGCAAAAAGAGCACATCCTGGCAGTGATCACTAGCATGAAGACCCTAATTGCAGCCTATTAGAAATAATGAGATTTGCATGGTAGAAACTGGGGTATTACAGAAATTTTAAAAAGAAAAGAAACATGATGTGAAAGGTTGTTTTAAACATGTAAGGTCTGAAAGTGCAAAAGAAAAAAATTCCACCATAAATTGGGACCTCATTATTGAAGACTTAGCCATGGGGAAAAATGTCACTCAGCTCAAAGACTTTCTCATGAAGTTTGGCTGCAGAAGTTACAAAAGATATGGACATGCTTATAGAACCTTCTAAATTAATGAGAGTTGAAAGTTGCTTGAAATATCCCAACGACCTCGCAGATGGGATGCTTATTAAGGTATCTGCATCCGGCTCCCTTTTTGTCTAACAGACGGTTACAAAGCTGTGCCGAGGCGTAGGCAGCAGTCCGTGAAGGTGTCCCTTTGCTTCTTGACATAGCTACGCCATATATGAATGAATTCAGAATCAAAACCAATATGCTCGCCCAATGTTTTTTTGTTTGCAGACATTTTTGTGGGATAGCGCAAGCGAGACAGTCAACTCTGATTACTTCATCAAAATTGGCTTCACTACTACCTACGTGACTCTTTGCTTGAGCGCGCTGGTAGCAAGCCAACTCCAAATTTAGGTCTTGAAAAGTCCAAAGAAAAGCGCTTTATATGTACGGGTTCCATGAAAGATTTGAAAAGTAATTAAACCATTTTTAATAACAAAAGCCTACCCATTGTGATGAAGGATGATGTCAGTAATTAAAATATCATTCAAGAAAATAAATGTGCATGTTTTTTTCCATTTCAAATAATATTACAGTTTATAAAAGAACAAGAGAAAGTCATGGCTTAGATAAAGAAAAATAAGGAACCATTCAAAGTAACATATTAATCGTCTACAAATTGTCATGTTAAATGCAGCCTGCTACAGCAGGGCAGGGAAAATCAGAAATCTAATAAATAAATAAATAAAATATGGACTCCATCTATGGGTAACTGGCATCATACAAGGAAAATCTAGCTGTTGAAGTTGTGGGATTTCACTTTGTGAAAGGCATCATTCTAAATACACCATTTAATGGTATTTAGAACTATTGCTGTTGGCCAGACTTGGGTCACATATGAAAATCATGGAGGTAAGATGTTTAAAGAATGTAGCCTAAACAAATAACCATAATGTCTAGAGACAATGGGAAATTGCACGTCTACCATATGCTGAGTTTGAATTTTTGTACGGGACTCTTCATATTGATTTTAAAAAATCTGCCATGTCCATCCAAATAAATGCTTTAGTATTCTTGAACTGACATTCCAACTAATCTTTTTTAAATTCATGAGTGACACTGTAGGGAATAAAAGCTGTGATAGCATTAGGAATGTAGTTATAACATTCAGGTCACTGTTCCCTATATGAGATGAGAGATGGTGCATTGATTGGGTTAGGGTAGATACAATTGCAGGAGAAGAGCAGGCCAGGTAAAGGGAAGGAACAGCAGATATCTGCATGCTGTTGATCCTTCTGGCTTTTCTTCCAGGTGAAGTGATGTTGGTAACCATATCAACAACCCACCAGGCTATAAACTTCTGCTGCTAAATACCAGATCAACGGGAAAAACAACAGTCTCCAGGATTTAATTCTGGATAAGAGGGCTGACATGGCATGTATCACCGAGACTTGGCTAGAAGAGGAATTAACCTCTCTCAGTTGTACCCTCCAGGGTATTTGGTGATATATCAGCATAGGCCTGGTGGGCACAGTATTCCCTCTAAGCTGAGTTAGTGTGAGCTAACTCACAGTTTTTTAGCCTCCAGCTCACACATTTTTGCCTTCGCTCAGGAAGGATGGCTCCAGAGCAAACTAATTTATGTCAAAGCCAAATCACTCGCTCACAACTTTAATGCCAAAGTAGAATTTTTGCTCACAGGAGTCAGTAGCTTAGCGAGAGCATTGGTGAGGAGGTAGTGTTGGTGTAGTCTATATGGACTCTGTCCCCTAAGCACAGTGCACCCTCCAGAGCACTTCTGGTTTTGAGGCTGTGTACCTAATGTTGGGACTGTGTTGGGACCCCTAGGATAGTTGTCCTGAGGGACTTCAGCATTCATTCTGAGGCTGTCTTATTGAGAGTGGCTAAGGATTTCATGGCCTCTGTAACAACCATGGGACTGTCGCAGGTCCTACACATTGTACATGTAGGGTTGCTAGGTCATAGAATCACAGAGTTGGGACCATACAAGCCATCTAGTCCAACTCTCTGCTCAATGCAGAATCAGCCTAGAGCATCCCTGACAAATGTTTGTCCAGCTGCTGCTTTAAGACTGCCAACGAAGGGGAGCTCACCACCTCCCTAGGCAGCTGATTCCACTGTTGCACAACTCTTACTATAAAAAAGTTTTTCCTAATATCCAGCCAGTAGCTTCCTGCCCTTAATTTAAACCCATTATTGTGAGTCCTATCCTCTGCTGCCAACAGAAACAGCTCCCTGCCCTCCTCTAAGTGACAGCCCTTCAAATACTTAAAGAGAGCAATCATGTCCCCCCTCAACCTTCTCTTCTCCAGACTAAACATTCCCAGATCCCCCAGCCTTTCCTCATAGGGCTTGGTCTCCTTACCTCTTGCCAGAGGAGGAAGTGAGGGAGCCTTCTAGGAGTGGGGTGGGGCTCTGCCCCAAACAGCAATACTGCCAACACAATGACGCCATGCAGAAATGATGTCATCACATTAGGGACATCAGTCTGTGACACTCTGGTCTAAGGGCAGAACCATAGAGTTTTGCCCTCTTTTGCCCTCAAACCAGAGTGTCGCACAGTGACATCCCGACATGATGACATCACTTCTGTGTGACATCATCGCATTGGTGACATTGCACAGGGATACCACTGCTTGGGGGTAGGATTCCCCCACAGGACAGCTGGCCCGCAGTGGGGAGAAGCCCCCAAAACCGAGGGATCCCCCACTCAGACCTGGGGGATGGCAACCCTATGTTCAGGTCACAGTAATCTGGTAATTTGTTCTGGGCAAGATGAATGTGATCTGTGGGTGAAGGAATTGATGATGGTTCCTTTGTCATGGACCAAGCAGTATTTGCTTGGGTTTCGAGTTGCAAGGATACTAAGACTGTGCAGGGGTGGGGGAATCTATTAAAATGATTTGCCCCCAGAGCCAGATGGATCCCAATCGTTTGCTAACAGTTATAGGGATTTTCCTGTTGATACAGTTGGTGCTCTTCTTTATGCTCTGGTTGACTGCTGGGATATAGAAATGATTTGGCAGTCGACATGATGATTCCTGGGCACCCTCTCTCAAGGGTTATTTTATTTATTTTTATTTATTAAAACATTTATGTCCCACATTTCATCATGGTTCAGGGCAGCTTACAAAATGGTTAGAGCCCAGGTAGCTCCTTGGTTTACTGAGGGGCTGCAAGCAACAAAAAGACAAGGGAGGAATCAATAGTGGAGAAATACTTAGGATGAATCCAGTAAGACATGAGCTAAAGCTCATTTCAAAGTATACTCCATGGCAGGGATGATAGCAAAGAAATCACACATTTCTGCCACTATTGTGTCTGTAAACTGTAGGGCAGCAGAGCTGTTCTACATGACCAGCAGCCTGTTGGGATCTGGCATGCAGGAGAATGGGGACTGCTTGGTGGCCCACTGTGACTCAGCACGTTGCAAATAAAATTTCTTGAATCCATTCTGATTTGGACTCTACATTAACAGTGACAGGGTCAAATAGTACCAGGGAGCCAACTTGTCCAGCTGTTTGGGATAACCTTATAGTTTATTCAGTCTGAAGATATGGACAGATCTCTTGGAGGTTTGAGGCCTCCCACCTGCTTGTATGACCCTTGCCCTTCCACTTGCTACTTCAATCAGCCAGAGAGGGTGGCTCACGGGGTCTGAGAGGTAGTTGATTCAGTCACAGCACAATACTCTGAATCTCTCTCCTCAGATTTGCCTGTCCCTTCCTGTTGCCATTTTCCACCAGCAGGCAAAGACTATTTGACTTCATCTAGCATTCCCTAAGTGATCCCTCATTCCCACCTTGGTTTTAATTTTTTTTAATATATATGTATTTTATGGTATTATGTGAGTATTTTAACTTAGGTTTAATTATTTGAATTATGAGTTTGGTTTGATTGTAATGGTTTTTAAGGTATTTTTTATTATATATGTTTTGAATCTGTTAGCTGCCTTGGTGGCCCTGATGAGGCAAGAAAAGTGAGATATAAATGTGATGATGTTGATGATGATGGTGTGGTAAAATTGCTCATACTGACTATAAAGAACATCATGACAGAGTTGCAGCTGTGTTGCACTGGAATCTTTGCAAGAAGTGTGGCTTACCATCAGCCAGAAATTCATGGGAGCACAAGCCAGACAAGATCATGGAAGGTGATGAAACAAAGATTCTTTGGGATGTCTTACCGCAAACAGATGAACACCTGGAGCATAACACCCCTGATATCACAATTGTAGAAAAATGAGAAATAAGAAATTTGTAGAAAATGAGAAATTTGCATAATTGACACTGCAATCCTAGGAGACAGCAGAATAGATAAGAAAGAACAGGAGAAGATCACAAATACCAAGGCCTATGAATAGAGTTAGAGTTCCTCTGGGAGAAGAAGGTTACTATTGTGTCAGTTGTCACTGGAACCCTTGGAGCAGTGCCTAGAAGTCTCAAGAAACACCTGGACATTCTGGGCATTGAGCAAATAAGACCAGCTCAGCTCCAGGAGAGTGTTGCTTGGAACAGCAAGAATCCTGCGAAGATACCTCTACAATTCCCAAGAACTTGGCTAGATCTTGAATTGCAGATTACCATCAACCAGTCAAATATATGACTGTGACAATTCTTCTTCATCATCATCATCATAATTGAATGAGAAAATGAAAACACATTTTTGTAAATCACAGTTCTTATCGTTGAAATTCAGCGCATCAAAAGAATAATTGCAAGTATGTGTGTGTGTGTTATGTACTGTCTAGTGGCTTCTGACTTATTGTGACCCTATGAATTAATGATCTTCAAGACATCTTATAATTGGCCACCTTGCTCAGGTCTTACAAACTAAGGGCTGTGGCTTCCTTTATATACTCAATCCACCTCATGTCAAGTCTTCCTTCTTTGCCTACAGCCTCCAACTTTTCCTAGCATTATTGTCTTTTTCAGTGAAACTTATCTTCCAGAAACATTTTGTTTCTAGCTTTCTCTTTCACCATTATGATTTGGTTTTCATTTGCCTATGAGTTTGAGCATCTGAAGTCAATTATTTTTGGAAGGCTCCTTGAAAATAAAGTGTTAAGTGCATCTGTCTTGTGTGTGTCAGAGACAAAACAAACTCCAGAAGCCACTTCTGTTTCTTTTCTCCCCCAGTATATCTTCTCTGTGAGTCATATGCTATTTTCATAGCTTACATCTGTTTCTTTTCACAGCAATATGAAAAGAGGTCCGCAGTTACTCAGATGTGATTTCACATTAAATCTACTGAAGTCAGTGAGTAACATCCTGGCTGTGCTGAAATTTGTTACAAGTATCCCATAGACTTCAGTACACAAAATTCCATCTAGCATGGCCTGGTGTGATGTGGTCCATGGGGTCGCGAAGAGTCAGACTCAACTGTGCAACTGAACAACAACCAAATGTCACCCCCACCTGTTTTTTTATTAATGTGAATGAGAGTACGGCTTGCTTTGCAGAATCAAGCAATATGCTATAATGTCAGCTCAGTCCAGCAGTAAACTTTGATAGCACCTACTAAAGGGGTGTCTCTAGGGTCTAAGAGGCTGTGGTGCCCCTGTAAGTCTGATATGAGCACATCCAGGGAACAGAACCATCCAGAAACTAGATATTGTGATAATGCATGCAGCAATTTGAACCCTCTCCTTTTTGTGCAAAAGTGAAATATTTGAGATATTTAAATACTTCCTGCAGTGTGAACCAAATGTATTTCATAAGCTTCATGATAAATTGTAAGTGAATGTGCAAAAACAACAAAAAGGCATGACTGATTTGCTCATGGTCAGCTGCTTTCCTGCTATGGCTGTTTTATGCGTATGACAAATAAAACCTGTGTGTGTTATGTTACTTCCTTTATAATAGTGAACCATGGTTTAATGCATATGTGATTACTCCAAGCACTACCTGTATTTCCAGCCAGCTTTTTGTTTCCCGGTTATTTATATATCAAATCCCTATTTTATAAGCATTAAATGGACCAATGTTCTAGGTATACGTGCTGATTGCACACATTCCTTTGCTTTATATACACACACAGCATGCCTGTCATGTATTGAAAGCAGTGCTGTAATTATTATGAAATACAAATATACTCTTCACTATTGTTTACTGGAATCTGATCCCGTGGGCATCAGTGTATGACACTAGTTTAAGACTTGAGTTGAGTCTTATCTCAACTGAGTGACAGCTGCTGGAAAACTTCCCCTGCATTATCAGACTTCACACTTTAGCAGTGACCTGTTAGTTAAAGGGTTGTCATGTGGGTTGTCCATGTCACCTGGATACTTTTCATGTCAGGATTACTTGTCTTTGGGCCCCACTGGGGACAATGACAAATGTAACCATCTGTTCAACCAAACCAATTGGCCCTTGCACAGGTTACAGCTGCAATATGGAGCCAGACTTTACAAAGACTGCACAAAGTGGCCATACTACCATTTTGTCTATTAATTGGTTCTCCATGTACAAACCATTTAGACAGGGGTCATTTCGAGCAGGAGCTCGGGGGAGCACAGCTCCAGGAGTTGGTGCCAGACCCCCCCCCCCACGGGGGAATGCCTGCTTGTGTCATGGCTGCAGCAAAATGACCCCGTCCCCTGGAAAGGTCCTTGTTCCTCCGACTAGCCTTCTGAGCTTCAGCCACCACTGAAGCTATCCTCCCAGAATAGTGGTATTTCTGAGGCTTGGATTAGTAGCTGTCCCCTCTCTTTCTTTCTTTCTTTCTTTCTTTCTTTCTTTCTTTCTTTCTTTCTTCCTTTCTTTCTTTCTTTCTTTCTTTCTCTCTCTCTCTCTCTCTCTCTCTCTCTCTCTCCCTCTCTCTTTTTCCTTCTGACATACTTCCAGTGATGTCAGGTGGTGTAGCATACGCAAATAAGTTATGCTAATGAGTTATGCTAATGAGCTCCTGCACCTCTTTTTCTACGAAATGAAACCTGAATTCAGAACAGATAACATTTATCCTCACAACAGTTCTGTGACTACTCTCCTTTCCATATTACAACGAAAAAGCTTGTGGTCGAGTAAGAGATTTCCCCCCAACATTACTCAGTGAGTCCTAGGGTGAACTGGGATGTAAACACAGGCCTGCTGGGCACCAAGCCAATTTGTTGGGCCACCCTGGCTTTTTCCAGCATTTGAGTCTCTTGGAAGAAGGAGAAGATGGTTTCCGTAGCAGTTCTGTTGCCAGTTTGAGGTGTATGATTTGCTAAACTGACCCAGTTTGCGTCTTCTTATATGGAACAAAAAACAAGCTGGAGAAGGCTGGATGCAAGAGATTTGGGGGGGGGGGGGGGAGAGAATGGCAATCATTTAGGCTTGAGTTTGGCAGCCTGCAGTGAGTTTTGTGTCTCAAGCTGCTTTGTGTATCCAAGCCCTGTTGCTGTGAGTGGCTCAGAATGATTAATTTAGAGAGTAACAAGCCTGTTCACAATGCTGTAACCTGGAATGGTTTGGGTGAAGGGTTCCCATTCAAATTTAATCACAGCGTGAGGGCAGTCCTGTTTTTTTAACCCTAACAAGATCTGTCATTAAAAGTTACTGGAGCTTGACTTTTCTTCATCCTCTGCTAGTCACCCCTATTCAAAGCTGTGGGTCAGATTTTTCTATGGAGACAGCTGAGCTCTTGCTCCACAGCCTTTGTCCCCCCCCCCCTTTTTCTGCTGGATAATGATGATCAGCAGAGCTCGTATTCAGCACTGGACTGGCTCTTAACACAAAAGGCCTCAGTGAATCACAGTTCCCATGAGGAAATGAACATATCAGGCAGCAGTCTTTCAGGATAAATCGTTTCCTTGCCTATTAAGGTGAAAAAAATAGTACAAATAAAGTCATAGTTCACTAACTACAAATGGAGAGTGGAAATACACTGCTTGAATCAACTCATATCTAAACTGGAAATTATCTGTGACACTGGATATTCATTTTATGTTCTGAAGTACTGGCATTGCTATATTGAGCTCAAGTGAGAGGTAATACTGATGTAAGCAGACTGAACTCCTTTGTTAGACCAGTGTTTTTTCTCAGAACTCATTCTTCTAGGTGCAAAAGTGGTATGTGAAAAACTTGTACAACCCCCTATCAGTTTAAATTGATTCAAGTAAGAGCTATAATTTTGCTTGATTCCCCCCCCCCTCTGTTTTTGTTCTATATCCTTAAGGCTGCCAACTGATTAACTATTTTTACCACCTATCCTAAACACATTGGCCATATTCCAGAAAGTTTTGACACACGCACTGAAGGTGTGCTATTTTTGGTTGCTTTTGATCTACCAGCATTTCCCTCTCCCCACCCTTCAGCCATGCTGCAAGTCATATCTGAAACACTGAGAGGTTCTAACTAGCATAGCTTATCAGAACTGCTGCTATGCTCATACTGGCATTAGAATTACTCTCTGGCAGTAGCTTCAATCATGAGCTTGTACTCGCTGCTGAGATCTTTAACCCCAGGAATGTAGATATTGTGAGTGGATAGCAACATTTTCAAACTTTCATCCTGCCTTTAAAAATCTCCCTACAAAGGTTAAATGAAACTGAAGGCACAATTTTTTAAATTTATAGTTGTAATTTTTAAAAATATCCTTTTATTTTCAATGTTGTTATAAAATAATACTAAAAATATTAAAACAAAGGGAATCAACATGAAAATAAACTGGCAGAATAAAAGAGATTTTTGTACACTTATTAGAATAAAAATGCACAACCTGATATTTTAATTTGCTTTATGTATAGTCTACTATTTGTTAGACTTGACAAACAAATATGAACAAGAATCTCAGAAATCAGTTCTGTGCTGAAATTTCCCTGCTGAGATGGTTTAAATAGTATTAAGCTATTTATACATGTTAGTAAGTAAATGAAAACATCAGTGCCTCTCCCCTGCAAATTCTGCCTGGCTTGGGCCAATTAAAAGGGGTAAACAGAATTCAGCGTTTCCAAGTTGCGAAGGTAATTCCTCCACATCATTATTATCCAATACATTTCATTAGTAGGTTTCACTGGAAATTAAAGTAATAAGCAGGGCAGTTTTACTTTGGGTCAGGTAAAACGAACAAAAATGGGAGCAAATTCAGACAGAAGAAATCCAGCACTAATGTCTTGTCTGCCTTACATTATAGCTGCCTGGTATTTTATGCATGCATTTTCTTTGACATGCATTGAGGGTTCAGATTACACCTCACCCTCACAGTATAATAGAGGGGAAACCCCTCCACTGGTATAATAAGCAAAGTCTTAAGTATGTAACCACAAAATTATACTTTAGAATCAAGAATTGCATTCCTAGTGCCCTATTGATTTTAATGGGGCAGGATTCCTTCCCAGCTGGTTAGAAAGGCCAAATCAGGGGTTTCTGCAGTCCCCTAACATGCTGTGACAGCTTTGATATTAGTTGATTGATTGTAGTCCAAGGTTAAAGTGTTACAGTGGACTTTGTCAGAAGCATGAAACTGTTGGCTGATATGGGTTGATATTCAGTGGAAAATAAACCAAGCTGGCAAGTCAACATATGAACCAGGCGAAGAAAGGCAAAGAACATTTTGATTTCTACATGTTGCTATAAAATCTGTATCTATATAGAATTAGTTTATGTAAGAAATCTATGAAGATTCCATATGTGAGGAAGGGGCAGCCCTCGTAGAACCCACCAAACACAGCTCATTAGGAGCACCTAATTTGTGACCCACTGAAACAAAAGCACAAACCAGACGTTAATTATCAGCTAGGTTTTCACTCACCTACCTCTCTCCATTTTTGCAACTGCAGAGAGGCAGCAACAAATATGCATTTTCTTTAGTCCCTGGTGTAGGGTTGCCATATTCTGTTTCTCCAGATCTGGGTTGCCTGATTTATAGGTTGCCAGGTCTCCCACTATGATAAAAAAAACAAATAACAAAATACAACCATGATATAATAACTAAATTATTGTATTATCAGTCTTAGTATAACTCACCTTTTCACAAAATCTCTAATTAACAAAAGTTTCTTTTACAAATATTCCACCAAACTCCTGAGGGTGAGTACATGCCAATAAATACATTAATTCAAACAAGTCCTATTTTATGTAAAAGTGAAACACAGAAAAGGAAAGAGAAAAAGAAGAAAGGACTATAAAATAGTTTCTTTGAATTAATGTATTTACTAGGAATAAGGCCCACTGTGGAAATAAATACAGTGGGCTCTAGAAAGAGGCTCTGGGAGACTGCCAAGGCCTTGGGCACTCAGCGTCAATTTGCTGTGGTGACATTATCAGGGTATAATGACGCAGAGTCCACCATTTTATCCAGAGGAACTAATCTCTGCTACCTGAAGAGCAGTTGTAATTCTGAGTGATCTCCAGCCCCCACCTGGAGACTGGCAACAATGGTTCCCCAGGAGGAAATGGCTGGTTTGGAGGGTGAAGTCTATGGCATTGTACCTATCTGAGGTCCCACCTTTCTTCAAACCTCACCCTCTCCAGGCTCCACCCCTCAAATCTCCAGGAATTTCCCAACCTGGAGTTGACAACTCTATCTCCTTCCCAGCCAAGCATCAACCTGTCATTATCTGCTCCTCTGATTTCAGCTTTCCATCTCTTCCCCCCTCCCTCCTGGAGAGCAGTCGTAATTCTGAGTGACCTCCAGCCTTCACCTGGAGATTGGCAATGATGGTTCCCCAGGAGGAAAAGCCGTCTTTCTTTGCAATGGCGACCAAAGCAGTTTACATCATTCTCCTTTCCCCCTTTTGACTTGCACAACAACCCTGTGAGGTAGATTAGGCTGAAAGTCTGTGACTGGTCAAAAATCATTCACTCAGCTTGCACAGCAAGAACCTGGGTCTATTAGACCCTGCTCTGAAGCACTGACTGCTACACCTAGGATAGCCAACCTCCAGGTGGAGCCTGAAGATCGCCAGGTATCACAAATGAACTCCAGACAACAGATCTCTCTCCCCCGGGTGAAAATGACTGCTTTGGAGGGTGGGCTCTATGGCATCCTGTTCAGCTGAGGCCTCTCCCCTCCCCAAACTCTGGCTTCCATAGACTCTACCAGAAAATCTCCAGGAAGCTCCCTACCTAGAGCTGGCAACCCTAGTCAGGACTGGCCCCAGTGAGTTTTCTCCCAAAGGCCAAAATAGGTGTGGAAAGGGCCTTTTACTGACAGAACCGAGCTTGGTTGCCTACCAGTAGCCACTGAGAGAAAAGTTAGTCCCACAGAGGAGCCAAGCAGGTAAAGTATCCTCATCAGGAGAGAGAGAGAGTATTCTGACAGGAAACAGTGGCTGAAGTGGGAGTGGGCGGGGAAGAGGAGCGGACCCAGCACCTGGCCAATGGCACGCAAGTACTCTTGAGTGGTGGCTGACAGGCCAATTGTTGATGGAGCGCCCTGTGGGTGGGATTCAGGCAATGGAGCCAGTGGATAGGGAAAGTTTCTGAGTGACACATCATGGAGCCAACTGATTTAGGGGCATATGGAATGTTCAGAAAGTGCCACCCTACTACTTAATTATATATAAGGAAAGATTGGCATGTACTCACCCTTAGGAGTCTGGTGGAATATTTGTAAAAGAAACTTTTTTTAATTAGAAATTTTGTGAAAAGGTGAAGGAGTTATATTAAGATCGATAATACAATATTTTCATTATTCTCTCATGGTTATATTTTGTTATTTGCTTTTTATCAGGTCTCCCACTATGGCGGGGCAGCTCCCACTGGCAACCTTATTGAAGCAGCAGGAGGTGAAAAATAAACAAAAAAGGTTGTCATGCCAATGCCAATCTGCTCTAGGAATCGCTGGAAATTCTATAATTTTACCATAAGTGTTAACTCATGCCTGGCAACCCTATTTGGATATAATTTGCATGATTTTCCTAACCAATGGAATCAAGCACATTAATTGTTGCATTGTCTTTGCTCCTGACAACTACCAAAATAAAGCTCAGACAGGATCAGATGATTTTTTTTAACCTCATCATTCTTCTCAAATTTTGTCAGGGTGTAGGGTTAACAACCTGTAGCCTGGATTACAACTGATCTCCAGACTACAGAGATTAGTACCCCTGGAGGAAATGATAGCCTTGGAGGATGGACCCTGTGGCACAATATTCCTGCTGACCTTTCTTCTTCCTCTAATTCTGTCATCCCCAGGCTCCAAACCAGATATGGCAGGGTAAGATGTAATAACCATATCAGTCATAGCTGTGATTTTCCTCACTGGGAAGCTAGAAAAATGGAAGGCGGAAGCTGTCTTATCACCAAAAGGTTTGTCAGAATGTATCCTGGGCTGCAGTCAGACAACAGGCTTAGTGCAGTTTGGCCCTGCATCTAATTAATCCAGGTTTTTTGTAACTGAGAGTTTTGAGCCAACATTTTACCCTTAACCTGCTTCACTGCATGCTCACCCCATGGTTGATCGATCAGATGCTACAGCCAGAGAGTGGGGCAGTCGGGTAGCTTTTAAAATTATTTGTCTTTTGAGCATACACATAAGCACATAGAGGAAACAGTGCTTCAAACTCCTGGCGAGATGGCAGCAGTTTGTGGCCAATGGGATTACTGGAGGAGGCTGCTAGGATCTGTATTGCATTGTGTGTGTGGGAGGGGGTGTTTTTGAAACTGTGCTTTGAAAGTTTTTAAAAGAAAAACACAGTTTTTAAAAGTTCCAGAAAGAGAGAGAGAGAGAGAGAGAGAGAGAGAGAGAGAGGTCTGTAAAATGTCTGTAAAAAATAAACATACATGCAGTGCTTCATAGTCATGGTGCAAATATGCAGTTATGCACACCTTGCTAACTGCCTAAAAAAAAAGCCCCAAACCAGAAGGGAATGTTCAGACTTCCCAAATGGCTTGATCAGACTTCCGGAGATGCAGGGTGAAACGCTGACACCAGGAAGGACCAGACTTTCCCTGGTGTCAAATAACTCCAATTTGAAGACTGGTGAGAACAGGGTGCCGACAACTGCGGAATTTGAGACAGATGTTGCTGTCTGATCATGCATTTTAAATCCGGAAGGGAGCAGCAACAACACTGGATCAAACAGCTTGTCTGATCACAGCCCTGTATCCTTTTCTCTTGTATCTCTTGTACCTATTAGTACATCTCAGAAGAAAAACTGTGAATCCATACCAGCTAGTAGCTTAGATGGGTACTGAGGGGAGCGGTTAGAGTTTGGACAAAACCTGGACACACAAAGCTGCCATCTACTGAGTCAGACTATTGGCCTATCAAGGGCTACTGACAGTTGCCCTCCAGGGTTTCAGAAATAGGTCCTTCACATCATGTACTACTAACTGGAAATGCAAAGGATTGAACCTGGGACTTTCAACAGGCAAAGCAGATCTACCACTGACACAACCCCACTCCAGCTGATAGGCCAACAGGGACAGACTTGCCATTATAGCCAATGGGTCAATGACCTCCCCCCAACTTGGGCCAGGACAGCCCAGAGTAGAAAGACTATTTGTGGCCCAGGAAAGGTAGGATGCAGGCCAAGAAAGGTGGCTTCTGGCTTGGGTGAACCATGCCTGGCAGGTGGACAGTGGATCTGCATGCAGGAGAAGAGGGAAGGGCTGGAGCAAGGGGGGAAGGGGAAACCATGAAGTGATGCAAAAAGTTACTGCCATGAGGGTAAGGTATGGACTTGCAAATCTCCAGGTCCTGGCTGGAGATCGCCCAGAATTATAACTGATCTCCAGGCTACAGAGATAGTACCCCTGGAGAAAATGGCTGCTTTGGAAGGTGGACTCAATGGAATTATACCCTGCTGAGGCCCTTCCCCTCCCCTCCCCAAATCATGCCCTCTCTAAACTCCACCCCCCCCCCCAATCTCCAGAAAGTTCCCAACCAAGAGCTGGCAATCCTAGCAGGGTGGGGGAGGAGAAAGGAAAGCGGGATGTCTCTCTTTCCCCAGGCCTGCATGTGGTCTGGGATGGATGAATAGTGGCTGGGCTGAGGGGCACTTTCTGAAGGCTTTGCCTGGCCTGGGGAAGCCACATGCAGATGTCCCCATCCCAGCAGAGCCAGGTGCAATGTGTGGATGGCTGTACCAAGGCCCCGCAGAACTGTGGGAGGCACCCAGCCTAGCCATGTGAGATACGGCACTGGCAGGCTCTTCTGCCCTCCCTCCTTTCCTCCCTCCTTTGCAGGGCTGGTGCCAGGTTTTTTTGCACACTAGACGAGGCTACCTTCTGCCCCCCCCTTGCACCCACCAATTTTCAAACATCAATGCATTTTAGGAAGAATGAAAAACACAAAACTTGAAATTGCTATTTTTTAAATTGTGAGAGCAAGTAATACAATCTCTGATTTTCTCTCTCAAACAGAAAAACACAAAATACAAAGCATTTTGGAAAATCCTGTTAATTGTGATGTTGAAATTTAAGTCTCTTTAATGTGTCCATTTCAGGCACCTCAGAATCTCAGTTTGTGTGCCTTTTCTTTCGCAAATTTTGTCACCAATTCCTTTAGGTCAAGCACTGATGCCTCAGCATGTTCAATTGAAATAGTTGGAACTGATAGAGAAAACTGCCATGTTTGGCACCAGTGTAGTGATGGAAATCAGCTTGTCTTCCTGCAGAACTAGTTCACTGAATATGAATTTTTAGGGTTGCCAACCTACAGGTGGGATCTGGAGATCTCCTGGAATTACAACTGAGCTCCAAACTACAGAGATCAGGTCAATGGCTGTTTCGGAAAGTGGAGTCCATGGCATTATGCCTTGCTTAGGTCCCTCCTTCCTCCATATCCCACCTTCCTCAGGCGCCACTCCCAAATCTCCATGGATTTCCCCAACCTGGAGTTAGCAACCCTAGTTCACTGGCAGAACAACCCTATGTCTGTGGATGCACTGGATGGAGTAGTTTGTGGACTGTGCACAAAAGGAACCAGTCCTGTCACAGGCTGGGTGCCAGTAGGTCAGGAGCCAAGTCAAAGTCCAAGACAGTCCAAGGTCAAGCCAAATCAGGAACGAATTACCAAGTCCAAAACACAAGCTGAAAGCAGAGTCAGTCCAAGCTGAAGTCGGAGAGGGAAACTCGAGAGCAAACCAGTCCAAGGAGTCAACCAAAAGCCGAAGTCAAACAGAGCCAAAGTCACGAGCCAGAGAGTCCAGAATCAAGCCGAAGTCAGACAGAGCTGAAGTCACGAGCCAGAAGGTCCAGAATCAGGTTTAGCTAATGTGAGCCGAGTGGGTGCAGAGCGTAGCCAGAATGACTTGTTGCTAGTACAAGTTGTTGGTCTTTGTGCTGTGCCTAAATACCCAGCCACTTCCTGGGTTGTTAGCAGCTGGCTTGTTAGCAGCTGGCAGTGAGGTCCCGGCTCCCTTTAAAACTCAGGGCTGAGTGATCTGCGACTACGCATGTGTGCCTCTTTTCTCCTAGCAGCTAAGTCTTGCCTGGATCGTGACCTTAGCCATTCCACCTGAGGAGGTGAATCAGGTGGGCTTGAGCTTGGCTGTGGCTCAGCTGCTGCTGGTGCTGGGGTAATGCCCTGAGAGATGCTTGCTTGAGCCTCCTCTGGTTCAGGTGGAGGCTCCTCTGGAGCTGGGGACTGATCCTCCATTGCACTTAGGTCCGCAGGAGGTAGGTCTTCAAAGGCACTCCTGACAAGTCCTTCTTAAGATTTTTTTTCATGAAGAAACTCACAGAAGCTCCTGCCCTGCCACCAATTTGGAGAGTCTTGAAGGTGCTGCTGGAGTCCAGCTCTTTTCTGTTGGAACAGCGTGGCCCAGATCATCACCAGACACAGAGAGAGAGAGAGAGAGAGAGAGAGAGAGAGAGCGCCTGTGCAATTTGCAAGGGAGGTGAAGCTCCTGTAGAGGTCAAAGAGTCAGATGGGGAGACCCAGGTTCAAGTCGCCATGCATCCCTGGAAGCTGCTGAGCGAGGGTGGGCCCATCGCATGCGCTCAGCCTCACCTCCCATGAAAACCTCTCTGTGTCCCCCCCCCCCACGGAAGAAAAAGACACCCCACCCAAGGCCCGACCAGCAGCCCACCCACCCCGCAGCCACCCCTGTCCCTTCTCTCACCCGCCTCCACAGCCACCCACTTCCTGCACCAGAGGAAAGCCAAGTGCCACTACGCCAATGGGACTCGAGTAGAGGTACAGGTACTTTTCTCCCACCATAGAGAACAATGGAGGGGATGGGGGCAACCTGTTTGGGGGACCGTAGAATTGGTCCCCCGTGTCCAATCTTCTTGAAACTTGGTGAGTATTTGGGAGAGAGGCTCCAGCAGCTACCCTGTAAGTTTGGAGCCTCTCCCTCAAACCCCTTCCCCTCCAGCTGCTTTTTAAGTCACCACTGAATTTTGGCAGCAATTCAGCGGCGGGCCGAATCAGATCAGAGAATCTGATTTGGCCCGTGGCTGCCCTAGTGCTTACTCCTAGGCTGGTGGAGCACCACTCTGCCTCACTCTGGCCCCAAATGATCCCTGCTAATGGCTTTTTAAAAAAATTCTCCTACTAGCTGCTGGAGTGCCCATGGGTACTCCTATTGATCAATCATAAGCTTGATTCACAGAGGTGTGCCAATTTCTGAGCACTTGGTGGAAAGTAGTGTTGAAATTTTCTGAAGATTTTTGCGCATGGCCATATTGTTGGGATGGGCAACTACATAAATTAAATTAACCAGAATAAATAAATGCCTGTTTCCATGCATAAACATACAGACATTTACAGACTAAAGAAGATCTGAGACAACATGGCAGAGTATTCTACTCTGAAGTGTCTGCTATGTCTTGATACAGAAACACATAATCTGCTTCAACAAGAATTACTTCTCACATTCATTGGTGAAGTTTGCTACCCCAACATTCCCAACACCAGAAGACTCAGACAAGAATCAGCAGGGCTCATTTCGTAGCAGGAGCTCCTTTGCATATTAGGCCACACACCCCTGATGTAGCCAATCTCCAAAGAGCTTACAGTAGCACCTGTAAGAAGAGCTCTGTAAGTTCTTGGAGGGTTGGCTACATTAGGAGTGTGCGGCCTAATATGAAAAGGAGCTCCTGCTACAAAATGAGTCCTGAGAATCAGGGTTCAAATTATTATTTTTTTAAATAAATTTTTTATTGCTTTTTTCCCTATACTACTACTACATGCTAAAAACCTACGCTAATCTATATTATTTATTTATTTATTTATTTATTTATTTATTCATTCATTCATTCATTCATTCATTCATTCTATTTATATCCCGCCTTGCCAGTTTTTTCAAATTATACAGAGAATACAGTTTGAAATGTTTCAAAGTAAGAATATTATTATATTGAAAAGCAATGTTAAATCTTGGTATCATCTGTTAAACCTATTTTGTTGTCTAGATTAAAAATAAAAGCTAGATAGCTGGATTGCATACAGACATAGAAGTATCTGAAATCTAGGTTTAAATCATTATCTGACATAATGCGTCACAATATTAAAAAACAATTCAAAATTATTTTTTCTTCGGTCCTCTTCTTTTCTTCTTTCTTTCTTCCTGAGGCTTAGGAGCCACGGTCCCTTTTTCAGAATCCAACTTCTTCAAGTTCTCCACTTTCTGAGCCATTAAATCCATACATACTCTCCTGCGATTCCAGTGAGTCGTCTGACTCAATCTCTGCTTTTTTCTTCTTACATTTTTCCAAAAAAAAATTCGCCTTTTCAATAGAGTCAATTTTGTATTTTTTGGCTTTGTAGCTGAAGATCAGTCCCTCTGGAATTTCCCAATGATAGGAAATAGACTCCAATTGTAACCATGCCATCAAGCTCCTGTAGGCTTTTCTTCTTTTTCGAATTTCAAATGGGATATCTTTTAACACTTTGATCTCTTCTTCTTGAATCTTCAGAACTGTTCTATTCGTGGCTTTTAACACCAGATCCCTTGTTGATCTTCTGGAGAACCTTATCACAATTTCACCTGGCAGGTTTTTCTTTTTTACAAATTCTGGATAAGTCCTGTAGACTAAATCCATATCGCTTTGTATTTTCTCTGCTTCCCAACCTGTCACAGGCGCCAATGTGTCGCTTAGCAGCTGTTTAATGTTCTCTCCTTTTTGTTCAGGAACATTCTGAAATCTCAAGTAGAAATTTGAGCAGTTCATTTGAAGCTTTAAGACGCTGTCTCCTTGCAGAGCTTTATCATTTTCTATTTTTTGCAGTCTAGAGTCATTTTTTTCAACTACTTTTTTGACTTCCAAGAGTTCCTGCTGCAGCTTTTCCGATCTCTTTCTAGACTCAGTCATTTCTTTCTGTATAGCATCCATTTTAGTATTGAGAGTAGCCAGCTGATCCACTAGAGGTCGCAGCATTGTGGACAACACTGTATTCAGCTCTGTGATATCGCCCTTTGAACTCGGAACTGAACTTCCAACTTTAGGGGAGGGTTTTCTCCCCGCCATTCTTGCTTACTTTGTCAGTTGTTTACAGTTAGATAAGGAGTCCCAAAGAAAACAATGGCTTTTTGTCACACTAATGCCTTTGCAAAGCTCTCTTCTTTGTCTGCGCGATCCTGCCCTCCAGCACTCAGATTACGCTCCGTAGCCGCAACAAAGCCGTGGGAAAGTCTCGCGCCGTAAGTAAATTGAGGGGGACGATTTCGTCCCTCCAACCCATCCCTGCCGCTTCCACTGTTTGAGACTCACAGTTTTGCCATTGCGTATCAGGAGTTACGTTGCTTTTCTGCCTTGTATTCTCTGCTGCTTCTCGGTTGCGCTTTTGTAGCCATGCGGCTTCTGCGGCGGGCGAACCTACAGGGGTAAAAAGGAGCCTCAATCCTGTGGTCGCCACCGCAAGGAGAGGCTGCCTTCAGGCACCCCAGGCAGAGTCCGTTCACTAGGGTCTCTGAGGGTCCGGACCAGTCCAGGACCCTTTCTAACCCGCCAAGAGGGGATGCGGAGAGAGGCGTCCTCCATTAAGCGCATAATTTACCGGAAGTCAGAATCAGGGTTCAAATTCTGAATGCTCCCTACATGATGCCCTACTAGTGCTAAACTGCACAGCCAGCATAGTGTGACTGACTTTATAAACTCAAGGTGTTAGCATGCCAGGACGACTGCCAAGTCCTTTGAATATGCTTTTGTTATCTCCTAGGCTGTAGGCTGCCAAGGTATGTGGTTTGGCAGAGTAGAAGCAAGTTTCTTGTTTTGTTTTTGTTCCTCTGTGTCAACACAGTGGACTGACCAATCAAAAATAGATTATTATTAAGTTCTTGCACGCATGAGATACTAGCAAATAAAGTGCTTCTTGCCCTGGGATTTCAATAACTGGGAGGCACAGGGTGAATCCCTGTCATTACTGTTTGTTTTTAGCACACAGTGGGCTTTCAGAAATGATTGCTGTATTATATCCCAAATTAAGAATGCCACAATCGAGAAGGAAAACAACGTGCTTTTCTTTTTCTGTTGGGGTGCTGGCACATGGACCTGAGAGAACTTGAAATTGTCTTCTTAATGAGGGATACAACATAAATAAGAACACAGTTTATTCTATTAATTTTTTTAGTTTGGAGAGAATGCAACAAAGGCAAATGGGCTACAGCTCAGTGGTAGAGCATGTGCAATGCCTACTACAGGGCTGCAGCTTATGGCAATTACTTACAAAAAGAATTCCAGAGTCAGGGATCGCCTTATATGCGCTTCTAGTCCTGATGCTCATTGCTGTTAATCAAGATGGTGGACTGGGGACTACCACAGTCAAAAGCAGCAGCACAATCCCAAATAATGGTTGTACTAGAAGGCCCCTTATTTCTTTCATGACGTATTTCCCCTCTCATTTGGGGGAGTCAATTCTGGGGAAGGCTACCACCTAGACCTGAGGAAAGGCAATGATTATATTCAGAGTCACAAACAAAATTCCAGTTTGCTCATGACACAAACAAACCTTGGCTTATGCTTCTTCCCTTTCCCTCCTATTTCCTGGATGGAAATCTGGCTTAAAAACAACAACAACAGTTTTGTTTCTTGCCTACAAAGAGGGATTCTAAACCAGAATAACCTCAGGGTGGAAATTCAAAAGCCTAAGGGTAACCACACTCATTCTCCATACTGACAAGCTAGGTTCATTTGCGACTTCTGAATATCGCCGTAACTTTGCTGCTAAACTATGTTTCAACAAGTCATTATGCAGAAGCATTTCTATTTAAGCAGATTTGGGTCTGGTTACATTAATTGGTTTGTGAGTACTAGGAATGTGAATTCTTAGCATTTTGCTTGAAGTTATCATAATCACTACTTGTGCCCTGGACCCATCCTGACTTCTAAAATCATGTAAAGACCATGTCAATGAATCCTTAGTATCTATTATAAATCAATCACTAACTCGGGGCACTTTCCTTTGACCACTCAAAGAGGTGGTTATCCACCCACTATTTAAAAAATGAACCCTACAGAAAAATGATGTAACTAAGTATCACCCTGTCTCTAATCTGCCCTTCCTAGGCAGAGTGATTGAGAGAGCAGTAGCAGACCAACTCCACATCTTCTTGGGTAACTCATCTGCCCTGGACACTTTTCAATCTGATTTCAGACTGGGCTATGGGAAGGCCTCCTTGTTGCTCCTACTGGATTTATCTGCTGCCTTTGACATCGTGGACAGGCCATCAAGTTGAGGTGCCTAGAGGCACAAGTAGGCATCAGGGGTTGTGCTTTGGACTGGTTCAAATCATTCCTCACAGACTGGACCCAAGAATTGCCATTGGAGACCAGTTATCATCAGTATGGGACCTATCCTGTGGTATGGGACTTATTCCCTGTGATCTTCAGTCTTTATGTAAAGCTCTTAGACTAAATAATTCATAGTTTTGGGGTTGGCGGATGATATGCAGATGATACACAGATTCCCCACCCCCTGCTTACCCAGGTCTCCTGGTGATGCAATAGAGGTCTTAAATCACTGCCTGGCTGCTGTGGTTAAATGGCTCAGAGTGAACAAACTGAAATGAAATCCTGGAAGGACAGAAGTAATGCTGATTGAGGTCTTGAAGGACATTATGCTCCCCACTTTTGATGGGGTTCATCTGACCCTTACCCACTCAGTTATGAATCTAAGGGCTATACTGGACCCAATATTATTGCTGGAGAAGCATGTTAATGCAGTTACAAAAAAGGAGTTCTTCCAACTAGGCTTCTGTAATGCACTGTGCATTGGTCTTCCTTAAGAACATAGGAAGAGTCCTTCTGGATCAGATCAGTGGTCCATCTAGTCCAACATCCTGTCTCACACAGTGGACAACCAGTTCATCTGGATAGTCAAGAACAGGGCACAGAGACTGAGACCTTCCCCTGATGTTGCTTCCTAGAACTGAGATTCAGAGGTTGACTGCCTCTGGAGGTCCCCCTCAGTCACTGTAGCTGGTAGCCACTGACAAACTTATTCCTCATGAATCAATCTAATCCCCCTTTAAAGCTGCTTGTTCCTGTGGCCATCACTACATCCTCTGGCACATTCCACAGTCTAATCACTTGCTGTGTAAAGAAGTATTTCCTTTTGTATGTCTGGAATCTACTGCTTGTCAGCTTCATTGGATGCTCTTAAGTTTTAGTACTTTTGGAGAGGGAGAAAAAAATTCTCTTTGTCAACTCTCTCCACACAATGCATAACTTTACAAGCCTCTATCATGTGTGTCTCTCCCCCCGTCGTCTCTTTTCTAAACTGAAAAGTCTCAGATTCTTCAGCCTTTCCTCATAGCTCCAACCCTCTAATCATCTTGGTTGCCCTCCTCTGTACTTTTCCCAGCTCTGCAATGTCCTTTTGGATGTACAGTGACCAGAACTGTACACATATTCCAAATGAGATCACACAATAGATCTATACCAGGGCATTACAGTATCAGCCATTTTATTTTCAATACATTTCCTAATAATCCCTAACATAGGGATTAAAAAGGAAAAACATCCTTTTTCACTGCTGCAACACACTGGGTTGAAACTTTCATTGAGCTATCCACCATGACCCCAAGATATTTTTCCTTCTCAGTCTCAGCAAGTTCAGACCCCATTAGCCTATACTTGAAGCTGGGAAGTGTACCAGCACTGAACTTCATGTGCCACATTTTTACTCACTCACCCAATTTGTGGAGAACCTCTTGGAGCTCTTCAGAGTCAGCCTTGGTTTTCACCATCCTGAATAATTTTGGGTCATCTGCAAACCTGACCACTACACTATTTACTCCTAGTTCCACATCGGAAATGAATTAAATAGTACTGGCCTCAATACTGATCCTTTTGAGACTCCACTACTTACTTGTGTCCATTGTGAGGACTATCCATTTATTCCTTTCAAAATCAATTCAGAAACTTCAGCTGGTGCAAAATGCCACAGATTGGCTATCAGGAATTAAATGGGGAGCATGAATATTACTTCCATGCTACAGTCACTCCACTTGCTGCTCATCAGATACTGGGCTTAGTTAAAGATATTAGTTATCACATACAAAGCCCTTTATGCCCTTGGACCCTCATATCTGGAAGACTGTCTCTCTCCCATGCTCTGCCATGATAGCTTTGCTCATCTGAACAGGGCCTTCTGAAGGTACCAACCTGAAAATGGGCAAAATCAACAAATGCCTGTACACATGCCTTCTCCATTGTGCCCCCCCCCCTTCTGCTCCTGCATCCCTCAGTCTCCATGTTCACTCTTTCAGACTAAGCAGCTGAGTGACGGGCCCCTCCTTGTCCTGGCTGAGAAGCCAACGCTCAACTTTCACCTCCCTGCTCTCTCTTGTAGGAGAGGGGAGCTGAGGGGCCCAGTGTGTATGTGCGCGAAACTGGATGTACACAGGGAAAAATCAACAAATGCCTGTACACACCTCTTCTTAGGGTTGCCAAACTCCAGGTGGCACCTGGAGATCTCCCACTATTACAATTGATCTTCAGATGATCGATATCAGTTCTCCTGAAAAAAATGGCTGTTTTGGAGGGTGGACTCTATGGCATTACCCTGCTGAGGCTCCTCCCCAAACCCTGCCCTCCTCAGACTCCATTCCCAAAATCTCCAAGTATTTCTCAACCCAGAGCTGACAACCCTATGCCTTCTCCATCATGGCTCCTGCCTTGCGGAATGGCTTGCCCCAGGAGGCCAGGAAAGCTCCCATGCTCCTGGCTTTCCGCAAACTGTGTAGAACTAAATTATTCAAGAGGGCTTTTCTGCATAGGCAATAGGGTAGCACTGTACAAAATGATTCAGAAAGTTACTTGGATACATTATTGGGGATTGTAAACTATACTACTGTGTATAGTTTGCTGTAAACTGGATCCTACGATATAATCTTGCATCATTTACTGTGTCATGTAAACATCTATGCTTTGATTCAATTCTGTTTTTTTTTAATGATTTCTGGTTAGTTCTACAACCCAAATCCTATTTCATTGTTTATTGAATGTCCCATCCTGTTGATTGTGCTGACGCACTCTGTGTAATCTGTCTTGAGTGCTGCAGCAGCAGCAGATGGATTGTAGGGGTGAGGTCAGGCTCATAGCCAGGATTTTGTGACTTGTGGGGCAACATTTTTCCTGGTGAGGCTGCCATTATTTTTGTGTCAGCTCCAATCTGCCCCCAAGCCCAACCACCAGTGACTTGTGGGGCAACACTTTTTCTGGTGGGGCTGCCATTATTTTTATGTAAGCTCCAATCTGCTCCCAAGCCCGACCACCAGTGGCCACCCCACTCCCTTCACTCAACCTCAGCCGATCAGCTAGATCCTGCAGGAGGGAGGGAGAGGGACACACACCATCCCCTACTTCTTCTCAATTTGAGTCCCAGTGAGAAAGGTGGACTACAAATAGTGAAAATGAATGAATGAATGAAGAAATAAATCAGACCTATGCCTTTTTTCCATCGATCAGGATAGAATTTGATGATGTACACAACATTCAGAATACTGAGAATCTGTGCTGTCTTTCATCTAATTCTCCCCAAGGCTTTAATTTTTAACAGCTTTGAAAACAGACTTGAAGGTGTATTGTGGGTAATATCTGGTGAAATCTCCAAAGCAAAAGGGTGTCTCTGTAGGACTCCCTGTGGCTAGGCGATGGGCTTTTGTTGTCTTGCATAGCTCTTTGCCCTTTTCATAACAAGAAGCTCAATAAATCATGCAAAAGTCTAAAAGAAATTTCTGGATATTTGGAGGTGGAACTTGTGGAGGGTGGGGCCTGGGGAGGGACCTCAGCAGAGTGTAATGCCACAGACTCAGAGTCCACTCTGCAAGGGAGCCATTTTCTGCAGCTAAACTGATCTCTAAAGTCCAGAGATTCATTGTAATTCTGGAAGATCTCCAGGCCCCACCTGGAGTATGTCCGTCCTATTAAAACAACTGTTGCAAAGGTCTTAGGATCATTTGCTTACAGTTAAATTCACTAGTGTAGTTTCAGGAAGCAAAAGAGAATAAGAATTTGCACGTTTCTAGAACAAACTTTTCAATCAAGAAAGCTCTCCAGAGATTCTAGTCTGGCATATTGAAGAAAACATTAGAAACAACTAATTAAACACACACACACACACACACACACACACACACACACACACTGAGGATTCCTTCAGTGATTATTTAATATTAATAGGAAGGATGAAGCTTTTTTCTACTAGCTGTATTCAACAGAATATTTTTATGGTCCTGTTAACACTTTGATTTTAATCCTTCCCATGAAGAATAAAAAATAATGTTGAAAACATCATTTAATTGATAGTGAAGAAGTAAATTAATTTAATAGATACAACAATTTTTGTTTTCTTTTTTATTAAATAAAATACAACTCTGTCAAGGTGGCTGTGGCTGGCTATTCTTCAAATGAAAAAGATTAAAGTAGAGTTTGGCATAGTTTCAGACAATGCACCATATATCTGTGTACAAAATGCCACTGAATAGTATCTAGAACAGCCTTCTGCTTTGCAATTAGACAGGCAGTTTACTTGGTGTTTAAAGAAATGAAGTGATTCAGTTTCTTCATCACCTGTTGTTAAATATGATATGCAAGTATTGAGGTTAAAGGAGATTTGTTCATGCATGAACACTGATGATTACTGATGTCAAGTTTTGTTTAAGTATGCTAATTAAAAATAAATAAAAACTAAACACTTCATGTGAGGAAAACACTCTATCTGTCTGTCTGTCTGTCTGTCTGTCTATCTATCTGACAGAGGGAGCTTTGACTCTTGAAAGCTTATATCTCCCAAAATCTTGTTGGTCTTTAAGATGCTACTGGACTCTAATCTAGCTGTTCTACTGCAGATTATCATGGCTACCCTCTGAAACGATCACCCTCCATACGCAGTTTGAGTTTATGCAGGGCTTTTTTTTGTAGAAAAAGCCCAGCAGGAACTCATTAACATAATAGACCACACCCCTGACAGTGCAGCTCATTAGCATATTAGGCGGGGGGGCTGGGAAAGCACAGGGCAGGCACGGAAGCTTGCCTCTCCCCCCCCCAAACCAGATGCCCAGGGAAAGGCGCTGCTGAAGTGCCAGGGATTTGAAAGCATCGCCTTTCTTGTCTTCTACCCTCCCCACACACACCAGAGGGCCAGGGAAAGGAGCTGCTGAAGTGTCAATTTCACTCTCAGCTGACTAGTGGGGAGTGAAATTTACAAGGTAATCCCAATGGGCTCCCCAGAGGGAAAGACAGCATTTTAACACGCCACCTTTCCCTCCTGTGTGTAACTTGGGGAGGGCAGTGTGCTCTGAAGCCATGCATGCCAGAGGTTTTGGTTGTAGGCGTGGCCAACTCAAGAGCCAGCCGGAACTCCGTTCCTGTGCGTTCCTGCCCAAAAATAGCCCTGAGCTTATGTGCTGTGAATTCATTCAGCTGAATGAGCATGCTGAAGCAGTTGGCTACCATGCAGATGCCCAATTACATTGTAAGAATATTTACATGTAAAGTAAGACCAAGTACGCTTAAACTGATGCCATAGTTGAAGTGGATTGCTAGGCAGCATCTTAAGCTGAGGTATAGGAACACGATATGAGTTCTGTTCATTGCTCTCCCTTTGACACCCACCCACCCCCGCTTCTGCTGCTTCTGGTTCAAATATTTCATCACCTCATTAGTTTTTGAATATAAGAAGAGGGGGTAACAATGGCATTCCAAAACCCTGTTCAATTTCACTCAGTGATTTCACTTTGTAATGATAAATGTCATAGGATCAAGACACAACCTTACTGGAGCCCAAGGGGCAATTTCCAGTTGCTGTAACAGATCCCAAATCCAGCAGCGAAATATGCTGAGAAGTCTAAGGAACACATACACCACACGTAGCTCCTGATGAAGTTGTCAACCAATATGATCATAGTGAGCCCCGTGGTGGAACAGTCCTGCTCTGACCCGCAGGCCCTATTCCACCCTGCCCTCCATAGTTTTCCCAACACCTGGAAGGGCTTTTCTCTCTCTCTGGTCAATGACTGCCATCACCTCAGTTTGCTCAGTTCAAACCTTCAAAGAAAAAAAATGCATTTCTTTACAATCCCAATAATTGGCAAAAACTAGATTTAAGTGATGGTTGCCAGGCAGCGTGGAAGGGCTGTGGGCCAAGCTGCCAGTTGCAGCATCACATCATTTCCATCATTTTTACCACAGGATTTCTGGTGATTCTTCAAGCTACCCCATGTCACTTCTGTTTTTCACTGTAAGTGATGACTCTGGAATGGTGGGATTTAACTTTATTTCCCCCCCATCATCAGTCAAAATGGCAGCAGGCAACAGGAGTGGGGGGCCTAAAGTGGGACCAAATCATTGTGTTCTTGCAAGGGAATGTAACTCATCACAGCTGATGGTATCACGTTCTTCAGGAATGGTTATATGGATCCACTGAGTGATTCTTCAGTAAAGGTACTATAATGGCATTTTTAGAAATCCCAGAAAGACAACCCTTAACTGTAGGAATAAAAGGCAACCTTAGCCAGGCTTCTAGAACCAGTGGCAAGTTTTCAGAGCACGGGAGAAGAACTTAGACCCCAACAACTTAAAACTTTGGGAATTCTGGTAAGATGAGTTCTGGACACTTCATGGAACAAAGCAATTATCATCTCAGAAGCAAGGGTGAGGGAACTGCTGCAAGATTGGGTATCCAGAAATATACTGTTTCTGAACATGAGACATTCCTCTTTGTTCTGTCCTAAATTCCAAAGAGGTATACCAAATATGGGCTTGACAGTCTAAACAAAGAGAAAGGCTTATCACTACAGCATATGCAAGTCAGAATATGCCACCTGGTGCACACTATATCAACTGCAACAAGCAAAAATGGCCCCAAACAACTGATAAAATGTTGTTTCCCAAATCCACATTTATCAACCTTAGATAAAAAAAATAAATTCAGAATATTTCAGTTTGCTGAAGTATGTCTCAGTGCTGGATACGTTCACTTTCAATTGGAATCTCTGGTGATAGCCTGAATAAGATCTTAGAGAAAGAAACATTCCCTATAGTATAGCCCAGAGGCGCTGCCTTACTCGTAGGTAGCCCTAAATAACAAGGCACCCCACTTCTAATCTGAACCAGAGACCCACAAAATCAGGTCAAGGAAGGCACCGTTGGCCTGAAACACAGAGCTAGCCTCAGCTCTGCAAAAGGCTCTCCATTTTCAGGTTGCACAAGGCAGCCCTCAAAGCAATCTCCAGTCTTCCCCCTCCACCCAGCAAGGTATGAAACAATGATGAGTCTCCAGAACTTTTCCTAGCCCTTTTTGTGTGACATCTATGTCTATGTGAAAATCCTTTCTGCTCCAAGTGAAAATCCTTTCTGTCCTTTCTGCTCCATCCCTCAGGATTGGACATAAACCAATCAAACATTCAAATGTTTAGTGATCCTTCCTGACTCTAATCAAGAATAATTTCCCAACCTTTGTGTAAACTGGGGAACCTATTCAGCCTGCCATGGCAGGACCATCAATGGTCAGCAAACTCATTCAGCCAATTTTAGTAGAGCCATCCAACATGTGGCTAATCTCATCAATGCTATTGTGAATCCAGACTCTGCCCCTCTAGAACCTCATTGGTCACACCTAGGTTTTGCTTCTTCTGGTGTCACAACCCCTGGGAACCCTTATTGGTCCAGGTAACCTTTTGTCTTCACCTGAGACAAGCCCCTCAAGGCCTCCCATTGGTTCACATTGTGTACCAATGTCTATATCCATCCAAGCACATGGCCATCAAGGTGTGTACTCAGGATGGCGCCTATACTTTGAGTACACCCCAAATGTCTCTCCTTTGGACCACCTCCTTAGCACATAACACTGGCCATTGGTGCTATTCTCTTCAAGGACCCCTGTGCATCTGGACAGGTAGTATAACCCCGAAACTGACCCTTCTATTTGCTATCATCATCTTTGCTTTCTTAGTTCTGAATTGCTTGCTCTTCCTTGGATGCTTAGTGTGCTTGTAATTAGGAAATTCTTCAATAAAAACTATTTAATTTACTCTTTAAATCTGGAGTCTTCCTACTGTACCAGACCTTGGTATAAACAGATTTGCAATCCCTGATACCCCTCTAGCCTCCCCTTTTGCATAAACTAATCTCCCCAACATCGAGGCAGGCTGTTGGTGGTAACAATAGGTGTATGCAAACACTCAAAGCAACTGTGGAAAATGGATGTATTGTTTTATTCCGCCCAGTGCATTTTAGGTCTCTGTTCTTCATCAAATGCACCTCAAGGAAATAAACAAGCATACACATTAAAATGGAACAATTACTCCTATAATCACTATAAATGTCTAATATATGTATATTCAATATGTTTCCATCATTCACTAATTCATTCACTGGACTTGTAGACCGCCTCCCCCTCCAACAGGCACTGATACATTTAAAATTATTCCTTTTTAAAGTAGGTTTAGCATCTGCATCGTAGAAGAACCAACACGTAGTTTTATCATTCTCATATTGTATTTGAGGTAACTGCTTTTTATCAAAAGTACCAGGAGGTAATAAACAAGCATACACATTAAAATGGAACAATTACTCCTATAATTACTCATCACTTAGCATCTGCATCATAGAAGGACCAACACATATTCTGCAATATTTCACATTGTGTTGTGGGAGGATGATTTTATTATACCTTTGATGGTATTTTTATGCTTGTTAGCCGCCTTGAGCCGGTTCGCTGGCAAGGCGGGATATAAAGATAATAAATATAATAAATAAATAAATAAATTATTAATGACTCTCTAGTCCTTCACAAACCTATAAACAGAGTTTCCATGTTCATCAAATTTCCCTTCCTTCTTGACGGGCAATATACGAGTATTACAGGCAGAACCATGAAGCGGCTTAATTAGCAATCCCTGTCATAACAACACTTTGATAACTGGAGTGATTCCCTCAATCTCTTCTTTGGATAAAGAATATTGGGCAATTTTGGAGAAATTCACATCAGGCCAGATTGTAACTTTGGTTCTGCTGCTTGCAAGCTTCCAACATCAGAACATCAGGAGGTCCAGAAGCCCACGAGGAGGCAGACTAGGCATTCAAAAGATCCTCTGCAGGTTCCTCTGGAGCCTCCACCTCTGTCGTGGTCAGCATAAAATGTCCCTGAGCAAAGCCGGAGGGCGGCAGGGTCACACTGAGGGAACCATCCATCAATTGTAGCACTATATTACACAGTAAATCCTGACCTAACAAATTAACAGGAGACATGGGGAAAATCAGGACACAGCTTGTTACCTTATGTAGTCCTGGAGAAACAAAAACTGGTACTGACAGAACATGGGGGATGACTGAACCCTCTATAACTGTTCCTCCGGGTTGGATCTAATTGGCAAGTATACAGAAGCCAGTGGTCCTGACAGAGATAGATAAATCTCTGTTTAGTAAACTGAGGTCACCATTGTTTCTTTAAAATGGCCAACATTTGGCCTAGTGGACCCCTAGTGGACACCTTTTGTTTGAAGGACTGTCCTCCATTGGTAAAAAGGTAAAGGTTTCCCTTGCTCGAAAGCCAGTCAGATTTGACTCTAGGGGGCAGTGCCCATCTCCGTTTCCAAGCCAAAGAGCCAGCACTCTCTGAAGATGTTCCCATGATCATGTGGCCGACATGACTAGACGCTGAGGCGCACGGGACACTGTTAACTTCCTACCAAATTGGTACCTATTTATCTACGTGCAATTTTTTTGCTTCCGAACTGCTAGGTTTGCAAGAGCTGGTACCAGAGATGGGAGCACACTCCATCATGCAGCACTTGGGTCTTGAACTGCCAACTACTGATCTTCCGTTCTGCAACTCAGTGTCTTAACCACTGAGCCACCACGGCCCCTGTCCTCCACTGGCACCACAGTACAAACTAATCAAATCGAACCATACTAGAACTCCATACTTAGTCAACATCTCCAAACACATACTTAGAGCATCCTTTACTTCCCTACGGTTTCAATCAATGCCAACAGCAATTTTGGAGGGCCGCTTTAATCAAACTTCACTGGCCCATTGTCTATGTATTTGTGGCACCCATGTACTTGAGGACTTACCTCACTATATCCTCTTTTGCCCACTGTACTCCAGCCTGAGGGCTAAATTTTTAGCAGGTATTTTATCTGGTCTTTGTGTATAGCCAGTTGAGGATCAAATCTCATTTGGGAAGGGGCAATGGGAAGGGGCATTATCTAGCTCATTGTATTAAATCAGCCATATTTTGTTGAGTTTCAGTACTTCTGTATATTTTGATATTAACCTGTAGCTTGTTCATAACCTGTATTTTTACCACTGAGAGTTTTGCAATTTGTAACGGCCAATGGCTAATAACAATAAACTGAACATTGGTACCAGTTTAGAAATCATCCTATCATAGCAGAACCCTCTTCCCTTTAGCAGAATCCCTTCATTCTTCCTTCCAAGCATACAGTATCCCACCAATCACTTCCTTGCCTTCTTTCTGAACAGAATCCCTCATTTCTCATTTCTAATGTGCAGTATCCCTTCAAGAACCAGTCCAAAGCTCTTTTTTCCTTCAAAATAGCACCTCTTCCTTCATATACACGTATACACAAACACAGCCTTTCTGTCCCAGGGCTTGCAAATGCAGTTTTGAATGCCCTCACCTGAGTCTTTAATCTCTGGGGCAGGAATCCTCTTTCAAGGTGAGTATCCTACTTGACACAATAGATCGTCAGATGCCCCAATTTGTGTCCAGACCCCAAGTTACCAGTCATACCCCAGTCGCCTAGATCAAGGTTTCAGGGTGGATCTACTTAGCAAACTTCAGTTTCGTACACTCCACTCATGTCTTTAACCTCTGGGGAGGGGAGTTTCCCTTTTGAGGCGGGCAGCTGGTCTCCAGTGGCAACTGACAAGTCCTCCTATGGAGTTTGCTGTATGATCCACCTTACTCCCAGTTGCCTGTGAGCTGACTGCAAAACCCAGATGCAAACACTCGACCACACAATCACCTTCCTAAGACCTGGTTTGTAAATACTGACCCACAGACTGCCTGCTCTGTCAGCCTTGCAAATGTCCCCCTAAATTTAGGAAGCTGCGAAAATCTTCCAGGAGTCTGAAATGGGGGAGAACAGGACGCAGAGGAGGGAGGAAACTCACCCCAGGCATGCCAGTTGCATCCTGTATCCTCTGTCCAGATCCTGCTTTCGTTTGCTGCCAAAAATATCTCTTCAGTTCTTGGTGGAACCGCCAGTTACGTTAGGGGAGGATTAAAACTACTAAAATCCCTTCCTCTGTCCAAGACCTATCTGGGAGAGAAAACAGTCACTCAGGGCTATGGACTGGTGGAACAGGTAGCTTTAATAGAATGACCATTTGATGCTAGCAGGTCAGAGAACAAGCAAGCATGCATACAGGATACTTAAGAACAGAGTTTTAGTTTAGTGGCATGTTTAAGACCAACAAAGTATTATTTAAGGTATAAGGTTTCATATGCACACACACTTCTTCAGATAGCAGTACCTGAGGAAGTGTGTGCACACACAAAAGCTTATACCCAGAATAAAACTTTGTTGGTCTCGAACGTGCCGCTGGACTCAAACTTTGTTCTTCTGCTTCAGACCAACATGGCTACCCACCTGAATCTATCTATAGGATACATAGTTCTTTGATAGGGTGGGACGAACAAAGTTTGGGGCCTGGAATTCCAAAGGACAGCTTATCAACCCTGCTCTTGTATGTAATTCACTTTAGAGCACATCCTGCATTCCTTCTAGGAAGAAAAGGAAAACAAACTCTGTAATGGAAGATAAGAATGGAACAGACCTTTCTGCTGAGATAAGGTTGCTCAGAGATCAGGAGGTCAGAGAACAAATCTCTCAGTGAGGGATCAGAGCAGGAAAAGCACCTTAGAACACTGTAGAAAATAACTGAGCCAATCTTAGGCTCACTCATTATAGGGGCTTCAGATCTTTGGTTAACAATGTAACTTTAGTATATCTTAACACAAACTATTTTTTTCCATTAATTTTTTTATTGTTTTCAAACTCCTACACGTTACTTACAATTTTTGCAACAAAGAAAAAGGAATTGACATACTTAAAACAATTTCTACCACAATACATTGCCAACTCTATTCTGCTAATGTTTTCTTTATGAGATTATAATTTATTTAATCAGGTAGATGTTGGCACGCCTAACAAAAATATATTTCTGCCTCACAAAATCACTCCAGTTCTTCTATGATTATACCTTCCATTTCTCATAATTTCCCATTAACATATTTGTAATCAAAAGCTCTGTATGTATTTAATTTTCATTACAAAACTAATATACTACGTTACTTCACAATAAAATAAGATAAAAAACAAAATAATACTCTATTTCTTTTCTCTGCTCTCTTGAAATTTTTAAACTCAACTCTATTTCTTCCTCTTAACTGGAGTTCTTCTACTTAGTGTTCCCTCCCCCCGGGACTCCAGAAAATTTCTGGAGCAGACTCCCACAGTGTGGATCTGGCCCACTGGGGAGATGTGGGGGGGGGGGAATCCCAGTGGCCCTACCCGCATGTCCCCCTACATTTTTATTTTCCAGGCTGTAGCTCTTAATAAAGATATGAAAAGCAAACAAAAACAACAAAAACAAATGGTGACTCTATAACCGCTATCTCCTCCATACGATCATCTTCTTTAATTGCCAGTTCCTTATTTTTTAGTTTGAATCCAGGTTCAATGCCTTTAAAAGCTCTTCTCCAGATGCTAGATCATCAGCTGCCAGTGTCCGACCTTGGTGTGTAACCGCTAAATGTCCAAGAGCCAGCCAACAGTACCTATAATTCTTTTCTGTGAGCTTTTGAGCAATTGGATGCATGCTTTTCCTGGCGTTTCAGATTTCGAAGGGAATGTCTGGAAACACCTGAACGAAGGTATCCTCAAGTTTCAATCCTCTGTTCTTCTTGGTGATTTCCACGAGGTTCCTCTTTGTCCTTGTATCTTTACATTCGGCCACAACGTCAGGTATAAACGCTGGTGAGCCCATTTGAGAAGGAAAGTTTAAATGAAAAGCATTGCTTACAACTGGCCATGGAAGCTGTATGATTCCTTCTAGCCTTTCGTTTAAAGCTACAGTAAGGTCCTTGTTTAGCTCAAAGTTTGCAGAGATTCCACGAAACTTTACTTTAGATTCCCTAGATTTACAATCTAAAAGCATTAACTTGCTCTTGGTCCACTCTTCAAAAGATTTCAGTTCAGCTATTTCTTTGGAGGGCTTTTGGGTTTCGGCAGCTACTGACTCCGCCTTCTCCTGCACTTCTTGTAGTTTCTTGCTAACTTCATCCAGTTTATTTATGACCGGAGTAATGATCTTTCTTATCTCCTCTTTTAAGTCCTGTTTTAAATCTGTCAGCATCTCTTTCAAATTGCTTTTGGTGAGGGAATCCTCCCTTTTCCGCTTGCTTACAGACTCTGATGGGGGAGGGGAGCCCTCGTCCGAGAAATTTAGACCTCCCTGCATTGCTACAGGCATTGTCTTGAAGATATTCTTACCAGTTTTAGCTCCCCGAGTCCTCTGCATTGTTGTAGCAAAGTTGTAGTATTTAAATTGCAGCCCGTTAACACAAACTATTTATTTGATTTTTTAGTTGCTGTTCACCTGAAGGGTCTTATGGTGACTTAACATTAAAGCTAATAAGATAAATACAACATAAAAATAAATAATACACTCCCAGCCTGATCTACCTCACAGGGTTGTTGTGAGGATAAAATGGAGGTGAGGGTCCTTGTTGGGGAGAAAGGCAAAGTAGAAAATGAAGTAAATAGTAAAACTGTTAAACAAAAATTATATTAATTCATATGAAAACAAATGATTATTTCCTGTTATGTGTTAAATGATACTATGTATGCATATTTGGTGAAGATTCTTGCTTAAAAATAACTTCAGGATCAGATTGAGATTCACCCACTCTAGGGTCTTTACAGGCATCCCAGCAAGTAGCACTAGGTGATCCATAGGAAACTGGTGAGTGATCCACTGCTGGTTCCCACTCTGCCTTTTGTCTACTCCAGTATAGGTTATGGTATGCAAGAATGCAAGGTACTTTGGAGGTTTTCAAACAGAGGCTAGATGGCCATTTGACAGCACTGCTGATTTCTGTGAACTTAGAGGGAGGGCAGGAAGGGTTGCCTCAGCGCTTAGTTCTTGTGGCCCTTTCTTACACACCCAGGGAAATGCCGATTGCCACTTTGGGATCAGGAAGCAATTTTTTCTCCAGGCCAGTTTGGCTGGAGATCTTGGAGGCTATTTGTCATCTTCTGGGCATGGAACAGCAGTCACTGGGGGCATGGACGGGGAGGTATTTGTGAAATTCCTGCATTGGGCAGGGGGTTGGACTAGATGACCCTGGAGTCCCTTCCAACTCTATGATTCTGTGACCTCACGTGGAAGGTGATGGTGGTTGGGAAATTTTTCATTTAACAAAGGACCCTTTGAGTACAACATAATTTAAAACACTTAGATCATAAGAAAACTTTGGAACTACCTCCACAGGGAGATTTGCTGTCTTTCACTCTTTGCGCCTTTTGCCAGCAGGTGAAAACTTTTTTATTTTATTTGGCATACCTGCAATAATGGTTACTGGCCCTCCTTCCTGGTCCTGGTGTTCTTTGTTTATGTGCTTTTATTGAAGTATTGTACACTTTAAAATATATATTTTAATTGTGCAGATGTTTTAATATTTTTTATATTCACCACCTTGGGGACCCTGATCAGGTGGGGAAATGTTTTAAATAAAATAAGTAGTAATACATATACTCTCTCTCTCTCTAAATATATGAAGGCTAAAGTCAGAACAAAAGCAAAGAATATTTTCATCCAGTGGCAGTTAGGAAGGAGGCAGGTTGTTTCAGTTGCTGATGTGTTTTCATACTGAAAGAAAAAAGGAGAATATTCAGGACCCCTCTCAGTGAAATGCCAACAAAAAAACAGTGAAAAACATCAACGTTTTAGAAAACAAAGGCTTGCGACATGTTTGCAACAGGTGCTCTAACTAGTGAACAAGAGCCTTTTTAGATGCTATGAAAAATAAGTCATGCTGACACCAAAGATAAATAAGGCATTAGGATTGTTCATTTAAGAATAAAATATTAAGCACAACAGGTTTACGAAAATACCCTTCCCTCCTTTATGTGAAGAAAGGTGCTCTTGAAGAACTCATATATATACACATACAAGTTTGTTTAGAAGAGGATTAGTGTTATCCATATGTTGAACAGCTGTTTCTTTTGCAACTCGTCCACTGGTATGTGCCTTTAGGTTAATGTATTAATGCTTGGGGTAATTACATGCATCAGGGATCCTTGTTTGCTCCCAGCTCCCAGTGTTTAGCTCATACAGCTTTAAATATGTGTACTATCTCTTTCGAACCCTCAAAAGGCATGCGCAGTAAGAGTATTAAATATTAAATGCATGGGGAGGGGGTTGTCAGAGGTATATCCAATCACTATGCCTCATCACACATATAGAGGCATCATAGCACTGAGTGTATAAAGAATGCCAAAATTAACCGGAAAAGAGTTTTCCTGACTTTCTTATGGCTTCATATGGCAGTCACAAGCAGGGAATGTCTTGGAATGGGAGTGGCAGAGGTGGAGGAAGAGCTAAGGTAGTGGTGCCCCTGAAGTCATGAGCTGAAACTGGAAGCTATGCAGGGATGTTTTGACACCTTAAGGGCCACATCCATTCTAAATGATGCCCTAAGTGGTGTGCCAGAGACCTAGCTGTGGTTTCGTTGGCAATTAGGAGATTTGGGGGTGACTATTAGAAAGCAGCAAATAGTCAGTGAAAGTGCCTCTGCAGAAGATCCCAGCATCAATCATGGGCATCTCCAGTTAAAAGGACCAGACAATGGGTGATGGGAAAGGAGGAGGAGGAGGAGGAGGAGCAGGAGATGAATTTATGCCTTGCCCTTCACTCTGAGTCTCCGAGCAGCTTACAATCTCCTTCCCTTCCTCTCCCCACAACAGACACCCTGTGAGGAAGGTGGGGCTGAGAGAGCTCTGAGAGAACTGCTCTTGATAGAACAGCTCTAAGAGAACTGTGACTGACACAAGGTCATCCAGCAGCTGCATATGGAGGAGTGGGGAATCAAACCCGGTTCCCCAGATTAGAGTTCACCACTCTTAACTACTACACCAGACTGGATGCCAGTCTGAGTAGACAGTACTGACCTCGATGAACCAGTAGTCTGATTCAGTGTAAGGCAGCTTCATGTGCTCATGCTGCATTCCACTTTTTAGTAACCACTATGGAGCAGTGCCATTTGGATTTTATGCCTCGGGCAGTTTCCAGTGCAGAAGGGCTAGATTCAGTGAATTCTTCAAGGATCACCACAATTTAGTTGTACTATTCAATTCCGGAAACATCATGATGCACATAATGCAGAAGGAATTAGAATATGCTCTCCCTTATTTTCTGATAGACCGGAAATCATACAACTGATCGCTGTGATCATGCAGATCAAACTAGAAGCCCCAAAGCAAGACTGTTGAGAAAAGATAAAGCAAGAAAAGGCCTAAAGTCTCGTTATACACCCCTTGGAAATGTTGCAAAAAAATACACTAAAACAGTCATGAATCTTCAATACTGCATCACAGAATACATTTCCTTGTATGTCGACTGGATCTGGTCATGGACCATAATATAATAAATTGTATTGAATACTCTTGTAATATTTCTGTTAAATGATAATGTATGCATCTACTTGAATGCCACCCCAAGAAGAGCTGGGCTCCTGTTTATTTAAGAACAGTCACTTCAAACATTAATAAATATTCATAAAACACTAGAACAGCAAGATTTAGATGATGGTAAAGGTCAAAGAGGTAACCCTTCCAATCTTTAACCAGTAATTTTGAATCATTATGAGTTAACAATATAGTCCTAAAACCACCCTCCCACCAGAAAGAGCAATGAATTTATGCAGTCTCTTTTCAAGTCATACTGCTGTAGGTATACAGGTTCAGAATAACATTTTTATTGTGACTCTTGCCATAGTTTTTCATCTGTTGGACACTTTGTAAATATCCTTCTGTGCTTGTACTTCTCAACCTGCAATCCAACAGTTTCAATGTAAAGAAACCAGTAAATAACAGAGAATTTTCACATCAACAGATTTCTGCTGTTTCAGTTCACGAACATAATTATATTGTTTGTATCAATAAGTTTACTATGGTTGAGCAAGTGTTGGTTTGAAGCAGCAGAACAAAGTTTGAGTCCAGTGGCAGCCTTAAGATCAACAAAGTTTTATTCAAGGTATAAGCTTTCATGTGCTCGCACACTCCTTCGAATTACTAGTCCGTACATACAGGTAGAGGGTGAGCACTAAATTAGCATGCAGCATAATGAACAGATAATAAGCTTAGTTTATATGGTTACTATTTGTTTGGGTTTAATTCCAGGGGAAACATAGTGAAGGAAATAAACATGTCAGAATTCGAGATTTATGGACAGTTGTATCCTTAATTGTGGAATGCTGAGAATAATTAACTGAAACCCTGCCGTTGCACTGGCGCCATCTCCTTTCAAGCATGGAGGCGACAAGTCACCTGGCAACCATTTAACGGTAACCATATAAACTAAGCTTGCTATTCCTGTTTGGTCCTTCAGGCTGTTAAACATATTCATTATGCCGTATGCTAATTTACTGCTTACCGTCTACCTATACGTACGGACTGGTAATTTCCATTTCATTGTATCTGAAGAACTGTGTGTGCACACAAAAGCTTATACCTTGAATAAAACTTCATTGCTCTTAAAAGTGCCACTGGACTCAAACATTGTTATGGCTGAGCAAGAAACCTTAGAGCCAAACTTTGACCACATGTAAAAGTTAATGGTGGACAGATGGTAGAAACCGGAGAAAAATCATACATACTTTGTAGCCAGTGTACATTTCATGTTCACATTACTGAGCGACTTAAGAAAAACCAGTTTAAGCCCCACATGTGAAAATATCCTCTGGGGCCACCACTAGTCAGCTAGAGACCGAGCACCAACACTGGACCTATCGCATGCATTGCAGATGCTAGCCACTTTGCTGATTTCTGAATTAGCAACCCCACTGTTCTGTAATAGCCCAGGGAGATCAAGAACAGAAGAAATTGTATAATGGGGGACTGGAGAAGTGTCTTTTGGGTCAGTTACTGTTCTGTTTATCCAGACCGTTGCTTTCAAACCTGCATTCAGGCCTCCTTGAATGTCTGTATCTAGAGAGTCACCAACCATCACACAGTCCTCAGGCTGAACACCCAGAAGTTCACAGCAGTAATGAAATATAGATGATGCTGGTTTCTCTTCTTTCTGTTCTCCACCAACTACAATAGCATCAAAGTAGGGCTGGCAGGCACAAGCTTCAATCTTTTCTCTCTGTGTCTGTGTGTCTCCATTTGTCAGCAGAAGCAAACGGACAACTTTTCTAAGGTCCCTGAGCATCCCTCTGGTCTCTTCCGCTAAAGTCAAATATTTCAGGCGGGTGGTTTTCCAAAGGAAATAACATTCCGAAGCCAGATTCCGATTGGCTTGTCCTCCCTTTGTTTCTTGGATAGCTTCTTCCCAATGTTGAATCCTTAGGTCAGTAATACACATCTTGGAAGGATCGTGACACTCTTTGAGGAGTTTAGCTTGGACTTTGTCACAGATCATGTGAGCTTCTCTCTCATCACAGTGATGCTCCGACTGTAGGGCATTTATCACCTATTAGCAAAACAGAACTGTATTAATTTGATTTACTGTCTTCCTTGTACTAGAAAAATGTTGCATTGGAATGAACAGCATGGATTTAAGAACGCAATTTGCATCAGCATGCCTTTTAGGACTCTTTCAGTCTGCCACATGTATTAGTGTAGCCTAGACCCGCACTGGATCTGGCTGGGTTCCACCCAGGTCTCTTCCTAGGCTCTTTCTCTCTCTCCCCCCCCCCCTTTTCTCTACAGGTTGCCTCCACCACTCCTGTCACACTGGTGTGCCCTCCTTCTGCATGCTGATGCTGCCCCAGGTAAGTAAAATGTCCAGGGCTGCAGTACCCTCTGACCATTTCTCAAGTGGCTGTGACCTCCTTCTCCCCCCTCCCCACCTAAGAGCCAGTTTGGTGTAGTGGTTAAGAGAGGCGGACTCTAATCTGGAGAACCAGGTTCGATTTCCCACTCTTCCACATGAAGCCAGCTGAGTGACTTTGGGCCAGTCACAGTTCTTTCAGCGCTCTCTTGGCCCTAAAAACAAGTCTCGCTTGCCATTGCACGACTCTTAGAACTTGCAGCTGCCAGACAATCCACAATGCCATATGATTAATTATTATTCCCACCAGGCTGCCTTGCCCTTTTCCTCCACATGTTCCCATACCAGCCTCTGCTGCCTCTCCTTCTGCCTGGCCTGTCCCCTTCTTTTGAGTTGCTGGGCTGCATGGGTGGAGCCCGGTCCTGCCCACTCAACAGTGATGCTGCATCACTTCCTATCTAGTTGTGATTACATCCAGCCCAGCCAGCTGGAGTATGCTGCTGCTGCTGCTGCTGCTGCCACCCAGGATTTGCCACCACTACCCCCCCCCCCCCAGCTCACACAGTCATTACATTTGGAAGCTCTCTTCTCTTGCAAGAGTTAGTTGGTACAAACATGAGAGTCAACCACTTCTGCAATATTCAGAATTTCAAAACATACAGAAATGTATAAAACCATGAACTTCCATCTCTTCCTTATATTGCTCAACCAAATAAACCGAAGCAGCCAAAGTGGGTTGCTAGTGAATCTTACACCTACCCCCAGAGAAAGGTCTTGACCAATTTTAGACCTACACTTCTCTAAACTAGTTTCTGGTAACACTATTGGGGCTACAAGTTCTACACTACAATTGCAACAGAACTTCTGTTGTAACAACCAGGTAAAATATGGAGGGTAGGCAAACGTTAGTACATTACAGTTTTCTTTCTTTAAATGTTTCAATCCATTGATCAAAATTATTTTAAGCAAACAGTGAAACAGAATGCATACATCCTCCACAAACAAGAGTTTCTTGTCCTCCATTTTGATGCTGCAAATTACAGAGGTGTTATGAAAATACAGTCATACAGCTATCATGAAAGCCTATCAAAAGTTCTGCAATGTTTTGTTCTTGGTGATAATTCAGTACTGCTCTCTCACACAGTTACACAGCAGCTGTAGCGAAGGCAAAGAAATGATTTACATAAAAGTATAAGTCATTTTTCTGACTAACCCAGAATAGTCACTAGTTTGATCCTTAGCTGCTATTATCAAGGACAATTAAAGGATCACACATAGACCCATAGGATTATTTAGTATGTCCTTTTGACATTCCTTGAAAGAGAATATCCAACATTATCCCCTCCCCCACGGAAGGCTCCTGGTTCTTTCTCATACAGCGAAATGAGTAAACACAGAAATCTGCATATTGGAGTTTCATTGCATGCCTCAGATGTCACGGGTAGCAGCTTGTGTTAGCATTTAAGGTGCCTCCTGGCTCCTTTTCGATTTTGCTTCCAAGACTAACAGCTACCTCACGGGACCTCATGGCTTTCTGGGAAAACCTTCAGGAAAGAAACCCCACACCCAGATTGAGAAACTGGATCCTTCCCATATGCTGCCTTCCTGCCTGCAGTACACTTCCTTGTTTCTTAAAGCAAAGGGGCGGGGAAACGTACCGCCTCGATGGCTCTCCTGCCTGCTGCGGCTGTGTCGATCAATGTGTTGTCCAAGTCAAAGAAAACAGCCTTAATCCCCTGCAGCCCCATGACAGCGACAACAACCCCGGCGCTTCAGCAAATGCAAATGCAAATGAGGGGAGCAAGCGGATTGTCATTCACCAGAAGCACCCAAGAGCCGGGAAACTGCACACGAAAAAGAAGGATGGGATGCCTTTTCGATGATGGCTGACCTAGTGTGTTCTGTGCGCCTATGCCTAGAGGGTGACTGCGCGTGCGCAATGAAACTCTCTGGCTTCATTAAAGCGCTGAATCCCAGCAATGCCTGAGGCGGGGAGGGAAGAGGAAGAGCTCTGGTAAATCATACACGGCACGGGAGAAAGTTTCGAATGCAGCCTGAGACCAGAAATGCTTTTCTTGGAGGTGATATCCTGGAGATATCCGTGTTGGTATGCTGCCAACCCCTCACCCCCAAACCAGCTTTTTCAATAGCTGTTCAAGCCAGTCTAAAAGGACATGCTTCCTACCTTTCACCTGCTCTATAGAGTTAGAGAAAGGATCACAGCGGTGAACTTGTTTCTTATTTGGCACAAAGAAACTGCAGAATGAGAGCTGCAGAACTGGGGAAGCAGATCGATCTTGCTTTCCGTTTCCACACTAATTTTGTATATTTTTAAAGTGTGGGGCAAATTTATAGTGTAAACAGAAAGGTTCCAAAACTGACAAACAGAAGGCAGATTACAGATGTTCAATTTTTGGGTTTTATTATAAATATAAATGCTGTGATACGCTAAGTAGTTTTACAGTTTGAGGCTGGCAACAGGAGGATTATGATTACTTCATCCCAGTCAGGACAGAGCTTTCTAGAGGAAATTCATATGCCAGATTGGAAGGGAATAGAATGAGGCCGCGGCCACACGGCCCTTTAATGCAGGAGAAGGTGCTGTTTCCTCCTGCATTTAAAGGGACCGATCACACCGGCCACGGCTAATCCCGCGCCAAAGTGGGCTCAATTGTGGGTACCTCCTGCATTTTCCGACCCTGGGAAAATCAACTATTTTCCCCATGGTTGCTTGAGGAACCCACAATTGAGCCTATCTGGACAGCCCTCTCTCACAATCATTGCAAGAGAGGGCTGTCCAGATGCCACCCCCCCATTCCCCCCCCCCTTTTGCACTTGGGCACTCAAGCGCCCAAGTGCAAAAGGGGAGGGGAACCCAAACTTACCAGGCGGCTGGCGGGGCTTGGGGAAGAGTGCCTCCCCCGGCCGCCATGGCCGCCAGCCACCACCACCGCAGCCACCAGCCTCCTCCTCCATACGTCTCTTCCACTGCTGCCGCCTGCCACTTCCAACTCCGCCCACCGCCACCGGGGTTGGGATGTGTATGCCGCCACCAGGGTTGGGGTGTGTATACATCCCAACCCAAAATTAAAAAATGTGGCCCCTTTAAATCCAGGAGGCTCCCAGATTTAAAGGGCCATGTGACCACGGCCTGAATCACTGCCTTGTTCTCAGCTTCCTGATTGGTGTTTCATATTTATAAAGGTAAAGGTTTCCCTGCTCAAAAGCTAGTCAAATCCGACTCCAGGGGGCAGTGCTCATCTCTGTTTCCAAGCCGAAGAGCCAATGCTGTCTGAACACTTCTCCATAGTCATGTGGCTGGCACATGTTCAAAAAGCAGCAATATATTCAGAGGAATACATAAAAAGTTGGTGACTAAAGGGGCAGCAAGGAGTCTTGGTAGGGTTGCAAATTCCAGGTTGGGAAATTCCTGGAGATTTGGGGCTGAAACCTGGGGAAAGACCTGAGCTGGGTGTCATGCCATACAATCCACCACAGAAAGCAGCCATTTTCTCCAGAGGAACTGATCTCTGCCACTTGGGGATCAGTTGTAATTTTGGGAGATATCCGGGTTCCACCTGGAGGTTGGCAAGCCAAGTCTTGGAGGTGTGTACAGCCTGACAGAATGAGGTGATAAAGTGCTCATTAGCATATTAGGCCACACATCCGACAGCACAGCTTATTAGCATATTAGGCTGCACCCCCATGTTCCATAAGAGTAGTCATCCAGCCATACCCACCTTTTGCTTCTTATTCTGTTTACCTTATTTGTTGTCAAAACCCAGGGCTTTTTTGTAACTGGAATTAATTTGCATGTTAGGCCACATGCCCCTAATGTAGCCAATCTTAATGAGTTTCTGCTGTTGGGTGTGGCCTATTATGCTAATGAGTTTTTGCTGGGTGTGGCCAACTCAGGAGCCAGCCGGAACTCCATTCCTGTGCATTCCTGCCCAAAAATAGCCCTGCAGACTATAGAGAATTCATATGGAGTGAGTTCCTGGTATGGCTGAGTTCCAGCACCTCTTATTTTAAGATTTATTATTTCCATACTTTAAGTAGGTGATAGACACTGTTGATGGTAATTTTGACATTCCTGTATTTTCATATAAAACTTTTAAAAGAGCATAACTGCACATGCTAGCTATTAACAAACTCTCATTGTATTTAGTATATATGAAGTCAAAATAATAAAATATAAAACTGTTACTCTTTTCTAATCTTTTTTTTTTTTACTGATCCTACTGTTCCCTCCCATTTCCTGCATTTCCAGCTCTCTCCTCTTTCCCTGCTTCTGGCTCTGCGCCCCTTTGGTATTATCCTGTCATTTACACGGCCTACTTCATTCCAAGACAGCAGAGAGCCAGTTTGGTGTAGTGGTTATGTGCGTGAACTCTGATCTGGGAGAACCGGGTTTGATTTTCCCTCTCCTCCACTTGCAGCTGCTGGATGACCTTGGGCAAGCCATAGTTCTGTCAGAGCTGTTCTTGAAAAAACAGTTCTGGAAAGAGCTCTCTCAGCCCCACCTACCTCACAGGGTGTCTGTTGTGGGGATGGGGAGGGGGAGGGAAAGACATATGTAAGCTCCTCTGAGACTCTGAGTGAAGGGCGGGTATAAATCCAATCTCCTCCTCCTCCTCTTCTTCTTCTAGAACAGAAACATTTGTTATGAGGCATGAATCTAACTCAGACCAAGAGTACTGCAAATTATCAAAATGCAACCCCCTTAATTTAGTACTAATTAAATCATATATTCCAGTAGCAAAGTCAGCCAAATCTGAGGATACTTAAGTCTGGAGACTGGCCGGCTCTTTCAACAAACTTGAAAAGTGCCTCAGGTTTACGGAAGAATCTGAAATCTAAAAAGAACAGAACAGAGTGGTAGTGGTAGTGGTGTTATAAAACCCCCAAATGATAAAAGGAGTGCCTGTAGCTTTAAAATATGGATTCCGTCAGTAGCTGTTGCTAGGCAACCACGACAGGCTTGCTTTCTGTCAGTAAAATACCAGGGAAGGGGGCAGGGCCCTTTTCAGGACTGTTTTGACCTTTGAGGGAGGATCTATCTGGACAACTTGATACCACATGACGTACCTACGCCTGGCTGCTTGCTAATGTTCAATAGCAGCAACACCATGAAAGCCAGTGTGGTGCAATGGTTTGAGTTTCAGACTAGGACCTCAAATCTTTATTCTGCCCTGGAAACTCACTGGTGACTGTGGGCTAGTTACACATTTTCAGTCTAACTTTCCTCACAGAGACAGGGCCAAGACTGGCCATTAAGAGCACCTAGGCACCTTCCAGTGACCTCACCCACTCCACCTGGGCCCACCAGCCCTTTGACAGGAGAGTTGGGACTCCTCACCCCAGGGGAAGAGATGGTATCTATCCAGCCAGGGGAGACAGAGCCTGGCTTAACAGAGCCCAGGGGAGAAGGTGGCACTTGATTCTGCCCATGTGAAGCAAGGCAAGCGCTGGTGCCCAGCCTGAGTCCCACATGAGGTGAGGCAGATGGTAACACTTAGCTGCACCCCAGATGAGGCTGACAGCAGCACACAGCCCAGCTAAGCTCTGTGCACATGCAAGGCAAGGCAGAGGGTGGCGCCCAGCTGAGCCCCATGCAAGGTGAGGGATATGCCAAGCCAGTCTGGCCAGGGTGAGGAAGGTAATGCCTGGCCTGTATGAGACAAGGTAAGCAGCACCTGGTTCATCTGCGACCTGCCTGAGGTGAGGAAAGCAACACCTGGCCAATTTAGGGTTGCCAAGTACTCACCGGTTGCCAGTGGGGGGGGGGAGTCCTCCTCGGTCAGGGAGCTTCCTGGCGTGCACACTTTGTGCGCGCGCCGCAATGATGTCACTGGAAGTGACAGGACGGTCAGGACGACTGCCCCAGCGTGATGATGTCACCGGAAGTGACATCATCACGTTGGGGATGTTGCCAGGGTGATGCTCTGGCAATCGCCCAAAAACTCTATGGTACTATAGAGTTTTGGGGGCGATTGCTAGAGCGTCGCCCTAGCAACGTCCCCAACGTGATGATTTCACTTCCGGTGACATCATCACGCTGGGGCAGTCATCCTGACCGGACGACTTTGGGGGTGGAGTTCTTCCCGCCGGCTGAATCCAGGCCGGTGGATTGGGAACCCCTGTAGCTGGGGATCCCCCCCCCCCCCGGACGGACTTGGCAGCCCTAGGCCAATTGGTTAGGCAGAGTTTTTCTATTTTCCTTCCATCCCCCTTTAAGAGAGAGGGCAGGATCAGACAGACTGCCTCTGTATCTCCTATCCATCCTTTAGGGCAGCGTGGGCTGGGGGAGATTTCCCAGGATTTTTCACTCCCAGTCAGCCCAAGCTTACTTGGGTTGTACTGAGGATAAAATACAGGAGAGGAGATTAAAGTAAGGTATATTGAGGCCCCACTGTAGAGAAAGGTGGGCAAAAAATTAAGTAAAGAAATAATAAATATAGCTAAAGAGGGGGAGTAGATAAAAGTTAGGCTGGTGAGTGGGTGGGAAGGAGAGAAGGAAGCAGAGAAGGGTGAGGATATGGGGACTGCCAGGTGGAGGGAAAGAGGAAATAAACTGGGAAAACTGAGAGGGGGAAATAGGTGTCCTTCACAAGTCCTTGCAGGTGCCCTACTGCGCAACTGGGCCTACTGTGGCAACTGGCACCATGCAGCTGGGCCATAGTTTTCCTGGGTGTAGGATGGCAACAGTAGGGTAGGGTGAAAAACTGAGGAGAAGATAAAGGTACGGTGGCTGGTGGATGGGAAGGAGAGGAGTCAGGAAAAGGGGAGAGGCTATGGGGGCTTTCAGGGAAGGGAAAGAGGAAATAGTGGGGGTGGGGGACTTCACCAAGTGTTATGTCCACTGACCGCCACTGGGCAGCGGCGGCATACAGTCAGAGCTTGACTCCGAGAGACAATAGGGGTCACGGATCCTAGACCACCACTAGCCCTCCGATAAGAACTCTGGCGGGAAATTCAAACCCACCAATAGGACTTTTGGGTGTGTCCTAGGAGTTGTATATAGTTGCCCATCTCGGCCAATATTGCATGCTTGTTGTGTACTCAATAAATCCATGCTGATCACTACGTCGTAGTTAAATAAAAAGTGCACTTAAAAATAAACCACACTCAGGCTTTAGTCCCAAGGTACCTTCCTGTAGGTAAGCCCCCTTGACTAACATGGGGCTTACTCCTGAGTAGACCTATTTAGATTTCACCCTTGGTTACTACTTCCTTTATTTACTGCTTCTTGACACATAGCACCCTCTTAGTTTGGATTACTGCATCTGAATCAGGAGCAAGTCTTTTGCTGTAGCAATCGTGTCTTCCTGTATGTGTCAGTAAGCTGAGAACATAGGTTTATTAAAAAATATTCTTATGCCTTCATAAACAAATTGTAAATAAATTCATATTTTAAACAAATAGTTTCATATTGAAAAGAGCTATTCACAAGCAGAATGTTGTCCCAAACATAGGCTGAAGTTTTGAAGCAGAAGACTTCATTTGAGGATAGCTTAGTCTTAGATATAAATTTACTAACAGCTACATCAGAAACAGCAGAGCAATGGTTCTGCAACAGCGAGTATTATTTATCAATGTATTGACAGCACAGTTGTAAACAGAGTTACATTCTTCAAGTCCATTGAATCAATAGGCTCAGAAGGGTGTGATTCTGCTTAGGCATCAATGATATGGTTATAATAATAAATGTATCACACTGAAACTGATATGCAGCACCATCCTAAGCAGAATCACAGCCTTCTGAGTCCATTAACTCCAAGATTCTTAGAAGGGTGTAACTCTGGCTGGGATAATCAAACAGAAGCCCAGTAGCACCTTAAAGACAAACAAAATTTATTTCAGCACAAGTTTTTGTGAGTCGGAGCTCACTTCATCAGATGCAAGAGTAGCATCTGCTGGTGGTAGTGCAAAGCACCATCAAAGTAAAGCTGATTTACATGACCCCGTAGGGCAGGGGTGTTGAATATTTGTTACAAGGGCCAGATCTGACATAAATGTTACTGAAATAAATGTTACTTGGGGTCCCCTGGAATTATAGTTCATCTCCAGACTACATAGAAATCGATGCTTTGGAAGGTGGACTCTATATTTTACCCCAGTGAAGTCTCTGTCCTCCTCAGGCTCCATCCCCAAATCTCCAGGAGTTTCCTAGCCTAGATCTGGCAACCGTACCTTCCCATCCCGCACTGCTGGATGGTCAGACCAGGCAACCCTAATGCCATGGTAAAAATTTCTGCTTTAATTAGAATACATATTTCTGTGCGGAGCTGAGATTTTAATCAGTGTTAGCAATTGTGAACCAACCTGGAAGTTGCAGTTATTCCACATTAATTTACACTTGGCTAAATGTTTAAATTCAGGTACTTCAGCTGAGCTGGTTTACAAATGCCTGTTTTCCCTAAAGGGAACTTTTCAAAAATATTCTGAGAATAAAATTACATAATCTGGCTGGATTTAGAGGCGGACTGGTTTCCTTGGTTAAACCTCCATCACCTGTTATTCATTAATCTCCTGTTACATAATTTGTTGATCTGCTGGGAACTAGCATGCTAAATCAAACCAGTTTTCTGAGATTAACTAGATGGAGATATGGTGTTTGTCAATTTGATGTATAAGGTTACCATTAGAATTATCTCCCTGTATGGGCAATTTAACACCATTAATACCATTACAGTTATAAACATAGTATTTTAAGTGTGAGAACCAGAATTTTTTTAATGTGTAAGTACTACGAGCCTGAGAGAAGGAAAAAATACCCCAATTATATGTTAGGAAATCCTAACTGTATAAAAGTTACTTTTGACTCATTTGCTTACAGCAATAAAGAAGCAAAGTCTACCACCAAACCATATCTCTCATGGTCTTCACAGGTTACACCTGGTTTCCCCATGCTTACTGTAAGGCAGCTGTGAATTGCAAGTTCACCTCAATCCTACAGGTGTTGTGCCAAATTTTGGTCAGGATCATGGCACTTGAAGAGAAAGGGTTTAGACCTTCCTCCCTACCATTCTCTGAACTTGAAATACCCACAAGGAACATTTTTTGCCCTGTTGGGGAAATCCTAAGTATTCGAGGATGCAAATATGTTTCCCCAAAGGGGTAAATAGCAGCTCCTGGGAGCCACTTCAGGTCAGGAAAACGACAAACAAACAGGCACCTTGAACTGAACCATTTTGTCAGGATTCAGTTTCAGGTTGTTCACCTTTGCCAGTTAACCATTAAAACTTTGCTCCGCAACATACCAGTCTGCTTTGAATCAAGCGTTTCAGAAATTTGATATAATAATATAACAATGGGACATTTTAGGTGGTTCTGGAATATTGCAAAAGGAAATATTGGTTTCTTAGGGATCCTAACATACAAGCATATTATGCCATTTCTAATGGTGCTGACAGGGATGGAACAATTACATTTTCTCAAACAAACATAATCCCAGGGGGTCACATTTTCAAATGTTTTTGCTTGGTTCTTTTTCTCATGGTAATGGCACACAAACAGAGACATGTTTGTGTCTCAGCCCCACTTACCACACAGGGTATTTGTTGTGGGGAGGGGAAGGGAAGGAAATTTTGAGAAAATTTTCCCCCACATAAAAAAACTCAAACTTTTTTTTGGCAAATCCTGAGGGGTTATCCCAGTTTGCACGAGAGTGTACTCTAGCCCTTGATGGCTCCCTCCCTGTGGATTTTTGATCTGCACAGTGGGCCATCCATAAGTATTAGAGAGCCAGTTTGGTGTAGTGGTTAGGGGAGAACTGGGTTTGAGTCCCCACTCCTTCACATGCAGCTGCTGGTGTGACCTTGGGTCAGTCACAAGTTCTCTCGCAGCTGTTCTCTCAAGAGCAGTCCTCAGAGCTCTCTCAGCCCCACCTACCTCACAGGGTGTCTATTGTGGGGAGGGGAAGGGAAGGAGTTTGTAAGACATTCTGAGACTCCATGTGAAGGGCAGGGTAGAAATCCAATCTCTTCTCTTCTTCTTCTATATGATACTAGTCTACTTTACAGTGCTGTTCTAAGCATTGCAGCAAGGCATGTGAAGTGCTTTGAACATGTGTTTGAAGAACAAAGTTTGAGTACAGTGGCACCTTTAAGACCAACAAAGTTTTATTCAAAGTATGAGCTTTCATGTGCACACTCACTTCCTCAGATACACTGAAATGGAAGTTAACAGTCCAGACATATAGGCAGAGGTTGAGCAGTAAATTAGTATACAACATAAGGAAAGTATTTATCAGAATCAGGAATAACAAGCTGCCCACCTGGATCTATGAGCATGTGTTTGTGTTTCTTGTGTCTTGTGCTGTTTTTGTTGCGATGTTTTCTAATCTTGTAATCAAATTTTATTACAATATTTTATACTGTTCCTCTTACTTTGGTTAAATTTTGTTATCTACTTTGAGCTTCAGTGAGAAAGGCAGACTATATTCTTCTTCCTAGTTCTGAAGCAAATGAAACATGCCCAAAGTCTTATGATTTCAAAAGTCAGTGTTACGGAGTTGCAATAGAAGTGGAATCGTCACAGGTATATATCCCCATCATTCAGCGTATAGTAAGGAGCTGCCTTTAGATGATTTTAGTCTGTTCTTTTCAACCCTGGAGGGCCTCTAGCGTGACAGTGTCTAGTTGATTCCCACCCACCCTCAGCAACAGGACCGCCCAGACAGGAAAAAGGTTAAGTAACTCTTAATTCCTCAGAGTTGTTGAAACCAGATACATTTACAAGTCTGAGCGTAAATCAAAGTTTGCCGAGTGAGCTTGCGTGATGCAGGGTTGTTTTTGGCAATATCCTTTCTTGAGCAAGAGAGGCAGAGCAAGGGCTGGAGTTCCCTTTCACCCCTTAGCTGTAGCATAGCCCTTTTCTTCCTTTAAAAGGGAGCAGGAGAAGACAGAGGCAGAAGCAAGAGTCAACCATGGCCAGCCAAAAGAACTCTATGGCTCAATATTTCGAGGCGTTTCTTGCTGCCAGTAAAGAGAAAGAGGGTGAAGAACTGCTGATGACTTTCAAAGGAGTGCTGTATCCTGAACGCCTTTGCAGTCCTGAGACCTTTGAAGCGCTGGAAGCCCTGGAAGCCAGAAGGGATGATGTGCTCATAGTTGCTTATCCAAAATGTGGTAAGTGCCCGTTTTTGAAGATGAACATTTAAAAGGGAAGGGCTTTAGTATTATTTGGCCTCCGACCATTGATAATGGATGTGCAAGTGAATTTCTAAAGGAAGAGACAACTGGTAGGGGCTCCCGTTTGCCTGGAAACCATGCCTGTTTCTGCCATGGGCAGTCCTTCCAATTGGCTGAGATACACAATAGAAAAGGAAAAGTACTTTGAACACACTCTTTCCAACATGTTTTCATACTGTTTGTTTTAGTGTCAATGTAAATGAGTTTGTTAGGCAGCAGACCCCACCAATCCCTTTCGGAAGAAGTATTTTCTGCTTTCTTCTGTGCTGTACTTTTTCTTATGCTGTTTACTTTTGCAATGAATTTCACCCAAATTAGCCCCTTCTTTGCAACTAAGGGGGGCACCTATATGTATGGTCGGTGAAGTCTGTTTCAGTGTATCTGAAAAAGTGGGCATGCACATGAAAGCTTAGACTCAGAATAAAACTTTGTTCGTCTTAAAGGTGCCACTGGACTCAAACTTAGTTCTGTTGCTTCAGACCAGCACGGCTGCCCACCTGGATCTTTCACCCAAACAGTAATTAACTGCTGCAGGCTACAAGCATATGGAGCAGAGGCTCCTGAGTGGCTATTAGCCACATGGTATAGATGGAATACTATGTCCGGGGCAGTGATGCTCTGTATTCTTGGTGATTGGGAGGCAACAGTGGGAATGCTTCTGGACCTCCTGATGGCACCTGTTATTTTTGGCCACTGTGTGACAGAGTGTTGGACTGGATGGGCCACTGGCCTGATCCAACATTGGCTTCTCTTATGTTCTTAATGGCCCTGAAACAATGGAGGAGGAGGAGGAGGAGGAGGAGGAGGAGGAGGAGATCTATACCCCGCCTTTCTCTTGGAGTCTCAGATTGGCTTACAATCTCCTTCCCTTCAGAATATGTGAGCCCAGGGATCCATATTGACAGGTTCAGGCCAGGGAACTAAAATGGATGTCACCACAAGCTGTTCAATTAATTACAAGGATTCCCCCTTTTCAGTCAAGAAGACCCACATCCAGAGGGGGAATTGGCACTGGAGAAGCTGTGGGGTGGAGGAGAAACTTTATTCTTCCCATCCTTGAAAATGTAGTTTGGGAAGATGGGAAAGAAACAAAAATGAGCACCTAACATGTGCCTCTGTCCTAAAACGTTGTTCTCTCTAAGGAGAAAACCTAATTGTCCCTATGAAGCTTTGTTGTTTGTGGTTTTGTTTTGTGTAGCACAGCCATTGACCAGGAGAGTCCTGACCTATAGACTGAAGTAGGTATAGCTCAGACATAGATGTTCTACTTCAGTGGGACCAGGCCTTTGTTTGCATCAAGAATGGAACTGGCAAACACAGGAAAATGTTGTAGTGGCACTGTATAAATCTGTTCATCTGGAATACTCGGAATCACCATCTTCTATACTGGGTTGCCAAATCAGTGTTGGGAAATTCCTGGACTTTTGGACTGGATCCTGGAAAGGCTGGGGTGTGGGGAGCAGAGGGACCTCAGCAGGGTATAATGCCATAGAGTCCATCTTTGAAAGCAGCCATTTTCTCCAGGGGAACCGATCTCTGTCACTTGGAGATCAGTTGTAATTCCAGGAGATTTTCAGGTCCCACCTGGAGGCTGGCAACCCTATAAGATAGTAGTAGTTATTTTTATGCCTGTAGCCACAGGTCCAGACAGAGATAGGCATGCTTAAAGCCTACGTGTTTCATGTAAATATGTCCTGAATTCGGTGGCTTTACTGTCCCTGGAATTGCCCTGTGACTCCATTCCCTTTTCTGTTGCAGGCACTAACTGGATGCTACATATTCTGAATGAAATGGTAGCTGCTATTCCAGATAATAAGGATTTACCACCACCCAGCCACTTTCAAATGCTTGAATTTGGCCCCCCAGAAAACGTTCAGGTCAGTATGAATTCATAAAGTTAGTTTAGGAAACAATCAGTGTCTTACAGAGCAATCCTATGCAGAGTTACTCCAGTCTAAGCCCATCAATTTCAGTGAGAGGCCACAGTAACTCTGCATAGGACTGCACTGTAAATGTGCTTAGTTTACAGTTTTCCACATAGGACTATGACACATTACAGGTACACTATGTGACTGTACAAACATTTATACAGCTAGATTCCTTGAACTCTGGAACCAATTCTAATCTACTGTCATATAAACTCAAAATATATACAGTTACAGATTGTCATGGAGAGTTAGAAATGTAAAATGTTCAAACTGTTACTAAAGTGTCTAACTTGGTTGCCAGTGAACTAGCCTAGACTTTCCCTGACAATCCACACATGTTGTCAGAAGCTATGCTCCCTTGATTCCATGCTGCACTTTCTTCTGATTCTTCTAATTCTGACTTCTGGCAACTACTACCATGGATCTTCTGCAGCCATGAAAAATATAGCCAGTCACTTACAAGCAAGATGTTAGGGCAAGTATGAGAAAGTAGAACCACTTTGATCTTTATCAGTAATCTTGTCTCACCCTGCATTAATGCCTTAGTTATCTTGGCCAAGTTCCTTTAGCAGAATGGGTGGTTAGAGATTGGAATCTGGTAGAGTGGTCGTTTGGCCCCCTGGTTATGTCTCTCCCCTCTTGTAACAGTCCTACTGCTCTTTAACCTAGTAGCAGCCCCTTAAAATGCAATCCTTCCTAAATCAGTGGGCTTAGAAGAGTGTAACTGTGCTTAGGATCACACTATTCCTTTATCAGTGTTTAAGGAGGATTTAGTCATAGAAGTAATACCACAGCAACCACATCTTGCCAGAATTCTTTCAAACTGAATATAGTCCTTTAATTGGTGCTTTCTGTAGCACGGATGTAACTTGGAGATGGGCTTGAACCCCTATCCAAATTTCTCCTTCCCTTTTATGATAATGTTAAATATACTGTATGGGGAACTTGATTATAAATACACCACTGTTTTTGTAAGTTGAAACTGAGGAACAGCTTATGACAACCTCCTTATGACAAACTATTTCAGCCACAGTCTGGCACAACTTCCATGTCAGTGGAAAGCTGGGCTTCAGTGCTTTTTAAGGTAAACTCCCATACTCTTAACAGGGTTCACTTTGCAATAATATATCAGAGAGCACAGAAACTGATTAACCTATGGCCAGTATAAGCCAGTGAGTCATCCTAGCCATCTTCCCTGACAATTCAATAATCAGGCTAGGAGCCAGAACCACCGCTTCTACCAGCCAGAACCAATCTTGATTCTCTCTCTCAGCAAAAGAACTGGGGACATGGAAACTTCCGTGAAGGGGACCTTGTAAGCCTACTGTGACACTTCCATTCAGTGTCCAACAGGCCACTCTCACTCCCTGCTCAGGCAAACAGCCCTTGAGCAAACAAGCGAGGCCCAGCCCTGCTCAGTAGCTGGGGAGGAAGTCATCTTGGTGAGGGAACCCACTCGACCCAGCAGGAGTCCCTCTGTGCTCTCCAGCCCCCTCTTGAGTAAGGTTCGGAGCCTTTTCCTCTGATTGCCACCACCTCCTGATCCCTATCCTCCTGACCGGTTTGGTCACTTGGCACCCTGGTAATCTCTCTCTCCTCTCGTAACAGTCCTCCTGGTCACTCTGGTGCTGTTTCATAACTTGAGCCACAGTGAGGCTTGTAGGCTGGAACCAAGGCAATCACTTTCTCTTAACTAAAAAAGCATTATTTTTCTGGCAAAACTCTAGATTAAATACACATCACAGGACTAGGCTGCAAAATAATTAGATAAATGAAATGGGGAAAGATTACTAATGTACTTGGAACCAGGGGCGTAGAGTTTTGTAAATTCCAGGGGGGCGGGGGCTCTTTAGTGTGCATGCTTTGCGCGCGCGCACACTGGGGTGATGTTCCCCCCCGGGAAACCGCCACACCTCCCTGGGCCCTTCCGAGGCCTGCCAGCTGCTGCTGCTGGTGCCTCTCTCCCCCCCCCCCCCCGCCCTGGCCACTCCTTCCCTCTCCCTCCCTCTTTTCCGGGCGAAATGCCCAGCGTGGTGATGTCCCCCGTTGCCAGGGCGACACTCTGGCAATCGCCCTGAAACTCTATGGTGCCATAGAGTTTCAGGGCGATTGCTAGAGCATCGCCTAGCAATGGACATTTCGCTGGGCATTTTGCCCGGAAAAGAGGGAGGGAGAGGGAAGGATGGAGGAGTGGCCAGACTGGGGGGGGGGGGGGGAGAGAGGCACCAGCAGCAGCGGCTACCAGGTCTCGGAAGGGCCCAGGGAGGTGCGGCAGCAGGCACTACGTTTTCCCGGGGGGGCTCAGTCCCCCCCGGAAAATTTCAGGGGTGGCTCGAGCCCTCGAGCCCCCTCATAGTCTACGCCTATGCTTGGAACTTACAGATCCTGAGCATTTGATCTCCCCTCCCTGTAGGAGATTCAAATGGGTATATGCATAAAGAGGATGCTGTCCTTCTCCCACAGTCTCACACACATGGACAGAAGGAACAGGTCCTTTTCAGTTCTCCCTCCCACATGGGTTATAAAGTCTTAACCAGTCTTGGGGTCTGGCAGCAGTTGCCCCCCAGAACATATCCAGCAAATAGAGAGGCACTAACATATCAAAAGGAGGCCATGGTTTCACTTCTGGATGTGGAACCATGTCTGTCCAGCAGAATGAGGTTTTCCCCCGCCTTGGTGCCATACAAACACAGGTCAGTCCCCTCAAATGTCATCCCCCTTCTGCTCTGATCCGTGGCAGCCACTGCTTGGGCTCACAGATAACTCAAGTCAGAGGGAAACAGGCATACTGAGCTACTGGATCTATCTTGTGCTGGGAAATTTCAGTGAGGATTCACTCCTCATTTTCAAAGCTTAAGTCCATTAGAAGTAAATGGAGCAATTCTAGCAGACACAGGAACTGTTTGGGCATTGAAACCCTAGCATCACAAACAAATAAAATTAATTGAAGGACTGAGGTGTTTGGGGTCAATATATTTACAAATGTATTGATGTGAGGCAAAAGCTAATGCACTTTTTTGTAGTATTAATGCCATTTCCTGTATTAGTAGTAATACTATTTGTTGTCTTTCCAAAATTAACAAGGAAAATGTAGCCATTAACACTCATATATTTCTGTCACTGAAGAAAACTATGGGTTGGATCCCATAGATTTATTACACTAACAGCAGTGCTTCCTGCCTGTGTGCAGAAACTTCCCCGATGCAAGAGTATTAAAATTACAACAGTGACATTAATTTGATATAAATTTCATTTTAGAACTTGAAAAACCAGCCCTCGCCACGTGTTTTTGTTACTCACCTCCTTCCTGATGACCTTCCCAAGTCTTTCTTTGAGAAAAAGACAAAGGTTAGTAACCATTTTTATTAATACTCTTATTGTATAATAACATTACCTCATAGCAGTAATTGGGGACATTTGATATTGAAATAATGCAGATCCCATAGTATGATAACTTCTGCAAAAGTTGCACCTCTTGTAAATGCGGTAGAGCTAGAGGGAGTGGTGTTTCCTTTCATGTCATTTGTGCACAGACAATACTTCTAGAAGTGAGGTGCCCTCAGACTGGGTGTCTGCCATATTTCTGGGCCAATTACACAGTTCATATGGAGGAAATGTGTTCACCATGTGGACTTAAGAGTCATACTGCTATGTGCAGTCTACACTGGAAAATTCCTTTACAGATGTGCATAGGCCTGATTCAAATCAGGTCTGCATGATGTGAGAAGAGGCATCTGTCAAGAACCCCTCCAAACCTGAGGAGCAAAGGTTAGTGACTGGCGAGGACCTGAGGGACCGTGGAGGGCCCAGCATGGCAGAGATGCCCGCCAGGAATGTACCAGCACCTGCTGAAGTTGTACCAGCAGCACCAGAAGCCACACTGCCAGATCCTGCAAGGGAAGCCTCCTCCCACCCGGCCTCAAGTCAGTTGCTAGGACTCCACCAAGCAGGACTCTAACCCAGGTCTGCCTCTCAGGAGACTCTCTTGCTCTGCAAGAATGGCAGCAGTAGAAGGCCCAGGCTGAGGTGGCCCAAAGGAGGTGAAGTACCTGACTGGCTGTACATAACCTTCCTGTAGATCTAGAGCAGACTGCTGAGGATATTACTTCTTCACAGGATCCTGGCCAAAGCACAGAACAGCTGCAGAAGCACACCACCTTCCAGCAGTGCAGCTGATCCTGAAAACCTCCTAGCCTATGTAGGCTGAGGCTTGGGAAGGCTGTATCAACTGGTCCACTAGGCACAAGCCTGTGTTCTGGTGCCTTGACTCCTGCTCCTGGCTGCCAGCTCCTGTCAATGCCCTCCAAGTCTTGCTGTCTAGGCCTGAGGGTGCTATTCTTGAGGTCACTTGACTGGGCTTGCATTGCAGCATGCAGGACAGCTTCATTCTTCCTGCCATGTCATTTTCCTGACCTGAAACAGCCCCAAGAAGCTGGTATTTGCCTTGTTAGTGGAAAATTACATATAGTCATCAGTGCATGCAAGTTCACTCAACCAGCAAATAGTGGTTCCCTGTGGCTGTCAACCTTCAGGTGGGACCTGGAGCTCTTCTGGAATTACAGTTGATCTCCAGGCAACATAGATCAGTTCCTCTGGAGAAATGGCTGCTTCGGAGAGTGGACACTATAGCGTTAGACCCTGCTGAGGTCCCTCTGCTCTGCCAACCCCACCCAGTCCAGGCTCCACCCAAAATTTCCAGGTATTTCTCAATCCTATTTTGAGGGCCTTTTGGGTGAGGGAGACAATGTGGGGAGAATGCTGAAGTCCCTTCACCTCACAGGTGGACCTGACCCAAATCAGGCCCATGCACACCTAGGAATTAAGTTCCTAGCACAGACCCAGACCACACATATCATGTGTGTTGATAGTCCACATGTCCACCATGTGGGCTGTGTAAAGTGTGTATGTGTGCGTGTATATATATATATATGTGTGTGTGTGTGTGTGTGTGTATATATATATATATATATATATACACACACATAGATGCTGTGTCACATGAAGTTAAACCACAGTATACTGAAGACGTCAGGTTCCATTCGTTGCCTCCTTCCTCACAGTGAGTAGTCTCCTGGGGAAAATTCTTTTTGGATCCAGATTTGGCAATCAACTGGACCCAGAATATGAAGCAAAAGGTGTCTCAGAGAAAATGTTACCTGAACACAAGTCCACACCACTCAGCTTCTTGCATCTCATTGTGGCAGTCTTTTATTTCTCCAGAGCAATTGTGAGAAATCCAAAACATTTAAGTGGAATAAGAGAATCCCGTTACAGATTTTGATGCATTAGCAGGTTCACGTAATCTGGGATATTACTGTTGAATTAAACCACAATCATGCAACATCTTGTTTTCACAGATACTGGTGGTATTTCGAAATCCCAAAGATGCAGCTGTATCCTACTTCCATTTCTACAACAAGAATCCTGTGCTTCCAAATATCGCTTCATGGGACGAATTCTTTCAGAAGTTCATGAGTGGTGAAGGTATATTTTGTTAGAAACTCTAGCAGTCTATTCCTGAATTCTGTCCAGTTTTGAGTATAATATGGGGGAGATAAAGACACTTCAGACAAAGCCCAGTGTAAGGTCTTGAAATACTCTAATATCTCGAAATGCTGTAATATCTTGGAGTCAAACTTCAGTTAATTTCAGATGACCAAGGAGTGGCATCCAACCCAGACAGGAGGGCAGAAATCAGCCCCCACCTCCGGAATGTAGGAGCTCATCTCAGCATTTCTTCCCACCAGCTCTTTGATCCCCCTCCCCCATTTCACAGCTGTGCTACAGTTTAACTGTGGCTCAATGGAAGGAGGAAAGGCAGGTTGTTGTCACTGCCAGCCCTTCTGCACAGAGGCAAAGGAAGAAAAGGGGGAGGGTGGCAGACAGCAGGGATGGGCATGTTGTCAGTATCCCTGCCTGCTTCTATGCTGCTCACTGCTGATATCATGGCAGAGGCACATTTGTTGCACCTCATGTGGAAGCAGCCCATATTGACTTTAAATTATTTTCGTATATTTTGATAGTCTTTAATTTCAAGATTAATCAGTCTGGGTCACCGTTACCCACAGTTTAGTTCATGCAACCAGGGCTGTTTCAGCTAATAACTTCTAATCAACATAGACTGTAAATCTTACAGGCACAATCCAGCCAGAGTTAAACACTTGAAAGTCTTCTTGATGTCAGCAGTATTAAGCACAAAACCAAACATTCTCCACTGAAATCAACAGGATTTTGTTGTGTTTAACTTTGACTGAATCTGTGTTCAGCAATGGGGACTTCTGTGGGAGAAAATAGCATGCAAACTGTCACTGTGTGCATAATTCTGTTTTGTATGTATATGCTTTGGGGGGGGGGGATTATAGACCAAATCATATTATACTAGTGCTGTTATACAAATTATATTATACTAGTGCTATAAAAAAGCTGTTAGCCTTTTGACCGCCAATATCAAGACAGAATGATTAAAGCACCCTTCAAAGTGGTCTGAACATAGTAAAAGGGCATTTCTTCCTCTTTTTGTAATAACATTTATTGGTGACACCTCTGGTATACATTTGTAATCCTGAGAATGACTAGCATAGCATTGTGAAACTGCTCTCACAATCTCTAGAAGAATATAAAATATCTGTCTTCAGCTACTTATAATGTGGAGTGTATTAAAGCAACCCTAAGAATATTTTCCTGGGAATCAAACCCATCAAATAAAATGGGGCTTACTTCAGTCTAGACCTCTTTAGGATTGCCCTTTTAACAATTCCATTTTAAGAGCATTTCCCTGGGAGTAAGCCCTACTGAATAAATGTGAATAGGATTCTTCAGGGGTCATTTCAAGCAGGAATGCGTTCCGGGAGTAACAAGCCCAGGAGTGGGCACATATGGTGATGTGCTGTGGAAAAAAGCAAAAGCATACTAACTTGATCTGTATTTTCATGCTTGTTGTAGGGTAGCTTCCACGCAAGAGCAAAGGAAAGTCAAACTGTAAAGTTGGCTTGCCAGCTCTGAGTTGGGAAATATCTGGAGATTTTTGGAGTGGAGCCTGAGCGGTGGGTGTTGCCTTCTGACACACTTCCGGTGATGCCAGGGGGTGTGACATATGCTAATGAGTTATGCTAATGAGCTCCTTCACCTCTTTTTCTATGAAATGACCCCTGGTTAGTTGACCTGCTTAGGGATGTTCTCATACTGTGCAACACTAAGCACTTTCTGAGCCCATTAACTCCAATGGACTGTGCTGAAGGATTGCACTGAAAGGCTTACAGGTTGATTTCATTGTACGTAAAATCATTATATCATAGCCAAGATGAAATTCAAATTTATAGCTGATTTCTATTGGGTGAATCCAACCATTTCCTCACTATTCAGTTTTCACATTCATTTGTATTAATTGATTTTTACGTGTTATGAAAATGAACCTCAAATCATATGCTAAGCGTATGCCGTAAACTGAAACAAATGTTGTAGTGTAATTTTCTCTGGCTTTTGACATACGTTGGTTTCATTTCAGTCTGTTTCAAGTCCTACTTCGACCATGCTCTTGTTTGGGACAAACATATAGATGATGAAAATATCAAGATCATCACATTTGAAGACATGAAAGAAGTGAGCATTCCAATAAATTTAAATAATAATGTCACCCACTTAGCTTTCTGATCAGATGAGCTCATCACGGGTCTACTCTTAAACAATCCTTGCAAAATAATTTTGCATTCCAAGTTTGAAGAAGACATGCTCAATAGATAATCTTTTATTTTATTCTACATTGTTCTGTTGCTTGTGATATTATTCATACATGTTCAAAGCAAAATACCATTTTATTATCTTTGGGAAGGGGGAATTATAACAGTTGTAATCATGCAGTAACTGATTGACATTAAACCAATAAGATCATTGTTATATGCTTTTTCAATGTTGCCTCAAGACAGCACATTAATTTATATTTTTGGATGGATTTTTGTAATTACAACAAAATAATAATGCACTTTATATGGGACTTTAGATATATTTAAACTTGCTAATGAGTGGGGCGGGATGTTGCCAAGATGGAGGACACAAGATAGAGCTGCTCCACATTGACTCCCCCCCCCCCAGGCTAATTAGCTGATAAGACCATTGGTTCAGCTCTAAATTATGGGAAGATCAGGAGTAAAAACTAAACAAACTCCGAAAACCTCAAATTCAGTGGAATCCTACTTTCCCAGAGACAAAACGCTGAGAGACCAAGGGCCCTCTTCACTGAAAATAGTGGCCGCCAAGTCTCCGGGAGGAGCCAAAAGTGCTCCACTCTGCAAACAAAGACCAACAGGACCTCAAAGATGATCTACAATAAGTAATAAATGAATCCATGACTGAGCTTGTGCAACCAGTCCAAACAAAACTGGATGAACTGACTGAGGGTCTGGAGAATGCATTTAAAGCAGCAGAATCCACATTAGAAACTGCAGAAGCCTTGCAACAGGAGCCGAAAGAGCTACGTAAGTCAGACAAAACTACGCAATCTAAAATTACTATAATGGAAAATAAATGGTGTCAATCGAATTTAAAATTTTGTGGGATAGATGAGGGGGCAGAAGGCAATGCAGATCTAGCCTCTTTTATTTCCACATGGCTAGCTGCACTACTGAAATTAGAAGATGGCGTCGCTCTGGCAATTGCAAGAGCACACCAAATGGGTCTGCCAGCAATAGCCCGCCCAAATCATCCCTGGAACATTTTAGTGCAGTTCATCTACACAAGAACAAGAGACTGAGTTTTAAAGGAAGCAAGACAAGCCCAACTGACAAGAAGATCTTAGTACTGTTAGACCTTCCCTCGGAAGTCTTGGAAAAAGAAAACACCTAAAAACCTTCTCATCAAAACTTCTAGCAGTGAACATACAATTCCGATGGAGTCCGGCATCAAACATCACTGTTTATCGGGATAGAACACTTCATCAAGCATCAGACCTGTGAACCGGCCTGGCTGTTTTGAAGTCATTTAACTTGAAACACACTCCTGAAGAAGAGGCAGAAATAGTCTCACCTGGAATATAAACCGCACGGGGAGGAAGAAGGCTGAACTCTCAATGAATGACTCCTTTTTACAGCTCTTTTGCAGTAAGCGCAATTGCTGGGACTGACAACATGAATCAGTATTTACTTAGAAAGAAAAGCAAATTATAGTTAAAGTAGTTTTAAGGGAGGAGCCAGTAAGTAGTTTAAGTTAGTTAGATAGTCATATTAGATATATGGGAAATTCATAGTAAGTAGGTTAGTGATATTTTAAAGAGCAGTATAAGGTTCATATAGAATAATGTAAGACTAGGTAAGTTGTTTGAGTGGCTTAGACAGACATTATAGTTAAGTATGATAGACTTAGTAAGTAGGTTAGGAATATTATCTAGGTTTAAATAAATAAGTAAAGCCAAGTTTCTTCTTTAGGTTAAAAGGCTAAGTAAAAAGCAAAGATTTGTTCATTCTCTAGGTTAAAAATTAGAAGGTATACACAATCTCTAGATTAAGAACTATAAAGCAGTATCATATGTTTGACTGGAGTGATAAAATGTGATATAATGTTTACACAAAAATGTTGGAGTTATGGTTCATAGAAACCCTTATTAATGCTAAGATGGTTGAAGTATATACAGTTATGTATGACATGTGGCCTGGGGGGGGGGGGAGAGTATATTTAATACTTTGAAAAATAAGTAGAGTTAAGAGGTAGGAACATTGACAGGTGGGGAGTTCAGAAGATACTCCCTTGTCTAATGCCCTAAGAGCAGGGCTTCTGTGAATCCAGCCTTTTAGAAAGGTTAGTGGTTGGTTTGTGTTTTAAGTGAATTTAATTTTGTTTGTTTTCTAAGTAACTGAGGGCTGTGGCTTCAGATAGTGTCATAAAGTTCAAAATTAAGTAGTAGGTATAAAATAATCTTTGGTTAGGAATGAACAAATACAAAATATTGACTTGGAATTGCAGAGGACTAAATAATGACACCAAGCTAAGGAGACTCTCAAATGTGGTTGTCAAAGAACGACCTGATATTCTGTGTTTGCAAGAGTCTCATTATAAAACTAAGGTAAAAAATGTCTTGAAAACCTCTTGGTTTAATCAGTCTTTTCAAGCACCGGGTAGTTCTAAATCATGTGGTATGGCTATTTTGCTAGCAAAGAATCTACTTTTTCAATGGGAAGAAACAAAGGGGACGATATCTTTTTATAAAAGGCAAACTAGAAGGGAAACCGGTGACTATAGTCCAGTGTATGCTCCAATATAGATCAGATGATCTTTATTAGATCAGTGTTTGAACAACTCTCTTCCTTTCAGCAAGGAGAGGTTATAATGGGATGTGATTTTAACCTTATTGCAGACTTCTCTATAGACAAAATATACAAATTTCCCCAGGCTAAATGGAAAATTAATCAATCTTCGGGCCTACAAGACCTATTAGATAGTTATAATCTTGGGAATTTGTGGAGAATTCTGAATCCTGGGGTAAAGAAGTGTACTTATTACTCACCTGTACATGATGTGTACACAAGAATTGATTTTTATCTTAGTATCCAAATCATTAATTAACAATATAAAGTCAGCAGATATTGGAAATCGTATAATCTCTGATCACTCCTGGGTATCGTGCATGATGTTAGAGGTAACAAAAGACAACAAGGGCCTAAACTGGTCTCTAAACAAGCTTTTATTACACAATGAATCCTTCTCAGAGGCAATAACAAAAGACATTGAAGAATACGTTAAATTTAACATTGCAGGGGAAGTACAGCAAGACATAATCTGGGATGCTTTTAAGGCTGTCCTGAGAGGGAAATTGATGTCCTTAGCAGCTACCTATAAAAAAAAGATAGAAATAAATTAATAATGGAATTAAAAAACAACATCACAAAATTAGAAAAAAGCATATGAAATACGGGGGGGAGACGTTAAGGAAACTAAACTTGGAAAGGAAAAAGCTAGATACTTTGGAGATCTCGGCAGTGCAAAAGAATTTAATGTACTTAAAACAAAAATACGTCACTAAAAGCCCAAAATCTATACAGCGGCTTAAAAACAAGGTAAAACAGCAACAAGCTTCATCACAAATATATTCTCTTAAATCTCTCCAGGGAGACACTGCCTTTATCTCTAAAGACATTACAATTTTTTTAATGATTTCTATCAAAAGTTATACACAACAGACAACCCAGATAAGGTTTAAATTCAAAATTTTCTAGACTCAACAGGCTATAAGGTGCATATATCTGATGAACATGTGTCTTTTTTAGATCAACCAATATCAGCAATGGAGGTTTCAGAGGAAATAGCTAGAATAAAAAACAACAAGGCCCCTGGAAGGGATGGCTTCCCAACAGAGTTCTATAAAAAATTCAAACCGTTAATAATACAACATATCACTAACACCTGTAATCATCTTTTGAATACAGGAAGGATGCCAACTACTTGAAGAGAGGCTAGAGTGATAGTGCTACCAAAGGAAGGGAAGGACAAAACTAAACCAGAATCCTATCGTCCTATATCAATTCTCAACCATGATTTTAAAATATTTTCAAACATTTTAGCACAATGCCTTAATAAGGTAATGCCTCAATATATACATAGTGATCAAGCTGGATTTATTCCAGGACGCACTCTTCTGGACAATATAAGGAGAACTTTAAATATAATCCACTTTTGTAAAACAAACAAAATTTTCGGCTATTTTGGCATTAGATGTGGAAAAAGCTTTCAACAAATTAGAAATCAATTATTTATATACAGTGCTTACCCGTATGGGATTTGGTATGAATTTTTTAAAGATCAATATCTACTTTATATCATTCCCCAATAACACAACTAAACATTAATGTCTTTAGGTCCAAGGAATTGAAAATATCAAGGGGCACACGACAAGGATGTCCCCTCTCCCCAGTACTTTTTGCAATATCAGTGGAGCCAATAGCATTTGCAATTCGAAACAATCCTTCAATACAAGGCATACAAATAGGTTCAGAAACCCATAAAGTAAGTATGTTTGCAGATGACACAGTAATCTATGTCAGTAACCCGGTGTCATCATTAAAACATGTCACAGACATTCTTCATAGGTTTCATTTGATCTTGGGCTTCACAATAAATTATACAAAGATGGAATTGTACCCCATCTATCTTACAGGGGTGGAGAAATGAGAAATTTCCTTAAATTTTCCCTTTAAATGGGTGCTTAAAGCTTGGAGACACCTGAGAATTATTATTCCTCTGAACTTAGATGACCTATTTGATTATAATTATAACCCGGTAATTACATCAATAACTAACATGATTAAATTTATCTTTCATGGAAAAATTGGAGTTAATAAAAACTATAATTTCCCCCAAATTTCTTTTTTTGTTTCAAAATCTCCCAGTTGGGATAAAGGTTAGGAATCTCCATTCATGGTAAATGATGCTATCTAAATTTCTGTGGAACAGTAAAAGGCCATGAATAAACCATATGCTTCTGACCCGCCCGTTGAAAGAGGGAGGTCAAGGGCTTCCAAATCTAAAACTCTATTATGAAGCGTCTCAAATCAAACATGCATTATCATATACAACTTTGGACACACACAAAGCCTGGACTCAAATTGAGAGGACGTATGCTTTACCTAAACTATTACATGAAGTTTTTTGGGCAACACCTAAAAGTAGGCCAGAATCTATAAAAGACAATCCATTTCTCCAGAACACTTTAGAGGTATGGGACAGGAATAGGGATTTATTAGCACCTGGTATATCTCCGGTGGTGTCTTTTCTGGGTCAAGCATGGTTCCCTCCAGGGGAGGAAGTCTACTCTTATTCGAATTGGCGAAGGACGGATAAAACCAAGATAGGAGATCTTTGTATTAAAGGTAATACATGGTCAATAGAACAATTGGAAATCAAACATAATATAACAATTCTGTGGTTTCAAGCCCAACAGTTAACATATATGGTTCGTAGTAATAATATCTTAGAAAGCATTACCCGCCCTCTATCAGTGTTTGAATTAATGGTAGACAAAGGTATAGTGGATAGAAGATGAATAATATCAAAACTGTATAAAGCATTAACTTCCAAGCTATGGGCTAAAACGTCTGCACAACAACAGGCATGGCATAGGGACTGCAACATAACTCTTTCTCAAGAACAATGAACAAAAATCTGGTCTTCGAGCTTATATGTAACTAAGTCACTAAATATACGTCTGCAAAATTGCAACCTCTTCTCCAGATGGTACATTACTCCCCTAAAACTATTTCATGCAAAATCTATAAAAGATCCATTGTGTTGGAAGGGCTGTGGACAGGTGGGTTCTTTGATCCACTGTTGGTGGTCCTGGCCAAAGGTCCAGGGCTTTTGGAAGTTAGTTATTCATAAAATTGAGGACATTACTAAACAGCTGGCACAACCTCCAATGTACTGGTAATCAGAAGGAGCTTATAGCATTAATATTGATAGTGGCGAAAACAGTGTTAGCATAGCTGTGGAAGACAGAGAACATGCCATCAGTTCGAAATTGGTTCTTAAAACTGTGGGACATAGCAGCAATGGACAAACTGGCCATGCAAATACTGATAATGGAAACCCCTGCAAAAAAAGAGTGTTTTCTTACAAAATGGTTTGCATTTTTTGACTATATAACAAAAAAAATGACTTTATTGCTGCATTACCTATGAAGTATGTTGATTTTGTGTTTTATTAAGGTTAATGGTAAGGTTGATATCTCATAAACAGCAATAAGTGAATAGAACATGTTATAAATTTGAAGAAAAGAATATGATTGTAATGTATTTCAGTGTTGGAAAAGTTATAAAAATAAAGTTATTTTAAAAAACCTTGCTAGTATTGGTGCTGCAAAATCTTCCAGTTTTAACAAAAAACTTTTTTTTACATAGGAGCTTTTTAATGGATCATGAATTTGGCTCATGTGGTTGGCTCATGTGATTCATGCCACATTTTGCTCCCCTGGCAGACTCTTCTGACCCTGGGAGGAAGTGGTTTTTTGGGGTCACAAGACCCCTGTGCACTAATAACTGTGTGAGTTGGTGGGGGCGGCTGCAGTGAGGGTGTAGAAAAGGGCAAAATTATTGTCTCCTCCTACTTAAGCATAGCTGTGCTAATTAGTCCACACTAGTTCTGCACACGTGGGAATACTTTTCTGGGGTCAGGAGGGATTGCTCAGGGGAGAGGAAGTTGACAAAAGGTACATACCTGCCAGTGCCTTCAAGTGATGGATCTCTGGATCCTGCCCTGTGGAAATGCAGATTTTGGGCTGCATGAATTAGAACATACTTGAATTTCAGTAAATATAAGTTGCAGAAATGCATAAAAAGTTAAATGTTGATGCTTTGCAATCAAACTTTTTTTGTTATGAGAACTCATCTTCTGACATGGTATATAATATATGATGTGTCTATTGACCTAAGGTTATGCAGCCTACCTTTATTGTGCCTTCCTTATCCTTAGGTTTTAGGAAAGTTTAATATTTAACAAGTTGCACAAAGATGGCAAAGATTTATGAAATAATAACTAATTTACTTTGTTCTTATTTTATAGAACCTTTATGAAGGAGTGAAACAAATAGCTGAGTTTTATGAGTTTTCCTTGCCTGATGAGACAATTCAGTCTATTTCAGACAAAGCCACATTTCAAGAAATGAGCAACAAATCCAGTGAAACCCATGGTTCATTTGCTCCAGTCCTTTTCAGGAAAGGTACTATTTTATGCAGAATAATAACCTCATCCCAAAGACCTACGTTAAAGTGATGTAATTCTTCAAGTGACATGAGCCATTTTGTGAAGGAATCCACAACTAGATGTAAAGTGTGGGTTGTATCCTGTTAACGTTTAGTAAACATTTATTTTAACCCAAGTTCAGTCTTCCACCCCTATAGCATAACTTAAAAGCCTCTAACATTTTCTTCACAAGTCAGAAGTGACTTGATGGCTATTAACACATTTTCTCTTTCTAATACTATAACTAAAATAGGAAATTATCCGAGACAGTTTGGACAACTCTTGTTTTAAATAAGCACACAAGGCCAAGATAGACATAATATATGGACATGGCACATGGCAGTGGCTGAAAATGGAATTTGGCTGTGCCATGACATTACAGTGTTTTGCAATTTCCTGCCCTCCACAGATGACAGCCAGTGATATGGAGCAGAGGCCAGGAATGCAGAATGTTGTGACATTAACTCTGTAAAGTTCTGTAAAACGTTGCAGAGAAAGGGAAAGCTAAATGTGCAATTGCTGTCTTCAGCAGAAGCTATTTAAACCCCTGGTTTCTACTCCCCACAAAAACAGCTGAGCAATGGAGCAGAAACCAGGGGGTTAAGTGGCTCTGAGCCATTTAAACTTCTACTTTCTGCTCTTCACAATCTGCCATGAACCACCACAAACTACCTTAACATTTGTGGAAGTTTATGGTGGCTCTTCAGTTCACAAACATCACTGCGTGAACCCAGGAGTCATTTCATAAAAAAAAGAGGTGCAGGAGCTCATTAGCATAACTTATTTGCATATGCCATACCCCTGACATCACCGGAAGTGTGTCAGAAGAAAGGAAGGAAGGAAGGAAGGAAGGAAGGAAGTGGGGAGGGGGGAGGGAGGAAGGAAGGAAAGGAACAGGAAGGAACGTAGGTAGGTAGGTGGGGGGAGAGAGAGAAGGAAGGAACAGGAAGGAAGGAGCAGGTAGGTAGGTAGGTGGGGGAGAGAGAGAGAGAAGAAAAGGAAGGAAGGAAGGAAGGAACAGGAAGGTAGGTAGGGAGGTGGGGGGAGAGAGAGAAGGAAGGAAGGAAAGAAAAAGAAAGAAAAAGAAAGAAAGAAAGAGAGAAGGAAGGAAGGAAGGAGGGGGGGAAGGAAGGAAAGGAACAGGAAGGAAGGTAGGTAGGTAGGTAGGGGGGAGAAGAAAGAGAAAGAAAGAAAGACAGACAGACAAGGCACTTCTCTCCCCCCCCTTTCCCTCCCTTCTCCCCCTCTTGCTTGGGCACTGGGGCCCAGCTTTTCCTTCCCCCCCCTCCTGCCTGGGAATGGTGAGTGGGGAGGGATGGGGGCTTCTCCCTGGGCCGGTGGCCTGCCGCAGCCTGGGAAGAACGAGGGGGAGGAGGGATGGGGACTCCTCCCCGGGCCGGCAGCCTGCTGCGGCCCAGGAGGGGTGAGCGGGGGGGGAAGCTTTCCTCTGGCTCCGTGCCGAAGTGCGGGCTGGGGAGAGCGAGCTGCGGGGTGGGAGGCTTTCCTCCGGCTCCGTGCCGAAGCGCGGGCCAGGGAGAGCAAGCTGTGGGGGGGGGAGGCTTTCCTCTGGCTCCGCGCTGAAGCGCGGGCCAGGGAAAGCGAGCTGGGGGGGTGGGGCTTGGTTATGTGCCCGCTCCCCGGCCTCCTCTCTCCCGGAGCGGTGCCCCGGTGCACCCAGGTCCCAACGGAGCTCTGTGTGAACCACAAATTGCCCAAAATTTGTCATGAACATTAGTTCATGAGCCAGTTCATGCATCCCATAAAGCACTAACACGTTGGCAATTGTTGGATGCATAAGAGCAAATAATAGTACTTACTCCTGAATGAGTCGGTCCTGAGATATTTTATTGTTGGAATAAAACAGTGGTTTGAGAATGTAGATGTTAATGTTTCCATAACTGTGACTGTATCTGTTGTTGCTCCCAGGAATGTGTAAAAACTTCCACCCATGTGGTTTTGCTGTATTGCATGTAGAAGTGACATGTCAACTGCAGTTTCTGAATAGTCTTTAAATGCATTTCATGGACAGCATGTTAACCGTAGTCTGTTCACAGGTCAGGTCATTGTTCTTTAGGACCATCTATAACTGCCACATCATCTACAACTGGGAAAAATGGCCATGGGTGTTGCTTGAGCCTTTGAGCTGGGTCCAAGTCTATCATTATGCTTTCCATCTACTATTGTCAATTCAAAAATTCTGGTACCTGGTTGAGGCCTTGCAACAGTCCTTTTGGAGTCCATGGGCAGAGTATGGAATAAGTCTGAGATAGAATCAGGATCCAAACTGAGTTATTTTGGGTGGATCCAGAGGTGGAGTTGAGTGGTTTGGCATGGAACCCAGTAGAAAAGCTGTCTATTACCCAAGGCATGCAGTTGAAGCAAAAACCTAGTTAAGGGAATAGAAAAGGGTTTTCCCTATTGCAATGGGGCCCAAGGCTAATAAGCAGGCTAGGACAGTATTTTACAGTCAGCTGGAAACCCTCTGTGCACTGGATCCTTCATGGGTACTGTAGTCCAGTATGATGTTGTGGCTAAGATGCTGAATTCTAGGATACAGCAAATCTGGGTTCTAATCCCCACTCTGCCAGAAAAGTCATTCACATTATTATTATAAGGATAATGTGAGGACAAGAGAACAGTGAATGCTACCCTGAGCTCCCTGAATGAAGAGCAGAATATAAATGTGCTAAATATAAATACAGATAGAACCTCATCCAGAATAAACAAAGCAGAAAATCCCAAATCACTTGAACCATCATCTCTAACATGTTTGGATGCTGATCAAAGATGATGCCTACATATGTAACCGAAATTTATCTCTTAATCTTGAATGGAAATGTGTTCATAAGGTACAGATGGCAAGTGTTCTGAGTAAATTGGAACAATCAAGTCACTTGTTTTTACAGTCCAGAATTATGCCTCTGCCCTCTGAACTTCTACATATGAAGCCATAAATATTACAATTAATTAGTCTTTGTTCCTACACAGGTGCAGTGGGTGACTGGAAGACGTTGTTCACTGAAGCTCAGAGCAAGGAAATGGATGCAAAATTTGAAGAGTGTTTAGCAGGGACTAAACTGGGTGCTATGCTAAAATATGATAAACACTGCACATTTTAAAGTTTGCAACATCAACAGTACCATGCTGAGGATGTATGTCTGCTCAGAATGGCACTGCAAAAGCATGGTATCATGCTTATTAATTATCCATTTTCTAAATAACACAGTAATTCAAATGGAACAAATGTCTACGCACAGAAAAATTAACACACACACAGACACTTGTTTGTTTGCTTCAAAGTCATGAGCCTAAATTATTAATACTTTAAATGGGAGGAATGTAGAGGTTCACGTGTATGTGTCATGAAAGAATTCTGGAGCAGCATTTCCTGGATTTTGTTCTTTATGTGTCCATGTCCTACTGCAAAGATACAAAACTAATTTTAACCTCTACAAATCCTACTTCTCCATCTTGCTGTACCTTCTGCTAAACTAGTTTTTTAAAAATATTTTTAAATTTTATTTTCATCAACAATAAAACAGTGAATAATTCAATCAACAATAACAGGGTATGCAACAACAATATAACAAAAATAAACTCACAACTTATATTAACAAATAAGGTATAAGAGGTGCAAAGCTTAGGAAAAGCCATACATGTAGATACCATGTATCATATGCCCTTAGGAGAACATGTAATTGTGACACTGTTTATTAAAAAATAATAATTACCACCCCATTTCTTGTGCTGTTGAAATGATTTAGGGGACCTACTCTCATATTTATTGGGTTCATGTTTACCTGTACAAGCTCTACGGCGCCTAGATTATCACACTTATACATACACAATCCATATATGTGCCTCTGTCATATGCCCATTCTGTGCCAATCAGCAAAACAGCTGGGAGACCAGACTGTGAATCTGTTCAAATTTTGATAGCCGCCACTTCTGCACTGTCATTTTTGTCACTCATTTGTCCCTATCGCTTCAGGGTTTTTTTCCCCACCAATGTGTTTTGCGCTCTCTAGTGGTCCCAGAGGGATCAAAATACATGGGGGGGGGGGGGGGGCAACTCACAGTAATAGGGATAACAAGAGACAAAAATGGCAATGTGGAAATGACCAACCTCAGGCAAAACTATGTCTCCCAGTCCGCAATATGTGCAGAATAATACTGACCTATCATACAAGGATGTTGTGAGGATTATCAAGGGTCATTTCGAGCAGGAGCACACAGGAATGCCATTCCGGGAGTAACAAGCCCAGGAGCAGGCACATATGGTGATGCGCTGTGGGGGGAAAAGCAAAAGCATACTAACTTGATCTGTATTTTCCTGCTTGTCGTAGGGTAGCTTCCCTGCAAGAACAAAGGAAACCTAAGGTGTCTTTAGTCAAAGTGTAAAGATGGCTCACCAGCTCTGAGTTGGGAAATACTTGGAGCCTGAGTGGTGGGTGTTGCGTTCTGACAAACTTCTGGTGATGCCAGGGGGTGTGGCATATGCAAATGAGTTCTGCTAATGAGATATGTTAATGAGCTCCTACACCTCTTTTTCTATGAAATGACCTCTGAGGATTATTGAGAAATATGTATGTGAACCACTCTGAATATTTGAAAGAGTTGCATGTGTGTAACTGACTTATGGCAACCCCTCAAGGGGTTTTCAAGGCAAGTGATTAAGCAGAGGTGGTTTGCCATTACCCTCCCATCCATGTCTCCCATCCAAGTAAGCTGCTGAGATCTGATCGGGCTATACTATACCATTCCACATCCCAAAAGAGTTATATAGATGCTAGACATCTTATTTGATGAAAAAAAATACTGTTTTAGTTTTGCTTCCCCGTCACATGAATCATGAAAACATAGAACTAAAAGGGACCTCAAGGGTCATCTAGTCCAACCCCCCTGCACAACACAGGAAATTCAGCAAACCCCCCCCCCCCACTTCCTCAGTGACCCCTGCTCTATGCCCAAAGGAAGGCAAAAAACTTCCAGGATTCCTGACCGATTTGGCCTGGAGAAAAATTCCTTCCTGACCCTAAAGTGGCATTTGGCACTACCCTGGGCATATAAGAAAGGGCTACAAGAGCCAAGCACTGGCTCATTCCTTCCCTCCCTCCTTCTCATGATGTGCCTAAATTCATAGCATCTGTATTGCTGTATGGCCATCTAGCCTCTGCTTAAAAACATCCAGAGAAGGAGAGCCCACCACCAGCTGAGGAAGCCTGTTTCACTGAGGAACCACTCTATAACTATCAGGAAGTTCTTTCTAATGTTTAGCCGAAAAGTCTTTTTAATTTCAATTCATTGGTTCTGGTCTGTCCTTCTGGGGCAACAGAAAAAACCTCTGCTCCATCCTCTATATGACAGCCCTTCAAATACTTGAAGATGGCTAGTATATCATCTCTCAGTCGTCTCCTCTCCAGGCTAAACATACCCAGCTCCTTCAATCTCTCCTCATACGACTTGGTCTCCAGACCCCTCACCATTTTGTTGCTCTCCTCTGGACACGTTCCAGCTTGTCAACTTTCTTCTTAATGTGTGGTGTCCCAAACTGAACACAATACTCCAAGTACTCGAAAACTCATGAGTCTTTGTTTTAACCCCATTTTCCATTTCCTTGTGCTCAACTTTCCTGTGTAGAAAAATGTTGGCACCATTGTACTTGGCACTGCCAGGCCTTCAGTGACAATGTAGAAGAACATAATTGTATAGCTGCTGCCTACCAGTGCAAGTTACATCCTTCTAAGTCCGCTTAGGAAGTGTGTATCTGTTTGGGATTGCACTGTACTTCTCCAATATGTTATCAAGACTAAAAATAGAGAAAGTAAAAGACAAGACTTACTAAAGAAAATTAGTAACTGGTGTCAGAAACCTAGGCTAACCACTCCCCAATTTTGGTTGATTATAAATTGGTTTATGAATAAAAGAAACTGAAACAGAAAATTGAAAAATGTCTGTAATGGCATGTATTTGAAAAAGACATCTGCGCCATCTTGTGTCTGCTACTAATATAGGCAGTAACTTGACTATCTTTGTTGAATTATTGTTTCTATTAAAACAAACAAACAACCAGCATGATGTGTTTTTGCCTGGTGCCTAAAAGAAAGTAAAGTAGGTGAGCCTCAAAGGGCAACTGAACCTCAAGGGGGAGGGTGTTCCAATGGCAAAGTGCCACCACAGAAAATGCCTGATCTCTAATCATCACCACCTGCCTCAGCTCCGAAAGGGGCACACAAAGACAGCAGGACATGAGAGGCAGATCTTAATTGGCAGGTTGGATAGTATGGAAGGAGACCCTCGTGCCATGCCATTTAGGACCTTAAAGATAAGAACCAGCATCTTGAATTGTGCCCATAAATAGATGGGTAGCCAGTGCAGGTGTTCCAGGACAATCCCTGAGCAGCTTCCTTATTGATCAACAGCATCTCAATCTTGTCAGGAATGAGCTTCAGTTTATTGGCCCTTATCCATCCCATTACCTTCTCCAGGCACCTGTTCAGGAGGGCTCCCATAGACCCACCTGACTCAGCTGTTAAAGCGAAACAGAACTGAGTGTCATCTGCATATTGGTGGCACCTCTCTCCAAATCCCTGGATAACTTCTTTCTGCAGTGTCATGCAGATGTTAAATATCATGGGGGATAAGATGGAACCCAGCAGGACCCCATACCGTAGTTCCCATAGGGTCAAACAGCAGTTTCCTAGCACCACTTTCCGGAATTGTTTGATCAAGCAAATGGAACTCCTGAAGAATGTTGCCATCTACTCTCAGCTCAGCCAGCCTCTCCAGAAGGATACCATGGTCAATGGTATTGAAAACCACTGAGAGGTCCAGGAGAATCAACAGTGATGCACTCTCCAGGCAAAGGTCATCAGTCAGGGCAACCAAGGCCATTTCCTCCCCCAAGCCAGGCCTGAATCCAGACTGACATGGGTTTAGCTAATCTGTTTCCTCCAAGACCATCTGAAGCTGTGTAACTCACCCATTCAAGCCCATTGCCCAAGGATGAAGTATCAACCACTGGGCAGTAGTTGTTTAATCCATTTGGGTGCAGGAATATTTTTCTAGGAGTCTCATAACTGCCTCTATGCTCCCACAGAACAGCAATAACTACCTCCTAGACCCAGTCAAACAACCCAGCCCTGTATGATAAGATTAGCCAGAAGGGGGTTAAGGGTCAAGACTAGACATCCAACTGTGGTGTCTTGTGACTCATGAGAAATTTTATCTGCAAATTGCAATGCAAAAGAATCATGGGGCTTGTATGTTTTCCCAGTCAGTATCCTCTGGGGCTTGGAACTTGGAAATGCTGTCGGACTGCATTATGCACTCTTGGAACGTGGAAATGCTCTGTTGGACTGCATTATGCAGACAAAATGGTGGTAGAAAAGTGAGCTCGCTTTGCTACCATCACTGTCACAGTAACGTGCTCTTACTTGAATCCAGTAATGTTTGCTTTGAGTTTTTTACTGCTTGCAGTCTGTCTGCCCAACCATTTTATCATCTGAACCGCGAGCTAAGGGGCATTTTGAACTCCATGGAAGAAGAGAGGGCATTCAGCGGCAATCATGTCCACAGCCTGGGTCATTTCTGTATTGCACACATCATCCAGGGCTGCAACAGAAGCACCAACCTTGCTGACTAGAAAATCCCCCAGAGAAATCAGGAACTCCTCTGATCCCTCTGCCCTGAGGTGAATCATCCTAATTGTCCTCACCCCTTGCAGATATTCTGCGTGTCCATGAGCTTGATCCCACCAGCTAATGGTTGGTCCATGACAAGGGCAGAGTGGAAAACTTCCCCATTACCAAACCATGTACTGTGTCCCCAAATAAAACCAAATCAAGTGTATGACCTGCTGTATATATAGTTACCAGAATGCTCAGAGGCAGTACCATGATTGTTATGGTGGCCATGAAGTCCTGATCTGCTCTTGTTAGGGCAGCTTCAGTATGAACATTGAATTATCTGAGGACAATAAACCTTGGAATCCTCAATGTCAAGTCTGAGATTGCCTCTGTCAGTTCAGGAAGGGAGACTGCTGGGTAGTACAAATCCCTATTCTGTCCTGAGTCCCCAGCCTCAGGTACATACAATCTATATACATGTAGGATTGCACTATCACAGCATTTACTTACTTCATTTATACCCTACTGTTGTGGGGTGAGGGGCAGATGGGCAAGATAAGCTGTGACAGTTATGGTGATGGAAGGGTGCACTGGTGTCCTTATACAGGGCAGAGTATAAGAAAGAAGCACTCCTCCAGAGAGAGAGCATTGTTTACAACCTAAAGGGAAAATGTGTTAGCTCTTTGATGTTTTAACACCTCTTGATTGGAGGGTCCATATTCTGGTGGGCTTGAACCCCAGGACTTGGTACCCAGATTGGCTAAGACACTAGGAGTCCACGTGGGGACGGTATGAAAAGGGGAGTTTTTCCTTTGTTGGGGGGGGGGATATTATTACATTTTTGGTTGCATGTCTGGGAAAGCATGCTTGCCCATGACTGTGTGGCCATGAGAGATGACAGAGGTGAACAATGCTAGAGGATGCTTGCAGGTGTGTTTGGGGTGGGGATACCATGACACTGGCAAAGACCAGATACTCCAAGGATTGTAAGTTACTAGCCAGTATTTTTTCTTTGTTTTGCCAGCTGTACCAAGAACCTGTCTTATAGTTACCCAGAGTTTGTGTCTTGTAGTAATAAAGTTGCTTAACTAAAGAATCTGCTCCCTTCCTTACTCACCACCTTGCCACTCAGCACAGTAACGAAAGATACCCCTGTAGTGTTGACCTTGGGTGAGAGACTAGGAGAGACAGAGGGGCAGATTTTACCTGGTGGGGTGGCATTCTATCAGAAAGGAGGGGCAATCAGCGACTTTCTGCTCCAGGTTCCTGACTGGGCAGTGAGCTGGCAGGGGAAGTCTGGGGAGAAAGTACCCTTGCATTTGCAGGGCAGTAAGGCCACCCCACTACACTCATCTTAATCCTAAAGGCCAATTCTGCATCTAGCATTTGCTCCACATTTTGTCAACTGGGAGGAAAAAGTGCAGCTCAAAACCACATTCAAATACCTTGGGGCAACGCCATACTGACTGCAAAGTCACCCCGAATGGCCATAAAACAGCCATAAATCTATGCAAAATGTACAATACAATCCGACAAAGAACTCAAAAGTAGCATGGAGTGTGGAAGAAACCTGATAATCAAAGGAAGTGAAACCAGCATGCAATCCAGAGGGGAATTTGTGTTCCAGTGTAGGTTTCATAAAGCAACAGAGGGAAAATCCAAAGTACAATCAGCCAAAACCTCTTTCCTGGGAGTAAGTTCCACTGAATACACCTGAGTAAGATTCTGAGCAGACCTAATTAGGACTACACTGTACTGAATGTAGCTCTTCTCTGTGTAAATTGCTATTTAATTCTATGCAGAAACATATAAAATGGGAGCCAGTGATTCTCTGATGTGGAAGTTTGTTCAGAAATAGTAAGTTCGCCTCCAGGGATCATCAAGTGGAAAATCCAACACAAAAATGCTGAATTCTGAACTTTTTGATGGATCCTATAGTACCTCCCAGTTTGGTGTAGTGGTTAAGTGTGCAGACTCTAATCTGGGAGAACCGGGTTTGATTCCCCACTCCTCCACTTGCACCTGCTGGATGACCTTGGGCAAGCAGTAGTTCTGGCACAGCTGTTCTTGAAAAAGAGCAATTTCTATCAGAGCTCTCTCAGCCCCACTTACCTCACAGGGTGTCTGTTGTGGGGAGGGGAAGGGAAAGGAGAGTTTGTAAGCTGCTCTGAGACTCCTTCAGGTAGTGAAGGGCGGGGTATAAATTCAATCTTTTCTTCTTCTCCCACTCCCTTGTCACCACCACTCACTAGGGACGCTAGGAGCCGCCCTCCTCCTCCGGTTGGCCAGGCTTGAACGCGGCTTTGTCTCGGCGGCGTCTGGCCGGGCTGCTGCGCGGGGAGGAGGAGGCGATGCGCAGAGCGGCTTGTTGCGCATTAGCCCGGCTGGGACCCAGTGGGTCCAGACAGTGCGACGATGAGGCAGCGCCTGGGAGACTTCAAGGCGCTGGGCGAGGGGCGGGGGATCCCCGAGGGGCTGCCCACAAAGAGCCCCCTCCGACTGGTATGCCACCACTCCGAGTGCCAGCAGCTGAACCACAATAGCCCCCTCCACTTGTGCGAGACGTGTAACGGACGCTTCCACAGCGCCATGCACTTTGACGGCCACATCCGCTTCGACCCACTAGGGACGCTAATATTTTACCATCACCCACCTGCCACATAGTTCAGCCAAGTCTCTAATAGGGCCGGTTCCTGTCTTATCTAGGGTTGCCAACCTCCAGGTGGTGGCTGGATATCTCCAGGGGTTACAACTGATCTCCAGGCGACCGATATCAGTTCCTTTGGAGGAAATGGTCGCTTTGGAAGGCAGACTCTATGGCATTATAGATACCCCACAGAAGTCCCTCCCCTCTCCAAACCCTGCCGTCCTCAGGCTCCACCCTCCACCATTTCCAGGTATTTCCCGCTCAGCCCAGAGCTCTGATCTTGTGTTAATACCGGTTTGCCCGGCTGTCAAAAGTTGGAAGCGGTCCGACCTCCGCCCACTCTGTGGATTGCATTGCATGTCAAACTGCCTCTCCCGGCCTCCCCTTTTCTGTTGTTGGCACCTTTCCTGTGCCTGCGTGCCCAATCTGGAGGGAGGCTAGTTCGTGCCTCTGAGGCAGCCAGCTCTGACGCCAGAAAAAGTGCCTGCAACACAGTTGGTTACTGTTCGAAGTGCCACTTTGCTTTCGCTTCATCCTCCGCGGTGCCAGCCGCCCAGCAAACCTGACGGGGCGCCCGCTCCCCCGGGGAGAGCCCGGCGGGGACTCCCACCCTCGGACCGGCTCCTCCTTTCGCTTTCGATTTTCCGCTGCTGCCGCGCCCGCAGCGGAAGGAGCGGGGCTTGCCGTATGGGCGGGTGATCGTGGACCCAGCTGCGGGGAAACGAAAGCTTCTTGTCGCCGGAGCACTCTGCAGCAGAGCGGAGGCGCGTGAGTAGAAGTTCATTTGGGGGACCAGCGAGCGAATTCCCGGCTTCGCCAGTAAGTCGAAGGGGGGGGGGGGGGGTCTGGGCAGGAGATGGCGGTAACCAGTGGGCAGGACGTAGGGGAGCCCCGTCGTAGCGGGTGGGCGCAGAGGGCCATGGCCAGGGGGGCAGACAGTGTGTGACAGGCTGGGGGGGGGGGGGGGAAGGGAAGAGCAGGTGAATGGCGCGCGGCCCCCTGCAAAATGCCTTGCAGGCCGCCTTTAGAAACGCAGAGCTCAAACTCGCGCGCCAGGGTGGCTCCTGGTCGTTTCCGTGGCACTTGCGCAGGAAGAGTTCCCGAGAGGGAGAGACCACGTATGCCTCTGCCTTTCCGGGGGGGGGGGGGGTATTTCTGGATTTCTCTGTGCAGCCTGATCCTAGGTATGCGTATGCGGAAGTTCCCGTAAATTTAAATATTTCAGGCTGTAATCCTGATCATGTTTATTTGGGAGTAATTTTAACTGAGTTTAGTTTGGAGTCATATGCATAGGATCACACTGATAAGAGATGCACCTCAGGCATTTCCAACGGAAACAATGGGAACTGCCTGAAGGCCTGTTGGATAGAATGGGAGCCGCCAATGCCACTTGTCTTGAATGGGCTTCATTAAAATACGTTGAAGTACTGGATGGCCCAGACTAGCCTGATATTGATGGATCTGGAAAGCTAAACAGGGTTGGCCCTGGTTAGTATTTGGATGGGAGACCACCAAGGAATACCAGGGTCACTATGAAAAGGCAGGCAATGACAAACCACCTCTGAATGTGTCTTGCCTTGAAAATCCTATAGGGTCGCCATAAGTCGACTTGATGGCCTAGAAACAGACTATTGCCCTAGAGATTTCTGAAATGACATGTATAGAAAGAAGTGGCAAATGTGTTCTGCATTCTTCCTGGGGGCGATTTACCATTGGGATTGGTGTGTGGCTGCGATCTAAGAGGGTCAAGCTAACAAGTAAATTAATATAAAAATACAAATATTTATTAGAGTGTACACATAAATAAAACATAAGATTAAAAGAAACAGTCTAAATATCAGACTCTTAAAGCTTATTTCATTCAGAACTGATTGTGATACGTATGCAATTGATAAAACTTTTGAGTTAAGGACCATATGTGTTTCTGCCCCTATGGGCCTTCCTCAGTGGTTAGTATTCCTTATTTTACAATGACACACATCCAGAAATACATGCATAAAGACTTGTGTGTGTGTGTGTGTGTATATGTGAGTGAGACCAGGTGTTGCTTTCTTAAATGCTATGCAGTTGCTACAAATTTGTATAACGGGCCTGAATAGTAGCTGTACAAATTCTCCAAATTATTCTGGTACCAAATGTCCCATTCATCATGATGTGCGTCACTTCCATAATTTACTTGTTAGCTTGACCTTCTTAGATTGCAGCTATTTTGGGGGTTGAGTTCCCCCTCCTTTTTCTTTGTTGATTGGTGTGTGGCCACCAGTGGCATACCTAGCATATTTGACACCTGGAGCAGATCATTTTTAACACCTCCCTCCCACAGCTCCTCTGTCCTTTTCTATTCTCCCACTTCACTCCTGCCATGTCACCTCCTGGGAGAAGCTCCGCCCACACAGGCTTTGTCCACCACTTCCGCCTGATTGGCAGCTCCAATATAGTGGCACCCTGTGGCTCCTCACAGTTCCCAGCTGCCAAGTTGCTGCTGAAGATCCCCAAGATGGAAGTGCTGTCTCCCAGTTTGCCTGGGGTGCTCAGTGATGGCAACCCCATCCTCTCCAACCCTTCCATGCTCAGTACTAATTAGCCTAATTAACCATGTAGTTTTAAGCAGGGGGGACACTAAGGTAAATATTATTATTGTTTTCAGATTGTCTACAGATAATGCACCCAGGGTGGACTGCTCCCACCATCCTGCTCTTGGTGTACCACTGGTGGCCAGTGTGCTTGTAATTAGCTTCCTAAAGCAAGGAGGCAGTAGCAGAAACAAATGGGTGGAAGGGGACCTTTCCAAGTATCTTGTCCTGGATCACCAAAGACCTAGAGTAAACTTTGTTCTAGAATTTCATATTTCAGTATAACTGAAACATGCTAATTAAAGATGCAACATGTTTTAATCAGAATTTCTTTCAGATTCATAGGCATACAATAATGGCAGGCAGTCAAGCTGTGCCACGGATGTACATGGCTAAACTTAATGAATATTGTCAGAAAGGAAAATTAAAATTGGAATATAAGGATGTCAGTATCACAGGCCCGCCTCATGATCCTATGTAAGTTTTCAAAGGCTATCAAGAGGGACTGGGGCACTTTATGCAAAAAATCTAGCAGAAATTCTCAGCCACTCTGGGCATGGAAAGGATTGACAAACTGATCACTCATTTTTGAGCTATCATGGTATGGTGGAGTAATTTGTCTGGTTAATTTCAATAATGAATGAGACTCTAGTATGCTGATGTAGTTGCGAACCTGAGCATTAGTTTTTCATTTAGTTATTGTTCATTGTTTGTTTTTTATTTATATTTTACCTTGTGTGTTTTAATTTTAATTGCCTTGCACCCCAGTTCTTGGGAGACAGGTGGGTTTATAAACATTTTAAATAAAAAACAAAGCAGGGCAGGGTGTGTTGTTGTTCTAAGGGCCCAATGTTTGATAGGTGGGGAAGTGAGAGAAAGCCCCAGCTGTGCTCAATACCTGGCATGCACAATTCACCAAGAAAACTAAGAATTCTCACCATTCATTCTCACTGGTTATCATTCTCAGAGTTCAAGCATGGGACAGGGCTGAGTTTGGAGAAGAAGGCCTGACCTTGTCCCTTATCCCAAATCCAATTCTTAGGTTAGATGGTGACACATTTTCTAAGTTGCATTGGAAATGCATTGCTTTCCTTGCCTTTTTCCCTTCCTGAAGCTAGGTCCCAGGTTAGGACCTCACCCCAAACCAGTTTCCTCAATAAGGCTTTAAAAGCCAAGACCACAGCAGTACATTGCACCCAAAGCAAAATAGCCAGCAAAGCTCTTGGAGAACTAGTAAAATGTGTTCTCTGTGGCTTTCCCAGTTAACAGGTTGCCACATTTAACACTTTTTTCCAGAGGAGTTATTGCTCATAGCTGTGCATTTTGTTTAAGGCACATAGCTTTTTGAAAAAATTCCACGCGATTTCTTAATAGATACACTTAACTATACACCAAACTATACATTGTACATATGTTGGTACCTTTTTTCTTTTTTTTCTTTTGGGGGAGGGGGATTGAGCAGAAAAGTGGCAGGTCAAAGAGTTCAGTACCTCCTATGCTCACCCTGGTCCTTTGCTACTGACTTAGCCTTCTGAGACTGTCATTAACTTTAAAAAATTTACAAGTCTGTGTGATGTCTGGTTTGGCTCATACATATTGCCTGGATAAAAAGCCATCTAATAATAATAATAATGGGCAGCTCTTCAGAGTGGCTTCTGGACTGTGTGAGCAAGGCCTACATTTGTACAGGTTTGATACACTTTGGTATACTTCCCTTAGCAATTCTTCCCTATCTTGAGTGATGAAGAAGGTGCCAGCTGGGGCTCCTCTCTTGCAACATTCTACCTGTCTACCTTCTCAAGAGTGGTGTGAAATCTCCTTGCATCCTTCTGTCAGTTCAGTCTTTAGGAAAGGATGTTACCTTTTGCTTCCGTAGCCAATATTGCATGTGCATTTGCCATTTTGTAAAATTGTTCAGTTGCAGTAGCAGGAGATTTGATGTGTTTCATTTGCAAGTAAAAACAACTGTTTTCACGTTATAATCACTGAGAACACAGCGTTTCTTGGCCAGTTGCATGCAGATCAGAAAATAATCCTTGGATTATTGGAAGGGAGTTGAATTAATTAAAAAGAATGATGCCAAATTATTATATGAATAAAATGAATTTTCAGATGGACATTAGAATGCATTAAACTGACTGTTCCACAAATGGCCAGATAGAAGAGGATAACATTTCAAATTGACAGTTCAAATGTATGGATCCTGGTAAATTGCCTAATCCTCAGCAACTTTCTGAAACTCATGATGTTTCATACAGACAGCTTCTTCTAAACCTTTCCACTGTATTTATTTCAGGCACTTATTTAGGATAGTTCTATTCCACTTATTGGTCTGAGGTGCATTCTGTAAGGCCATTGGTGGCATCCCTACAGACCATATTAGAAGTAAGATATCACTTATTTATTTATTATTTATTAGTTTGGCTTATACCCTGCCCTCCCTGCGAGCGGGCTCAGGGTGGCTTACATATTGGTCTCCAATGACCATTAGAATACACAAAATCAGCTTGTGACTTGTTTGTGTCAAATCTGTGGGATCCCACAATATGTCATCAGTACTGCTCTTAGACTGGAACTTGACTGGCATTCTGTTGAATCTAGGGCTTGGATACTGGCATTAAAACTACAATTTCAGACAATATAATAGCTTATAATATTACATGAAACAAGGTAATTTCTCCCATTAATGAAATCAGGCTATAATCGAAAAATTAAATGATGCCCAGAGAAAGTAGTTGTGCTAGGGTGGCCCCTAGCCTGTAAGACTATCAAGCAGTTGATTATGAAGATAGATATCAATAGTACCATCTGCTGGGCTAGGAATATTTGTTCTAATCTCCATATGGAAATCCTGCTGCTCGTTACAGTCTCAAAATACATGGTTAACCTTATCGTTCCACAATACAAGCTAGTAAGATTAAATGTGCTCCTGTCAGCAATCTCCGAGGGCCTTGTAATTAGGTATACCATTTTCAGATAGACATTACAGTTAAGGTTTGGAGATCACAGAAACTGTGAGACATGCTCCATTTGAATGTCTCTGGTGTAAGGATGCTAGAGAGAAATGGATCAAACCACTTCTGTGCTGGTGAAGTGAGCTTCCCCTAGGTTTTTTAGTTACTAAAATTGTATGGATTCTAGGCCAGCAATTTTTTTTTTTTTTTGCTAGCTGAACTCCTTGTTCAGGCCATGAGAGTGTGGGCAGCCTATGACAAGACGTCTTCTCTAGTATGCAATAGTCTGCCCTCTCTGGCTTGAATTCTTCCTTTCTTTCTCTTATTCCTAGTTGGGATTGATTGATAGTATTCAAGACCTGAAGGTCAGAGGAGTAGAGAAAGAAGTAAGGGAAAGGAAGGAAAACACTCATGACTTTATGCATTCTAACAGCCATTCTGAAGGAACCGCTGCATTCTAGTCACCATTCACTGTCATATCAGTTAAATATTTCATGGGCGCGATCATACGCACCTATTTGCCATGCGAGAGGGACAATTCAGCAATGAATCAAACTGGTGCGATCACACCAGCACATCTGGGAGATGTCCCAGAACCGTCGGTGAGCCGTGGCAAACTGATTTGATCTGGCGGAGAACCAGAGTAAAAAGCTACTGGTGAAACTCCGATATCAAACAGGTTGCTGCGGCCCATAACCGGACTTTCCCTGTGTGATTGTGCCGGCGCAGAAGTGTGGCATCGGGGATAGCGTGATCACACGCTATCCCATCGCCACGCTATTCCCCCCCCACTTCTCCGTGTGTGCATCATCGAAAGCCTTTGGGGGGAAAAAGCAATTCAGCAGTCCTCCATTTAAGCACCTCGGAAACCCACCACACACACACACAAAAAACCCTTGCCAGCGGCTGTGTGTGATTACACAGTGGTGATTTGCGCCAGCAGCTTCATGGAGCTGTGTGATCACACAACTGTGGGGCAAATTGCTCTGGAGCAGAAAAGCCTTGATTCCCCTCCGGATTATCTCGCTTGTGTGGAAGGGACCTACCTGTGTTTGTTAAATCCAGTTGCACTTCTTCCCTAATTTCCACTGCTTGAAATGTCATTTGTGTATGGCACAACGTGACCAGATACTGCTGGGCCAATACAGTGTCAATACTTGCTTCCTTCCTTGAAGAATATTTTCAAGTGGTGGTAGTGTGCATTTTAAACATATTTCAATACATGTTTTACAAACATTCAGAAATGGAGATTTACAGAAACCAAAGCTACCTGAGATTTTGTTTTTATTCAGGAATATCTAAAGTGTTTTGTGAATTATTTTCATTGTTGCAGCTTCACTGTAGTGGTGGTAATAGAAAAAAAAGAATATACCCCAGCAACAGGTAAATCCAAGAAGGAGGCAAGAAGTTGTGCAGCAAAATTAGCTTGGGAAGCCATACATCAGAAAGGGGAGGTAAGTGGATTGTGTAGAGTGCAGACACTGCTGATGTTCGAGGAAACATTTTAGCCAGAAAACAGCAATAGCCATTTGAGCACTAAGGGGAGGTGAGAGGTATGAGAGTGCCAGGGGTGGTTACTGTCCCATTGTTTTCCTCAATCAAACGCCTGGAGGAACATCTCTGCTTTACAGAGCCCTGCAGAAACAGGGCTGCAGAACAAGCCCTGCAGAAAGGTAATTAATCCCACGGAACACAGATGTTCTCCAGCAGAGAGTTCCACCAGGTAGGGGCCAGGGCTGAAAAAGCCCTAGACCTGGATGAAGACAGCTATATCTCTCTATTTATTTATTTACTTCATGTATACTCTGCCTTTCTCTCCAATGAGGACCTAAGATGGCTTACATCATTCTCCACCCCTCTATTTTATCCTCACAAGAAGTCTGCAAGGGTTAGGTTAGGCTCAGAATATGTGATTGGCCCAAAGGAACCCTGCAAGTTTCCAGGCTGAGTGGGCGTTTGAGCCCTAAGTTTCCTAGGTCTTTGTCCAACAATCTAGCCACTATTTATTTATTTCACACCGCCTTTCTCCTGTGAAGAAGGACCCAACATGGCTTACAGTAAAAAAAAAGAAAAGAATTTACCTTACATTATTTGTACCATACAATAAGCAGCACCAGAAATCTCACATGACATGGATCAAGTGAGTCACAGTCAGATGAAAGTTCTTTCAGGGTCCCAGATACAGTGTGTGTATGCATTCTTTTCTAGGGTTTTTTACTATATAATACAGCACACACACATCTATATATCTAATTCCCAAGGCGCCCCCTGCGTGCGAATACCTTAATCCGCGCAAGGGGGCACCTGGGGGGCAGGGAGGTTGTTCTGCAGACGTGGGGCGCATGCACAGGGAACAGACTTACCTGGATACTGGTGGCGGTGGGGGGCTGTGGCCAAGCCAGCAGCGGTACAGCTCGTGGGGGGGGGGGGAGAAGCGGGCCTGGCGAGCACCGCCGAGGCCTGCAAAGGCCCTGGGGGGGGGGGAGAAGCGGCGGGCCCGGCGAGCGCCGCCGAGGCCCGGCAAAGGCCGTGGGGGGGGGGGAGAAGCGGGCCTGGCGAGTGCCACTGAGGCCCGCCGGAGACGGGGGAAGGGAAGGAGCAGGGGGGCAGATGGGTGCCGGGGGGGACAGGCCTGGGGGGAGGGAGAGATCGCCGGCCTCAGCTCCTTCTCCCCCCCCCGCGAGTATCTTGGGCCCCCCTCTTGTCTATATTTTAATTCTGAGAAGTTTTTTTTTCTGTGTTGATACTTATATCTGCCAAAAGAGAGTTCACTCTACCCCAACAGCTTTTCCTACATAATCAGGCCCCTTCCTCGGTCTGCAGAAAAATCCGAAAAGTTAAAAAAAAACTTCATGGACCATTGAATTCCCCCCAATACCTTTTGAAATGGCATCAGCTCCAGGCATCAACTGTGAGGAGATTAGAATGTTCCCGGGGGGGGGGGGGGAGGTTTTAACTGTTTCTGTCACTAAAAACAGGGTTTTTACTGGCAGCAGTCTAGGGTTGCCAAGTACCCCCCCCCCCCCCCCCGGCCACCAGCAGCGAATCCAGATCCAGGCTAGGAAACTTCTGGAGATTTGGGGGTGGAACCTGCAGAGGACAGGGACCTCAGTGAGGTACAATGCCATAAACGTCACCCTCTGAAGCATCCATTTTCTCCATGGAAAGTTATCTCTGTAGTCTGGAGATGAGCAGTAACTCCAGGGGATCCCCAGGTCCCACCTGGAGGCTGGCATCCCTAGGCAGCACCCTCTGTGTGACTTGATACCACCTGATTTGCATGACTTAATTAGGCCCAGCTGCTTTGCTACTGTTCATCAGCAGCCACTCTATGAAAGCCATTGTGATGTAACAGTTAGAGCTTCAGATTGGGATCTGCGAGACCCAGGTTCAGATCCCCATCTTGCGGTGGAAGCTGACTGGGAGATTTTGGACCAGTCACATACTTTCAGCCTAACCAACCTCACAGGGTTGTTGTGCGGATTACAAGGAGGAAATAATAATGTAAGATGCTTCAGTCCCCACTGTGGAGAAAGACTGTAATTTTCCTAGGTAGAGGCTGCGGGGGAGGGGGTGGAGATGGAAAGCTGAAGACAGATAAAAGTAGGTTAGCTGTTGGGTGGGAAGGAGATAGGGTTTCCATGTTGGAAAATTCCTGGACATTTGAGAGGTGGAGCCTGGGGAGGGTGGGATTTGAGGTGGGAGGCAGAAAGAGAGAGAAAGAGTGATGAGGTGGGAAGGCAGAAAAACAAAGAGAATGATGATGGGTTAGAAAGAGAGAGGAAGTAACATACATGGAGAAGAGAGAGAGAGTAAGAAAGGGGGGCAGAAGGGAGAAAGAGTGTGAGAGAGGTAGGGGGAGAAGGGAGGAAGCAAAGGTATGAGGAATGGGATAACCATCCCGCAAGTTTCTTGCGGGTCTCCACTTGTTAGTATATAACGTTATATATAGTAAAAAAATGGCTTGATGACTGATCAAGTTAAAGGGTTGGGAGAAGCAGAAAGAAGTATGAAGGTGGCCTCCCAAACCCCTGTGAGCTTTGCAGAATTTTGCAGAGAACAAATACAAATATGGAAATGAGATATGCAAATCTGCTGTCTGGCCAGTGACCAATATTGCAGCTAGTGAAAACTTAATTGGCATATTTTTTAGAATAAAATTAAAAAAGCTGAAAACATTTTCAGCCATTTTTCTACTGTGTCTGCAAACTCAAGACCTGTATTCAGCTAGGCTTCTCTTTCTGTTTTTGGTTTGTCACCATGGACACATGTTCAGCAGAGTGATACTTTGAGGAGTGTCAGTCCCACTGCCAGATGGAAACATGGAGTGTAATGTCAGAGAGACATGGCCCACTCCTCTAGTTAGCATGGGGAGAATTCAGTTTGGGTCTTGGAGTCAGCAGCCAGTCTCTGCTATGAAGTGGATTAATTCTTGCTTTTCCTTTTTATAGGCACATCCTACTTCAGCACCAGTGCAGCAGCCGCAACCATCTCCATACCCATCTTTGCCACCTCCAGAATCGCCACAGAATGCTGCAAGTTTCCTGGATGTTACATCTTCACTTCCTGCTAACTATATTTCCTTGCTCAATGAATATGCGCTAAAGAATAAAGTATCTGTTCGATACCCTTTGAAGGATAAAACTGGAGAAGACCATAAGCCAAAGTGAGCTATCACAATCCTGGGATGGATGCAGATGTGGGGGGGGGGGAGGCTCTTTAAATTAATGCTGTTAATGACATGAAAATGTTGGTGGTTTCAGTTTAGCACCAATAATTTATTTTCAGTTCTAAATATTCTATTACCCCTACAGGAAGTAAACTAAATGTATAATGAAGACTTTGGGATCGCAGCCTGTCATAACAGTATTATAAAATTCTGAACAAATAAGCAGATAGTTAAGGTCTGAAACAGAGTTTGTCAAGCATGGGGATACTATGACTGTTCATCCCTTTTGCTCCCCAGTTTTATCAAGAAGCTTTGTGTGGCCAATTTGATGCCATTTGTTTGTAATGTTTACACCTGCTCGCTCTCTTTCCAGTTTCAAGCAAAGAACATGTGACTACTGTGGAGAATATTGACTTGTGTCAAATTCAGCTTTCACTAAATTTTGATATTGTTTAGGTACTCATTTCCCTGCTTCACTGTATTGGGGAGACTGGGAAATACGAGTTGTGGCTGTGTCAGCATGAAATAGGCATGGGGTTACCGTGCTGGACATGGCAGCTCTGTTTGTATCATATAATTTTCCATAAAGGGAGCAAAAATAGTGTGGTGAGACAGAAGGCAATGAGTTCACATTTTAACATGGCAAAGAAGGGATTTGAGATCCTCTACCACAGCTAACATGGAGTTAAAAAGATTTAGTACAGGGAAGGGCAGCTTCCCTAAGTTCAGGGCAACTTTCATGTAAACATAGTTTAAACTAGGTGCACCTGTACAACAGCTAAAAAATCTTAACCATTTAAAAACATGATTTAACATGCCAGTAAAATCTAGTAGAGCTTGTGGGTTGCAAATGATTACTGAATTTTGGGAATAGAAGGCTGTTTCATTGTGTAAGAATCACAAAGGAATGTCGTATGAACTGGCTCTGAGGGCTGAAATGCCATGTTGCTTGACAGCTGCCCTGCTGCTTCCATATGTTCAGGTCAGGAATGTAACACATAGCACAATTTGTCACATGGAAACTATTATCATTGTTAGTTTCCCTTCTAGCAGTGCTGGCCATTGACACTTTAGTTCACAGGCATGGAGAGAGTCCCCACATTGAAGTAGCGGTCATGTGGATTAGGTAATTTATGGTGGACCAGACCTGAATTTTGAATAGATATTCTCAGTCATGTCTTAGTGCTAGAAATTTGCTTTACTAGCTATTAAATAAAAACTGATGTTGATTTTTTTGTTTTACTAGCATTTGAGTGGGAAGGAGGTTTTATATACAGGGAGGCTGAAAGCATGTGCTCTATTGGATAGGTCTGTGGAATATTTGTCACTCAGGCTGCTTCTTTCCTGTAAAACTGATACAATTAGACATTCTTGCTGCAGTGGCTGCATTAGTATCTTGCACAAGAAAGTGGTATAGGGATGGATAAAACTGCTTCTAATTTGGCTATATATAGCAGGAAAGATCCTGTTTGGTGTAATTCTACTTTGCTAATGCTGAGAACCCAATCCTCCTTTCCACTAGCCCTTCCCTGTCCTTAAATTTGCCTTGTATTATACTCTAGAAATTAGTACACCTGGCTGTTAGTGATAATACCAGAGGTACTTATATGATGCACTGGGAGCTTGGTATTATTTATTTATATTTATTTTTCGAATTTATATCCCGCCCTCCCCACAAGCGGGCTCAGGGCGGCTTACACGGGCCCAAGGCCTAATCAGTACATTAAAACCCATAAAATCAGTTAAAACACATTCAAGATAAATACAGTTAATTCAAATTAAAAGCTTCCACAAATATAGCATCTGATGGCAACCCAATGGCAGGTCCGAGCCCCCCCCCTCCCCCGCCACCATTGCCAGGGCCATGCTGGACCAGGGTTACATCACAGGTGGTTAAGATGATGGGTGGTATCACCGGTATCCCTGGTGTCACCGGTGGTTGCTCCTATTCGAAGTCCTGGCAGAAGAGCTCCGTCTTACAGGCCCTTCGGAACTGCATTAGATCCCGCAGGGCCCTGATCTCCTCCGGGAGCTCATTCCACCAGACAGGAGCCACCACCGAGAAAGCCCTGGTCCTCGTTCTGGCAAGCTTGGCGTCCTTGGGGCCAGGGACGCACAGTCGATGTTCTGACCCCGACCGTAGTGCTCTCTGGGGTATGTATGGAGAAAGGCGGTCCCCAAGGTATGTTGGACCCTGGCCATGTAGGGCTTTATAGGTAAGAACCAGCACTTTGAAGCGAACTCGGTATGCTATAGGCAGCCAGTGCAGCGCCGCCAGCATGGGCCCGATGTGGTCCTGCCTTGCGAGACCCATCAACAGCCTGGCCGCGGCATTCTGCACCAGCTGCAGCTTCCGGATTTGCACCAAAGGCAGCCCCATGTAGAGAGTGTTACAGTAGTCTAGCCTCGAAGTGACCGTTGCATGGATCACTGTGGCTAGGTCATCACGGTCGAGATAGGGAACCAACTGCCTTGCCAGCCGTAGATGGTAAAAGGCCAACTTGGCAGTGGCTGCTACCTGGGCCTCCATTGATAAGGAGGGCTCCAGGAGCACTCCCAAACTCCTAACCCTCGGTGCAGGCACCAGCAGTGCCCCGTCGAAGCTTGGGAGCGGGACCCCCCGCCCCAGGCCACAACGACCCAGGCACAGGACCTCCATCTTTGCCGGGTTCAATTTCAGCCTGCTTGATCTGAGCCAATCAGCCACAGCGTGCAATGCCCGGGCTAGATCGTCTGGGCCGGAGTCCGACCGGCTGCCCAACATCAAATAGAACTGGGTGTCATCCGCGTACTGGTGACACCCCAGCCCAAACCTCCGGACAATCTGGGCAAGGGGGCGCATATAGATATTAAACAGCATTGGGGAGAGCACTGCCCCCTGCGGCACACCACACTCAAGTGGGTGCCTCGAGGATTGCTGCTTCCCTAGCACCACCCTTTGTCCCCGACCTTGGAGAAATGAGATGAGCCATTGCAAGGCCCGCCCCCCTATCCCCACGTTGGCAAGGCAGCGGGACAGCAGCTGATGATCTACCGTGTCGAATGCAGTCGACAGGTCGAGCAACAGCAACACTGCCCCACCGCCCTGGTCCAGATGTCGCCGGAGGTCATCAGTTAGAGCGACCAGAGCAGTCTCCGTCCCGTATCCCGGGCGAAAGCCAGACTGAAAGGGGTCAAGGACTGAAGCGTCATCCAGATACCTCTGTAACTGTAGCGCCACCGCCCTCTCTATTAATTTGCCCAAATAGGGCAAATTGGACACCGGCCTATAATTTGCCAATTCTGCCGAGTCCAGATGTGCCTTTTTTAGGAGTGGGCGGACCATCGCTTCCTTGAGAGCCCCCGGGAATTTCCCTTCAGAGAGGGAGGTGTTAATAATTTCCCGGGTGGTACCTCGTAGCCCCTCGTGGCCTGCTCTTATGAGCCAGGATGGGCACGGATCAAGGATGCACGTGGTTGGGTGAACAGTCAAGAGCAGTCTGTCAGCTTCCTCTAGGTCAAGCTGGTCGAACCCATCTAACCCCGGAAACGAAGACGTGCAAGGGGCCTCGAGTTCACCCACTGTGTCACTTGTGGCAGGGAGGTCCCGGCAGAGCGACAAGACTTTCTCTGCAAAATAGCTCGCAAATGCCTCACAGCCAATTTCCAATTCCCTCGAATTTGCTCTGCCACACGGCAGTACTGTTAGCGACCGAATTGTCCTAAATAATTGGGCTGGGCGTGAGCTAGCAGATGCAATCTCGGCAGCAAAGAACTCTTTCTTTGCTGCCTTAGTTGCCATCTCATAGGCTTTCATAAATGTCCTATAAGATGTTCTTGATGCTTCGTCGCGAGCATGACACCACCGTCTCTCTAGCCGTCTTAGCTCCCGCTTCATTTGGCGTAACTCCTGGGTATACCAGGGGGCCATTCTGTTGCGAGGGCGAAGAGGGCACCTGGGAGCAATCTCTTCAATAGCTGTAGCGAGCTGGTTGTGCCAGTCTTCAACCAGCTCATCCAACGAGCCACCAGGGGGCATCGGTTCCCACAGGGCCATCTGGAACCACCCAGGGTCCATTTGGCTCCGCAAGCGAGCCAAAATAGGCTTGCCGTCTAGGGGCCGGGGCGGGAAGTTCAGACGGGCCCCAGGGCAAAGTGGTCCGACCATGGCACTGCCGAAGTAGTAATTCGGTCCACTACAACCCTCGCGGCAAAGACCAAATCGAGCGTGTGTCCAGCCCGGTGTGTAGGGGCCGAGATGTACTGAGAGAGTCCTAGTGCCGCCATGGATGACACCAGGTTCACCCCCTGGCCGGAGGCTGCGTCATCGGCATGGATGTTGAAGTCGCCCAAAACCATAAGGTTAGGGTACTCCAACGCCCAGCCTGATACAGCCTCCAGCAGGGATGGCAGGCTGCTGGCTGGTGCATTAGGCGATTGGTACACCAGCCATACAGCCAAACTCTCTTCAGCCTCCCACACCAGTCCGACACATTCAATGCCCGTGATCTCCACCGGCGGGAGCGCCCTGAAGGAGTAAGCCTCCCGTATGAAGATCGCGACCCCACCCCCCCGCCCCCTTGTCTGTGATTGGTGGAAGACCGCAAAACCTGGGGGGGCCATTTGGGAGAGCGCTACCATCTCCCCCTCCCGCACCCAGGTCTCGGTCACGCACGCCAGGTCAGCCTTCTGGTCCGCCAGAAAGTCCTGGAGGACCATGACCTTGTTGTTAATTGACCTGGCGTTGCACAACACCAATGACGGAGGGGGGTTGCTCCTAGCCCCACTGCCAACAACCGTCGGGATGGGTCGCAGGCTGGAAGGGCGCCGAGCTTTCCTGTTTCTCCACACCCTTCCCTCTTTTCTATGCCTGGACCCACCGCTCTTTCTCCTCCCCAGGAGCACTGGAATTTGTGACCCAAGCATGCCGGGATCTTTTGTGCAACGGCCTCAGATCTGTGGTGGCCCGGTCCTGGCTCTCCCTGCCCCTCCGTTAGCTTAGTCCTGTAAGCCAAAGTTTAGGCCAAAATTTCCTACCCTATTACACTTTGTTGAAATGCATTCAGTGATCACTGATTTTTTTCCCCTTCTCTCCTTTGTTACCTAGCTTTTTCTGTGCCTGTGAGATTAATGGTAAAATTTACGGTGAAGGTACAGGACAAAACAAGCAAGCAGCAAAGTTTAATGCAGCCAAGCAAGCATATGAAAAGTTGTCGACCCAACCAGTTTTCGGAGTATGTATTATGCTTAGAGTAATGATAAATTCATTAACGTTTTCATTGATTATTATTTCATCATGCTAATTTAAAACAGACTTATTCCACATACTTCATATCCAAGTTCCTGGTTGAAAGAAATACATGCTGACTTTCTGGGAACAGAATCTGTGGAGTAGGTTGTGTTTTGCATTGTCTTATATTCTTTTAATTTTCTCAGAATAGGCTTACTTTCTGGACAGAAATAGCATACTCAAAGGCCTCAGTTTGACTAGTGGAATATTAAACAAAAAGGTAAACAAATAACACTCCTGGGTATGGGTTCAGCCATTTCTCAGCAGAAGGTACTGTGAGACCCTGCATTCTGTAGATTAGGGATACGAAGCCAGATATCGCTGACCTGGTAAAATGCCTGAGCCCAATATATTCAGTTCTGAATCAGCAATATCAGATATTGCAAAAGCCCCCCTTCTCTGGCAGTTCTCAATTTCTTTACTTCCACTAATCAAAGTATTGGAATTAGGAATCATGTTGGGAGGCAGGAGGTTGGGATGGCCATAGAGGAGGGACTGTTCCCAGGGTAGTACATGGCACATTATCTCTTTAAAGTTTAAATGGCCTTTATTATCTATGGGTGGTAGACCTGGCCAATGGAGGACCGGTCTGCCGATAGGAATAACGTCCAACTTTAAAGTCACTGATGACCTGAGGGCCAGGGTAGGCATCCTCTCTCTTCTTCCTTCCCTGTTTCTGCTGCCTATGGTAGGTACTTATACTTTTATTTTCCTTTTAGTTCTGAAAGGGCGCAATTATCATTTTCATTAAACTGGCAGTATTGTTCCTGACTCAACTTTCCAGAATGTAATAGCACTCCCAATATTTTATGAAAACAATATTTAATGAAATCACACTTCCTTGACTTTTCAATAAAGAATTAAATGATAGTTTTTGAAATGCGCACACCTCTAGCTTGGATCCTACAGAAATGCCCCCTGATAAAAGTGATTTACATGAGCAGAGTAGACCTTTCCTGCTAAAGCTCCAGGAGAACACCTCCCCAAAGAATAGTATATGTGTGTTGGGGACGACGACTGGGGGATCTGTGGTGGAAGGGAGGAAGCAGCAAATCATCTCTCTTTCCATTCATGGAAATTCTGCAGGGTTTAATCTATAAGAATGATGTCATGTGATAATTTTTTCCATCGTGTCCCTTTTTTTAATTTCCTAAAAGCAACTTGTGACAAGTGATGATGTCACAAAAGCTCCATCAAACTAGATTTCTGGGTGGAAATTGCATTCATAACTTGACTTTTTCTGCTGTCAGAATAACCAGTGTACTACTACTTAGTGAATACATTTCCTTCCATTTGATTTGTCGTTACTGGAATAATCCATATTGTTTTTCAGCCAGAACAAAGTGCTTCGATAAACAGTTCACCCAGTAACTCCCATGAAACTTCAGAAGTGAAATTTATGAAGTAAGTTATATGTATAATGAAACTTGCCAGAGTAGTTTTGTAGACAGAGATTTGCCTGGCTTCCTCTGTTGTACTGCAGCTGCTTCTAGATGACCAAGCATGGCTGTATTGTTGCTGTGTCAAGTGCCTCTGCTAGAAGGGGGGCATAGAGTCCTCAAGAGCTGCTGTGTCTGCATTAGGGATGGGTACAAACCCAAACCACAAAGCAAAATTCGGGGCAAATTTTGCTCGGTTTGTGGTTCAGGAACAGAAATTTGTGACGGGTTCACTGTCACAAACATCCATGAACTTTTAGAGTGGGTTGTGCTGTCCATGCTGGTTTATGGATGAAGCAGAAAGCGGGTCTAAAGGCACTCTCTTTAAACCCCTGCTTTCTGTTCCATGTGAAAGCTGCAAAAACAGCTGAGCAGCAGGGTGGCTCCCCACCGCTCAGATGTTACAGGCTGTCTTGGACAGTCCCTTCAAACTTTAAAAAGACTGCAGAAGATAGCTCGAAAAACAGTTGCACGGTGGGGAGGCACTCCCACCACGCAGCTCTTTTGGGCAGTCTTCTGCAGTCCCTTAAAATTTTAAGCGGACTTCAGAAGACAGCCTGAAAAACAGCTGCGTGGTGGAGAGGTGCTTCCTGCCGCACAGCTCTTTTGAGCTGTCTTCTGCAGTCCCTTTAAACTTAAACGTAACCCTTTAAACTTTAAACTTAAACTTTAAAGGGACTTGCACAAGACAGCCCGAAACAGCTGAGCTATTTTTGTGGCTTTCTGCAAACTCTGTTTAAAGGGACTGTGGCCCTTTCAATGGAGTTTGCAGGGCCACTAACCAGTTTGGTTTGTGAACAAGGCTCCTGAATCGGTTTATGGTTTGTTTGTGGTTGAACCATGAACTGAATCGCATTTTCCTGGTTCATGCCCATCCCTAGTCTGCATTATGATTCCTTGAATAGGGAAATGCATCTCTGTTCTTCTGCTGTTCGTGCAGCCACTGTCCTTTCCCTCCTGTTCCATAGAAACTGCTCTGAATCAGGAGGAACCATAGTATGTTACTGTGGAGAAAAAGAGTGGTATTCTTATATGTCTGATGACCCTAGGAATTTTGAAAGGGGAAGACCAAGCCCATGCTGTGGGCAGATGTCATGCCACAAGCATAAAGCCCCCTTTTTTGGAGGGGGTGTATTTCAAATATTTGTGTTTCAAATATTCCTGAGTAGTTTATGCTCAAAGTTAATTCAAAACCAATACAATAAAAACCAAATACCAAAAAAGACAGCAAGCTCTGTGAAGAAGAATAAATTGCTGATGAATTAACACAAATGAAAGTAATTTCAAGACCCAAAAGTTTTCCAGAAGAGCATTTTAACTTTGGTTTATGCTGCAGTGTCGCTTCAGTTTTTTGGCAAGCAGAAAAATAGTCTTCCTGGTCTTTGTTCTAGGATTTAAACTGATTCAAAAGAAGTATATGGCTACCTAATCTGCAGAAGTCCAGTTCTTTTGACAGCATGTGCTACGGTTGAAAATACTGATGCTATTTTAAATTGTAATCCAGACATTTATCTTTCAGGTCTGTTTAAGAGAGAATGTATCTTGATTAGTAACATCACAGTTTCTGCTTCTATGCAGTCTCTCGCCTGATCCAGCAGGGCTCTTATGTTCTTAACTTCTGTATTTTTATTATTAAAAAACATACCTTGAACTCAGTCAGTGAAATTAAACAAATACTACTGAAGTGTATTTATTTGCTTTTCAGTGGTATGTATTCTGACTCGGAATGTAAGGGCATAAATGACAAACTGACTCCTAAAAATGGTGCTGTGGAAGTAAGTGAAGTTTTTCATCTATTATGGTATGATATGAAAACTGCTTGCATGGTAGATTGTCTGCTATTTATTTTTGTTTCTGCATTCTGAAATTACATTAATTCTTCTCCTAGGAAGACATGATAGGTGTGTTAAGACTAGACTGGTGACCTCTGTATTTACAAAAATTATAGAACCAGATGGTGAAATTAAAAAGATGTTGTGTGGACCAGGAAGGAGCAAGTTATGGGAAGCAACAGGCAGCAGTGAGGCAGATAGTCTGGAAGTGTAGAGGAGACAGTGTTAAGCCCTTTTAAACTCATTGACTTCAACTCTGTTTAGGATTGCACTGTTGGTGTCTTGCATCTGTGGCTACTTGCTGAGATTTGGGACGTGCAGGAAGCCTGGGAGCCATGTAGCAGCCATTGAATTACCTGACTCTCAGGATTAGGAGGATTTGGTCCATTGTTGGTTGTGTTGAGCAATGAGGGACTTGAAGAACATTTTCCAGCTGGTAATTGCCTGGTGGAGGGATCAAGGATCTAATCCTTGACCCAACAGTTATGATACCTAAAATTAGCTGCTTTAGGATTTTGGGAGAAGCCACTGAATCTAAACGTTAGGTACCAAAGTATTATTGTTATATTGAAGCTTATTTTCCTCTTTATGTTAATATAGGTAAGTCCCAGAGATCCTGCTGTGAAACCGAAAAGGTATATCTCACCTCACAGGGTGGTTGTGAAGATAAAATAATAGTCATATAGCAGTGTGTGTAGTATAGCCAGGAGATCCTAAAATTGTCTGGCAGCCAGAAGTTGTAGCTCTTTTAGCGTTATGCATTACTAGGTGGTGAGCTAGATTTGTTTTAAAGGCAAGAGACATTTCAAAGGTGGTTTGCCATTGCCTACTGCTGTGCCACATCCCTGGAATTCCTTGGGGGGTTGCCCATCCAAATAGTAGCCAGGGCCAACCCTGTTTAGCTTCTGAAATCTGATGAAACCACGCTAGCCTGGGCTATCCAGGTCAGGGTGGTTGTGAGAATAAAACTGGAAAGGGAAAACCATGTATTTCTCCTTAAGCTCTTTGAAGGAAGGTCAGGATAAAAATTAACCTGATAGATAATGTGAATCTTTTGAAATCTGTATCCTAATCTTTATACCTTAATTGGTTATTGGCTGATGAAAATGATCAACTCCCAAATGTAATGTTAATATGCATCTGTGTTTGCTGCATAAGAGTACAACGTTTAAATTTAACTTTTTATTTTCATAAGGAAAGACACACTGTTGGCACCCACATTTTCAAAGCTGCATCTAAGGGAAAGCAAATACACTATCAATAAGAGGTAAAAAGAAACTGCTGTTGAATATTCAAGATTTATTTTTACTCAGCTTTCACTTGGATTTGATAAAAATAGTGAAGTGAGATCCATCTTAGACCTACTTAGAAAGATCTATATTTGTCAGAAAATGGCAAAACCCTAATGTCCAGGAAGAGTACAGGCTTCTTCATTTACTTCAATGGCCAGGACAACTCCAAATGTGTAGTGTAGATGTCTGTAGCTTGGTGCTTGTGTAAGTGGGACCTCTCTGTGTGCTTCCATACAAGTAATAATCCTGTGAATTATAGATAATGGATTTTGTACTAATCATAGCATTAATGTTGCTGCTGTACTAGACCTTGGAATGTGGTTTACAAAACTGAGTGACATCTTGTGGTGTAGGTAACAGCATCCTAAAATACTAACAGCCTGAAACAATCCATGTTTATCACTCCCAGCTCTTTGCCGTGTGGGTTTTTTTCATTGGTTCTGGCTGTATACTGCTTTAATTTATCTCCTAATTTCTGCATGCATTTTCCTGCTTTAGTTTTCAGTTCTTTTTGTTTGTTTCCCCCCTTGATTTTTTTCTGGCACTTTTGAGACCACTTTTACCTCGTTCTTCTGGAAGCAAATTTTGAGTCGGCTTTTTCCTAGTGCATAATGTTTCTATCATTTTTCTTTGCCCTACCCAACTCCAGCCCACTTTTTAGTGGTAGGACTCCCATTGTTGTTAAACCACTCTCTCTCCACCCCTGCCCTGAAGACCAGTGATTGCAATAAAAAAGGCTGTGAAATATCGATATATCACTGTAGTGTTGGAATGTTAGTTTAAGTAGGTTCCTTGAAATCCCAGCTTTCATTTTTTAAAAAAGAGTACATCTCTAGCCCTCACCCTTTTTCCTTATATTTCTGCAAGGGACTGGACTAGAGACCTTTTTTAAAATAAAAAATGGGAAATCGGGGAATATGAATTCATTACAACAGTTTAGTGATATGTGGATATTTATGGTTGTATCACCCCCCCAATGCTTTATATTTGTTTATTTGTTTATTATTTATTTATTTAATCATATTTTTATCCCACCCTCCCCGCAAGCGGGCTCACAGCCCCTCACATTGCAATGTCCCTTCGGCTAATTCATGGACACATTTGAATGAATCCTTCCCTAGAAATGTTCATGACCAAACCAAGCTTTAGCGTGTGAATGTCAGATCCATCTTTATCCACTTATATAGCCTGGGAGGCTTAATGAAACTGAAATTATGAGGATCTATGCCAGGGTTACTCTTTCTGCATTATCTGTGGAAAACACAGATTTTTGCATAAAGGGTGGGTTTGCTGTTGATTGCCACCAGAATTGAGGTGAATGTCCGTGCCCCAGGATGTCTTGCTCTGTTGTTTGTGTGGGCAAATAACAACAGCTTTGGTCATTTTCAAATAGGAATAATTTGGACATGCTTTGTTTAAACTAGAATAATGGAAGTTATTGCCATTAAAAAAAGGAATGAATTTATCTTAGTTTTTTTATTATCTTTGTATACTGTTTGTATGTTTCTTGGAACTGAATGTTAAAAGACTGTTTTTAAAAACATGAAAGTATGATTGGAACTGTCTTAATAGTGCAGCTCTGAGCAAACTTACACTCTTGTAAGTTCACTGACTTCAATGAATTTAGAAGTTTGTAACTCTACTTAGGACCACACTGTAAATGTCATAATAATCTGAACCAAGGGTTAGAGCGTGGAAGCAGGGCATTGAAGACATCATTGGGCCCCTCAGTATGCAAGGTAGGGCAAATGTTCTCTGTCTTCTAATACACTCTGTCATGGCCTGTTTGGATCTAGAACTGTCAGAAACATGGGACTGTATTGCCACCTTAACATGTTCAAAGATTTTGCAATATATAACATTGCTGAGCTTTGCTTTCATTTCTTAAAACAGGTTTCTTGAGCAGTTTGTAGATATAGAGAAAATTGGTTGTGGTGGTTTTGGGCGTGTTTTCAAGGCAAAGCAGGCAATTGATGAGAGAGTGTATGCTGTCAAACGAGTGAAACTCAGTTTGTAAGTTATTTATCTCATTAAATTATCCTATGTTTACCTTTATTAAGCTGTTACTGGCTCTTAAAAGTATGTGTTATTCTTCCCATTAAAATAAAATACCCCTGCAATAATTTTAGTTCTAGTTAGGGTGTAATTTTACTGATATATGCCACTACTCTTCAGTTTCTTGGTTGTGCATCATCAGCGGGATTTTTTGTATGTGAAACTGAAATGCCCACGAACAGTGATTTATACTCAGGAAATATTATAGCAGAGAAACAAACATTTATAAAACATAAGAGAAAATATACCAGCATTGTTTTGCTTCTAAGACCGTTTTTATAGGTACTTACAGTGGTGTGGTTGTTGTTGACTCTGCAGTTGTTCTCATACCAAGACAAGTTAGTGCATAATCTTTCATCTACTTACTTGGTTCTGAGAGTGAATTGGATCCAGAGGTCTTTTTCCACTGGAGTAAACTGCCAGGGGTAGGAGAGGCAATTTTTGCCAGTTTTCCTTTTTAGCAGGACCATCATTTGTAGGACCTCAGTAGCCTTCAACAGGAGAGGGAAATTGGTGACAATCACATCCACCCTTCCACTTGCAGGAAGCAACCTGTGGATCCACACCAGAGTGCTTAAATAATAGCCAAGTGACATCTGTATTTGTGCCTTTTATGTTACCGTATTTTTTGCTCCATAAGACGCACTTTTTCTCCCAAAAAAAGTGGGAGGAAAAGTGTGTGCGTCTTATGGAGTGAATACGCCCCCCCCGCTAACCTTTCCCAGGCTACGGCATGGCCACCGGTCCAGGGAGAAACCCCCCCTCCCTCCCCCGCTCACCTTTCCTGGGCCGGCGGCCATGTACCTACAAACGCTTGGCCTGAACGTGGCTGCGCAATTTGTACCTTAGCTGGAGAAAATGCTAGGATAGAGCGGGGTGCGGGTCGGGCTACGGCCTCTTGAAGGGCTGAGCGTGGTTTGTTTGGCGATCAGAGCCAATAGAAAGCGTAGGCTGCGCTAATATCCCCATGCGGTGACTGAGAAGAGTCAGAGCTAAGCCGCTCCTTCATCGGGTCTCCGCTCCCCCTCCTCCGCCAGACTAGCCGGAGCGCCTTGCACAGCGAGAGCGAGGCTACAACAGAGCGCTTTATGGGCATCGGCGGGAACAGCAGCAGCAGGAGCCCTGGCAGACGCTGCTCTTCAGCTGAAATCTCCGAAGTACTTCACAGGTCCTGGTGATGGAACATTATGCGTTATGCCTCTGCAATAAGCAGACTGGAGTGTTTTCTGCTGGCCTCTCCGAAGGCTGAGGGCGAGTTACCGAAACGTTCTCTGTATCATATACGACTAAATGTAGTCAGGCAGGATTTAAAAGCTCAATAGAAACAGCCTTCCACGTTAACTTTTTTTCTCCAAGGGACTTCACCTCCTTCCAATTACCAGACTGAATATGCAAACTAGCTTACTTGTGTGAAATCAGCTGGTAGAGTTAACTGCTGGATTGTATGTATGGTTACTGCACATTTCCCCCAGCGCGCCATCCCTCGTCAGGGAATTGCCCTGTGGGCGCACTCTCCGCCTCTCCCCCTTTCCCTGCTCTTCAGGCTCCCGTGGCTTTCTCAGCTCGTGGGGTGTGTGGGCGCCTGCAGGGGCTTGCCCAGCCGCGGCATCCTCCGATGCCTCTCATTATCGATTGCTGCCCAAGCTCTTTGACACTGCAGCAGAGGGGAGGGAGGCAGGGAGCGCGAGCGCACCGTGGAGCCCACGTCAGACACTTTCCCGCCTCCACTTGGGCTCCGCCATGCCCGGTGGCTTTTCCTTGGGGAGGGAGGGAGGGGAGCAGTCTGCCGCCGCCCCCTCCTCCTCGTGCTGCAGGCTGCGCTGACGGTGGGTAAGTGAGCGAGGCTCCGCTTCAGGGCTGGCGACGGGGAAACTTTCTTTGCCATGGGGTGGCTGCAGGGCCGAGGAGGAGGGTTGCCTCTGAACTTTTTTCGAAGCGCGAGTGGCTCCGCTGGCTGGGCAGGCAGGCAGGGAGGGCGGGACGAAGTTTGGCCGAGTTCCGCGGGACTGGGTCGGCCGGGGGGGGGGGAATTGCGTGGAGGGCTGTGGCTGCTGCAGTGAGCTCGGCGGGTCTGCCCGGCAGCAGTGGGGGTGGGTGGCTCTCAAGTGAGTGCACCCGCCAGGACTGCAGGTTCCCAGACAGCTCCGGCCCAGGTGGAGGTGCTCAGCCTGGGGCCAGCTGGACGCGTCTCCTCCTGTGCCAGGCGAATCCCTGGCTGGCCAGCCTCTGGACTCCTGCTTCTTTGGAAGAAGCTCAGCAGAACTTTATTGGGGGCGGGGGCGGTGGGAAGAAAAAAAGTCAGTGGTGGCCGAGAGGCACCGGGCGGTGTGTTGAAGGCGGCAGTAGGGACGCGGAGAGGTGCGGCTGGAGGATGCCCAGAGGAGCCGGGCAGGCAGACCTTTGCAGCGCGCTGTGCCGGGAAGAGCCACCGGGCGCTTCCAAGCGTGTCTTTACAACCAGCCAAGCTTCACTTCCACCTATCGGGAGAGGCTTCTGTCTCTCTCCCTCCTGCCCCCTCCCTCCCTTGGCAGCTGACAAAGTTGCTGGCTGGGTCTTGGCCAGGAAGACCGTGCGTGTTTCGGCGGTGGTCTCCCTGCATCCTCCCCCCTCTTTTCCTCCTTGGGACTCGCGCAGTAGAACCCCCCTCCCTCCCCCGCTCACCTTTCCCGGGCTGTGAGGGGTGGAGGTAGGGAGGGAAGAGCTGGGCCTGAGTGGCGTTAAGCCACTCGGGCCCAAGCGGGAGGGGGGGACACCTTTCTGTCTGTCTGTCTGTCTGTCTTCCTTCCTTCCTTTTCTCTCTCTCCTCCCTCCCTACCTTCCTGTTCCTTCCTGTTCCTTCCTTCCTTCCTTTCTTTCTCTTCCTTCCTTCTCTCTCTCCCGACACCTACCTTCCTACCTACCTATCTTCCTGTTCCTTCCTTCCTTTCTTTCTCTCTCTCTCTTTCCCTCCCCCTTCCTTTCTCTCTCTCTCTCCTCCACCTACCTACCTACCTTCCTTCCTTTCTGTCTGTCTACCTTCCTTCCTTCTTCCTTCCTTTTCCTCCCTTCCTTTGTCTCTCTCCCCCCACCTCTTCCTTCCCACCTTCCTTCCTTCTCTCTCTCTCTCTCCCCCTACCTACCTACCTACCTTCCTGTTCCTTCCTTCCTTTCTTTCTGTCTTTCTTCCCTCCATCTCTCTCCTCCCTCCCTACCTTCCTGTTCCTTCCTTCCTTCCTTCCTTCCTGTCTGTCTGTCTTCCTTCCTTCTCTCTCTCTCCCCCCTACCTACCTACTTACCTTCCTGTTCCTTCCTTCCTTTCTTTTTTTCTGTCTTCCTTCCTTCCTTCTCTCTCTCTCCCCCCTAATTACCTACCTTCCTTCCTGTTCCTTCCTTCCTTTCTTTTTTCTGTCTTCCTTCCTTCCTTCTCTCTCTCTCCCCCCTAATTACCTACCTACCTTCCTTTCTTTTTTTCTGTCTTCCTTCTTTCCTTCCTTCTCTCTCTCTCCCCCCTACCTACCTACTTACCTTCCTGTTCCTTCCTTCCTTTCTTTTTTCTGTTTTCCTTCCTTCCTTCTCTCTCTCCCCCCTACCTACCTACCTTCCTTCCTGTTCCTTCCTTCCTTTCTGTCTTTGTTTCTTTCTGTCTGTCTGTCAGTCTTTCTTCCTTCCTTCTCTCTCCTCCCTCCCTTCCTGTTCCTTCCTTTCTTTCTTTCTCTTCCTTCCTTCCTTCTCTCTCTCTCCTCCCTCCCTCCCTTCCTGTTCCTTCCTTCCTTCCTTCCTTTCTTTCTGTCTTTCTTTCTGTCTTCCTTCCTTCTCTCTCCCACCTACCTACCTACCTTCCTACCTTCCTTCCTCTTCCTTCCCCTCCCTCCCTTCCTCCCTTCCTCCCTTCCTTTCTTTTCTCTCTCCCCCCCCCCATCTACCTACTATTTGGTTCAAAATATTTTTTTCCTGTTTTCCTCCTCTAAAAACTAGGTGCGTCTTATGGTCAGGTGCGTCTTATAGAGCGAAAAATACGGTACATGTTGTCATGATGAGTCACATGAGCAGGTGTTTTTATATACTCCCACGCTGATCTGATAACTGTGGTGACACTGGCAGTTACCCCGTTAGAGGTAAATGCAACAAGGGCCTAAATGGTTTGCATCTCTTAGCCCATAAGAGTATTTCATTTGAAAGCAGTGAACAAGTAACTGGAATGTCATCTTATTAAAGTTTCGAACAAGTAAACAGATTTTTTTTCTTTTGATTGTTAATGCCAGTTCTATGCTGTGTAAATAAAAACATTGGGTTTTTTAAATTAAAGATTGATCTTTTTATTTTAATGAGATTTTTGTGGTTTTAAAAACATCTCAATTATAGTAATGACACATCAGTTCTTTGTAGTATTTTCTTTTTATGTTTCCAATATACTTTCTGTACAACTGTTTATTGAGTTCCAAATTAGAAACCATTTTTGAAATTAATTTACAATTATCTAAATATTTGTTAGTTTTTGTTTTTATTGTATCTAATTCTATAAAGAACATCTTTTAGAATAACTGTCACAATTTTAGGGTAGCCATTTGGAATGTTTGTAATGAGTCTTTTTTCCCCCCCCCAACCAGTAACGAACAAAAACAAGCAGAACGTGAAGTGAAAGTTTTAGCAGCACTTGACCATGAAAACATTGTCCGGTACTATGGTTGCTGGATTGGGAAAGACGATCTTGAATTAGGGGACAGCATGAGTGAGAATAGGTAAATCCATGGCATAATGTTCTTTGTGTTACTCTTCTGCGCCAATATTGAAAAATACTCTGAGGCAACAAAAATCCCCACCCATGACAGATGGTCAGACATTGCTCATAAAATTCTGGCTGTGAGAAGGGGGGAAATGGGATTTCCCTCCCCCATGATTTGTAATGGGGCCTTACTTGTTCCTTTTTGCAAACTTTATGATGTCATGTTTATCAGTAAGTGTGATACAAGGCAGTTCATAAAAACTTTTCCTCTCAGTGGCCCAACAAAGGTTAAGTATGAACATTAACCTCCAGGAGGTAGTTAAGCATCACTTGGAAAGGGTAAGGGACTAACAGAATAAGCCTGCTTAAACCTTTAATAGTATATAGTCTCCTAGAGGAAGGAGACTGAAGTTGGGAAATTGATGTTGTGATGCATACATTCTGCAACTGAAAATAACTCTGTCCAAATTGAGGATGTTATAATCTTTTAAGGACAACAGAGAGTCTTACCAGAGATCAGTTAATTGCCCCCCTGTTAATCTTGGCCCATTTTTTAAAGTGACTCCCTCTTCCCTGGAAAATCTAGTAGGATCCAATCCTATTTCACCATCAGAAGCTGAGAAAACATATAATTCTACAGAAGGCTGTGCTGTGACTTTAAAATTTTGCATATCCCAAAACCAGTTGCAAATGTTTGATCCATATTGTCTGCTTTGATAAATTCTGCTTGTTTCCCGTGTGGCATCGAAAAGAACAGGGAATTTCCTGAAGAAAACTGCAACTGCATAGAGGTGTCTGGTGAATTTCAGATTGGTGGGGCTGACTGCTCCTCATTTGTGAGCGTAGTGCACACTACTGCAGCATGTGCGTGGTGAACAACTTTTTGTGTGCACGTAGTTTGGAAATAGGCCTTTCCTATCCCAGTTCATCAAATCAGTGTATTTTGCACATTGTCAGAAGGATTCAACCTTTTGGTCTAACAGTATTAAGCTGAACCCTATTTTCTATTGGTCACAGAAGCTAATGCTGTTCTCTTTACATGTATCCACAGTATCCCACAGAGACGGAGCAGCACAAGCAGATCTCTGTGTAAGGCGCTCTGCAGAAATGTTCAGAGACAGTTCAGAGATAGACTGTCTCTACTCGTCCACTGTGAGAAGTAGAGTTTCTAAAGCCATGTTGGTGAAATGGATCAGGACCTATTTTTCATTAGCATATGAAGTCCAATGCCCTTTTGCAGACAAAAGGCTGTCAGCTTAGTGTACCAGCTCAGCAGCTCCCTCAGAGCTTTCTGTGCTTAGGCATCTCTGAATGAAGTACACAAAGTGTCCACATGGTCCTGGATCTCCTCTGTTGTCCACTGCTATACACTATGCTGCACATCTGCAGAGTCTGCCTTTGGCAGGAGAATGCTCCAGCAAGACCTCTCTACATAGACTCTTAAGACAGAAATTCAAAGACTCTCCCAGTATGCACATTCAACATCTTATCTTGGAGTCTCCCCTCCTCCATCAGCAAACAAAATGCTTACTGTGAAGAGTCCTCTTTGTTAGTGTGTAAAGGGTTGTCAAGTCACAGCTGACTTATGGCAACGCTGTAGGGTTTCAAGGCAAGAGACTAACATTTTGCCATTGCTTTCCTCTGCATAGCAACCCTGGACTTCCTTGGTTGACCTCACATCCAAATTCTGACCAGGGCTGACCCTCCTTAACTTCCAAGTTCTGATGAAATTGGGCTAGCTTGATGTTAGTAGATGGAGGGAATCCAGACCCTACCTAGGATAATGACTGCATCATTGTCACCACATGAGACCTTTCCCTACAATGGGTGTGCCACAGTTATGGTTGTCCTTGCCTTTTGCTCTCGCTTGTGTTATTACAGGTGTGAGCCTAGCATGGTTTAACCTTCTTTCCATCTACTTTCGTCATGGGGAAGGTGCCACACACTGCTGGCAAACACTGTTCTGTAACTGGGATGTTGTTCCCCTTGCTGGCTGTCTCAAATAATCAGTGTAATGGAACAAGTGGGTGGAGTAATCCATTAGGGATTCTCTGTATTCACTGTCAGGGAGCACCAGTATTCTGTTGGGCTGCGTTCAGATGGCAAACTTCACTGTGATTAAGTTAAACTGGGTACAACTCTGGCTTGTTGCCAGGTCTGCATATGAGCCGTGCTTTCCCACCCATGCAATGTGGAAAGCAATTTGGGAACCTTGTGTATAAAATAAGACTATCCCTGAGAAGAATGCAGGCATATGTGTTCATTTCCTTCCCTCAGTGTTAACGAGGGGAAAATAAACTCAAGTTAAGTTATTCACCTGCATTCTATATTAGGGGCTGGGCTGCCAGATATTTTCAACAAAAACGCTGCACACCCCCGATAAAAATTTATTGACACCCCCCCCACATGCACTTACTTCTGGACCTACTTCTGATTAGACAAACATAGTGTTGCTCCCTGAGTGAAGTAGGTTAGGCTGAGAGTGAGTGATTGACCCAAGGTCACCCAATGAACTTCTATGTAAGAGTAGGGATTGGAACCTGGGTCTCCCAGATACTAGCCTGACACTGTAGCCACCAACACATAGGTTCTTAGTTTAACTGTTCTTGGCAATTGTACTTTGCAAACAGGGCCTCGGACAGCTGCTATTGCCAGGGTCCCTTGAAAATGCCAGGATAATTAAATTGTTATAAATATGAGCATGGATTTGCCTTGTACCTGAGTCATGGGGGCTGGGAATCAGGCTCCCACTCTTCGATGGGGCACCATTGGTGCCAGTGCTGTGGGTAAGAAGTCTCAGGGTGATGCTGGATCCCTCGCTTACTATGGAGGGCCAGGTCACTTTGGCTGCCAGATCGGCCCTTTATCATCTTCGGCTGTTCAGGCAGCAGGTTCCCTATCTTACCCCTCAGGACCTAGCTATAGTGATCCATGCAGTGGTCACTTCCAGGCTGGATGACTGTAACTCGCTTTATGCGGGGCTACCCTTGGGCCTGATCCAAGAATTGTAGCGAGTGCAGAATGTAGCAGCACACTTACTTCAATGCCTTTGCAGGCGCACATTCAGCTGGTGTTGTGCCAACTGCACTGGTTGCCAATCGAATACAGGATCTGGTTCCAGGTTATAGTTTTGACCTTTAAAACCCAGTGTGGCCTGAGACCATCATACCTGCAGGACCACCTCTCCCCATATGAGCCCCAGAGAGCTTTATGCTCTAAAAAAAAGCTCTCATCAGTGCACTGGCCCTGATCCAGATAATCTCCCAGCAGCTTTTAGCCTTTAAAAAAACCCCATGGGATTGTAATCAGATCTCCCAGGTTGTGTTCAGCTGGGTGCTTCTTAAACTGACAATTGCTAATCTGGATAAAAGACTTTCAGGGCTCTTATACCACCATTCTTTTTTAAAAACTTGAATAAGTGCCTTGCTCCCCCCCCCCATAGGGTAGAATGAAGCCCCCCCCCCAAGGTGTAGCTGGACCTGTTAGTGTCAAAGGGGCTGAAAGCTAAGAATTTCTCCCCCCAGTAGAAATAAAACCAAATTTGTTTCCTGGGGACTGCAGTCCATGGCTCTTGTTCCAGCTTTCTCCCTGGCAAGTCTTTGCTCTGCCCCCTCTGCACATCACTCTCCCCATCAGCATCTCAGCCAGTCGGCTGTTCATGTTGCAAATGTCTGCCCCCTCAACTTTGCCAACAGCCACTGCAACAGCAACTGCGTGTCTCAGTCCAGCCACCAACACTCCCCTCTGGGTGGGACTAGGAACCTCTACGTATGGGTAGATTGCAGGAGCTGGCAGCTGGGGACATGGGAAGGCTCAGAGGTAGCCCTGCATGGTTATGGCAGTGGCAACTGCGGGGCTGTTTCAGTTTCCTTTCTCAGGCAAAAATATTTGATGGCTCTGGGAGACAACTGACTGAAGCTGCATCCAACGATGGTGATGTTGCATGAGAGGGATACTCCTGTACTTCCCAGTATGCAGCAGGAGTAGCTACATTGTCAGTGTGCTGGAGTAAAGAGAGTGCCTGGCTGCTCCCAGACTCCAGTGAGTCCTGCATTCACTTGCAAGTACAGGGGGGAGGGAGGCAGAGCTCTGCTCTCCCCTGCTTTTGCGACCTTCCCTGGCCCCAGCAGATGACAGACTTTGCCTCCTTTTGCTACTGCTGCCTTGTGGATATCCCTCTCAGGCCCAGTTCCTTCTCAGTCCTAAAAATACCGGATATTTATGTTTCCAGTATTTTCCCAGTTTTTCCCTGAGGCATTCTGTGGCAATACTGGACTGTTTGGGACAATACTGGACATCTAGCAACCCTAATCAGAGGTAGTCAGAGTGGTGCATGTGAAACCCTGACAGCTGGTCAGGTTTGTTTGCATGGTTATGTTTGCTGTATGAAAGGAGCCTTTTTGCTAAACTAGGCACTCTGAAATTGGCTCAAGTTTAGGTACAGGCAGAATTCAAAAGTGTGGCTGATCAGTTCACAGCTTAACTCAAATAAGCTGTGTTCTGCTTAATTCAAGTGAAATCTGTTACAGCTAAACTCCAGTTTGTTATACTATAAGTTGCTGCTTTCATTTACATTAAGGAATTGTATGTTGGCCATTTTAATACTGCACCATGTTTTTAATTTTTACAGCTCACTGTGTGACTGTCTCTTCATAGAAATGGAATTTTGTGAGAAGGGTACACTGGCAAATTGGATGAGACAAAAAAGAGGGACAGAAGGGCTCAAGGATGACTCTTTAATGAAATTCCAGGAAATAGTAAAAGGGGTGGCATATATTCATTCAAAAAATTTAATTCATAGAGATCTCAAGGTAAGTAAATAGGTAGTAGATAAAATACAATAGTTGATCACAAATTGTTATTCTGCATTGGAGTTCTGTTTGTCCATCCCAGAGGCTCATGTTGGGTAATACTAATTTAAAACCACACACAAACCTAATTTAGCACATATGTAATACTCAGGCTTTTATCTAGGCTTCTTTATTTCTTGTTTTCTTTAATTCATTTAGACTCTTGTCTATCAGAATCTGAAGCATACCTTCAGCCCCCTTGGTCAAAAGTCTTCTTCTCTCAGATGCACTTACGAGAGAATGTATTTTTTATTTTCCAGTCAGCTCTTAAGTGCACATTGTTTTGCTGTCAGTAAGTATGTCTGATCCACAAAGCTCTGTGCAATTGTGGATTCCTAAAATGACAAGTTTGGAAAGAACTGCCTCTCAGGAGAAATTGTTTAAGGAATTTCAGTGATAGTCCTCAGAGACTGCAGCTTGGATACCATGCCTCTTTCCTTGTCCCTCATCAGAAGATCCTCTGTAAAGATTCCCCCTTGGTGAAAAAGTGACAGTTTATAGCATAGAGGTTGATGACCCATTAAGATGGTCCATCTCTTTCGAGTTGTAGATCTTAATGGTTTAAAGCATATTCTGGGAGATTTTGAAAGTCTGAACAGTGATTCTGTTGAGTCCGTGTTGATGCCTAAAACCCTGAGCTGTCTGGGACCTTTTCTGTGCTGCCTGGTAGGCCAGGGAGTTGTCAGGTTTGAGGTGAGTTGGGAGATGGCTGGGAATAATCTCGCTTGAAGATTAGAAATTGTTGGTAGCCTGTCATTAGTAGCCTGCATTTATTCATCATGGACAATTTCTAACTAGGATTCCCTACATAAAAAGGGAGAAGTGAAGGGAAGTGTATATATGAGCCCAGCCACAAACCACATGTATGCACACCCTGGCTTTATGTCCATCTGTTGTGCTAGCCCAATGCAGCCTTTGTAACATGTAATCATTTATAACTGTAAATAGAATTTTCTAAAAATATCCTGATTTTTTCATTTATATTTATAGCCTTTAAATATACTAATATCTAAAGAAGATAAAATAAAGATAAGTGATTTTGGATTGGTAACATCATGTGTAGATGATCCATCAGTACAACGGACAGAAAACAGAGGGACAAAAAGCTATATGGCCCCTGAGCAGGTAATTTTTAAAAAACTGATTCATGTACATATATTGATACATTTCTCCTGGGAAACCTATTTATTTGATTTGTGTCTACATGGACACTCCCAAGTGATCTGTGCTGCAGTGTCAGAGTCACATGGATCCACAGTTGTTGGTTTGATCACACTTGCATCACCTTTATAAAATGAGCAGGGAATATACCCAAATAATATAATGCAGTCTTGCTATACTAGTACACGGAAAGTGTCTTTGTATTCTCTCTGGAAATTCCCAGTGGTTTTGGAAATGATACAAAGTTTATGTTTAGACAAACTCTCACCTCATGACATGTTTAATCTCTGTCAGCTCAATAGGATTAAGCTCTATAAAAATGTCCTGTTGGAACATATTCTTAAGACATAGAAATGTGATACACTCATTTTGTGCTCTCTGCAGGCAGGGAAAAATTATGGAAAAGAAGTGGATATCTTTCCATTAGGATTAATTTTGTTTGAAATGCTTTACATATTTGAAACAGACTCTGAAAGAGCCAGGGTAAGTTATCTGAAAGCTCCTATTTTTTTACCTGTATTAATTAAGATACATGCATAGGAAAAGTGTTCTAAAACAGCCCCACAAACACATGCAGTGGGAGAAATTTGCTAAAGAAAGTAGGCCTAGGAAAAAGGTGGCTAGAGACACCCTGGTGTTAACTTGCACCAGCACCTCTGCTATTCTGACATGTACTTATAGAGAAAAGTATTCTGTTGATGGTTCACTGGAAACTGCCAACTGGCAGTTTTTCTTTCTGTGATGGAATCAAGTGTCTGCAGGAAGTGTATATGCCAGATAATACCTCCCAGGTCTCTTGGGTCACCATGCAGAGGCCCCTCTCATAGAACAGTGGCATTCACAACTGTGCCTCCCTCCCCTGCCAGAATGTGATATAGAACTCTGAGCCTGCATTCTTCAAGTTTAGATGCTTGTTCCTCCTGTTACTAAAGTACCTCTCTCCTAAATCATGGTCTGATTCAAGTGAAGAGGCAACATGATCTGCATCTATTCTGTCATTGTTTTTACATCCTGACATTCTACCCCTCATGTGCATATTTTGTGCTGGGATCTTTGCATCTGTTAAGACATGAACAACACCTTCCCAATTCTGTCCATCAGATGTACAATATCCTGTTTTTGTTGCATCTTAAGGCTGTTTGTATATAAAATCTCAGCTTTGTGGGTGGCTTGGAAGTGTTTTAACCATTCGGGGATATACACTTGGAACAGTTAGAGAAGGGATTCTCCAGACAACCCCCCTCCGCAACTTTAGAGTGGTCTTCCACATGTCACATTTTCAGATTTTTTTTTGTAGATTAACGCCCCACTGTTGTTACATAAAATACTATATAGCTGTGTTGAATCCCTAATTTATCTTCAAGGCACTTCTTTTGCTCCACTGCTGTTTGTATCCATAATGAAAGATTTTTGAAAATGTCTCTTAAAACTGTGAAAAATGGGACAGTAAAAAGCACAATATTTTACTGGCTCATACCATGCTATCCATTACCAAAAAACTTTAGACTCTTTTGCCTTGAGAGGCTTGTCATGCTGATAAAACTCAAGGCACTTTCTCTTGGCCACTGAAAGAGAAGGGTGTCTATTACTTAAACCATCCCTGCAGAAAAGGATGCGGCCAGTTATTGCCTAGTCTCTAAGCGATAGAGTTGCACTGTACTAAACGATTCACAAAATTACTTGGAAAAATTATTAGGAACTGTGGTCTATACTACTGTGCATAGATTGCTGAAACTAGGACCCTACTGTGAAATGAAATTTTGCATCATTTAATGTGTCATGTTAATATTTATGATTTGCTTAAGTTCTGTTTTTAGACTTCTGGTTAGTTCTACAACCCTAATCCTATTGTATTGTTTATTGAATGCCCCATCCTGTCGATTGTATTTACTCACTCTGTGTAATCCACCTTGAGTCCAAGTGAGAAAGAAAGACTAGAAATAATGTAAATAAATGAATGATATAGTTTATATAGTTGCCTGCTCTTCTCCTTATGCAAAGAGACTGCATTATCTATACATGCTTGTGCTTTGTCTGGTTATGAATATGGGGGGGGGGGGGGGCATTCATTTGGCCATGTATGGGGAAATAGGCAGACAGTTTATCTCAAAATCGGTTTTCAGTGTAGACAGTGAAAACTCTCAGTTGATTTTTCATAAATTCTATTTAATCTGTGTGTGATTTTTTTTTCAGGAGTGGGATAACATCAAAAAATGCGCATTTCCAGAAATATTTATTAAGAAATTTCCAACAGAGGTATACTGCAGTAAAAACTCTAATGAATCTTCTTGTCCATTCCCCATTACAATTTTTCTTACTAATACTATTATTTTCTTTTTTTACAGGCAGCTCTAATTAAGAAAATTCTTTCAGAAGCACCTTGTAAGAGACCATCAGCAACTACGATCTTGACATTTTTTAATCGAGGCGACCGGAATGACCTACGTACTTGTTAGCTAATTTCTCAGTATATAAGCACAGTATTTTGATCTAAAGGTGTCTTTGCTATATTTACGGTCTGAAAATGTCATCCTAATACACATGTGGCATTGCAAGTAATACAAACTGCTTGGGACTTTTAAGTCTGAAGGGTTTTGCCTCTTCCAGAATGCCCTGATCTGTTGGGGATGCTTTTTGTAGGCTGAATCTGTATGCAAAGTCAGATAATCAGGGTTATGCAAGAAGTATCCTCAGTGATGTCTTCGAAAGTACAGAACCCTCTGTCCACTGACAAACGGGCTGTACCAGCTTCTCTGCATTTCAGTGAAACAAGGCCTTGTTAGCTGTTAGCTGGCAGTAATGAGGGAAACTTGGATTTTGTTACCTCTAGTTTTTTAAGATTACATTTTTCAGTTTTTAAATCCCACTTTGAGAAATTGCATTGTCTGAACAGAGAACAGTTTTAGATACGATCTGGCCAAGTAATTTCTCCTGTACTTCATTATTTACTATCAATTTACAGAATTACTCAGAGCTAGAATACTGCTTGCCTAACCCTTGCTTCTTGAAAGATATTGGTATGTGTTAAGTCTTCAAGTAGATTAATAAAGTAATCTTGTACATAAGGGGTAGGCAGCTATTGGATCACAGTCTTCAGGTAGATCATGGGCTCAGAAGCCACAGTGAATCCCCACTACCCATTGCTCTGTACTTTAGATACCGTGCTTAGGAGAAGCCTGATTTCCAGAAATCTTCCACCCCTGTGAGTGCTCACCCCCATTTCTATGGCAGCCAGTCTAATTGCTTATGCTGTAGTGGCTTCTTTCTTGCAAATTCATAATCTTGTTTCTTTAAAATTGCATATAAAAGCGGGTAATGGCTTTTCTTGGCCTTGCCTGTAAAATTGTAATACAAATTGGTTTCCTCTCACCAGATTTTTGTGCAGCATTTTTAGGAATCGTTGAGATCTGAACTTGCACTTTAAGTATTGCTTACATGATGCAGCAGATAACTGTGATCACTTCCAACTTCAGATGGATTCCTTTTAATAATGGACCACACCTCCCGGTAGACTCAGTAGCCTTGGCACAAAGAAGAGTAAACTTCTCAAGCTTGATTCCAGATCAAATGATACTCTCAGGGACTCAAAGTTTATATTTTCCTAGCGTTTGAAAATGCTCAGCATTTGATTCTTTGCTTCTGTGGTGCCTATCCCCTTCAAACTGACTTGTTCAAATCACCAGAAAACATTTTCTGAACAAATATAATTTTTTCCCCTCCCATCCCAGTATGCGCATCATTGGATGACCCCGAGGGTGGAGAGGCAAGTCATCGATCCCTTGTAGAAGCAGATAAGCGCACTGAAAACGGCCGGAAAAAAACCCCCCAACTTGCCCGCTGCTGCGTGTGATCATGCAGTGGCGGTTCGCCCTCACAGGTCCATGGACCTGTGTGATCCTGCAAAAGCGGCGCAAATTGCGCCAGCACAAATTTGTGTCACTTCCCGTCCGGCTTATCTCGCTCGTGTGGACGGAGCCTTAGTGATGTATTCCCCACAGCCACAAATGTCTTCTTTGTTTTGCTCTGTAATTACTGGAGGTGCACCACCTCCACAGCTAAGAAAACCCTGCTCAGTTTTGTTTCTAGTCTAGCAACTGTGCTCCCATTCAATTTAATATTCCTAATGCTCTCCTTGTGCATTAAAATGAAATGGACGAAGCTTGTGCAATAGCAGAACTGTTCCTGATACTGCTCAGTTTGAATTGCAAACAGATTTTTCAGTCAGTCTAGAGAACAGCTGCTTTGACAGAAAACAGGCATTGTGGAAAAGGAAAAATTTAAAAGTTGGTTACATTTTTGTGAACCCCTTGTGTTTAGCTACTTAGGATCTTTTATGCTCATGTCTCTTGATTTGCTTTCAATACATTTCAAACATTTTTATGATTCTTATGATAAAAAATGAGAGTTTAAAAAAAGCTCTTCAGTTGGTTCAGCTTTACTGATGTTTGAGATTCATTGCTTCTTCAGCTGCTTAGTACAATGAATTTTTAAAATTGTGATATGTAGATGAAAACATGTTTATCCTTCTCTATCTGAATGGTTGTTAGGGGGCTATAGTAACATATAAATCATTGCTAAAATCTAGGAATGTCTCTAACAGTGCAGTCTTAACACATCGCACTGGCTTCGGTAGTGTCCTGATGCGGAGGCTTTAGGGATGTCCCGTTGGTGTGTGTCTGTGTAGGACTGTATTCTTGCCCTTTGCTGTTTGCTGGTGTGACGGACTATCAAGGGTTAATGCTTCACAGAATCTGAAAACCTTTGAGTGACAGGCTGTTCAAATGGAATTCTGTGGAGTCAGTCAAGAAATAATAGTTGGGAACTGACAGTTGAAGAAGATAAGTTTAGCACTGACTGAGAACTGGGAAGGAGGCTAAAAGAGGAATGGGAGGATCACAGGAGATCCCCATTTGAGCCAAAAAGGGCCAGGGTTTCTAGTCTAGAGAAGTAATCCCTGCTCAGTGAAAAGGGAGATTTTTCTTAAGAGAGGAGTGATCCTTGGTCAGTGTATAGCAAAGGATTTGGGTAACTTAGTTGTGTCCTGCTTTCAAAACTTTTAAGAGTCAGTGAAACTCAGGAACTTGAATGTTTAAGCAGACACTGAAAAGAAAGCCTCTCTCCTCAGTTTCAAAGACCTTTTGGAAAAGCAGTAACACCTATTCTTTGGCAAAAAATTATCTTGAATTTAGTGTGATGCCATTACAGAAATAGAATAGAGGCAGGTGATTTTGTCTCTTCCCTCAAGTACCTGGGCTGGGCCAGCATCAAAATATATAATAATGTTAAAGGGAGGGACAGCCATGGACCAACAAAAAAGAAGAAAATGGATATAGGGGCTGCTCAGCAAGAAAGGAGAAACAAAGGGAAATTTCTCTGCAACACTGTGAGGCTTTGACTTTCAAGGAGGCCAGTACTGCAGTCCTTCAAGTCTGCTTCTCCATGGCCCCTGCAGACCCTTTCCCTCTGCTGTGAAACTGGGCTGTGATTTTTCTTTGGAGTATGTTCTCTCCCAGGGTTAGTGGGTTCAGGGGCATGACAGAACCATTTCTATTCCTGGCAAATGATATATTTACATCTTCTCCGACGTACAGATTTAGGATCTCTGCAGTCCTGTTCTCACTCTTTATTGTAGTCTTGTATTCCAACTAGGGGTGTGCACAAAATAAAATCCCAAAAATACCAGTATTTCCCAATATTGGTATGATATTGGAATTCGGGAAATAATTGGGATTGATTTCGGCTCTGTATTTAAAGGGATGGTCTCTTTAAATGTGTTAGACTTCTCCAGCCCTGTGGTTTAAACACAACTTGGAGGACAGGTAGAGAGGCACTCTGGGGAGGTCTGCTGCCAGTTTGATGCCTCTAGCTTGCAGGAGAGCCATTCAACACACACTGTCCCCTTTTGCACACTGGACCCTAGGATCACCCCCTAGGATCACCACCCCCAAAGCCAATCTGCACACAACTTGAAGGGCAGACAGAGGGGCACCCTGGGGAGGTCTGCTAGCATTTTAATGTCTCTAGCTTGCAGGGGACCATTTGACACACTCCCTCCCCTTTTGAACATTGGACCAACCCTAGGATCTGCCCCCCCCCCGGGTGAATCTGCACACAACTTGGAGGGATGGTTGTTTCTAATACATTTTGCAAGCTGTGGCATGAGTGAACCCAGAAGGGTGGACCTTCTGTGTTCCCTCACACTGCATTGGGCTTCTCCTGCCCTGCGATTTAAACAGCAGGCCAGATGAAGCTGTGATGCGATATTGCCATGCCAAGATGAATAATATTGGCTTTTATCGGGATTCTCTGTTACAGTTACGGATTAGAGAATTCAGTTTGGCTTAGGAAATAAGGTATTTTTTTAGCTTGGTAAATGCTGGGTGCACACCCCTAATTCCAACCCACACAAAACAGATGGGGTGGGTTAGCTTTTTTGTAGGGGAGGATGCTTTATTGTACTATGAAAAAGATGAAAAGGGGAGGGGGGATACACAACCATCGCAAATTTTTAAAAATGCCATTTTAAATACATAGAATCCCACAAAACCTTTGTCCTATCAAAAGTATGCAGGTCTCATTGTCAGTCCATATAGATCTTGCAGTATTTCAAATGCTTGGTTTGCCCTTTGAAAATTATTCATGATCAGCAAAAGTGTCTCCTGGGCAGTTTGAAGACAAATCATCTCGATCTGAATATAAAAAGGAAAAAAAATTATATAAATAGCAGAAGAAAATCTCATTGGACTAAAAACAACAACAAAAGACCAAAACCAAAACACAGGAAAGCAGACCAGCTAGCTGGAATGAATAGCTGTGGTTATCATTTACTCTCCAATATTGTCAAGAGCAGGACTGCTTGTGATGCTGTGCTGCAGCAAACAACTAAGAGCAAAAATCTGGATGACAGCATTGCAAGTGATTCAGAAAGATAGTATGACAGACCCCCAGTCACTTCCCAACTCTCAGGCAGATTTACCTGCCAAAACTTTAGTTCCCTCGAGTGACTGAGTTGCCCCCACCAAGTCGTGAGTATTCCTTTTTAGCAGATTCTGCATTGGCTTTTCCCCTCCGTTGTTTTACGAAACCCATGCTGCTCTTCACACACGAAGAGCCATGTTTTACGAAATGCTGGTTTCACTTCCTTAGATTATCGGGTTTTATGGTAGCTTCCACACTCCATACCACTTCCGACTTCTTTAATAGTTGGATTTAATGGTACCTTCTGCATAGATTTATGGCCATTCAGGGGTGACTTTGCAGTCAGTATGGCATTGCCCCAAAGTATCTAAATGTGGTTTTGAGTTGCACTTTTTCCTCCCAGTTGAGAAAATGTGGAGCGAATGCTAGATGCAGAATCGCCCTTAGTCTCAAATGACTAACCTGTTCTACCCTGATACAGATATTTGTTTAGGCTTGTGACCCAGCAGAGGAACCTGAGGGAAATGCAGGAGCTGTCTTGTTTTTAAACACTTTTAAAATTGTACTTAGGGCAGAATAACTTTTAAAACACAATACAGATTTTATTCAACTGGCAAGGAAATACATATACATATATTTTAGGAGAAGTCAAGGATTAGAAACTCTTGAGGTAAAACTTTTTTTCCTATGTACCGAACTGAAATCTTAAAACATAAAAGAGTGTTGTTGTAACTTCTTTTCAGAAGTTTTAAGATTTTCAGTGAGAAGTACTTTTCCTAGTTTGGTGTAGTGGTTAGGAACATGGATGCTAATCTTGGAGAACTGAGTTTGATTCCCCACTCCTCCACACTCAGCTGCTGGTGTGACCTTGGGTCAGTCACAAGTTCATTGAGAGCTGTTCTCTCATGAGCAGTTCTCAAAAGAGCTCTCTCAGCCCCACCTACCTCACAGGTTATCTGTTGTGGGGAGGGGAAGGGAGAGGAGATTGTAAGCCGCTTTGAGACACCTTCAGGTAGTGAAGGGTGGGGTATAAATATAAATCCAATCTCTTCTATATTTCAGCAGTAACCCAAGATCTTAATAGTGTTCCCTGGAGAATAGCTCTTTCTTAGGGTTTCTGCTGAGGCGTCTAAAGCTTATTCCCCTTTACTACAGACCCAGGTTCTCCTCAGAGCACAACCCCTTTTTACTAGTAGGGATTATTTTTCCTTTTTCTTTGAAGCAATAACTCTTTACTATTTGGCTTGACTGGGAGTTACTGTTAACAACCCATTCACTCTATCCAAATCTTTCTTCCAGTATCTGTTGTTTGTGTAAAGCAGTAATTTTTTTTAGCTTTCTGGACTCAGAATCATAATTCTCCCTCAGAGTAGTTCTAAAACTGTTAGGGCAAAGGAGTCTCTTTTCTTCTGTCTGTAGAAGAACCTTTCTGACTCACTCTGACAGAACACTGACTCCAGTTAACCCTTCCTTTGTCAGAAGATTGACTTTTTTGGCTTGCTCACTCCAGACACAAAGACAAAGGACCCTTTCCCTCCAAAACAGCTGATATTAAACTGGCTCTCAGCTGATGCTGGCCAAACAGAGAGAGTGAAGAGCAGCCAGTCACACAAGTTCTCCACGCCAGGGCAGATTAACTCCCGATCTCCCAGTCTCTCTGAAATAGCATTTTAAAACCTGCTGTTCTGTGCAATCCGTCACAGCTAGCAATAAGGCTCATAGGTTATGGCAACCTTAAATGTCCTTAACGGGCAGTAAAAATCAGCCAATGCAGTAGTTGGATGCACATCACCTTACTTGGAAAGGGTTACTAGACAGTCAGTGTGCAGTGGGTTTAGCATCAAATAGGAGCTGGGAGACCCAGGTATGAATACCAACTGTGTCAAGGAAGCTTATGGAATGACCTATAACCTACCCCACGGGCTTGTTTTGGAGATAAAGTGGAGGAGAGGAGAATGATGAACGGCACTATGAGTCCTCACTGGGAAATAAGGTATAAATGAATTAAATAATAACAGGGCTCATTTCATAGCAGGAGCTCCTCTGCATATTAGGCCACACACCCCTGATATAGCCAATCCTCCAAGAGCTTACAGTAGCCCCAGTAAGAAGAGCTCTGTAAGCTCTTGGAGAATTGGCTACATCAGGGGTGTGTGGCCTAATATGCAAAGCAGCTCCTGCTACAAAATGAGCCCTAATAATAAATTGGATTAGAAAGTGTCAAATTTTGGAAGGCAATTGGAATTTTTCTGGGTATTGAAATTGGAGGGAGTGCTACATAAAATACTATGTGCCCTGAATGATTCAGGATAATCCCTCTAACATTTTGATTCAAGTGATAAATGCAATTTAGAATGTTGTGAATTCAGTTTTAATCCTACTAGAGCACGAGGATGACTGGGCTGCAAGCAAATTTTTCTTTGTATTTTTAAGTAGAATACATTTTTTTCTTACCTTCATAGGCTGTTCCACACCAGATGCAGTAGAGATACTGTTCCCTCAAATACGCTGTCAAAATTTGTAACTTATCTGATGCCTGTGCAAAATACAAAAATGATTGTTCCTTTAAGCATAAAACTCCAAAGAACTGATTAATTACATACTATGAATGAAATCACATTTTACAATGTCTCTCCCCCCCCCCCAAACTCTCTATGATATAAATATATGAAAAGTTCCCTCTTCACAGTGAGTCTGGCTACTACAGATTATCTATGATGGTCTGATCACATGGTGATTTACTTCATTTCCATCTTGTAAGAAGGTCATTAAAAGAAGGTCATCCTGTTATTACATTCTTATTAGTGGACTTTCTGCTGCCCAGCTAGATATGTGAAGACCTGGGGAAATTCAGAAACACATCCATTCCCCCATACCAATTTGAAACAATACATGAAATGTTTTAGAATGAGTTAAAATACTTTAAGGCAAGGATATGCAAAACGGACTTGTTCAGGACAGCCTTTTTATAAAGGGATCAGAAATGCAGTTTCATAGAACTGTCTAAAAAGGCCCTTTTATAAGGGGATAGGACTGGAGTCTGTTGTACCTATAATTTGGTTTTTACTGCACTGCCTTGAATCTTTGTAATTCACTCCTGCCATTGTTTATGGTATATCGTGCCTTAGTTTCCAGTTTGCATTATTTCCTAATTTCTGTAATCCTAGTCCTGTGACACTGGTACTGGAGATTTTGTGCTATCTGACTGAATTGTTTTCTATAAATTTTGTAATCTGATTTGAGTCTCAATGAGGAAGGTTGGCTGTAAGTGAAGTAAATAAATTTGTTTCACTTAATTTGCTGGAAGATTTTTATGCAGGAATCTGTGGTATGAAAAATTCGTGTGTACAGACGTGCATATTTTCAAGGATATGTCTATCAATTAAATGTGACAATTTTGTTGACAATTAATATCCTGTGATGTTGGATCATATACTATTGAAGTGCTGTAAAGCCTTCAGTGTTATAAAGTTTAACTTGATATCCAAACATGCTGGTAGTCCTCCTGAATGTTTCTGTTCATGTAATAGTTTTTATTTACAACGAAATCTGTTTTTCTATTTTCAATATTTTTCTTCCTGCCCCTCAGATGGCAAAATGAAGCCGCCTTATACTGAATTGGACCATTGGTCCATCCAGGTCAGTATTGTCTGCTCAAACTGGCAGCAGCTCTCCAGGGCTTCAGGCTGAGGTCTTTCACATCACAGACTGCCTGGTCCTTTTAACTGGAGATGCCCAGGATTGAACCTGGGACCTTCTGAATGCCAAGCAGATGCTCTACCACTGAGCCATGGCCTCAGGATATGTAACATATGGTACAGCAGTTTGCAGCTCTCTAGTGTTGCACATACTTATCTGTAATTTCTGCTTTGGAAATTTTATATCTTTGTGCTCTACATAATTAATATGACGTTTATTGTGAAGGAATCTAAATTTAGAGACTTTAAGAACTGATGTTGTCAATTTGGGCCCTATATCAAGGATATTATCATACAGCCTAGACCAGCCTGTCCCATGAGCAGGTGCCTGTCAGAAAGGGCAAATAATTGTAGATGACTTGGAAAAGTAAACAAAGATTGTTCTTGGTGTGGGGGTATACCAGGAATACTGGCCAATTAACCTGAGAAGTAAATTACTTCCTGACTCCAAATATGACAATGTTCAATCAGCTTCTACATCAAGACTTGGTACTGAACACACCACCATGCAACACAGCAAAGCTTTAAACAAAGTATAAAATGACTAAGGAATACTAAAAGGTTGGGTTTTCCCCAAAAGTGTTAAATAAAGTTGGAGATATGATCCCCTAAGCGCAGTGAACATCCTCTAAGGATGGCTATTCTTGTCTCTATTAGTGACCTGGAACCCAGGAAAAAAGTGCAGAATCCATAAAGAAACATATATCCAATATTCTGGTTATTTCACATAAATTCTCATTATTCAGAATTATTCCGAAAGAGATCACTGAGTAAATTCCAAGAATCGATTTATCTTACAACTTACTAGCCAATAAAGAAAGAAATAATGTAGTTCAAGTCTACTGGTGAAACTTCCAAGGCAGCATTTCTTATTTTTTTTTAAATAAACCCAAAACCTTTGGCAGTACTGGAGTTTTTTGAAATATATTGCTGGGTTTGCTCTATAAGCCCAGAGAAGCAACTACTAGCAATGAGATTTCTGTGGCAAAGCAACCAAGCAAACCCAGGGCTCACTTTCTTCAGCCCTCCATCCACCATCACATCAGTAACACATTCTAGTAACATACCCACACCTGTCCTGTAACATATTCTAAAATGCTGAACAAGAGGCTATGAGAAGGCTTCCTGTCCAACCCAACCCCTCTACTGAAACCGAGAGGATATGGTTGTGAGAGAATTACAAAAGGGATGCCTGGTGAGCCTAAAACAACCAGGAACCCCACATATAGGACTTGGTAAGAGTAAGCAGGAGAGCTAAACAAAGATGCTAACTCCAGCAAAGACAAAACTACAAAAGCAATGGTGAAGAAAGCCAGGTTACAGAAGCCATCCATTCCCCTTTCTAGCTTTTAAGGCCAGAGAACCAGATTAGTTCACTTCCAAGGCCTAGTACCCACAGTGACAGAGATCCTTCTAATTACAACATCTCTACCATAGACTGGAGGAAAAGAGCATGCATTTAACATCTGCCACTCCAACCTACCTCCTACTTCGCAACCAGTTATCTTCCTTGAAAATCCTACTTCTACCTTCTACGTTGCAACTAGTTATAACTTCTAAGACTGCACTTCATTTTGGTGATACAGTTTTCACACTGAAATTTGGTTTGTGTTTTTTGCTTTCCAATTTATACTCAATGTATGTGAGAAGGCTTAGGGGGAAAACTCCTTTCAGGTCTTTTTTGTACCATTTTTTCTGCCTTGTATCTTTTGGCAATGCTTTCTACAAACAAGGTCAAGCGAGCCCATGTACCTAGGCATCATATATAGCAAATGGGATGGTGTTACACTATGAAGCAAGGTGTTGCCATATTTCAGTAGATGAAAACATATGAACCAATTCAGCCAGGGAGCATGGTGATGCTAGCTGTAATGACAGAGTATGACTATACAAAGCTGTACAATTCACAGCAACAAAAATCAACAAATGCATTCTGCATTACAAAGTTTTAAAAAGATATGACTTCAGCACACATTCATCATTGTACACTGAAAACTGCTTGTCTTGCAGTATCTTCATATTGCATATGCAGCATCAAAGAAGGACCTGGAAAAAAATAATTTGATACCTGTGTAAGCCTCATTGCTTTTTTTTGGGGGGGGGGGGGGATGTAGAATGAGAACAACCTTCCTGCAACAATGAGTGGAGACATTTCCCAAATGTTCCATTATCCATAAAATATGACAGCTACAAGGATCAATGTCTTGACCTGTAAAATATACAGGCACAGAATACTCTTGCTTAAAACAATAACTGAACGTACACTTAAGTCATCTTCTTCCTCCTCCTCCTCTTCATCCTGCTCTTCCACATCTTTTTGCGTACTTGGTCTTAACCAGAACCAAACCTCTCTGGGAAGTTCCAGGCCCTTTAAAATAAGAATAAAAAAACCTGTCTGAAGGAACAGACTTACAAGTCTCTCCTGTTCCTTTCGGTTGCCCCCCGAAAGGACAGAAAAACTCGGTGGCTGTCTCATGTCCACTTGGTGATGGCACCTCTTCCCTTTGCTCCGCAGGGGAGTGGTCCAAAACAAACTGTTATCACCAGATGCCACCAATGACTGAGAGTATGGCCCACTAACTGGAGCTGTACCTCTAGTGCTCTGTACCTGCACTGCCATTTAAAGGCTCTGCCTGGTTGCTATACTTCCCCACTACATTCCTACACAGGCAATCACAGGGGTAATCTATCGGAAATCTGAGCTACTGTACTCTAGAATGGTGGGCTTACCCACTACGCCTCCCCATTACCATACCATGTTGCAAGACCAAACAGATGTTGTGTTTTTCCAGAGATCAGGCTTAAAGCATTCAGATAAATATATTATACATATTCTGTTCAAGCGCTCGGATTGAGCAAGGAAACAAAGAAAAGGTGAAAACATGAAGTCTCCTTTCCCTAAACTCAGCACTTATCCTAAAGAAAGTTTAGTTAGGTATACTAGCTTTACTTGAAGTTGTAGTTGTTTAAAGTTTAGCATTACATTAACTTGCATGATTGGGACTTATTCCCATTGTCCCTTGCAGGATGGACAAGTTGGAATCCCTAGGTTAAAGTTTAGTCTGACACAGCTTGTGCCCATCAGGGGAGCTGGAAGCTAAGAGAGCTTCTTCCTTGTGTTCCAAATTTAAATGCCCTCTGTCTTTCTCCCTTTCCCCTTAGAATGACCTTACAGTCACAGTTTACATCCTACCTAGTTGGCTGTTTCTCTCTCTGTCCCTTTTGGGTATGATTGGGCAGCAGGGTGTGGAGTGGTAAACCATTCTCCTGCTTTGGCCAGAGTCATTAGCATAACCAAGATCTTGAGTGCTCTGTGCTTGTAGCTTGATGGCTCCTCTTTCTAACCCCTTCTTTTTTGCCAACTATGAGTTTGCAGCTCGGTTTCTAAGAACACACAGAATGTGGTCTCCATTAATGAAATACCGGGGTGAATTCCTTTGTGGAAGGTATTTCTCCACACTCATCTCCTGCCTCATTAGTTTCTTGACCACTCGACATAGCAGTATAAAATGTTTACTTGACATTTTTTAGATGACAGCCAGAATATCAAAGATGAATAAAAGAAAGATTGCAAAATAATTTGCATATTAATAGTAAAATTACATTAAAATGTAGCATGGTTAACTACAATAATTTGCAATATGCTATTTTAAACATACTCAAAATGTAAAACATTTCCTGGAAAAGTTAAAGCCACCCATTCTGAGGCCTAAGTTTACATAGTGATGTGCAAATAAGGAGGAGGAAGAAGAAGAAGAAGAGATTGGATTTATACCCCACTCTTCACTTGGAGTCTCAGAGCAGCTTACAAACTCCTTTCCCTTCCCCTCCCCACAACAGGCACCCTGTGAGGTAGGTGGGGCTGAGAGAGCTCTGATAGAAATTGCTCTTTTTCAAGAACAGCTGTGCCAGAACTACTGCTTGTCCAAGGTCATCCAGCAGGTGCAAGTGGAGGAGTGGGGAATCAAACCCGGTTCTCCCAGATTAGAGTCTGCACACTTAACCACTACATCAAACTGGCTCTCAGAATGGACTGCAAACCTGCAGGTGGTAGTGAAAAGCTCCCTTACATGAAAAGCTCCCTGCAAATAGAAAACTGGTACAACATGCAGAGAGGTATGTGGAAGCTCTGCCCTTTCTGTTAGTTTTTCATTTTTACGGAAAGGAAATTTAATGCTGAAATCCATCACCTCAGCCTGAAGTGGTACAGACCATACAATTGCCTCAGTATTCATTCATAGTTTGCTTTTCTTGTCAAGATTTGTCCACCCCACTTTTCTGCATGTATGAAACAAGCCTAAACTGCACATCATTTACAATATTGCTTTATTGCACAAGAACAGCCATTCACTTATGGACTCAAGCAACTAGACAGGGGCTTTTTGGGATACCAGAAAAGAGTTGTTTCTTTTGTTTCAGCCTATCAGTGTGTCAGAATTGATTTGCTAGCTAGCATGTCACAATATGCAGGCTTGGAAACATTTTTGTGGATTTAGTTGCAAGGCTTCAATATGGAGGTGCAGAATATATTGCCCACATGAACTCCTATATTACAGATGTGGAAGCAAACAAAACAAGCCACTTACTTTCTGCATATCTAATTGGTGGCAGGCTTTCTGGCTTTTCTCCAGGTCCCGTTTCACTTGCATTTCCTCCTGTTTGGTTTTTATTCTCATTCTGTTGATTTCAAGAGGCAGTTAAGACACACAGCACCCGGGGGGGTATCTACTTTGATCAAAATTAGTGGAGAAATTACACATACAGCTTTAATTGCTGCAGATAGTCCTACCTGAAAAGAACATTTACTGAAGGAAGAACAGTAGAGGTAACTTAGATCATGCTAAAACCAGTGAGCACAACAGCAATGCAAACACAGTGAACTCCTCTCCCCACAGTCCAACTTGACACTGCACATGGACATAAGCCCCACAGGTGTCTACCAAAACCCTTCTTTTCCCTGCCAGGTGGCCATAAGCACGTACACCAATGCTATACGGGGTGCGATGGAACAAATCTGACCCTTCACATTAAGTGGAGCCCATCCCAGGGTCTCCAGGCCCCTGCTGCCTTGGCCAGTTACAGTACAAATGGGAATATTCTGCACGCTGTGTGCTTGGATGTATGTGTGGAACACTGACTGTGGAACCATGAATCTCAGGAAGGCTTCCATTGTACCCAAGAACAGTGACTGCAACCAGCTCAGTAATGCTGTGTGCATAAAGAGGTGGCCTGCCACTAGGATAACATTTCTGATACCTATCTATAGAGTTCTCTTCCATACAGACAGACAACTACTTTCTGTGAATGGAGGGGAAAGATTAATGTTTTCTTAAAATGAAGTTCCATCTTTACTCATATTTTCTTAGTAAAACCAACAATTAAGTGTTTTTTCTTGCCACCATGCTTACACCTGATCCTAACCATCAGAAACAATTCCATGTAGCATTGCAGCCTTGAACCCTCCGAACAGATGCATGTTATAATCAGCACACTTTTTTTGTTTAGCTACAGAGCATTACTCTCTAGTTTAATCGCCCTGTCTCCCTATGCATCCATGAAACACCATCTGCACTAAGAAGCTGTTTCTTTAAAAGAATCATGAGAATGGCATTTCCTTGCACATTACTTGAAAAGGTCAGCTGTCTGCTTTTCTGCTTGTTTTCGCATATGAAGTTTTCTTCTGTAGTTTTCCATCTGCTCTTCAGCTTTTCGTTTTTTCAATTCTTCATGGCCAAGCCCACTTCTGCCTGTTGGAAGTTCAAAGCAATCAGGTTAATATGCTGAGGGATCACATTCAGAATTGAAAAAAAAAACCCCAAGTAGAAGAGGTAGATTTCTCACACACCTGTGTTCATGTTCAAAGGAATAGGCTCAATAATCCCTTCTCCTGAAAAAAATCAGAGCAGTCCATTAAAAAAGAGTAGTAGATTACACAGCAGATTACAAACATCAGACAGACTTGTATTCCTACTTCTCCCAACAAACTCAGAATTGTTTACTTGGGATTACTTTATTTCTAGAATAAACTTGTGAGGCAGAATAGATCAAAAACTAATGATATACCAGGGCTATCTAGGGAGCATCATGGCTGAACAGGGATTTGAACCTGCTTGGTCTAAGCACAACATCTGAAGTACTGTTCCAAATGATCTCCATTATGAAATGGTCTTTCATTGGCTTGCTTCATTCTAAACTTTCTCTACCACTGATGTAGCATTTAATAAATACCCAATGGTTCACATGATTTGCTTTTCTACTCTGCTACTTTTTCCAGAACTATGTTTTTGTTGTTCTGTTGTGTGCTTTGTAATGTTTTGTAGGCTCTCCCTAGCCACAAGAAGCCACATATTTGGTATAGTGTTCTATTCCTGCAGTATACCATTTCTACTAGAAAACATTTATCTAGCTTTGATAGTATACAAAATCATGATTTACTTTTTCCCCAGGCACAAGTAAAGATTTCTAAGGGTCAAAGACTGATACATAGTTTAACAGCTCAGAATGTCTGGAAATGGGGGTGAACTGAGAGACAGCAAAGTTTGCAGATGATACTAAATTGTTCAGGGTGGTGAAAATTATGAGGCACTCCAAAATACCCTCTTCAAATTGGGGCCAGGCAACGGAATGGCTGCTGAAATTCTATGAAAGTATGTGCAGGTTGATGCATGCTGGGGCAAGATATTTACAGTTAGGGTCTGAACTGGTGATAACAGGCCAAGCAAAAGAGTCTTGGTGCTGTAGTGGAGAGCTCATTGAAAATGTCACCTCAGTATGCAGCAGCAATAAAAAGAAAGAAAATTTTATGCTAGGGATCATCAGGGAAGGGACTGAAAACAGAACTGATAGTATAGTGATGCCCTTACACAAGACTCTAGTGTACCCACATTTAGAATATTATCTACAATGCTGGTTGCTGCCTTTCAAAAAGTATATTGAAGGGCTGGAAAAAATGCAGAAAACATCAACCAAAATAATGATAGGGTTGGAGCACCCACTTTATGATGTGAAGGTAAAAAAACAACTGAGGGATGGGATGTCCATGTATCTGAAGAAGTGTGTGTGCACATGAAAGCTCATGCCTTGAATACACTTTTGTTGGTCTTAAAGGTGCCACTGGACTCAAAATCTGAGGGATAATATGATAGCTGTCTATAAAATGATGCGTATCAGATGCTGGGGAGCAGTCAGCATGAGAGGAATGCTTCTGAGCTGTCTATTGGGATTTGACTGGCTACTGTTGGAAACAGGATAGTGGACTAGATGGATTAGAGATTCGATCCAACGTGACTACTCTTATGTTATGTTTCATATATATATGCTCAAGCCTCCACTTTAACTAGGGCTTGGCTGCATTGCTCCCCTCATCCCATTCAAAGGGCTGGGTTGGATTTTCATTATTCTGATGACTGTACCAGTGTTCGGAAGCTAGTTTTGGGCAGACATGACCTGTACACTGACCTGCTTAGAATTAAACAAAATTCCTTCCCAAAAAAAAAATCAGTCACATTTTGAAAGTAGGTAGCAAACTCACCACTCTTGCCTAGCGGCTGACCACTTTTGTACCCCATCTTTTGAAGCATAGCAAAACCTTTATTCTCATTTCCCAAAGCAATATTTAAAGCAGTATCACGTTGCTCTTGTTCCTTTTCTTTTATACTCTTCTGCCTGCTCTTTTGGTTGGCTTCTTTTTGTTTTTCTTCTTTTTTAAAAGTTTCTTTTACACGCCTCAGCATGGGCATTCCTGGCCTGATGTCCTGACTAAACAAGAACAACAGTTAAATGATTATACAACAATTATCTGTCTATATAAAGTATGGAAAAACACAGCAGCAAGATCCACTTCAGTGAACCAAGGAAAAATCTAAGAGAGCAATCCAAATCACTGCGAGCACTTTATTTGTAATATTTATAGCAAATTGGATGCATGATGTATTGCTTTGTATTTTAAGATGTTTTAACTTGTTTTATTTTGATTAGGCACCATGTGCCGTACTGTAAGCCGCCCTGAGCCCGTTCGCAGGGAGGGCGGGGTAAAAATCTGAAATAATAATAAAAAGTAAATATATGAAGAAATCGTTGTTTTGGTTTGGAGCTCATTTCCTGGAAAGTGTTCTTAGGACTGCACTATCAAACACTGATTTATAAGCAGTGATTTATAAGCCACCCTAAGCAGAACTGCACCCTTTTAAATTCACTGAAGTCAATGGGCTTAGAAGGGTATAGCTCTTCCTAGGAGGACACAGTTAAAGAAGTTCTGCAACATGACATACAGTACAAGTATAGTCTTCAGTCACAATTTCACTAATCTCAACTGTAATTCTGACCAGCCCTTCACTGCGTATCTGAATAACCACAACGAAGTTACGGAAGTCCTCAAAAATGGTTCCAACTGTCAACAGTGTACCTAACAGGGGCTGACAATTATGACATCAAGTTTAGAAAAACAATCCACTTACTCAACATTAATAAAGGACTCAGACATGTAGTCCTCTTCTGTGTCTTCCATGCTTAGTAATGCTCCCCTGCCCTAAGAATGATATATTGCTAGATATTAGAATGCATTGCAAATGATATTTTCTCTTCATTTTTAAACACATACACATTTTAACAGTTCCAAGGTTTATATAAATATAGACATGTGCTTTCATCTGTCATTAGTATACCCAACAGATACAGACAAATAGAATTTTTAATAAATATTGTATTTTATTTGCTTTGTTTGAAAGCAATGGTAAGTCTTGGAATATGATTTTCAGTCCATGGTACTCACATCTGCCCCCTCCTTATCAATATGCCCATTGACCAGCATTGCCTCTGAACCTCCACCACACAAGTGGAGATTCTGTCAGAGATCAGGGCTTGCAAGAAGCGGAGATTTGAGCCCCAATATTGTGCAACTTACTCTTAGACATGACTATTCGGAAATAAGCCCCAATGAGATCAACGGGACACGCTGCCAAGTAAACATGCCTACAGCTACAGCCGCAGTTTTCCGTTTCGGAAATCAAAACACTGTTCTTTGCCTCTCCATCGCGCACTCTGACGACAATCCTACACGTCCTCAGTTCGGAAGGAAGAGCGACAGAAGCCAGCGGAGCTTCCAAGAGAATCGCTCCCACCTTGCCTTAATATCTCCCAGCGATACGCTCTATGCCCCCATCTCACCACCCATCACCTGAGCAGTTAACCCGCTGCTGGACGTTCTCCACTCCGCGTACAGACGGCCGAACGAAGGGACCGGGGCAGAAACGGCGCACGCGCACCCTCTCCCACTCGCTTCCTGGGTCCCGTCTGCGCTTGCGCCTGAGCTGGTGCTTCCTCAGGTGTCCATGGAGAAGCCCGGTTAGGTGCAATGGCGTCGGGAATTCACCTCTGTCTCTGCCAAGCGCCGTAGTCGTGTGAACAGTCGGAACAGGCCGGTCGGTGGGGCATGAAGAGGAACTCTGAGGTAAGAACAGATGGGCCGTTGTCTGAAGAAGACGTCGCGTGGCCTTCGGAGACGGGGCAGGGAGCAGCAGTAGGGGCTCCTACGGATGGGAAACGGGGTCAGCTGAGAGCAGTGTGACGGTTTCGCGCTGGTTGGGATGACTCGGCCTGCGAGGGTGCATCACTGGGAAGGCCGGGGGGGGGGGGGGCAGCGGCGGCGGCTTTCTTGGTCCCGTCAGACGTCACCGCGGAGGTCTCGAAGGAAGAGCTGACGGGAGCGCCAGGCTACGCTGTGCCGAGCCAGACCACCTCGCCCAGCGCTCGTAACCGCTCTCCACAATCTGAAGCAGAGAAAGCTCTTTCCTAATGTCTACTGTCTATGTTGAGACCGAGATCGCCTGCATGTGAACTACGTGATGTGCCTCTGGACTGCGCCTCCCTCTTTTAAGACTGATGGCGCTTTAGAGCAGAGGTGTCGAACTCATTTGTTACAAGGGCCAGATCTGACATATATGTCACTTCATTGGGCTGGGCCATGCGTGCTATAAAATATAACATGACAATAGCAGGCTTGATTGGATGAGGTGTGGAATGCAGAGGGATAGTAGGTGTGGAGATACCAGCATTGGTAATGAGACAGGAAACTTAGGCCTCAGTTTGGTCCAGGAGGATTCAGTCCAAGAGGATGCAAAGAATAAACAGACATAAATCTGACATTAGAAACCACAGCATTCAAAAAAACATTGAGAGAGCATTTAACCTTCCAGGACATTCAGTTGCTGACCTAAGAGTAGCAGTTCTCTTACAAAGGAATTTCAAAGGGAGATTAGAAAGAGAGACTGCTGAATTGCAACTGATAGTAAAGCTCAAGACAATGCATCCCCATAGACTGAACTGAGGCCTGGGTTTCCTTTCTCATTGCCAACGCCTGCTATTGTCATTTGGCATCTGAAATCACTCCACTCTCCAAGTTATAAGGACCAATTCACATTCTAGCTGTATCTGAAGAAGTGAGCAGTGACTCATGAAAGTATGTGCCCTGCCACAATTTTTGTTAAATACTAAGGACTCTTGCTGCTTTCCAGTAATGAAGATTGCATGCTGTACTGTTAGGTCCCCCCCCCAATCTGTTTAAACTGGAGAGGGGAATCTCCCCAAGTGAAATAATGTCTTTTAAAAAGAAGATAAAAACAGAGAAATCTAATATTTAAAACAACTTTTCAGAATAAGCCAAAATAATTTCCTTTTAATTCTCCTTTCCCTTTATTTATTTATTTATTATTACCCGCTTTCCCTGAAAAGTAGGCTCAGGGCAGTTCACAATCATTAAAACATATAACATAATATATCAACATGAATTAAAATCCAGTAAAATCATCCTAAAAACAATTCATTTATCCTACTCATCCTAATAAAGTGCTGTCGATGTTATCCTAGTGCGCCTCTTCCTTTTAACACACGTATGTGTGTGGGTGTGAGTGAGAGAGAGATCAAGTCTCAAAAAACCCTAGCAGATCACAACAATCTCAGTGTAAATTGTGCTTGTCAGAAGAACCCTCCCTCCTTCTCTCTCTGAAGAAGAAGTGTGCGTGCACACGAAAGCTTATACCTGAAGTAAAACTTTGCTGGTCTTAAGGGAGCCAGGGACAATGCTTTCTCTTACTCTTTTCTGCCCTCTCCCTTCCTCCCAAAGGAGGGAGAGCTCAGCCAATGGAGGGAAATGAGGCTTGGCTTTGTATCTCTCCCGTGCAAACAGAAAGCAGCAATTGAAGGAGCTTTCTGTGTGTGTGCGTGAGAGGCAGAGAGAGAGAGAGATCAAGTCTCGAAGCTGGGTGAAAGTGAGCTGCATTGTGGTGGCAGTAGCAGCCTCAGTGAAGGAAGCAGCAGCAAGCCAGTTGCTCGTTGGGTGGATTCGAGCCCTGAAGGGGCCAGATCTGGCCTGTGGGCTGCATGTTTGACACCCCTGCTTTAGAGAGTTCAGATATGCCCATCATTAGAATTTGTTTCCACAGCTCCCTATAAGGAAATTGGGGCCAGTGTATAGCTGCCCTGACCTGGCTGGCCTAGGCTAGCCTGATCTTGTCAGTGGGGAACCACAAAGGGAGTCCAGGATTGTTACATAGAGGTAGCCAATGGTGAACTACCTCTGTCGGTTGCCTTGAAACCTTATGGGTTGCATCTTATGGGAATCACCATAAGCTAGCTGTGCTGCAGTGACACTTTACACCACTAGGTAGCTGCAGCCCATGCCACTTTGCTTTGCTTTTCTAATGATGTGAATGTGGTCTGCACTTAATCTGAGGAGCACACACCTGTATTGTTGCTGAATAAGTCAAAGCATGCATTCCTGATTTCCACGACTTGAGTCCCCCTGGGTACATATTCTCCTGCTATGCCCATGGCCTGTGTACAGCATGCATTAATTCTCAACATGAGCCAGTCTTGTGTGTATTGTATATACGCATATTTTCCAAGTTGTAGCCATTTGGCAACTAGAATACCTGTTTTCTTGTTCTCATGTCAGATGGCACTGTTCTCTTAATATGTACTTTATGAAAATCATAACGAGTGTTAGTAGACAATAAAAATGTATTAATATATTTATTTATTTACATTATCTGTAGTCCACTGTTATCACTTGGACTCAAGGTGGATTACACAGAGTGAGTTAATACAATCAACATGATAAGGTATTCAATAAACAGTACAATAGGATTCAGGTTGTAGAACCAACCAGAAGTCTAAAAACTGAACTGAAGCAAAGTATAAGTATTAACATGCCACATTAAGTGATGCAAAAATTACATAGTAAGACCAGCAAGCCACATACAATAGTATTGACCATCATTCCTAATAATTTATCCAAATAACTTTGTGACTAAGTGTTACCCTATTGCCTGCGTAGAAAATCCCTCTTGAATAATTCAGTTTTGCATAGTTTGTGGAAAGCCAGGAGTGTGGAAGCCTTTCTGACCTCCTCAGCCTATTCCATCAGGTGGAGACTACAACAGACAAGGCACATGGACAGGCAGCTGTTGGGCTGATTTTGCCAATTTACAGGTAGACACCTGCAGAAGGCCCTGCTCCAATGAGCAAAGCTGTTGTAGCGGCGTGTTTAGTCTGAAGTATTTGTCAAATTGGGATGCAGTAATTAAATATTGTTAACTGATCATGAGCTCTTTGTTAGTTGTCACTACAGTAAATAGTAAAATGTGCTGTTCTATAGATTGTGTGTGTATGTGTGTAATATATATATATATTTATCTTTTTACATATCAGGAAATAAGTGCATCTATAGCAGAATCAAAATTTAGCCAGCCATGGAGCTTGCACACAGTTTACTATTAAATGAAGAGGCTTTGGCTCAAATTACAGAAGCAAAGAGACCAGTTTTCATCTTTGAATGGCTGCGGTTCCTTGACAAAGTACTTGTAGCTGCTAACAAGGTAAATTGACTTTTTTATGGCTGTTATTTTTATAATTTCTCTTGAATTGTATGTCCATTCCGGCGCTCAGATCTAGAACCTTTAAAAAAAAAAGATTGACCTGTATAAACTTTTAAGCAGTGCTACTGCTCTATGTCATTAAGTTTACTGTATTGTAATTGGTATGAAATTGGGTTATGTCTCACTGGTTCAAGTTTTTTCAGTTTCTTTTTTTCAAGGCATACTAGTAATGTGAGAAGAGTCTTTTTGTGAGTTTGTGAGAGTACTTCTTTTAATGTCACAAGACAACTGGGAAAGAATACTGGTGGATAAGGCTACTACTGGTTTCCTGTAATAAGCTATCAGATATGAGGTTATCTTAATGAAAAACTAGATGATTTATTACAGGACACTCATAACAAAAAATATTCTAGAAATAACACTACGTATACATCAGTCAACTGTAAGAATTAGGCTTTGAGATAAGATGGCCAATATAAATAAACTTGCACATTTTTGTTGACAGACGGATGTAAAAGAAAAGCAAAAAAAGCTTGTTGAACAGTTAACTGGTCTTATCAGCAGTTCTCCTGGTCCACCCACTCGGAAATTACTTGCTAAAAATCTAGCCGCTCTCTATAGCATTGGAGACACTTTTACTGTATTTCAGACGCTTGATAAGTGTAATGATATTATCAAAAGCAAAGATGATACTTCTGCCTACCTACCAACCAAACTGTAAGTAATACGTTGCAAACAGAAGAAGAACATTTTTATTAATAGCCAAAAGTTGTCTTGGTGTGAATATTAACTTCTGAGAACACAGATACCTCAGAAGGTAGTTTGCTGCTTCTGATGATTCTTTCTTGGAGTGTGGTATAATTTAGAATTCTCTGACAAATGTATGTAGTGATAAATGATAGGGTGCCATAATTGTGGGTCCTCTCTTTTGCCGCCTGGCAGGATTCAAGGTGGCAACAACAGCAGCCTCAGTAGCAATCTCTTACAACTGCCAGTTAGTGACAGTGCCGTCTTAATCAGAATTGTTCCCTTCTGAGGCTACTGAAGTCAGTGGGCTTAGAAGGGGTAATTCGGCTTAGGATGACACTGTAAATTTTCTTCCTTTATGTATTAAATTACATAGTTTTGATGTTAGTGTTCTTCTGATGTGTTTATATTTTGTTGGGGACAGTGTTCCGAAATCACAGTAAACTGCAATTTATTCATTATTTCATAATTGCTTGCAAAATACTCTTTTGATATGTCAAATTGCAGTTGGTGTTCATGGTATACTTCAAAATATATTTTAAAAATGTGAGTCTATCCTGGGGCAGGAATTAATATAAGTACCTGGAAATCACGAGAGTTGAAAAATGTACTGGAGCTTGGTGTGTGTGGTGTCCTCACTGATAATCGCTGCCTCACTAATAAATTGTTGCCTTAAAAAAATTTGTCTGTATCCAGCCCTGACCTGGATAACCCAGGCAAGCCCGATCTTGTCAGATCTCAGAAGCTAATCAGGGTCAACCCTGGCAAGTACTTGGATGGGAGACCTCCTTGGAATACCAGCAGTTGGGAGGCAAAGGCAGGGTTTATTCAGCCACCTCACTGCATATCCTCCAGCCCCCCAGTAGAGATCAGTCATCAGAGGTCGCCATGACTTCCAGGTGCACAAAATACAAAAATTTGTATCCAAAATGAAAGCTAGGAATTCAGAGAATCTTGTGAAACCTAGTGCACTGTATAAAGTATTCAACCAGGTGTAGCAAACGTTTAGCTTTTGGTCTGAAGCTCACATTTACTTGTGAAAAATTGGTAAAGATTATTTTAACCTTTTTTACAGCACGGCTGTGGCATGTGTTGGAGCATTTTATGAAAAAATGGGAAGAATGCTTGGCAGTTCTTTCCCAGAAACAGTTAACAACCTCTTAAAGTCTCTGAAAAGTGCTGAGGTGAGTGTAAAGAATATTCTAAAAGCTCTGCATATGTTTCCATTGTCCTTCCATGTTTAGCTGGTAGAAGTTGCGACAAAGCCCTGTCAAAAATAGTATCTGCTGCTATTGGCTTTGAAATGCTCTGAGTGATCCAAGCAAATGTTCCCGTGTCAATTGGCAGTTTCTCTGTTGTTCCCTGTGCAACTAATTATCATATTGCCACTTTGATCAAGTTCCCTTATAATGTGGTTGTTCCCGGATATCTTCTAGGAGAGCGTGCTGGGTCATCGGCTAGATGTGTAAACTGATATTATTTGAATGTCTGCCTCATTTTTCCACAATGGTTGAGCAGCTTCAGAAAAATGGTGTTGGTTTTACAGAAATTTGCTGCGTACACTATCTGCTTGGAACTGTATAAGTGACAGGGCTCATTTTGTAGCAGGAGCTCCTCTGCATATTAGGCCACACACCCCTAATATAGCCAGTCCTCCAAGAGCTTACAGTAGCCCATGTAAGAAAAGCTCTGTAAGCTCTTGGAGGATTGGCTACATTAGGGGTGTGTGGCCTGATATGCAAAGGAGCTCCTGCTACGAAATGAGCCCTTAAGCGATGACTCTGTGTGCATTTGCTGCTGGCTCTTCATGTTTCCAAGGTGATTGGTTGTGTCCATCATGCATCCCAGAGTCTCCTAGTTGGTTTTTTAAAGCTTATTAAACGTTTCTGTGTTGAAATGGAATTGCTTTCATAGTTATATTTTTGAAAGGTGTTATATTTTTCAATCAATCAGCAGGAAGCATATGGGTAACAGTCTTCTTATGTTATTAGTAAGCATTCATAAATATTAATAAGCACACAAAAATGTTAATATAAAGAAAGCATTACTGTACAGTATGCTCTTGCCGTTTGTAGGGGATCCATTCTCAGGATTACCATGAATGACGAAATCCATGTATACTGGGAGACAGGAATCTGCTGCCTCCCAGTAGCAAAGAGGACAAACTTCCCACAAAATTTAAACATTTAATGATTACAATGAGCATGCAGTCGGGATAAAAACAAGCTGGAGATGATGTTATATGATTAAAATACAGACTCTGAATAAGTGATATTGTGAGTCAAATCAACAAATGGTGAAGGTTTGTGTAGGCTGGAACAGTAATTCAAACATAATTCAAGTAATTAATTGCCAGTGTACATAGCTTACATGTTAGACGAAACTTCTACTGTGCTGTAGTCAGGTTATTATTGTTGATGTTTAAAATGCTGTCTGAATGCTGCAGACATTAGAGTCGTTTCCCTTGCCTCTCCTCAAGGGCTACCAGCAAAGCCTATGGACTGATTCTCCTTGTCCTGTGCTGTAGCAGTAATGCTGGCAGAGGCTGGCACCACATCAGCTGCAGTGTTATCTCATGCAGCTGAAGAATTGTCCTTTAGTGGTTTCATGCACGGCTGAAGAAGTGTAGTAGAGGAAGGGGATGGTAGTTTCTGCTGTGATCCCATTCCTGTGGTTTTCTGCTTATGCTTATTCTTGGTGCAGCTTTACTAAATTATATGCTTATTCTTGGTGCAGCTTTACTAAAGTGTGCCACTATCTGAGGACCATCAATGAAGTGATGGTAAATATATATATATATTGTGAAGATGTAAAGCACATCATTTCAATGTGTTGTAAACACCTCTATTTTGAAATAAGACAAAAAACCAATACATGACTGTGTTATGAAAATATGAAATAGCTTGTTTATAGTCATTGCAATTTCCCACTGCAATTTCCAGTCACAGGGCCGGAGTGAAATACTGATGAGTTTACAGAAAGTCCTGAGTGGGCTGGGTGGTGCTGCAGCTTCCTGCCACCGTGATATTTATAAGAATGCCCGATCTCTCCTCACAGACAGATCTATGGCAGTGCGATGTGCAGTAGCAAAAGTAGGTTGATTTATTCATTGAAAATTATAGCAACATAATTCTTTGTATCTGCAGAACTTTTTGTATTGAACGGTTTGTGTAGCACTGTTGTTGACCCCAGAGATGGGATCAGCACTCCTATGCTTGTCCCAGCAGTCATTGTTAGAAGTGACAATGCTTAAAAGATATGGGATTATAGTCAGTTTATTTGTATGGTGTCCAGCAAGCATTTGGGCTGCCACAGAGCAATTTATGTTGGCACTGTATCACTCTCATACTAATTAACCTTTCGTAATGACATTTCAGCTGACAATGAGTAAGAGAGACTTGTCCAGCTTGCCAAAGATAAAGTACTACTGTGGGAACAATGTGTCTCTTTCTCCTTTAAGCATTAAAATGATCATTTATTACTTATGATAAAAAGGCCTAGTTTTGCTTTTTATTTTTATCTGTCTACAACTGGGAAAACTTTTGGGCAAGCTGGGGGTTCTGGGATATTGGAATGAAGGGGGGCACCTTGCTGAGAACTGTTGAAGTGTTTGCAGAAAGGAACTTGGGGCTTCCATCTTATGATCCAGTAGTGGGCTCTAGTCCCAGATTTGCAGTTGTGTATCAACATGAATTTATTAAGCAATTTCAGTTTAGTAAGTAATTATGCAGGTTATCTGCAACTATAGGTTGAGCAGGCGACCATAACAATTGTCCTAGCTATGTTCAGAGTTGGATAAGCATTTTAGAAGTGTTCAACAGTTCTTTGTTTTTTAAATAGTGCCTATTGGAATTACAAAATGAAGCTGTGTTTATGTGGACGACAGAACTAGAAAATGTAGCGACTCTTTGTTTTAAGGCTCTGGAAAACTCAAATTATGGTGTACGAGTTGCAGTATCCAAACTTTTGGGAACAGTTATGGCCACAGCATTAATACCAAAGCAAGCAGCAGGTATTGAAAATTGTATTGTCTGTAAAAGTTATTGCCCTGTCTTTGATGATTTCACAGCATCATATGGTCACATAAGCTGACTGTCTTTGTGTACTTCTAAATATATGTAAACTATAGTTAGGGAATTCTTCATGTTTCCTCCTAAATTCTTGCCATTAGCTGAAATTCTACCTGTGTAGATAAATGATTCAACCAATGGATTTGGCTTCTGCAACATAAGTCAGAATTTGCCTTGTGAATTAAATATCTTAATATGTCAATAATGTCATCTCAAGATTTTACATTTATTTTCTCCTTGGAAGCAATTGTAACAAGACTTGCTATAGTACTTCTCAAAATGATAATGCCCAAACAATACTTCTTCAGTTTGTATTAAATTACCAATTTGTTGTTGTTGTTGAAGTAATGCGCCAGAATGTGAAACGGGCTACGCTGGAAGAAGTTTTGGAGCTTATGGCCACAGGCTTTTTGCGAGGAGGATCTGGATTCTTAAAAAGTGGTGGTGAGATGTTAAAAGTAGGAGGATCTGTCAATCGAGAAGTGAGAGTGGGAGTTACTCAGGTGCGCTTAAGTTTTAAAAGCTTTGTTTTAATCTTAAAATCAGCTTCAGTAAACTCCCCCATCTAATCACAACACTTCCAATACCAGTCTGAATTCTTTTCATGTATGGGTGTGATATACCAGGTACCCATAATTTGGACATGTAACTTTTTGTTTTTAACTGCCTACAGTGCAACTGTTGCTTCAATCTGGCAAATATCTGACAACTACAATGTGTTCATGATACCTGCCAGCAAAAGTGACCCACTGATTTCAGTTAAATTAGTGCAATTCTCCTATTTGACAACATGCTAATTGGTTTTCTCCAAGGAAATGAATGGAAGAGAATGTAATGGAGGCAAAGGTGCATACCTGAGTGGGCTTGGATTTCTAAAATAGGATAAACACCTGTAAATAACCACAAAAACACTAAGATATTTCGTTTTGTCCCATATGTCATGCAGGTTTGCACAGATTTCTTTTAAATCTGTTTGCCTTATGACATAAGTTAAAAATGTGAATTGTATCTGAAAGAAGGCTGTTGTTTGCCGTGAAACTTTTTGATCATTAAGCTTCCTTTTATTTTTTTTTCTGTTCTTTCATTCTTGTTAAGAAATGTGAAAAAAATTCTCCATTATAGTTACTAATGTATGTGTTTTATATTTGCAGGCCTATGTTGTCTTTGTCACGACACTGGGAGGTCAGTGGTTGGAGCGCAATTTTGCTACATTCTTGTCTCATGTACTGGATCTGGTTTCTCATCCCCGGGCAACTCAGACTCATGTAGAAGCTGTGTATTCTCGAAGATGTGTCTCTTTTATCCTCAGAGCAACTGTAGGCAGTTTATTGGGTGAAAAGGCACAGATTGCTGCCGCCAAAGACATTTGCCAGGCTATTGGTAAACAGATGAAGGCAGTAGGTAAGAGAAAGAGCTTGTTAAAATTATTACTTGAAATCCACATATTTTCTAGTATGAGGATTTTGCTAGTACTCAGTGGTCTTTGTAGCTGTAATATAAAAGGCTTTGTTTTTAAACAGCACAGTACATTTTTATATATGATCTCTTAACATTATTGCAATATGACCCACATTCTTTTTTCTAGCTATGAGCCTATTTGGGAGGTTAATAAAAAGCAGTGTTTTGGTAATCTACATGTAAAATATTTATGGTAGGAAAAACAGTCTTGTAGCTTTACTTCTTACTCTAGAGATATAGCCATGTCAGTCTTTTGCAGCAAAAACAATAAATATCCTTGGGGCATTTTGAAGATTAATATATTAATTATGGCATACACTTTATTTACTGTTTCTGCTGTACAGATGTGTAGACTGAAGCTGACATAGTGATTTAACAGTCTGGTATAGTGGTGAGACTTGTATCAGTTGTGGACTGGTTCAAATCTCTACTTGGATACGGAGCTCACAGGATGACCCTGGACCAGTAATTTGTCCTCACCTATCTAAATGAGGGAGAGGAGAACCGTGTACGCTGCTTCTACAAGAATGCAGGATAAAGGCAGATTGTTAGCTTGTCTGATTAGTTAGTTTGCTTAAGCCCACCTTTTAAACTCAAAAGTGGTGTTTGATTATTCTTCACTGGTTGTAGCTAAGGTTTTTTTTAGCCATTATACTTCAGTTACTCTCTGATTTCTTCTTTTTTCTCTTCTTAATTTATTTCAATGTACTAGAGCATTGTACAATATTTCTGTTACTTCTCTGTCCATCCCACCCCTTTGCTCCTTGATAGAGGCAGTAGTGAATGACGCTAATATTGAAAATAAATCGGGAGCAGCTGATGTTGCTGCAAGCCAGCATGTCATGGTTTGTGCCCTTCAAGAGCTTGGGAGCCTAGTGCAGAGCCTGAATGCCACTGCATCTCCTCTTATTCAGGAACCATCTACAGGTAAGGGGTTAAATTCAAGATCAGTTATTTGCTCACTCTGTTATCCTATACAGAGTTCTTTCTGGTGTAAAATACCAGGTGCAGTCCAGAAAAAGACATTTGGTCATGTAAGCAAGTCTGGCTTACTCTAGTTTACACCCACAATGATTTAAATGCAGTCTAAAAAGAAATAGGTTTGTGTGGACTCTATACATCTGTTATTTTCACCAAATAGATTCCAGTTGGTAGCCATGTTGGTCTGAAGCAACAGAACAAAGTTTCAGTCCAGTGGCACCTTTAAGACCAACAAAGTTTAATTCTGGGTATAAGCACATGAAAGCTTATACCCAGAATTAAACTTTGTTGGTCTTAAAGGTGTCGCTGCACTCAAACTTGGTGAAAGAACAAAGTAATGATCAATATAGCACTATCTGTAAACTTCAGTTCGCAGTCTGTGGACGGAAAGCTGGTATGCACAGCCTCTGTGCTTTGATTGGAATGAAAGATAAAATGCAAAACTGAATTAGTTTTAAATCCTTTCCTATTGAGCAGGTTGGATTCTGCATCTTCATGGCTTCCTGCTATGGCTAGTAAAAGAGGACTTCATGACATAATAAGCCTCCCTTTTCCTGTACCAAAGTGCATTAGAGGCTTCTTAAGATTCTGCTGTTGTTTGTGTTACTTTCAGGGCTGCTAGAGACCGTTACTTCAGTTCTTCTTCATCCAAGTATGGCAGCCCGACTTGCTGCGGCATGGTGTTTGCGCTGTGTAGCAGTGGCCTTGCCTTTCCAGTTGACTCCTTTTCTGGACCGGTGTGCAGAAAGGCTCAACAATCTGAAGACATCACCAGAAGCTGTTAGTGGTTATAGTTTTGCGATGGCTGCATTGTTAGGTGGAGTACATCAGTGTCCTTTAGGTATTCCACATGCAAAAGGAAAGGTGAGACTGTGAACAATTTAATCTTTGTTGCACGTGCATGTTCAGAGAACAAAGTATCATAAAGTAATTATTAGCAGTTTGAGAATTCATAGAGGCTATGGTCCAATGAAACAATACATGCACACAGGCAAGAACTGCAAACATAGGTTTGGCATTATCTAGGCATTTGTTGCAAGCACCATTTTTTAAAAGCTGAACAGTGGTCTGCATTCATTATATACTGAGTCAAATAAGTACCCAAATAATACCTTATTTGGGTATTTATTAAGCTGAATCAGATTTTTCTAATCTGATTTGGCTACCAAATACGGAGTCCCGATAAAAACCGAAATTATTTGGCTTTTATTCAGGCACAGTTTGGAGAAGCAGAGTCGCAGTGGTACAACTTGGCAAGTAAACTCGGGCACTTAAAGGGACCACATCCCTTTATATGCCTTTTTCCCACCATTGGAAACAATGGAGGATGGGGGCTCCTTCTTTGGGGGCCTATAGAATTGGACCCCCTAGTTCTCTTTTTAAAATTTGGGCTTTTTGAGGAGAGACACCAGCAGCTATGTTGCAAATTTGGTGCCTCTAACTCAAAAAACAGCTTCCCCCAGAGCACCCAAAATCCCCAGATTGATTCTCCGTTATAGACTATGGGGAATGGTCCCCATGGGCTATAAACGAGCCAAAGGTATAACAGAGCAATCTCTGTTTAAAGTTTAAATGTCTTTCTGAGAGATCACTGTGTTCACTCACTGACTGAAATGCCTTCAGGGTGAACTCCAAAGGCATGTTGCATTTTGCCTGTGGTGTTCAGTCACCGAGGCGCAGAGTTGCCCCATGGCTTGGAGAAGGCATTTAAAGAGACCACATCCCTTTCCCCCTCCATCAGAAACAATGGAGAATGGGGGCTCCTGGGGCTCATAGAATTATACCCCCTGATCCAATCTTTTTGAAACTTGGGTTTTTTGGGGAGAGGTACCAGCAGCTAGCCTGCAAATTTGGTGCCTCTGCCTCAAAAAACAGCTTCTCCCAGAGCACCCAAACCCCCCGGAATGGCCCCATAGGCTATAATGGGGCAGAATCAATTCAGTTTTCCTGATTATTTTCTGAATTCCAATACTATTCTGATACTGGGATTCAGGAATATCAGGAAATACTGATATTTTGGGGGTTCAATATGCCTGAACCTGAAAAATACTGATTTTTTTTCACACCCGTAGAAAAATCTTCAAAGAAAGCTTTGGTTGGGTTCTTGGCTGTCACTTGCATTCTCATACCACTTTTTTGGATCACAGCCAATATTTTCTATGAGAATTTTATAACATTTGATTATATTCTTAGATGCGGAGAGCTGAGATGGAAACTCTGAGATGGAAAGAATGAATGGCGATGGGTTTCCTGCTGAAGAAAGGCTTGTCTTGTCAGCTAACCTTGTGCTAAACTAGCGTATTGGTTTTATTAGATTTTGTTCAGGCATAAATTATAATCTTTTGTGTCTTTTTCCCTTATTTTCAGATGGTTGTTAGTATTGCTGAGGATCTGTTACGAACTGCTGCACAAAACAGTAGATTATCTTTACAACGAACACAGGCTGGGTGGCTTTTGCTTGGTGCACTTATGACTTTAGGTGTGTTAAAGTTTCTGTCTTTATCACTGTTTACTTATTTAATTAAATGGGGATCCAAAGCAGGTTACATAATTTCTTTTCCTCAGTTTTATTCTCACTATAGCCCTGTGAGGTAGGTTAGACTGAGAGTAAATGACCGGTCCATGTATTGTGCTTTCATGCTTGATAGGCAGCTAGCTGAGATTAATATAGAGCAGTCTACTCATAAATTTGTCACTGAGAAAAATCCTCAACCAGCACTTAGACACTGAACTGAGCCTTCCAGAAAACAAATCTAAATAAATAGGTTCATGTAAACATTGGAATGGAAGTTAGAATAAATTATCATATTTCTGTTATTATTTTGGTTTCCTTAAAGTAACAGCTGGTTTGGAAGAAGAACAAACCTTCCTCCTTTTGTTTTATTTTAAACTGTGAAATACAAGCACTAAGGTAGAGAGAATGCTTTAAACCGAAACTTTAAGGAGGCCTTTTGGTACTTGTGCCTTTAATTTTATGGAATAAAACCTAGTTATGAACAAATTACTATTGAAATTTCCTATTTACAGGGAAATACTTTCCCTTAAATCCAGATTATTTTACAACCACACACAAGCTTGCACAATTATTCTGCAATGTTACTTAAATGTTTATTTAAAGTATTTGTACCTCACTTTTATCTCAGTCAACAGGGTTCAAAGTGACTTGCATCAAATAAAAAAACCCACATTCTCTCAATAAATATGAATGAAAGTAGAATATTCAATATGTGAGGCCATGTTTTGATCTGAAAAATGTATCTCTCTCCATATGAGCCCAAATAGCTAAACTCAATTCAGCAACACCTGCTATTCATGCTATGGCACTGCTAGATTAAACCTAGCACCTGAATACACAAACACCCAAACAAACAAACAAAAATATTTATACCTAAACAAAAACAAAACCCTCTGGAAATCACAAGCTCACTCTAAAAAACAATAATTACTACCTTCTAGCTCTGACTTACATCAGTACTGTCAGCATTGTTAACTATTAGTTATTGATAAGTATAGCTCATATTTTTTGTGACATTTCCCTAACACCGCAATGTTAATAACTTTGTGCAACTTGTTATTTAATCAGTTCTATGTATCTGTATTACCAAAAAACCAATAAAAAGAATTAAAAAAAAACAAAAAAAACCCCTAGGACACAAGGTCCAGGATGGTCTCAGCTGTAGCTGGAACTTGCTGCCTGTAGAAGTGAAAATGGCAGCCTCTTCAGGTTCTTTAAGGGACTGTAAAACAGTACTTTTTAAAGAAGCTTCTAACTCATAGGGAATTAGTTAAAATGAGAACTCAGAAGTTTTGAAGAACCTGTTTATAGAAGGATCTCATACTGACTCGGGTATGTTTGTTTTACTGTGATTGATCTCCTTGATCAGGTCCTTCCGTTGTTCGTTATCATCTTCCCAAGATGTTGCTCCTGTGGCGAAATGTTTTCCCCCGTTCTCTGAAAGAGCTGGAAGCAGAGAAAGCTCGTGGAGATTCCTTTACATGGCAAGTAACATTGGAAGGACGTGCAGGAGCTCTCTGTGGTAAGAGCCTCAAAGACATAGATGAAGGTTCCAGCACCATTTCAGTTTGTGTTACCTTCAGGATCACTAGTGCATAGAGATAAGAGTTTTGCTTATTTGGAGGACTAATACATTGATCCACCCACAGTGGTTCATTTTCCCTCTAAGAATATGGTTAATGATTGGGGTGTGTGTGAAGATTCTTTATGGGTTACAGGTAATGCTCCCTTTAAGCTGTGGAGTCTTGTGAGCAAAAATTCTACTTTGTGAGCTACGGACATTAAAGTTGTGAGCCAGCAATTTGGCTCCTGCATAAGTTAGTTTGCTCTGGAGCCATCCTTCCTGGGCTGAGACAAAGATGTGTGTGCCGGAGACTAAAAAACTGTGAGCTAGCTCACACTAACTCAGCTTAGAGGGAATACTGGTTACAGGTTAGAAATATTGTGTGGCTTTCTGATAATACTGCAAGCCTAGCTGAACGAGTATAGGCAATCTGACAACAGAGAGCATGGAAATGACATGAGCAGTTCTTGGCAAAATCAGTAGTGCAGTCTGCTCTATTTCAGCTATAGAAATGGATTTTGATTGCTGGGCAGAAAGTGAAAAGGGCTGGATCCTCTGCAGTGAAATTGGCATGAAGAGTTTTAGGGATCCTGCAGCCCAATCCTGTGTATTTTAATTCAGGAGTTATTCCCTGAATTATACATAAGATTATACATAAGAATTATACATAAGATAATTATACATAAGATTCCCTGAATTATACATAAGATTGTGGTTTAAGAATAGTGTGTTTTCTTATTTTCTTTAGAACACAAAGTTCGGCCACATTTGGTGTAACAAAACCTTTCCTTCCAACCATGTATGCTAGTGAACAGGATTTTATTTTTATTTTCTTGCTGTGTATTTTTTACGTGCTTGCTGTGTATTTTTTTACATGCTTGACCAGTTTGTACTTGATTTTACTATACTTTGTATCTTAGTTTTCTTTTTTGGTTTGGGATGTTGTAATCTGTTTAGAGTCCAGCCTCTACTTCGGAAGATAGTGACTAGGATCCTGCATACAATTTCTGTGGGTGGAAGGATTTCCATCCACAGAAATGGATCCTGTCTCCCCGCTCCTAGAGTACCCCCAAAATGCCCCTCTGAAATGCTGTCCTGGGGGAGTGGAACCCCTGGGAATAGTAGGGGGAAAACTGGAGGTAAACCCCAGGGGAGCGGATCAGTAAAAACCCTCTTGCCTTATGTGAGCAGAAATTGTAGGCAGGATACTACCCACTATGTATAATACGGCAGTTATGTCCTTTCTTTATAGTTTTCTGTTTTAGAACTTTCATTTTTTTTCTTGGAAAACAGAACTGTAAGTTAATTTTCTTTTTCAGTTGGGAAAGGATTGGCATTTCTATCAGCATTTGAATTACATTGCTTGTTAAGTACTAGTATTCCTTACTTGATTAAGACAACTGAAATATTAACTGATACATTTGTCATTATTAGCTATGAGGAGTTTTGTTGCTCACTGTCCTGAACTTCTAACGGAAGATGTTATTCGAAAGTTGATGACTCCTATTGAGTGTGCTATGACAATGATGTCTCAGTAAGTATGCCTTTCTGTGCACCACTGTGGCTTATCCTTTCAGAATCATCTGTTCTCTGTATGTATGGAAAATAGGCAGAAATATTTTATTTTATATTTATATAATATCAAAATGAGGAGAGTGTTGACATTTCAACCTTAGTTTTATTTCTTGTTTTTTGTCTTTAAAGTTTAAGTTTTTTATTCTTTCTTTGAATCTATATATCTAATAGCCAAGGTCTCCTCTGCGTGCGGATACTTATTTCCATGGATTTGGATCACATGGAGGGTAAACAGATCTTCCGGCAAACTTAGGGCAGTCCCCATGTTTGCAGAAAAATCTAAAATGTTTTAAAAAGTATACAGGGATTCTTAAATCCCTCCAAAAGTAAAACTGCTTACCCTGCACAAGCGCAGGGAACGGACTTACTGAGGCGTGGGAAAAGCCGTTGGAACCGCGAGGGAAGCCGCTGCCACAATAGCTGTGCGCCCCGCCCTTGGGACAGCCCGCACCAGGGCCCCTGACAACAAAGATGTATAGCTTCAACCAGCAAGTTTGGGCACTGGACTGCTGAGAAAAGGTGGTAGAGGAGGGAGGGCAGCTGGTTGGCCAAGCTGGTTGGCCAAGGGAGCCAAAGGCGCCTCTCTGGGAGCCAGCCTGCCTGCCCTCTGTTGCTGCCGCCACTGCCCAAGCTGTCAGTTGAAGCATGAGAAGCCTGTGTCATTGGCTCCCCTCCCTCCTGCAACCAGATTGGGGGAGTTTGCTGTCCTGCAGCTGCAAAAGGGGAGAAACAGGAAGAAGTGGGGTCCTGTGAGAGGGGAGAGAAAGACAGAGAAAGAATAGGGAATTGTCTGTTGGGAGGAGAGAAAGAAAAGAATGGGAGAATTGAGGGAGGGGGAGAAAAAGAGGAAGGGGAGCTTTGGGGTAGAGAAATAGTGGAGAGAAAGGGGGGAGACTGAGTGGGTGGGGGGGAAGGACATTAAGAAGGCTGGGGTAAGAGGGGGTGAGACATATAAGAGGCGAGAGGAGAAATGGGATAAGAAAGGAAGGAAAGCTGACATTGAAGGGATGAAAGGAGAAGGGGGCATGAGGGAAGATTTGTATATTAAGGAGGGCATGCAGAAAGAAAGAGGAGGGTACTTTGACAATAAAGGGGGGGAGAGGGGGGGAAATGTAGGGGAATGCCCCTTCCCCACAAGTTCCTTGTGAGGACTGCCTGCAACAAAGACTACAGTAGGGCCACAACACATTATGCAACATTTTGTTACGGGTCCCCTCTTGTTATTATCTATTTTGAACATGGTAGAGTTTTAAAATGTATAAGATGATATAAGAAAATGCACATCTGTACCCATATTGATTTTATAATTAATAATTCCGACTTGAAAAACTGTATAATTCTTAATGTTCCAACACATAGCATTTCAACAGTTTAAATGTTTGTAGTTTCTCCTGAAATGTAATCTTCATTTCCTCTTGGTATCATAGCATTCCCTCTGTAATCAAGGCCCATGGAGCTCATTTGAAGGCTAGCGCAGCAATGGTTCGATTAAGACTTTATGATATTTTGGCTTTGTTACCTCCAAAAACGTATGAAGGTAATTTGTTTATTTATTTATTTATATGGCTTTATATCCTGCCCACCCCACAAGCGGGCTCAGGGCAGGTTCCAACAATATAAAATACAATACAGTCAAAACCACTTAAAACAACAGTATAAAATTACATTAAATTGTTGACTGTCATTCTTTTTTTTTATTTTTTTTTTATTGGTTTTATCTATTACTACTTCTACATCGCTACTTTTCTAAGCTACATTTACCTTATACAGAGTGTGCTTTAGCATTTGCTTAATATTACCTTACCACTAATACATATGAAGCATTTTAAACCTTGGTTAATTTTCAATTAACATTGTTACTGATGATATATGAAAAATAAAAAAGCTGTTTGACAGACATGCTCTTTTGAAGGAATGCTTAATTATACAAATTATATAAAATATATAAGTGCAATTTCAGTAAAAACAATTCAGCCCTTATTTCTTCTTTCTTCCTCTTCTTGTCTTAACATGTTGACTGTCATTCTTAATGTATGCATCAATATGTGGAGCTGACTGTGATAGAATTTGCTGTAGTTCTAGGAAAAGTAGCTTTATTTTTTGAAGGGAAGTTAATCACAAATCTTCTACATGGGTGTACATGCATACATATGCACACATTCCTCATTCTGTTTAACATACATTAGTCCATACAGGACAGAGTTGGATGTGGTTAATGTTCCTAATGCTGGAAATGCCTACCTTTTGACAAGGTTCATTCACCCCCTGAAGACCAGGTTCATCGTTAGGGAGTTCTCTTAGATCCCAGCCTCCTCTTGGGTGGCCAGGGTGGTGGTGGCCGTGTTTTATCAGCTGTGCCCAGAAAAAGAATGGTCTGGCCACAAATCTAAATATTGTTGTAACTTCTCAACTAGACTGTGTGTGGCAGAAGCTGTTCAAAAATACAGCAGCAAAATATTTTTAGTATTAGCTGAATGAAGCATAAAGCACTGATGTTTGCATGAATTCCACTAGTTGCTTCTGATTATGGAAAAAATTCAGCCTGCTATTGCTTATTTCTGAAATCCTCTGAGTACAAGTAGTGGGATAGCTGAGGGAGTGTCTTCTCTTATACGTACTGAAAAGTACTGAGGTCAGAGACGCGTTGAGGGAAAACAGCTCATACTTTATTTAGAGGTCAGAACAAGGCTACTTGCCGGACTCACAGGTCCACCTATATCCCCGTTCCAGACCACACCTCTACACACCCCCAACATCCATGATAGGTTCTATAATATGTTTGACACCCGATTGGTGTCCTCCCAGGATCCTGCTCCCCTGATAGAGTGCTGCCAGGATCCTGGGTATCTATTGTTCTTTGAAGTGATGCTTGGTAGCTTCTCCCAGCCACGAGTAAATCCGACCGCGTGTATGGTCCTTTGTGAGGATATAGCATGTACTATACTGCCCCTTAAGATAAGGTACAATGAATCTTTTAGTGATCCCAGTATATTTGCATAAGTGATGGTTCTTACCTTTAAGGCCCTAAATAGCTTGGGGCCACAGTACCTGAAGAACCGTCTCCTCCTGTTCTGTCCAGCCCACCAGTTAAGATATGCCTCTCCATATCTGCTGTCTCTGCCCGCACCATAAGAGATGGTAACAAGAGACAGGGCGTTTTCTGTCATGACACCTTACCTGTGGAATGCCCTTCCCTTTGAGGCTTTTAATTAAGGGTTTTTATCTTACCAGCTTTTTAATGGTCTTCTTATGTTTTGTCGATAGTTCTTATGCTGCTTATGTTCAATTACTTGTTTTTAATATTTTGATAATTTTAAATGTAAACTGCCTCAAGCAGGACGTTGAAGAGGCGGCATAAAAATATCCTGAATTAATAGTACTTATGAACATCAAGGCTTGTATTCTGTGGGTGTGATAGTGTACTATGTGCACATAGGGTTTCAACAACCAGTGCTTTCCAGCAGCGCATCCCCCAGTAGCCTCTGAAAAACTGATCCAAAGATTGTGGAACTCTTTGAAGTGGCATTCCATCAGGATCACTGCTGGAAGAGCTAAACAGCAACTATGTTCACAGAAGCACTTTGCGCATGCAAATAAGACCTATTTGGATTCCAGCCTGTATTGCTCTTCAAAAATACGTATTCAGGATTATATCTGGCTAAAGAATTCAACTTTTAGATAATACCATATTGCATTAAACACAGTATTTCAAAATACAATTCTCTTTTTTCATTTGTTTGTCTTGCCATGTGCTTCTTACATTGAGGAACAATGTGCTGTCTTAATACATCCAGTCACAAAATGCACACAGGCTTTGCAGTACTGTGAAATTACCCTGGATCACTATGTGATGCCAGGAATCGTGTTGGTGTTTTTATGCCACATTATTATTGTAGTGGAACAGCTCTTGCTTTTGTGATACTTGTTGACTGATGTGCTGTTAAAAAAGCTATATTTTTCAAATTACCCTTTTTTCCCTCTAGGATCATTTAATGCCCTTCTTCGGGAACTAGTGGCAGAATTCACTTTGACAGACAACTCTGCAAATACTACGACATCCCTTCTTAGATCACTTTGTCATTATGATGACAGTGTTCTTCTTGGCTCCTGGCTCCAGGAAACAGACCATAAATCTATTGAGGATCAGGTACCTTTTTTTTTTTTTTTGCCATTTCCCAGTACTCAGGTCTCTGCAAAACCTATTGATTAACAGATGTGGGATGCTACTTTTATTTTTCTTTTAACATCATATGACTGTAACAACATAAGAGAGTAAGAAGAGCCCTGCTGGATCAGACTAGTGGTCCATCTAGTTCAGTTACTCTGGAGAGCCAACAACAGAGCATAGAGGTCAAGGCCTTCCCCTGATGTTGCCTTCTGGCATTGGGATTCAGAGGTTTATTGCTTCTGAATGTGGAGGTTCTCTTTATTCACCATGGCTAGTAGCTGCTGATAGACCTATCCTCCATGAGGATACACCTGGTGACTGTGCCACACTAGGGCATCTGTTAATCAGTCATGGTTTTGTGCTTCCTTTCTATACTTCTAGGTGGAAACTTTGTGCGGAAATACCTGATTATTCATCCATAAGTTCCTATGTCATGTAGTTTATGAAGTCAAGATACGTGACTATATATAGTCTTAGTAATTACATGATTGCAACCATTAACTGTTTCCCGTGAATCATACAGAAACATTTCAGTCTTTTTTTGGTATTTGAAATACTGAACACAGTTGCTCCAGCCAGCAGATATAATTATTTGGGGATTTACTTGGCGCTGTGTAAACAACAGCAGCTTTATGTTGAACAAGAAAAGTTTGAAAGTGCCCTAACGTGGATAGCCCAGGCAAGCCCACTCCCATCAAATCTTGGAAGCTAAGGAGGGTCGGTTCCAAGTACTTGAATGGGAGACCTCCTTGAAATACCAGAGGCGGGAGGTGGAGGCAGGCTTTATTCAGCCACCATTCTGAATATCCTCCAGGCCCCCAGTAGGGGTCAGTCACTTCGTCATCGTGACTTCCAGTCATCGTGACTTCCAGGTGCACACACACTCATGTGCGTGCACACACACATAGTACCCCCACAAAAAATACCAAAAAAGAGAAGAGTTTGAAAGTGCCTTTTGCCTGCTCACATAATCACTCTTTTGAGTAAGACAGATTTTCTTGGACCATTATGTAAGGTTAAAGGTGTGAAAGATATGTTAGAATCCTATTTCAAACATTGTAATGTTTTGCAGCTCCAGCCAAATAGTGCCTCTGGAAGTGGTGCTCTAGAGCATGACCCCTCTTCCATTTACTTACGCATCCCTGCTGGTGAAGCTGTACCTGGTCCCCTTCCTTTGGGAGTATCAGTCATTGACGCCTCCGTGGCTCTCTTTGGAGTGGTTTTTCCTCATGTTTCCTACAAACACAGGTGTGTCATAATAAAGCTCTGATACCTTGTTGTGTTCTTTAATTCATTCACTGGGAATCCTGTTTAAATGATAGCAATTAACAAACACTTGCGTAGTGTCTTTTCTAAAAGTTTCATTATGTACTATTTGACCATAAATCCTCCATGTGGAGTACTTATTTACCTATGTAGGGGAGGGGAAGGGAAAGGAGTTTGTAAGCCGCTCTGAGACTCCAAGTGAGTGAAGGGCGGGATATAAATCCAATCTCCTCTTCTTCTTCTTCTTCTATGTAGAGAAAGTTATAATCAGCAGTGGGTAGGAAGCATTTCTTATAAAACATTTATTTATTATTAAATTATTTATTTTTATAAAACTTATTTGCATGTTTTACTTTATTGTAATCAGCATGGCCAATAGGACTGAAAGTACCATCTTTAACATGTACAGTAACATCATCCCGGTTACATTGTGGCACACTGTTGGCCATGCAGAGGCAACTGTCAGTTACATTCCTGTGGAATATGTGAGTTTTTGCAGGTCTTTCCACTCTCCTTCAGTGAGCATCTCCCACAATCTGTTCATTTTTTACAGGCTACAAATGCTGGATCACTTTGCAGAATGTGTCAAGCAGGCAAAAGGTGTCCGTCAGCAAGCTGTGCAGCTTAATATCTTCACGGCTGTTCTCAGTGCATTAAAGGTGAGCCTGTGATAAATATGCTGCTGTAGTCATTTTTTTTTGCCCTCTCTGTGTAATTGTAATTGAGTCAGGTTCCTTTGTGATTATTACAATTGTGCCAGTAATTCAGAGAATCTACATGTTGTTCCTGACAATATTGTAGATGGAGAACTGCACAATAGGGTAATGTATTTCAGGTTGCTCTTCTGTCTTCACTGGGTTCTCGATACATAATGATAAAGCACCAAAGTATTTAAGTGCTGAAATGCATGCCGTTACCATGTAACCTTAAGGAAAGCACTGCTATGAATAGGCAATAAAAAAGAGGTGGAGAGAGAATTTGTAGTATTTGAATGTGCCTGCAGTGAGCCCAGCCCATGAAAACAGATAATTATTATTACTTCATTTGTAGCTGCCTTTCTCTCTTGTGGCAGGCTACCTAGAAACAATCTTTTTGGCAGGGCAGGACAGGCCCTTGGGCCTGGGCTTGGTAGCAAGACTCACCTGGGTGGAGCAGGGTGGGACAAAGGGCAGAAAGGTGCAGTAGCCTCAACTTTGCAATCTGGCCCTGGGAAGCTCAAAGGGTGTGGAGACAGTGAGCAAGCCTGGGTGGAAGAACAATGGCTCTTTGGGCCCAGGTGTTTTGAGGCAAGGGTGGGAACGCAGAAGAGGGCGGAGCTTAACTCAAGGGCCAAGTGTCAAGCTGGGGCTATAAAAAGGGAGGCAGGGGAAATGGGAGGAGGCTGGCAGGAGAAGAAGAAGGCAGATGTAGGAAGTAGGTTGCAGCATCGTGGCTCTTCTCCTGTGTAAGGCTGTGTAAACCTGAGTTGGGTCAACTGAACCACACCTTCTGGGGTCTGGACTGATAAATAACGAAACATGCATAAGGAATCATGGACTTGGTTTGTGATCTCAAGACCCTGTGGACTCCATGTACGATGTTCCCCTGTCCCCATTACAAAATTTGAAAAAAACCCCAACCCAATTCTGTCAAACAGCAAGGACCTCTAATAAACAATGCAGTCGGACTCAGACAACAGCAGCAAAAACTTGCCTAAGACATGGCAATGCCGTAATGCAAAAAGTAGGCTGCAAAGGAACATGATTGATATAATAAATGTTGCAAGAGATTACACTCTGGTTCTCATATAAAATGACCTCCTGACCTCTTCCATTATCCTACAGGTTCTAATTTCTTTATAAACATGTCCTCCCTGAACATTTCTGCTTTGCACATTCTGCAAAATGATAGGGGTGTGTGTGTGTGTGTGAAGCCATTCCATAAGTTGAGAGCCACCACAGAAAATGCACATGAACAGGCAGTTGCTGATCTTAATAATTCTCAGGGTGGTACTTTCAGGACGCTTAGCTCAGACATGCAAAGCTGTCAGTGTGGGGCATAACAGGCCAGGTGGTTCGTCAGGTATGTGGGTCGAAGGCCATTAAGGGCTTTCTGGTGATAATCATAACCTTGCATTGAAACAGGTAACTGATTGAGTGTCTGTAGAATGGAGGTGACATGTATGTTCCACCTAATGCCCAATAGCAACCACACTGCAGCTTTCTGTACTAACTGGAGTTTCTGAGTTGTCTTTAAGTGCAGACCCACATAAAGCACAATAGTATAGCCTCAAGGTAATCATTTGCCCTTCCTGGGCAAGGTTATAGAGAGAGTGGTAGCAGAACAACTCCAGGTCTTCCTAGATTAAATCATCAAGTTGAAACTGAATCCTCATAAGACAGAGATGATATTCATAGGGAAGGCTGAGGTCTTCAAGAACATTGTGCTTCCAAGTTTTTTTTTTGTAAAGAAATTTTTATTTTTCAAAAAAAAAATATCAAAAATAATACATTTACCTTATACAAATCCCTTTTTCCATATTATATAACATTTTGTTCTATTTGTACATTCTATTTTTATCTTGTTTTGGTGGTTTCCCACCACCTCTGAAGCATAACACATTTTCCATTTTATTCAAAATAGTAATACTATATCTATGTTTCATTTCTGGTAACGGTTATATATCTTTAAAATACTTATACACCAATTCTTATTTTCTATATTCTTATATATTTCTAAATAAAAACAGCTTCATTGTCTAATTTTAACTAAAACCTTCATATAATATATTTCTATTCCTTTATGCTATTATAACCATGTATAAATGTCGTTTTTCATATCCCAGTATTTTTCAACATATTCTTTCAAATCTTTCCAGTCTTCTAGAAAGGTCTCTGAGTAGAGATTATTCAATTTTCTAGTCCATTTATCCATTTCAGCCATATATAACAGTTTTTTCAACCATTCCCACACCTCTGGTATTTTTTCATTTTTCCAATTTTGTGCATACACCATTCTTGCTGTTGTAATCATATACCATATTATTGTCCTTTTCTTTACATTTATCTCTTCTAGTTTAAGTCCTAGCAATAACATTTCAGGCAACTTCTTAAATGTACATTTCAAGATTTTTTCCATTTCTGCATGTATTTTGGACCAATAAATCTTTGCTTTATCACAAGTCCACCACATATGATAAAAAGAACCTTCTTTCTTTTTACACTTCCAACATTTGTTAGACATATTCTGACCAATATTTGCAATTTTTTTTGGTGTCATATACCATCTATACATCATTTTAAAACAATTTTCTTTTAAGTTATAACACGTAGATATACTCATAGCATTTTTCCATAAAAATTCCCAAGATTCCATTTCAATGTCTTTGTTAAACTTTATCGCCCATTTTACCATTTGTTCTTTTATCATTTCATCTGCATTAAACCATTTTAGCAAGACTTTATACATTTTAGAAATCATTTTTTCCCCACCTTCCTCCCAAACTTGTTCTATTTCATTATTTTTTCCCCTGAAACCGTGTTTTTTATCACTTCTATACAAATCATATATTTGTCTATATCTTAACCAACCATAATCAAAGTCAATCTGATGCTGCTCCTTCAGTTTGAAATCTTTGCCATGTCTTATTAATAAGTCTCTATACTTCAGCCAATCTTGTCCTTTATATCTTGATGTTGGATGTAAGACTTCTGCGGGTACAATCCACATGGGTATCTCTTCTGAAAAAAAGTTTTTATATCTTGTCCACGTATCCATTAGTGTTCTTCTCAAATAGTGATGTTTAAACATATTGTCCATTTTTGTTTTGCCATAATACAAATATGCATGCCACCCAAATCTACAATCATGACCTTCCAGGGACAATAACATTCTATCTTGTAACATAGTCCATGTCCCTACCCAGGTCAAACATATTGCATCATGGTATAACCTTAGATTTGGTAGTTGAAACCCTCCTCTTTCTTTGGCATCACACATTATTTTCATCTTAATTCTTGGTTTTTTCCCTCCCCACACAAATTTAGACAGCTCCTTCTGCCAACATTTGAATGTTTTTACATCTTTCACAATTGGAATAGTTTGAAACAAAAACATTAATCGTGGTAACACATTGATCTTGACCACCGCAATTCTACCCAGCAATGACAAATTCAATACATTCCACTTTTTAATATCCTGCATAATTTGCAACCATAATTTTTCATAATTATTTTTATAAAGATCAATATTTTTCATAGTTAGGTTTACACCCAGATATTTTGTCTTTTTCACCACCTCACATTCTGTAAGTTTTTGTAACTCGTTTTGTTTCTTATTTGACATATTTTTGCACATTACTTTCGATTTGTTCTTATTTACATAAAATCCTGCTAAGTCACCAAACTCTTTTACTCTCTGTAACAAATGTGGTAATGTGGATAAGGGGTCTTCCACTATAAACATCACATCATCTGCAAAGGCCCTATATTTGAAAGAAAAACCTTTAGTTGTTAAGCCTTTAATATCTTTGTCTTCCTTCACATTTAACAGTAGAACTTCTAAAATCCAAATAAATAGCAGCGGCGAAAGTGGGCATCCTTGTCTTGTTCCTTTTTCAACTTTAAAATCGTCTGTCTTTTCGGTATTAATTATTAATGAGGATTTCTGTTCTTTATATATTGCTTTAATGAAGTTAAGCATATATTCACCAATCTCAAGATGTTCTAAAACTTCAAACATAAAATCCCAGTTTAAATTATCAAACGCTTTCTCCGCATCTAAAAAGAAAAAGCCCACTTCTTTTTCCGGATGTTTGTCGTAGTACTCTATAGCATCCACTACTACTCTTAGATTGTCCCTTATTTGTCGATTAGGTAAGAACCCTGCTTGTTCTGTTTGTATAGTCTCTTTAAGGTGCTCTTTTAGTCTATCCGCTATAATCTTAGCAAAAATCTTATAATCATTATTCAGTAAAGAAATCGGTCTATAATTCTTAACATTGGTCAAATCTTGATTTTCTTTCGGGATCAGTGAGATGGATGCATCTTTCCAGGTTTCTGGTACCTCTCCAGTAACTCTTATATCATTCATCAATAGCAGTAACACCGGTGAAACTGACTCCTGTAACGTTTTGTAGAACTTCGCTGTAAATCCATCCGGTCCAGGTGCTTTACCTAATTTTGAGTCATTTATTGCATTTTTGATCTCTTGTAATGATACTGGATTATTAAATAGTTCTTTAATTTTCTCTGTTGGTTTTGGTAACTTTAATGTTTGCAGGTATTCTTTAATCTTTCTTCTGTCTTTGTTTTCCCTCTTAAAGAGGGAAAACATTGCGCTTCCAAGTTTTGATGACATCCAGGTGACACTATCTGATTTGGTTAAGTGCCTAGGAGTTATTTTGGATCCAGCATTATTGCTAGAGAAATAAGTTAATGCAGCTGCAAAAAAGAAATTCTTCCAGATGCTGTAAGAGTCATATAATATATACAGCGGAAGAGATTACAATGCTGCTACCTTTTTTTAAAAAGCTCCCTCCATTCCATTATCTTACAGCCTTATATTTCTTTTTAGAGATGCCCTCCTGAACAATTCTGTTTTACATGGTTCACTTCTACATCAGGCAGGCCATTCCACTAAGTGGGAGCCACAACAGAGAGAGTATGTGTATAGACAGCTGTAAAATAAAGACACAACTCTATTGATTATGGATTCCATAAGTATAGATCAAGGGCAGCTGTGTTGGTCTGAAGCAATAGAACAAAGCTTGAGTCCAGTGGCACCTTTAAGACCAACGTTTTATTCAAGGTGTGGGAACAGCATGTGTTGCAGACATTAAAATGCCCAACCTGCTTGCTGGAACATCACTGGGGAGGAAAAATTAGATTAAGATATGAAACAGTGGGAGCCACTGATTGTGCAAGCATGAGGGTGCAGGTAAAATACCAACGCCTGAAGTGGTTGCCTGTGTGTCTTGTGCCCCAGGACCTTAACACATGTCATCTCCCTTGCTCTGCATCCCCAAGGAGGCCTCCTGTGGGGAGCTCACTCTTGCCCTGTACTGTATTCTCTGTCCGGTGTTGAAGCATTGCAGGCAGTGGAAAATAGAAATACAATGAGAGAAGAAGACTGGTTATGCAAAATGCAGGGTGTCTCTCCCCCCCCCCCCCCCCCCCCACCGGGAGGCATCAGCTTAACTTGCCCCTGTGTAAAATTCTTTCTTGGCATCTGTGACAGACAGTCAAGGGTTTATTGCCTAACAGAGTATGAGATCCTTTGAATGACAGGCTGTTCAAATGGAATTCTGTGGAGAGAATCAGTTAAGAAATGACAGTTGGGAACTGACAGTTAAAGAAGAGACAGTTAAGCACTGACTGTGGCCTGGGAGTGAGGCAAAAGGAATGAAAGGATCAGAGAGGATCCTCATTCAAGCTGAAAAGGGGAAATTGCTTCTAGTCAAGAGAAGTAATCCCTGTCCAGTGAAAAGGGGGATAGCTCTTAAAAGAGGAGTGATTCCTGGTCTATGTATATAGAAGTATTTTGGGAACTTGGTTATATGTTCCTGCCTTCCAGATTTTAAGAGTCCGTGTAACTCAGAAACCTATGCTTGAGTGTTTAAGCAGAAACCGAAAAGAAAACCTCTCTCAAAGTTTTAAAAGACTTTTTTGAATAGGAGGAACAGTTACTTTTTAGCAACAAATTATCTGGAGCTAGTATGATTACAAAGTTATCTCAGTCTTATTATCGGTTCACCTTATCCATCCTGTCCCTGATTCCACCTGACCTTTTTTCCTGTAAGTTAAAACACACATTAAAATGACCACCATCGACAAACAAATAAGAAGAAAATAAATATAGGGGCTCCTCAGCAAGAAAGAAGAGGAAGAAAGGGAAAATTCTGAGTGTGAGGGAGGGAAGGGGGTGAGATCGTCATAGCATCTTTAACCAGTGAACATTCAGTGGGCTGTAGCAAAGCTGGCTTTGGCGGAACAGCCCCACTTTGACCTCCACCTGGCTTTTGTAGGAACTACCCATAGAGAGGACTAGGGCTCCCAGCTTCCCTTCCTGCATTTTTGTTCTCTCTGTTCCATGCCAGATGGTACCTTTCTAGCTGCTGGGCAGGTGGGGGGGAGCTTGACCTTCACATTGTATCTGACCAGGCCTGCCATTTGCATTTCTAGAGCATTGTTGGGTGAAGCTGGAGAGCAATTGACTTCCCCCCTTCATTCCTGTTCTCTGCTAAGAGAAATTTTTTAAAAAAACTCAAAAGTGAAGGTTTTGTTCAGTCTAACACTCTAAAGAAAAAGTGAATTTCTCACATAAAACAACAAACAACTAAATGACACTGTGTGGAAGGTTAGATGGTTGATGATTATATGGTTGAAAAGGCATGTTGAAACCACTACAGTTTCAGTGCTTATGACCTGTAAGGCATTTATCATAATGTGATCAAGCCTAAAATGTTTCTGTGTTTGCAAATCTATTTCTAGGTACAATAGTTTTGATGTATCATCCTTTGAAAAGTATACAGATTTCATTACATTTTTCTCTTTTGTTAAAGGGCTTAGCTGAGAATAAGAGTACATTGGGGCCAGAGGAAGTTCGCAAATCTGCCTTGACACTGGTTATGGGAGCACTTGACAATCCTAATCCTATTCTGAGATGTGCTGCAGGAGAAGCTCTTGGCAGAATGGCACAGGTGGTTGGAGAAGCGACTTTCATTGCCCGAATGGCTCAATTCAGCTTTGACAAGTATGTAGGGTTTTTTTTTAACCAAGTAAAGCTAATGTTTGTTTAGAAAATATCTTCTACTGTGATACCAAGCATTCTGTTTGGAGTGCTCAGTGGAGCATAAGAACATCTTAAAATGATATATACTTATTAATTTTGGTTCTAAAAATGTTAAGACAACCACAGGATTTTATATACAGCTAATTAGTATAAAAGATTTTTCCCTGCCTATTTTGTCCACTGGAAAGTTTAATCTTAGTCTTACAGTAAGCTTTGTTTTTTGATCTTGGCTACATGCTTAACATGAAAATCTTGACAGGCTGAAATCCGCTAGAGATGTTGTATCAAGAACAGGTCATTCCTTGGCTCTTGGCTGTCTCCATCGGTACGTCGGTGGAATAGGTTCTGGACAACATCTGAAAACCAGTGTTAGCATTCTGTTGGCGTTGGCACAAGATGGAACTTCACCTGAAGTCCAGGTAAAATCAATGTATCTAATTTTCAATGTGGCCCCATCTGTAGATACTTAAATCTAGAAATTGGAGCCATGGACAGACAAGGCAGATCTTTCTACAAACCTTCTACAAATTTGCAGAAAAATCTGAAATATAAATAAATAAATAAACTGAGGTAATCCCCCACCATAATAGAAGCAGCACCTGTAGCTTTAAGAAAGGAATGCTCTTAGTGGCCATTGCTAGGCAACCACAACAGTGTTGCCAGCGTTCAAGCCTTGGTTTCTATCAGAAAAGGGCAGAGGGAAGGGATGTTTTGTTCTTTGAGGGAGGATTCATTGACCATCTGACTCTTGCAGCTCACCCAGGCCCAGCTACTTGGTACTATTCAGTAGCAGCCACCCCAGTGTGAAAGCCAGTGGGGTTAGAGTTTCAGGCTAGAATCTAGGAGACCCAGGTTTGAATTACCATTCTACCGTGGAAGCTCACTGAGGGACTTGCGGCAGTTACATATTCTCAGCCTAACCTACTTGACAAGGTTGTTCTAAGGATAAAATGGAGGACAGTAGAATGATGTTATCTGCTTTGACTCCCTGTAGTAGTAAAGTACTCTCTGGTAGTAAATTAAGTTAAAAAAGCTGAAGACTGTGGGGACATATAAAAGAAAGGTTGGTTGGTGAATGGGAAGGAGAGAAGGAAGCAGGGCAAGGGGAAAGGAAAAGAGGAGCTGCCAGGAGGAGAGAGAGAAGGAGAGAAGAAACAGTGTGGGGAAGACAATACAGGATAAATGAAGTGACCCCTGCAAGTTGTTGTGGCTTCCCTGCTTGTAAATATATATCACCCAGCACAAGCTAAGTGTCATGAACTTGCCTTCTGGTTGCACAGGGATTCTTTTATCAAGTACATAAAAAAAGAAGTCCAAATAGAATAGGCAATGATTTCTCTAACAGTTTTAAAAATAACTGAAAGATCTCTGATCGTGAACAAATTTTGTTTCACCAGTTCTTCAGTCTTTAATAGCTAGAAAACCATAACTATTGTTCAAAAAACAATCGGAAGTTGTGTTCTTTCCCACTGTTCAACCCAGGTATTAAGTCCAGTCACAAGTGTTTTTCAGTGCCATTGAATTCGGTGGAATAACTGTTTGCTGTTTTTGATAACCAGAATAATGGGACTAGACGCTGGATAAGAGATTCTATGAAGCATTTTCTCCCCTATTTAATAATATCTCATTTCTCCCCTTGGAACTCTGATGGAGTTCCTTTCTTCACTCCTAGATCCTGCAGAAGCCAGACTCAATACTGTAAACAATGTTTCTTCTCTCTCTACTAACATTAAGTTTCATTAGCCGTTAGAACTTACCAAACTTTTAATTGGGCTAGATAAGAATGGCAGCTATTTGCTGCAGTAGATGATTCCCCCTCTCTTTTAGTCTGTGTTATTAAGTGTTGAGACTCCAAGTGAGTGAAGGGTGGGATATAAATCCAATTTCTTCTTCTTCTCTAAGTTTTTCCCCAGTCCATTTAATAAACAGGCAACAGCAGTTGCTGGAGAAGTGAGTCAGCTGTTTTGAGGAGCTTAAGAGGGGCCCAAGGAGTGTCCAGGCTGTTCCTTGATGCATTAAAATGTGAACTACGTAGTAGAATTTCAAATCTCAACAACCACACCTGCTGGCTGGTGTGAATGCTGAGAGGGTAATAGAATTCTGCTTTTTTCCCTTTAGCATTTATTTTCCAATGTCTTTAAACTATGTTGTTTGGCTACATGCTTGTCTCTATTCTGTTCTGGTTCTCTTTTTGATTTTTGGTAATTATATTTGGGGAGAGAAATTCAGCAACTTGTTTCCCAACCTTAGAGAGATTAAATGTGGAAGAATTTGAGAACCCTTTATGTTACTGTGGCAGCCATAGAAGCTAAAGTGTGGGTAAGAAATATTCATTCTTCTTCTAGACCTGGTCCCTTCATTCACTTGCTTTAATAGTGGATTCCAGTGGGCCGATGTACCGTGGATATGTTGAACCCACTCTGTCCTTGGTTCTTACTTTACTTCTGACTGTGCCTCCATCACATACAGAAGTACACCAGTGTTTGGGCCGATGCCTTGGTGCTATAATAACAACTGTTGGCCCTGAGCTACAAGGTAAGAATAGACTGCAATAAGAATGAATGTTACAGTCCTTCATTCAGCTATGTATGTATGTCATCACATAAGTATTTCAGTGGGACTTCAGTAATTATAACAAATAGAAGGATCACATCTTAAGGTTACTTTAAAAAAAACACTTCCAAATTAATATTTGTATGCTGGCAGCCTTAATTCTGTCCCTGTTGCTATCCCCTGTTATTATACCTTGAGGAATTCCATTATACATACCTAAGTTAGTCAATACTTTACTTAATGAGGAGTACTGAGAATTATCTAAGTGTTTTTCCAAATGTTGGTGTTCATGGACTGTAGTAGAACATTCTTTAATGAAGCACAAATAATCTGAAACTGCAGTTAGGTAGAACCTATAAACCTGCTAAGTTGCTCCATATCAGAATAGTACTACTGATTATCTGGATTTTTTGGTTTACTTCCATGACATGGCTAAATTAAACTTTATTGCATATCTGTTTAAAAAAAAGTTGTTTGTTTTTATTTGGCAGTCCTTGCAAATGTGTGTATATTGTGAGAATTCTTCCACATATTTGTAAAATTTCCCAAATTGTTTTAATTTATAATTTTAAGAGGTGCAAATTAAGTCAAAAGTTGGTTCTCTGGCTGGATTAGTATGCAGTCCTGCACAACCTCATAGAATCCCACCCTGTCTCTGTAGTAGGTGAGAGACTGATGGGAGGCTACCTTTTGGGTAGTGAGGTGGGGAGGAGCCATCACCTTTGTTTTTGGAAGGCGATCAATTTTCTGACTGGTAGCTGAAGTCTTTTAGTCCAGCAGGAGCAGCCAGTAGTAATGTGCTGGAACTTCTGGTGGGTGTAGTGTTAATTGGACACTCTCACTGTAGAACTCTACTTGCTTTCTGACCATTTAGTGGGACGGGGACACCCAGATCAATATATAGTACTGAGTGGAGAAGGGCTTTGAATTGTGCCTTAGGAGATTCTAATGTTTGTAAATTTTGTGAACCCTTTCAAGTAATGTGTTGAAATAAATCTGTGAGACTGAAAGAGAAAACTGTATAAAAGTGCAAAGGTTGTATTGCCTGTTTTCATTTTCTTTAAGGCAATGGAGCTACCATTTCAACTATTCGCTCATCGTGTTTAGTGGGGTGTGCAATTACACAAGATCATTCAGACTCACTTGTTCAGGCGGCGGCTATTTCCTGCCTTCAGCAGCTCCACATGTTTGCACCACGGCATGTCAATCTCTCTAGTCTCGTTCCCAGTCTTTGCGTAAGTATAGAATATACTCCTAATTCTGTCAGTTCTATGAGATTGATAACACTGGTAGTAATAATGAAGTGCTTTCCAGTTGCAGCTGATTTATGGCAACCCCTCATGGGGTTTTCAAGGCAAGAGATGAGGGGAGGTGGTTTGCCATTGCCTTCCTCTGCATGGCAGCCCTTGTCTTCCTCGGTGGTCTCCCATCCAAATACTAACCAGGGCTGACCCTATTTAGCTTCTGAGCTCTGATGAACTTTGGCAGTTTAGGCTGCTGATACACTGGTATAATCAGAAAAGACTCCATCTAGTACCTGTTTTGTGATTTGCCTGAGCACATCTGTCTACATATTGAGCATTTTGGGATCTCTCTTTTTAAACAAAAAATATTATTAATCATTGAGACACTGGAAGGCAACTGGTAGTATCAAATTTCATAGGGTTTACAACTTACAATGTGTTAAACACATATGGGCAAACCGCATCTAGAAATTTAGAATTCCAGTATTTAGAATTGCAATTCATGAACACTTAAGATATCCATAAATGAAGTAAGGATGCAGGGGTGGACCCAAAGATCAGTCTCCTCTACCCGAAGGTACTTCTGTCAGCAGAACAGAACATTCCTGCATCCCCTCTTCTCACTTCAGTCTGCTAAGTTTCCCAGAGTTTTGCTTTGGGGGGATGTGACCCTCAGGGAACCTTTGTGATGGGCAAATGGAGGGTCTTCTGAGAGAATAGGTGAAAATGCCTTCTCCCTTCCACAGATGGAAGCTGACTTTGGATCCAGCCCTCAATAATTATGTACTCTTCAACCTTCCATGAAACTAAATCCCATTATACGTTAAAATGGCAAAAGCAGATCTGTTTTCAGTATAACTTTTAGTAAACCAGCAACTAAAGAATTACTGGTTGAAAAAATAGTGCTGTTCTACCTGGGGGTGGGGGAGAATACTGTCCAGTATACGATTACATCCTGTCAATAAAAGCCATGAGTCTATTAAATTATTTGGAAGAAAAAAGAATATTCAGATGTACTTCTTTAGGGGGAAATTGCCATAAAATATGAAAATGCTTCTGCTTGAGAAGCATGTTTAGGAATGTTGTAAACTGTGCTTTGTATTCAAAAGCAGAAATCTTTAATGACACAACATGTGAACCTCAGATGCTCTCAGTGTCTTTTTCTTTATGAACTATGAAGTTCTTTGATTCCAAAAACTGTCATACTGCTACTGCTGACAGCTGATACCATCATCTGAATCAGATGACTGTAATGATGCCTCATCTGGGCCCTGGGCCCTCTTAAATCCCAGCCATTCTTTGATGCCAGAAGGAACTGCTTTACTTCTGGCCACTGATTAAGATATGCCTATTAGTTCTTCAAATGTAGTCTCCTGTGTGTGCTGAATTGTTGTCCTCTTGTAACTGCTAAGCTTTCTTTAATTCTTAGCCAAAACCACAACTGTAGACAGTTTTCAGCAGGAGTTTATTGGAAGATGTTAAGCAAAAGTTTAGCACTTCAAAGCCCCACTGATTTCCATGTGAGAACTGAGCACAAGCTCACCTCTCTTTTATTGAAATCAGCTAGACCAAGAAGTGGTGGTTTTGCATTATTTACTTCAATTGTGCGTGTAGTTGTAGGGTGGTTTTTTTTTAGAACATCTAGATTCTAGATCTTGTGTTGAAGTGTTTTCCTTTAACTAATTAGAATGAGTTTGAGCTACCGTGAAGTTGCTCCACACAAGGCATATACCTGACCTTGTTTTGGCAGGGATTTTCAAGTCAATGGAGTTCTTTTCTTTGTATTTAAATATTAATTGCTATTTCATTGATTGCTTTCATAGTAGAAACTTTAATTTGCTGAGCAGCTGATTGCCAGTTGTGTATTTATGGGTTTTTTTAAAAGCTACACTACAATTATGACTGTTTATGGCTCTGGTTATAGGTTCACTTGTGCAGTTCCCACTTGCTACTTCGTCGGGCTGCTGTAGCTTGTCTGCGGCAGCTTGCTCAGAGAGAAGCAGCAGAAGTATGTGAATATGCCATGAGTTTAGCAAAAAATGCTGGGGATAAAGAAAATAATGGCATGAGTAAGTTTTGCTTGTTGTCTTTGAAGCCAAACAAAAATAACCAGTGTCGGTTTTGACATCAATATATTTTCTACTATGCTGCGCATAAGAGTTTAATCTTTTCTAACAATATGGAAATTGGAGAATTATTCTTTATGAGGTATTCTCACTTGGTTAACAGTGGATGAACGCACTGTTGAGCATATGTTTTGCATGTTGTATGAAGGTGAGATTTGATCCCCAGGGTAGCAGACCTGAGAAAGATTTCTGCTAGAGGGGCCTTGGCATAATTTAGGAGGAAATTATTGTTTTATATCCTTAGTACATGGTGATTCATTTTTTACTTAGATGTTTCTGCTATCAGTCAACAAGATTTTTTAAATGTCACCAATTCATACTTTTAAAAGGATTTATATAGACAATAGCTTGTCAAAATACACAGTTTCTGTGCATATAGTTTGAGGGAATGTCTGTCAGTCTGGATGGACAGAGGTGTTAAGCAAGGTTCTATGACAGAATGTTATATTAACAGTGCAATCCTAAGAACTTTTTCCTGGGAGTAAGCCCACAGAATAGACCGGAGTAGGATTCTGAGGAGACCTGCATAGGATTGCTCTGCTAATCACTTATTTAGATGGTTTCCAGGCTACCTGTGTCTTCAGTCCTTAGTCCTCATCCCCATCTGTAACTTTGTTGAAATAAATGCATCTGCGTTTTCTCACATTGAGTTTAGATCCCATGCAAATCTAAAGGGAGTTCTATCAATGGAGCAGGACTCTCCTCAGCTGCTGCCTCAAAGACTTCTCTAAATGCTGTTCCTGGAGAGACTGCCCCCTCCCCAAAAAACAACATCAGTTGGGAGTCAAGAGGTCTGCTGCAGGAGGCAGCATCAGAGAATAATGTCATACATTTCTGTTTAATCTGACTGGAACTGTTTTTTAAAATTCTAATTCATACTTCACAATTGATGTTCTACTATATTGGAGGCGACAATTACACAGTTGTGGATAAAGTGTGTTCATTAGTTTTTGTTCAAGGGAGGATCTTCTAAGTATAAAAATTAGTGGATGCTAGGATCAGTTTATTATTATAATTGCTAAAATATTCTTGTTTTCAGTTGGTAGCTGTTTTCAGCATCTGCAAATGCTCAGTGAATCCACATATTAAATAGTACTCTTGCTATTGAAGATTACTTTAAACAAGATGACTTTGGATTGTACGCTGCTAGTACTTATCTGAAAAGTCAGAAGTTGCTACCTGCTGATAAAGAAAAATATCTTTTGATTTTCAGATATTAATCCTTTTGCTCCAGGAGTTGGTTCACGGAGGGACATGCATGGCCGGCATCAGGGGATTAATATTACCGAGACCGGACTTGAGGGAGTTCTTTTTGGAATGTTAGATCGTGAGACTGATAGAAAACTGTGCTCTGATATTCATGATACCTTGGGACATATGCTTTCATCTCTAGCAGTGGAAAAACTTTCTCACTGGTTAATGTTATGTAAAGATGTCCTTGCTGCATCCAGTGGTGAGTATCTGAAAGTGGCCATGTGGTCTGACTGAATAGATAGATTATCCTGTTTGTAGTACCTATGGAAGCCTTTTACAGTAAAAGCCTTGTTATCCAGCACATGATTGTCTAGAACACTCAGTTAACCTGCATCACACAGAGGGTGAGCTCTTTCCTCTCACTCTGCATCTTCACTTGTGTCCCATTCTCATCTCTCCAGCTGGTCAGCTCAGTGCCTCTGGCCAGTGCTGGGCTTCTGAGTACAAGCTGATGTCTTACTTGGATGCCTCCTTCCCCCTCGGCCTCCCTGAGCTGTTGGGAGCTAGCTCCACAGGAGGGTTCTCAGCAGTTGGCCTGCTCGTCTACCTGCTGAGAAGGGTGGCTCTGGAGGAAAGGGAAGGTCTCACCTGGCATGGGAGCTGTCACCATGGTGGTTCTCTTGAGGATGGTGTTTGGTTGTTGCAGATTCCCCTGCAAAAGAGACAGGGCAGAACCCTTGAGTCACACTTGATTAACTAGAGGGCCCCTTTCACCATAAGTGCCAGTTAACAAAACCTTTACTGCACTTTTAGTTTCAGTCTGCATACTTCTCTTTCCTGATGTCCAGGATAAATGATACCTGGTTTTACAGCAGATTAAAATGTAAAATATTGTATACCTCCCACATCGAGCAGTTTCTCTGAGAGGCAACAGAGACCTTTTCTAAATAATAATTTAAAAACCTTGTCTTCCATATAGACACGTAAAAGATCTAGAAGATACTTGTGCTTTCAGTTAATCTTCTAAGGAAATGAAATTCCTGAATGGTAGAATGGATTTGCATGCAATGGGTTTGCATGGATGTTTCTCTAATAGTATCTTATGAAATTTCTCAGTTAATCTTGGATGTCATGAGAGGAAAAGGGAGAGGGGGTGGGGTTTGGACAACTCTGTAAGTTAACATACTATGTTTCTGTTACTTTCCCTTTTGCATTATAATTTAGGGGTTGTTTGCAACCTTTTAAAATGGCACAGTTTTTAATGTTGTATTTGTCACAGAGTAATCCAAGTGAGGACTAAGAGGTATGGAATTATTTGTTCTTGGAAACTGCTTTTTCCCCTTGGCTTCATACCATGCAATTTATATGGGAGTTGATTTATGTTTCCCCTTACACATGGAAGCAACATAATTTTAGTCCTCTTCAGTCCTTTGGTGTATTTGGAAATTCACTGGTACAAGGTTTCATAAGAAATTTAAGGTGTACTTGGTATGTTGACAAAACTGTCTTGTGAGGGTTATTTATGAGGTACTGAATAGGCAAATGAAACATTTGAGTCACTGATCTGTTGATTCCAATTTCTTCTTGGAACAGTTTTAATAGAGGTTTTGCTTGGAGCTTGAGCATGAAGCAAGCTATTGACGTCTACTGAATTTCATTACCTTATGTAAGGTGGTGTTGCGGAATTATTCTACATTTCCTGTAAATATACTACCCAGGCAATATTTGCCAATCATGCACAAATATTTTACATACATTCATTTTTAAGGACCCTTTTACTGTACTGACCAACAAGTTTCAAGGCACCATCACCTCTTGTCTTTGAGAAGAAAGCCTGTGTGTGCATTTCTTACCATGTCTCTTTAGAAGGCAGCAAATACATGTCCATTGTGAAATACCAAGGTGCTTCAGCTTCCACAATAACTGGGGATTCAGCAAGTCACCCAGTGTGGTTCGACTAGGAGCTGGGAGACCCAGGTTCAGATCCCCATCCTGCAAGGGAAGCTTGCTGGGTGACCTTGGGCCAATCACACTCTCTTAGCCTAACCTGCCTCACAGGATTGTTGTGAGGTTAAAATGGAGGAGAGGAGAGTGAGGTTACCTGCTTTGGATCCCCATTGGGGAAAAGGTGGAATATAAATGAAGTAAATAAATAAAACCAGATCCCCCTTTCTTGTTGGGATTGATGTGCCTCTGTGTAAGAACTGCAAACTGAAACTTTGGAATCCCCTCCTCAGGGAGATTCTCACAGTTCTTACACAGAGGCACATCAAACCCAACAAGAAAGGGGGATCTGGTTTTATCTACCCCCTCCTCAGGGAGATACCCAGATGTAGATAGCCTAGGTGAGACTGATCTCATCAGAACTTGGAAGCTAAGCAGGGTTGGCCCTGACTAGTATTTGGATGGGAGACCTCCAAGGAATACCAGGGTCATGACATGGAGGCAGGCAATGGCAAACCACTTCTGAATGTTTCTTGTCTTGAATACCCTAGGCCCGCTATTTGTTTGTCTCCCTCTGTGCCTTGCCCCACTGACTGTTATTGGCCCTCCTGCCTGGTTGTGTTATGTATGATTGTGTTTTTTTATGTTTTACTGAATTTTAAAAAATATTTTACATATACTTTATTTTAAATGCTGCTTTAATGTCTCAAATGTTTTAACGTTATTTTAATGTTTGCTGCCTTGGGGACTGTATTTGTATGGAATGGTGGCACAGAAATGTTTTAAATAAATAACAGTATTGTTTTGAATGTTTGTTAGTTATTCTTATTTTCCATATTTTGAAGCACAGATTTTAGAATGTTGCTTAAGCATATCAAGAAATCCTCTTATTAATAATTGTTACTCCTTTTCTAAGAAGATTAAGTACACTTTAAGGACAATTTCTCAAAAGTGCCTCGGAGCCCCTTCATGTATGGCATTTCCTGTATTGTAGACATGAGCACCGCCGCTCCATTGGGAGGTGAAAAAGATGAAGAGTCAGAGAAAAAAGATGAAATGGATGATGATACGATGTTTACAACACTGGGTGAAGAAGATAAATCAAAGCCTTCTGTGGCTCCTCGCTGGGCTACTCGAGTATTTGCTGCTGATTGCCTGTGCCGAATTATCATGCTCTGTGAAAATGCAAACAAAGCCCACTTTGATCTTGCTCTGGCCCGATCTGCCAAACTCAGAGACCCAAAAAGTAAGGAGCATTATTTGCCTCTCACCTTGTCAGCACAAAAACCTGGTGTGGTAGTTTAGGCTGGAAGAATCAAGGTCACTCTGTCCATTTCATATCTAAGCAAATGTTTAATTCATGCTTAGGTTTCTAGTGGTTTTTTGTTGGATATGTAGACAAATTTACACTGTCACAATCAGGGTAGAGGAACCAGCTGCTTAGTTTCTTGGTTACAATCCTGACACTTCCGTTGTCAATGAGAAGTATTAGCCTGCCCAATGACATGCCTTGCAACCATGTGTGGTATGCAGTTTATTTCTTCCTTTAAAATACTTGTATGCTGTTTTCCCTCGTTAAAGAGACTTCAAGCAGTAATTCTGAATTTAAGACATGGTTTAAGATGATCATTAGCCTGGGGAAGCTGTTGTGCCTTTCACAGGGAACATTAGCATACAAGGGTAATTTTAATGAATGCTTTGTAACTTCAAGATGAAAGTTCTGTAATATGCTGTTCTTGGGCTGCCCTTCTAGTTGCCCAGAGGCTTCAGCTGATACAGACTGTGACAGCTTTACTTTACTACTGAAATATTATTTTCTCACATACTATAATTAGGGTTGCCAGCTCTGGGTTGGTAAATATCTAGAGATTTTGGGGGTGGAGGCTGAGGAGGATGGGGTTTGGGGAGGGAATTCAATGGGGTATAAAGCCAGACAGTCCACCATCCAAGGCAGCCATTTTCTCCAGGTGAACTGATCTCTGTCAACCTAGAGATCAGTTGTAATAGTGGGAGATCTTTAGCTGTCACCTGGAGGCTGTAACCCTAACTATAAATTATCTCTTGGTCATGCTGGGTGAAAACCAATAGATGGAGGAATGTTCTGTCAACAGCTGCTGGTTGTGATTGCTGGGTGAAATCACCAGCTTCAGAAACGGTATGCATCAGAATGCCTGTTGTTGGGCAAGAAGCAGAAGAGGGCCTTCAATTTCTCTTTTGGGCTTGCTGGAAATACCAGGCTGGCCAATGTTGGAAGCAGGAGGTTTTCCTTTTGATCTTTAATGAAAGCTTTCGATTCCGAATTGGAAAAGAGCCCCCTGGTGGTAAACCTCACCATTTATAGACAGGATTTTGAACTAGAATAGGTTCAAGACTTGTGTTTCTAGTCTGCCTCTTGAACAACTCATTCGGACAAAATGTATAATTTTAAAAAATTTCCAGATGTCTTTGTGTTATCGCTTAAGAAGCAAGACACGTTTCTACTTTTGTTTAAAAAAAGAAGAAAAGATGAAAACACGGAATAGGGTTTTTTAAAAAGATTGCATATTAAAATGTGTACTGACTATTTACACTGATGTGGTCCTTCAGAACTCCATGGAAATGGTCAATGCATCATTTACAAAAATCCTAGAACAATTAAATTTAACACTGAATTAAGCTCAATTTAAAAAGTAATTTAAGGGTAACAAAAACCATATACTTATGGAAATTCTTTTGCCATTTAACTTTTCTCATCTTTCTCTCCTCCTTGTCCTCTTTCAGTAGATTTGTTTACAGTCTGAATCAGTCTTTTGTTTCCAAAGTACTGTGGGTGAATTGCTCCTTTAATCCCAGCTAACCAATGGCTGAATCTTAGAAGTAATCACATACTCTGTTGTGAACAACAGGCACTGTGGGTTTAGCTAATTGCTGTTTAAATTTTCTGTGGTCATGAACAAAATTCTACCTTTACTAAAATCTTATTTCCCATTTTAAGGAGGGAAATGCATAGAACCCACAACAGTTCATAATTTTTAATGCTTTCCTTCAGTTTTTGTTGGTGGTTTGCTGAGATTGTATCAGATGTGCATGTTACAATGTAGCTCCTCTGGGTGAAATGGTTGTGGTAGGAGCTGGCTGCAATACCAGATGGTTTCTGAAGTAACCTGTGCTTGTCTTGCTTCTGTTTCAGATGACCTTCTAGTGCTTCACCTCTCTGATCTTATTCGCATGGCATTTATGGCTGCAACTGACCACAGCAATCAGTTGCGAATGGCTGGTCTCCAGGCACTTGAAGACATAATCAAGAAATTTGCAGCAGTTCCTGAGCCAGAATTTCCAGGCCATGTTATCCTAGAGCAATATCAGGCTAATGTAAGAGTATTTTTATGTGCTTCTCCCAGTTCAAAATTTATCAAGAAAACGGACATACCGAATTTCATTGAGTTCTCACTGGTATGGGAGCTTAGGTGTAAGTAGGGCTGCCAAGTCAGGCCGGGGGGCGGGGGATCCCCCACTACAGGGGTTCCCGATCCGCCGGCCAGCATTCAGCCAGTGGGGGAAACCCCACCCCCGAAGTCGTCCAGCCTGGACGACTTCCCCCACGTAATGACATCACCCAGAAGTGACGCCATCACGTTGGGGGCATTGCCAGGGCGACGCTCTGGCAATCGCCCCAAAACTCTATGATACCATAGAGTTTTGGGGCGATTGCCAGAGCATCACCCTGGCAACGCCTCCAACGTGCTGACGTCACTTCCGGTGACGTCGGCGCGTGCACCGTGGAAGCTCCCGGCCAGCGGAGGACTCCCCCCCGGCCAATAAGTTTAACCGACTTGGCAACCCTAGGTGTAAGATTCCATTGAGCATAGAAGTCCTACATGCATTCACAGAGCTTTTGCTGAGCTTTTGTTCAGTCTTTATTATATGTCAGGATTTTCCTGGTAGGTAGCTTTTTTCTCTTTAGAAGATTAGATCCATTTCATTCCCTTAATTATTATATATTATGGAACCCCATGTAGTAGAAGAGTATAAATACAATATTGAGCTGCCCAGCCAGTGTTACTTGCTCCATCCCAATGCAGCAGCAACTTTTTCTCCATTCTGAGGCTGCCCAGTCACAGCTAGAAAACAGCAGAAGTTGGAACGATGGGTGGCCATGGCTGTGTCACTCAAAACAATATGTTGGCCTCTATTCACTGGCTTCCTTTCTATTATTAAAATAGAACAGTCAGCGTAGCTAGTAAAAGTAAATTCAAAACTAAGCATGCATAATGAAATGGATCCTCTCCATAGATATGTTTGTTTCTGTAATTAGACCTTTCTTCCAGTTTTTTAAAAAAACTACTACATTTGAACATATTTCATATGTTCTGGGGGCACAAAGCTTATTTAATGTATGAATTCTTGTTTCATGAGCCAGTTTTGCAAGAATTGCCACTTTTTTTTTCTTCCTCAGGTTGGAGCTGCTCTAAGGCCAGCTTTCTCACAAGATACCCCTTCAGATATTACTGCAAAAGCCTGCCAGGTACAAAAAATAGTATTATTTCTGCTGGCCCCTCTGAATCTCAGAATTCTCTTTTAAACTGATGACATCTTCATCGGTCCCCCTCAATACCTTCTGCCACTCTTACTTAATTTGCGCTCTAGAAATTTTCTGATGGGATCTACACAGGTATGCCCACGTGGAAGCAACTGGGCAACAGATAAAAGGAAAGTCCAGTTACATGAACAGAAATTGGGGACTGTCTTTTGGCATAGGTGGAAGTATCTTCCCTTTCTACCCTTCCCTTTCTACCCTTTCAGTTCCAACCCTTTCAGTTCCAACCATTAAAATGATCCCCTTTTATTGTTACAACAATTCTGAGACATATGTAAAGCTGAAAGAGAATGACTGACTAAAGGTGAGCTTTATGGCTGATTGGGGATTTGAACCCTAGTCTCTTGAATGTGACTGGTTCTCAGTGTAGGGTGGTTATTTCTAAAATGTATGTTACTTGCTATATTCCTTTGTAGGTATGTAGTACCTGGATAGGAAGTGGAGTGGTAAGTGACTTAAATGACCTTCGCCGTGTTCACAACCTGCTTGTCTCTTCTCTGGACAAAGTGCAAACAGGAAAGGGGTCTTCTAGCCAGCTGTACAGGGAGAGTGCTACTACCATGGAAAAACTGGCAGTACTTAAAGCTTGGGCTGAGGTAAGCCCTTTGTTGTTTTTGTTGTTGTACTACAATAAGCTCTTTTAGCTTTTTGGAAGATATTAGTTGTAAATAGTCTTTGTAGTTTGGTGTATCTTCAGTGCAGGAAAATTGTCAATTCTTGGAATCATTGTCCAGTTTGCTGAGGTTAAAATTTAGTTATCCTATTTTGGATTGCCTTGCATTTAAGTCCTGTTGAGGTTATTTTGAAGAAGGTAGATAAAGATGAACACCTCACCTGCACAGTGTTAAGTGAGCTGTTTCCTTCTATGACTCTACATCTGTTCTGGGTGTGTGGTGGGGAGATGCTTATATTTATCATATATCCTTTCTAATAATATTGTGTCTTTTTCCTCTAAAATGTCTGAATGCAGCCATTTCAAAGGATTTTAAAATTTTGTTTCACTGTTGCATTATGGTGCTAAACTAAATAGCAGAACATTAATTATTTTTAAACTCCTGTATGAAAAAATATACAAAGGCACTATTTAATAAGTAGAATTTCAGTTTACATTTAAAAAAAACAATAATTGGGAGCTGGCATGATCTAGTGCCTTGACCTGGATAGCCCAGGCTAGCTCAGTCTTGGATGCTAAGCAGGGTTGGTATTTGGATGGAAAGAAACCAAGAAATCAAGAAAGTCCAGGATCATGACCGAGAGGCAGGCAATGGCAAACCACCTACAAACCTCTGTTGCCTTGAAAACCCTATGGGATCATTATAAATTGACTGCAACTTGACAGGACTTTCCACCACCACATGATCTAGTAAGTGAAATGTTGAATTTAGGCCCAGGAACAGGTTCTAAAACAGGTATGGACTTGCTGGCTGATTTTAGATATGTTTCTCAGCCTCCTTTCCCTACAAGTAAAATAGTGACTGACTTACCTTAGAATTGCCAGCTTGGGTTGGGAAATTCCTGGAGATTTTTCGGGGTAGAGCCTGGGGAGGGTGGGGTTTAGGAAGTGGAGGGATATCAGTGGGGTATAATGCCAGCCACCAAAGCAGCCATTTTCTCCAGAGAAAATATCTCTGTAATATGGAGATCAATTGGCATTCCAGGAGTTCTCCAGGCCCCACCTGGAGGTTGGCAGCTCTGACTTACCTACCTGTGTCATTGTTTGGATGAATAAGAGGAGTGTTGGTAAAGCAATGTCTCTGGTTAAAAGTGCTGTAAAAACGAGTATCTCAACCATTTCAAAGTCCTGAGGTTTCTTAATGAAGCTAATAATTTGTGGCTTTTGCAATTCATGTTGGCTTGAATGGGAGGAGAGGGTTGACGTGCAGACTGTGTCATTGTCAAGGCTGAGTGCTTAGTACATGATACAAGTATTCTTTTAATGACTAATAAACAATGCTGTGTTAAGGCAAATTTATTTGAATTGCTTCTCTCTGCCTACTAAATAGGAATTGCAACAATTCAGTTAAATCAGTTTATTAATTACCAGAGTGGTATACTTTCTGATTATTTTTCTGAATGTATGCTTGGCTAATTAAATATTTTTGTTCTGAAATTTGTAATTAGGTTTAGGTACTTCATAGAAACATGAAAGAGTTTGGAAAAAGCTGTATTTGTTATTGGGCATTCTGAGAGTCTCAGTTTGCATATTTAAAATATATAAAGGCTTCTAGTCCCCTTACAGATGCAAGAGTGGGCTTACAACTGTTCTGCAAAAATTCAACTTCATGCACAGCTTGGGTTGCCATGGCATAGAATAGAACTCATTTGTTTGTTTAGTGCAAAGTACACACTGTTGTGTCTATGACTGCATGTCCATTCTGAGTAGATGAATAAGTTTATTGTATATGGCCATTGACATTACAATATAAAATAAACACAGTATAAATTTAAGGTTCTACACAGCATAAATTTAAGGTTCAAAAGTACTGTTCTAAAAACAAAGCCTTCAGAATAAGACTGTATAACATTTCAACAAATAAAACAATCAAAGTTTTAAAATCATAGAAGCTATGCTACCAGTTTTGTAGCTCTCTGTTAGACAACAATAGAAACAGCCTTGGATCTAACTTTTCTGGCTGCAAGCGCAAAAAGCGCTGCCTTGCGTGTAACCAGGGGATAGACATCCGCATGTCCATTCTGAGTAGAATACATTAATGGTGTTTGTGTCCAATATGTAATACTTGCTTTACATGGATCTTTGTCTAAAAGGTGTACGTTGTAGCTATGAAGATTAAAAAAGAAGCAGAAACTAAGCCAAAGAAGTCAATGAAGAACGGAGGAGACGATGAAGATGATGATTATGGAACGGTAGACGAACTCCCACCAGACAGTTTAATCACACTTGTGCAGCCAGAACTGCCCACCCTTAGCCGCCTCTGGCTAGCTGCACTTAAAGACTATGCCCTTCTGACTTTACCAGCAGAATTTGCAAGTCAGCTTCCTCCAGATGGTGAGATTTTGTTTAGGATGTAACTACCCTATAACAGTGACATTCTTGGATAGATAAGGCAACAAAATGAGCCACATAGAAACAAAGGAGGGATTCCCAGCTGAGTGGGATTCCCCAGGAATGCATAAAAACAATATTTTTCAAATTTAAAAAGAAATATTTTGGTGAGCCCTGAGCATTCTCCACAAGCAACAGAATACTGACAGAAGTTAGAACTCAGTTTGGGAGAGGGAGTATAGAAGGGAGGGGAAACTGGGCTTCTCAAGTCCATAGAAGTTTTTAGTATCCGGGGAGGGGAGGGGAGGGGAGGGGGGGTTGGTACCATGAGGCACACATCCTTCACCCTGAATCTTCTCTCCTCCTCCATGGTCCAGGATATTATAACTTTTTAAGTGTGACCACTTTGAAGATAAGTTCTAGGACTCTTAAAACTGCAAATAAGGCAAAACCTCTTATATATTACACAGTCTTGGAAGAGGGGGAGATAAAATTAGCATTGGGATGTATGTGGCAATACCCTTCCCCCAGACTGTGGCCAAATAACCCTGTTTTGCTTTGTAGCACTCAAGATCAGGACTAGATGACCTCACCAAACTTCAGAAATCAAGGCAATTACACTACAGTGCCAGACTGATAAAGTTCAGGATAAGACAAGCAAGAAAATGCTAATTTAGTCCCAGAGTTCTGCCATGGCATGTTATTGTGTACTGGGTGGAATTTTCTACTGGTTTATCTCCCCTCCTTGCAGGTCACAATTCTTACAGGCCCCTAAGCACAGATAGAACATTCTGGGAATTTTTTCCGAATTTTCAAAGCTCAGCCTCTTTTACATATTTACTTAGCATATCTCATGAGCCTAGAGTTCTTAACACTCAGACTGTAAGAGGGGTGGGTGCCAAAGTCTCTATCTTTACTCCTCTGGAGAGGGGAAGCTGTTTCATTCTTAGTGAACTGATGTTTGCAGCATTGGCCTTGCAATACAACACAGTTCAATGCATTTTTATTAGATTTTTCAAAAAAAAATTATGCAAATATATAACATGCTCCCAACTGCAGAAAGAAACAAAAAGGCATTATGAACACATGAAGCTGTCTTATATTGAAATCAGACCAAAAGTCAGTATTGTCTGTGCAGACTGACAGCAGCTCTCCCGGGTCTCAGGAAGAGTCACATCATCTGCTGCCAGATCTTTTAACTGGAGATGCTGGGGATTGAACCTGGGGTCTTCTGCATGCCAAGCAGATGATCTACCACTGAGCTGCAGCTCATAAAATGCACATTATAAACAATACTCAGCACTCAAAATTACTTCTCTAGGCTCTTTGGTAATATGTTAATTTAGTTAATAATGTGGTATGCCACACGTGCTGGAACAATTTACTCTCTGAGGGAAGTTCTGATTTTTTTTTCTGTTTTGCTGCTATTGCCAGTTTAGCAGCAGTAAGTAAGCTCATGACCAGTTCTGCATCTGAAAGGGCAGTGGGCCTTTTTAAAGAACCCAACAGAGTAACTTGAATCAAGGCGTTATATATACAGGGGTATTTTATTAACACTACACACTACAAGTTTTCCAACATACTAAACACAGTGCTTTTCAATGGACTTGATTTACATGCTCAGTTCTAAGTCGTCAGCTATGTAGTTGAATGATAAAAAGTCAGGTGGTATCATGTATGTGCAAACCAGCTCAAGGTACCATATTGGCTGTCAGTGCCCAGTTGCGCAGTGCAGAACCTGCAAGAACTTCTAGGGGGCAGCTCACTTCCCCTGTATCCTCCTCCCCATGCTGTTTCCTCTTTCTGTCCTGCTAGCTACCTTTTCCTGCACCCTTCTCTCTTGTGTACTCACCCACCAACCTACCTTTTTTTTGTGCACCCCCATCTTCAGCTGTGTGTATTATTTATTTAATTTATACCCTGCCTCTGTCCACAACAGGGACCCAAAGCGGCTTACATCATTCTCCTCTCCTCCATTTTGTCCTCACAACAGCATTGTGAGGTAGGTTAGAATTTCTCACTGGTCCAAGGTCATCCAGTGAGCTTCCATAGCAGAACAGTAATTCAAAGCTGGGTTTCCCATATCTTGTTTTAAAACTGTAACAACTACCCCACATTGGCTTTTTAAGGGTGGCTGTTGTTAAACTGTAGCATGTGGCCAGTCCTGGTGAGCCATGCAAGTTGCATGGTAGCTGCCAGGCCTCGCCACAATGAGCCCCCCCCCCCCCAAAAAGACCAAAACAGCTCTGGAAAGGGTCCTGCCCCCTCTCCTTGCCTCTTACTAACAGAAAGCAAGGCTTGAAGGCTGGCAGTTTTGCTGACAGAAAGCAAGGCCTGAAGGCTGGCAAGTGCAGAGGGCACTTTTTTCTTAAAGCTAAAGGTGCGGCTTCTATTATTGTGGGTTAACCCCCTATTTTTTAAAAAAAAATTATTTTAAGATTTCAGATTTTTTTGCAGGTCTGTCCCCAAGTTTGTAGGAAGATCTGTTTTCTCTGTTCATGGCTCCAGTTTCAGAATTTAGGTATCTACAGGTTTGCCCATGGTGAGAATTAGATATATTGCTGATGACAGTGAGCTACCATGTATACATAATTTTATATGGCTGTTCCTTAGTCCTGGTTTGCACATATAAGTGTAACAGAAATCGTAAAATTTCTGCAATGTTAGCAAAAATGCTGCAAGTGAAAAGGGGAACATGCTTTCTACTGTTGTTTCCTTGTTATATTACCACTCTTGTGCTAAAAATGTAATGTTTTGACTTAACAGGTGGAGCATTTTATACACCAGAGACCATTGATACAGCTAGACTGCATTACCGAAATTCATGGGCTCCAATTCTACATGCAATGGCACTGTGGCTGAACAGTACAGGATTTATTGCCTTCGAATTGACAGATGAGGCATCAGCAGCAATACCTAATCCACAGAAACGGGCCACATCAATTATGTTAAATCCAGCACCTGGAACACCACCTACCACCAGATCTTTGCAAGAGATAAACAAAGATAGAATGCATTTGATTTTGGGTAATATTTGTGTGCTATTATTTCAGAGTTATATTTATCTTTATATTATCAGATAAAAACATTGGTAGTTTTAAAAGGCCACTAGTTCATCAGAATACCAGAAACAGGCCAATTTAAAGTTTTGATGAGGTTTGATTATTTATTTTAGGGCAGGAGAGTCCTGTCTGGCCAAGTATGATGGATGCAATTCTGTATTCAACCATATATTTTAAAACACCATTAAAATCACAGTTTCACATACATGAAAAAAATAAATGTAAATAGAGTTTTATTATCACCTTTTCAAAAAGAGAGTTTGTTTTGTCTAAAAATCTGAAATAATTTGCTTTTAGGTGTTAGTATACAGTTCCTCTGTTTGCCTCGACCAGAAGAACCTGTTGAACATGTTACGTCCTGTTTACAAGCACTCCACACTTTATTGGATTCCCCTTGCGCCAGAATCCATATTGCAGAGGATCAGGTATAGTAATTGAATGTTCTCAGTGCAAACTACTCAGCACGCAGAAATGTAAATGTACTGTTGGAATATTAAATAAAATGGTTTAATTCATGGAATAAACACATGTTTGGGAAATACGTTTGTCTGAATTCTAGCCCTCATTTTGCTCTGTTTAAAAACTAATTCCGAAATTAATAGAGCCAGGCCTAAAACTTGCTGTTTGAATTCCTTTAGTTAATATTTACTAACTTACAAGTTCAAAGTTAGTAAATATTAACTCAAGGAATTCAAACAGTCCAAGTGGCGTGGACTAAAATGATCCAGCCAAAATTAGGATAGTGAAAAGTTAAGAAGATAAGGCTATAATTAGTGAAATTTGTTTGATGGAGCGCTTATCTAAATTGTAACACTACTCACCTTTTAGTAGGAGCAGTTTTGTTTTTATTTTAACTTGAAATACAAATTTTAAAAAGTGTTAGTGAACTCTCTAGTCTAATTACACTCACAAATGTTTACAGAATTGTCCGACTTGGATAACTTTTATGTTTTGATGCAGCCCTGTAGCTAGCAACTTTTTGCTGGGGGGGGGGGGGGGGGCTGGTTTCTGCTCAGGGGGCCAGAAATTATGTTTGCGAGATCAAACCTCTGATCCTATGCAGCCTGTTTCACTGACAGGCATGTAGCTACTGTGGAGCTCAGGGGGAGGAGAAGCCAAGGCTCAGGCTGGGGCCCTGAAAGAAACATTAGGGGGCTGGGCCCCGTGTTAGCTATGGGCCTGTTTTGATGTATCATTATCTTGCTTTTATGATTAGATCCCCACATTATATCTTCACTTCATTAAAAAATTAGCATCACAAGTGACGTTTAAAAAAATTCTGACAGTTCTGGCACCAAATCTCTGATGCTCTAAATCAGCACCCCCAATTTGGTGCCCATGGCACCTTAGCAACTGCTGACACCTTTCTTGGTGCCCACCATGCATTTTTAAGAAGCTTTTGCCCAGCAGGGCTTCTCATTGGCTGTGCAGACTTTTAAAACATTGCTTCTGTGGCAGCTGCCAGCACAGCAAGAGGATCATCATTGTGTGATTGAAGGTAAACTGTGTGTATGTAAGAAAATATGTTAAACAATATGTTCATTTAAAAAGGCATCCTGTTAAACAGACCTTTTACCTGAAATATTGGTTACTCTTTGAGTTATGCTTAACCTCAATCTCAAGCATTTTGTGGCTGGCTCTGCCTTCTGCAGCAGCCATTCTGTGCTTAGCTCCACCTCCTGCGTTAGAGGGTAGTAGATGCAACCACAAAAGAGCTGTCACAGTTCCAAAAATGCCTTCAGGCTCAAAAAGGTTCGGGATCTCTGCTCTAAATAGCTTAGTCTGTGTGAAATGCAGTAGTGTGAGAACTTCTAATGCCTCTTAAATGTGATATTCATGGGATTAGTGAACAACAGGGTTGTAAATTTGTCTGGAAGTCTGTGGTTTATAGTTTCTGAAGACTTTCAGATAATCATTTGTTGATAATAGCTTCTCGGCGTTGAACTTCTGAGTGTGCTCCATCGTCTTCTGTTGACCTGCAATCCTCCTTCAGTCCAGCTACTCGTTACTGGAGTTGTGCAGCAGATAGTAAGAGCTGCTCAAGATCATTTGCAAGACAAAAGAAACACATTGAGTAAGATAATGCAGATTTTTTTTACAATATAGTATACTTCCAAATTTAAGAACTACTTATATTAGAGCAAAGTTTTTATTATGAAAACAGCCTGCATAGAACTGTCTTCCTCCTATTTTGTATGTTCGCTCAATTGGAAAAAAGTTATCTTGATCTCTGTAAGTTATGACTTGCACTGTAGAGTTTCCAAAGCAAATACGTGCATGCTAGATTGCAAGATAAAGGTACTTTGTGATAAGCCAAGAGGAAAGGTAGGACACAACTATTCTAATAAATAACAATGAAATTAATAAAGTACTTCTAGTCCTGAGATGTTGAAACAGTCCTGTTCACATGATATTCCTATTCACTGTAAAACTTGCCCCTTGTCAATTAACCATAATGCAGCTACCATAACAGCTGCTCATAATTATCAAACATAACCATATGTTTAAACCAATAAAACGCAACAGAGAGGACCTAAACAAGTACATCTATGCTGGGACTTTTGCTCCTGCTCTGCCCCACTGCAGCCCCTTCCCCTTCCAGAAAAAAATTGACATGGTAGAGAGGAAGTCCTCTAGAATTTTGTGAAATGGGGTGTGGAATGTTGTTGTTAGCGTTGTCCTTGGAACATTACTTACAGAACCTAGATCAGAAACCATGAAAAGTCAAGAGAACCAAGTTTGAGTCCAGCGGCACCTTTAAGACCAACAAAGTTTAATTCTGGGTGTAAGCTTTCGTGTGCATGCAGAATTAAATTTTGTTGGTTTTAAAGGTGCCACTGGACTCAAATTTGGTTCTTTTGCTTCAGACCAAAATAGCTTCCCACCTGAATCTATCTTCATGAAAAGTCAACTTTGGGGAAATAAACCCTAAGCAAACTAGAGCTCAACTGACCACGTTTTAAATGAGATACTGTGCAGTTGTGCTGTATATTCCAGCAGGAGAGAGGGAGAGAGAGAAATGTAAGATGAAGAGAAAGGGGGCATGTTGCAAGATAGTAGGTAGGTGTTGTTGTAAAGTTAGACTAAATTCTGTGTTCTCTGATAGCCATTCAAAACAGAAAATAGAGAGCAGTGCCGAAGAACAGTAGTTTCTTTGAGATTTCCATATGTCTAGCCATGTGTTTGACCCTTCAGCATTTGACAGTTGATTTGCTTCTTCAATTGTGTGTTCTGAAAATGCCAAACAAACCCATGGGTTTGAAGCGTTTTCCACTATGGTTGAACCACCTGAAAGAACACTTCTGACCAATGGTAGTACCTAGGCTACATTTTAGGAATCTTATTTATTCTTTTCAAACAGAAAAGGTCAGAACACACATCTAATGTTTTCTAAGATTGTGTTCAGATGACACATGTAATTGCTGTTAAGGGAAATAGGTTTCTCCCTTTATTTCGTTCTTCATCCCTCCCTTTTGCACACCAAGAAACAATTCAGACACTAATCAGATTTATCCATAATATACATCCACAACAAGACACACAGGAGCAAGCATGCGGGTTAACTGGAGTTACTGTGGGTTAAATCCTGGTTTAGAATTCCGCTGTGGTGGGTGGGGAGGGGACTGCTTGCCTGGATTTTTCACAGGCAATGGAGACTGCCATTTTAACTGAAGTTCTCATTGCAAGTCTGGCAACAACTTCAGTCATGATTACATTTAATGTCTGAATGCAGTTTAAATAGACTAATTTAATATGGATTTATGCAATTGGTTTGATGGGAGAATGAAAACCAATCTTGTATTTCTTAGAAATGTGAAAGGAAATATTTTAATTGTTTCGAATAATATATCTCACTTGGCTGATAACGTAAGCATTCTACGATTTTTTATTCTATCTTTCATACACTTCGTAAAAATAAAGAAATGCAAACTATAGAGCCACTGAATTACATTTTGAATACCTTATAACAATAGTTACACTTTTTAGTTTTATTAGGCATGATTTTCTAGCCTCTTTATATTGTGTCTATCTTGTAGTGAATTTTTCATATTTTAAAATTGTTATATTTTATCCAATGTTTCTTTGTTCAGATGAAGATGATGTAAAGGAAAAAGACACTAGCACTATCTTGGGTGAAGGAGGAGAAAGTGGGGGTCTTGTGCCTGGAAAATCCCTTGTATTTGCTGCCATGGAACTGCTAATGTTTATCCTAGTACGACACATGCCCCATCTAAGCACGAAAATGTCAGATTCTCCAACTCACATCTCAAACAGAATCCAACTCCCAGAAGAAAGTGCTCGTCTTGTGGCTGCCACTGTTGCCATTCTGTCTGACCTGCCTACTCTATGTTCTCCAGCTGGTAATGTCAAAATCTTTCTTAAGGCCTGCCAATTAGTGTATTTTGCAGAAAATAAATGCTGAACAATAAAAGGAAAACATTAAGTATAGAAATCAAGCCACCCCTCCAAAAATGGAGTATGTTTGGGGAGGTGGCGTTGACAATCCACAGAAAATTGCTAGAACATGCCCAACTCCCACCTGATGAAGGGATGCTTTCATAAGAATCCATAACATCTACTTGAAAGCTAGTATGAAATATTTCCTAGATTCCTAGCCTACCTCTTTGTTCTCCTCTGAACGGTTTGGATAAGCTTGTGGTAATTTTTAAAAGGACTATTGGGTTCTGGCAATCAAATAATATCACTTCTTTCCAAAGTGGAATAGCCCACCTTTAGGCTGTTGTGCTTCTTACTCCCAGAAGAAGAATATCAGCCACTGCCATACCACACCAGTCTGCCTTTTGTCCTGCAACCTCTTTCTTGCCTCCTCCAGGTGTGGTTTGATACTTGGTACTGTAACATCTTCTTCCTTCTGACACTCTGAGGTTCATTCTTTCTCCTCTCTGCTTGTGTTTCATCTCAATAGTCTTCCTGGCAGACAGTTTCAATTCCCTCAGTGTTCTCTTCACATGATTATCTGGAGAATGTCTTGCAACACTCCAGATTTGCTTCAATAGTCAATGTTCATAATTTGCACAGAATTATATCATTTAACAGAACTCTGATCTACAGGAGTTACTTGCCTTTCTGGGAAGAATATCCGGCTTTTTCGTAGACTGTGGGGATAGGTATTGAACCAAGGCTACTGTAAGGATAATTTGTACAGTAGTATATGTAAACAGCTTTCTGTGCACCTAGGCATTTAGTCATGCCAGCCACATGACTACGGAGAAGTCTGTGGACAGCACTGGCTCTTTGGCTTGGAAATGGAGATGAGCACCACCCCCTAGAGCTGGATTCGACTGGCTTTCGAGCAAGGGAAATCTGTACCTGTACCTATATGTAACCTATGTTTATGTACTAAAGGAAAGATTTTTTGAGAAACTCTTACTTCTCATGGTGGTAGTAAAAAGTATTTATCCTATCTCAACCTCAGCATCTAGGAAGATGACAGTTTTGAAATAGCACATCATTATCTTTTTAAAATCAGGAAAGAAAACAAATATGGTCAAATGGGTTTGATATGCATTAGAACACTGTGCTTTAAGGAGTCATCCTGTTCTCTTCGAGTTAGATAATACTGCATACATAGCAATATGGATTATCCAACAGAAGAGTACAGGATAACTGCTGGTTGTATAGAATCTAGTGTATGCACTGGAGCCTCCCCATCCCCAATATATCTATGGATCATTGTGTACCATTCTACTCTCTCAGTTAACTGCCATTAAGTATTTTATGTTTCAGGATGCATGACAATATTACCCACGATCCTATTTCTAATAACACAAGTGTTGAAAGAAACTGCTGTAAAAGCAATGGGAAATCAGGTCCCACCAACAGTCACTGCAGCACTTCAAGGTCTGAAAAACATTGTAACACTTCCAATGGCCATGAATGAAGAAATTCACAAACAGTGGACGAATCTTATTCGTAGCACTCTGGCATCCATTTTGGAATACTCTCAACCAGGTAATTTGTTTGCAGTTACTTGAGCTAGCTAAACATTAAGCTGAACTAATGGTTTGCTTATGAAAATGTATTTCTGTGCATGTTTGTTTTGTGAAAGACTAATTTGACCAAAAACAAAGATAATTAAATATGTGGTATGTAATTTTCAAAATCTCATATAAATTAATGTGAAGTCAGTTTTCCACAGCTTTATCAAAATACTAATTCCTAATGCAAGCCATTTCTATTACAAAAAAAGTTCTTTACTGGAAGAACTGTGCAACAAAATATTGTACCATTTTTGAAGGGGAAAAGTTGTATATATCTGTCCATCTTCAGTAACTGTCTACCTGAAAATTGCTCAGCTACATTTGCCTAGAAAACAAATTCCAAAGCTTTTCAGTATAAGCTCTCAGCCTGTATTCTTTGGATTTTTTTCCAGAGGCGTCAAAGCCTGTTTTGGATGAAGTAAGCATGCTTACAGCTATTGCACTCTTTCTTTGGTCTGCAAGTACAGAAATAATTGGAGTGCAGTCATTACAGAACAGTTGCATGAGCAGATTCAAAACGGCACTGCACTCATCTGATCCTTGGGTGAGTTTTTCAAATGTGAGGAATGTACTGCCTTCTAGGTTACTTTCCTTTGGTAATTAACAATTAACTCTGAACTTCTTGAAAAGGTACAGTTTGTTTACTTAAAAACTTACGTTACCTTGTCTGGAATGCAAATTGGAATGTCTGGAATGAAAATTGCCAAAACTTGCCATTTTGGGCTTCTTGTTCATAACTGGCTGATGTCATGTACAGTTTCCATAAACCAAAAATACCATCTTACTCCATAAGACTAGTGTTGGATTTATGTTCACTATGCAGGTAGTGCTTTGGATCCTGATTTAGCAAAGGGAATCCTGTGCCAAAGCTGCCTTCTGTATGTGGATTTCCCACAATGGCTTGGGGCATTGTGTTTACACATTAACATTTCAAAGTGCCTGTTCAGGAATATAAGAGAAGTTTCATCTGACTAATCCACTGAACCAATAATTCTGTCTCCTTAATAGCAGTTACGCAGCAAAATATACAAGAGCACTAATGGTGTAACCATTCTTTTCCAGCTTTTGGAATGCAGTGAGCATGGGATATTATTTCTTAGGCCTTGCTATGTTTGTCCTCTGTCTGATTCATTCTTTAGAACCAGGGTATACTACTTGTTATTGCTTTCTATCATTAACAGTTGCAGTAGGAAGCTTGCATTCAGGCATACAGTGAAACAGTATATAAAATTAGACAAATTTTAATTATTTACTTAATTAAAATGTTTATAGCCTTGTTTTTTCCCCAAAGGGACTCAAAGCAGCTCACAACAAAAATGTAAAAATGTTCAGCTGTAATAACAATGACTATAATCAATAACAAAAGGATCCAGGAAAGAAAGATCAGTGGTGAGGCTAATCTGAACTTTGCAGTTACTGGTGTTATCTTGCGATCTTCTTCGTGGTCTCTCTGCATCACACCTCTGGGATACAGTGCACCTGCGCCAACCCTGATCGGTATCTACTAAAGTGAAAGGGATTTTCACACCCTCTCCCTGGTCACGTGCAGGGCTCCAGTGCAAGTGACTAAGAGAGGGGCACGACAATCCCGCCAGTTCTCATCTGACCGCTGCGCTGGTAGGACCCTTCCTCGCCTCGGTTGGTATTTTCTTCTCTGTCTATTTCTCTAAAATGATTGGATTGCCTACAGATTTTCTCCTTTGGAGTGGTACGACTCAGACTTCGTTGGGCTGTTTTTCGCCTTTCCACCCCCACCCGTGGCCTATGACCAAACGGTGGGGCTTCTTTAAGTGGTGCTTGACGTGCACCACTTGACGTGCGGCAGTAGACACTCTCTTTGCCTCCTGTGCCTTGAGGAAACCCACCATGTGGACTCCTGCGCTCATTGCGCTCGTTTCTCAAAACAAACGAGAAAGAACCGAGCCATGAGACTCCAGGTAGCACTGTTAGAGCAGGCTCTCTCTCCAATGATGTCCTCGCAGGAGACATCCGGGCATGCTTCACTCTCAACCCCAGTTTTGGGATCGGCGGCTGCATTATCCCCGGCGGCGAGCATCATCAACATTGATAGGTCGATACCGAAGCGACCGATATCAACCCCCCAGTCTGGAGCCCCTACTCCTGCAAAAAAGTGCAAGGAGGGCAAGAATGACAAGCAGAGCAAGCACAAGAAGCACAAGAAGTGTTCTACTTCCAGAATGTTCTACTTTGTGTTCTGCTTTGTCCACGTGCATCGCATCGGACACAGCCCTAGCTGGGGCTCTGGGGCTTGATTCTGCAGGCCTTGGGCAGCTACAAGGTGATCCCACCTCTCCCTTGCTGCATCCTATCCATTTCACAGACTCTGATCTGGATCTGGATCTCACCCAAGTGCCTCGACCTCCCAGTGTCAAAACTTTACACCTGGACAGAGACGCTGGTGCTTTGAATGTCTCTCCCCATCAGTTGGAGGATCGGGACTGATCTGGGCACTACCCTCCAGCGCCCTGGGATAACCGCCAGTGGCAGTACCTCTACGGAGCCTATCCAATGCCTACAGTGCCTTTGTTCCCCCCGCACATCTCAGCAGAGTGGGATCGCCAATCTACCTCCTCCCGCCTGTCCCGATACCGTGAATTCTCTCCGACACTGGAATTTTTGTGACTGCAACCATCGGTGCCGGTAGGCAGGACACCTAAACCCACTGCTCCATCTCGGGAGCACCATGCCAAGCGGTCAACACCGATACAGTCAACACCAATGCCACCCATGTCTTTCTCTGAGGTTCAGAGCATTCTGACCCATTGGGCTCATCCTCCTCGTCATCTTCAGGGGATGAAGCCCCCCCCACAAGAACCTTCCCCACCATAGCAAGTGGCGGACAATCTTCCTATTTCTCCTTCTGAAGATTTTAAGTCATATGGGGAGTTCATGAAATGCATGGCTAGTACTCTAACACTTTCCACAGTCCAGCTTCCACCTACTGTGACAGACTATGTGTTTAACATCGCCCAGATGGACACCTCCACTGCTGCCGCATTGCCATTAACCTCTGTTTTATTACAAGCCGCCAAGGCACCCTGGTCTCATCTGGCTTCTACCCCCATATCTAGTAAGCGGATTGACCATATGTACAGAGTACAGGAGGCAGGAGCTGAATTTTTGCATATTCATCCAAAACCCAGCTCCATTGTTGTCACACCCTCTTCCAAGGGCAGACGCGGCCACTCTTCTCCCTGATAAGGAAGGGAAGAAACTGGACTCTTTTGGTCGTAGGTTTTGCTCTGCAGGAGCGTTAGGGATTAAAACCTCCAACTATACGGCCTGTATGGGGAGATACCAGTACGCCTTGTGGGAGCAAATGACAGAATTTATTGCTTCCCTCCCGGATGACATGAATTGCCAAACCAGGAGATTACAGAAAGAAGGTATGATGCTGGCGAAACATCAGCTTAATGCAGCTAAGCGCAACCTACATGTGGCAGCCAAGACACTCACGTCAGCAGTCACTCTCAGATGTCATGCTTGGCTCAGATCTACATCCTTGCCCCACAACACCAAAGCCTTTGTTGAAGACTTGCCTTTCGAGGGTGAGGGACTATTTAGTTCAACTACAGATACGATCTTGCAAGAAATGGACAAGAGTATTAAAACTTCTCGTAATCTGGGCATTTCTCAGCCCAAACAATCCAAGCAGAAATCTTGGAACAAATCTTGGTCACACAGATCGTCTCAAAAATCCTCACCAGACCCTCAATGGCAGAAATCTTCCAGCTTCCAGTCGTGATCCTACGGGAATAAACAAAAGTTTACTACTGCTCCCCAGTCCTGGTCCAAGCCTACCAAGTCTCCTAAACAGAGCCTTTGACTTTGGCCTACTGGCCAAAGTTTCTATCCATCTGTCTCCGTTTTTGTCAGCCTGGAAAAGAATAACGTCAGACAGATGGGCTCTCTCTGTGATTGCAGAGGGCTACCGCATAGAATTTCTCCAGGTACCCACAGAGTCATATTTTATCCCTACGCCCAGCTCTGTCATCCTCTTAGACAAGATCCGGAACCTTCTCTTGAACCCACCATAGAACCCGTTCCTCGGTCACAGTACCTTCAAGGTTTCTAGTTCTGTTATTTTATGGTATCCAAAAAGGACAGAGGCCTCTGCCCAATTATGGACCTCAGGAACCTCAATACCTTCATTACATACAAAAAATTCTGAACGACAACTCTTCGGAACATCCTCCCACTCCTCGAGTACGGGATTTGGATGGTGACCCTGGACCTGAAAGATCCGTACTTTCCTATTACGATCCACCCGGATCACAGATGGTTTCTCCGATTTGCTGTAGGAAAAGACCATTTTCAGTACAAGGCCCTTCCATTCGGCCTATCCATCGCCCCCCGCATATTTACCAAACTCATGGTAGTCATAGCAGCTTACCTCCATCTTCAAGGTGTACGGATTTTCCCATACATTAACAACTGGCTTCCCATAGCAGAAGACACTCTGCAAAGCCACATCACCCTCACCATGAGGACTTTAGAAGCTCTGGGGCTTATAGTCAGTCTCACACAGTCTGTGCTTACTCCCTCCAGGAGGGCTCAATTCATAGGGGCCATACTGGACTCTCGGGCATGCAGGGCTTTCCTCCCCCCCCCCCCCCAGAGGGCAGAGGACATCATTGCCCTAGTGCATCTTTTAAGCAGAAAGAAAGTGGCTACAGCGAGACAACTCCAATGTCTCTTGGGCCTGATGGCAGCATCCACAGCTGTCATACTTTTTGTCAGACTGCATATGAGACCACTTCAGCTCTGGTTTATCCGTTGCTTCTGCCCTCAGTTCCATCTGCAATCAAAGAGATTTTGCCTCTCCATTTCGGTCATGAATTCCCTTGCCTGGTAGATGGATCCACAGAACCTGCTGATGGGAGCCCCCTTTCATCCTCCCACCCCATCTATGACCCTTACCACAGATGCTTCCCTCTGGGGCTGGGGCGCGTACCTCATGGGACTCTGTGTAGGAGGCAAATGGGAACCACATGTGGCTCCAAACCATATCAACTTTCTGGAACTGCTAGCAGTGAGGTACGCTCTCCGGTCTTTTCAGCACCTCCTGTACAACAGTACAGTGGCTGTCCTTACAAACAACACAACCACCATGTGCTACATCAACTGCCAAGGCAGAACAGTGTCCCGGGGTTTGTGTCGACTAGCCCTGGAAATTTGGGATGAGTGTCGTTCTTGTAATGTGTTTCTGGTAACAGCCCACCTTCCTGGCTCTCTGAACATGCAAGCAGACTTCCTGAGCAGAGGAGGAGCATCACTGCACAAATGGGAGCTCAACTGGACTTATCTTTGGCCAGTATTCGATCAGTGGGGCTACCTGGAAATAGACATGTTTGCATCCAGAGACAATACAAAGTGTCACCTGTTTTGCTCCAGAGTAAGACAGGACCCCGCCTCTCTGGGAGACGGCCTCCTCTTCCCCTGGACGCACAGGCATGTCTACCTGTTCTCGATTCCCCTAATCACCAGGGTGATCAACAAGATAATGAGAGACCGTCCCTGGTGTGTTCTGGTGACCCCCTGGTGGCCCAGACAGCACTGGTTCCTCACCCTTCTTCACCTGGCCAAGGGCTCCTTTGTCCATCTCCCCATGGTGCCCGATCTCTTGGCTCCAAAAGGTCAAGGGCTTCACCATGACGTGCCTCACCTACAGCTGACAGCATGGCAGATCCTGTTTTGAGACTGAATTACAGGATAGCGCAAGTGCTCCTTAATTGCAGAAAGCCTTCCACATGCAGATCATACGATGGGAAGTGGAAGAAATTTATGTCTTACCTCAATTCGGAGAAATTGCCCCCTCGTCCTGTGGATTTGAACACTATCTTTGGGTTTCTACTCTCCTGTACAGACATGGGACTCAGCTATGCTTCCCTGAGAGTGTATTTGGCTGCTATTTCTGCCTATCATCCAGAAATAGAGGGTTATTCGGTGTTTTCACAGCCTAAATTTATGAAGGGTCTCAATCGTCTGTTCCCTCCTGTCCGCAGCCTGACACCAGCTTGGGACCTGCCATTAGTCCTAGCGAAACTGGCAGGCAAACCCTTCAAGCCACTGGCAATGGGTAGTCTACAACTACTATCTTGGAAAGTTGCCTTCTTAGTGGCCATCACGTCCACCCAGAGGGTGAGTGAGCTCCGTACCTTGTCTTTCACTGGCTCCAGACATATCTTTCTTACCCAAAATAGTGTCGGAGTTTCACATGAGAGCACATACCACCCTTCCAGTGTTCTGAGGAGCATCATTTGCATGCATTGGATGTAAAGAAAGCTCTGCTTTTCTACTTTGATAGGACTCAGTCCTTTCGGAAATCTCCAGCCCTCTTTATTTCCCATGCCTGGCCAAGGCAAGGGCAGAAACTGTCGTCTCAATGTCTGTCAAAGTGGATTGTAGAGATGATTAGACTGTGCTACCTGTTGGCAAAGAAGTCATTGTCTGGTCCGCTTCATGCACACTCTACCAGGGCGGTGGCCACGTCCATGGCCTTCCTCAGAGAAACCCCGTTGAGTGACATCTGCAGTGCAGCTACATGGGCCTCTCCTCACACATTTGTGAGGCACTACGCCCTTGATGTCCGTCTTCACCAACGTTCCGCCGTGGGGCAAGCTGTGTTGCAGGCAGTGTGGGCTTAAGACCCCCAGTACCCTCCTCCAGGTATGTGTGGTTTTCCTCACTTGCTAATCTCCCAGAGGTGTGATGCACAGAGACCACAAAGAAGATATACAGGTTGCTTACTGTAACTGGGGATCTTTGAATGGTCATCTGTGCATTCACACCACCCGCCCTCCTTCCCCTCTGCTGTCGGTCTTTTCTGTCTTGCTCAGAGACTGATGGCAGTGGTCAGAAGGAACTAGCAGGATTGTCGTGCCCCTCCCTTGGTCATGCGCACTGGAGCCCTGCATTTGACCGGGGGGAAGGCACAAAAATCCCTTTCGCTTTAGTAGATACTGATCGGGGTCAGCACAGGCGCACTGGAGCCCAAAGGTGTGAATGCACAGATGACCACTTGAAGATCCCCAGTTACAGGTAAGCAACCTGTATATCCACTCCTTAGGATGGACCCAAGCCAGCTGGAACATTGGAAATAGAAGCTAGTCAAAGCAGACACCACTCTATTCCCCTCTCCAAACACCCATTCCTGGTCCTGGCTTGAGCACTTCTACCATAGCATTCTGATCTTTTAACCCTTCCTGTCTTAGCTGGTTTGGTTTCCCTTTTCCCTATCACAAAGTGAAGTACTACATGGATCACTCTGCACCCTTTTCTCCAATCAGGTTAGTCACATGTCTAAAATCCATGACCCAATTTAGGCCATTCAAATAGCCATCCATGTTGCCCTTTGCTGGCAGTTGGGCAACTGGTTATCTTCATCCAGGAAACTTCTCTGCTCAGCTGGCAATTTAAGCAGCTTCTAGTTCATTCCCTAAGAAAGAATGTTCCTACCTTAGATAGGGTTCTCCTGGATGTGACTTATGACAGACAGGTACAAGATGCCCTAACAGTATAGACTGCCAGTGTAAAAACCCAAGATGGAACTGTGGCAGTTCTCAAACGTCTACAAAAAGGGATGAAGAGGAGCTGCTTTGTTGGTTTGTACAGGGAGAGATGGTGTCTTGAAAAAACTATTCTAACTGTGAGTTCAAATAGGAGCATAGTAAATATGCTTTAGTGAGATGATGGTTCACCCATCCTAGGTAATCCAAGGACTTTCAACTGTGGCCACTGTTGCTTCACTAAGGTGAAGGAGACAGAGACTGAAGGTTGGAATCTCTTCCTTTAATAACATTTTAAATCCCACTGTATTCAAGATGGTAAAAGTTTGAAATCTCTAGACATAAGTATTATTGTTGCTGTCATACCTCATTTTCTGATTTAGTCCTGAGTGATATTGCCTTAGATCCTGTCCCTTTCTTTAGTTTTTGCCATATGCCATCCATTACAGAGGTGGTGCTCTATTGAGTAGCACATTCCTCTAGCACTGGGTGCTTTCTGCTCATTACAAAACATGGTGCAGAAACCAAGAAAGGGGTCAGTTTCAGTTGCTTTATCTCCTCTTTCATGAATTGTTCAGTCTTTATTTACCAGTTTGATAGTTTCATTGCAAATCTTAAACTAATACATCAATGTTATATGTTGTGATTAGGTTCAAGCCAAATGCTACCAGCTTCTACTTTCTGTATTCCAACACACTAATCGTGCTCTTTCAACCCCATACATCCATTCACTGGCACCAATCTTGGTTGAGAAACTGAAAGGGGTGGAAAAAAAACGACCAAACAACAAAACAGAGCTTTTAGCAGTCCAGGAAGGAATTAAAGTTCTCGAAACTTTGGTCGCTCTTGGTGATGAGCAAAATAGTAAGTATACTGCTTCACTAGAACACTAATTTTCTATGTACTACGATCCACCAGGGCCTTGCATTGGGATTGTTCCATGCACTACTGATCTCTTTCCCCAAAATATTTCCTAATATGGGGCCAGTGACATCATCCCAAAAGAGAGCAAAGGCTGCTCTGCGATTCCTTCCTGTTCCATCACTGATGAAATGGCATCCTGCAGTCCAAGGAGGATGTCTTGCACATCCTTCTGGGAACTAATTGAGAAAATGTGGTATACATTTTTGAGTGTAAGAGTGAAGTGTGCCTCCAATTTTAATCCAGAAAGAAACTGTACCCCAGGTATCAATATTCAGAATGCTCTGCCCTAGAACATTTAACAGTTTCAGAACCATGTATTTCCCCAGAAATCAATTGTCTGAAATATGTTTGTAGATTATCACTCTAATCCAGTAATTTGTGGTGTACATGGCGCTCTCCCATTCTTTGGAGTCATTAATTTTAGTGTAGAAACCTAAGGTGCATTTTTATTTTTATTTTGTGTGCAACTGATTCTTCCACTAAAACTACACTCCTTTGAGGGATTCTGGACATATGTCTGTAGCTAACAGAACTATGATATTGCAGGTTAAATGCTTTGTGATGTGCAAAACTAATTGTCCTAGCTACTGGCAAAATATCTAAAAGGTATGACCTGCTCTTCTACTGGTTACGTATTGCTAAATGCAGTTTCATGCTATATGTGTCCCCATGGTAACGGTACCTTAGGAAATGTTCAGCTCTGCTAGAACTGAACTCTGTGTGGAGTTGTGAGCAGATCCTAAAAATAGTTCTTCTGCTATTGGGTCTTTCAGATTTGCTGTGGGAAAAATGGAATAATGACTCTTTTCTAACAGAAATAGTCCTGAAGCCCTGCATTAAAGTCCCAGTTTCAAAATAATTAATTTTTTAAATCTATGTTTCCATTGATTCTAGGAGTCCAGTTGCTCGCCCTGCTTGTTCCCACTCTCATATCTTATTTGCTGAACGAAAATGCTTTTTCCTCTGCATCCATGGTATCAAAAGAGCTCCATGAGTTTGCTCTCCAGGACCTAACACGCATTGGGCCCCTGTACCCTCATGCCTTCAAGACCGTGATGGGAGCAGCCCCTGAACTGAAAACACGGCTGGAAACTGCCGTTCGGGCGAGTCAGGCAAGCAAAGCCAAGGCAGCTGCCCGGCAACCGCCACCCACAGTGCATTCCACTCCAACAATTAAACTCAAAACGAGCTTTTTCTGATTGGTTCCAGTAGGGATAAATCATAAAATCAACCTCTCCCTTTTTCTATTAGTGTTTATCAAGAGGCTGACCACTAGCCATTTATGTTCTTAGGTTTGTGGTATGACTTGAACTCTGTGCTTTATAAGGGACGTAATATTGTCTGTATGTACATAGATTTTTATGAAATGGAATATGTTTGATTTGATGATGTATCTGAGTCTTACATTAAACTATCTCCTGTAATTAAGTGCTTTCATTTGTATTTTGTGTATCAAGAATGTTCAGGATGGGTCATAAATTTCCATCACGCACAAGAGATTCATGCATCTTGATAGGGAAGGGAGAAAATCAGTTTCATATCACTTAACACTGGAAACTTCAGGTGAACTAATGCATGTTTCTATTTAAATGGGAAATTGGGATATTTTATCAAACCTATTATTTTTCCCAGTCCAGATCAGTTTGCTTAAGGGTAAATTCCACAGGTAGTCTGAAGCAAAAACATTGAAGAGTTAGAGCCCAAGAACCATGAACAGAATGAGTTTATGAAGTGCATCTCCCCCCACCTCCTCTGTCCTCCTAAAGCTGCTGCTCATGCTCAAGGGACTCTTGGGAGCAGAGTGGAATGCAGTGCTGTATCACCTCTCCTTCCTTCTATAATCTCTTGCTGTACATAATAGCTTACACAAAAAAGGAAGGAGTTATTTCTGCCAGTATCCTCTTGAATCTCCTTGCAGCCCCTCCCCTACGCAATATCCTACATTATTCGTGAGAGCCTCCTAACTTTCTAGCATGCTGCAAAGGTGGGAGGGGAAAATATGCACAGAGTTCTTACACATGTACACACCCATTTGCCTATTAATAAATATATTATGACACCAGCTTTGGGGAGATAAAACCTCAATATACGGAACGGTCGGCAAAGTGGGAAAACACACACATTGCCGGGGATAAGGGATTATCTTTTCAGGCAGTCAGTGAAATCTGCCAGGCTCACAACAGTGTAGTACATGGCATGTCCTCACCATCGGGATAGGGAGGTTCAAATTAGCTAACTGGTCTAACAGCCACTGATAGATCTAGCCTCCATGGATTTATATAAATAATCTTTTATAGAGCCCTCTGCAAGTCTTGACCTCAGAGAGCCTTTGAGCATTTTCCATGATCTGTCCTCTAAAGATTTTTTGAGAGCTTTCTAACAATTATGAGGCAAGGTATGGATTTCAGTTTGTGTTTACTGTTCAGCTTGCTCCATCTGAAGTTACAATTTCCCCCTCTATCAATGCTGTTTTTGCATCAAAAATAATGTTTAATTTGGATTCACTAGTGGTGAATCTTGAAAACAATATTAAAAGCTGCCTTCAGTGTCACTTACATTGTGCATTTAAATGGGATTCTGCTCTCTGCCCCAAAATATTTACTGCAAAGGATAAAATTTCTGACCATGTTCAGGGGTCCTTTATTTATTTAAATTATTCATATCCTACCTTATTTCCTGCAAACCAACAAAACCTATTAAGGATACAAAAACATAACTGACGATCAATGATGGGCTGGGTGAGGGTGAACAAGCTGAAACTTAATCCTGACAAGACAGATTCTCTGAGTTAGTAGAAAGGCAGATCAGGGACTTCAGATCTCCCCTGTCTTGGATGGGCTTACACTCCCCTTGAAAAGCCAAATTCGCAGTTTGGGAATACTGCTTGACACGGTGGCTACTTTAGCAATCCAGGTGGCTGCTGTGGCTTGAAGTGTGTTTGGCCAGCTCTAGCTGGTGCATCATCAACATCTGTTCCTGGGTCAGTCAGATCTAGCCACAGTGATCAATGCCTTAGTTGCATCTAGACTCCAGCCATTGAGACAGCTTCACTGCTTCCCAAGGGAATTTTGCGTTCCTTGTTTGAAATTGTTGCAGTCTTTAGTTGATAGGTTGTCTGAGCAATTTCATATAATCTTAGATTAGCAATTTCATATAATCTTAGACTTTTTCATTTAGCAATTTCATATAATCTTAGACTTTTTCATGCTACTGGTTGAGAACTCTGCAGACTTCATAACTTACACAACACAAACCCTGTAAGTTATGCATTTTTCTGCAGGGCAAGGCTGTTTTGTTGTCACAGAAGCCTGGGTTGTTTTCAGCAAAGGAGTGGGAATTATCAAATGATCTCACAGCAAAAACTGGCTGAGCAGGGTTACAAGTTTTTTTTTTTTAATGGGAATGTAAACAAAATAATGCTAAGTGACTTCTAAATCCTCAGACACTTAAGATGAGATCACCAGTCTAGGGTTTTTTGTTTTTTGTTTTTTAAAAACATAATCGATTTTCACCTTTGAATATGCTGGAAATGTTTTATGACTAATTTCAATGACTTGTTCTCAGCAATAGAAACAGAGAAGAAAGAACAGATGGATATGTGGAATGCTGCTATGAAAACAGGCTATAAAACTTTATTGTTTACATAAAAACTAGATCCAGCCTTATCAAAGAATTCTCATAGGAGGTTCTCAAGAGGTGGTGGTTGCAGCAGTTCCTCATAGCAGAGGAATTTATTGTAAAGAACGTGGCTCATGACAGAGATGGGCATAGGTCTGCATCTGCTGGCCTTAATCACTTCTTTGACGTGACCTGTTCCAGGCATGGGGACATTTCACAAAGCACCTTAAACAGGCATGGGAGGAACAAGAGTGCCCAAATGATTAGGACCTCCCAGCATTTTTAAATCCTTTTACATTTTTAAATCCTTGTAGCTGCCATGAGGATGCCATCATGTCTAGTTTGGCCTTCAGTTCAACAGCAACCACCTCAGTGTGCAATTTACATATAAACAGAATATACAGCTGTGTAGGCGGCTGGTTTGCCAAACTATCCTTTGTCTACAGTTAGAAGTTGCAAAGCCAAGGATCTGCGAGTAGGGTTGCCAGCAGTCTTGAAGGGGGGGAAGGTGCCCTGTTCCTTCAACAGAGGCTTTGTGGGATGTTATCTCCATGCCATGAAAGGCTTCAACTGCACCTTTCCCATACATTAAGCCTCTATTAAAAGGGCAGGGCCTTTTTCTCCATCTTCACTGGAGGCCCTAGTTCCATTTCCAGGAGTGATTGCAGCTCCCCTTAACATGTTTAAGTTTAGTTCCACTTTTGCTGTAAACATTGGCCCTTCTAGTACTGACTGAGGCAGACAGAGGTGTAAACAAACTGATCTGCTATTTTGAGGTCTAGTTTAGCCCTAAGGGTTTCTGGTGCTCAAACTCCAGACAAGGAGCCTGTAAATGTAGGTGCATTATTCCTAAGAACAAGGGTTTACTGAATGGCACTCTCAGGGCGGGAAAATGCAAATTATTGTTCCAAACTGATCAGACCAGTCTTTCTGTATCACCCAATTCTGCCAGGACATTGGAGCCTCTAGCAATTATTATGTCAAGCTTCAGTTTTGCCACAATTGGTATACAGTATCTATATACTAATAGCCAAGTTGGCTAAATCTGAGGATACTCAAATCCGGTGACTGGAGCTGTGAATGGGCAAGACACATCTTTCTACAAACCTGAAAACCCCTTAGGTTTCTCGGAAAATGAAATTTAAAAAATACAATGGAGAGGGTTTAAAAAAAACCCCAAAATCATAAACAGAGCACCTGTAGCTTTAAGCAACGGATTCCATCAGTGACTGTAGCTAGGCAACCAGTATATCAGGCTTGGTTCTGTCAGTAAAAGGCAGGAGGAGAGAGCAGGGTCCTTTCTAGGCCTATTTTGGCATGTGAAGGAGGACTCCTTGGGGCCAAACATGAGTCCTAAGGTTGCCAGCTCCAGGTTGGGCAATTCCTGGAGATTTTGTGGTGGAGTCTAAGGAGAGGAGGTTTTGGGAAAAAGAGAGGCCACAGCAAGACATAATGCCACAGTCCATTCTCTAAAGCAGCCAATTTTTTCCAGGGGGACAAATCTGTGTCGTCTGGAGTTCAGTTGTAATTCTGGGAGATCACCAGGTTCTACCTGGAGGTTGGCAACTCTAGGTCTGGAAGCAAAATCTGTGTGACTTGATAACACCTGACTTGTATCAAAATGATATTCATGCTGTTCCATACTCTGTACAACTGACCCTTTCATTCTGTAGCATGCTGTGCCTTGATTACAGAACCATGTAAGCACAAAAGCTTGATAGTAAGCTGGAATTGTTTGCACAGCTTGAAAAAGCGGTTTCAGCTGCCATAGGCCTTGCACACATATTTAACTGTGCTACAGGGAGCTAAATTACTAACTTTTTAAACATACAGCTGTAATAGGCTACTGCCTTGTGCTACTGAGGTAGTACAAATGGGATCTGGAAAGAAGACAATGTATTAAATGCATCTTTTATCTCCTTAAACGTTCAGACAAAAATAAGACCTTTTTTATTTGAATTATTTTTTAGATGTTTCTTTAGAAAAACTGCTCACAACAGATTTAAAGCAACCCAATACTTTTTTAAAATAGCTATTGAACTTACCCAGACACTAGCACTAAATCATAAAGACAAAATTTTCAGTATATTTATTTTACCTTTCTCACTGAAATTTAAGTTGGATTAGTAGTGGGAAGTGCTGTTAAGTCACAGCTGACTTATGGTGACTCTGTAGGATTTTTCAAGGCAAGAGATGTTCAGGGGTGGTTTGCCATTGCCTGCCTCTTGCATGGTCTAAAACAATGCAATCAAATAGCAAGAGAGATCTAATAAACAATGCAGGAGGACTAGAAGTACAAAATTAGAAACAGTGCAAAGAAGCATCTGAGATGCGATATGTCAAGCAATGCAGAAAATGGAATTACAAAAGTAGAAAACAGTGCAATAATAGCTAGATAATAGTTCAATAGTAGTGATCTTACCCATTCTCAGGGTGGCACTTTCAGGAGGCTTTGCACAGATGTGTGGAGGTGGGGCATAGCAGGAGAGGCTGTCCTGCATACATGAGCTCTAAGGCCATGGAAGGCTTTGTATGTGGTAACTAGTTCCTTGAACTGAACATGGTAACTGATAGGGAAGCAATGGAGTGACTGTAGAATGGGTGTAATATGCAGATTTCACCTGTGTCTCAATAGCAACTAAGCTGCTTATTCCATACCAACTGGAGTTGATTTCAAGGGCAGACCCATGTAGCATGCTTTACAGTAATCTAGTCTCAAGGTCACCATCACATGAATCCACATGACCAGATGGGCCAAGTCCGTTAGGGAGACATTTTCAAACTAAAAGATTTTTTGGGGGGTGGGGGGACAGGGTGTGTGTGTTGCTGCATTAACATGCTTCTCCAACAAACATGCTGGGTCCAATATAATCCTTAAGCTTTTGAGAAGTCAGCAACGGTCAGCAGAACCTCATCAAATGTGGAAAGCACAATGTATTTCAAGACATCACGCTTCTCAACAAGCACTACCTCTGTCTTCATTTTTAACTTGCTCATTTAGCCTTTTAACCACAGCAGTCAAACAGTGGCCCAAGACCTTCATTGTATCACCAGGTGATTTTATAAAGAAATATAGAACTGGGTGTGTCAGCAGATTGATAGCAGCCAGTTCCAAAACCACAAGTGATTTTTCCTCAGGGCTTTATATAGAGATTGAATAGCTTAGGTAGGATTGTCAATTCCAGGATGGGAGTTTGCTGTGTGGTTTGGGAAGGGGAAGGAGCTGGGTGGGTTATAATGCCATAGAATCCACACTCCAAAGAAGCCACTTTCTCCAGAGGAACTGATCTGTGTCATCTGAAGATCAGTTGTAATTCCAGGAAATCTCCAAGCCTCACCTGGAGGGTGGTAACCCTAAGCATGGAGGTAGGACTGAACTTTGTGGAACTCCACCGGACAAATCCCACACTGATGCCAACTGGTCTCCAACAGCAACCCTCCAAGTCTGGTCCATAAGTAACGCTTTAAACACTCCAAAGCATCAACCCAATGTCTACTTGTTCCTGCAAACAACTTGACGAAATGGCATGGTCCACCATGCTGATAGATCCAGTAGGAGCAAAAAAGAGGCATGGCCTTGTTCACGTTCAGACTGAGATCATCAACTAAAGATCAGCTATACAGAAAATCCCATCATCGTTATCAGAAAGCTCTCTGGAATTCACAAAACAAGTTTTGTCTTGTAGTTTCCTCTCCGATTTTACTCTAAAGAATACAGTGTTTTTGTTTTGTTTGATCTTAGAATCAAGTCCATGTATCTCCAGTTGAAAAATCTCCGATTCTGAGGAAGACCTTTTCTTGCCTGAGACACCAGAGTATTACGGCCTGCTAGAAGTGACAGTACTGAGGAAGATAACCAATGGTCTGTCAGCTTCATATGTTACATTTTTACTTTTCATAACTTTTTAAACTAATTTTTATCATGTTGGGAAACAGGACTCAAAATACGTGCTTGAGACTGTCGGGCCAGGCAATTGCTGCCGAGGCCCACTGTCTTCCAAGGTGTAATGAAATAGTGGAATGATTAAGAACCCACTATTATGCAGAACTCGGTATACCTATGGCCTATGAAATCAGTAGTGTGGATCTAACATTGCATAGGATTGCAGCCAGAATTCTGTACAAAGGAGCATCTAAATCTCTTGTTATAGCATTGCAAATTGCAGAAAGCATGCATTGTTGGGAGGAACCAGGAGATGCCAGTTTGTTTTTAACTCCCAGTATAGCTGAGGGACAGCATGACTGAGTGTAGGGTAAACATCTCTGTAATAAAGAGCATGTGCCAAGACTGCCCATCTAGCAAAATTGGTTCGTTACCTAACAATACTATCTTTTGTTTTATTCTACGCATTAATTCATCTGCTTTTCAGAATTAGGGATCAACACGAAATGGCTCACAAACTAAAATTTGTGATGAAATTTGACCTGTTTGTGCTTTAAGTTCGTGGCAGGGTGACTGGCACAAACATTCCACAAACTTTCAAGCTGTTCATGGAGGTTCCTGAATAGAGACATTTCCTCCAGACAGACTATCTCCACTCAATCAAAATGTTTACAAAACTTCAAAGCAACAACTTGGAGGGCATGTAGAGGAGCATCTGGGGGAGGTCCTCTGCTTCTTTGATGTCTCTAGCTTGTTCAGGATCCATTCTGTACACTCCTGAATCTCCTGAACCTGCGCCTGTCAAAATGACCATTTTGACAGGTGTAGGTTCAGGAGTGTATAGAACAGATCCTGTACAAGCTAGTCACCAAACTTGCAGAGGACCTCCCCTGGATGCTCTTACGACTGCCTTCCATGTTTGCTGTCTCTAGCTTACACAGGATCCAGGCTATATACTCCTGAACCAGCACCTCCTATTTCTTCCCACATGGAATTGCTGTGGCAACACTGAAATTCATACACTGTGTTCCCTTGTTATTGTAACTTCCAGGAGGGGCCTGGAGATCTCACCAAATTACAATTGATCTCCAGATAGGGTTGCCAGCTACAGGTTGTGAAATACCTTGAGATTTGGGGGCAGAGCATGAAGAGAGTAGGGTTTGGGGAAGAGAGGGACTTCAATGGGGCATAATGCCATAGAGTCCACCTTCCAAAGTGGCCATTTTCTCCAGGGGAACTGATCTCTATTGCCTGGAGATCAGATATAATAGCAGATCTCCAGCCACCTCTTGGAGGTTGGCAACCCTATCTCCACACTAGAGATCAGTTCCCCATTTCCTCTGGAGAAAAAGAGTACTTTGGAAAGTGAAATCTTTGGCATTATACCCTGCTGAAATTCCTCCCCCAAATCCACCCTCAAATCTTGGAATTTCCCAACCTGCACTTAGTAGCCGAAAGTTTGCAAGGTAAATAGCTTTATTTAAGCATAGTTTTTCCACAAGTTACTTATGTTGTATTTTAAATAGTCAAACATTTATCAATTCAAAAACGTTCACATCACTAGAAAAACGTCACAGCATTTAGCTCAGGGGTGTTAAACATACAGCCCAGCATAGGCGTCAACTATGGGGGGGCTTGTGGGCTCGAGCCACCCCCGAAATTTCCCAGGGGAGACTGAGCCCCCCCCCGGCAAAATGGAGTGCCCACCACCGCGCCTGTCTGCCGCGCCTCCCCAGGCCCTTCCTTTTTTTATATATATATATATATATCAGTTGTTAAATAATACATTATTTAATTATTTATTTAAATAATTTCCCATTTTCCACCCCTTCCTTCCCCCCTCAGTCTAATTGTCCTCTTCCAGCCAGGAGCATAAGGCTTGCATCTTCCACCGAACGTCTTCTTTCTTCTCTTCTTTAATCCAATTCAGGTAGAGCGACCATTTCTTCTTAATCCTTGCTGTTCTATCCTCCCATGGCGAATCTTGTGTCAACATGGCCGCTATATCCGACTGGACAAAATCAAACAGATAATTATGCCAAGCTTCTCTTGTCCACTTACTTTTGTCTTTCCATCCTAATGCTATTACTGCTTTCCCAGCTAGTATTATTGCCTTCAATAGATCTTGACTATTCTTCTCTATTTTCTCACTACCTAGTGTACCTATGGTCATTAATTCAAAGTCTATGTCAAGCTTTACCTTGAAAAGCTTGTCTATTACTTCCAATATATCCTTCCATAGTTTTTTAGCCTCTGGGCATTCCCACCACATATGGGCATACCACCCTTTCGCACTTTTGCAGTGCCAGCAATTAGGACTTAAGCCTGGAAACATATTTGCTAGAATAGCCGGAGTTCTGTACCATTTAGTATAGAATTTTAATTCTAATTCTCTAAATTTATGCATTTTTATTCTCTTAATCCCTTCCATTAACTTTTCTGCTTTCTGCCTCGTTATTTTGGTTTCTATACTCCATTTCCCTTGCAGCTGTCCTATACCCCCTTCTTTATCTGAGACCATTTTCTTATATATTGCTCCCACTATTCCTTTTTTAGATTTCCTCATTAGTTTATATATCTCTTCTATTAGTTCTTCTATATCCATATTATTGTTTTCTATTATTTTTTTTTATCTTGGTGTATAGGCCTGCTACTTTTAACCAATACTTTGCTCCTACTTTCGCTTCTATGATCCGAAGTGGCTTTAAGGTATTTGCTATCAGCATATCTTGTAGTGTTCTGTACCCTTTTTGTTTAAGTAAGTCCCACCATCCGTGGTCTTCCCGCTCCTAATGTTTCGAGTGGCGCCCATTTAGACGTCCTTGTTAACCACTTTGTCTGCCACTTTCTCCAAACTGCTAAGGTACTCTCCCTAGGTCCTGTTTTCCTTTTATAATCTTTGTTCTGTTTGCCTGTGAATATACCAAATCTTCCTACTCCTTCATTCGCCTCATTTTCGAATTTAACCCATTTCTGATCTTCTCCTTCCCCTATATCTAATAATGCTTTTAACTGGAAAGCTTCATAGTAACTTGCTATATCTGGTACCCCCCATCCTAATTCTGAACTGTGATTATATACCAACTTTTTTGCAATTCTATATTTTTTGCTTCCAAAGATCCATTCTCTTATTTTTGTATTCCAAATGTCAATTTTTTGTTTGCTAAGTGTTAGTGGTAGTACTTGAAATAAATATAGCAGCTTTGGTATCCAAAACATCTTGACACTTCTAATTCTAGCTGTTATATTCAGAGTTTTCCTCTTCCACTCCTTCATTTCTCTCATTACCTTCTGCCATACTTTTTTATAATTTTTCTCCTCTATTTTATTTATGTTCCTATAGATTTCTATTCCCAAATACTTAAATTTTGTGGCACCCAATCCTATTTTAGTTAATCTATTAATTTCCCCCCTTTCCTCTCGATCCACATTACAATACATTATCTCCGATTTCCCTATGTTAATTCTTAATCCTGACAACGCTTCAAAGTCTTCTAATATGACTTTCATTTCTTTTATCCCTTCTTTGGGGTTAGTCATGATTATAATTATGTCATCCGCAAATAAGTTTAGCTTCATCTCCTCTTTACCTACCTTACATCCCTCTATTCTTCCTGAATTCCTAATTCTTTCGGCCAATTGCTCCATTGCCATTATAAATAAAGTTGGTGACAACGGGCATCCTTGTCTAACCCCTCTCGAAATTGGAAATTCCTCAGTATGGTTATTATTTACTCTAACTACCGCTGTTCCTTCTCTGTAGATTTCCTGAATTGTTCTAATATATGTCTGACCAAAACCATATTCCTTCATTATGGACCACACAAATTCATGAGACAGTGTATCGAATGCTTTATATACATCCAATTTAAGTAATGCTATCTTCTTGGGCTGCCTATGGCATAGTACATTTAATATATTCCTTATGGGATGTGCGATGCTTCTTCCCTTCACAAACCCATATTGATCCTCCTTTATTATATGAGGAATTACATTCTTAAGCCTGTTTGCCATTATTTTGGCAAATATTTTATAATCCTGATTTAATAAGCTTATAGGCCTATATGAGCCCACCTCCTGGGGGTCTTTCTGAGCTTTCAATATTAAGGCTATTTCTGCTGTTCTCCAAGTATCAGGAGCTCTTCCTCCCTTCAATATAGTATTAAACAGTATCTGAAGCTCTGGGATTAGCGTTTCTTTCATTTCATTATAAAATTCTGCTGTGAAGCCATCTAGACCCGGAGATTTCCCAGTTTTTAGGCCCTTTATTACTTCATCTATCTCTTGAGCTGTAATGTCAGCCTCTAGACTTTCCTTTTCCTCATCCTTTAACCTTGAGCCTATTTGTTCCTCAAACTTCCCTACCTCTTTTTTCCCATATAAAGTTTTATAAAAAATTTTAAACGTTTCTCTAATTTCCTTTGGGTTTTGTGTTATTTGTGTATTCATTCTAATACTTTTCACCCTTTGCTTTTCTTCCCTACCTTTTAAATAATTTGCCAATCGTCTACTTGAATTTATTGTGGTCCTCTGGAATTCATTCCTTACCATAGCTTGCTTCTTCCAGAGCGCCCTCGAATCCAGGAAATCTAATTCCCTCTTGAGTTCTTTGATTATGTTCTATTTTGGCAGAATTTCTTTATCTGATTTCTTTGTAATAATTCAGGTTCTTGTATTTTCCCCTTCCTATTGGAATACCATTCTCTTTTTATTTCTTTTTCCTTCATTATGCATTGTCCCCTAATCACTGCTTTAGCCGCATCCCAGAGGATATTTGTGGCCACTGTTCCTCTGTTTTCTTGGAAATATAACTTTAGCTGCTTCACGATAGCCTTTTTATCCTTTTCCTTGGCCATAACTATATTATTATACCTCCACATCCTTTTCGCGTGTTCCCACTTGGTGTCTATCTCTATTGTTATTGGGGCATGATCTGAGATCCAAATTGAATGGGTTATTACACTTCTCAGTTCCCATCTATTTGCTCTTTTAATGATTATAAAATCCAAACATGAAGCAGTTTTGTGCCTACTCGAAACATGCGTTGGCTTGGGGCTTAAGCTTAAGGCTTCATGTGCCTCTATTAGATCCCATTTTTTCCACTTAATTATTTTATCTTTAGAGACATCAATATTAAAGTATCTTGCCATAATCACTTCCCCCTCAATGAATTTCTGCATCTTTTAAAGTACTTTTATCAAAAAAGGTTTCTGTCCCTTATTTGGGGCATAAATATTTATCAATGTTATTTTCCTATTTTGAAATGTAGCTTTGACCAAAAGGTACCTTCCCTCTCCATCTCTTAGCGCTTCTGTTAACTTAATATGGTTCCTTCTATGAACCAGAATAGCCACTCCTCTCGCTTTTGCTGTGCTTCTCGCTTCAGCTAATACTTCTCATTCCGGATGGTTAAATAGTGGGTTTTTATCCTTTCTTGCTTTATGTGTCTCTTGTAGACACATAATATCTGTGTCATATTGTTTTGCAAATTTAATGAGTCTATACCTTTTGATGTCAGAACTCAGGCCATTGACGTTCAATGAAAGCAACTTCAACAATTTACCCATAATCTTTTAGCTTAAGCTTCCCCTCTGCTCCCAGCTGGTTACTAGCTTTATTTATTTCCCCCCATGTTCCCCACCTCCCCAGTTTTCCTCCCCCTCCCTCCTTCCCCTGGTATAGGGCTCGTTGCTGGGAAAAATACCTTATCCCCTTCCCTATACCTTACGGTGTGCGCATCCTCCCCCCCTCCTTCATTTATAATTATAGCATTTATTATAAAGACTTGACCTATGTATACTTCCCTTTTCCTGTATTTAAGTGAGCCTTCTCTGTCGTTTCTCCTGGCGTGTAGTAGCTCCCTCCTCCTCCTCTCCCTCCAGCGCTGGAATCTCCTCCATCTCTGCTGTTCCTGGGTCAATTCCAAACGTTTCTAATAGTCTTGTGGCTTCTTCTGGGTTCCTTGCAAGCAGCCTCTTCCCTTCTTCATAGATCACTATTGACGCTGGGTAAGCCCAAGTGAACTGTATCTTGCTTTGAAACAGCTTCTCGGCATATGGCTTCATTACACTCCTCTTTTTTAAAGTCTCTTGGCAATAATCTTGTCTTATAAAGACCCTCTTACCTCTAAATTTAAGTTCTTTATTTTTCTTTAAAGCAAGGTATATCTGACTTTGTAATTTCTCTCTTGCGAACTTAATTATAACAGGGCGCGGTTCCCCCCCCCTCCTTTTTCCTTGTAATCTGTGAGGACGCTCCACCTGTTCTTCATCAAGCTCTATTCCCTGCTCAGATAACCAGTCTATAATGCATTTCTCTAATTGTTTAGGAGCAATATCTTCTGAAATGCCATATATAATTAAATTCACCCTTCTACTCCTATCAGATAATTCCACAGTTTGTTTTTTAAGCTGTATGATGTCGTCTTTATTTTCTCTTGCCAAAGTCTCTGCTTTTAAAGCCAGTTGTTTCACCCCCTTAACTTCTGCATGCAATGCACCCACCTCTTGCTTTACCTCATTAATCGCTGTTTTAATTTTTTCCTGGGAGTCAATCATTAAGCTTTGGAATTGTGCCAATTGTTCTGACAAACCTTTCACAGTTGTGGCCATTTCGGAGGGTCTCTTCAAAGCGTCCTTCTAGTTGTAAGCTCACAACAGCTTCTCTTCGTAATTAACCGGGAAGTTTTTCACTCCACGCTGTTCTCTAGTTCCTTATCTCTATCTAGCTCATTTTCCAGCACTTTTAAGAGTTGTTTACATTTGTTTTAAGTCCTTTATCTTTCTGTCTGTGGAGGGGGGAAGGCGAAGGCTTCTTCCTGCTTAGAGCATGCGCACCACCTCGCCTCCCGGGCCCTTCCTAGGCCCACCCACCGCTGCCACCTCTCCCCCCCCGGCCAGGCCACTCCTGCCTCCTTCCCTCTCCCTCCCTCCATCCAGGGGCCAGCTGGGCAAATGCCCAGTGTGATGGTGTCACCCGGAAGTGAAGCCATCACGCTGGGCACGTTGCCAGGGTGATGCTCTAGCAATCGCCTCGAAACTCTATGGCACCATAGTGTTTCAGGGCAATTGCCAGAGCGTCGCCCCGGCAACGTGCCCAGCGTGATGGCGTCACTTCTGGATGACACCATCACACTGGGCATTTGCCCAGCTGGCCCCCGGAGGGAGGGAGGCAGGAGTGGCCAGGCGGGGGGAGGAGTGGCGGCAGCAGGGACATGGGTCTGGTGTGCATGCGCGCTTTGCGCACGCACACGCAAGAGCTCCCCCCCCCGGGGATTTTAAAACTCGACGCCTCTGCAGCCCGGGGGGGTGGATTAGGCCCTCAGAGGGCTTCTATCAGGCCCACACTGGAATTGGCCATCTCCTGCTTCCAGTTCTGTTGCTGCTGCTGCATCATAGCTTGCTTCGCCAGACTCGCTCAATCGCTCAGCCACTTCATGTTTTCCCCTGGGTTCTAGATTCAGAACTCTGAGTTATCAGAGACTGTGAAATAAACAAAATATTGCAAGAGTTCTAATGATTTAAGCATATTTTTATTTTAAGTAAAAAATATTTTTTGTATTTGTGTTCTTTATAAAGTTTGTATCTCCGCTACCTGGCATTACATATTATGACACACCTGGCCCGGCCCAACAAGGTCTCATTCATGTCAGATCCGGCCCTCATAACAAATGAGTTCGACACCCCTGATTTAGCTGATACTCTGGAACAGCCCTTACCCAGGAGCACTGGAGATCAAGGCCATGGATTCCACTTTCTCTGCTGCACTAAGAAGCCATCTCACTATACGATCTCAGCACTCAGCAGCCAGAAAGGGAGGGGACGAACCCTGTTAGAGAAATTATTTGTGGCGTGAGAGTTGCACGGGTGAGATAACCTGCCTGGCTGTGACTGGTAGAGGCGGTTTTTCTTCGGCTGCTTCTACGGACTCTCCTCGCTCTCAGCCCAGAAGCTGCCAAGCGCAGAACAGGAACTACGCTTCCCAGCTTGCCTCGGCTCTCCCAATGCAGAACGCGTTTTTGCGTTGTCCCTAGCGGCGCTCGGTAGCAGCCGACGGGGGAGGCTGTCAGGCGCTGACGGAAGCCAGGACGCGCCCAGTTTGTTGCTGGTGCTGTTTCCACTGAGGCGCGGCTGAGTGGTTCGGTGCGGGCGACGGCGGCGCTGCTGCTGCTGCTTGGGGCTGCCCAGGCGGGGCTGGGGGTCTCCGGCCGCGACGACGGCTCCGGCCATGGACGAGCAGGCGGGGCCCGGCGTCTACTTCAACAACAACAACAACAACGCGCTGCTGCTGCCGCCACCGCCGGGCGGGGCCGGGCCGGGACTGGAGCCGGGGGAGGCAGCAGCGGCTGCGGCTGCCGCGGCGGCTGCTGGGGGCTCCTCGGCGGCGCCGGCGCCGGCCTCTGCGGCGCGGGCTCAGTACAGCGTCCCTGGGATCCTGCATTTCCTGCAGCACGAGTGGGGCCGCTTCGAGGCCGAGAGAGCCGAGTGGGAGGCAGAGCGGGCGGAGCTGCAGGTAGCGTCCCTTCCCTCCCGCCTTGCAACACGCGTGTGCACGCAAGCAGACGCGTGTACATGTAACACTCCCCCCCCCCCCCCCCCAAATACGTATAATACAATCTCCCTCGGCGTTCTTCTTTCCGCGAGCTCTGTTTTCTCAGCAGCTCTTCCCTTCCCGGTCTCTGTTTTCTCGACAGCCCCCCCCCCCCCCCCCGAGGATTCAGTGCTAAGCCTCAGGGACGCTTTCCAGTCTCAGGGCTCACTCTGCATTCCAGTCCAGTAGCACCTAAGAGAACAACAATATTTTTGGGATGTAAGCTTTCGAGAATCAAAGCTCCCTTCGTCAGGGCTCACCTTGGGGCCTTCGTGCCGTTTTGCGTCTATGAGCGTATACAGAGAGCCTGTCCTTCCCCACTCTCTTGCTGTAGTCAGCTGTTAGCTCCCCCCCCCCCCCCCCCCGGGTTATAGGGTGGGGAGGGCTTCCAAGATTGAGGCTATTTTTTGTTGCTTTTCTTAAGAAAGGAACCTTTGGCTCCTGTTCACAGGGAACGCCGCTCAAGTGGGAAGCCCTTTGACAACTCGGATTTTCCATGCCTCTATTGTGTGTGTGTGTATGGAGTGTGAAAAGTGAAGATCTGCATCGTCCTCAAAGCAGAGTGTGATGTTAGTTGTGTGTGTTCGTCTGTTGTGAAAGCATGGCATGGGAGATGATGTGGAAGGATGGTAGAAATTGATTGCTTTTATTGCTGTGAGACTGGTGTGGATCTCTGTTTTCATGTTCTTGGAAACAATTACAATTATACAGCCATTTTTCAAATATTCAAAACATTTAACATATATTATTTCAAAAATCTTTACAATCACTATGTAATGAGGGGCCCAAGCCATTGCCTAAACACTTATCATGTTTGACAGGTGAGAGTTCTACCTCGCCTCCATCACTCATGCCAGTAGCAGTAGAAAAGAGTCCAGTAGCACCTTAAAGACTAACAAAATTTTTCATTTGTGAGTCACTGCTCAATTCTTCAGATACAGCTAGATTGTGAGTCTATCTGTCCTATATATTGGAAAGTGGAGTGATTTCAGATGCCAAATGGCATTAGCAGGCAAAGGACAATAGCAGGTGTGATTGGAATGGATTAGTTGTGATGCTCAGAGAGGTAGTAGGTGTGGGGAAATCAGCATTGGTAATAAGACAGGAAACCTAGGTCTCGATTCAGTCCAGGAGGATGCATTGTCTTGAGCTTCGTTATCAGTTCTAATTCAGCAGTCTCTCTTTCTAATCTCCCTTTGAAATTCCTTTGTAAAATAATGGCTATCTTTAGGTCACCAACTGAATATCCTGGCAGGTTAAAATGTCCCCCCACTGTTTTTTAAATGTTGTAGTTTTTTATATCAGAGTTATGTCCATTAGTTCTTTGTTGAAGGGACTTTCCTATATGTCCAATGTAGAGGGTAGAAGGGCATTGTTGACACATGATGGCATAAATCACATTAGAGGATGAGCAGGCGTAGGAACCTGAAATGGTCTGACTGATGTTGCTGGGCCCACTGATGGTGTTGCTAGGATCTATATGAGAGCAAAGTTGGCATCTTGGTTTTGTTGCAGGCCTTGGTACCAGAGTCCACGTGACTGTTAAGTAGTTTGTCATTTGGGGTAAGAAGTTGTTTTATGTTAGCAGGCTGTCTGTAAGCAAAAAAAGGTTGCCCCCCCCCCCCCCAGTGTCTGTGCGAGGGAAGTAGTGTGCCAGTAGAACAGTATTACCACATAGAACGCAGTGGAGGACATTGATACGGAAGCCCTGCTGCTGCGTAGTCCTGCCCTGCTGTTTCTTTGGCACACCAAAGTATGGCAGAATGGAGGAGTCTGGATGATATTTCAGCTAGGGACTGTTGTGAATTTTGAAGGAAACTTTTGGGTACATGAGGCATGTGTGAAAAATCTAGCTAGTAGTGAGATATAATTTATTTATATATATTTCACATATTCCACCTTTCTCCCCAATGGGGTCCCAAAGTGGCTTATGTTGTTCTCTCCCCTGTTGTACCTCACAGCAGCCTTGTGAGGTAAATTGGGCTGAGAGTGTGTGGCTGGCCCAAGATCACCCTGCAGACTAACATGACAGAGTGGGGATTTGAACCTTGGTGTCTGAGATCCTAGTCTGATACTCTAACCACTACACTACACTGACTCTCACAAGTGAGGTTCTGGGTACGTATAGGTGCGTATTATTTGATATTATTGCATATAGGCAAATTAGGTGAATTGCAAGAAGTACAAAATCTGTGTTTAGCATATTGTTGAGCTCTCAATAATACAATAAATATTTCCCCTAAGCTTAAGAAAGGGTTGGGAGAGTTAACCAGCATTTATGATTTAAAAGTTTGGATTTTATGCTTATAGCGGAGTAGCCCCATTTGCTTTCAGTTGTAGAGTCTTAAGTATTGTATCATCAAGATGTTTTGTATTTTAATCATTGCTAAAAAGTCTTCAAGTTATAAATGATAAACTATAGCAGCTTAGGGTGGCAACTCCTGTACCTCACCCTGTACAAGAAGCAACCAACCAGGTGTGTATACAGATGCACTTGATTTAATTAGTTTGTCCACTGTTTGTTGGGCATATGTACAGTCTTGAGCTCAGGAGGAGAAGAGCTGTTCTTCCACTTTGCTGCTGAAGTGGGATTTGCACAGAATTGATAGGCTGACCTCTTTGTTGGTCACAGACATTTCCATCCTCTGCTTCTCACAGCAGTTTTTCAGGATTTTTAAAACCTTTAATTAAAGAAGTTAAAGCATTGAACAGAAGTTCAAAAATAGTAATTGTCTAATATAAACCACATTTTGAGAATCTTCAAGTTTAAATTTAAGATTGGTTTATGCTGCAATCCAGTGCATACTTATTTGGGAGTAATTTCTATTACATTCAGTCATGCTTCTGGGTAAGCATGCCTAGGATTGAACTGGGCAGTGTTTTGGGGAGAAGAATGACAAAAAGCCCTGGTGAAACCTTTTTTAGAATAGGGAAAGGCTGCTGAAGCAGCTCACTGTAAAAAAAACCTACTCTACATGAGAAGTACAGCATTAATTGTACTATTTTATCCAAACCTAACAGGAGGTCTGAGTCTAATTAATACTTATTTATAGTCCCTCTTTCTTGCTGAGACTCAAGGTGGATAATGCAGAATGGAGTGACTAACTGCTCTTACAGCTAATTCTCTGAGTCCAGTGGCACCTTTTAAAGCAACAAAGTTTTACTGTAAGGTGTAAGATTTTGTGTGTAAGCTTATGCCCAGAGTAAAACTTTGTTAGTCTTAAAGGTGCCACTGGACTCAAACTTTGTTCTGCTGCTTTAGACTAACATGGCTTCCCACCTGAATCTGCTACTTCTCTGTTATTATTCCTGAAACTAGAACTTCAGTGAAGATTTGGTTTAGTGACATTCGGATGAACGTAGCCATTATGTAACTCAGCTGTAGAGGGAGGGAGAGTCTTTTCAGATCCTGTTGTTTCCAAAGAGTTTTGGGATATTGTGCAAGAAGGGAGGAAGGGGTGGTTGTCAACTGAGTTTACTATGGGTACGGCAATATTTATTTATTTATTTATTTAAATTAGATTTCTAGACTGCCTTTCCCTGTACAATAGGGCTTAGGGTGGTGTCGAGCGATAAAAAACATTCATATATTAAATTTGCAGTTAAAAACAATAAAAATACAGTCATTGACATAGCTAGATGATGCTAAAATTCCAGTTGTACTACTGCCTCGTGTGGGGGGTGGGAGGCAAGAGAAACAGGAGTGCCAGACAGATGGAAGCTGTTGCTGTCTTTAACCAAACGCCTGGCAGAACATCTGTGTCTTACAGGCCCTGCAGAACTGTATTAATTCCACCAGGGCATGGCTGTTGTTTGGCAGAGAGTTCCAGCAGGTTGGAGCCAGGGTGGAAAACGCCCTTGCTCTGGTTGAGGACAGCCAGATGTCTCTTGGGCCAGGGATTACCAGTAAGTTCTTATCTGCTGAGCGCAATGCTGTTTGGCAAGTATACCAGGAGAGGCAGTCCCAAAGATACATGGGTCCCAGTCTGTTAAGGGCCTTAAAGGTTAGCACTAAAACCTTGAATCTGATCTGGTACTCCACCTGGAGCCAGTGCAGCTCACACAGCATAGGCCGAATATGTGCCATTCACAGAGTCCTTGTAAGGGCCTGCGCTGCCGCATTCTGGAGTAGTTGGGTTTCCAGGTCAGTCTCAAGGGTAGCCCTGCATAGAGTGAGTTACAGTAGACTGATCTGGAGGTGACTGTTGCATGGATAACTGTGGCTAGGTCAGGGCGGGACAAGTAGGGAGCCAGCTGCCTGACCTGGCATAGCTAGAAAGATGCCAGTCTGGCAGCATTTGTGCCTCCATTGATCGGGAGTCATCCAGAACCACACCCAGGCTCTTGACAGTTGGAGCCAGTGTTAAAGGCACACCTTCAAGATCCAGGAGTTAGCATCCCAAACCTGAATTCCCCCCCCCCCCAGCCACAGAACCTCCATTTTAGTAGGATTCAGTCTCAGCTGGCTCTCTTTCAACCATCCCATCATGGCCTCCAGCCCCTCAGCCAAATGTGCTGGGGTGATATCTGGCCAACTGCCCATTAACAGATATAGCTGGGTGTTATCAGCATACTGGTGACATCCCAGCCTGAAACTCTACACCAGTTGGGCGAGGGGCTGCATGTAGATGTTAAACAGCATTGGAGAGAGGGTTTCCCCCTGAGGAACCTCGCATACTAATGGGTGTCTAGTTGACACCTCTCTCCCAGCACTTCCCTCTGTCCCTGAGAAATAAGGTGAGCAACTTCAAGACTACCCCACGAACTCCTATGTCAGCGATGCAGTTGGTCAGAAGATGGTGAACGACTGTGTTGAACACTGCTGTAAGATCAAGCAATAGCAGCAGCGCCGACCTGCCTTGATCCAACTGTGGAGATCATCTGTGAGGGCGACTCAATGCTGTCTCTGTCCCATGGCTGGGGTGAAAGCTGGACTGGAATGGGTCCAACGATGATAAGTCATGCAGGAAATACTGGAGCTGTTCTGCCATCGCTCTCTCAATTACCTTACTCAAAAACAAAAGATTCAAGACTGGGTGGTAATTGGAAGAATCCATAGGATCCAGGATTGACTTCTTTTAGAGGTTTGTAACCACAGCCTCTTTTAATCCCTCCGGGTAGATCCTGGAATCCAGGGACAGATTGATATGTTTACCAGTGGACCACATATTCCCTCATTGTTGGCCTTTCTCTTGTTGCCTGGGAAATTTCAGGATGATTAAAGTGGCTCATTTGGTGTGTTCTGTATGGCTCTTTGTATTTGGAATCTGTGTACATTATGGTATGCTAGAAGAATAATGTGATTAATAAGGCAGTTGAATTTGTAACAGGACATGCATCCCAAAGTAGTAAAACCTGTCTACTTCATTATTAGACTACCTTGCTTGTTCTTACTGAGGTTCCACCTCTTCTTTGCCTTCGCCAAGATCCTTTCTGTAGCAGCAGGTTGTTGTTTTTTTCCCTAACGACTGGGGAGGAAAGTTTTTAAAAAACCACTTAGTATGTTGTATGACATGAAAAGAGTTAATGAATTGTGGATTCTTGTGAAAGGATGGCAGCATTCAACCTGGATTTTGTCAGTTATAACTTGTGAAGGGTGATTTTGGATGTCACCGATTTTGTATTTCCTGTGCAATATGTGAAGAAAGTCCTATGCCTCCTCTCTCAGCTTGTTCTGTGTTTCCTTTTTTCTTCTTCTCTGAGTCTCTGTTAAAGGGTCTCTGTTACGGTCCACAAGCAGATTGGCTACCCTAGATGAGCTTCACACCTGTATTTCTAGAACAGCAGTCCTGTGTGCTACATGTAGATCCTTTTTTGAAATCTAGGGGAGATGCCAAAGCACTGCCACCCATGGATGTAGGGAAAGCAAATAACATTTGACAGTAAATTAAGCTCTTTTGTCTGTAGAGATAACTTTGAAAAAATTCTGTTGGAATCACTTTAACTTGTATAATTTTTTTTCTTGTAAAAGTATATTGGGATGGAAAGGTGACCTCTAAGTTCCTTTTCTTCATCTGTGACTAGGAATAGCAGCACTTCAAACTGCAAGTAAGCAGATGGTATTCTAAATAGAAAGGTACTGTTTGTGGGAGTAGGGGGACATCTCATACTGTGATAGCAGTGTTTTTGGGAACAGTATTTGTTTTAAACAGTCTTTGGTTGCACAGATGAACATTAATTTTAGATTAACAAATTCAAACTCTTGGCTGCTATTCTTTTCTCAGTAGGGGCAAAATGAAAAGTTAGTAAGCATACTTTATCATTAAGTCTGAACTGTATGCTTATTACCAGAGAAAGGCAAGCTTTACCTGTTCTTTCCTTGTTCTCCGTGAGCTGCTGCATATAACAAAGAACTATTGCCTCTTGAGAAAGCAAAATAGAAGAGCATTATGATGGACTTGTGCAAGGAGCAGAGTTTCATAAATGTAGATACACAGTTTGATTTTTCTTGATTTAACAAAATATTATAAATTTGTGTGAAGAGCCACCCAGTTTTGGGGTAGGGGAAGATGGTATGTGTTCTCAAAATGTTGACTGCATTTAAATATGCATTTAAAGAAGGTGATTGTGCTTACAGAGTAAGTTCACTACTGAATTTATGAATATACTCTGATTCAGTACTCATATTTATATTGATTTCTGGGTTACCAACTGCTTTTCAGGTAAAACAATCAAGTATCTATGGAAATGTGTTTGTAAAACTGTATTTTTCATGAAAAAATATACAGAAGGACAAATAGAATGCTGTATAGTAAAAAATGGAACTTGGAATCTGTTCTTTGTTCAGAACACTCTCTCAATCTTAGTGTCTCACTATGTTCCAAAAGACAGCATGTCACATTATTTCTGTATTAATGAGCATTCCATTGGTCAGTTAAGAAGAGCTCATCAATATGTGAACTGGAATCAGAGTTACCCAGCCATTTATTGAAAAGAGCAGCAGATGGGAGCACCATTGTCCTCCCTATTAATAGCCTGCTTTTAAAAAGTCTTTTAAGAATCATAACTTAGTCTTCTCTTGTTGTGAGCGCATTTGTAAGCCTGCTGTCAGGCAGAAAGGTGGCATGGAAACACTTTAAATAAATATGCTTTCCTACTTAAATTAAGGCTTCCACACTTTCATTTTCCCTCACTGTAAAATTTACTCCACACTAGCAAGAAAGAGCTGTGCACAGAAGCAGCTTTCCACATATGTAGCAGATGTGGCTGGAGGCAAACATCTGGATCTGCATCACCATTCTCATTGCAGTATTCAGTCAGTCTTCATTGAACTGTCTGAATGAACATGAGGGTGTGCATCCCCATTGGGAGCTGCCAGTTAACAGCTGGCTCTGGGTTCTTTGTCTTTGTTGGGATGGAGCTAAAATCTGCATCTTCCAGTTGGTACTTTTTGCCTTGGGGAACAGTACTGTAGAGTAACAGGTCAGGCTCAATAATTTTTCATAAAACATCCCTATTATTAGCATGATCCAGTTAGTACAATAAGCTTTGTTTGTGTACATGGGAGCTCCAGTTTCCTGTTTAGAAATTCACTAAATTAGCTAAATTTTGAGTTTTAACGACTTATAAGTTAACAGAAGTCAAGAAATTTAGCTCTTCAAGATTTCATTATGAATGCGGCTAAGGCACTGGTTCTCTGGTGTGCTGTTACTGTGCCCTGAGCAGTTGAATCTTCTTCTCTTCTTTTGAACTTTTCTTGTATTTAAATTTAAACTTTATTTCAGCCAAAACAAAACAGTCAGAATAAAGCATCTGAATAGAGCACTCCCTATATTGTTCAAATTTTCTTTAAAGAATAGTAAGGCTTCACTTCATGTTTGTAGTCTATCTGGTCTTCAGGTCACAATTATTCTCTCATATAATTAATTATTGCAGTCATTGCCATTCTAATAATGCTATGTGGCTCCAGGCTGTGTCTGTAATGTATATGCAATTGTGACAAACAGCACTGGGCTCTTGTTAGACATGTGACTTTCCCGTAAACTAGATCTTTATTGTATGTTGTTTAAATGGCTAGAGATTGCAATTAAACATAGTGGGTGTGTGAGTGAGTTAGAGAAAGAGTATTTTGAGTAATTTGGGAAGAGAATTGAATCTAATGAAAGACAAGTATGTGTAGGATGGTTAAGGCCTTCAGAAACTGAGGCGTTTGAACTATTCAAATAGTGTAAAAGCCTTCCAAGAGGTGGGGTGGAATCTCTGTTTTAATTATATTTAAAGGTTAAAAATGCCTAGTGTAACTAGAGAAATAAAACAGTACTAGTAGGCAACTGTTATAAAATATTTGTACATATATGCACCAGGATTAAAAATGGCATCCTGTTTTGCTGAACAAATGGATGAGGGAGTTTCAGTGTGAAATGGCATAGTCCTAGTCTCTTACTGTTACGTGCTAGTAGTCACACAGAGGCATTTGAACTTTGGGAAACATGTTGGGTCAGCTAAAGCAGTCTCTGGGCCCGTGAGAAGGTTTGCCTCCAGATGGTGTGTGGGAACTACATGTAGCATTTTCAGAGCAAAATGTTTTGAAGCATTTGATTCTTATTGAGGATCTCATTTTTCTCATTTTAAAGTCTTTCTTCAAGGGACAGCATACTGTGATAGTATCATACCTAACATTTAAAAGAAAACACTATCTCAAAATGGATATTCTTAGATCTGCAGCATCCGTAGCTTCTTGCAGGCACCCTGATGCCCTTAGCTAGGTGCCTGAGGTACTACAAATAATTTTGTACCTTGCAGAATGTAAGCATCTGTCCTTTACAAAAAGGAATCACATCTGCCTTTCTCACATCCATTGTCAGTGTAGGCAGATTGATTTGGAGTCAGTTTGGGTAGCTGTGTTAGATGGGATAGGATAAGGCAGACTGTGTACCATTAATAGGCGACCAGGATAATTTTTCTGTTTGTACCATGTAAGTAACAAAGATGTTTCTGGCCTCAACCACAGTGATTTCATTGTTCAGGGTCTTTGTATTTGGGCTTTGATCCTGGCCACTAAAACATAGGGAGAAGGCATTGAGATAGGCACCAGATAGTTCACAGTTCTATGGCAGTGTCCCCAGTGTAGTGTCTGTGTAAAGTCTGATGTAGCACCTGCTGACGCCTATCCTGGTGCCTGCCAAGCGTTTTTAGGAAGTGGGCAGGGTGAGCTGGGGTATTTGCATATCGGCTTCTGTTTGATCACTGGGAACCTCTTTGACTGTCCAGGTTTTTTTCAGCAGCAGCTGCCACCACAGCTTGGAGATATTTACTATGCAACTGAAGGTAAAAAAAGAAAAACAGTATGTTTATTTTAAAAAGCATCCTGTTAATCAGATCTTCTGTCTGAAATGTTGAAGAGTTAGTATTAGTCACACATAACCTCACTCCTCAACATTTTGTGCTTGGTTCTGCTTCCTATGGTAGCCATTGTGTGGTTGTGACCACCACCCTATGTCAGAATTCCAAAGGAGCCCACAGACTCAAAAAGGTTGGGATCCAGGGAAGCAGTGGCAATCAGTTATACTCCCCTGCCCTTTCACAGCAAGAAGCCAAAACCAGGGCAAATTCTTCATTATTTATGGAGAGACCCATTTTCAAACCTTGTGAAAATAGTTTCAGAACTTCTTTGAAAATAGACATTTGTTAGGAGCTTGGACCTGTGTATTTGAAAGCAGTGGCTATTATTACCTATGCCACTATCAGATCTGCATGTTTATCTTATTCGTATTTTACCTTTAAGGGTGAATAGCTGTTCAGGTGAAATGGCTAGGAGGAGCTGTGCACACAGCCTGACATGAAACAGCTCAGTACTCTCTTGTGTCAAGGAGGTACTTATACTATGGGTGGAAGTAATGACTGGAACAGTATCAACTAAGATCTCAGGTTAGCTCTTAGTACTTTAAACTTGCTTTGAGAATGTAGCAGAATTAAAAAATATTAGGCCTTCTACCTCTGAACAGTTACCTTCATGTTTTAGTTTAGTTTTGTCATATTTATTTGCCTTTAATTTTATTCTGAAATAGTAGTAGTAGTAGTAGTTAGAGAGGTGTGTTGAGGTGGATTTCATATTGATGTGGTACTGTTGAATAAGGTTGGGCTTGAATAACTTTGGTGAATGTGCTTCACCCATACAAAGAAAACATATCATGATCTCTACTTCAGCCCTTCCCCATCTTCAGAAAGAAATTGTGACACAACTGATTGGAATGTTGACCTTTTAACAAGAAAGTTCTTCAGAACCTGTTGGTGATATTTTACAGGGTGTGTGTGTAAAAACAAATCACATAAACTGCCTTAGGACTGTCTGCAGGACAAGCCCATGGGTCTGTTGGTCATAGTACATTCAGAAGTACGATTTGCATTCCTGGTATTAAAATATTGTTACATATTTTACAGTCAGAGATTTTAGTTTAGGCCTTTGGTATTCAAACAGATGATGCTTAAGATAACATTACATACTCTTGGGTGTTGTGCTTTGACTAATTCAAATAACGTATTAGGGGAATTTTCAAGAAAAACAAAGTGAGTGCTGTTTCTGTATCACTAGAGGTATGCTACTGTACATCAAAGCCTTCACTTTTTATCATATTTGCATTTAAAATATTTTTATGCCACCTTTCCACCTGATCAAGGTCCCCAAGTCAATGAACATGAAAACATTGGAGCAACCGTTATTGGGGGTATGCCAAACAAAACAAAGAAGTCTTCATCTTCACTTGGTGGAAGGCACCAATAGAGGGAGACAAATGAGTCTCCTTGTGGCAGGATTCCCAAAGTTTTGGTGCCATGACCCAGAAAGTCCTTTCTCAGGTTGCCTCCTGTCTAACCTCAGGTGGTGGATCTACCAAAGCAAGGGCCTCCAGAGATGACTGTCGGGTCTCAGATAGCAGGGGCAACCAAAGAAGGGCCTCTAAAGATGACTGGAGTGAACAAGTAGGCGCATATGGGTGAAGGTAGTTCTTAAGGTATGTTGGTCCTGGGGCATACAGGAGTTTGTAAGTCAATACCAGCACCTTGAATTGAGCCTGGAAGCAAATTGGAAGCAAGGGTAGATGGAACAAGACTGGAATGATACGGTCACTCAGGCTGCCAGTGTACAGGGTAATAGCATTAACCGTGTTAACGTTGCATAACCTTCTCTTGCTGAAGAATAGTAAGGCAAAAAGCCCTGCTACTTAAATTCCCTACAGTGGCAGATGACTTCTTTCTATGAATGATATCATGGAACAGAACAATGCACAAATATTTCTTTTCAGAAAGTTTATGTGTTTGGAAGGCTTCTTTGTTATTGCAGTGAGAAGTTTATGTGACAGTTGATTTGTGACTGTTATAAATACTATTAGTAGTTGGTAAATCCAGAGCAGTAACAGTGTTAGTTGGTTGCAGAAAAATTAAACAGAAGTGGTTATCTTAAAGACTAATATAATTTATTCCAGCATGAGTTTTCATGAATCAGAGGCTGAGGACAGACTGGCAATGTAAAGCGGGACAGCCCCGCGTTGGAAGTGGAAGAAGGGAGCGCGTTCAGACATGCGCATCTGTCCGTCGGCTCCGTTTCGCACTTACCCGTCTCCCACTCGCTTTCCATCCGCTTTAACAGGACACCGGGAGAAACCGGTGTCCAGGGGCCGTCTTGCGCTTGCCTCCCGCTTCCAGGCAGTGTGAACCGGAAGAAGGCGGGAGGCAAGCGGAGGTGGCAGTGTGAACGCAACGTTTTGCCAATTTGTGCATATGCGCGCGTGCGCACATGCGCAAATTGCCGAAACAGCCCTATCACGAGCTGCGGAGGCCAGCCCACATGGGGCCACTCCGCAGCAGTCTGAACGCTCCGTATCGGCACCGTTGCGCAATACACCGGCCGGTGTGAACGGCCAGCCCCGGGGAGTTTTTCCCCCGCAGCAGTTTCCTCCTCATTCATCTCGCTCCAGATTGCCAGTCTGTCCTCAGCCAGAGGTTCCTTGAACTTCTGTTTAATTTTATTTGTAGATGATTTTATCACGAGCAGACTCTGAAGACTTTCACTGCCTATGCCACATCACGTTTTAGATTTTGGGCTTTCCTTGCCTTAAGAACTTGGGTAATATTGTAAATATTTAAAAAATCAGAACTATTGACATTAAATAGTCGTAGGGAAGAAACTTGGATTGTTTTTTTAAAAAAATCTATGTAAAATGTTGTCTTTTTCAGGCCCAAATTGCCTTTCTTCAAGGGGAAAGAAAAGGGCAAGAGAATCTGAAGAAGGATCTAGTGCGAAGAATAAAAATGTTGGAATACGCTCTTAAACAAGAAAGGTACTAAGCTTGATATCAGTTATTATTTGTGTTTTGTATTGTGATCACAAGAACTGCTTATCAAATTTAGAAAAGCCACATGTCCCTCAAATCCATATTTGCTCCACATTCCCTCTCCCCCAAGAGCCCTCTCCCCAAGAGAAAGTAATGCCATAAGTTGTTGCAGTAGGGGTGTAAAAAAGCCACTGTTTACAGTATAGATGTTAATACACTAAGGATAACTGAATTTTACTTTTTGAGTATTCTTGAAGTTTATCTTAAGTTCTTACCTTATATAAAGTGGAAACAACCTCTTCCAGGTTGTTTTTAAAACTTCTAAAAAATACTGATAACAAATAAGAGAAATGAATGATAAATTTTGTGTATAGATGTAGTATCAAAGGACCCTTTCAATTTTGGTTTTACCTGACTTCCCTGATCACTTAGTGAAAGTACCTTAATGTTCTAAAATGTGCTGTAATATTTTGAAGAAGCAATGTGAAGATGGAAATGAAAAGTTATTAGTAGGTCTTTTTAAAAAGCCACATAAGAATCTGTCTGATTCACTGGTTGATAAAATGGAGTTGACAAATGCTCAATCTATTTTGGAATAAATCCCTTTGACTGGTGTACTGATGTTGTCTGAACTACTCATTTTATGGCTTACACCTGAACTATATTCAGTTGGGAGAGGGCATAAGGCATAAATAAATTATATTTTAATTAGTTCACAACAGTGGCCAAAAGAACAAGTTTGCTACTATGATAGGATATAATATCATATTGGAAATACTAAAAATAAAATCTAGCACTTTCTCTATAGACTGTGTGTTTACAGTGGTGTAAGTCTACATTTCTTGGTGAGTTAAGAGCATGGGTGTGGATGGAAATTTGGATGAGCCCAAGCTGAGGGCTTCATCATGATGCCCCTGATTCAGCTAATGTTACTAATTTAAGTCACATATGAAATAAATGGTATTTAAATTAGTTATGGGAAATGTACCTCAATATTCAACACGTTTACTTAGAAGCAAAATAGTTTGTGGTTTACCCCTTGCTGCTGTGGCTTCTGATATAACACAGCAGCAATAGGGCTTCCACATGGCAGGTCTCCCCACAGTTTCTCTGCCCCATTTCCTTAGCAGCAGCCATTCCCCCACCTTCAGCCATTGGAGTGTTTTCAGGTTGTTTTAAAAAAGCTGGCAGTTGAATATCATTATATTGAAACACTGCTATAATGTGTGTATCAGGTTATCTGAGCTTCTAGCTTTCACTTTAAAAAGAGCAAGTCTCCAGTTCCTTTTGTTGCAGAGATGTGCCTTGTATCTCCACAACGAAAGGGGCCAGATATTTTTTTAAGATGAATGCTGGGAATTCAAAGAATCTGCTCAGAGATTACTATAATCTTACAACAACATTCAATTGCCAATTCATAATTATTATAATAATATACTGTAATTTTTGACATATAAGGGTAACATTTATCACTTGAGTTACAGAAAATAGTGGGTTGAATCTAAGTTCTTTCCCTTCCTTCCATGAGTAGAAGGGCACTTCTGCTCATATAGTCCCTGTTGGTTTCTCTTTCTTACTATAGAACCCCACACCAGCATTCCATGCTATACCAAGAGCCCCTCAACCCTCAAGAGTGGTTGTAGCATTCTGGAGACTGCCGCAGGAAGGGGGAGTTGGGACAGATCTATTCCATGAGTGGAGCTAAATTTGTAGGTCTTTGGAACCAACTTATTCATGAACACCATGGGGATACACTTTTGTGATTTTCCCATTGTTGTTGCAGTTGCCTCCACATGGCAGGTTTTGTTACAGTTTTATAGGTAGAGTCCAGTGGCTCAAACCAGTGGCCCATATAGTCTAGCATCCTTCTTCACAGAGCAGCCAGCCAGGTATCCTGGAGAGCCAAGCAAACAGGGTATAGGGGCTGTGACCCTCCCCTGTTGTTGCCTCCCAGCACTGATATACAGAAGTTTGCTTCCTCAGGTTATGGGGGCTTCATTCAATCACCACAGCTATTCATGAACCTATTCTCTGTGAATCTGTGTAATCCCCTTTTAAAGTTACCTGTGCTTGTAGCCATCATTACCTCCACTGGCAGTGAATTCCCCAGTTAATTAATCATGGAGTAAAAGACATTTTTCATTTTGTCTGCCCTGAACCTGTTTCCCAGTAACTGTGTTGGGTGTCCCTGAGTTCTGGTGCTGTGAGAGAGAAAGAAAAAACTCCCTCTATCCACTTTCTCCACCCCATGCATAATTTTATAAACCTCTATCAAGGCTCCCCATAGGCTTTTTTTTTTCTAGACTAAAAAGTCCCATACTCTCCTGCCCTAGTCTCTGGGAAACAGCTGCCTCTCCCCACTGTGCCCAGTGTCACAGGGGCTTTTTCCAGTCCCCCCCCCCCCAAAAAAAATATTGATATCGCAGCTATCTTAGTTGTTTCTTTTCTAAATTGAAAGGTCCCAGACTCTTCAGCTTTTCCTCATAGAAAGGGGGCTGCAGCCACTTCATCATCTGGGTTGCCATTTTCTGTACTTTTTCCATCTTTGCAAAGTGTTTTTTGTGATATGATGACTAGAACTTCACACGGTATTTCAAATGAGGCCTCACCACAGAACTGTTCAGGGGTATTATTATATTGGCTGTTTTATTTTCAGTCCTTTTCTTAATAATCCCCAACGTACAGTTTGCCCGTTTCACTGCTTTGGCACATAGGGTTGACATTTTCATTGAGTTATCCACTACAATCCCAAAATCTTTTTCGTTTTCAGTCTCAGCAAGTTCAGACTGTATTAGCATGTACATAAAGGTGGGATTTTTTGTTCCAGTATGCATCACCTTACACTTACCTACACTGGACTTCATTTGTGACATTGTTGCCCACTCATCCTCTGGGAACTCTTTACAGTCGGCCTTGGTTTTCACCAACCTGAATAATTTTGCGTCATCTGCAGACTTGGCTACTACACTACTCACTCCCAGTTCCAGATCATTTATGAACAAATTAAATGACACCTGTCACAATACTGATCCTTGTGGGACTCTGCTGCTTACTTCCCTCCAGTGAAGCAACTGTCCATTTGTTCCTACTCTCTGATTCTTGTCATTTAACCATTTTTTTTAGACCATGAAGGGACCCAGTCCTCTTATCCCCCAACTGCTAAACTTACTCAGGAGTCTTTGGTGAGGTATCTTGTCAAAAGCCTTTTGAAAGTCCACCTACCAGGGCACCATTATCTACATGTTTGCTCACTTTCTCAAATAATTCCAAAAGGTTGGTGAGGCAGGACTTCCCTTTGCAGAAGCCACACTGATTTTCCTTCAGCAGGCTTTGTTCCTCTATGTGCCCAATAATTCTATCTTTGATTAGTTTCTACTAATTACCCTGGGGCAGACGTTAGGCTAACTGGCCTGTAATTTCCTGGTCCCCCTCTGGACCCCTTTTAAAAAATTGGTGCAAGATTTACTGCTCTTTCTGCCTTCTGGTACAATGGCTTATTTGAGTGACAAGTTACATATAACCGTAAGTAGATCAACAGTATCACATTTGAATTTCCTAAGGCCCTTGGGGGTATGCCATCAGGACAAGGAGATGGTTTTTAACTTCCTCATTAGGTCTATAACTTCATCTCTTGTCACCTCAATTTGACTCAGTTCTTCAGAATCCCTTCCTGAAGATAGTAGCTGTGGGTTGGGTACATGCTCCACATTTTCCACAGTGAACACAAATGCAAAGAATTCATTGAGCTTCTCTGCCATATCCCCCTTTTATTCCATGGTCATCCAAAGTCCCAGCAGTTAATCTGGCTGGTTTCCTGCTGGATGTATTTAAAGAAATGCTATTTGACAGTTTGAGGTCCTGCAAAGAACTATGTGGAAGACTTAATGATTGGGAAATTTCCTTCTGACACAGATCTTCACGGTACACTAAGCTCTTAGTGTCTTGACAGTGGCCAGTCTTCTTACCACCTGATATATATGTATGTATGTTCTAAATGTACATTCAGCTTCTTTCAGTAGTCTATGGCTTATGGAGCAGAGGTAGAGCTCTAATTTGCAGGTTGATGTTTTTGTGCATACATGAAGAGACCCTGAGTAACCCAGCCTTGTCTGTGGATGCTTACCCCCCCCCTTTTTTTTTGCTGCCTTGCTAATTAACTTTTTGATTAGGGGAAACAAACCAGGATTCCTTGAGAAACTGTATGTTTCTGGGGGGAATCTTTAGGATTCTGTAAGCTTTCAAAATTTTGGACAGGCCAATTTCTCCAGCTCCTTCTGGGTGTTGTTACCCCCTGTAACTGATGCTCAGCGTTCTTGCCCTCTTAGAGCATGCTCAGTTCACCTCAGTTTCTTGATCCAGGAAAACTCTCTAGGAAAACTTAAGACATATTTTTCTGTATTCTTGGAGTCCACTGAAGTTGTAGAAATCTTGTCTTATCTGTGGGTGGCCTGGTTTGCTCCTGTAATAATTGGCATGATGTGTTGAGCTGCTTTAGGTCTCTGTTGGAGGGAAAGTGCGGTATAAATATCTAAGTAAAATAAAGCATAAAATATTATAAAATATAACAAGTATTTCTACACATGACTTTGTACAATGCTACTTCTATTTTTTCTTTCTTTTTTGATATAAGAGTCAAAAGAGAACTGAATTGGAATATTTACATAAAGTAGGTGTTCTGAATTAATATTATTGTAACCTCTTTAGCACCCATCAGCCTCCAGTATCTTTGTTTATTTCAAAATTAAGCTCAGAGGTTTCTGCATATTCCTTAATGGGCACTCACTATTTAAATTTCATGCTTGTCCTGCTGCTGGCCAGTCTAAATATCATATTTTTAAAATGTGAAACGTATTTACATGTAGGCCTTTTGAATTGCCTTAGACCAGCACGAGACTGCAGCCGTTTCCTTGAGGCAGGCGCTCTCTCTCAGTGCTGTTCCTGGCAGCATTACTTGTTTATGTCTCTTGCTCTGGCAGCAACTCCTGGCTTTTCTATGGATGTTTTGGCAGGGTTACTGTGAACAGCTGGATTGGATTCTTCAGGTCTTTAGATTGCAGGTTTGGCAATCAAACTGGCCCTTTTTGTAGGAGTCAGCCTTGTGAGATATATGCATTTCCAACAGTGGCAGAATAAAAGTCAACCATGTACAAGTAACAATGAAACAGCGTGGACTATTCTTTATGTCTGAAGAATGATCACATAGAGAGGAGATTTGCAGGGGGTGTGTGGAAAGAAATCAACAAAATTGTATTGGAAAAGAATACGAACTCAGTTTTTTTACAACAGTGGTCATTTGAATTAGAGACCAGTAATATATAGGCGCACTGACTGATTTTTCTCTTTTTTTCAGAGCTAAATATCACAAGTTAAAATATGGCACAGAGTTAAATCAGGGAGACATGAAACCTCCCAACTATGATTCTGGTAAGAATTATTTATTTATTTATTCAATTTATGCCCCGCCCTCCCTGCCGAAGCAGGCTCAGGGCGGAAAGAAGAAAAGGGGTTCTATTATGCAAAGGGCAGCTGACATTTTGCCTTAATATCCTGATTAAAACCAAGTCTTAACTGTGAGTGTAGAAGTGACTGTTTATTTCAACCAGTTTCAAGTGCTGAATCTAGGTTCAGAATGGAATCCAAAATATGAACAAGAAATCATGTGCTGGAAGGGAGGAGGAGGACAGATGTATATTCTCTCTCACCCAGTTTTAAATCCTGGTTCCAGTGTTATATCTGAATTGGCCCACTATTTTTATACATAAATATAATTACAGTGTTGAATGGTTGTTGAAATGGTAGGTAGGCTGCTTCTCACTGATGGCTGGGATCATGAAAAAAGAAAATTGAGTCACTGTGTCTCAATATAATTTACTTCCTTTAAAATAATCTCATATAATTCTGAAACCGTGGAATAATCTCTTAGTACTCTTTATTTAATAACCGTAAAACAGGTTACCTAAAGACTGAAGTACAGTAAATACAAAAAAGTATAAAAACAGTGGGAAAGGCTTTAAAAAAAAATAGCCATGTGATGAAACTCAGTCTCCCTTGGAGATAGAGGGATGAATTAGTGACCAGTTGAGTGGCTAAGAAGAAGAGCAGCAGTAATTCCTTTTGCTCTTATCAGAAAACAAACTTTAAGGAAAAGACTTCCTCACTGCACGTGTGCCAGCTATACTGTGGAGCATTACAAGAAGAAGGAATAAGTGAGGTGATCCTTCAGCTGCATTTAAAGGTTCCTCTTGAGTATTCTCTGCAAATGTGCCTGCTTCTGTTTAAATGAAAGCTGTGTTGCTCTGGATGTATAGGTGGATGCTAATGTTGGGGCCATCGAGCTGGGTCCAAAGACCAAATGTTACTTTGAGCTTCTGAGGCTGACATGTATTTCCAGGTTATAACATCAGTTGTAACTAGCCTCAGGCTTCCAATCATGTATCACAGTCTGTTGTCTCTCTTATTTGGTTCCCATGCCCACTTTAACACATGGGGACCTTGTAATCTAGGTTGGAGGTCATAGTAGAGTTCTCTTGGGAAAATACAATTGCACATTCTCCTTTCCCCAGGTTGTTGCAAGTACATATATCCAGAGCTCCACAATTTCTTGATTTGCCAAATAATGTATTTTTTCCCTTTTTAATGAAGATTTTTCACTAGGCAGAGCAGTAAACTGATTAAATTAATTAAAATATATTCTGCTCTGGATTATTGTGTGCAATTTATATTTATTCTCCCATGCTGTATAACTTTCTGACTGCTATTAATTTTTGTGCAAAATAATAATCAGTAAATTTATATAACTCTGCAGATGCAAATTAACATAGCAGTTTTTTCTATCTTAAATATGGAATAATCCACATTACCCTAAGAAAAAGGAATCTCTCAGATGGCACAGCTCCTAGCTTATAGACTGTGAGCTAACCACACTGGAATAAAAAAGGATAGCAACCAAAGGGTGGTGTACAATATAATTTATTTTAAGGGCCAGGTGGCGATCTGCTCTTGGATCTTACCAAATTTTTGTAATTGATGCATAGTAGTCATGGGATCAGATTGTGGCTGTGTTGTGGGGAGAGGGCAACATTCACTTGCTCCTTGGGGGACGCATATAAGCAACCTGTATGTTTCCTCTTAAGGTGCAAAGAGTAGCTTTTGGGAGGGGGGTGCTATTTGAGGCTGAAAAATGGCATGGGGGGGAAAGAACCCACCTGAAACTGCACTCCTGATCTGGATCTTCTCTCTCCCTCTCCCCCAGGCTGCTACTTATCAATAAAAGCATTACTGAGATCCATTCATAGACCTGCTACTTTGTCTAGTTTGGTCCACAGTTTCTCCAATGTGTTTCAGTTTGATTTTTGGCACTTCTGAATGCTTAATTGTTTCTTGATCATAAAATTGAAAAAGCTGAGTCTCCTGGTTGTGATTTTTTGTGTTTATTTTGATCTTATTCTCATTTTGTAGATGAAGGGAATGAAACTGAAGTCCATTCACAACCAAATAGCCAGCTAATATGGAAACAGGGACGCCAGTTGCTCAGGCAGTAAGTGTCTCCCCAGACTATCATCTGCCCTAATGTGATTGTTTCCAGTATATTTGGATAATGTTTGCAGCTGATCAACCTCTGCATCATGCTAGTTCAAAACAAAGGGTAACCCTAAACACATCACTGCTTGTAATTCATGCATGGTGAAGTTAGCATTTTTCCAGAAAGGCAGCTTCTCCTTATCTCTGTTTGCAGGTGCTCAGGTTCTCCTTTTTGAGCCAGGAAAGGAGCAAAGTTGGACAGCTCCGTCCTGCTTGCTGTTTAATGGAAGTGGAAACCTCCCCACTGTTAATAGTGCAGGAGTGTGCCAGTGGATTTACTGTAATAAAGTTGAAGACAGGAATAGTGAAAGGAGGTAGCACAGTTAAGGCAAAAGTGGACTGTGGTAGTGATTAAAATGGGAATAAAGTGTGATGAAAAGTGCAATTATGGTAAAAGGGCTTTTAAAAGTATTGGCCTTTTAATTTAATTTTTGGAAAAACACTTATACCCTTTCTTTCCTCATGGCAAAGTAGCTTACAATAATAGTGTATGGGGGGGAATCCAGTTAAAAACAAAATAGAATAACAGACCCCAACATATTTATAGTTGGTCACCATGTTAGTACCTGAGGGCCATTCTGGTAGACATAGAGCTATGATGTAATGAATCAGCTTGGGAGGTGATCTTTATTAGGGATAATGCTTTTTTTTTCCTTCCAGTTTTTCAATCCCAGCCCTGCTGCGTTATGTTGTTTTACTAGGAGCCTTTGCTATTAGGCTCAGGTGTTATCATATTTTGTAATCCAGTTGCTGATAGACTTGATTTAGTAGGAATCTTTGCTGTTAGAGCCAAATGTCTGGGACCCAACACCGCCTAACTATGTCTGGGACCCTACGGTCTGGGACCCAACACCGCCTAACTATCCCCGGATTGAAGGAGGCGCGGCTGGTTACAACACGGGCCAGGGCTTTTTCAGTGGCGGCCCCGTACTGGTGGAATGAGCTCCCGGAGAACATCAGGGCCCTGCGGGATCTGATGCAGTTCCGCAGGGCCTGCAAAACGGAGCTCTTCCACCAGGCCTTTGGGTAGGGGCCGCCTAAGGTAAACATCTCAGCCCTGGCCCAGCTCCTGCTCCATCTGACCAGCCCATCTATTGGCATTGCCATCTGCCGCCCGTTTGTGGCACTGACATCTACATACAGAGATGTATGGGAATGCTCCTCGGACCCACCTGCGGGTTGAATTAGAATGCCACCAATTTTGTATTTTGTATGGACAGTATTTTAATGTTGATGTATGATTTTAATGTTGATATGCTATTTTAAAATGATGGGAGCCACTCTGAGCCTGCCTTTTGGTGGGGAGAGCGGGATATAAATTTAAGAAAATAAATAAATAAATAAATAAATAAATAATTCAAATGTTAATGAATTTTATAATTGGTCTGCTGATTGCCTGAGTAGTTCTGGCCTGCTTGTAATCTGCTTTATGTCCCAGTAAGAAAGGCAGATTGTACATCAAAATAAATAAATAACACCATAGTCTGAGGACAGACTGGCAATCTGGAGCGAGATGAATGCGGAGGAAACTGCTGCGGGGGAAAAACTCCCCGGGGCTGGCTGTTCACACCGGCTGGTGTATTGTGCAACGGTGCCGATACGGAGCGTTCAGACTGCTGCGGAGTGGCCCCATGTGGGCCGGCCTCCGCAGCTCGTGATAGGGCTGTTTCGGCAATTTGCGCATGTGCGCACGTGCGTACGTGCGCAAACTGGCAAAACGCCCGTTCACACTGCCGCCTCCGCTTGCCTCCCGCCTTCTTCCGGTTCACACTGCCTGGAAGCAGGAGGCAAGCAGAAGACGGCCCTTGGACACCGGTTTCTCCCGGTGTCCTGTTAAAGCGGATGGAAAGTGAGTGGGAGACGGGTAAGTGCGAAACGGAGCCGACGGACAGATGCGCATGTCTGAACGCGCTCCCTTCTTCCACTTCCAACGCGGGGCTGTCCCGCTTTACATTGCCAGTCTGTCCTCAGCCATAGTCATTCTTCTAAAAAGTCAGTTGTTCTTTGAGTTTCTGTTGTCTGTAGACTTCTCCAATTTTTTAAGGAATTATGGCAGACCAAAGAAACCCATGTATCAAAAGCCCTGAGCTTGGTGGAGTTAAGAGGAGAATTTGGTGAACAAAAAACATTTTAAAAAACAATGCAATGTTGTTGAAAAAATTAAAAGGAGAACTGCTTAAAGCAAACAACACATAAGAAATTTTATCCCTAGCTTAATTTGTTAAGTTGTAAACAACTTGAAGTAGAAAATGAAAACCTGAGCCATGTTTGCTTGTCAGAATTTTTTTCTATATAAGTCTGTGTGAAATACTTACTATAGGAGAACAACAATAACAACAATCTTTAAAAGTTGCTGCTACTATAGGATAATAGGGATTATTACATTTTTATCCTACCCTTCCTTGAAGAAACTCAGGGCATCATACATGGTTCTTTCCTCCTCCATTTTAACTTCATGACAACCCTGTCAGGTAAGCTAGGTCAAGTGTGTGCAGCTGGCCCAAAATGCCCTGCAAACTGCATGGCCAACTAGGGATTTGAACCTAAGTCTCCCCAGTCCTAGTCGAAACCTTCTAACCGCTATGCCACACTGGGATAAATAGAGGGAAGGGAAATGAGATGGGATGGGTAACTGAGATAATAAGGACTATAGTACAAAATAACCATTAACCAAAATCTGTGTTTTGAACATGTTTGCATAGATCTTACTAAATGAAGGATGGCACGTAAAAGTCACTATTTATAAAATAATGTTGTGGTAATTGAAAATGTCTGAAGAATTGTTTTGCCTTTTGTCAAACATAATGAATACTGTATTGTTTGAAAACTGACAGCTGAGCTCTTTGCTTTTCCTGGGGATTGTAGAGACTGGCACTGCAAAGTGATGGTGCCCTCTGCAGCTGGTACAAGATGATTCAGAAGCCTGCTGCATCAGCACACAGCCGCATTCTTCTTAGCACTTAATTGTACCTCAGTTTTGGGGAAGACCATAGCAATCAAAGTTAACATCTTTATCGCAGCTCCTGAGTAACTGACATGGTTTCTTTTCATACAGATATTTGCAAGAGGTGGGATATACTGACACAATACTGGATGTGAAGTCAAAACGGGTACGAACTTTGCTGGGCCTTTCAGGAGACAGTCCAGGTGGGGAAAATGAAAGAAACCAAGAATCGATGGTGAATGGCACAGAGGCTGAGATTAAAGAAAAAGTGATGATTGGGCAAGTATTGCTGGCAATGTGTTCTAAATTGTGCTTTTAAAAGTGATGTGCTCTATATTAAGTAAAAGTTTTAAGGGTTGTAATATATCTCAGTATATGATATTTGGAGTGAGCTTGGTGGGTTTTTCCCCCTGAAACTTTGTAAGAAATACCAGGAATAAAGAAGCAATTCATGATGGGTGCTTTTGTTTTTTAAAAGCATACCATGATATGTAATCACTAGGCTGAAATTAGGCCATAAATGTCGGTGACTTGTCTGTTCTGTTAAGATGATGTACTGTGTCCTGGAATGTAATAGGATTGTTAGAGTGCAACCATAAAATTAAAAATTCTAAGGGTCAGTTACAACTTGGAGTTTGTGGAGTGAAGAATTCTGTGCATGAAGAATTCTGCATTTGTGGGCTCCACTTCTGTGAAGTTTTTTTTTTTCTGGGATAGCACTATTGATGAGAATTAGTTTTGTTTTGTTTTTTAAACTATCAGAATGGATGTAAATCAGCAAGTGCAAGAATACTGGACAGGAAACCATTTATCTTAGAGGAGCAAAATGTTTACAGCTCCCCATGGTATAAAGGTGGCATAATATTTCCTTAAGGAAGAGTTATTTGTTCTTCCCAAGATCTGTTTTACACAAGCCAATGTATTTGCTAATGTACAGATCCCAGTGAAAACTTTTGCAGTGGAGAGCATCATGTGGACTTAGGATGTATCGTGGAAGATTCGAGCCCATGAATGGAAACATTATTTTGATAATTTGCAGATATAATCCCACTCACACATGTTTTATAATGTTTAGTGAAAGAAATGTTCTTCAGATCAGCATACAGGTTTTACAAAAGATAAGTACCATCACTCAGCATGAATGAACTCAGCAGGGGATACTAAAAATTAACCTTTTATTAACATTTAGACTTCCCAGTGCTTGCTGTGAATGTTATGTAAAAGATGATCTTTAATATTAAATGTTATTGGCAGAAGAAAAACGAATGAAAGCTGACTCGTCAGTGCCTAGTATATCAGTTGGTTGTTAATTTAACCCCTGCTTCTTTATTTTAATGTTATGTTTCTCTTTGCAAATTGGAATAAATACTTCAAGGCTGCATTGTTTGACATCTGACATACATTTAAAATATTGAATTATTTAAAAATCAGATTCTAAGTGGAGCAGTCCTGTGTTAAATACTGAGAGTGTCATTGCTGTAAACTGTCTATGTATGTCTTAATGGAGGCAATATAAAAAAGAGTTGTTTTAGGCAATAAATTTTTTTGTGAAACAGGAAATCTTGTTAAATGTCTTTTTAAATATCGCATTTTGATATACTGTAACATTTATTTTAATCAGATCATAATTAAGTCTGTTAACAAATTGGATTTCAAGTTGTATATTTAAAGTTTGATTCATATGAATTGGTAAAATTATTCAAATAAGACTTTGCAGTAGTAGTAACTTCATTTTAAAATCTGTTTTAACAAAGTCCCCCCCCCCCCCATGGTTGCATTTTAAAACTGGGTTTACATCAATATTCTCTAGCAAACATCTTGGTTCAAGAAGTGGTTGGGAGGGAAGTCCGGAAGTCCCCTTCCATATTTACCTTTTTTGTGTGTGCTTTGTGGTTGTACTAGCAACCAGTGCTCCCTCTGAGCTGTGGAGTCTTGTGAGCAAAACTTCTACTTTGTGAGCCACTGGCAATAAAGTTGTGAGTGAGCGATTTGGCTGCTGCATAAATCAGTTTGCTCTGGAGCCATCCTTCCTGAGCCAAGACAAAAATGTGTGAGCCGGAGGCTAAAAAACTGTGATCTAGCTCACACTAACTCAGCTTTGAGGGAACTCTGCTAGCAACCCCTTTTGGTTGCTGCTTTGGTACAATTTTTAACACAGCTACATTTTCCCAGGGATTATCCTTCCTGTTTGGAGATCATGTTATGAACATAATACCACATGGCCAATTCAAAATGAGGGTAATTTGCCCTTCCCTCCCCTGGCTTTGTGATGACACAATGTGGCCATCAGTTTTGCATGTGTGATAATATCAGGCCGTTGCCTCCTCTCTGAATAGATGCCAGGAAGAGAGTCAAACTGTGATCACTTTCCTTCCTGTTCAAAGTCCCCCCCCCCCCCCCCCCCAAAGTAACTGAATGATTTTCATGGAGATAGTGGAAGTTTCTCCCTCCCCCAGTTTTGGTTCAACTTTATTTAAAATCGCAAACGAAAAGAATTTAGGCTTTAAATGGGAGTAAACTGTAAGTATGCTGGTTTTGTAATAGGTTATTTTGACACTGGCAATTTGCTTCAAGTTAAAATGTAGGCAAATGTACATGTAATGGCTGTTACTTGGAAAAGGTACACATTGGAGAATTTGCCTGTTTTTTATTAAATGATTGCTATCTTCATGGCATCCCTTCACACATACTTGAAAACTTGAAAAGAACACTCATATGAGGGAGCAGACAAACCTCACATACATCTGTTTCTTTGATCCTGATAAAAACTGTATTTTTTGTTTTCCTTGTAAGTTGATGAACAGATTGGGCTGAGACAGTGCTATTTAAAGGTCTAAAATTAGAATAAACTCAGTATGCAACATGTGTAAGATTGTTCTGTGTGATCTTTAACCCTCAGCATGAGGATGCAAAGATCATATAAATCATACTTTTTGTGTGTAGGATTCTATGTGCAAAAATTCCATTTAAACATTTCTAATTCACGGATGGTAGGGCTAGCAAGGCTGGAGGACAAGGGCAGGGATCAAAATCTTATTGTTCTATTACATGTAGACCCTTTCAGCTATGTATGAACAGGACAATAATGTGAGCCATTTCTATAATATGATGCTAGTTAGCTCAAGAAAATAGTATACTAATTGTACATGTATGTGTCCAGTTTTTTAAAACATCCTATTAGAATGTTGTTAATCCGCATCAGAAAAAAATAATTTGCTTACTATCAGGAGTGGCAATTAAAGTCACAAGGTTCCATAGAGACTCCCCAGAATGACCCTGACTCATAGGCAATGCTCCCTCTAAGCTGTGGAGTCTTGTGAGCAGAAATTCTGCTTTTTGAGCTACTGGCATTAAAGTTGTGAGTGAGCGATTTGGCTACTGCATAAATCAGTTTGCTCTGGAGCCATCCTTCCTGAGCTGAGGATAAAATCTGTGAGCTGGAGGCTAAAAAACTGTGACCTAGCTCACACTAACTCAGCTTAGAGGGAACACTGCTCATAGGGCATTATGGGTTAACTCTGATAACTGGTCCTGCCTCTGTTTTGTTAGCTTACTCTTGTAACAGAAACTGGCTTGTCTGCTTAGTCTCCAATATCCATTTCCCAGCCATACTATAGAAAATAGTATTGAGCATGCAATGTAGAAGTCATATGACTTGCTCAGCTTTAAAATGTTGGTTGACTGTTCCCTAATAATTTTCGATCAAGCAAAAGTTTATTTGGGAGATGTTTATATTCTGTGCCTGCTCAAGAATCAAAGCAGTGGAATTCAGGATCCAGCAAAGTGTTCTATGATGTACATAAATCTTACGCTGAATTTTGTACCTTTGTGCTTCTTTTGTTTTTCTAATCTGAGACATGAACTTCACTAGGTAAGTGATGATGTCAAGTCATGTTCTAAGGAGCCTCTGCACCATATCTTTAGTTTTGTCTTGCTTGAGAAGATACCTGTTACATCTGGGGGAAGATGTATTTCTATTTTTTAAAAAGCCAAAATAATAATATTGGAACCAGGAGATGTACAGTGATGTCAGTGGCCTTAGAAGGGTATAACTCTACTTATGGCTGCAATATTAAAATCTAACTGTTCAAAGGAAAGATTACTTTCCAGTGCTAAGACAGAAAATGTAGGATACCATACATAGGTCATAATGTTTATGCTACTGTTGACTATTGAAACTGTCAGCTAGTCTGCTGAAAATCTTGTCAATCCATAAGACCTTTTTTGCATTTTAAAAGTAGAGTACTTGTGATAATGTGTAGCAATTTTTTACCCAAATGTGAACAATTTTCAAACACAACCGGTTTTTGGTAATGCTTACCATAGTTGAATCAATTTGGTGAAAACTAAAGCATGGTAAATAGAAGAGGTAATAAAATGTCCCTTAGTTGCTGTTTTTACATCTCTGTGTTGTGAATATTAAGTTTAATAATTTCATTTTTGATTTATTTTGGATTACCCTGGGCTCTGTAAAAATGAACAGAAGCAAGCAGAGTCAAAATAAATGGTGTTGCTTTTTATTTTATCTAGGAAACCAGATTTGACAGACTCTGCTTCACTGCTAGAGACATTTAAATTCCTTGAAAATGCTGCTGCTGAATTCAGTGATGAAGATGACGATGATGATATTGATGGGAGAGAGAGAACAATCATGGATACTTCAACGGTGGGCTAAGTCCTCTAATAGTGAAACAAGACTTACAGTGAAGCAGTCCTTACTTTCTTGATATGGCAAAACACATATATGACTGTGTATATGTGATACATGTATTTATAGAAAAACATGAAAGGCCTTTATTGTAGAGCATTCATTTGCAAGAGAATTTAGCAAAATCTATATTAACTCAAAGTTGGGGTTCTGTAACCTGACTTAAATAAAATCAGCATTTATATGATACTTCAGTCCTCAAAACGGCTTACGTATTATATCAGTAATCCTTAAACTTTGCAAGGTGGACCAATGTTGTTATCTCCCATATTGCAAATGGGGGCTGAAACAGAGAGAGATTAGATTGCTTCAGGCTACCTAGTAAATCTGTGGTGAAGTGAGATGTGAACTGGGAACCTCTTACATCATAGTTAATTCTGTTAGCCATTTCAGTACACGAAGCTGCCCATGTATTGTACAACCTGTACTGTTTTTGCTAGTCCAGAGAAGGGGAAATGAGCTATGCAACTGTACTGAGTTTTCTTCTTTTCTGTCCACTTAAAAATTCTGCCTGGCTTCCTCTTAGCTTCTGAGATTTATGTTTGCACAGTGCAATCACTGATTATATGCTACTTGGAATATAGTTACACTGAATTGTAAACACAATGCATCAGTCAATATTTTCAGGTAGATTTAAACTGAAGGGTGATGCATACGTCTTTCCAGACTCCCTTTTTCTTGCATGCATTTTATGTGTGTGATGTGGTTAAAAATAATGCAGTATTTTTATAATTTTTGTCCCTCGTAGATTGTCAGGAAAAGGGTGCTGTCTGATAGCAGTGAAGACAGAGATACAGAAGAAGCCTTGAAGGAGTTTGATTTCTTAGCTACATCTGATGAAGGAGATGGAGAATCCAGAAGTTCAGGAGATGGTACCGACTGGGGTAAGGAAATTAAAAGAATCTCATTAAAAACCAGTTGTCACTTCTACTGAGATTGAAATACTCTTCAGTAAACACTTCAGTGGTTTAGTGGACAGATACATCTGCCATCCCCAGCCCTTTTCCTTTTCCTTTTGTATTAATTTTCTATTTAGAAGAAATGCTTTTCTGGGAAAGTTACCTACTTTTTATAGTTGTGTGTTAATTGCATAGCATAGGATTCTAAAGATGGCTTTATTCTTTTAGAATTTAATATCAAAATAGCTATTTTAAAAAAATGTAGCATTTTAACCATACAATGTTATAGCAGCTGTTTGGGACCCAGGCCAGTATTAAAACATTGTACATCATTCATCTGTTGTAATTTTGAACATGTTAGTTGTCAGGAAGGAAACAATTCAGTCATAGGTTTCTCAATACTCTAATTGTACAGTGATGTTTTGAGACAGACCAATATGCTTTTTGAGGCTCATCAACATTAAAGGCATTGGACTTGAGATGCATATGCTTTAACACTAGCTGCTCATCTAGAATTTGCAAAAGTCCTGAAGCCAAAGATGTGTGTCGTGTGCTCATTTCTCATTCCCCCCCCCCCCCCCCCCCCCGGTCTGGGCCTGTTTATAATTGCTAGTTACTTTAAGTTGGGCTTCAGTATTCTTCCAGAAGGGCCAAAGGTAGAAGGTTTGAAATGAAATTCAAACTGTGCTTTTGTCTTTAATGCCTGTTTCTTAAGTGTCTGTCATACCAGTTTGCTGCAAATTGTAGTCTTTTTGCATGCACATGTGTTTTACTGCATTCATTTAATGTTGCTCTACAGCAGTTTCCTAACGTATTTAGTATTACCAGTCCCTTTGAAGCACTTCTTCTTGACCCTTTGCTAGCCTAGCTGACACTTGTCATGTTTATATTACACTTGGCCATTTTCCCTTGTAGCTTCTAATGCAATGTCAGTTGGTTGACGGCTCATCCTGTTTCATCCTGAGTTACCACAACTCTGTACCTCCTCCCCCAAACTCCATTTTTTTTTAGCAGGATGGTTGTTGTCCAAAGGGGGAGGGAGATTGTTATCAATTCCCCTTCTCACTGCTGATTTCCATGTTGTGCCTAATGCTATTCTAAAGAGCTCTCTAATTTTGCCTCTCAACAGCCAGTTTTTGAGGAGTTCAGGGGACTTGCAACAGGAGGGGGAAAGGCAGGGAAGATTTGTTCTGTGAGGTCCTCTGGCTTGAACCCTGTGTATTCCCTTATTATCACCATTTGCTTTACTCTCTTGATCCTTTGGATTTGTCACCTCCATCTTGTTGAACATTTTATGGTCTTTTATGTCTGAAGCTCCGTTTATTTTTGTGTCGGATCATTCATTTGGCACCAATGTGAATGTTTCTTCCATTCAGCTTGAAAACATAGTTTTATGGTTTATGAACTCTTGACAGTCCGGTAATATGCTTATTTACTGCTGAGTCCCACTGAGCTCAGTGGAGCTTACTCCTAGGTAAGTGTGCATGAGATTGTGACAGAGAGGATGCTGCTGTACATCAGTATTTGGTGAAGGAAGGAAGAAAATGTGTGCTGTTTATGTGTATGTGGATTAACAGAGCAAGGCTTGGTTCATACAATAAATAGAGACTTCTTTAAAGACACTGGAAGAGACTAAGTTTCTAAATAAATTTCTTTAAAAGAAGTAAGCCATTGAATTGAATTCTTCTATATATGTCATTACACAAGATGAGTAACCAGAGATGAAAGGGAGTTATACCAGAGCGTACTGCATAACGTTTGAGGCAGACTGCTGCTAAGGAAACTCTGTGATCCTCCCAAAGGGTAGAGGGCAGGAAGAATGCCATTCTGTAGGACCCTAGGAGAGGTGGTAGCAGTGCTTAGCTATCCAAGATGTGAAGCCCATCATCTGGGGCCTGGAGTGCCAAATTCTGCACCTTTTTTCCTTCCTAATGTTGTAGGGAGAGAGTGCTCCTACAGAATTTAGGTAAGCATATTGTAGACCATTAAAAAAGTCCCAAGATGCACTGGGAAAATAGTGTCAAGAATTATAATCTTCTGAGAATCAAAGCTCCCTTTGTCAGATACAAGTAGTACCCCAGGTTTAGTCTGGATCTATGGTAGTTGAGAGAAACTGCCTTTGAATGCAGTCGGAGACATTGCATCCACACAGTATTTGTATAAAATGTAGTTTGTGGAATTGGGTATTACTGTAACTATCTGGATTTGTCAAATAGATAATAGGTAAAGAGAAAATGTTCTCTGGATCGATCATCTTGAAACATAAGCAAACTGGTAATGCAGTTGTGTGCCCTACGCTGTTTGTAGCCGGAGTTTGTATTGTCATAATTTGAACTGCTTAAATGAGAGATGTATTCCTTGCAGTGTGTCTTTTCAGTTCTTGAAAGTCACAGTCAAAAGAAGACAAGTGTACTTGTTCAGGAGAAATGTCTAGATTTGTTGTTTCTGTTGCATTCTGGAACAGCAGCATGCCCAACCTCATTGAGTTTTTAGTCATTTTGAGCTCTCTTGTCCAATATAAAAGAAATCCAGTCAAAGTTAAGTGTTCAAATGTTTAAGTAGCACAAAAGGAGGACTAAAATATAATAGACTTTAAGTAATTCAAATTTAGATTAACCAAGGAAGAAATACCTTCCACTCAGACCTGAACTGGGGCAGAATTTGTAACTGTTCAATAACTGCAGCCCTAAATAATTATTTTCTTAAAGGTTCTGAACAAATGAGATGGAAATGTAGTCTCAACTGCAGGGCTCTTAAGTTGGAATAAAATGTATGTATCAGTTGCTGCTGCCTCTTTCAGTTCCAAAACAAATTAAATGACATAAAGAGGATGTTTCATTTGTTTTACTTTGTCTAGAAAAGGAAGACCAGTGTCTCATGCCTGAAGCCTGGAATGTGGACCAGGGAGTAATAACCAAACTGAAGGAGCAATACAAAAAGGAGCGCAAGGGGAAAAAGGGGGTGAAGAGTAAGTGGAAAACATTGCATCTTAAGACCATAAATCCTGCCTCTCTCACTTCGCCAGTATTATCTATCTTTCAATGTTTTCCTCAAACAACTTACTCTTTTACTTTGCTGCTCCTGACTGCTTTCCTGTTGTTCACCAATTTAAAAGGGGTGGAAATTAATGATATTCAAACTACAAAGTGATTAGCTGAAGGGGCACTGCTTTTATCCAGTTGGATAAAGTGGGAGAATTTTAAAAAATACTTTTAAATAATAAATGTATTTGGAAATCACAGAAAAAAATACACTTCCTGCTAAAGTATGTCCAAACCAGCTTAAGGTTTTGCTTGAGCTATAAGATGATTTACCCTAAACAAAGTGAGCAGAGTTACATGAAGTCACAAACTTCGTTAGTCCCATTGGAAATATGTGATGACCCTTCCATTTCTTCTTCTTCTTTCTCTCTTTTGGGGGCTCAGAGGAAAAGTTGGAAACATGTGTACAGCTTTCTGTACACACTGTGTTATAAGTAAAAACAAGCCCATAATATTTGGGGGAAGCATGTGCATACTGAAAGCCTATAAAGAGCAGTCCCAGGGACAAGGTAAACCAGTATATAAAAACGGCGGCAGAGGATCTTTGGTCTGGACATATTTTTAACCAGTAGTGGAAATTGATAAATTAATTTCTACCCCTGTTTGTATTTAATGTTTGATACATGCAAACCATGCTGTCCTCATAATTTGAATGCAGGGCTCGAAATGGAAACATAACTCTTATCAGGCCAACTAGTAAAATCAGTCTGCCCTTCTCAAAGAACACTTTATTATCTGAAGTTCAGTTTTGACGCCAGGGAAACAACTGGCTCAGTATTTTGAAGTTTACTTTCTAGCCCTGTGTATCATACCTTTTTTTTCTGTGTTACATCTCTTAAAATATCAATCTATTGTTTGGAAGCTGTACTCTAAAAACATGTCATGTGAGCTGCTTCAGTATTTAATATGGACGTTTCAGGTGTTATATTTCAAACACAGCAGAGGTATTGTGAGAATATTTGCAGTTGTTTCATGAAACCGTTGCACCTAATCAAGTGAGACAGTTGAAATTTGCTAAGGCATTTGCAAGAAGATGCTTAATTTTAAAGAACTATTGCTGTATGTGTTTGCAAAATTAATAAAAAATGTGAGCTTCCCCCTATATCATACAATTATTGTATTAAGTACTAACTTTTAACATGTTTCAGAGGCTATATCTCTAACATACTGTAGTGTAAGTTTTATTAAAATTATAGTATTTCTTAGTTGAACCTAATTTTATAATTGGGTCACTATACCAACATGGAACAATGGAAACAAAAATGGTTAGGGATATTAAAAGATAGTGGCAAACAGCACACTAGACAGTGGAAATTGTTGTGGAAATCGTTGCTCAACTCTCAGGATGACTATCCATTATTTGCTTATTTCACATTATCTAGCAGCATAAAGAGTAGGATCTCATGATCCCTCAGATGTGAGATATGGAAAGTCCCCCCCCCCCCCCCAAAAATATAAGGTCATCTTCAGAAGAGATGTAACTACCTGTCATTCTTCCAAAATGCTTCATGCAGTTTGCCTTCAAAACAATGCTTTGGGTATAACCCGCTTTTCTGGAACTGCTCCTGAGAACTGTTCCAGTTTTAAAAATACTGAGGCTTCTTCCAGCTTGTCTGGTCAAGTGTGGCCTAATCTTTTCTATAGGCTTTACTGTAGGTTCCAGCCTAGTCTCACCAGTTTTGGAATGGGTGTTAACAGTCCTGATGTGAGCCTGTGAAGGCGATGCAGTCATCCTAGTTTTATCCAGCTGTTCTTAACATCAGTGATAAAGACCCTGTATTTAATTCCTACTTGTCCAGTTTGGATAAAGATGACACCTTACCCTTCTTCCATATATCCGTCAATATGGCTTTACCAGCTTGGGGCTCACTTTATAACTTGCAGTGAATATGGTTGTATATAGCAAGTGGCACAGGCAGCAGCATTTTGTGGCACTTCAGGCTAGAACATAAGAGCCCTGGGACATACAGTAGGGCTGTACATCTTGGGGCCCTACCACACTAAACACCATGCACGAATCATGTACTGTAGCTCTTTAAGGCTCAGTATAAACCTCACTCCCCATTCCTTGACTAGGACTGCATAATGGGGAGGTGTGACACTTGACAGGTCACAATACTTAAATGGTGGATTGTGTTAGTTTTGCACAAAGTGTTACTCACCAAGACAAAGACATGGGTGCGTATGAGTACTGTAACAATAATTAAAGTAGGACACTTAGCAAAAGAATGGCAGCCATGAGCACCGAAAACAACTTCTTGCCTCTGTTATAAAACCAGAACATTAAATGTTTCAGGTCTAAGGCAAAATGCTTCGGAGCTCTGTGACTCAGTTCTTTGATCACTTGCTGGGCATTGCTGTTTGAATTGCTAGATTTTATTTTATTTTTTACAATCTTGGCACAGCTTTCTGAACAAGAGACCTAAATGTTTCAATAAGAGCAGTTGATTAAAGGCTAGAATTTGCTGTCACTCTCCACTTCACCGAGCACTGTTTTATGAACAGTTACTATTGGTCCTATGAATAATAACAGTCAAGTAGCTTTTTGCCATTATTCACATCAAGCATCTGTTCAGGACAGACACTAATTCCATATAATCTTGGAGAAATTTAAAACTGATGAGTTGGCTTTATTAGATGAGGAGGTTAAGAGGGGAAATCCAGAGTGGAGTGGAAACCTGACTGTTGTGCTGTAAAGCCTCTAGAGTTTAATCAGTGATGAATGCACATGCCTATAGAATTTTGTGTGTTTTTGCAGGCAGTGATACAGTCTTGCAAAATCCTTTGTAGCTTACTTGAAGCAAATATTAACTGTGCCTGGTTGTGATTTAGAACTGTTGTCATATTGGCAGGGTTTGGGTAAAGCAGTTGTTCTGACTTCAGGAAATTTCTGTGATTTTGCAAGGCTGTAGTGAAAAGTCCTTGTAAAGTGTGTGAAGTACAACCATGCTAGCATACACTTTAGAAATAGCTGTGTTATTTACTAGACTAGGACAACGGTTATGGACTGTGGGTAAGACATTTTCCCATTCTTAATTAAACTTACAACAGGAAAAACTACCGAAGATATGTTTCAGCCTCAGTCCTATATAAAACAATCAAAACAGGGATGTGGGAAAGTGATGGAGCAAAATACAGGTAAGTGTTGAGAAGGGCATGGGTCTTCACCACATGTAGCTTCAGGGAGAACAAAACAGTGACTCTTGCTTGATTTGTTTTGCTTTTGTTTTTGTTCTAAAGTAATTGTCATATTCTTTAGACTGTGGCACGACCAAGCTAAAACAACCACACAAATGATTAATTTTGTGAAAGTTTCAGAACTTGTGCACAAAAATGTAATGCACACGTATTTGCAATTTTTGGAAAAGTAAAAACCATTTTATTTTATCATTTGCTGTCAGTTGGATGTATTTTACATTGTCATGCAAGTCCATGAAATGTGTGTGCAGAATTTCAGTTGCATCCATCACTTCCTTTTTCAAGCATCTTATTTCATGCCATAAACTTAGTTTACTGCTGGCCACAAGGGCTCATTAATTTTATTTAAGGTTTCACATGTTTGCTAAAGATAGCATCCATTGATAGTTGTCAGAATAACATGTTTAATACAAGTAGAATTACCGTTAATAAACTTTTACATAAACCTTTGCAACTTTTTGTGTTTTGGCCAGGGCCCAACAGGTCAAAACTGCAAGATATGCTTGCTAATTTGAGAGATGTTGATGATCTGCCATCATTACAATCATCAGTTGTACCAGCTACTAGACCAAGTACTTCACGACTTATTGAACACGAGATCAGCAGAACAGATGAAGGTCAGTACTGCCTGTGCAGGGGGAAAGCTTGTGCCTCAGCTGTTTCAAAAGGAAAAGTGGGAGTGCCATAGATGGGCCTCCCCAGAATCATTTCTGTTTTGACCTTAAGAGACAGTTTGTACTTGATGTTGGTTCCCATACCAGCTCTTCAAGAGTGCTGAAGGTCATTGGGCCACCTAATACCGATACTAATAACACCCCCCCCCCCCACATATCCCAGTGACTGGTGGTCATGATGGCTTTCAGGTTGCTGCAGCACAGCCCCCACATGGATGTGCCCCACATAAATCATGCCTCTGCTTGAACAGTGCCTGGTAGTGTCCTTTTGAGCTCTACAGACAATTTGATGGGGTCCTCCATGAATTGTGAACTGGTTTTGACTTTCTCTGGATTATGTCCCATATCTATTTTTATATAACATATCCTGCATCTCTGCTATTCATCTAACTAAAGCAGCCTAGGGAAAGATCTGTGTACTTTAATCCATATTGTATTTTAGATACTGAAGATAAAACGACATAGTCTGTATAGTTCTCTCTCCCCCCCCCCCCCCCCCCCCGTTTCAATAGAATGCAGCTGTTGGGGCTGTAGCTGAACAGGAGAAACCAGCATGGGAATGAGAAGCTGTTTAACTCTTTTTCACTTGTGTTACTTTCCCACCAAAAATTGCTGACATCAAGCTGCTGGATCAAGTTGTGCAAATATTTGTGGGCAAGTGGTGAGAGAAGAAAGAGTTAAACAGTTCCTCCCTTGCACTAATCTGTTCCTCTTTAATCAAAGGTATAAGAGGGGAGGGGATTTAAGAACTATTTGTAATGGGCCCATTTTTTAAAAAAATCCCGCTCTCTCTCCTTCCCTCTTGCAAGGCTATTTGTTCACAGAGTTTGCTCTGATGGGGGGGGGGGGGGTCTGTTCATTTCTCTCTTCTTGCTGCAGCCCCAAGTGCCAGATATCACTGCTTTCCAGTTCTTCTTCTAACCCCTCAATAGAAGCTTTATGGTGGGTACAGGTATATGCTGGGGGAATGGAAAAGCAGGAAAGATCTGCTTCCAAAAATTCCCTCTGTTTTTGAGAACTTTGGTTTAACTTGTTATGTTTTAATTTCTGTTAGTGCAAGAATGTCTGTTTTACTTTTGTCCAAGACCTTTACTGGTCAAGATCTTTCCCCCCAGAGTGTAAATGGCTTTAAAGGTTTCTGCTCTGATATTTGTGCAGTTAGTTATATACTGTTGCCTCTTTTGTATCTAATTGTGTTGAGAGGGTTCTAGGGCATATGCATTTAAAAAGTCTCTTTTTGGCAAGTATCTGTTCCTGCATTCTTCATAAACCTTTTTTGAGGTTACTAAACTGAATTTCCCAGAAATGTTATGCAAGCAACAATGTAGTACACAGCTTACAGAATACTTACCTTTTCTTTCTTTCAGTGGAAGCTTTAACGTTCCCTCCTTCATCTGGAAAATCTTTTATTATGGGAGCAGATGAGACCCTTGAAAGTGAACTTGGTCTTGGAGAATTGGCAGGTCTTACAGTAGCTAATGAGGCTGATTCACTAACATATGATGTAAGTTGTAATTTACAGTATGCTGTTCTTCACTGTCAGTTCTTAAAGAATTGTATGTCCTATCGTCAAAGACTTGTGACAAGTGATGATAATCGAATAATTTTTAGATGCTGCTTATAAAAGATATAATTTCTGTGCTCTGCTGTGCAGGCGTTTACCCTCTTCACTTGGTGAGATGGCAGATCTGTACACTCCCTTTCCATACATGCAACATGGTTAAGTGGTTCTATCTGTTGAGGTAAATAGGAAAGGTGGAAGAGCTTAGTGGAAGCTTTTTGTTGCCTAGTGATAAACTACCCAGCAATCTGCTCAGATAAGGATTGTTACTCTTCCCTGCTTTGTATCCCCCCCCCGCCGGGAAGAGTTGATTCCTAAGATCATGGGACCTGTGCAGGTTTGTGGGCTGCAGTGAGGAGAAAGAAGGCAATAATATTGTTTCCTTCTCCCTTTTCTATCAGGGTGGGAAAATCCAACCCATTAACAGCACCTTGATCTACAGACATTAGGAGGTGTTAAAGGCACAAGTACTTGGGCTGGTGACTAAATTGGCAACCTTAAAAGGAGATAGACTTTGAACCTACCACCATTTGGACACCTTTAAACCAGGCTGCACAAGGGGGCCCAGTGGAGCTGAGCCCACGGCGAGAAGCTTCAGGCTCTCTTGCACAGTCCCTTTAAACCAGGCTGCACAAAGGAGCCCAGTGGAGCTGAGCCTGCATGGAGAGGTCTCCCTGCCAGCCCACCTTTGGGCTTTCTTGCACAGTCCCTTTAAACCAGGCAACACAAGGGAGCCCAGTGGAGCTGAGCCTGCGGGGAGAAGTCTCCCCACTGGCCCAGCTTCAGGCTATCGTGCACAGCGCTTTTAAACCTGGCTGCACAAAGGAGCTCAATGGAGCTGAGCCCACAGGGAGAAGTCTCCCCACCGACCCAGCTTCAGGCTGTTTTGCGCAGCCGCAAATGGGCTCAGCTTCATTGGGCTCCTGTGTGCAACCCAGTTTAAAGGGGCTGTGGAAGAGAGCCTGAAGCTGGGCCAGTGGGGAGAGTTCTCCCTGTGGGCTCACCTACATTGAGCTCACTTGTGCAGCCCAGTTTGAAAGGAAACGTGTCCCCGCCACTCAGCTGTTTTTGTGGCTTTTGTTGGGAACAGAAAGCAGGGGTTTAGAGGGACTTGGAGTCTCTTTAAACCCCTGCTTTCTGCTCCATCCATGAACCACCACAAACGGCTTCAAAACTTTGTGGAAGCTTGTGACGGTAGACCTGCCACAAACTTCTGTTCCCAAACCATGGACAGGGCAAAATTTGTGATGAATTTTGCTTTGTGGTTCAGTTCGTGCCCAAACCTATTCCACACACGTTTTTGTGTTGTTAGTTTTTGCTGCTGCTTCTTTTTAATTCCGTGCATTTTTCTGGTTGTTTTGAAGCTGCTTTTACCCCAGGCTTTTCCTGAAAGTCTATTTTGGGCCAGCTTTTTCCTTGTGGATGATCCTTGCTGGTTTTCTTTGTCCCACCCACTCCCACCTACCTCCAGCCCACTTTTCAATGCTTGGAACTTTGATTTACAAACCACTCCCTCTCATTCCTCCTCAGAGAAGTAGTTTCAGTTTTTATTATTTTTGAAATGGCCCTAAAATATTGATATATCAATGTAGTGTTGTAATGAAGTAAAGTTTAAGCAAGTTCTCTGGATCCCTATCTTGTTTTTTTAAGAAACAGTCTCTAGCCTTTTCGTTTGTGAAAGTAGGCGTTTTCTCATATCTCTCTACAAGGAATCGGCTAAAGATTTACTTAAACTGAAAGCTGGGAATTCAGAGAACCTGCTTCAATTATTATAGCAATATTTTAGGTCCATTTTTTTTAAAGGGTGCTCTGGTGTCACTGATGACTGCACCCTCCTTTGAAATCCTCATTATTAAAGGCATGTGCAGAAGAAAATAAAATGACTCCACAACTATGAAAGTGCTCAGAGAGGGTAGACGTGTGGAAGAACCATGACCAGGCCAATTCCAGTGCCTGCAAATTGACTGCCAAGAAAACCAGGAGTAAGTTGAGCATGCAGAAAAGATCTCTATTTCCTGTGGCTGACCAGAAGCTCCAGAAGGCACACAGCAGAGACCAAAGCTTTCTGCTGCTGTTGCCTGTCAGCACTTGGCATTTAGAGGTAGCATGCCTCCAGATATGAAGATCCCATTCAACTGTTATGTCTAGTACATACTGATGGACTTATCCTCCATGAATATGTCTAATCCACCTTTTAAAGTCATCTGAGTGGTGGCCCTCATGTCATCTGTCGCAGCCAGTTCCACAGAATAATTATGCACTGTGTGAAGCAATATGCCTTTTGGGAATAATAGTGATCTAATTACAGGGTTGTTGAGAGGGCAAGAGCAAAGACTGTAAAACACCTAACAAGTTAAAGACCATCCTTATGTTCCTTGTCTCCATGTCTTCCTGAACTTTGTTGCTCCTCCTTCCCACTCCTGTGTGAGAGACGAGTTAATAGAAAATGCACTTATATAAGCATCCTGCTGAGAAGAATGAATTACTTCCATAAGAGTATCCTTATAGTCATAACTTATTTCTGTTTCCTATGAAGATTGTCTCCATAGCTTTTTAAATGGCTTCCTATGCTGTGCTGATGCCTTGTTAGATGTGACATGCTCTTGTATGCATGCCGGATAATGCTTGATGCAGTTATTTTAATTATACAAAAGTTGTTTATCATTCTAGAATGACCCACAGATGCTTTTGTAGTATTGGACCAGTTTAATGATTGCTCATTGCAGGCCCCTGTGAGGGGGTTTATTGCTGGTTACTAAGTCTTTTGACAGAGGGTTTAAAGAAGGGAAAAGAATCAAACAGCCATGTAGATATTTAAAGAAACCTCCTTCTGTGCAAATGGAGTAGTGGGAAGGTGGGATGAAGAGAGAGCACAAATAAGCATCCTTGAAATGATGTGGGTGATGAAAAAATTGCTGCACTGACAACTGGCATTTTCAGTATCAAGCATATGTACAGGGTGTTACAGAAAGAGTGAGGGCCAGCTTAAGCCTTCAGAGCCAAGGGAACTTTTATGAGAGGCTGAAGCCAGTGGGAAGAATGATACGTTAGAAGCCATATCCACGACCTGCAAACTATTCATTAGGCATGTTGCGTTAAATTCATATTTCGTGCTGTTATGTAAACTTCACTGTTAGAAAGCAGGAATTTGGCATGTACAACACTTCTGCTATTTTTATGTTTTTTACCTTGTATATCAGTAGTGTTGCTGTAATAGAAAAAGAAACAACATCAAATTGTGTGTTTTGGGGGGATATCACATCTCCATTTTACCCTCTATCAACAGACAGTCCTACTGTTGTTTTTCTAAACAGAAAAGTAAATATATGTTAGCATTGGTTGATATTTTTCCCTCACTCTTCCCCAAAGTTATAGGTTTTTGCTTTTGTTAAAACAGATAGCGAACAATAAAGATGCCCTGAGGAAGACTTGGAATCCTAAATTTACCTTAAGAAGCCATTTTGATGGAATAAGAGGTCTAGCTTTCCATCCTGTTGAACCAGTGTTAATTACAGCATCAGAGGACCATACATTAAAAATGTGGAATCTACAAAAAACTTCTCCAGCAAAAAAGTAAGGTCATTTTTGGTAAAGTTACATTGAAATGACAACTGTAGGCTCCATGTTGCATACAAATAATGGGATGTGATTAATCTCCCACTGGATAAATGCAATCGTTCTTTGTGGTGTCTGTGTATCACCCTAACAGGAAATATTCAAAAGCTAAGCTAAATAGGATTTTTGGCACTTTCCCCACCCACCAGGAGGCAATTAACTGTATTGTGTATGCTTCTGTGGGTGGGTCAGCACCTTCCCTCTCGGTTCTTCTTCCACTCGTGCAATGGAGACATCCTAAAGAATCTTCCCATTGAAGCATGTGAGCTAGGCAGCCACCGAAAATTTAAAAATGGGGGGTTTTTTCTCACTGTTGGGTGATGTTTCCATCTGGTTATGGTGCAGTGGGCAATTTACAAAAGGTGTCTGTTGTGGGGGAAAGTGACCTGCTGTGCTTGATCTGCTTTGGGGGAAAACATAAAGTACACTCCTGCCAACATTTTAGGGACGTTCACTAAATGACTGGATGTCACCCCTCAGGATGATTATTTTTGAGTGAGCCCTGTTGAGATCATTAATAGGATTTACACAAGTTGGAGGCTTGTGAGGTATGGCAGGATCAGGAAACAATTTAGAAATCTCTACCGCCATTGAACAGTAAGCTATTAACCAGCTTCTTAAGAGACACATTCATTTTCTTATTACACAGGGAAGCATTTGGTTGCTGATAACTCTACATCCATTTTGTGACTGTTCTTTAGTGGTTACTTAGAAGTACTTTTTCAGTAGAGTAACAATCAAAATACCAGAATAGTACACACAAGTAGGAGGAATAATTATCGTATTACCCATATATAAAAAGAAAAGAGACTGGAGTGGGGTTCGTAGAAATGGATACTTATGTAATAGATGAAATACATGAAAGTTTAGAAAGGTTTAGTGTGAAGCTTAAGGCAACTTGAAAGTTACCTCTGAAAAGTTTTATCAGTGGTTCATGTCCTGTAAATCTTTGAACAAGTTGTTCTGTTTCTATTTTTGCTTAGGAGTGCTTCCCTTGATGTTGAGCCTATATATACTTTCAGGGCACACAAGTAAGTAAAATGTTCAAGAGCAAAGGAGGTGTTCCTCTAAAGGGAGAGTATGGCTCATTATTCATGCAACCATTTTTATGAGCTGATTCATTCATCTTGTGGCCAGATTTCATTTATCTGGTACTGCAGTGCTTCTTCTTGAAAGGGTTTTGGGAATGGTGTGAATAAAAGCTGTGTTCTGGCCACTGAGTGAACTGGATTGCCAGTTGCGGTGACTTGCATTGTTGATATTTCTGCCTGATGGTGGCTTAGGGCCAGGCTTTCAGAGTTCTGTGCAGAATACAGGCATGATATTTTGTTATTTGAAGAACTTACTGTTTTCAGTAGTTTAATAGGATAGCAATGAGTAGGAAGACAATTGTTATTTAATTATTATTTATTTATTGGACTTATAGCCCACCCTCCCCTACACACTAAGGCTCAGGGTGGGTCACAACATTTAATATCAACATACAGTTACATTAATTTCAGTTTAGATAACAATCCTAATGTTAACAATTCCATGGCACAATAGGGCAAATCCAGAATACTGGCCTGTAGCCAGAAAATTTTCGGTGGGTGGGCAAAATGGAGAAGCAAGGCCCTTAATTAGATTACCACTAATTAGATCAGTGACCAACAGGCTCTGAAGGAACTCCCCAGGGCAGGAACCTGCTCTGAAAAGGGCGCAGCAGGAGCGCAGCTTTCAGTGTACAATTTGCTGTTGCCCCTTATGAGGAGTTTAGCTGGGGCTGTGGATCAAGGCGGTGGCCAAAGGGGACTGCGAGGGACTCTGCCGGCACCAGGCACACGCTCCTTTCCTACCGCTCTTGTTTGCTTGCTCCACTGGGTGGGCTTCAGCCATCAGCCAGCCACTCTCACCGCTTCCCTCCTAACCAGTAGCTTCAGGCTCCCTCTGCCTCCTGGGGGAGAAGGGACTGGGAGATGATGGGGCAGGGCAAATTTTTGAGGGAGCATTGCTACAAGGGCCCCCCCCCCCCCAAATGGCTACGGGCCTGACTGTTAAGCAGGCAGAGTAAGGTTAGGGTTTTTCAGAGAAGAAGTAGAACTAAAGAAACATAAAGGGAGGGACAGGAGGCTGTCCAGATTCTCAGACAGGAGGTATCTCAGTGTTTTGAAGCAGGAAATGGTGGCAGCAGAAGCCGAAAGTAGGAATGTAAATGAGGGAATGAATACAGTGAGGTACAGAGGGCAGTGGGAAAAGCTTTTTGAATAAATACTGGATATTTGCAGTAGATGCTTAGCACAAGGGGACTAAAATAGAGGGATGTTATATCAGTGAAAGAGAAATTCTAAACCAGTTTAAGAAGGTTGATAACATGTGGCTAGATCTTGGGCAACAAAGTACTGATTCACAAGGATTCACAAGGAAATATCAGTGAGCCAACCCAGTTTCTGTGCCCAGAAAAGGTATTGTGAACCAGCCTTCCATTTCTAAGGCTTCTAGGAAAAAATTATACATATATAGCTTTGGTCTTGTATGTGCATGTGCTTGTGTGATGTTGACAAGCTGGCACTAACAATAAAATTCATTCATCAAAGTATTTTTGCGTACTTCCTCCTGCAGTAGTCCAGTTCTGTGTGTGGTAATGAGTAGCACTGGAGAGCAGTGTTATAGTGGCGGAAGCGATGGTCTCATCCAAGGTTGGAATACTACAAATCCAAATATTGATCCGTATGATTCCTACGGTGAGTGTCCTTTCTTTTGACAGGCTTTGCTTGTGTTCATTAAACATACATGACAACTTGTTGAATGCAATGGAGCTCAGTAGGAAATCAGAGAAAGTGGGTTTTGGGTGACCTTGGGTCAGTCACAGTTCTTTCAGAGCTGTTCTCTCAAGAACAGTTCTGCCAGAGCTCTCTCAGCCCCACCTACCTCACAGGGTGTCTGTTGTGGAGAGAGGAAGGGAGGGGTATCGTAAGCCACTCCGAGACTCCAAGTGAAGGGCAGGGTATGAATCCAGTCTCCTATTGTTGTATGAGAGACTATGGGAGACAGTCCTGTTATTTAGAAGCAGCTGGAGATCAGGCAAAAGTGTATAAAGGGGGAATAATATGAAATGAGGTCAAAATGTGTGGAATGATTTTGGAAGCAAGATAAGTGTCAGCAAGAACAGGGTAGAGCTACAAAAAACCTGGAATTTTTCAAGTTAATGAAGAGTGCAAGACATCTTTTAGAAGTTTTGGTATATTTGCTTTCATTCTGCAAATGTGTATTCACAGATCCCTCCGTCTTAAGAGGTGCATTTATAGGCCACACAGATGCAGTGTGGGGCTTGGTTTACAGTGCAACACATCAGCGCTTGCTCTCCTGTTCAGCAGATGGCACTATACGGTTATGGAAAGCTTTGGAGATCTCTCCTGCACTGAATATTTTTAATGATAATCAAGGTAAAGAATAACATTATGAATCTTAGAACTGTTAGAAAAAATGTTACTATCAGAATGTTTGTTTTGATACAATTCAGGTAGATCATTACTTCTTAGCATACTTTTTAAAAGAAGTTGATTCCCAGCATCAAAACGTCAGTCACTCTTAGGAAAACACACAATTTCCAAGGGAGCTAATACTGAATGGGGTTTTTTTGTCCCTAAGGTCCCTCCCTTTTGTTGAGGGAAGGGTGTGTGTGTGTACACAACTTTATTATTCATCCTTAGGCAGGGGTCCTTTCATAAAAAAAGAGGTGCAGGAGCTCATTAGCATAACTCATTTGCATATACCACACCCCCTGACGTCACCGGAAGTGTCAAAAGGCCACACATCCCTGACGTCATGGGCAGTGTGTCAGAAGGCAAGACGGGAGGGAGGGAGGGGGAAGGAAGGAAGGAAGGGGGGAGAGAAGGAGGAAGGGGGGAAGGAAGGAACAGGAAGGTAGGTAGGTAGTTGGGGGGGGAGAGAGAGAAGGAAGGAAGGAAGGGGGGAGAGAGGGAGGAAGGGGGAGAAGGAAGGATCAGGAAGGTAGGTAGGTAGTTGGGGGGAGAGAGAGAAGGAAGGAAGGAAGGGAGGGAGGAAGGGGAGAGGGAGGGAGGAAGGGAGAGGGGAAGGAAGGAACAGGTAGGTAGGTGGGGGGAGAGAGGGAAGGAAGGGAGGGGCGCTTCTCCCCCCCACTGGGGCTGGCATTTCCCCCCCCCTTGCTTGGGCCTGAGTGGCGTTAAGCCACTCAAGCCCGGCTTCCCCCTCCCGGGAGGCGGGACGGGGCTTCCTTGGTGGGGCCGGCGGCGGCCAGCCGCGGCCCCGCAGAAGGCAACAGGGGGCGGGACGGGGCTTCCTTGGCGGGGCCGGCGGCGGCCAGCCGCGGCCCCGCAGAAGGCGACGGGGGCGGGACGGGCCTTTCTCGGCGGGGCCGGCGGCGGCCAGCCGCAGCCTCGCAGAAGGCGACAGGGGCGGGACGGGGCCCACCCGGCCCCTTCTCTCCCGGAGCAGCGCTCCGGCTCGCTCCGGCCCCAACGGAGCCCTGTCCTTAGGTATGCTAAACCCATGCGCTCTTACTCACACATCTCACTCACACTGTATCTTTGTACAGCTACCCACCTGGATATATCTTTGTATGTATCTTTATTCTGATCCTTAGGAGTATCAGAAATAAGCATTTAATTTAATTTCTTATGACTTTTCAAAATATTATTTGGGTAGAGATTAATTTTCTGCAACAAAAATGCATCAGAAAGTTCTTTACTGTATGTGTACTCTCTAGTGATTTTCTTCTTAAGGAATAAGTAACAAATTTGAAATTTTTCTTGGTACCTACAATACAATAAAAAGCCAGTTCCTATAAAATCTATAGAACAAAGCTTGTTGCTCTGGTTATTTTACTGAGATTTCAGTGTAAAAGGATTGGTAATAAATTGTAGCCAGTGCTACACTTTATCAGTGCAGTACTTAAACTGCTTATACTGGAGTAATTCCTTCATTCAGGTTGGTTACATTCAGATGGAACAGCTGCTTGTAACATTGTACATCACAGAATAATAAAAGCAACTTAAATGTGACACTAGAATCTAGCAGTAAAGAAATTACGTTTGACATTTCTGTCTGTAAAGACTACTTGCTCATGGAGTCATGGAGAAATTTTAAGAACATAAGAAGACCCTGCTAGATCAGGCTAGTGGTCCATTTAGTCCAGCATCCTATTTCACACAGTGGTCAACCAGTTGTCCTGGAGGTCCAAACAAACAGAGAATAGAGGCTGAGGCCCTCCCCTGCTGCTGCCTCCCAGCACTGGTATTCAGATGCTGGCGGCCTCAGGATATGAGGCTCCATTCAGTCACCATAGCTAATAGCCATTGAAGGACCTCTCCTCCATGAATCCGCCCCCCTTAAAGCTGTCTATGCTCATGGCCATCACTGGTACCTCTCCCGGGAATGAATTCTAGTTCAATTATTTGCTAAGTAAAGAAGTATTTCCTTTTGTCTGTTCTAATCCTATTTCCCAACAATTTCATTTGGTGCTCCCAAGTTCTAGTTTTATGGCAGAGGGAGAAAAAGCTTCCTCTATCTACTTTCTCCACCCCATCCATAATTTATAAACCTCTTTCATGTCCCCTCTAAGTCATCTCTTTTCTAAACTGAAAAATCCCAGACACTCATAAGAATGGGGGTCCAGCCCCTTAATTATCTTGGTTGCCTTTTCTTTCTACTTTTCCAATTCTGCAGTGTCCTTCTTGAGAGACAGCAACCAGAACTTCACCCAGTATTCTGAATGAGGATGTACCATAGCTTTATACAAAGTCATTACAACATTGGCCGTTTTATTTTCAATCCCTTTCCTAGTAATTCCTAGCATAGGGTTTGTTTGTTGTGGAAAGCTCAGTCTCCGACAGTTCAGACCCCATCCACATAGCTTTAAAATTAGCCCCCCCCCCCAATATGCATCACCTTACACTTACCCATCTCTCTCACTTTCTCTCTCTCTCTCTCTCTCTCTCTCTCTCTCTCTCTCTCTGATTTATATCCCTCCCTATCCCACAAGCAGGCTCATGGCAGGTAACAGTATACAAACATAAAAGCATTAAACATAAAATCTAAAACAAGTTTTAAAACAACATGTAATGGCAACAGGACAAAGAATTCAAGTGCCTTGTCAGTTGGCAGTCTTCTAGCAGGATCAGTTTGGACAAGACACAGTGGCAAAGACTTTGAGCAGGGGAGGCTGGAGTGGAGTGGATGTATGCCACCTCAACTGAAGGCCTGGCAGAACAGCTTCGTTTTGCAGGCCCTGTGGAACTGTAATAGATCCCACAGGGCCCTGATCTCAGGTGGGAGCATGTTCCCTGACTGAAGCTAAACGGATGTCTTTCAGGCTGGGGACTACCAGAAGATGTTGATCTGCAGAGTGCAAGCCTCTACGGGGTGCATACGAGGAGAGACAGTCTCGTAGATATGCTGGTCCCTGGCTGTACAGGGCTTTGAAAGTTAATAGTAGCCACTATTAGATGCAGCAGCTTAGTGTTGTTTCGCAATTCTCTGTAAAAAGAATATGTTCCTGGACTTTCCCTTCTGTTTGCTTTTCAAATCATAGACCCCTCAAGGAAAATCTACCTTTCTTTCAATTTATTTGTAGTTGCACACATAATATTTTGCACGCAATATTTACATTGTTGCACTGACACAGCTCTGGCTGTAGGGCCAGAAGATAATATAATTGCTGTGTAATTGGGCTTGTGGATTGATAGTTCCTGGTTGAAACAGATTTTTGGTATTCCAGTATTCAGACATCTGCTTGGGCACTTGAGAGACCATGGGTTGGTGTGAAGGAGTCCAGAAGTAAACCCCACGGGTCCCTAGGCTGTTGTACACAAGTAACCAGATCTTCCTTGAATTTTATTCAAATTATATGACATTTTATTTAATTTCTGTCAAAACAAAAGATATAATCTACAGGCAACACAGTACTCTAAAGTCATACTGCAGAAAACAAGAAAACTAGCTTAACTATCAGAACCTGTGTCAGTTGAAGTCCAAGAATTAAAGGCCTCAGCTCGTGCGTTCTCTACATTGCTGTCTGTTGCGATGTGAGCATATCGTAGTTCAGGCCTTCAGTCCATCAGAATCCAAGGTAGTCTTCTTTCTCCAGACCCTTAGCTCAGTTATAGTTTTTTGGTCAAGCAGCATCAGGTGATGAAGTACCCAGTCAAGACACATTCTTGCTGGAACTCTCTGGAAAATTACCTAATCGTTTCTGATTCTCCCCCTCCTACCTGTGGGCTCTAGGTTCTCATGAGAAGCTAATTACCACATTTCCAGCTCTGGTCTTGAAGATGAAAAGGGCTGTGTAGCCTGAGAGACCAATTAGTAACACCTGCAGGATGGAATAGGCCTGTGACCATTCACATAACCTTGGGGGGGGCGTGCTTTGCCTCACAGTTGGATTCAAAATTTTCTGTTCTGCTAGGAGTGAAGTCTACATTCAGCTCAAGGTGCCTTCCACTGGCACAACGACCTTTCTTCCAGCAGAATGCCTCCTTCCTCCCACCAATAGGGGAATGGAAACTTTGGCTGCAACCCACCTTCTCTTTTTTTGCCAGCTAAACTAGTAATTTTGTAATCACTGACACCTGAGTACTCTTACTGATATTCCAGAATATAAATTTATGCACTGTATTTATTGCCTCTCTCACTGAGACTCAAAAGTGGATTACATGGTGTAACTCATTAATAGTCCATACAAAGAGACATCTAGTAAGCACAGTGTAGAATAAAACTTTGTTGATCTTTAAGGTACCACTGGAGTCAGACTTTGTTCTGCTGCTTCAGATCAACATGGCTACCCACCTGAATCTCCATTTTACGTAGTTCACAGAATGACAGGAATGTAGGAGCCTTCCTGACCTACTTAGGTAGGCCATTGCACAAAGGGGGGGGGGGCATAACCGAGAAAGCTCATGTATGGGTGAGTGTATGGAACACAGGAGGAGAAGACTTCAAACTAATGAGCTGTGTGTAATACTTTCTGACACCTTTTTTGTATAGAGATGGGGATTCCATCTTCTGTGGACCTTGTAAGCAGTGACCCAAGCCACATGGTAGCATCGTTTAACAGTGGAAACACAAGCATTTTTAACATGGAAACCAGACAACGGATTCTCACATTGGAGTCTAACATAGATACTAGTAGGTATCCAGAATGTTGTTGTGTGGTGGGAGCATTTAATGAGTTATCATTAATATTTAGGCTGTAGTTTTCCTGTTATTAGTCCCAATAAATGGAGGCACAGTTCATATAAACAAATCCCAGGTCACTCTGGCTCCTAGAAATTTCATTGTGGTGCCAAGTATTTTCAACAATGATTTTATTGGACTGTGCATCAAAAATTTATTTTATTTATTTATTTACTTCATTTATACCCCACCTTATTTCTCCAGTGGAGGACCCAAAGCCACTTACACTGTTCTCCTCTCTTCCATTTTATCCTCACAACAGCCCTGTGTGGTAAGTCTGGCTGACTGTGTGACTGGCCCAAGGTTACCCAGCCAGCTTTCATTACAGAGTGGAGATTTGAACCCAGAACTCCAAGATCCTAGTCTCTCAGATCACTATACCACATTAGCTCTCAGTGTAAGTGTGAAGGGTTGGATCTGATCAGTTTTTTCAGTGGTGAAAAATGGAGAACCACCAAAAAGATTATGTTTGAGATCGTAAACATGCATACACGCAAGCCATGTGGAGTGGGAGCTGTAATAAGGAGAGGAATTGGCCAAAATTGAGCAAAAAGCTGGCTGGATCCAACCCAAAGTTTATCATTTTGCATCAGAATGTTTTTTGTTGTGGTGATGACAGCTAAGGTTTAATCCTGTATTTGTTTACATACTACAATACATCTGTTATAGCTTTAGTAATGTTATAAAAGTTAGGATTAGATTTGTGGGGAGCAATCATTAGATAATACAGTCATTAATATAACGCCCTGTAGGATGAGAAGTGAGTCTGGGTCCTATAACCTATGTTTTTGGATTGGCTCCTCCTGTGAACAAAATGTGTCAAAGCCTGGGCTAGAAATGGTGAACAACAGACATTGAAAGAGGAGGAAACAATCATATTATTTGGTTCTGAGGGATGTGGAGTTACAAATTTTTGGGAAGCAGTGAATGTGACAGGAGAATTTATGCAAAGCTCTGGAAGGTACCCAGAGAAAATAAAACATTATTATGAAGTGTAACGCGCACAGATGGAGGGGAAACTGAGCTTGTTTGTATGTTACAGAAAAATGGGGAATGCAGATGTGCTAATACTTCTGCTTTTCCCCCTTCAACCACAATGTGTGAAACAGGACTTTTTAATCTTGCCCATAATGGCGTCTGTTCTTCACCAGTAGTTATCTGGAGGCATGCGTATCTTTCCACAGGAGGGGCGTATAAGCTCCTACTGTGCATGTTAAAGCAGAAAGCATAGGTCTCTCATATGTCAATGTCATGGTTTTTCACTTCTCTGCAAAAAGAGTTGTCTCAAATTAGCTGGTGCCAAGTTGCACATTTATGCAGTTTAGGATATAGCAACGTTTCTGTCCTAAACACATTAGCTGGAAGTGAACTTTGAGATAAGTCTGTATGTGTCTATGTCTTATATCTATGTTTCCTTTTTCAGACAGCTCTCTCCCAAGTAGCTTACATTAATAAGGAGACAGGCTCTGCTCACAGGCTTAGGAACTGGAAAGGTAAAACACACAAGAGAGAGAGAGTAGAGGAACAGGGTAGTGTCAGAACAAAGACTGAATTTATTTCCAGCTGTGGCCTTTGTGATCTTCCCCTGCTGGTGTTCCTGCTTGGACTGAGGTGGTGCATCTGTCCTGTGGCCCTTAGTCCTCTGGTGGGGGCAGAGAGGCCTATGTGCCCTTTTCATTCCTACAGACTTGGAGCAACTTCCAGCTGGGGCAAAGTTCTTTGGGGGGGCGGGGGGAGGAAGCGAGTGCCCTGTAACTGCTGATTATCCTGCAGCCAACGACTGGGCCCAGGATGGTTTTCCTTTTGCTGTGGTAGTCTTCCTAGGAGGGGAGGGGTTTCAACATCCTGCTAACCTTTATTCGTATGGCCCGTGACATATGTTTAGGATTCAGGCGTTTGTGGCTTATTCTGTGTTGTGGGCTTCTGGCCATAATATGTCTAAGTAATTATGGGATCACAAGTGTAAGTTACTGTAGGCAAGGAAAAGTTCTAAAGGGACAAAAGGTGTGGAAATTACATGCCAGGGAGATATGCCTTATCTGATCTTCAGATCCCGTTTGTTATGCTTCCATTCCCTTTGGAGAGCCAGTTTGGTGTAGTGGTTAAGTGCGCGGACTCTAATCTGGGAGAACCGGGTTTGATTCCCCACTCCTCCACTTGCACCTGGCTGGATGACCTTGGGCAAGCCATAGCTCTGTACCAGCTGTTCTCTCAAGGACAGCTTGGGAAAGAGCTCTCTCAGTCCCACCTACCTCACAGGGTGTCTGTTGTGGGGAGGGGAAGGGAAAGGAGTTTGTAAGCCGCTCTGAGACCAAGTGAGTGAAGGGCGGGGTATAAATCCAATCTCTTCTTCTTCTTCTTTTCTGTACAGCGTGTCTGTACATTTTGGTTTTTCCTCTCTTTCGTCTTTGCAGTTGTGCCAATAAAAATGACAAATGCATTCAGCATGTTATAGGATTGGAACTCCCTTGTGTTATAGATCTTCATTATTGATGTGAAATTCAGCAAGTTGTCTGTGAATGTGCAGTGTTAGTTAGCTAAACAAAAAATTGAATTTGTTAGTGAGGGAGGCTGGATTTTCTTCATGCAGTGTACTGAATAGGCCTGAAAAAGCATAGTTGCTCTGGGTATGCTAAATATAATACAAATTTTATTTGGAACTAGCTTGGCCAGCTAGATTGATCCATTAGTAAGTAGTTCATGTAGCTTAACAGTTGCTTGAAGTTCATTTTGTGTGCTGTGTTTTTTCTTAGCTTCTAGCTCTTCTTGCCAAATAAACAAAGTAATCAGCCATCCAACTCTTCCAGTTAGTATCACTGCCCATGAGGACAGACATATCAAGTTTTATGACAATAACACAGGTAAGCATTTTCTTTTAAGTATCATGTAATATAGAAAAGCTATTATGGAGAGAGCTTTAAATGAAGCTTTGCAAGTTCTCTGGCTTGTAAAATAAAGAGGTATAAGGATCTATTGGCCAAACAGTGCTGCCCATGCAGTATTTTTATTAAGGCTATAGTATCCCACACAGCAGTTCCTGATATTTATCTTGTCAAATAAAAGCGGATGATACATAGGACCAGAGAGGAAATTGGGAGAGTTAATTCATGCACTAAAGCCTTCTATACTATGTGACTTACTGTCAAGGGCTATGGATGTTTTTTGTGCATGTATCTCTTTGAAAACCTGCAAGAAGTTCTTTACCTTTGATTTTAATGCCCCAGCTTCTGTCTGTATTTATAAGTACTTATAAACTGGACAGTAGACAACAACATTATTCAGTTATGTAAATTTCAGAATAGGTATCTCTTGCTAAATTTTCCATCATGGAAACTTTGTAACAATTAAGACTTCTTTGTTAAAGCCTGAGCCACTAGGTAACTTAAATCATATATTTTGCAAGGCATGGTTTTAAAACAGCAACTCAGTACATGGAAGTGGCACCTATTTTATTTTAAAGATAAATTCTGAGTTGTGTGTTCTCTTCATAACTGATGCAACGTAGGCATGTATTTTGTTCCTGCTTATGGGATGTTTGAGAAGCCACCCGTAGCTTTACTGCATTTTACTGAAAATGACAGTAACATTGTTTAGGATGCTAGCTCCCAAACTTTGTATCTGAGTCCTTTGGTAAAAAGGACTCACCATGTCGAATGCATCCACTACTATGGTCCATCAAAGTGTGGTAGCTCCTTGTAGTGTTACGTTTCCCTTGCTCTCTGGTCCTATAGCTGCTAAATATACGAGCAATGACATCATCCCACTTAGACCCTCACTACAACCAAAATCTTTTGGTGACTCATAAGAACAATTCCATTGTATCAAGTAAACTGCTCCATCCCTTATTGTCACCAAGGAAAAGAGTGGATAAAACGGGGGTGCTGTTCCAAGGAAAATATCTCCCTGTTCTTCTTGAAGGCAGTTGACAAAATACAGTCTCTGTGTGTGTGTTTAAGAGTGAAGTGTGCCTTTCAGTTTTAATCCAGGCAAAAGCTGCCTAGTTATCCAAAATCTGGGGAACAGGTTTAGCAAACTGTAGTTAAAGGGATACCAACTGATAAAGAAGTAGAGTCAGTTGATCTTTCCAGAAGAATCAAAATTGGAAGAATTGACTTGGTTTAACCATAAATATCTAATTATAATGAACTGATAAATCTGTAATGCTTAAACTTGTGAAAACAGGTTGTAACATCACATTTCATCTTTAATTGCAAAGGAAAACTGATCCATTCCATGGTAGCGCACTTGGATGCAGTCACAAGTTTAGCGGTTGATCCAAATGGCTTGTACTTGATGTCTGGCAGTAAGTACATTTAGTGTTTGTTCTTTAGGTATCCTTTAATGTTGGCTGCAAGTATTAGTTTTTTTTTTTCTTTTTTTCTCCCTAACATAGGCCACGACTGTTCAATACGCTTATGGAATCTTGAAAGCAAGACTTGCATTCAAGAGTTTACGGCTCATCGCAAAAAATATGACGAATCCATTCATGATGTGGCATTTCACCCCTCCAAGTGTTATATTGCCAGTGGAGGAGCAGATGCACTTGCTAAAGTCTTTGTATGACGCAGTACTTCCTTCACTTCTAGCTGCCGTGTGTATATAAAGCTGTACAAAAGACAAGGGCAACAGTCTTGCCCTTTAATTCAAGTGAATGTTAGTAAAGATCTAGTTTTTGTTTTGTTTTGCAAGGTGCTCTTTTCTAAATTAAAGTGTAGTTATATGAACTCAGCTGGGAAGCTATTTCAAATAGTTCAGAGCAGAACCATTTTTTAAGTTTTGGCCGTGTCAGTTTGTCCAGGCAGGCCTGTGACAAAAAAGAGCCCCCCTACCCCCAAAAAAATAATTTTTGTGAACTATATCAGCAGTGCAGAATTGTTGACAAGGAAGGGGATAGCTTCTCTGCCTGTTCCTCAGCTGAAGAATTTTATTCACATGCTTCAGTTAAATAATGTTAAATGCTGTTGATTCATGTGACTCCTGGATCCACCCAGATCAATATCATCCTATCTTCTTTTTGGTATTTCCTGCTGGATGATGTACATAAAATAATAATTGATTTAACTTTAGCCTGCTGGCTGTAATGTTAGGTGGATTGGGTTTAAGACGTTAAATATTTAAAAATATTAATGTGGTGATATGTTCCCCTAAGTATATTGTATTAAAAGCAGATATGTAAAAGGCACAAAATGTATGTTTTATTTAAACCTTTGGAAGAATGTCTTAAGAAGTGGCTGGGACCACAGTTTAGCCTTTAATCTAGTTTCCTGTGATACCCAAGGTCATACATTGTTTACAAGGATGTGACTTTTTTTAGATGTTGATAATCTGGTCCATTTAGAGGGGAGCTTAGTAAAATTTTGAACTTCTCCCCTCTTCAACAAAATGTGGATATCTGTGCAGGCTGCAAAAGGCCTTGCTCTTGAAAAGCATGTTAGCTGCGTCTAAACAACAATGTCATTGTGTCTTGAATGAAGCATCACTGTCATGTGAGTTCAGCACCCTGTTCCCCATTGCCCCTGAGTCGAGACTGCTTCTCCCATGCTATTAGTATGAAGGAGTACTTGTGTGAATTAGCTGTGTGGGTAGGATTTTCCTGCTTGATCTGCATCCTCCCTGTGGATTGCTGATTGAGTAGGGAAAATGTTCCAGTCCAGCCAGTTGGCCCACATGGTTGCTTCCCTTATACTGTGCAGCATCATGAACTGTACCTTCAGAAGCAGCTGGATGTGCCACTAGATGTGTGAGTGTGTGTATGTGAGTGAGAAGGGTGAGTCAGTTAGTGTAAAAACTGCTCCAGAATACTGGAACACGGGAAAGATTGGTGTTTTACTTTTCAACCCGTGCAATTTCTTGAATCTCAGATATTTTAATGTAGTTGTACTGTTCATCATGTACTGCCTGAGGTTATGGCAGCCCTAAGTGGAAGTGATCACAGGTAGGAGAGGTAGTCTACATCATGACTTAATTCAAGATCCTTTTTGGGTTAGGAATAGGTAGCTGGCATCACTTTTTAGAAGTAATTTTACACTCTTGAAGATCTATCACTCTTGTAAAAGTGGTTAGACGTCAACAAGTTTATCTGAAACGTAATCTGATATCAAGCAGGAATGAAGAATTCAAACAGTTGATGCTCTATTGTGGAGCTTTAAATGATTGTTTCCTTTTGGTTTGAAGATGTTGCATGCTGCATTCAAAACACAAAAATATGTGAAGAACCTGCTGATAGATATCTCCTTATGATACTGATGTGCAGTATGTTCCCTTAAATGAAAATAAAACTTTTAGATGTAAAATTACAATGGTAACTTAAAATATTTAGGCATCATGTTACCACATTTTGTGAGTCAAAGTGGAAAGTTGAACTGCATAAATATGCATTTATCTATATGTGACCTCTTTTCTGTACATGCCCCTGGTCTTCTTGATGTCCTTTTATTTTTTTAAGGGTATTGCAATGGTTTATTTGGAAAAACAAATACATGAAATTGTGTATATTATGTGTTTGTACAGATATATATATATAGAGAGAGATTATATATAGATATATATATAGCTATAGATTGTAAACAGTATGTATTAAAATACATTTAAGGGAATATTCTATTGGTAATTTTAATGTTTTAGTATTAAAAGTTCTTCAGGCTTTGTGAGTACAAAGGATAAAATGTATGACTATTGTTCTCTTTGATTAAGCAATGTAATACATAGTTGCTGAAGTTTAAACCACTGTACATATAATAAGTCAGCATGCTTGTTTTTAAGATTCTCATTCTGGTTAAGGTATGAATGTAAGAAGTTACTGCTCAAATGTGGATTGAAAGCTACTTCATCCTTATTAGTGAGTTCTTACTCCAAATGAAGTGACTACTAAAAGAGGCAAGTAGCTAGAGGCTGAGGTGCCTTTTGGAAATCATAAAATAGCCTTACCATGCAGTTGTGGGCTCTGTATTTGTGCTCTTTAGACTCTTTTTCAGTATCCTGCTTGCATTCTGTAGATGGCATCATACTGTACACAAGTAATGAAAATTCTCTGAGATCCCTTTACTAGTAAGAGATGCAAAAGACCTCACCTGAAATTTTACTTGCCTGGCAGAATTGAGCTGAATCTCTTTTGTGCATTTATAAGCACTTGGACCAGACTGCTGGACCTTCAGCCCACCTCCTTTTCCTCCTTTCCTCTGTCACTCAGTTGTAGCTGAACTAGTGAACTGCCTTCATTGAGAAGTATTGTAGTTAAAGTGATGTCCAATTATATACTGATATTACCTGTGTGAGGGGTTGATCTGTGAGGGGTCTGGACACATGCCAGTTGTCTCTTGGGACTTTGGTGTCTGAATGGTAAATATGCACTCAGGAGCTTAGCTTTAGAAGGAACTTGTGAATTCACTTGGGTTGGATTCATATTGAATGGGCCATTTCCACTGATTCCTCAGACTCCCTCATGTCATCCATCGGGGTCCTCTTTGCCCCGGGAACAGCATTTTGTGGAGATCAGTGAACTGGGGGGGGGGGGGGGGGGAAGGCAGGAAAGTTCCATTCTGCTACTGGACAGTTTAGTCTGGATCCAGCCTATGGTTAGACATACAAGTTTGCCCCACAGCTGCATAAATATTCCCTTCCCTCTGTTTTCTCTGAGTTTCTGTAAATAAAGTGCCAAACAATATCCCCCCCCCCCCAAGAAATGAAATATTATTTTGCCATTTGGCATATCTTATTCCATAGCTGCGAACACTTCTGCAAAGAAGACTGTATTCACTTGTCACACCAAGAAGCTATATGGGTCATGCTGATCCCCACTAGTTTAAATTGGCAGACCAGGGCCAGCATTAGTAGTGCAACCCAAGCTGCAAATTGTCCAAGGATTGTTCCATATCTGGTTTTTCTTATATAACATTGCATAGAAGCCGTAGGAGATGTTGTACCATTTGCATATGAGACACTGGAAAGTGCTTCTGAGGTAATCTTGCACTGCATATGAACATTAATGCAGCATAGAATGCAGAACAAATCAAATGTATATTCCAGACAGCACAGATTTCAAATGCAAGTTACATGGCAATTTAAAAGTCAAGTGAAACCTCACCTGTGAAGACACATCTTTGCCCTCTGTTTTGATCTTCTTATTTTTTGGTGAAAAGTTTAGATGGATTGAAAAATGCTGAAGGCCCTAAGAGCCTCCCAACACATTCAGAAAAAGTAGGTGGTATAATTCTCCAAAGACCATACCACTTTGAATACAAGTAGGGTAGTAAATGTTACATTGCTACATATATTAGTACTTTCTACAAAGGAAAACATCAGGAGAAAGGAGACTGACGCTTCTACCTTGTCAGAATGGCTTTCCACACTCAGGGAGTTAGTGATGTGTTCAAACATAAATTGGCTCACCTATGTTCTGAAAGTGGCCATAGCTCAGTGGTATATGCTTTGCATGTGAAAGGTTCCAGATTCAGCCCTCAATTCAAGAACTTCTGATATCAAGGGTGGGAAACTTGCCAGTTAGAGCCTATGGTCTGTTTTTTTTTTGAGTAAAAAGTAGCTCTGCACCAAGTGGAACAAGCCTAGGAGTACTTTACCATGTGCTCTTGTCACGGTACATGTAGTCTCACCCTGGCATCTTAACCAAAGCAGAGCTTTCTACATATAATTTCCAGTTTTGTATTTTATAAAAGACCAGGATTTGCCTAGTTCAAATACTGTTTTCTAACCAGCATAAAATTATTTCATCACAGTGAGGAGAGAATTCCACCTTTAGTACTTTAAGACAATAAAATTTATGCAACTTAGCATTTTATTTCCCCCCCCCCTTTGTTGAAGAAGCTATTAAACACATGCTACCCCTTTGGTAGGTTTCATAGCTATTTTCTGGTTCTCCCCGCCAGATTAGCAAATATTCATTGAGTCCACAAATATCTGATACTTAAATGGGGATCCAAAGATTAGTGAATTTATTTCCATGACTACAGGTTCGTTTTCCAGGAACAGCAACTTTGGCTACCACCACACTGGAAAACTGCTTTTCCTTCAGTTTCAAAAAGAATTGATGGTAAAGGATGGAAATTATTCAAAGAAAAAATGTCATAGAGTCAGGGCAAGCCGAAACAGCACATTGAATCCTGGCTGTAGAATCTGCCTTGTCAACAATTTCATATGTGCTTAAGGGTCTTGCTGATCCCAGGGACAGAATTTTAGGGAACTCCATGAGTTGCAAGGGAAACTGAGAAGTCCAACTCTGTGAGGTCTGTCTTTCTCAAGTGGGTCTTGTTGAATGCAAGCCAATGTTTTTAAAGGGTTGCATGGGATGGAGATTTGGATTAGGACTGAAACATTGGAGGAGGTAGTAGTTTAACCCTTCCACTCCCCACATAGTTTTATTAATTGACCTCCCCATGGTATTGTTAGCAATAGAAAGTAGAAAAGACAGTTATTCTGTTTACCATGGTTTTTGCTGTCTAGGGCTAATAGTGTGAGCTGTAACTAGTAAAACTCTGGAAGGACTGACCTTTCCTACCTCTGCATCACAGCTCCAGTCTGAGTTGGGGCCTAGCACATCAACTATTAAGCTGATTTAAATATGCTGGAAAGGTACTGACCTCCCAACATCACATTGTTTTGGACCACTTAACTTTGGCAGTGGTGAGTCTGAAGAATGTAGAACTGCTGTGAGCTAGATTTGCTGGGTAAAAGTTATTTACAGGACTGTAGAAGAGGCAGTTGAAAAAACAGTTTCCTGCCACATAGTTAATGCAAATCAGCTTGAGTATTTACAGTTAATTTTGCTAGACCTGCTGATAGTGAATCAGCAGATTTAAAGGAATGCTGTGGTGTCACAGAAGAATTCTGCTTTCTGCCCTCTCTCTTTCTGTGACTCATGTGACAGAGGTCCATTAGGCTTTGGTACATAAAAATTGTGCTTAGATCCTAGAAGGATAAATCCTGCCTCTTTGCATGTAGTTACTTGGTTTGAAAGGAGGGGTCCTCACAGGGCTTGCTCCAAGTCTAGCAGGAATGTATGCCCTGACACCAGCATACTAAGCAAAGAAGAGTTGCACAGTTGGGTTTGTTGGAGTTCTTTAAAGAAAGGGAAATAACTTCTTGCCAAGTCAAATATGCTCATTACCTACATGGAGAACTTAATAAATAGCAACCAAAAATATTATATAAAGACTACTGGTCAGACTTTTGAGAACTTTTTTTTTGTCCTAGGAATTAATGTTTTGAATGTGATTGGATTTCTGACTGGGTGCCTTCCAAGGTATTTCCTGTCATAGTTAGGTGTTTATGATAAACACAGGTTTCAGTGCCATTGCATCCATGCCCTTCTTGAACATGATAGTTCTGAAACCAGATAAAACATATTAATAAGTAAAGTCTTGTAACAGAGCAGTCCAAATTAACTGAAAGGAGTCTTATGCTACAGTCAGTGGCACTCTGAAGCCCTGTATCTGAGCAAACTGAAAAGAGTACAGAATAACTACCATCCTTCACAGTAATATCTGCTGGTTGGTTATAGAGAAAAGGAAGTTGCATCCATAGACTTTGTTTTAACTCAGTCTTCGTAATTTCCTTAAGACCACACAGTCTTGCTGACTAACTGGGAAGCCACAAGGAATGGCTTAGAAAGTCCAGCACCATTGCATTTGGTGTAAAAACTTTGTCAGCTCTCACAGATAACTTTGATGTCTCACTGGGCTGAAGTGTGTTTAATAAACTAGTTTGGATTTTGCTATGTGCTGATAGCTATTTGTTGTCATACATGCTTTCATTTAAACATTTATAAACAACCTAGATCTTTTTTTTTCAGTGTGTTGTAAGGGAGAGGTTTGAATTTAATTTGAACTTGTGTTTTGAAACCCTGTTTCCATTCTAAAAGGATATAGACACAGTTTAATGTAAGATGAAGCCACTTCAGATTGGTTATTGCCATGTACTATCAAACCAAATAGAAATTAGGTATATGTATATATACATTCTAAGTTATGTGTTCACAAGCCAGAGTTCAGCTGATTCCTTAGGGGATAGATCAAGATGGGTAGCCATGTTTGTCTGTCTGTAGCAGCAGAAAAGAGCAAGAGTCCAATAGCACCTTAAAGGCTAACAAAATTTGTGGCAGGGTATGAGATTTTGTGAGTCACTGCAAACTTCTTCAGATATTTGAAGAAGTGAGCAGTGACTCATGAACAATCATACCCTGCCACATATGTAGTCAATCTTTAAGGTGCTACTGGACTCTTGTTCTTTTCTACTGATTCCTTAGGGCTGCATCTAAAATAAGAGATTCTTGTGGCACTTTAAAGACTAACTAATTTTATTGTGGGCATAAGTTTTTGTGAACCAACGCCCCTTTGTCAGGTAAATCTAGGGTCGCATGACTGGTAAATGTAACATGATTATTGGGAGGAATGCTTGTGCATGCGACTATTGTGATAGAATCAGGCAATGAAGTGTTAATATAGACTGGGTTAATTTAAGGCCAAGGTGAGATGTATCGTGGTCATTCTGTGATGCATGAATGGGTATGGTGTTCTAGAAAAGATAAAAGTGCACTGGTCCAGTTGTGCTGTGCTGGTGTGTTTCTTATGGGTATCAGTTTTCATATAGTTATCAGCTGGGAGAAACCCCCTATGCTGAGTGTGAGTGGAAAGAACCTTTTAATTAAATAAAAGCTGGGGGGGGGGACTAAATAAGGACAGCCTTTTTATGTTTAATGGAAATTATTTGGTTATATTGATTACTGCATCCAATCTTTGTTATGTTTAACTATAATAGTTCATAAAAGCTTTCCAGGGGTGTCATCTGATATATGGGCTTGACTAAAGATTGACCAGAAGAAGTTGGCCATTTGAGGGCGATAAGTATGAATGAGTACTGTGATGTTTCCATCACACTACCATTAATAACACTGTAATTTAAATCCAAAGACTGACTTCACTAAGTGAGGAGCCTTGCTCTGGCAAAAGACTCCTTGCTTAGGAGAAGAGAGTAACAGGATCAAACCCAATGTTGGTGGTGCATTTTAGAAGTAGTTCCGGCCACAAAAAGGTTCTTTGTCCCATAATTTCACTCAACAATAGTCGATCTGCTACTATTAAGAATCCAACACTTAATCCTCAATCATTTAGCATCAGATTATTATTTAAAGAATGTATTTGAAGAACTTAAAATAGCTTCTCATATTTCTCAAACTTGGTAGGATTCAACAGAAAAAATACGCACAGAGAAATGTTTGTGATCATTTTTAAATCTCTAAAACAGGCCACTTTGAAAAGCAACCCACAGCAAAATAGTTTGTGAAATATCTTGAGTAAACTTGTTTGCTTGCTTGATAATATGAATAAAATGTTCTTATGTATACACAGATAATCTTTTGTTAATACATAGTTTACATGAGGAAATGCCAAGGTAGTAATGAAGGCAGTTATACTGGACAGCTGCAAAGTAAAATGGGATTTCTGTGTACAGTTCCTGCATTCTATGTTGAGTAAAATCAAATGGACCTTCCTGAAGTAACACTATACAGAGCAGCTTTACTAAATATTACAGCAGCAAATAAATGTCCTTTGTACTATGTATTTATGTAAATTGGGTGCTAATAAATACTATTTTTCAACATCTTTTGTGTTCTTTTTCTCTCCTTAAATGTGTGTACCAAGTCTATGGACACTATATGGAAAGTCAAGAAGACAGCTGTAATCTTTTATATATCACTGATTGCTTTACAGACTTGTGAATTACTTTGTTGCCCGTGTGTTGCTTTTGTGGGATTAGGGCCTCAGTAGTTAAACAGTGTGAGGAAGAGATGATTCCATCGTTTTGAAAATGGTTTGTAAAACAGAGCAGGCTGTCCTCAGATCTCAGTATCTCTTTCCAAGAAAAATCATTTTTGGGTTTCGGTGGTTGGTGGTCTTGAATTACAAATTCAGATGGTTACTGGGGAGACTAGAAAATTCCAAGCTGTTTGGAAATGGGCAGATAATACATACAGATCATTCCATCTTTTAATGATGGCCATAATGCCTTGTATGTTTTTTCTTTTTATGCCTGGGGGTATATGAAGCCCCAAAGGGCTTTTTTGTAGAGATAAACTGACAGGGTAAGGAGAGAGGTTGCTGAAGAACCTCTCCCCCTGTTCCTTTTTCTTTTTTTTAAATGTACATCAAACCTACAAACATTACCACACATTTTGCCACTTGAAGTACCTTTAGTATCTTCAACTTGTGGTGTCCAAGTGTTTTCTTTTAGATCAACTACAGGGGTCCTTGTAATCTTAGTTCACATAGACACATCACATTACTTCCTTGGGTGCTTGATCACTGGCAGCCGGCAAGGCTGTTGAGCTGAGGCAAGGATATATGAAAGTTCGTCTGACCCATTTGTACATGCAAATTAGGCCTTAATATTGCCATCACGCGTGTGAACCAGCTCATAGTCCTAAAAATACACCATATTTAATTTCTAGAAAAGATTTCAGGGTAGTGTGCAAGTCTTCTCAAGAAACAATACTGCCAGAAGCTGTTCCTTAATGCCCAAAGACTGTCACTGTCACTGATAAAGGAAATTTTCTCTTAATCTTCTGTGAGAAGGATTATGTGTATAAATGAAATAACTAAATAAACCTGTTCAAAAGTACTTGTAGCTCCATTTGCTCTAGAAATAAAACTCTGGCATTGAAAAAAAATGCTCTGGACTCTGCCATTAAGCTTGCTTCTGTGGGAAGAGTAGTGTGGAACAGCTATAACCCTCTCCCTCATTCCGGACTTTTTCTGTTTCTGATTCAGTGGGTAGGCTACTACTTCTTGGAGGGCTTCCTCTTGTTTCAGTAGCAAGGACCAGGGCTGCCATTGGCAAGAGGCAATTTCATCAGCCTGTGAACCTCCCACCTGTGAACATTCTACCTACTATCAAGCCTGTGGGGGAAATGTGGGGCAGGATCAGTTCCATTCTTGCTCCATTCTGAAGTTGGGCAGGTACTTCCAGGGAAAGCTTGTTCTGCACCTCCAGACCTACATACCTCTGGTATGTACAACAGGTGCAAGGTGAGAGCATTAGTTCTAGAGTGGAAGCCCATTCCTGCTGAACACAAGTTTGCTCAAGTATTTTCTTAAGCTGCCTTGAAAGCTTACATGGAAGAATGATGGAATCTAAATCTTTAAAATAAACCAGCCTTGAGAATGTCACTGGAATGTAGACTCTAAAAACAGATGAGGGTTTTTAAAAAGTCATTAGCCCCGCTGTTAAATAGTAAAAACTGCTGCAATGGTAGAAGGTAGGATAATCCTGGCTGCTTAATGACACCTAGCCAAGGCTTGATGCTACAATACATAGGTTGCATGCAGAAGCTCCATCACTGATATCTCCATAAAAGAGGATTTCCATCAGTTGGGAGGGACTTTTCCCTGAGCACCTGGATGCAGCTGTCATTCAGCAGACGCTACTGACAGCCTCCTTATATATCCAGAAAAAGTCTGCAATACAGTCTTCCGTTCTGAAGAGCAATGAAGCCCCTTGGATGCTATTGAAAAAAGAACTGTTGTGTTAGTTTTACAAATGTTTGAAGGAAAAACCAAACAAAGGGGACCTAATATGTACTCTTATCTTTTATTGTAAAAGGCACTGCAGCTTATTATGAAATACTCTTAAAATGTTAGAAAAGGAATGCTGCTTCCTTCCTTCAAATATACAAGTACACAAGTAAAAATGGGAGATTTACAAAGTCATGTTTTGGAAATGGAGAATTAGAAAGTTTGCAAAAATATGGTACATGGACTGAATCTTCATACTTGTTAATGCTGCAAAATGTTACAGGTGAGCCTCTTAAATGGGGAAATCAGGGCTAGAGGGCATACTTTGGCTTAAAATGTGGACAGATGTAGACAACATGTTACAGGGAACTCAAGACTGATACCCAAGGGCATGTTTTCATCTTCCCCCTCCATTACATATAATTAAATTTATCGTGGGTCCTGATGTTATCACAGCTTCCTGGCCCCCAGCAACAGCTAACAATGTGGAGAAGCCGCAGCATTATGCCTCTGGGATATACAAGGTAAGCTGTATTACATATTATGGGCAGGGGAATCAATGTGGTTGCCATTTTCAGTGACAGATATGTTTTACCAAATTGTTCCCTCTGTAATCTGAGCCTGAAAACTTTCTAGTTTTAAGAAACTAAGGAATTTACTATAACTTAGTCATCATAGGAATAATACCAGTATATGAATAAAGGTTCAAGGCAAACCTGAAAAAGTCCTTTAAAAAATAATTCAAAATACCCTCATTTTCACATGTTTATAGAAGCAGGTCATTTACTTTGGCATATCATCGCTTGCTTATCCAGATTACCAAAAGCTGCTGTAGGCACATGCTGCTGTGACACTGATGGGGCTACAGCTCTGGGTTTTTGTATATGGGTGAGGGGGGATTCTCACTGCACTTCTCTTCTGATCACATGGCACTTAAACTGCCTCACAGATGATTCTGGGGTTGTTTTTCCATGGTATATGAGGCAGCCACTGTGTCCTTTGCAACATGTTTGTATGTGGTGTTAAAGGACAAATAGGCTGACTAAACATATTTCCATGTCTGAGTTAAATACTTATTAAATAATAAATAAATGCTTATTATGGTTAGATACAATCTGAAGAAAGCATCATTCCCATCAATCTTTTCTGGTGGTGTGCTGCATTCTGTGAGTGACGACTCTGAAAAACATAGGCCTTTCCTTAGTTAGATTCTGATATCATAAATATACTTCTGGTCGATGGGCTACAGAATAAATAAAATACTGTTGTTGCACCTTCTGTGTTAAGTTTGCAAAGCATTTCAGGCACAACTGTACAGTCGGTTCACATGATTTTTTAAAAAACTGCTGTTGCTGCCACCTACAACTTGGTTTTTAACTAGAGAGGGGTGAAAGTTGTCTGCCTTTTATGGATCTCTTCCCATGGTGCTTTTGGGTGTGGTATCTTTGCCCTAGAAATGCAGGAAGCTGCTGTTCTTTGTGAAAACAAAAAGGAAGGAACCCTTTGTTTTTGCTATTTCCTTGCAGGTTGTAGGCAGAATTGGCCTGGCGTGTATTGCAGCAATCATGTTCAATTCAATGATCAACATCTCTTTGCCCAGGGCTACTGTCCAAATATTTCAACTATACCTGTACAGGGATGTAGCATAAATTAATATACAGTGAGGGGGGGAAGTGATTTCTAGGCTGCACTGTGGCCTTTATTTTTATTCCGGATTCAACGTCTCTCAATTCTTATTAATCTGCTGTTGCTCTTTTCTTGCTTCCATACTGTCCACTTCTGCCAACAAATCACATTTCAAAGACAAGATCTTGAATTCTGTGAGTGACCTCCAATTTGAGTATGGGTTCTTTTCAGCTTCCCTTCCCCCAGAAGCCCCCATGCCCCCCCGAGGACCTCTGAAGCAGCGACCCCTGAAGTATGGGAGCTGTTATGTGCGCATGATAGGGTCTGTACCCCAGCCAATGTATGTCAGCAATTACACATTTTGTTGTCTGTGTATATTGTATGTTAACATTTTCAAACTTCCAGTCGGACAGGATAAAGTGAGATTTTTCATGGTTAGAAATGCTTTTCTGTTCTAATTAAAACACTTGAAAGTCACCTGAAGGCTAGCCATTTGATTCCCCCTTTGTCATCAGGGTGGAATAGAACATTATTAATGCATAAAATCTCTAGTGCAGCCAAGATTTCAGTCATACATGTCTGGGATACATAGACTTTGGAACTATTCTTCCCTCGCTCTATGTAATTTCAAACATTGGATTTGAGTCAACTGAATTAATCTAAGGATTGTGCGTGTCTTTCTATTAAATAAGATTTGAAACCTACAGAAGAGAAAGGCATTGATCTACAGTAAACCCATATTGCCGCATATGGGGATCAGAGCTAAAATTGGCAGTCTTAACTGGTTATGTCCATGGATAACATTTTGTATTACCTTGTGCGATAGTAATTGACATGGCATGCAATAGAACCTGCTGCTCTGCTCAGTTTCGTGGCTGTGAATTAAACTCTGTACAAATATTCTGGATGATCCTCGAAACAAATCTGTAAAGGCTATCAAATTCATCCACAAAGAATGAGTGCTGTCTATCAGGGTCGGTTGCAATTGCTTCTAGCTCATCTTGGGCAGCCCATGCAATTCCTATTGAATAGGCAATGACTCCTGAAGTGAAAAACAGAAGAATGTAATCAATCTCTGCATTAGTTCCAAACAGTACTGCATTTATACTAATCTTTAAAATATTCATAATATATGACAGCGAAAGATGACTGGCATCTGCGCAAAAGCTGTGAATGACCGACTTCTCCCAAATGCAGTTGTGACGTGCGGCTTGATGATTCAGTGCTAGTTCCAGCACCTACTCCAGAGCCTCTGTTCTGGGAGGTGAAATGCTGTACACTGCAGCCACAATCTCTCACCTCCCTACAGTCATTAATGCTGGGCAAAGCCATGTGCATTTGTCTGAGCATGTTTCAGGTAGCATTGCTTTATCACTGGAAAACAGATGCTCCAGTGCAATAACCGTACAAAGTACAACAAAGCATATCTCCTTGCTGTCTTGTGCTTATTTAATGTTCTGAGCTTCTCACTGTCTCTTCCCCTTCAGCTAATGTTTGGCAGTTGGGGGGAAGGGGGGAGGCGAATCATAATTGAGTATGCCATATTCATTATTTATATCCTTTGCAAAGTTTCCACTTGAGGAAGAGGGTTGCACAATTTAAGAACAATACTTTAGATCCCTAACTGCATCAGAACACTGGTACACATGAAGCTATTCAAATTTATAAGGTATAATATTTACCATTGTGATGAGCAGCTGTTGCAGGCCCCCGGACATCATCATAAGATCTGCCATCTGTAATCAGGATCATTATCTTCCTTTTGTTAGGTTTGGACTTGCTGAAGAGCTGTTCAAAGGCATAGTTGATGGCTGCTCCAGTGCTGGTCCCACCGCTCCAGTAATTGATTCTTTTGATGGCATTCAGGACATCCTGTTTAGTGCGGTACTTATCAAAGCTGAACTCCAGTCTCTGTTCATAGGTGTACTGCACTGCGCCAATGCGTGTGTCTGTATCAGAAATCTCAAATTCTTTGCTAATATTGGCTACAAACTGGAGGACCGTACGGAAGTTGCTGGTGCCCACACTGCTGGACCCGTCAATGACAAACCCAATGTCTGCTGAATTTAGGCACGTTTTGCTACACGCAAGGCGGTCGGAGTCACAGACTCGTTTCACTAGAGGCTGCACTATTTTATGCAGGCTGAACCAACTGGGAACATTGATCGAATAGTAGCCATTGGTTCTGCAAACAGCCTGAAAAAGAGATGGAACAAAAAGCAGAGCATTTGTGTTATAATTTATGAATGTGTTGTGATTGTTTCCCTGAGAAATGTGTACGGTGGTAAGGACTAACAGCTGAATGGCAGCACACATGCCTTTTGCACAAAAGGTTCCTGGCTTACCTAGTTTAAGAAAGGATTTAAGGAAACAAATTAGGGGAAAAGGCAGAATGGGGATCTTGGAGAGTTACTGCTCAATATGAAGACAATGTTAGATGGTCCATTGGTCTGACTCAGTATATAACAACTTCATGTGAAAGGCTACTATTCAGTAACATATGAAAAAGGAACCATGTGGGCAGGTGGAAAAACATAGTTACTAAACATGGTTACTTTGCAAGCCAGCACTGTCTATGACAGGGAAGTGGTGATGTGTATCTGTTCATGTATTTCACTAGAGCCGTGTTCATGCTACAGAAATATCATTTGAATGGAGCCTATTGTGTACATACATTCAAGATTCATTACATATCTTTCTGATCTGCTTTCTTGTAAATTGTTCCACATTCTAAGATCAGGATAACCATTGATCACTGAATATGGGTGTACCCTGTCTAACTGCATTTCCAATCTGGCAGGCTCTGCCCTCTTCAAAACCTAAATAAAATCAAGATTTTTAGTCAGATTCAGCCTGGAAACTTCTCCACTGAAGGTATTAAGAGCCTTTGAAGCTCCTGTGAAATGTGCTTCATGGCAGAGAGACAGCAGAAAGTGTATGAAATTAGCAGGAAATAGTGTTCGGGGGGGGGGGTGTTTTTTGAAGGACAGAGCCCAAAATCCACTCTGCTTCTTTTACATGGGCTCATTTGCCAGGCTTCTAGCCACAGCTGCATGCTGACGTCACTCAGTTGAATTGGCATTCTGTAGTGGGTAACCAGTTTCAAAACCATATAGGTTCTGAGAATGAATTCTAACTGAAGCGCATCCAGAATTTTCATGTGTTTTGGAGAAAAACTAGGGAACAGCACACAGTGTTCCGTAAACATGTCTGAACACTATGCACCTTGATTTAGGTTTTGAAATAACTTGATTGTTCTCTCCTTGCTACTTCTCTTAGAGTAGTCACACTTGTACGCCACCCAGTACATCTCAGCTAAAAGCCAGAGCAGTCGCCACTCAACCTTCCACATATATTGGACAAAGATGTCCCACTTCTATATTGAGCCTTCCTAAAAGGTAGTAGGAATTGTTCAAATCCCACTGTCTTTCAAAGGGAATTCATTCACAGCACTAAAACCTATGTCTTGTCTCTGATTTGATGTACCCCAATCCCTATTACCTTGTCCACAAAATTTGGTTCAATAACATTCTGCTTTTCATTTTCATCTGGTCCTTCAATGGTGACAAAGAAAATGTTAATGCCAGATTCCCTCGCCAGCCTTGAGGCCTCTTCCACTTTATCAGTGGGCCATCCATCCACCATCACTATGGCCACATTGGGTGCACCACCTCTGTTCCCACTGGAATCATCAAAGAAGTTCTTGTTGACAAAGGAAAGTGCTTTCCCTGTGAAGGAAATGGAAAGGGAAAAAACCCACAAAGTCCAGTTGTACTAATTTACTTAGTAGAAGATGCATATGTGCCATCCCAAGATGCTACTTGCTATTAGTATCTGTTATATAATGCTGGATACGGTCAGGAATGGCAGGAACCGTACAGTGGAAGACAGCGATGTAATGGAATTAAGAGATGTCTTCCAGGTGACCCCTTGTCTTCTTATGAAGGGTGTTTATTTTAGATATTACACAGTTCAGGTCCAGAGGCAGTAACTTCCATAGTGCCAGGACATATCTTACAGATTTCCTGGTTCTTACCAGACTCCACCACAAGCAGATAGCTACTTCTCCAAACACTAGGTCCTTATTAATCACATAATCCTACTGCACACACAGTACCACAGACAGGGGAAAAAATTGTATCAGGATGAAAGCAAAAATATTAATGGCCAAACTGTAGATGTGCACACTATTGTGCACATAGTGTGAGACAATGCTTGGGGATGCACACTTCTATCCATATTGCAGTCTCTATGGAAATGTGAGCCACCACAAAAACCATGCAGTCAAAATGCAGTCACATCCAAATGCTAATGTTTCTTCACATCCAAATGCCTTTACATGGGGTGTCTATGCAGTTCCAAATCCTTCAAGAACTTTGCCTTGGCATGTAATCATCCTTGCTAGACTGGGATGAATAGCTCTTTAACCTCTAACAAGTTTTAGAAGATGAAAGATGGGATGTTATTTTCTTTCATAGAATTAAGGTATTTGGCATTTAAGGATTTTTTTTGGGAACCCCACACAGAGTCCAACTTGGAGTGATAGCCCACTGTGGGTGCATTTATACTGTAAAGTGAACATAAAACATTTTTTATTCTGATAAGTCTTTCACATGCTAGTTCATGAATTTCTCAAGGAAATAATGTTTTCCACTTGGGGGGGGGGGCACTCAGAAATAGGTGAAAGTAACTTGAGAGAGGTCTTGACCTGAATCTGTCTAGAATATCTAGCATACCACTGTGGCTGATCTTCTGATTCCTAAGCTGATTAGTTGTAAATATATCATTCAAGTTACATACCGACATTGGATAATCCTCCTTTCTGTAATATTTTCTCAATAGCGTTTTTCAAATCCTTAGAATTTGAATAGGTCTTCAAATTAAATTCAGTAGACGGGTCATCACTATATTCAAACAAAACATAAGTTTTATGTAGAGAAATTTCCCTTGTATTATATCCACAAAAAGACATGTAAAGGCTATGTTATACAAACTGTAAATTTAAGAGTATGACATTAATAGCAGAGTCCACCTTGGTGTGTACATGTGGTACACACTGGGCCCACCAAAGGCACATTTGTGCATGTGAGACTGGGCAGACAGAGGGGCTAGCTGAGCCCTTTCCTTTCTCCAGCTGTATATGGGCTGTATGGCATGGTGTTGGTCATTACTGATAATAGGATGCCATTAATATATGCTGTTACAAGAAGAATGGCTAGATGCAAGACACACATGAGTTTCTTATTTCATGTACTGGCTGGTACATGCAGTGTTCATGTGGCTAAGGATGGAAGAGGGCTCCAATGAAACTTACATTACTCTCTGCCCCCACGCACAAACCCAAGTTGCACAGATGATCTGTGGAATGAATTACACTAGATAATTACACAGATTATTTTCATGACTGTATATTGTCCTTTAAAAAAATGTATTAGCCACCTTTGCCACTTTATAGAATTCCAGATGGTTTACAATGTAAATAGAACATAAAATATAAAAATACATAAAACACGTTAAAGGCCATGAAACTAACTGAATGCTATCCTGAATAAAACTCTCTTCAGGTGCCTCCTAAAGATTGAGAGTGAAGGAGCCAGGTACACTTCCCTCAGGAGATAGCTCCATAATTGTGGAGCTGCAATTGAAAAGGCACTCACTCGTGTACCCACCAGATGAGCTTCTTTGATCAGTGGGAGAGTCAAGATAGCCTCTCCCTATGATCATGATTTCTGGGTAGGAGCATATGGAAGAAGATGGTCATTCAGATACCCTGGTCTCAAGCCATGGAGGCCTTAAAAGGACAAAACCAACACCTTGAATTTGGCTCAGGAACAAATTGGTAACTGGTGTAATTACTAAAAGTTAGAGTCCAGTGGCACCTTTAAGACCAACAAAGTTTTATTCAAGGTGTGAGCTTTCATGAGCATGCACACTTTGTCAGATATTGAAATGGGATTACAGATCATACTTGTATATATACAATGTGGATTGTTAAATTAGCATGCAAAAAAGTGAAGTGTTTTTAAACAGATAAAAAGAATGACAAGCTTGGTTTTCGGTTATCATCTGTTTCAGTTCAACTGTGGGGGGTAACAACATAGGTAATAAACAGGGGTCATTTCGAGCAGGAGCTCAGGGGAGCTCAGCTCTGGGAGTTGGTGCCAGCCCCCACCCCCCCATGGGGGAATGCCTGCTTGTGTCATGGCTGCAGCAAAATGACCCCGTCCCCTGGAAAGGTCCTTGTTCCTCTGACCAGCCTTCTGAAGGCTTCAGCCACCACTGAAGCTATCCTCCCAGAATAGTGGTATTTCTGAGGCTTGGATTAGTAGCTGTCCCCTCTCTGCCAGCTCCTTCCTTCCTTCCTTCCAGTGATGTCAGGTGGTGTAGCATATGCAAATAAATTATGCTAATGAGCTATGCTAATGAGCTCCTGCACCTCTTCTTCTACAAAATGACCCCTGGTAATAAATATGTAAGAACTGGAGACTGATGTACCATAAATTGTGAGAATTCAGTCATTTGATCCTATCCATCTCCTTTCCAGCATGGAGGCAAACTTTAAAGTAATTGCTGTAATATTGGAGTCACATGCTCCCAATCGTTGGCCCCAGCCAGCAGTCTAGCTGCAGCATTCTGCATTAGCTGCAGCTTCCAGACACTATTCAAGGCAGCCCCAAGTACAACATGTTGCAATAGCTCAATCTAGATGTAATTAAGGCATGGATCATTGTGGCCAGATGGAACTAGGAACAGGCACAACTGAAGCTGGGCAAAAGAAGAGCATTCCAAGCCACTGCAGCCACCTGGTTTTCTAAGGTAACTAACTGCTGTATCAGCAGCACTCCCAAGCAGCACTCCCTGACTTTAAGGGGAGTGTAACCCCTTAAAGATATCCTCACTCTCAAAGTAAAATAAAAGAATTCAGCAAAAAAAAAAACTAGGTAAGGTAGTAGTGATATATGATGGGGTCTCTTGCATCTTTATATTTCTTTTAATAGTTGCTGGGATGGGTGGCAGAGTAAAACTACACTGGGGCCATGATGCTGGAGGGAGAGTTCACATCACACTTAAAACTATTGCCTTAATATGAAAAACTTACAGGTACTTGTATTTCCTATCAGTGAACAGTAGCTTTGAGGAAATGGTGTGTGGGAATGAGTTACTCTCATATAACTCAGCACTATGGCCTTGATCCAGTCTGCCCTTTCCTGTCACAGCTGCTGGGTGCTGTTGTTTTTTAAAAGAGAGAGATCCAACACTGATCTTCAGTATTTCATATAGTTTTGTCCTCTGATTTTCCTTGTCAGTATGTTCTGAGGTTCATATTCTAACTATTCAAGCAAAGTATTTGTTCCTGAGTTACCTGAATGTGATAGACAATGAAGGTATAATCTTGGTGTAGATGATGCAGTAAAATATTTTGCTTAATTATTTGCAAAATTTATCACCCACCTTCCTCCCTTATCAGGGACCCCAAGGCATCTAACATTAATATAAAACTACATCTTCCAACCTAAATTTTAAAAACCATTAAAACCAAACAAAAATACATCATTAAAACAATTGAAACCAAGTTAAAATAGACATACATAAAAATGATGATTAAAACATAGGGCAGGAAGGAGAGATCACTAAGGGAACACCATGTGAAACAAAAAAAGTCTTCACCCACTGATGGAAGAAGACAAGCGAAGGGGACAGGTGAGTGTCTTCAGGGAGAGAGTTCCAGAGTCTTGGTGCCACTACAGAGAAGGCTGTTTCCCACATGGTGACCTGCCTAATCTCAGAAGGCAGACACCCGAAGCAGGGACTCTGAAATGTAGATGGGCAAAGACTGGAGTAGTATGGTCCCTACAACCCACTCCAGGTAGGACCAGAACAACCACAGAAATGATGCCTTTTAGTTCCAACCCAGAAAGGCTGTCCAGAAGTATCAATGACTGATGGTATAAAAAGCTGCTGAGAGATTCAGGAGAATTAACAGTCACAATCCCTCTGTCCATCTACCAGTGCTGGTCATCCTTCAGAAGGACCATGGCTGTTTCAGTACCATAACGAGGCCTAACACCAGATTGGAAAGGATCCAATCAATCAATTATACAAAAAAACTTAAAAAACATAGGAAGAGCCCTGCTGGATCAGACCAACAGTCCATCCAGTCCAGCATCCTGTCTCACACAGAGGCCAACCAGTTCTTCTAGACAGCCAACAACAGGGCATAGAGACTAAGGATTGGCATGCACCAGCTCATGAACTAAAGTCCATGATGAATTTTGGCTGTTTTGTGGTTCATGAAGTGAGATTTGTGGCAGGCCAACTGGCATGAACTATCCAGCTGTTTGTGGCGGTTCATGGAGGTTTGAGAATGGATACATTTCCAAACAGACTGTCTCAGTACAATCTAAATGTTTACAAAACTTCAAACCAGCAGGGGGGTGGAACTTGGAAGGCATGTAGAGGAACATCCAGGGGAGGTCCCCGGTAACTTTGATGTCTCTAGCTTGCACAGGATCCAGTCTATATACTCCTGAACCTGCACCTGGGGAAAATGACAGGTTCAGGTAATTTCCCCAGAAAGCACTTTCCTGTGGGCACCTTCTTTGGGAGGGGGCTTAACTCAGACCATGTAAATCCAATCCTCGCTAAACTTGGAGGGCAGGTAGAGGAGAATTGGTTGGTGTCGATCCTGTGAGTTTGGTGTCTCTAGCACACTGGGGGGCCATTCTACCACATCACAAGCCCAATCTGTTTGCTCCGGTACCTTCCTGCCCTTAATTGAAACTCATTATTGTGAATCCCAGGGCTATTTTGGGGCAGGAACGCACAGGAACAGAGTTCTGGCTGGCTTCCGAGTTGGCCACACCTACAGCCCCCCCCCCCCTCAGGCTCCCCAGGTGCCCTGAAGCTGCAGGCTACGGGGTGCCTGGGGAAGCCAATCCAATCCAGGGAGGGAAGGCAGTTTAAACTGCCTTCCCTCCTCAGGTTCCCCAGGTGCCCCTTGGCTTGCGGGGCACCTGGGGAAACTGATCCTAAGGGAGCTGCACTGTCAGGGGTGTGGCCTAATATGCTAATGAGTTTCTGCTGTTGGGTGTGGCCTGTTATGCTAATGAGTTCCTGCTGGGCTTTTTCTACAAAAAAAGCCCTGGTGAGTCCTACTGTCTGCTGCCAACAGGAACAGCTCCCTGCCCTCCTCTAAGTGACAGCCCTTCAAATACTTAAAGAGAGCAATCATGTCCCCCCTTCAGCCTCCTCTTATCCAGACTAAACATTCCCAAGTCCCTCAGCCTTTCCTCATAGGGCTTGGTCTCCAGGCCCCTGATCATCTTCACTGCTCTCCTCTGCACCTGCTCCATTCTGTCCACGTCCTTTTTTGAAGTGAAGCCTCCAGAACTGCACACAATACTCCAGGTGCGGCCTAACCAATGCAGTGTACAGCGGGGCTATCACATCTCACGATTTGGATGTTATGCCTCCATGAATCTATCTCACCCACTTTTAAAGCTGCTTATTCCTGTGGCTATCACTACATCCTCTGGCAGTGAATTTCACATTTTAATCACTCTCTGTGTAGAGTAGTATTTCCTTTTGTCCATCCTGGACCTACTGCCCATCAGCTTCATTGGATGCCCTCGAGTTCTGGTATTTGGGAGAGGGAGAAAAATTTCTCTTTGTTATACTTGTATCTTTGTTATACATATATCACAATCAGGAAACAAGTCTTTGCTTAAGAAGTAAAATGCTGGACCATGGTACTCCATTTTGTGGTGAGGTTCTGAAAGACTGTAACAGGATTAATAGACTTTGAATCCTATAATACTGTACCTCCCTGGGTACTTATTGTCTTATCTATGTTACTTCACAAGATTCAGTCCTACTGGAATTTAAAAAACACTAAGATGTATCTAGAAAATTCTTGCATCACAGCTACATATAGGTAGGAAGGCATATGGTTTGATAATATATATGTTTCTTACCCATATTGAATGATGCCCATGAGAGGACCAGCTATACCAACATCCAGGGCTTGAGCTACATCTTTGAGGAATTGTTTTTGGATCTGAAAGCGGCGTTTCCCAATACTCCAACTCCCATCTATCAAGAATGATAAATCAACTTTGCAATCTGAAAAATAACACAATACAATATGACTATCCATTTTTCCTTTTGTAATTTCATATACAATGTATCACATACATACATATAATTATCATGTATTACAACTACACCTATTTATTATGTACTAAACCAAAGAAGAGCAGTTATAAATGTCAATAACTAAGCCAAGTTTTTGATACCAGAAATCTAAGAATGTCTGCCAGCTTTTAAAGAAGAAGGATGTTTATATCTCCCAGTCCTTATAACATGGACTAATTATGTTGATCTTGACATCATTACCAGATACCATACCGTACTTTTTTGAATCCACACTGTTTATCATTTTAGCCCTCTTTCAGTTTTTCCTATTAACAACTTTGCTGCAATTTGTACATCATGAATCATATTTCTGTTTGTTGCAGGAACTACATCATCTATTAAATATAACAATATGGACTTGGGAACAAAGGATAGTTAATAACTTATGGCAACCCAATAGGGTTTTCAAGATAAGTGATTAAGCAGAGGTGGTTTGCCATGGCTTTCCTCTGCAAAGTCTTTCTTGGTGGCCTCCAATTCCAATTCCGACACAGCTTAACTTTCAGGATCTGACAAGATCAAACTGTACTATACCATTCCACGTCCTCCAGCATTTATACTTCCTCCTAAATATGTCTTATTCAATTTTTGAAGGGTATAGTATCATAAATAAAAGTTATAAAATTCTCTATGAAGTTAATACTTGTTTTAATAGGACCTCTTGTAAATATTTTCCGTTTCCGTTGTACAAAGGAACTGTACAATTGCGCAGTTTTTAAAGGAATAGGAATTTGTGTTAGTAAGCACTTATATATTCTTACTAACAGTTCTTTCATTTCTTTTGTCTGACATTTTATATGTTCAAAAGCTGCTATATTAGCTAAAAACTTCCCTTCTGCTCTGTATTGGATTAATTTAATATCTAAACTTAATTTGATATTGATATTTCTTTCTCTAAACCCAGCCATCACTGGGAACACTGCCTGTGAGGTACATGGGGCTGAGAGAGCTCTGAGAGAACTGCCTTGAGAGAACAGCTCTGAAAGAACTTATAACTGATCCAGGGTCACACCAGCAGCTGCAAGTGGAGGAGTGGGGAATCAAACCCGATTCTCCCAGATTAGAGTCCACACTCTTAATCACTACACAAAACTGTGGCAGTGAATTCCGTGTGTTAATTACTCTTTGGTTGAAGAACTACTTCCTTTTATCTGTTCTAAGCCTATTGCTCATTAATTTCATTGGGTGTCCACAAGTTCTTGTATTGTGAGAAAGGGAGAAAAGTACTTCTTTCTCTACAGTCTCTATCCCATGCATAATTTTGTAAACCTCTAATCATGTCACCCCTCAGTTGTTCCTCCAAACTAAAGAGCCATAACCTCTTTAAACTTTCTTCATAGGGAAAGTGTTTCATTCCCTTAATCATTTTAGTTGCCTTTTTTTGCACCTTTTCCGATGCTATAATATCTTTTTTGAGGAGTGGTGACCAGAACTGTACACAGTATTCCAAATGAGGCCACACCATCGATTTATATCAGAGCATTATTATACTGATTGATTTGTTTTCAATTCCCTTCCTAATAATCTGCAGCATAGCATTTGACTCTTTTATTGTAGTTGCACACTGCCTCGACATTTTCAGTGAGTTATCTACCATGACTCCAAGATCTCTCTCTTGGTCAGTTGCCATTAGTTCAGATCCCATCAGTGTATATCCTTTTGCCATGTTCTTAGAGATTTAAATTGGAATGTTTATTGAGACATTTTCAAATACAAATAATATTTTTGAAGCAACATCATTTTAAATCTATTTTCCCTAGCCAAGACAGCTGCAAATCACTCTGCGTATACTTAAGAACATAAGAGAAGCCAATGTTTGATCAAGCCAGTGGCCCATCCAGTTCAACACTCTGTCACACAGTGGCCAAAAACACCAGGTGCCCTCAGGAGGTCCAGAAGTGGGGGCAGGACACTAGAAGCCCTCCCACTGCTCCCCCCACCCCTCAAGCTCCAAGAATACAGAGCATCACTTGCTCCAGACTGAGAGTTCCTATCTATACTTTGTGGCTAATAGCCACTGACGGACCTCTGCTCCATATCTATACAGCCATCATTATCTTGTAATATTCCCCCAATAGACTCTCTGGTCCAAGTTGTTTATTAATCTTAAATTCTTTAATTAAATTACTGAGTTTTTGGAGTATTCAGACAATATTTGTTAGCTTCTGAGCATATTATTATAATCTTAAAAATCTTAAATTACATTTTTGTCAGACAATCAGTTTGGCATAATTCTTTGTAATAGCCTATGAATGTTTCTGACATTCCTTTTTCTGATAGTCTTTAGCTTTGAAAATGATTAGCAAAAACAGCTGAATAAATTAATTTTTCTGGGGGTTTCTTTTTGCTAAAAAGCCATTAACAGTGCCATGTCTTTCCTTTAAGACCTCTCAGCATCTATTCTATCTTTGACTATAAGAGTAGAGCAGATAAATGGTCATTCTCTGATTTATCAAGGCTATAAAACATCAATAGCCAATCTTAGCAATAACAAGTGAGAGGAAAGGAAAGCTGGGCAGCTGCATGCTTCCCCATCTTGCACACTGAAGCTGGTGCAGGTCTTTCCTCCTGTAATAAAGGGTATTAGAATCAATCAACTTGAAATCACAGAAGCCTTTAAAAGGGCGATTCCATTCCCTAGAAAAACAGAAGTTAACTTGTGGGTATTTGAATACAACATGCTCTAATTTAACACTGTTACTATTTGTTCTTGACCTGAAATCACATTTGATTACTGTGCCAAGCTTTGTAGGCACTCTAGCCTTAAGAGACAGTCTAAACAAGCAGCTCTGAATATGGTAAACCTTTCGCTCAACTCTATAACTGATAAATGCAAGTTGAGATTTCATTGATTCCCCCCTCCTCTACAAGACAAATCTTGAATATACAACACTAGTATCTCAGTGACATGATTAAGCTCCTTTCTTCCTCTCATCTAGCTTTCCAGGTGTGGGATGTTTTCTTTTAATACAAAGCAGAATCCAGTCTCGCGATTCCTGTCCACACACTTAAGTGGTACACTTGTGAATGGGAAATTTTACCATACTGCAGAATCTAGAGTGCCTCTCACACCTTCCTCTGTATTGTGTCGTATCCTGCATTCCCCCCTTTACAGCTATTTTAAAGTATACACTAATTAGTTTTGGAATGAAAATCCCCTACTATATTCAAGTGGCAATTGCTATTTTGCCACACATGAAAGTAGTTCAAAGAATGATAATCTCCTTTGTGGATTTCAGATCTGTCTATCTAGATAGTGTATTTAAAAACTTGGTTGCAGACACTTAAATACATGTGTGCCTGCTCGTCTTACTCTTTTGTCTCACAGAACTCCAGACACACCCAAAGTTAAAACAAACTTCCCTTTAATTTAAAGAACTATCTGATCTTTAGTGACCTGCAAGTGATATCTTAAGAGTTCACAACCTATCTTTATTTCTCTACAAGCCAGTGAAAAAACAGTCATTAAGTGGAGAGGGATCAACACTTGGATACACTTAAATGGCAATTAATGTGCTTATTCTCAGTGTGTGGTTTCTGATAACATTCATACCCAGCCATCCTGGCCAATAGAGGAGGGGAAGATATCTCTGAAAGACTTGTAATGGTGGGAGATTATTGGAATCCACGTTCTGATACAACAAAATAATAAAGGTGAAACATGAAACTAGCCCTCTGTATGATCTGGCTTGTAGAATTACTAAGAACATTGACCTTGTTAAATACTTCTATACAAAAGTGGCAGTTTTCCTCAGTTATGATAGTACCTCAGTGTACTTAGAATAATACACCGGTCATATCACCAAGACTGACTTAATGTGGGAGTTCTACCGGGAGGTCTAATTTTGACCTGAGCAGTGCCAGTGTTTCTGGGAGTGGCAATGGGTTAAGCTCTCGTATCATACCCCAGTCCCCTTCTCCAAGCTACTTTTAGGCCTAAAGTTGAAAATGGCAGACACCTGTACTGCGTCTGTCTTTTTCTGAGCAGAACTAATAGTTCTTATTTGGGGGAGGGGAGAAATTTACACCAGAGGGACAAAAGAGGGGAAAGGGACTAACCCTGTCCTTCACCATCAAAATCAAAGCCTTCACTGATTACTCCCATGTGAGCAGAAATCATAACATAGAAAATTCACAATAAATCTCATTGCATAAGCAAAACAATCCAGGAACACAAGTAAGAGAGGCCAACACTTTAGTGGAAGGTGGCAGGAGTTGACTTAACAGAGGCCTGCTTCTTAAATGGGCAGTTCTATGTTGCCTGCTCCAGAGTGAGCTCACCTAGCAGCCTTATGATCCTAGCACCAGAGGACAGAAACCCCACTGTGGTCTACAAAGAGGTCCTTCAGTAGAGAAGGGGGGGGGGGGGAATATGTATGTTTCACTTTGTTTTTTACACTACAATCTTCTCCATTAGAATTCCTACAACAAATGTTACATTTCAAACTTCGCATCATCAGTATTATAACTGGATTTACGGAACTTAAATACTGTAGCGAGGCACGGGTATCAGGCTAGATTATAGATGAGTGCTTGGTGATTTTGCCATTGCACAGATAACACCCTTTCCATAGTTCAATGCTTTGCTGCCAGTTCATATCCCACAGACAAATGTTTATTCTTAAAATGATGTCTTCGTTTTGGAATGTACTGAGGAAATAATGTCTTAATTAGCATTGCAGCTGTTCTTCAAAGTCAGTTGTCTCATTAAAAAGTGAGGTGTTGCTGCCCTGTAGATCTTCCTTTTGATTTTAGGAACATGTAATATATTTATGAATACAAACAAAGACCCAGAGCTGAGCATGTGGTCCATTCTGCACAGGCTGCCCTCTTAATTTTAATGGAAGGAACAGATGCACATACTCAAAGTAAGATGAGAACAAATCTGTTCCCTTCCTCAAAATGAATGGGGCAGTCCTTATGAGTGGAACAGGTCCTATATCTGTAAAAGCTGGGTCAAGCTGAAATGGCATTGTTAAAACCAACAGATTTATCATAACATGCATTTTTGTAGGCTCCTCCTAAGTTTATTCAGTGCATGAAGCACACTGAAAAGATGGAGAGGGTGGAATTGGATTACTTGTCATGGCTTCCCCTGAGAACATACAGTACTTTCTGTCCTCCAAAAAACCCAAGGTATTTTTTGGCAAATACCAACAGGCAATTAGAATTAGCAGTCATATTGAAGAAAAACGCAGATATCTATCACGTTTTTATACCACACTTCATCCAAGGAGCTCAGAGTTCATCCCTTCTACATTTTAACCACATGGTTCACCCCTCCTATATTTTACCCACCCAACAACCCTGAGTGGTAGGTTAGGCTGAGGAAGAGTGAATGGTCCAAGGTCACCATAAGCTTCATAGCTGAATAAGAATTTGAACTCAGGTCTCCCCTATCCTGTATTCAACACTCAAACTACTACATTGCACTGATTCTATATAAAACATCCATAAAAACACAACCACAATCCCACTTCTCTCAGAAAATATTTTCATACCAAACAAACAAAAAAATGAAACAAACCAAAAATCAGAGGACTATACCATATGCCAGAATCAAAAACTAAGGAGTGGTCATCTCCATTCTGGCATTCTTGGTTTAATTACATACTTAACCTATTTTCTGTTTCACATACTTGGATTTCCCTGGGAAACTGGCTCCAAAGGTTTTGGGACCAAGTCTTCTTCGGAACTGAAACCTGGAATGTATAAACAATATGTTTGTTTATTTTTTTTTTAAAAAGACAACATACACACACATGCACACAAAACCCCAAACCAAACCATGAGACCATGAATATGTCAAAGCAGAAAAATCTTATGAATACAATGACAAATCACCTAACTAATGATTGATTAGAGAGTGCTTAAAGAACAAATGCTGCTGCTTTTGAATGATTAAAAAACCTGCAATAGCCCAGTAGCACCTTAAAGACTAACAAAAATTGTGGCAGGGGATGAGCTTTTGTGAGTCCTTGCTCACTTCTGCAGATACCCGAGCCCCAGCCACACACACACACCCCTCATTTACCAACAGACTCCTATCGTTAAACTGATCCCACGAACTAAAAAAACTGAAAGTCTGCAAGTGAGCACAGATGAAGGGGGGGAAATGGCAGAAGGTACAGAGTGGGAAGAACACCCTCAATATGGGTGGTGGAGGCAGGGAAAGGGAGGGGGGAAATCTGGGGGAATGTGTCTGCTTTTGAATTACCATTGGCTTGGAAGCGAGGCACAGGGGAAACCTGTGGCAAAACCACTCTCAGAAAACTTGGGCCAACAGCAAACGAAAAGCAAGCTTGGCACCAAAGAGAAGAAAAGTAATGCAGAACAGAAAAAAAACCCTGCTGAAAATGCACGGTGAAAGCGATGGGAATGCAGAATGACAAAAACCAACTGACATGTATGGGAAAAGCGAGGCAAAACACCAATGCATAATAGGCCTGTGTCTGGGAGAAGCGTTTGTGACACAGAATGCCTCAAGACCCTATTCAATATACTATTTCAACTTGTGTGCTTATACGAGGCCTGGAGGCCACACTAGGTCCCTTTTACCTCAGAATAACTTTATAATTCCATTTTGAAATGAAGCCAACATGGTCCACTAGGTTTTAATTTTTTAATTAAAATATAATACTTAAGGAAAATTGAGAATTAGAGGAAATGGAATAAGAAAGCCCCTCAGCATGCATCACTCAATGCTAACGAAGAGGCTGTAGTTTCCAGTGAACCCTCTGGGCTCCCAGGCCTACTTTATAATTGTATTGTCAGTCATGGGAATATTAGCTCACTCTCTAGATACCCCATTGAAAGCTAATTAAGCTTTCCCCACCAGATTGTCACAGCTGTCTGGGCTTATTAAATCTCCATCCAAACAATAGTTGCCACATACAAACCACAGATCATTCTCTTTGAAGTGATCATCTGTATGCAGGGACTAACTTCAGCTCTGAACTAATTTTGTTACTGTTCCTGGTTCCTTGGGAACCTCAACCCTCTCACATACTTTTGGCCTCCAAGCTTGGCATGCTGCACAAAGAATAACTTTATTTGTCCATCAGAATTCATGCCACTGTCTACAGGTTTGTAGTTTTTAGCAATGGGATTACCGTAAGACACTTTTTTCTTCTTCAGTAACTTATTTTCAGTTACTGGCGATCTCTTAACATCCATGAGCTTGTGCTGAGGCACAAATGGGAAATGTAAACCTTTTTGTTTCCTGAATTACATACACACACATATTTACTTAGATATATTCTCCTGCCACTTCAGCAAAAAGAGGATAACCCGTTATGGACTCTGGAAAGAAATGATTTCCCCAATGCCTACTCCTCACTGCAGCCCTCGCCCTGATCCAGATCACTTGTTATCCATGTAACTCCAAGCACAAGCTTTTCAGGGGTCAAAAGGGATAGCTTGCAGTAAGGGGAACATGGGGAAAATCTGTCAGTGCCTCCCACTGCCTGTTCGATAAATTTAACCCATTAATTTCCAAATGAGCAGTTCACACATTTAGATGTAAGCCATCAAGTGATCCTCTTCCAGCAGTCTGAAGTGGCTTAGTCTGTCAGATATTTTTAACCCACACAGGTCCAAATGTAAATATTACAAATCACTACTGATAATATAGAACATAATGGGGGGAGGGAATCAGTATTCTTAAGTTCTATTGCTCTGGGTTCAAAGGTCAGTTCAAATGACCTCTGTCCCCCTCCAACTCCCAGGCATTAGTAAAGCGCACCATTTCTCAGTTCCCTTATGCTTGGGCCTTGCACTCAGGACCCATGCTGTAACTAGAATCTGGCCTTCATGGAATGTCAGGATGACGCCTCCTCGTCTTCCAGACTGGACACTCTAAAACTCAGCTGAGTGCAGAAAGTGTCTCAGACACTTCTTGCAGATGAGCAGGGCTGGGATGCCCTAGGCAAGAGTGTTGAATGTTGAATGCCCTAGGCAAGGGTGCCCAGAGCACCCAAGCTATCCTCCTATGGGGAGGCAGAAAGTTGGTACTTGACATCCTCTCCTCCCTTCACCCCACAGGAACATGCTGCCCATTCTCCTCACTCCCAGTGGCCAGCACATTTAATCACCTGCAGGGTGGGCTGAGCCCATCATGTCTCTTCCTCCCCCACATCATCATGCCAGACAACGCTTTGGTATTTGGTCAAAAAACTCTATGATAAAACTGGCTTCTACCATAGCCCAAATACCATCATGTGGAAGTTGCTGGTGTGATGACATAACTTCCTGTGTGATGCTGTCAACATGGCCTAGGTCTTCTTCTCTCTACTGATAAGTTCCCCCTGCCAGCCAGTTGATCAGTGGCTGGGAGCAGGGCCTGGCAGTGGGGGATCCCCACCTCCACTGGGGGGTCTGGCAGCCCTAGGTATGAGTTAAGTATGCAGGGAAGCTTTGCAGTACAACCCTAAGCAAAGTTGCACCCTTCTCAGTCCATTGACTTAATCCTGTTTAGAAGTGATCTGCTGGTCATCATGAGAAGACTAATATCTTTGAAATGGATCTACTTTATTTCATTATATTCAAAGGTCTGGTCTGATGTCAGAGCGCTGTAGAGACAGTTGTCGGCCATTGTTTGTACAGAAGCCATTTGTTTGCTGTTTACTCTCAGATAGCCAGGGTGAAATAGGGTTCCCAAGTCCCCCTGGGGGGCGGGAAAACCCCTGCTCCAGCAGCCCGCTCCCTGCCAGCCCGAATTGGGCTGCTGGGGGAACTCCGTCCCCAAATTGCCGGGCTGCGAAGACATGCCCGGCGCAATGACGTCACCTGGAGGTGATGTCACTGCGTTAGGCACGTTTTGGGGGGGACACTCTATAATTCGTGGGAAAACTCTATGGTCACTTCTGGGTGATGTCATCACGGTGCACACGCTTCATGCGCACGCAAGAAGACTCCCGGGCAACAACGGACTCCCCCCCTGCTACAATATAGGTAGGACTTGGCAACCCTAGGGTGAAACCTGACACCACCACCATTTTAAATCTGCATGCCTGCTCAGCATGTTTCCCAAACAGGTCTTAAGACAATGGCCTCTCCTTTAAATATTCTTATTTTGGAACCTCCAGCCTGTTGAAGAGTCCTGGTGAATGTGAAAGTTTGTAAATTCTTTTGTGTCCCTTTGATGATCCTCATAAAAGGAATTTCATGAAATTGGTTTTTTTAGATTCGATTTCAGAGCAATACAGCAGCAAGCAACTTTGGTCTGGTCTACTGTAAGGCATAAAATGGTGAAAGGAAATATATTTATTTAGAAACTGTTCATGCCACTTCTCCTGGGAAACTATCTAAAGAGACTTATAAAATAAAACATAACAAACACTTTGAAATATTAACAGTTATTAATTGAAATACAGAATTTAAAAAAATCTAGCCAGAGCATAAAACCATAAATAACTGAGCAACTAAAAACAACAGTTTTCATACCAAAACAATGATGACAAAAGATCAACCCTTTCATTAGAAGTCTGGGGGAAGATAAATGTTTTGGCTTGCTGCCTAAAAGAGAGTGACATGGTTTCCAGACAAGCCTCAAGGGGAAGGGCATCCCAGAAGCCACGTGCCACTGTTGAAAAAGCCCTGTCTCTGGTACTCAACTGCTTCATCCTAGAAATGGTATCAATAGTTCTTCAAAGAGCTACTTGTAGGTAAAAGACTTTCTCTAAGGTATTACCTGTTTCAAAAAGGCTTGATTCAGATTTCCATAAGTCTGTTTCCATAGCTTTTATACAAAAAAGGAGAATAATTATAATTTAGTGTAAGAACATGTTAAAGTTAATAGAGCAAATAGCACACTTTTAAAACAGCCCCCTGTTATATAATGTGTTACAGGAGTGAGTTTGATTAGCTGAATAAGAGGAGTGTATATAACATTCATGGCTTTAAGTGAAATGTTAAGAGACATACTACAAACATTTTGTATCCTTGAGGTAAACTTCTGGGTGGTGATGGGGATTCCGCCTCCTGCACATTCTGTGGTCCGTAATGTAGCACTCACAGAGCAAGACTGGGTAGTAGCCTAGAGCTCATGATCTGTGAAAGTTCGATACGGTGGGGTTGCTGTCATAGCCTTTTATTGTCATAGGCCTTTTCTGGTTGGGGAAATTCCTGGACATTTGGGTGTAGAGCCTGGGGAGGATGGGATTTGGGGAGGGAAGGGTACCTCAGTAGGGTATAATGCCTTAGAGTTATCCCTACAAATCTGCCATTTTCTCCATCAGAACTGATTTCTGTAGTAGATCAGTTTAATTCCAGGAGATCTCCAGGCCCTACCTGAAGGTTGGCAACTAGGGTTGCCAGGTCCCCCCCAGCCACCAGTGGGGAATGGGGACTGCCACAGCCTAAAATGCCTAGCTATGCCACAGCTCTGTTCCCAAGACTTTCTAGCCAATCTGATCTTGCTTCCTTTCTGGTTTGTTCCTTCTATTTTCCCAGTTTTCATCAAAGAATAGTCAGAGGAGCTATGAGAGTCCAGTTAAATTCCAATGCTGATCTCATATAAATTACCTCATATATATTGTTTTTATGTGTTTGTGATGGTAAGTCTGCTTGTGGAAGAGGGCAGGATAAAAAAAAATCTCACAAATAAATAAATAAGTACGTATCTCAGATCTTCATAGATGTGTGTGGCACCCACCTGGATCTGATAGTTTTCTGGGAGAGGGGGTGTGCTTTGGTGCATAGGGATGCTTCTGTATCCAGTTTGATGTTCTGGAAAGACTAAGGTTTAAGGATGCAATTATAAATGCATAAATATGGTTCCTTGGAAGTAAATGTATTTAGGACTGAGGTGTAAAGCACATACACAAACCATAGAAGTTGATGCCAAGAAAAAGCTAGCAAGCAAAGTGAAGTCTTATATAATTTATTTGTTTACATGTATGGGAAATTATGAGTTGACTGACAGGATAAATGCTGTTAACTAGATTATGAAACAAACTAAATGGAAAGTACACCAATGACGGGAAAAAATAATGTTCCTGGAAGCAGACAGGATGTTTAATGCAAACATTCCAAGTGTGTATTCTGAACTAACTACACATAAGATCAATAAGATATAAACACCAACTGTGTTGAATGCAGCACAACTAGGAAGGCTGCCTGGTCTGTGAACAACTTTTTATCTTGAACTAAGTTTTCTAAAGACCTGACATCTATATTACATGAGTAGGAAAGAATCCATTTGATGGCTCAGAGGTTAAGACACTGAGCTGCAGACTGGCAGGTCGGTAACTTGGCAGTTCAAGACCCAAGTGCTGCATGACGGAGTGAGCTCCCGTCTCTGGTCCCAGCTCCTGCCAGCCTAGCAGTTTGAAAGCAAGAAATTGCAAGTAGATAAATAGGTACCACTCCGGTGGGAAGGTAACATTGTTCCATGAGCCTCCACATTTAGTCATGCCAGCCACAGGAACATGGAAAAAGTCTTTGGACAGTGCTGGCTCTTTGGCTTGGAAACAGAGATGAGCACCGTCCAGTAGAGTTGGATTTGACTGGCTTTCAAGCAAGGGAAGCCTTTACCTTTTACCTTTTATCCTAAAGAAGTCTGGTGTGAAAAACTGTGTGCAGGTTGCTCACAAATAGCCCATCAGTGTGCTACAGATATTATTCTTGTTTTGTGGGAGATCTTTTAATAGCCTTGACCCAATATACAGCCTAGTTCCAAGACAACAGGACTCTTTTCAATCACTTTGAGTAACATGGGCTAGAAATAGCAGTTTTGCAATGCAGTTACTCCAGTCTAAGCTCATTGACACTGTAAGGAGATAGAAACTAGTGCTTCTGTTCCGACTAACACACCCAGTGGAATGGAAGGGGAATCTACTCAGGCATCAAATGTTGTAGGAATCCCCAAATACCCCAGTTAAGGGGGGAAAACCCTACTAGAGGCTAGGGATGCTAGCCTCCAAGTGGGACCTGGGGATCCCCCAAAATTACAGCTCATCTTCAGACTACAGAGATCAGTTCCCTTGGAGAAAATGGGTACTTTGGAGGGTTGACTCTATATGGCATTGTACTCCACTGAGGTCCCTGATGTCCCCAGGCTCCAGACCCAAATCTCCAGGAGTTTCCCGACCTGGATTTGGAAATGCTCCCCCACTGGGGGCCAGGCGAGAACTGCCAATCCTATTAGAGGCTGAAATGAACACTTACCCAGATTGGCAGGAGAACTGGCAGGCTTCCTGAATGAAGCAATTGGTTCTTGGCGCTGAATACCTGTGTGGTTTAACAAAAAGATTCACAGAGGAGTAAATTTTAAGGTACAAAGTGAATCTGAAGCTGCAATTTTGCCGAATTTGATGAGAGCAAGAGGGAATACGAAAAAGGATGTGTGTTTTCTATGTATGAAGAATGTTTTTATATTTTCAGTATGGAACTAGTCCGTTCTCTTTTCTGGCCTCTTACAATATTGCCCTAGTAAAAATAACAAGACATAACATGCATGAATTTGTAACTAGATGCACAAATTCTTCAATATGTTCAATTTTGGAGGGCGGGTAGAGTTGGGACTACTTGATGCTCCTTGAATTAGGGGACTGTTAGTAGTCTGAGGACAGTTTGAAAGAGAAATTATTTCTCATGCTGTGTATACTTGTTCTGTTTTTATTGTTCTGGTTACTTGTTCTGGTTTTTACCAGTTTTTATACTGAAGAAGAAGAGGAGGAGATTGGATTTATACCCTGCCCTTCACTACCCAAAGGGGTCTCAGAGCGGCTTACAAACTCCTTCCCCTTCCCCTCCCCACAACAGACACCCTGTGAGGTGGGTGGGCTGAGAGAGCTCTGAGACAACTGTCCTTGAGAGAACAGCTGGTACAGAACTATGGCTTGCCCAAGGTCACCCAGCAGGTGCAAGTGGAAGAGTGGAAAATCAAACCCGGTTCTCCCTGATTAGAGTCCACACACTTAACCACTACACCAAACTGTATTTAAATTATTTGGACTCTCTGTTTCACCAAAAGATACAATGGGATGCAAGAAATATTTATACCACGGAAAGCAATGTCTTTCTTGAATCACTTTTAGACCATCAAGATATTTATTTTAGTAAATTCTCCGCTTCTCTAACAATATAGGTTGTCATCCAGAGTCATGAGAACTTATGAATTATATTTAGAAGACAATATGAGCAGGCAGTTTCTCCCCTTCTTGTTAATTGGAATGAGAAGCTCTGTTTAGTCACCCACCCAAGGATCCAGTCTGAAAGTGTGTACACTGAAGTCACACATCAGGTTCAATGAATTTTAATAGGCCGGGTCCTTTGGCCCAGAGCATTTGCCACATGATCATTTGCATGTAATGGTACCAACCAATATGGCATGAAGAAGTCTGTTGAAGTCCCTGGGGCTGAGCTTACAGTGTAGAAATCGTTTAATCAAGCCAGTTTGGTGTAGTGGTTAAGTGTATGGACTCTAATCTGGGAGAACTGGGTTTGATTCCCCACTCCTCCACTTGCAGCTGCTGGATGACCTTGGGCAAGCCATAATTCTGTCAGAGCTCTCTCAGCTCCACCTACCTTACAGGGTGTCTGTTGTGGGGAGGGGAAGGGAAAGGAGTTTGTAAGCCCCTCTGAGACTCTAAGTGAAGGGCAGGGTGTAAATCCAATCTTCTTCTTCTTACTTTATTTGAACTCCTCTGATGGTGTAAATAGATTATGGATTTCAGTTCAAACTATATATTTAGGCTTAAATAATTTGGAGGTTTACATCCATTGGAACTCAAATCAATACTACTCTAGGCCCATAGATAAATTCTTGAAAAACAATATAAGTGAGATCTGGCCAAATCTAGCCCCACTAATTTTACTGGGACAATTAATCAAGAGTGGAAACCTCTCCCACTGAAATCAGTGGGAATTAAAAGGGCTTTAGAACCCTGACCTGGATAGCCCGGGCTAGTCCAACCTTGTGAGATCTCAGAAGCTAAGGAGGGTTGGCCCTGGCCTCTGGCTAGTATTTGGATGGGAGACCTCCAAGGGAGATCAGGGCTGCTATGCGGAGGCAGACAATGACAATCCACCTCTGAATGTCTCTTGCCTAGAAGAAGAAGACAAAGAAGAAGAAAAGAGATTGGATTTATACCCCACCCTTCACTACCCAAGGGAGTCTTGGAGCAGTTTACAAACTCCTTTCCCTTTCCCTCCCCACAACAGACACACTGTGAGGTAGGTGAGGCTAAGAGAGCTCTTTCAAGAACTGCTCTTTCAAGGACAGCTCTGACAGATCTATGGCTTGCCCAAGGTCATCCAGTAGCTGCAAGTGGAGGAGAGAGGAATCAAACCCGGTTCTCCCAGATTAGAATCCACACAGTCTAAAACCCTATGGGGTTGCCATAAATTGGCAGTGACTCAATAGCACTTTCCACTATCCAACTTAGATTTTCTTGCAAATGGTTTGCAATCCTGCTCATATTTTCCAGAAAGTAAGTCCACGCTAACTTGAAGGACTTGCTCCAAAGAAATGTGTTTCAGAGGGGGTTGCAAATTTTACTTTACAGAGATACAAGAAGTCAGAAATGTTACAGAGAAACTAGGAAAAATAAGTCACAGAAAGGCTTTACCTGCATTAGCGCGAGGGATATTTCTGTTACTTGCATAGCTGGAAGTGCTTCTGAATGCTTTAAAAATATTTTAACAGTCAGTGCATAAACTTCAACATTATTTTAATTAGAACATTTTATTAGTCCTCATTAGTTTACACTGGGACATACCTTGATTCTGGATCCTCCCTTGAACTGTCTGAACCTGCCCTGAAGTAGGCATTAAAATCAAGAATATCAGTTAGTTTTCAAATCCATTGTAAGGCATTCATTTTAAAGTAAATGTAATGTCATAGCTGGTGAACAGTCTTGCCCTAATTCTTAAAACTGGATTTAATTTTTAATGTAGGATATTAGTCAATATTTATGAATTATTGGCATGTATCCATGCTCAGTGTTTAAGATGCTGAACTGCAGACCAGAAGATCAGTTGTTCAGCAGTTCAAGACCCGAGTGCTGTGTGACAGAGTGAGCTCCCGTCTCTGGTCCCAACTCCTGCCAACCTAGCAGTTCGAAAGCAAGAAATTGCAAGTAGATACATAGGCTGAGGACAGACTGGCAGTCTGGCCTGCTCTGCCTCTGCTTTAAAAGCGGAGGCAGAGCAGCAGTCCAGACTGCCACATCTGCCTGGTGGAGGCGGGCCAGACGCAATGTGTCCGGCGCCGCGCTTCTCCCACAGCAGCCAGGCACCACTTAAAAATGGTGTCCTGGCTGCTGCACGCGTGTTCCACCCACTTCCGGTGGGTGTGAATGCTCGCCAGCCGGGGGAGCCGCGCGGCGTTTGCACACCGCTGCCGGAAGCCACCCACAGTCTGGACGCTGCGGGTGGCTTCCTTGCGGCGGCGTGCGAACGCCACATGGCGGGGGCAATTCCCCCTGCCTTGTTCTGCCGTGCCGCGGAGGCGCGGCAGAACATGAGTCTGTCCTCAGCCATAGATACCGCTTTGGTGGGAAGGTAACAGCGTTCCGTGTGCCTCGGTGTCTACTCATGCCAGCCACATGACCACAGAAAAAGTGTTGTGAAAAACAAATCTAATTTATTGAAAGATATACTTTACTTTCCTCCAAGAACTCAAGGTGACTACTGTGTGTGGATGGTTTTTGCACTATTGGACACATCAGTGATTGGGCATAATGCAGACTGAGGGCTTGCTGCTTGGGGCACACTGTTGAGCACTCTCCCCATGTTCCAGTTGCTCCTTCCAGATCACTGCAGTGTCCTGTCCTTTTACTAGGGGTGCCAACGTCCAGGTGGAGCCTGGAGATCTCCCAGAGTTACAACTGATCCCCAGACCACAGAAATTAGTTCCCTTGGGGAAAATGGCAACTTTGGAGGGTGGATTCTAGGAACTGGATGCCAGATCAGCAGATTGGTTACTTAACACCAGTGCAGCAATGAGAGGGGAGTAACATCTTGCCATTAAATAATAGCCCCAAACAGCTCACATTCTTTTAAAAAAAGGTTGAAGGGACATACTTCCACAGATGTTCCAAACAGTGGGAGCGTCAGAAAAGAACCACTCACTCTTTGGCAAAGAAAATCTATGTGGTGGACTATTTGAAATGGTGCAATATCCACCGGCATGGATCCTCTGTTCCATGCAGCTAATGAGAAAATGGCATTGATTGGTTGGCAGAGAATGACTTTAGTGCGGGACTGACCTCAGATGCTTGAAGTGGTATAATACAACTTTTAAACCACTAGCTTGGTTTTTCCACAATGAGGTCTTTTTAAATGATGCACTGTGGTTGACATCATTAGGAGGCAATGGCAGCACTCCTATGTCTCGAAAGGGTTTTTTTTTTACACAAGTCTGAGTGATTTCTAAACTGTCATAACATTTAACAAAGTAAACAAAATGACTTTCCAGACTTCATAGATACTAAAGCACTGGAAAGAGTATGTCTGTATTTGCATTTTCATTTAATCCTAATAAAATGGATGAATGGAAATTGGATAAATTGGATTCCCAAAATGCATCATGTACTTGTATGATAAATAGCAGGCTTCTTCTTTCTCCCTCCACCCCCTCCCCTTTTACTGCATATGGGGGCAGGTCCTTAAAACTATCTTTTAGTCCAGAAAGGGCATAATTATTGTTGTATATGTCCCTAATTTGTGGTGCCATACTTCACACACAGTCCCCCCCCCCAAAAAAGAGGAAAGGTTACATTCATTGAGAGAGAACCATGATTTTCTAGGAACTCAACTTAATGGTCTGAATTCTAGGAAAATCACGATCCATTCACAGTGGAAACATCTGCTCAGGCCATGGTGTCTGGAATGTGCCAGCAAATTCGTACCCACTGTGCACTACCTGTGCCAAAAATTTCATTTTTCAGAAAGGCCCTAAGATCATAACTTTTTCAGTAACATCAGTAGTTCTAAAAATATGTTAAAACAGCAATAGTGTTCTGTAGTACTTTTTACTAACATTCAAGCATTTAACTATGGCTATTCCAGATTTTAACTGCCTTTGGTTCCCCCAAGAAATCTCGTAGGATTGCTGCTTTAAAGTACCTATTTGTCAGAGACAATTTACTTTCTTTTTTGTGTGGAAAGGACCCAATGGATTACCTTTTAAGTATGCACCCATGAGTGTTTAGTATAATCCTAAAATGCTTATTCAGAAGTAAGCCCAACTGATTTAAATGAGATTTAATTTCAGGCAAATTTGTTTAGGATTGCAGCCTCAGTATGATGATGCTCTACCCTACCCCTGTCCCTGTACTCACTTGATGCTACAGCTGCCACTGATGAGTAAGCTGGGTGGACATGGCTGGAACCTAAGAACAAACAAGAGCATCTCTAAACTGCTGGTACAATAAATTCAGCTGGCAATGAGTGGAACAGAGGATGAGATAATGGAAAATGTTATGGGGGCCAAAGTGACGTGCTCTTTGCAGATGCCAGTGTCCCATTCTGCAAGCCCATTTCTAAGGTGCTCAGAGTTTCAGGAGATGTATCCCATTCTACTCACCTATATCTCTGACTTTGTGCATTGCATGCTGAGGCTTCACGGTTGCCACGGTCATTGTTTTGGTGCTGAGTGTGGTGGGGATGGTTGTGGGGACTGCTGTTGGCTTTGGAACTGTGCTGACAGATTCTGTTGTCACGACAGTGGGCTTTGGCAAGGAGGTGACTGTTTTGGTACCTGGTAATGGAGCCGCAGTTGTCAGATATTCTCTGCGCAGTGAAGTTCCTATATTAATATTTAAATATGGAAGATTAATGTGAAGAGATATATGATACATTATATGTAGAAACTGCCAAAACTATGGATCAGTTCAGACAGACAGCAGCATCTCATCCCAGTACCCTGAAGCACGTGGGGGTGGCCTCTGGGATAGAGGCCCAGAAGCTCTCATGAGGAAAAGGCACAGTTTGTGAGAACCAGCATTTAGACAAGAGGCTGTTGCCATGGCTGCTGTTATTTGTGCATCTAAAAAGAAAAAAGTCCCCCTCCCCTGGATGTTGCAACTGCTCAAGCCATGTCTACAGGCAGGAGCACTGTAGACCTTGTGGCAGCCCTGCATTGATCTGAGCTGTTTGTGTAGAGGTGGACTGGACCTTTAACTGACCAGGAAAGTTCCCAGTGGGCTGCTGTCCTGAAGGGCAGCCTGCAGGCATGAGATAAGGTGCATCTAAATGATACATGAGATGTGAACTGAGTCATGAATCCCCCAACCGGCCTCATCATCATCAAATGTACTCTTAAGGGGCTCACCTTAAAAAACCCATGAGTGTCTGGTGCAGCTGGGAGCGCTGTGAGGGAGGAGGAGGAGGAGGGGATTCCCACCTTCCCTCCTGCACCATTTCTCCTAAGGGGGTGCTGTTTGCCCCTTCCTTGGGCTCCATGTGTCCTGGGATCATGTGACTAAATTAATTCATTAATGTTTACTGCTGACTGTTCAAAGAAAAACAAAGCCAAGCAACTGAATAACATTAATATAATATGAATAATATAAATATAAATAATAATCATGTGAATGTTTTCCAAAAGGCACAATCCTTTTCTTCAACTCCTACCTTTTCAGTATTCTAAAACAATTATTAAGCTCTCCAAAGTATACACTAGACGTTTCTTGCAATGAAAATTCTGCCATATTTTGGCCAGAACCTCTGACTGTGTGCAATAAATGTTGGGAATGTGTGTTAGCAAGATCTGAACATTCCAGTCATTATAGGGTTAACTCACTTACCTCCAGTGCTATTGTTTAGACTGACCTGGAATGGGAACTTGGCAGAGAGCCAATGTAAAGAAAGCCCCACTTGCAGGGAGGGCGGGGTATAAATCCAAAATAATAAATAAATAAATAAATAATAAAGGGGTATTGCTATATTGATTGGTTACTGTATTCAGGTGACTTCCTTCTAGGGGTCAAGGAGAAAGAGAGATTCTCCATTCTTCTGATCTCACCATGTCTTAGAATAAGATGTAGCAAGATGTAGCTCTAGTATGTTGTTGTTTTGTAGCTCTTTCTGTGATCCCTATATTTTAGTAATTAAGTTATTTTTAAACTAAAACAAAAGTCTCCTCTCCAGAGAAGCAAAGATTTATCGCACCTCTGAGCGTTTAAGTATTTTGAATATTTTTTTCCAAACCTGTGCTATTGAAGGCATGGTTTAACAATAAATATTTCGGGTGATTGGCAGGAAGTGAAGAAAAGTAATTTAAAGAAATATCAGTTTTGTTGGTCTTACTAATTCTTCACACAAGAGCAACTAGACAGCATGGCATCTGGTAATTCACACTGGAATTGTGTTATCTCTAACTGCATCAAAAGACAATTCAGTTGATGAGCAACATAATGCAGTTGTAAATGCACATCTGCATCCAGCAGTGCAGGAAACTGCATGTGCTCGGAACTCCCTCGCTGAACTGGGGCACAACTGTTCATCACATATAGGAAAAACACACACACACTCAAAAGAAAAACAGCTTTAGAAGAAGTTTAAACACTTGCCTCCTTTAGCTGAGGGGCTTTTGACAGATGAATATTCAAGAGTTGATGGATATTGCACACCTTTTTTGGGTTTGCCTTCTATGAAAAAACAAGCGAAACAAAATGTAGGAATCTTGAAATAAAATTACCATGTTTTAAGTCACTGAACATTTAATATTTAATACATTCAACATTTAATGCAGAATTAGTACATTAATCTTCCATTCATTTGTGGTTTGCATTTAGCCTTTCACCCATTATCCAGGGTTTGCAACTATGGCAAGACTCACCATACATGTGGCTCTGAGAGACAAAATAACATATGGATGCTGATACATTATTATATGTATTATTTTAAAATACTTTTGTGTCAAAGAATCAGTGCCTAAATTTTATTTGCTTTTGGAAACCTCTTGACATTTGTTCATAAAGATAATATTCCGAGACCTGTTCTACTGAACCAACCAAGATTTAAATCATGGAAGCAACCTGCAAAGACCCCCTCTATCCTCTCCCAAACACTATTCCCTCTTTCTCACCTCCTGGTAGCCTTTGTATCCTCTCCCCTTTCGCTCCTTCCTTCTTTCCTTCCCACTCGTCGGCCAGCCTTTCTTTTATCTGTCTCTTCCAGTCTGCAGCATTATTATTTGTTTATTTCATTTATATTATACCTTTCTCCCCAAAGAGGACCCAAAGCAGTTTACATCATTCTCTGCTCCTCCATTTTATCATCACAACCACCCTGTGAGGTAGATTATGCTGACAGAGAACGACTGGTCTATAAAGTATTGGGTCCAGAGGCGCGTTGAGGTAAAATCAGCTACTAACTTTATTAGATGGTTCAGAACAAGACTGCAGAGCAGGACTCAGGGGTCTGCTTAAATGCCAGACTAAACCACACTCCCAGCCTTGCCAGATCCCCGTTATAGGGTCAGTTACAAGTTACCATAGCCGGTCCCCTTACACATCCTGGGTGGCTAAACTGCCCACTTTACAATCTGCTGGGGCTATTGTCCACCGGAGCAAAGCTCCAGTAGTTTGTTCGACCATGTGTATGGTCTCTGACCGCATACGTGGTCGCCATTAGTACACAAAATGGTCCAAGGTCACCCAGCAAGTTTCTATGGCTGAATGGTAGGGCTGGCAGCCATTGGTTGGCAACTAGCAGGAGTGGAAGGGGACAGGAAGAGGGGGAAGGGAATGCTGTCACACCAATGGTACAATGCCACTTCCAATGAATATTCAGACGTGATGTCACTGGTGTGACACTCTAGGAGAGGAGAAATCATAAACTTTCATAAATCAGTGATCAACATCCATAAAACCATTGCATTTATATTTAACATTGGAAATGGATGATGCCAGTCTTATTTATGCATTTTATTTTGTGTTAGAGTTTATTTTTATTCTTTGTGCATAGACAGATAGATTCTTTCGGCTGAAAGTCCCAATGGATTTAAGTAGTGCTATTGAATTGCATTGTGACTGATACATTCAATACCTACAGCAATCTGCCTAGGGCTAAAAATGCTAATTAATTAAACAAAAGAGAAGGGGAGTCTGAGCACAGCTGAATTAGATTCATTTCACCAAAGAATATTTTATTTATTAAATATATACTATAGAAATAGAGCATTCTTAGGGTTTTTTTTTTTAAGTAACGAAAAGCTGAGTAGAAGACAAAGCAGATGGCTGTCCCCTTTCCCCCATAGTTGGTTCACTTGGAGAGATGCACAACAGAATTTTCATAGTCTGCTAGCAGACGGTGCTTTTGATCTGAATGGAGTCATTCATTTATATACAAACACATTTAAATCCTTTGACAGAGAGTACCAGCCAATTTGCATGCCTCCCAGTGGGCTCTTCAGTTTGGTCCCCGTGAACTTGCCTGGTGTTCCCGTCATTCTGCTTCCTGCTTTGGCAGCCCTAACTCTTGCTTCTGTAGGGGTTTTTGTGCAGATCCTTACTGGCCAAGCAAGCAGCTCCCACACTTCCCATGCTTCGTAAGTGGGCACGCATTGTCAGTATGGCTTTTGTTTTCAGTGCTGCAATGCCCCTATTTGGCTTGCTGACAACAAGCTTGGTAGAGAGGGCAGCTGCTCTTCTGTTCCTGCTGGATTCTTCTTGCTCCGTGTCACTGACTGAGGACTTTCTGCAGGTTGTTTACTTGCATTTCTGTTTACTTTCAGCATTTCCCTGCATGTTTCACTAAAGAAACTCTTAACAAAATCTACCACCAATGGTAAAATCTGGTAGCTCTTTAAAAAATACTTGAAGTTTTGCAGTTTGACACTCCACTGGAAAGATTGCTTCTATTTTTTAAATCTTTAATCTTTAATCTTTAAACACTAGGCCCATTTTGTTATTCTGCTACAGCAACCCAGCATTGCTTAAGTCTGAAGACATCCATTATTTACCTTCTTTAATTCCTCACATCTAAAGAGGGATATTTTGTCACTCGATGTTTTTTCACTGCATGAACTATAATTAGGATTGCCAGCTCTGGGTTGGGAAGCACCTGGGGATTTTGTGGGTAGAGCCTAGGGAGGGCAGAGTCTGGGGAGCGGAGGGACCTCAGCAGGGTATAATGCCATAGAATCCACCCTCCAAAGCAGCCATTTTCTCCAAGAGAACTGATCTTGGTCATCTGGAAATAACTTATAATAGCAGGAAATCTCCAGGTGCCACCTGGATGTTGGCAACCTTACCTATATAGGATATAAGCTGCTTGCATACATGACGTCAGTTAAGCGGATGGATCCCTATTGAACACTGTCTAGACTGAACTTTGTGTGGTAAGAACATAAGAAAAGCTCTCCTGGACCAGAAGGGCCCTGGCTCAGTAGCAGTGGATCTGCTTGATATGCAGAAAGTCCCAGGTTCAATTTCCAACATCTTTAGTTTCAAAGGGTCAGAGAGAGCTGCTAGCAGGCCTGTAGCCATGGGGGGTGGGTGGGCTGACAAGCGTAACACCCCCCCAAAATGTGCCCTGCCTCCTCAATCAGCCAATGCCTGGACAGCCACTTCCGAGCCTGGGACGCTGCATGGACCTGGACTAAGCAGCACCTCCATCCTCTGCCCAAGCCAGCAGATGCCAGGCTCTGATTGGACATGGCAGGACTGGAAACAGACTGGGGACCAATCAGTGACCAGGAAAGCTGCACCAGGTGAAGCTGCTGTGTGCCTCACAAACTGGTGCATGGCCATCCTTCCGGTGCAGTGGCACCCCAGGCTCTGCAGCTGCACGGATGTGCAGTGCCTGCAGTGGGCTGGAGGGTGGGGGTACTGGCCTCAGCCTCCATCCTTTCTTTCCAGCGTGGCTGGACATGAAGGCACTTACCAGCATTTGACAGTGAGATTCCTTGGCAGAAAAAGACACACTCATTTTGTTGAAAAAAGATGGATGTGTTTTGAATAAGTAAGCTAAAAGCTAAGGAAAAATACCCCTTTATCTTTAAAAACATGCACTGTCCTTTTATTATTGAACTGATTATGACAGCAATTTAGTCCCAAGTTTGTTTTTAATATGAGTGTTTTTACCAGGTTTACGTTACTGCCCCCTTAACAAAAAAAATCTGGCTATAGGACTGGCTGCTTGCCTCCTAAAACAATACAGATTCATTTCTTATTTGCTCATTGCCAGTCTTTCTAGGGCTGCCAAGTCCCCCGGGAGGGCGGGGGAAACACCAATTTTTAATGCTTACCCCTGCTTTTTCAAAATTGGCCACCGGGGGAGGCAATGGCTGCCAGCAGGAACGCAAGGGAACGTCGGAGCCTGCCCTGCCCTCTCCCTGCCAGGCCTGAACTCTTAAAAGGGAAATGTCTGCAGAGAGCCTGCCCTGCAGTAAAAAGCCTCACCAGACATTTCCCCTTTAAGAGCAGAGGCAGCAAGAGAAAGTCCCACTCAGAGATTAAGGAGGGACTAGGCTCTTTGTACTGAAGGGTGTGCTTTTGCATGTGGTTTGCAAGGTTGCTGGGGTAAGTGCCTCTGCTAGCTCTTTTCCTTCTCTCTCTCTCTCTTCCCCTTTCTTTCTTTTTTCTGTCTGTCTGTCTGTCTGTCTCTCTCTCTCTCCCCATCCAGCAGAGGTCTATCAGTGGCTATTATTAGCCACAAGGTCTAAATGGAACACTTTGTCTGGGACAGTGATGCTCTGCATTCTTGGTGCTTGGGGGGCAACAGTGGGAGGGCTTCTGGAGTTCTGGCCCCGCTGCTGGACCTCCTGAGGGCACCTGGTATTTTTGGCCACTGTGTGACACAGAGTGTTGTACTGGATGGGCTGTTGGCCCGATCCACTGTGGCTTCTCTCCTGTTCTTATGATATGAAAATCATATTTAGCACTTGTGTAGCACTTAGTGCTTCATATTCTGCCGAGATGAGGAAGGATTCAGTAGGGGCGTTGCTCAGTGATAGAGCATCTGCTTGACATGCAGGAGGTATCAGCCTCTTCAGCTAAAAAAGGATCAGGTAATACATGACATTAAAGATCTCAGCCTGAGACCCTGGAGAGCCACTACCAGTCTGAGTAGTCAATACTGACCTTGATGGACCAATGGGCTGATTCAGTATTAGGAAACTTCATTTTTTTTGTAAAAATTTTTAATTGCTTTTTTAATCTATTCTACATACTACATGCTAAATCTACGCTAACTTATCTTATACAGAGAATACAGTTTGTAATGTTACAAATTCAGAGTATTAGGAAACTTCATGAGTTCATGTGTCAGCATGTGGAAGCAACATCACAGGATGTGACATCACAAAATGATGTCACTTCCTTTCTCCTGGCTCCACCCCCAAAGTCTCCTGGCTCCACCCCCAAAGTCCTCAGATATTTCCCTAGTTGGACTTGGCAGCCCTAACTCTGTCTGATCCATGATTTAAAAAATATAAAGCACCCTACCTGAAACAATGAAAGACTCCCTCCATCGCGGTAAAGACAGTGATTGGATTCCATTGGAGTAACTACCCTTGTAACCAGATTGTCCAGCAACTTTCTGAACAAGAATTTTTCCTCCAGCCTTGTCAATTATACCGCTGTAAAAATAATGTGATCATATCAGAAACATAACTGTACCAGGTCAAAACATTACTTTTTACTCATGCTTCTAACTCAGGGGTTCCATCTTTTAAAGCTGTTTTTATGGTCTGTGTCTGAATGGTCACTTCCCCTTCTAGGCCTTCCTATCTCAGAACTGCTCCAACCCAATGATGGTAAGAGGCATTTCTAATGCACTGAGGGGCATGTTCTCCTACTCTCTAACTCCAAATTACAGTAGAGAATCAAAGGACTTACTATTGAAGGACTAAGTATAATCTGGGGAATACAATTCTGAGTTTGAATGTGCCTGATGTTTCATATTGTTCAAACGCCTCCCATAAAGCATCCCTAGTAAATGTAAAGGTTTCACTTGCTTGAAAGCCAGTCAAATCCAACTCTAGGGGGGCAGTGCTCATCTCCATTTCCAAGCCGAAAAGCCAGCGCTGTCTGAAGACTTTTTCCATGGTCATATGGCCGGCATGACTAGACACAGAGGCGCATGGAACACTGTTACCTTCCCACTGAAGCCTATTTATCTACTTGCAATTTCTTGCTTTCAAACTGCTTGGTTGACAGAAGCTCAGCAGTTTGAGACCCTAATGCCGTGTGACGGAGTGAGCTCCCATCTCTGGCTCCAGCTCCTGCCAGTCCTCATAACAATCACCTTGATATAAAGAGCAGTTATCAGGGACACAAAGTACTTAAACATTTGGCTATTATATAGGTACTTTTCATTATCCATATTCATATATCTGGTTATCTGCTCTACTTAACTGATTTTGTTTTGAGTCAGGCAGTGAAATCACTCCAAGCTATTTTAATGGCGATTTAATAAAACACTTGAATATATAGTTACAGTCAGCAGGTGGCAGTGTTTTGGGGAATTAGCCTTCGGTCTACAAAAAAAAAAGTAAAAAAAGGAAAGCTATGTGTATGTATGCTGTGTGTGTATTTTGTGTGTATGTATGCTAAACAGTGGAAAGGTTTTTTATTTCAAAATCCTACCCATATCTTTTTGGGAGATACGTAATTTCTTATGTTGAATATAATCACTTATTCTTACCGTTGTACTAGTAATTGAAATTTGCTTTCGCTAACTTTTTAAAATCTAAAGAAGCAAATTTGGCAAATTCATTTTTACCTTGTCAGATCACATTTATATCGAATGAGGGCAAGATGGCTTTGAGCCAGATAAACACACTAAAGTGTCCAACTTCCCTTCAGCGTACCACCCCATTTCTGAACAACCATGGGGTGGGGTGGAGTTGAATATTTGTATTGGGTGTACTCATGTATACAGTGTGTGGCTGGATTTTTTCTGAAAAATTCAGGGGAGCCATTCACACAAACATCTGGTTTGAATGCTATGACCCTGTGGGTATGTTGGGAGGTGGGTCTTGCACCTGTCAGGTAATCCTGCCACTCTCCAGGGCTGGAGCTGGGATCTACTGGGCTAAGCTAAACAACTCCACTCCTCACCCCTCCTCCAGCTGGAATGTACTCCCTTTCCCTTGCTTGCTTGCTTCACAGGGTTGTTATCTCTGTTCAAGGCTACTGATAACTTCACACAGACATATTTCGTGTTTTTAGTTTATCTTGCAGGTGTCATCTATTAATGTCTTCCCGCTTTTTAGCCTGGGAACGCTTTTAGGCGGGTTTTGCCCTGGGGCGGTGATTGGGGGAGCCTATGTGACTACACAAGTTTGAACTCACTACATCTATCCTAACACTATTGTTCAAATCCATTACTAACTCAGCAAGTGTACCCTGAAGAAATTCCCCCAATAAAGAAAGTCTTGATTAAGATCCTTTGTGTGGGGTGAATTTATCCAGGAAGTCTCACAGAGAGTTAGTAATCCCACCTTTGTCTCTGGGGAGGCCCTGCCATTCCTGACGATGTCGGAAGACAGTGGTGAACCCCCAGCAACCTCAGGGGACACAGTGGTCCCCATATCAACAGAGGAGGATGCTGTGCCCCCTTGCACCACCCCATAGGTGGATTGTCAGTCCAGGGGTCCTAGGTACTCGTGGACTCAATTGGGACTGAACCGATTGAGACCTGGACCCCCTCTCGACAGGGAACATCCCTGGGATTGCAGCTGGGCCGAGAGCTGGGAAAGGGAGCGAGATCTCATAACTCCCGCTGTCCCCAAAGACCCGACTTTGGAGACTTGTGGTCCCATGTGGATTGCCACATGGAAGTGATGGAGAACCTGCTTCAGAGAGAGATGACCATCTTACTGGAGGGATTACCCGGAATTGTCCAGAGGGTGGTTGACGCTCAAGCAGGCAGCACTGGAGGGGTCGGTGGTCAGGCTCCTCCAGCTCAGGTCCCGGTGGGTCAGCCTGTTCCCGTGGGACCACCAGCACCTGTGCCTGCGCCACCAGCCCTGGCAGGACCCCTAGTGCCAGTGGATCGTTGGCCAGTCCCGCAGGTACTACTGGCCGCTACGTTCGATGGGGACCCGGCAAAGCTACAATTTTTTATCATCATTCTCGCAACCAGGAGCCAAGATATATATATATATATATATATATATATATATATATATATATATATATATATATATATATATTAGAGATGCTTACTTCCGGGTTTGCATCCGTGAGGGGGATGAATATAAGACTGCTTTTAATACCCCCCTGGGCCAATTCGAATATTTAGTTATGCCGTTCAGACTTCAAGGTAGCCCCGGCGGTTTTATGAACTTAATTAACGAAGTGTTGCACAAGCACCTTTTCAATGGGGTCCTATATTATCTAGATGATATCTTACTGTACTCCCCAGATGAGGAATCCCATAGACAGCTAGTGCGGGAAGTACTGACCACTCTCAAGGAACACAAACTATTTGCTAAACTGTCTAAATGTGACTTCCATAAAACTGAGATTGATTTTCTGGGCTACCACATCTCCCCCCGTGGATTAGAAATGTATCCTGCAAAAGTGAGGGCTGTTAATGACTGGGAAGTGCCCCGCACCTGGCGTCAACTTCAAAGTTTTTTAGGATTCGCTAACTTTTATCGCTCATTCATCAGCAACTTTGCCGAATGTAGTCTCCCCCTCACAGAGCTCATAAAGATTAAGGGGAAGGGGGACGAAGCAGTTAAACCGGGGGTGAAACTGCATTGGACAGCTGAGTGTCAAACTGCATTCGAGACACTAAAGTCCCTGTTCACCTCCGAGCCCATCCTAGCCCACCCGAACGAACTCAAATGGTTTATAGTGCAGGTGGATGCCTCAGATGTGGCAATGGAGGAGGGGCTATTGTGCAAGAGGGAACAGATGGGAAATTACACCCATTAGCTTACGTCTCCAAGAAATTTGGTGACACTGAGAAAAATTGGGCAGTATGGGACAAGGAAGCCGCGGCTATTCGCTTTGCCCTTACCACTTGGCGACACTGGTTGGGGGGGGGGGGTTCCTTTTGAAGTCTGGACTGATCATAAGAACCTCGAAGCCCTCCGCACCCAGCACACCTTGAACGCCAAACAATTGCGCTGGGCTGATTTCTTTTCCAAATTTAACTTTACCCTCCAACATTTCCCAGGAAAATCTAACTCGCTGGCGGACGCCCTCTTGCACCTTCCCCAATATGACTGCTGAAAGAACCTGTTATAGACTCCGTGTTTACCCCTGAACAATGGGGGGGGGGGGTCACCCTTAGCCAAGCACGTAGTCACAGAGAATTTGCCCAATCTGACTGGATTTCAAAATGTGCAAAAGCTTACAGCCAGGAGGAGGAAACAAACTTAACTAACCTAGACAATATGACAAAGAATCCTAATGGTTGCTGGTATCATGGCACACGAGGCCAAACTAGCAGGGCATTTTGGTTATTTAAAGACTTTAAACCTCTTTCAAAGACAATTCCGGTGGCCCCGCATGCGGCAAGACGTTTCTGACTATGTTTCCACTTGCCAAATCTGTCTGATGTGCGAAAGATGGGGGGGGACCCCCGGGACTATTACAACCGCTTGAGACTCCCTCACAGCCCTGGGAAACCATTTCCATGGATTTTATCACCGACCTTCCCCCAAGTAAAGGCAAAACAGTCATATGGGTGGTTGTGGACCTATTCTCTAAGCAAGCCCATTTCATCCCTTCAAACAACTTCCCACAGCTAAAGCTATGGCCAAAAGCTTCATGGGAAATATTATCCATTTGCACGGAATTCCAAGGAAAATTATCTCCGATAGGGGGACTCAGTTCGTTGCCAACTTCTGGCGGGAGCTCCTGGTCATCCTGGGAGTCAAATTAGCCCTAAGCAGTGCTTACCACCCCGAAACTGATGGCCAAACCGAAAGGGTTAATCAAATCCTAGAACAGTTCTTCCGCTGCTATACCAATTACCAGCAAGACGATTGGGTGGAATTGTTGCCCTTTGCTGAATATAGCTATAACAACGCTATGCATTCCTCCACGGGGGTGTCCCCCTTCATGGCTACTGCCAGATATGATGGTGTCCCTTTACCAACCCTAGACGTCGCTTCGCCAAGCCCCAGCCACCTCAGTGACTGGTGGAACTCCTCGCGTGATTCCTGGCCACTCATTGCCAAAACTTTAGAAGCAGCCAAAAACGACTATAAGAAATATGCAGACAAATTCAGGGACCCGGGTTGGACTCTGGAAGAAGGGGAGTCTGTTTACTTGTCTACCAAAAACATCAAAGGATTGCAGCCCAGCTATAAATTGGGTTGGAAATACGTAGGGCCCTTCAAAGTGAAAAAGAAAATCAATGCTGTCACTTTTGAACTCAAACTTCCTAAGTCTCTTAAAAATGTTCACCCTGTTTTCCATTTCAGCTTACTGAAGAAGGACCCTGGATCAAATTCGTGGAGACCTCATCATCCAGCTCCTCCTCCTCTGAGGTGTGTGGGGGGGAACCACACTATGAAATAGAACAAATCCTCGACTCCAAAGTTAAACAGGGCCGCCTATACTATCTTATTAGCTGGAAAGTCTTTGGATCTGAATATAATGAATGGGTTGCTTCTGAGCATGTTAACGCTTCTGCAAAACTTCGTGCCTTCCATAAATTCTACCCACTTAAACCCGGGGGTTGAAAGGGTTTTCGAGGGGGCAGTGTGTCAGGTAATCCTGCCACTCTCCAGGGCGGGAGCTGGGATCTACTGGACTAAGCGAAACAACTCCACTCCTCCCCCTCCTCCAGCTGGAATGTACTCCCTTTCCCTTGCTTACTTGCTTCACAGGGTTGTCTCACAGCACCCTAGCTGGATTCTCTGTCTACCATGCATAGGACAGAGAATCCTTCATATAATTCCATCTGGCCCCTTATTACAAAAAAATATAAATGACTCCTGAGACATTTGTGGAGGCACTCACGTAGCATAAATTGCCTCTTGACTATAAGGAAGTGTCTTTGAGTACATGTCTGAAGTACTGACAATTTATTATTCTGTTCCTTCTAATCCTCCTCTATAGCCTGTACGTCAATGCTGAGGGAAAGAAAGAACTGTGCCACTTCTATGCTCTGCACAGGACCTAGGGAGAAGGAAAATATAACACATACCATGGGTGGTCTTAGTGATTGAAGGGTCCTGGGCAAAAGTCTAGAATGGGGCCCCACAATCACTGCCTACTCCCTGCCAGGGCTGCCTGAAATGAGCAGGAACCACTATGAGAAGCCAGGTGGGGCAGCCACAAGTAGGCAGCAAGAGCATGCTCTTCTTCTCTTCCCCAGAGGGGGGCTCAGGCAGGGGCCCTCATGCTCTGAGAGGGACAGGACACAAGCTGTGTCATAAGCTGGTTGTGCACAGCACCAATTGGCACCTATGATGTCACAAAGACATGTCCCACTACTTTGGGGTATTAACAAAGGTGACAAATCAGGCCTGTAGCTACAGTGGGTCGTCTCGGGGCCTGGCCCCCAGACTTACTGCCAAGCCCCCCCAACTTCCCATCCAGCCCATGCCCCCCAACTCCAATTTTTTATTTTGTTTGTGGTGCTCCCTTGGGGGTGGGGGTGTCTGTGCGGGGTGCCCCCTAACTTATTTAAAGGCTCCCCTGAATTAAAAAAATCCTGGCTATGGGCCTGTGACAAATGAATGGGTAAATGGATGTACAGGTAGGGTTTTTAAAAATTAAAGGACAGATGGCCTGTGCAAAGGCAGGGAAAGACAGCTGAGCCCATGTTTGATTCGCGGGTATGCAGGCTTGGCACTTCAGATGCAAAGATAAGAGAAAGTGGGATCCTCCCCGGTGTGAGCATGGGGCCATGGCTCAGTGGCAGAGATCCTGCTTGGCATGCAGATGGTCCCAGGCAATGCTCCCTCTAAGCTACTGAGTCTTGTAAGCAAAAATTCCACTTTTGTGAGCCACGGCCATTAAAGTTGTGAGCAAGCGATTTGGCTGCTGCATAAATTAGCTTGCTCTGTAGACATCCTTCCTGAGCTAAGACAAAAATGTGTGAGCTGGAGGCTGAGAAACTGTGAGCTAGCTCACACTAACTCAGCTTAGAGGGAACACTGGTCCCAGATTTAATCCCTGGCATCTCCAGTTAAAGGGCCTGGCAGCAGGTGATGGGAAAGACCTCTGCATAAGACCCTGGAGACCCCTTGCCAGTCTGAGTAGACAGTACAGACGCTGATAGAACAAAGGTCTGATTCACTATAAGGTAGCTTCAAGTGCGTTCATGTGTGTGTTCATGCTGTTAGCACAAAATAAATGTAAATAAGTGTTGCACCTTGTGAGCTGCTCGAAGGACCAAAGTTAAAGGATCTTAAAGGGTTGTTATCAGTGGTGCAACTGAGGGACTGTGGAACTGCTGAGTTTGTAGAACTCTTCCCTCCCATGCTGCCAGTTCCAGCTGCTGAGGACACACTCCTCTTTCTCGGCTGACCTGTGAATAGCAGCGCCACACACACTGGAAAAAGAAGCATAGATGTCTGTGCCATAGACTCGGTATTTGGTGTCTTGACATCCAGAAGGACACTTGGCAATGAATTCTGGGTTGATGATTTTTGCAGCTTTGATATCACATTCAATCTGAGGAACATCTGTAAACACACAAGTCTAAAGTTATTTGTGATGTTAACAATCCTGATAATACAGATACCATTCATGATAATTGTTAAGTTGAGCAGGATTCTGAAGAGGCAACATATAAATTCCCTAAATTAATTAATTAATGTGTGCAATTTTTAAGTGTCCAATAATTGTTAACTGGAAGAGGTTAAAAAGCCAGTGTTTGTTTTGGGGTTTGGATCTTTTAGCAATACTGTCCTGAGCAGAGTTGTATCCATCTAAGTCCATTGAAGTCAGTAAACTTTTAAGAGTGTACCTCTCCTTAGGACTGTATTGTAAATCACAGCAAGAATATCCCTACGACAGTCTGTTTAATCCATCATATTAAATCCTCAATGCACCAACTTGCTCTGCTGCACATACAGAGTTCTTGCTGGGACCAGAGATGTGAGATTCTGGTTCAGTGTGATTCAGCTTCTGGGTCCCCCTTAGCTGATTTTTAAATTTAGAATGGGTGTGCCACTTCATGTACACATACACATATATATGTGCACACTCGCTCTTGTGTCTAAGTCACAAACATTCAAATATACTATATACCAAGTGTGCTATATACCAAGTGGTACTATATACCAAACATACTATATACCAAGTGTGTTATTATATTCATTGAAGTGGGCTTGAAAATCTAGCCAACAGAGCAACTCCGCTGTCTCCAATTCTGTGGTTAACCACGTTACTTCACACCCTTGAGCCAGTCCTTGTCTCTGTATCTTAAAAGTCTTACCTGCCCTCCCCCAGCTGGAATGTTTTATAAATATATGCAGGAATGGGCCAAATAACTGAAGATGTAAAGGAGCAAGAGAGACAACTGGGAGAAAAGCTTAGACTTTTCTGCTAGACCTGAATGTGATCCAGTTTATCTTTAGGTGGAGGCCAATAATTCCCAGCAAACACATTGGGATGCCTAGCACGGAGGAGACACAAAGCTCCTTAACACTGAATAAGTCAGGGGGTCATGCAATTAAGTACAAAGGGCTAATGAGGGGTGGTGGAATTAAGGTTAAAGGGCTGCTGTTATGGGGAGACAAATACTATGGTCTGGAGAAAAGTTAATGGAGAATTGAAATTTCTGTTTAATTCAGTTGCTGAATCCTTCAGTGAGGGTAAAGTACAAGACACAAAGGTCTGAATAATAAATTAACAAATAGTAAATGTACAAGTGGGAACCTGCACAAAACTTGCAGGAGTGGCTATCCCAATCCCCCCACCTCTGCTGCTTCCCCAGTCCCCCTACTTCTCTCATACTCTTTCTCCTTCCTGCCACCCCTTTTCTTACACACTCTCTCTCTCCCCCCTCCACTCCTGTCACTTCCTTTCTGCCCCCACCCATCACTCTTTCTGCCCCGTCACTCTCCCAGCCTCCTACCGACTTCTTCCGCCTTCACAGCATCAGTGGCAGCAGCCATTCTCCAGGAATCACAATGGATTGCCCAAATAAAGAGATCAGTTCCTCTTAGGGCTGCCAGCTCCATGTTGGGAAATTCCTGGAGATCTGGGGGTGGAGCCTTGGGAGGATAAGGTTTGAGCTTGGAAGTGACCTTAGCAGGGTATAATACCATAAACTACACCCTTCAAAGCAGCCATTTTCTCCAGAGGAACTGACCTTTGTCATCTAGAGATCAGTTGTAATTCCAGGAGATCTCCAGCCCTCACCTGGGGGTTGGCAACATTAGTACCCTGGAGGAAGTGACTGCTTTGGAGGGTGGAGTCTATGGCATTATATCTGTCTGAAGTCCCCTGCTTCCATTTCCACCATCCCCAGGCTCCACCCTTAAAATATCCAGGAATTTTCCAACCTGGAGTTGGCATCCCTATCTCCTTCCTACCCAACAGCCAGCCTACCTTTATCTGCCCCTCTGTCTTCAGCTTTCTGTCTCCTTTTCCCCTGCAGCTTCTACTGAGGAAAACTATGGTCTTTTTCCACAGTGGGGACTAAAGCAGTTTATATTATTCTCTCCTCCTTTTTATCCACACAACAACCCTATGAGGTAGGTTAGGCTGAAAGTATGTGACTAGTCCAAAATCACCCAGTGGGCTTCCACAGCAAGATGGGGATCTAAATGTGGGTCTCCCAAACCGTACTCTGAAGCTCTGACCATTATACTACACTGACTTTCATAGGGTGGTTGCTGTTGAACAGTAGCAAACAGCCAGGTTTAGTTGAATCATGCAAGTCAGGTAGTCTCCTGTCACCCAAGAGGGTGCTGCTAGGCCTAGGTTTGCCAGCCTTAAGGCGGGACCTGGAGATCCCCCAGAATTACAACTGAACTCTAGACAACAGAGATCTGTCCCCCTGGAGAAAATGGGTGGACTCTGTGGCATTATATCCAGCTGAGACCTCTCCCCTCCCCAAACTCTTCACTCCTGAGACTTCACCACAGAATCTCCAGGAATTCCCCAACCTGGAGCAGGCAATCCTACTCCCGGGCCTGGCTCCAAACCCCCTGCTATGTAGCCATTCATACTGCAGGAAGAATCCTTCCCAATCCCAGATCCAGTTCTGAGTTTGCTTCCTTCCCCCTCCCTCTCCCTCTATCAGTCAGTCTATCTCTCACTGTCAATGTGGTGGGTCCTGGAGTAGATCCCTGCAATAGCCATTTCAAAAGGTATGGGGGGATTCAAGCCTCCCCAAGGGTTTTTTTTTACTTTTTGGATTTTCTGCAAACCCATGGAGTCCCCTGAGTCTGTAGAAAAACCTGTTGGGGAGACTGTGCCCCCTATCTGCAGAAATAAGTATACTCATGCAGAGGGGACCATTGAGAATCAGATATCTACATAGTGCCATATTGTTCATTTAATTTTTTTTTAATTATGTAGATCAAGATGGGTAGCCATGTTAGTCTGCCTGTAGCAGTAGAAAAGAGAAGAGTCCAGTAGCACCTTAAAGACTAACAAAATATGTGGCAGAGTATGAGCTTTCGTGAGTCACTGCTCACTTCCTCAGACTCACGAAAGCTCATACCCTGTCACATATTTTGTTAGTCTTTAAGGTGCTAGGGAACTCTTGAAAAATTATGTATGTTCTTCATGTAAGAGAAATAATATCATCCTGTTACTTTTGTGCCATCAGCATCAACTACACAGTGCCATTTGGGAATCTCTGGGAATGTTATGATAGGTGAAAACTGGAAGCAAAATGGTTGAGAACTACATACTGGGCAATGAGATAGTTTCTATAGGTCACTTTTACAATCTCTCTCTTCAAGACAGAAGCCAGTCTCTGAAGAGAGAAAGCCCTTCCAATACCAATGAAACTCCCGTTTTGGACCATTATATGCCACTTTGTTCACTTACATAATTTAGACTTTTTGTTCTTCTTTGCCACTTCTTTTGTTGCAAGTGTACAACTCAGGAGCAAGGCTAAAACAGAATTAGTTGAAAAAATATGAGGCAAATGCACAGCTATCAGCATGAAGATGTATCAAAGGTGAAAATGTGGTTTTTCTTAAATTCAAATTGTTTATCTACATTTACCAAAACTTCATACATTCATTTTCTATTAGTGTTCTGCTGCAGCTTGCCACCTCTGTGTTCCCAAAATTTGGATAGTCATTACTTTAGGTTCTGTTTATATGAGTCTTTTGTACTTATGAGTAAAGCATATTGGTCCATCAGACTCTGTGTTGTCTGTGCTGGGTGCTGAGCAGAGACATTTCCCCCCAACACCTGTAATCTGAGAGCCTGAAACTACAGATGCCCGGACTGAATCCAGGATTTTCTCCCTGCAAAGCAAGTGCCCTACCACCAAACCATGGCCTTTCCCCAGAATATGAATTCTTCTTAAAGTAAGTCAGACAACTGGCCTATCTACCACAGCTCTCTGAGGTCTGAGATAGGGCTCTTTCTCAGTGCTGCTACAGATATCTTTTCCACTGCAGACTGAACATGAAACTCTGTATGCAAGGCCTGCAATTGGCTACTGAGCTGTGCCTCCTCTAGTGGAACTGAAGTAACCTGTCCTGAGTCTACAAGGCAGATTACAAAGATAAAAAAATTAAGCAGATAGGGCAAAAATGTATTCTTTATTTACTTCACTTACACCTGCCCTTTCTCCCCAATGGTGAGCAGCTCCCCAAAGCAGCTTGCATCATTCTCCTCTCCTCCATTTTATCCTCACAACAAACCTGTGATGTAGGTTAGGCTGAGAGTATCACTGGCCCAAGGTTACACAGTGAGCTTCCGCGGCAGAGTAGGGATTCAAACCTGGCTCTCTCAGATCCTAGTCTGACACCCTAACCTGTACAACCACACTGTTATGGAAGTAAATATTACTTTAAATACTTACCAAAGACCACTGCAATAACCTTCATGATGAGAGTCCGGGAGCTTTAATAAAGTTCACTGAAACGTAAAAAGCCAATATTTTCATGCAATTTCGAAAATCCGTTATTTAATAATATTAACATGATCTGCCTCAAGTACTTTAAGGAATATACTGCTAATACAGTAGTGGCAGTGGCAGAAGAAGCTGTCCCTGTCTGTATTGATTCTCAGCCACATATACTTACACCACTTGATTGACAAGCAGAGATTTGCTTGTAGGAATGAGTCAAAACAGTTCACGTATCAGCAATTTTATTATGCATAACATGTGCATTCTTTCCTTTTCTCCAGGAGATAATACGTATTTCTTTATTTCTTATGAACAACAGCATGAGTTGTTCCCCTCCCCCAGGCAGATGGGGGATCTCTGGAATTTTATCCCTTTAGAGCCAGACCCCCAGCTCCTCTTCCACATAGAACAGCTATAGAGGAGGCCAGTTGCTGTAGCTCTTTTGGCAAGAGAGCTGTGACCTTTCCACAGGGCATGCAAGGCAGAGATGTTCTGCCAGGCCTTCATTTGAGGAAAGCGACGGGGCTTCTTTGGCACCTTTATATAATTTCTCCATCCCTCGAAACCCTCCCCCCAGGCAGGAGGGGGGGGGAGTGGGATTCCTTTTTCCGCCATCTTACATACTGTATGTAATGTGTTTTTATTTACTGGAAATTGCTGGATTATTTTAATTTAGTTTTAAATTGAAATGTGTATATTATTTTGTTGTAAACTGCCCAGGGAAGGGTGGCCTAGTAAGTCTCATTTAATAAATAAAATAACATTAAAAATGATGGAAGATCTGTGTCCCATGCCAGTCCTGCTAGACTATATGCAGTAACAGTAATTGGACTGGGATTGCCCTTCTAAATAAGTCTCTTGTGCATGATCAAAGCGTTGATAGTCTGCCAGTGCATTAATGTGAAATTGCCCTAAAAATCTGAACAGCAGTCATTTAGCCCCAATCAAATCTCTCTTTGGAAGGCGATTTCATTAAAAAAAATCCCTAAGAATAATATTAGGAAAAGTTTTAACATTTTAAAGAAAACAGTCTTCTCAAACCACACCTAAGTCACAAACACTATATTTTAAAATTGAAGTATTATTGGCAGGCTGACATTTATAATACTCTTTATAGAGTTGCAGGATGAAAGACGAGTTCTACCAATGGATTGTTTAATTATACTCCTCATCAACAGTTTGGGCATGCCTAATCTGACATTTTTAGATGGAAGTGCTGGTTTTAGGTATTTGATTCCTCCCCCCTTCCCCTGTGAGTTACATAGGGAAACAGACATTCTTTATGAAAATCACATGGTTTAGCCTGGGCAATGTAAGCAGTTTATTGTTTCTGATCTTCTTTAGGAGTCAGCTTGCATATGCTTTTCCATAACGAGGGTATAAGAATATTTCTTTCTCTCAGTGGTAGTTGTTGCAGCAGTAATTTAATAAACAGTAAGTACCTATGAACAATTTAAAAATAGCTCAAGCAGACGGCCTAGGGGAAATATGATTACCTTGAATTCAAGGTGTCTGAATTAAATTTAATTTTACAGAGGATACAAAGAACAACGGGTATGGGAATAGGTGACCCAGAGGTGAACTGACATATTTTATTCCCCTTTACAGTTTCTGTTAATTAATTACACATACTCCATTTATACCCTCCTTCTTCTTCCTGTCATGCAAAAACAGCTACAACATTCCCCCATTCTCAATTTTATCTTCAACGCGACTCTGTGAGGTAGGTTAGGATGAGAGCGTGTAGCTGGCCCAGTGAAGCTTAAATGGCAGAGTGGGGATTTAAACCTTGGTCTTCCAGACTGGCGAGGACAACTTTAAGCAGGGTGTTGGTGGAAAGGTGGCAGACTTTCTACCGTTGGAGCAGAGGCTGAACAGCCTTCTGTTAGGATTGCTCTAGCTCTGGATGTCCAATAATGAAAAGCAGGTTGGAGAGGATGGTCTATAAAGCTCTGATACTGGAATCTGAGATACCAGAGTTACCAGCCATAGTGAGATTTTCTCCATTCAAGCTGCAATACACTGAAACCCTGCAGTACCCGTTTCTTAGAACGCTACTTAAAATGGCAAGAGTGTGTCATGTTGCCACCCTTACAATGACATCGCTTTGTCACCTTCACATTTCTTTATAACACTCTCATATTCATGCTACAAACACACTGTAGCTCATTTTCTTAGCTTCTACAACGAAACAAACTGGTTTATGTGGGGATTATGGGCATGCCTTGCAGTGTGGGCTGGATGGTCTTTTTGGTTACATGGAGAAGTCCATCAATTGCTACTAGCCATACTGTCTAAAGTGGACCTCCATTTACAGAGGCAGCAAACCATTATACCAATGCTATGAAGCAGCATCAGGGGAAGGCCTTGGCCTCTGTGCCCTGTTTGTTTGGCCCTTCAGGGCAACTGGTTGGCTGCTGTGTGGAACAGTATGCTGGAGTAGGTGGGCCACTGTTCTGATCCATCAGGTTCTGCTTATGTTCTTTCCAATTGATTCCAAACAACTCAGTTACTACTCATGGCATAAATTTATTTATTTATTTGATTTATAGATCAACCTCCCCACAAGCAGGAATTTAAAGAGAGGCATCTTCCTATTGAGAGACAAGCTGATTTCACAAGTGATGAGTGAGTTTTCTAAAGCACTAGTCTGAATCCAAAACCCATACTGAAACATTCAGTTTTAAAGTGGCTCTCATCTGTTATCTGTCCTGAATTAACAATAGTCCAAGTGACACACCTCAAACTAAAAAGTGCACTTTGTATGCAGAAAATTCACAGAATAAGGAAAATTGGGCTCATTATTTTAAATTCACGTTTACTTTGGTTTACCCTATCTTTCCTATTAGTTAAAGTAGTGCAAATACTTAATCCTTTAGAAGTTCTACTTTAGTGGAAGGGATAAAGATCTTACACTTCAAGATATGATTTTAGATTCCTGTGTCTCTTTAACAGCCTGGTCTTATGAATTGTCTTTGAGGTACATGTGTTATGGTGCACTAGTAAAGAGTAAAGGGGACATCCTACCTTTGGCAAGAAGGACAAACATCCTAACCTGCTTCATGGTCTTCAAAGGTAGTCACTACACCTACTTCGCACAGATTTAAAGGCTTTCAACAGATAATGATGATGACTTTCCCTTCCTTTTACCCATTTTTTTAAATTTTCAATAAATAGAGTGAATAACCTTCACCATCTAAATGTAACAGCTAAAACGTTAGCACTTTTTTTCTGGAAAAAATGGGAAAACGTCTTAATAAAAACACAGGTAAGAAAACAGGTGCTTCTGCAGAAAAAATGTGAAGGGTTAAATTGCTGTTCTAGACAATTTTTTAAAAAGTTATGTGGGTGGAGAACAATTGGCCATTGCAGCTGTGGCATATGGAGTGAAGGCACCTCAGTTCTAATGTGCTGCTGCTGCTGAGAGCTTGGGAGCGGGCTGGGCGCATCAGGGATTAGACATCCTCTTGTAACTGGCTGAGGATTGTGCTCATGAGCCTAGGAGCCCCCTTTTCAGTGCCGTGGCTTATATAACCAGACAACTGGATAAAATACCTTCTGGCATTCTTGAGACTAAATGGTTTATTTGGCATGCATTCGTGTAGGCTCTGAGAGCCAAGAAATGGCTTAGATTGTTGACTCAGTTATGGCTTGGCCGGAGAAGGTAGCTTAGTGTGTCAAATTTCATAGTTTATAAAAATGGAACGGCAAAAGAAAATACAACACCACCAGAGCAAGGTGTGAGAGTTTCAGCTGAACTTGACATTATGAGGATTGAAAGCGTGCAATTTGTGAAGGATTACTGGATCCATTGCAAAAACTATCATTTTACCTACTATATAGATCCTGTTCTTTAGGACCACATATCTATAAACACCCTTGATCACTTTTGCTCTGATTCCAGTGCCGAAAATAGCGGCTGCCAAATGTGGCTCTATCTTTGAATATACTGAACTGAAGTTAGCCAGTAGCTGGATTGGAGATCACCTGTGAACTTTTTGTACTTTACTCTCTGTTCCATGAAAGAACAGCAGGAGACAAATGTTATGTGGTATACTTGTATTCTGTAAGCAAGGATACACGTTCATGGCTTGTACTGAATGTATTCTCTTCCCAAACATCAATGCCTGATTCAGACATATGCTGAGGCAACAAAACTCCTGCAGTGCAATATTCTGACCCATGGGCAGGGTGGCTTGCTCTGTGCTGGTTATGCTGGCTTCTGCCTACATGCCCTCAGGTTTGACTCTGGGCCATAAAAATGTTGCATGTATGGACTTTCCCCATAATCAGTGAGCTAAATGTGCACTAAGGCTAATAGCAGCTTTGGTGTGATTTTGTTGGGGGAAACAGCACTAAGGGATTAGCACTGATGCCTTTCCCCCCCAGTTCCCCCCTTTTCCCACAGCTTATTAAAAACCTTAGTAAAGATAAAATGTATAGTTTGATTTTGAGCCAATACATTTGAGGTGGACAAAGTTTTTTTTGGGGGGGGGGGGGGTTTCCCAAAGAGAATTGCTTCTCTAGTAGTATAAACAATTTTGTCTCACTGTCATCCGTGGTCAAAACGGTTTTATAGTGCTTCAGAGATAACAGGAGGAAAAGTGTGCATGTCACAAGCAAAGATACCTCTGGAATGCCACCTGTAATGACAGGGGTATTGGCAGAAACCAGTGTCAGGCAGCAGCCATTTTGAGACCATTTGCAGTGAGCCTTGCCCATTGTGAGAATGGACTGAAAGTGAAACGGTCTCCCAGGGTATCAGGTTCAAAGTCTCCGGCTGCAAATATAACAGCACCTTCAACTCTTTGAAAAAAAATGAGAACAACCTAAGATATCCATCTTTAACTTCATCAGTCACTCGAGGAGTCCTGGAAAAATGGCTCTTGCAATGTTTTTTCAGAGTAGGGCTATTATCTGGATCAAGCAAACCATCAGCAAAAGATGCAGAAGGTAATGGATCTTCTCCTTCCTCCAGTGGCCAGTTCTGATTCCACAAGAAAATCGATTCCTGGAATTGCAGGAGTAATAGCCATGCATGTCAGTGGGAAGAAGCGAGGTGGGAGAAGGGAGTTAAATTACCATTACTTCCCCCTTCCAACTGCAGTCCACTAAACTCTCTAGCTATTACATCACACGGATCCTGTGACCCTGAGAATCAACTTCTCTTGACTGAAAAATGGATCAGGAAAATCTGTGATCCTTGTGTGAGTGAACTTCTGGATCCAACTTCATATGCCTCACACCACCACATTCCTACTACTGTTTTATTAAGCCTCTTCTTCCACTTTCAGTATACACAGCTTAATTAGAAAAAGTCCTTTGGGTGATGTTACTTGTTTGGACCAGGGGTCATTTCGAGCAGGAGCTCGGGGGAGCTCAGCTCCAGGAGTTGGTGCCAGCCCCCCCCCCACGGGGGGGATGCCTGCTTGTGTCATGGCTGCAGCAAAATGACCCTGTCCCCTGGAAAGGTCCTTGTTCCTCCGACCAGCCTTCTGAAGGCTTCAGCCACCACTGAAGCTATCCTCCCAGAATAGTGGTATTTCTGAGGCTTGGATTAGTAGCTGTCCCCTCTCTGCCAGCGCTCTCTCTCTCTCTTCTTTCTTTCTTTCCTTCTGACATACTTCCAGTGATGTCAGGTGGTGTAGCATATGCAAATAAGTTATGCTAGTGAGTTATGCTAATGAGCTCCTGCACCTCTTTTTCTATGAAATGACCCCTCGTTTGGACAGTCCAGTGCCTTTTCAACACTGTGGAAAATGCCAAACAGCACTTTCCTGTTTTTAATCATGGCATACTGACTGAAAATGGACCAAAGTTGCATACAAAAATATTGTCGTGCTGCCATTAAAGTGCCAGAGACATTCAGTGAGCATGTTAGCTGTTCAGAAGTTCAACAGAATATGTGCTATAAGTTTTCATCTGAACATCTAACATTGAAGTTATGGCTTCGGAATGCAACACACCTTGCAAAATTTTAAATGGCAGAAATATGAACTCTTCCTAGGGTACTTAGCTCCTACTCCAGCTCCCCCCCCCCAGGAATTCAGCTTCACGCTCAACTGGCCAACACCTGTGTAAAGTTTATGCTTTCATTCATTTATCACTCATATACCCTTCATAAGAGCTTCATGTTCCAATAATCCTCACCTAAGTAGTGAAAAAAGCATTATTCTCCTGGAGTCATCATGCATTAAGAATGGGGTTGTTAGTCTGATTTTTTGCATGCCTTCTTTGACACTGAAAACTTCTTTGGAGGCCTCTCTTCACTTCTACAATAAAACCACCTTAAACCCACTGACTGAAGATGATGAATACATTCAAATAAATATATACAAATTAACAGTATCAATTATTACGATTTTAAGTGCATTAAATAGTATAAGGCATATAAAAGAAGCATGCAAACATATATAAATGACAACAGAAAATTGATACAAACACTAGTTCCTTTATTTCAAATAATCCAATGACCCAACAGTCTTGGACAACACAAATCACACCGATACAGTTCTCTAATTCCTCACTCATATGGAAGCCACTGCAGGCAAAAAATTTGCCACAGCCAATGTTATACCAGTATCAGTATCCACTAGCAAAAAAGCCAGAGAAGTGGATGAAGCATCAGTAGCAATCATTGGCTGAATCCAGAAATATCTTAAAAGGGCTGCTAGCAGGCAATCAAAGAAAATATGAGCCAACATCTCAATTGTACCAGACCCACAAGGACACAGTCTGTCTGAATATGCTACACCTTGGAAACTACCCAGCAAAAGAGGAGGGAGAAGCATTTAACCTAGCCAAAAGAAAGTCCTCCGATATTTAGGGATGGTGAATTGATAAAAATAAGGTGAAAGTATAGCAGGAGTCCCAATACCAAAAGACAACATAGAACACATTCTGTGGGCCCTAGCAACGGCCAGCTGATGATTTAAGTCCTCCAATGCTCTATCTAGAGAAAGTGTTGTGGGTGAGAACTAACAGATAACAAAAGCTTAAAGGACAGCCCCAAAATATGGAGTTTAGATTCAAGATTGAGTCTGCATTGTGTAACACCGCAATCAGAATATAAAAAAGAAAGGAGACCAAAAGCGTCCCTAGAAAACAGAACCTTCAGGTAAAGGTAGAAACCAGCTTCCAAAACAGCTGCTTGATTTGAGGGGATCTGTAGATTTTTTGCAATTAATTACTAAACCCTCACCAATACAATAATTCTGAAAAAACTTAAGCAGCCTAAACAGATTCAGCGGGGATCTGGATAAAATAATAACATTATATTCAACTCCCCCAGACATTCAGAGGGCAAAATTCTATAAAAGCTGCATACAATGTTGTATGACAGTATCCTAGTAATTCCAGTTTGACTATTCTTCAGATACACATGATTACAATTGTGTGTTTAGATATTTCTGGTCCAAATATATATTTGAAAAATACTTGATTGATATTTTTTTTAATATTTGGGTATCCAAATGGTATTCAGGATTTTCTGGGATACTGGTAAATGTGTCCCGAAAAATTCTGGAAATATTCAGGAACAATAGGAAATGTTCAGGGCCAGCATTTTAAGGCTCCCAGGACTATTTTGCTTCAATTTTATAGCCTGTCTGTGTCAGTGTCTTCTTGCCAGGTTGGTATGACTTGGATTCTATGGTTTGATATTGGTTCTGTTGATCTTGCAACAGTGTTCCTTACATAAGTTGCTTTGCCTTGAATTGTCTGATTTGACACTGATTCTGTCGGGGTTGCCACATTGCCCTGTGGGTTTGCTGGGATGATCTGGGTTGATGTTAGTTCTGTTGGGATTTTTGGTTCTGTTTGCATTGGGAGAACTTTTTTTTGCTAGTGGTTGCTTGCTTTTGTATGGCTTACTTACATGGCATCCCCCCCCCCCCAAAAAAACCCCAATGGAGTCAGGAAGGATGGCTGGGAGCACTTGTTCAGGAACCCATAGAAGTGAATTCCTTTATCCAATCTACTTAAAACTCAGGCAGTCTGGACAGGCGGGACTAGGCTCTCTGCAATTTTGGTGTTATTTGCTTGGAAAACTGGCACTCCACACAGATTCTACAAAGGGAATAATAGACCCTCCCAATTTTGGAATTCCGAAAAAAAATGCAAATAATGAAATAATACTGTGCTGTAAGACAGTACCACTGAAAGAGTATTGGACTATAACCCAGGATACCAGCATCTATGCCCTTCTCAAAATTCAAATCTGAAAATACTGAAATTTTTCAAGTGTGCTTGCATACAAAAGCTTATGCTGTGAATGAAACTGGCAGCTTGGCATGGTATGGTGGTGCCTCTAACTGTACCGGTTTATAGTGTTGTGGGGCATATCATCCAGACAGCACACCCTGCTGTAAGTTACTCATGTGGCCATTCCATGGTCAAGCATCGACATTACTGCAGCACCTCAGTCATGGAGCGTGCTGCCTGGCCAGTTTTTTTAAATGCAGGTGGGTGGGTGTGCATATGCACTTATGCACATATAGGCAAAAACTAAAAAAAAATCTACCTCAGCAGTAGAAATGGATCTGCAGGTTCAGATGTCCCTTCCAGGTTCCTTTCACTGCAGGAGAGTTCAGACATTGTAAAACCGGGAGGGAACCCTGAACAACCCATTAATACTGGACTTTCCCCGGTATCTGTTTATTCCACTTCCATTGTGGAACAGCACAGGTTGCCGACAACTACCCCATGGGAGGCAAATGTTCTCATCTGGAGGGGCCCCATTTATTCTGCTCAGGTAACTCTACTATAGCTCTACAAACTGTCCGTTTGACCGCAGCCTTTGTTGGTCTTAAAGGTGCCACTGGATTCAAACTTTGTTCTGCTACTTCAGACCAACACAGCTACCCTATCTGAATTTATCCCTATACATAATTCCTTTTAAAAGCATTGTTTCTTGATATGAGAGAAAGCTTGTGATTCACCATTCTGTATTTTGTTGGTAAATATGGCCTTTTAAAAAGTTTTATTGTACATCTTATATGTCACACCTTTCTGTACTTTCATTTTGTCAGGTTACTCTGATTGCCTAATTAATAGAGAGGGTGGTGGTGTTACAGCTACAGAGTTATCTGGATGATGCTTCAGTCTTAGACCCCTTCCAGTCCGGCTTTCACCTGGGATATGGGACGGAAATGGCTTTGGTCGCCCTAACGGACGACCTCCGGCGACATCTGGATCGGGGTGGTGTTGCTGTTTGACCTGTCAGCTGCGTTTGACATGGTGGATCATCAGCTGCTGACCCGCCGCCTTGCCTACGTAGGGATACGGGGACGGGCCTTACAATGGCTCGTTTCATTTCTCCAAGGTCAGGGACAAATGTGGTGCTAGGGGAGCAGCAGTCCACGAGGCACCCACTTGATTGTGGTGTGCCTCAAGGGGCGGTGCACTCCCCGATGTTGTTTAATATCTATATGCGCCCCCTTGCCCAGATTGCCCGAAGGTTTGGGCTGGGATGTCACCAGTACGCCGATGACACCTAGCTCTATCTGATGTTGGGCAGCCGGTTGGACTCTGCCCCAGAAGATCTAGACCGGGCATTGCATGCCATGGCTGGTTGGCTCAGGCTGAGCAGGTTGAAATTGAACCTGGCGAAGACGGAGGTCCTGTGTCTGGGTCGTTGCAGCCTGGGGCAGGGGTTCCCACACCCGAGCTTCGATGGGGCACCATTGGTGCCTGCGTCGCAAGTTAGGAGTTTGGGAGTTCTTCTGGATCCCTCCTTGTCAATGGAGGCCCAGGTAGCAGCCACTGCCAAGTCGGCCTTTTATCATCTTCGGCTGGTGCAGCAGTTGGTTCCCTACCTGGACCACGATGACCTGGCCACAGTGATCCATGCGACGGTCACCTCGAGGTTGGACTACTGTAACGCTCTCTACATGGGGCTGCCCTTGGTGCAAACCCGGAAGCTGCAGCTGGTGCAGAATGCCACGGCCAGGCTGTTGATGGGTCTCGCAAGGCGGGACCATATTCAGCCTGTGCTGGCAGCGCTGCACTGGCTGCCTATAGCATACTGAGTTCGCTTCAAGGTGCTGGTTTTTACCTATAAAGTCCTATATGGCCAGGGTCTAACATACCTAAGGGACCGCCTTTCTCCGTATATACCCCACCGGGCACTTCAGTCCGGGTCATGTTATCGACTCTGTATCCTGGGTCCTAGGGACGTCAGGCTCGCCAGAACTAGGGCAAGGGCCTTTTTGGTGGCGGCTCCTGTCTGGTGGAATGAACTCCCGGAGGAGATCAGGGCCCTGCGGGATTTAATGCAGTTCCACAGGGCCTGCAAGATGGAGCTCTTCCACCAGGCCTTTGAATAGGAGCCGCCACCAGTGATACCACCCATCACGAATGCTACCTGTGATGTAGCTGGCTTTAGTATAACCCAGTCCTGGTGGCAGGGGGGCTCGGACACACCATTGGGTAGCCATCTGAATATAAAATATCTGGAAGCATTTTATGGTAAATTATGTTATTTATTGGTACTGTTTTTAGGTAATTTTATTTGTTTTAATGTACTGAATAGGCCTTGTGCCCGTGTAAGCTGCCCTGAGCCCGTTCGCGGGGAGGGCGGGATATAAACCTGAAAAAATAAATAAATAAATAAATAAATAAATAATAAATTTTACAAATGACGAACAGAGACTAAAAGGGAGTGACTTACCTAGGCCATATCTACACACTATTGACTTTTACCACTTTTCTACAAAGTAGTCATTTGATTTATTTATTTAAATGTTTACACCCTGCCTTTCTCTTCACACAATTAAAAAAGATTTCCACAAAAATCAGGCTTAAAGCACCCTATTAAATGCTCTAACAAACAGTACAGACAGTGCTTTCTAGAAAACTCTGAAGGACGACAGCCTCCCTACCTCCTCAGAGAGGCCCTTACATAAAGCTGGAGCCACTATTGAGAAGAAATGGGTTCTTGTAGACACCAAGTGCAAAACCTTGAGTGAGGAAACGGTCAAAAGGAGTAACCAAAGGAACATTTGGCTCATGGATAAATATGAGGAGAGAGAGTCAGCTATGCAAGTGCCAGGCTGTGAAAGGCTTTAAAGGCATGTTGACTTGAACTTGGAAACAAACTGGCCGAACCATGCAGTTGTTTTAAAATAGGCAAGATACATTCCTATCCACTGACAATAACCAGCTGTTAAATTCTGAACCAGTTGAAGTTTCTGGGTTGTCTTTGAGGGAAGCCCCAGGTACAGTGCATTATAGTAATCCAACAACATAGTTAACAAAGGCATGAATCAGTGTTGGCCAGTTAGCTTAGGTCTAAGAAAGGAAAGAGTTGGCAAAATGAATGAAGCTGGTGGAAGGCATTCTTGGCCACTACTTGAACCTCCTTTAAAAAACAGTAGAGATAGGATGGATCCACAAAGTACTCCTAACTCTTAACCTAATCTGCAAAAATTAATGCCACTCTGTCCAAAACAAGTGGGTCAATTCTTTCCAAAACATCAGCCTTCAACACCAGCATCACCTCCACCTTAACTTGGTTAATCTTTCACTTTTGTTATCTTACCCCCTTGATGACGGCTTCCAAACACTGATTCACAACTAAGACAACTGCATTTAGAGGCTGAAGTAATGAAATACAAAATTAGATGTCATCAGCATATGCCCAACCCCAAAGCTCTGGATGATCTCATCCAGCATCCTCATGTAAATATTGAAGAGCATAAGAGATAAAATTAACCCTTCAGGAACTCCACAAGCCAGGTCCCAGTCTGTAGACTCTGCCCTCTCTGTATCTGATCAGGCACCAAAGACTGAAACTACCAAAAGCAAACTACCTCCAAATCCAAATCCATATTCCATTCAATCGATGAGAATGGAGTGATCAGCTGTATCAAAAAGTCACTGATAGGTTTAAGAATATCAACAGGGACCACTGTACACCAGTGCTACTAAAGCTAACTCATTTCCATGCCCAGTCCTGGTACCTGACTGAATGGGATCCCCTACCCTATGGAATCCTGGGAACTGTAGATTAGACCAGGTGCTGAGAATTCTTGGTTCTAGTGTCTCTTCAGATTGCTGGGAGAAAAAGAAAAACTGTAGCAAACCTGTTAAAATCTCTGGGCAACACTGGCTAAAAGCTCAACTTCAAGCTTTCAAATGGAAATAATATCCCCACATTCAATGGATTTTCTTTCTGGCCACAAAATAAAACAAAGCACTGTGTAAATTTTGCATTGTACCCCTTGCAGCCCAGGAACTACTGTAGATGCCAACTTTCCCCTGAAGGTACATATTTAGTCTAGGAGCAAAGAATTTATGTGTGAGACCCGGTTCCCTGAAAAACACCTCGGGGTTGATTTTACAAATTTTTCTTACATGTCCACACAGAGCTTGACATCCTTCCCCACATGAGAGCTTAGCAGTAGAATTTCATTCGGCTCTGTGCTGTTTACATAGTCTCCCTTCATGTAGTTAATCATATACTAAAATGGCATATTAATACCCAGATGAAGAAAAATGATCTGTGGCAAGGCAAACACAATCTGAGCTAAATTCAGATTGACCAACAGAACACCTCCCTTTAAACCTGGCTCATGTGGCTGTTGCTCATACTTGTTCCATACTCCCCATATGCACACAATGAAATAGATGAAGGTAACTCTTGGCAGGCTTCTGTTTAGGACCTGTCCCAGTCTCTGTGGGGATCTAAGCAGCAGCTGGTAGCTGAGGAAGAAGCTCAGCAGGGGGTGGAAAGAGTTCCCAGTGCTTTTCAGAAGTGGCTACAGAGCAGCAGCTGTTTCAGACAGGAAGGCCTCTCTAGTAAGGTAGGAAGAAAAAGCAACAGACAGTCTTCTCCAGGGCCATCCTTCTGTTCCCTCCGCCCCTTTGTCTCCTGAAGTGACTGGCTGGAAAAATTTCCCCTCTCCTCATTATCCTGCACAAGTGCATCTGTGTTGCTTTGTCAATAGCCATAAGAACATAAAAAGAGCCCCTGCTGGATCAGACCAGTGATCCACTTAATCTGGCATCCCTGTTTCACACAGTGGGCAGCCAGTCCTCTGGAGGGCCGACAACAAGGCTTAGAGGCTGAGACCTTTCTTTGATGTAGCCTTCATCACATACATGGTCATACTGTCTGAAGCAACACATTAAGTCGTGCCTCAGAGCCTTCTGGAAATTTTTGTTGTTGTTGTTCAGTCACATAGTTGAGACTGACTCTTCGCAACCCCATGGACCACAACACACCAGGCCCTCCTGTCTTAAGCGACCTTAAATGGGAGTACTGCTCATCTTTGCCTAAAGCTACCTCACCCTATCACTTGTTATACACTGCAGCCAGAATGCTTGAAAATTATACCTTCCAACATTTCATGGCCAGAAACAGAGAGGTGCATGTAACACTCCTTTCCAATAATCACTATGTAAGCCACCCCATGTTTTTACATGTTGTTGAAGTATCTGCTCCAGTTGCTCTGCTATAGCTTGTTTAAATTTAAAAGCAAAGTGGGTGCTCTTGTTAAGAGGGTTTTTTGGGGGTGGGGGTAGGGGGAATATGTCCAACCACATATTATTATCAACAGTTAAAAATATTCCTCAGCAGCCACATTGTGTGAAACCACAAGCTAAGCACTGCACTGGGCCTTAGAATCTGTGTGTGCGTGAGTTTATGTGCACATCCACCACACACATCTACCCCCATCACAGATTTAGGGAGCAGTCTACTCATAAAAAAGTCTTATCTTATTCCATAGTGCTTACTCACAGGAAAATGTTTAAAGACTCGAAGAGGAAGTTGAAAAATACCAACAGAATTTTATACTAGACTGGGGTGTCATTTGATATTCCACTTTTTTCCATCATGGAACTGAAGAGCTTTTAAGGACATCCAGACACCGACAAGACCCAAACTGGCTTGGCTTCAGCAAGGGGGTTCAAGGAGACCAGCATGTACCTACCAAGCATACCTTGGGGCCCTGTATGCAGCACTGTGATAAGGTCCAGCTTACTGGGTCCTGCTGCACAGCGCAGCAGGTTGTCTTCTACCTTGGCTATCTGACAAAAGGAGTTCTACTGAGGACCAGCATAGCTACCCTCTGAAACTACCCCTGCTACTGTAATGTAAAAATGCCATACAGAGCCCTTTGAGCAGCAGCAGTGTGAAAAATAGAAGCCTTTGTCCTGCACCCTTTAAACAGGAACATTAGAAAAGGCAGCTCTTGCAAGATGTCACTTGTATTAGATTTCTTGGTACAATCCTCTTCCTGAGTAGAGCAGCTGCTGCCTGATAGCATTCCTTGTGACATATGCTCACCTCTAGGGGCAGGCAGGAGGAGCAGCAGTAGTTGCAACTGAATGAGGCAGCACCTGGCAATTTAGGTCTAATGTCTATCTGGCTCTTAGCCCAAGGCCAGGCTGTCGAAAGTTATCAGGGGCTGAAGGAGGAACACAGCTTCCTGTGAAAAAGGTAAGGTTTGTCATTCTGCTTTGTGAATGCTATGAAATATACGTTTAGTTAAAGCCTGTGGGCTTGCCAGGCCCAGCCCACCACAGCTCCTGGCGATCCCCACTGTATCGTGACACAGCCAGGCTGCTGTGGCTCCTGGCCACCCCCATCACACTGAGGAGACACGGGCCCTGCTGCAGCTCCCAGAACCCCCCAACATACACACACTGAAAGCCATGCAACCGGGCACAATGGTTCCCAGCCCCACCCCCACTCACAGCAACCCAACCAGGCGCCACTCCTTCCCACACACTGAGAGCAAGCAACATAGCCAGGCTGCCATGGCTCCCAGCCATCCCCTACACACACTGAGGGTGAGGCCACCGGCTGCCACAGCTCCCAGCTACCCACACACACACCTTGAGTGATGTAGCTGGGCCCTCTGAAAGAGGAGGTAGGTCCGTTGTCTGCCCATGCACAGGCGCACTTTTTAAAAGGGGGATTTAACATATACCCCCATGTAATTTTGTGACAATTTCAGATTTTTCTGTAAACCTAGGGGTCCCCCCAAGTTTAGAAAAAAAAATCTCCTTTATCCCAGTGTGGTCTTGATCTGCAGATCCAGATATCTGCAGATCTACTTACACATGAGAAATAGATATATAAATTATGAACTGGACCATTTAGCATATATCAAGGCATATCTATTTCTAATGTTCCTGCTTAAAGGGAGCAGGGCACTTCCCCTCTGACAGCTTTCTAGCCTCCAGGAATAACATTATCTTCCTCGCCTTTGGCATAATTTCCACCTGGCAGATGTTTTTATTACACTCATTAAGGGAAATTTCTTTGTTAATTTTTGGACATTGGCATTGCAAATGGTCACACAAGTGCTCTAGGGGAAAAAAGTGGTTTCTATTTTCGATCCCAAAGACCTAATGCTATCAAATAAATACCATTAGTTATTTATGTAGAATAACCAACAGGAGCCAGAAAATAAAACTTTCATGTGTAACACCTGATCTGCACATTACTCTGCTTATTAGTTGGTAAATACAAATTACGTTTTGGGGGAAATCGCAGCAACTTCAAGAAAGGTCAACATTAAGCTCAAGTAAGGACATATATCAGTTAGAATACAGTAGAACAAATTTTGAGTCCCGTGGCACCTTTAAGACCAACAAAAGTTTATTCAAAGTACGAGTTTTTGTGTGCGTGCACACTTCTTCAGATACATTGAAACGGAGTCAGGTGGCACCTAGATACTAACAAGATGTTCAGGGTATAAGCGAAGCGAACTTTTACTCTCGCAAACTCGTACCCTGAAAATCTCGTTGGTGTCCTATGTGCTATCTGACTCAAATCTAGCTGTTCTACTGCAGACCAATTCATCAATCCTCTAAAACCATCTTTAGTGGACAAAATGTTGAATTCAGATAAAGGAAACTATGGGTCAAATCACTGGGTGGGGTGGATCACTACCATACCTGAAAGAATAGCTGTGAGGATAAATTAGATTAAAAACATGGTAAGAATTTATGCACTCAAATTGTATAGAAATAATTAATGGGAAATTTGTATGTGGAGAAGTAGAATGTGGGTTCTTAAAATCTTGAAACAGGTTTAAAAAAACCCCCCAAAACTTAGAACAGAAAACAACAAATCCCTTCTTCCACCACCTGCCATATTGGTCAAATGTGAACTGGCCATTCACATAGCAGTTTCAACACCTGTCCATCTCCTCATCTATTTATATACACATGTATTTAAGTGTTTATACACTGCTTTTCTACCTGCAGGGAGCCAAAGCAGCTTACAACAGAAGAAATAATACCACATGAACCAGTGCACAACAAACAACTAACTACATCTTGATTTAGATTCAGGTAGGTAGTTGTGTTGGTCTGAAATAGCAGAGCAAAGTTTGAGTCCAGTGGCACCTTTAAGACCAACAAAGTTTTATTCAAGGTAGAAGCTTTCATGTGCATGTGCATGTCTTCAGATACTGAAGAAGTGTGAATGCACACAGAGGCTTATACCTGGAATAAAACTTTGTTGGTCTTAAAGGTGCCGCTGGACTCAAACTTTGTTCTACATCTTGATCTGTTTGTAGTGCAATTGACTGGTTCATCTGAAGATGCGGGCTGCAAGCCAAAGAGCCAAGAGCCCTTTGGATGCTGCTGTTCAGCCCACACCCTTGCCGCTGGCTACACCCATGCTTTGTAAGAGCACTTGTAACATAAAGGGAAAAGCCAGTCCTCCCACCTAAAGAACTAACTGTGTGCAAGCAGAATTATACCCTTCTGAGCCATTGGCTTCAATTGGTTTAGAAAGTTGTTATTCTACTTAGGCTTGCACATGTGAGAACTGTGGTCACAGAGGCTATGATGGCAACCACTACCTATTAGTAGGGATGGACACTGTGAGAAACTGATTTCCAAAAGCAGGATGCTTAGTGCCTCAGAGAGCTGGGATATTAAGGTGAAGCACAGTTTGATTGACAGGCTGCTGCCTGTGTGCACCCCACCTTCTCTCTGATTGGTCAGTGACAGCTGAGGAGAACTTTAAGAGCAGCTGAGTGCTGAGGAAAAGGTCTTTCTTCAGCCATTTGTCATCTCTGGCGTGTCACTTGCCAGACAGTTGGAATTGATGTGTCTGTCAAAGGGAATCAGACAAAATCACTTGGAAAATGAAGGGAACCAACTCCTTACTCTTACAATATACTACTAGAATCTGAGGAAAAATTTAAAATTAGGAACTTTAGGAGTCAGCCAAGCTGAAAACCATTTATTAACAGTGTCAAGAACTGAAAACTGAGTTTGACAGAATAGATTGGTCAGTAGGTTGAAACTACCAGTCTAGCCAAATAGAAAAGGAATATTGCTTCTAGGAAATGGAGAATATTCCCTTCTCAGTTATTCAGTGGGTTCAGTTCAGAAGGGACCCCTGGTTGGTATGAGAAAGTGAATGGTTTTAGACTCCTCTAGAGTCAAAGGGAGCTCTATAATCCCACAAGGGAGGGAATTAAGTACAGGAAGAAAATACTAGCCTCCAGGAAACTGAGATAGTTATATGAATCTCTATTAAGACACACGGTTGCTGTTAAGAAATCTCAAGACAAACAAATCTCTCACTGTGAAGAACTGAATCTCTAAGGAGCTAAACTTCAACAATACTTTGTTAACTGTTCAAAATATCATAATTTGCAAACACAACAAAATTTACCTCAGTTTTCTCATCTCCTGCATATTCTTCTTAACCCAACCATGCTTGTTAATTAGAATAATCATTCCTGTTTGAACTTTATGTCGTGTCAAGGGCCATTTAAAAAGGAAACAACAAGTGGGCTCCTGCTTATCAGGTGGGTTCTGCTGTGGCCCGGCCAAAAGCTGAACATTTTTCTATCACAGGGTGGGACATTCAGAAAGTCATAAAATATTTAGCCTGAGGGAGTGGGTGGGCAGTGGCAATGCTGTCTGTGGCTACATGGTCACAGATGTTGGCACTTACATACTGGCAGAGGTGAAGCATGTGTGCCTCAAGGGCATTGCCTGCCTGGCACATACATTCAGCTGGTGATGAAGGATGCTCTGGGGCTGGGCCACCTGGGATGCTGCCCCCTCAAAATACTGTCTTTCCTTGAGACAGGCTGGTGCATGGCTGCCCACTTCTTTTTCAGCATCAAGTCTGCCTGTCTGCTGTGGGAGAGGCAGGGGGAGGGGGATGAGGAACTCCACCTATGCCATGATTGTGCATTTGGTGGAGCAGAAGGGCATGGCACAGGATGTAATTTCCTCCATGACCATCCTGCATGGGGAAGAGGAGCTCTGCAAAGAAGGGCGGAGGCTACAGGCCATCAGACATGGCCAGAGGGAACAGTGGGTGGAAGAAATTGGGGAGGAGAAGCCGCAGCCCAGCATCTCTGCCTCAAAGAGACTGACCAGGGAGAAGCCCCACTACTGGTTGTCAGTAGTGACCTGGAAGCTCAGCAGTGGCAGGGATGCCAGGCGTGCAATGGCATAAGATTCAGCAGAGGTGATGGTGAGAGAGTACCACTCCAAGTCCCCTGAGCCCGCCAAGTCCAATCCCCTGGAGTATTGGTCACACAAGGCTGTTATCTGGCCCAACCTCTCTTGCGTGGCCATAAGCCCAGGAGTCCACCTAACACCCAAACCCTAGCAGGGAAGAGAAGTTTACAATCAGGAGGGTATAAAATGTGGGTCCTCAGCCAAGGCACTCCATGTGAGCAGACAGATGAGGTGGCTCAGAGCCCTGAGTCCACCTAACACCCAAACTCCAGCAGGGGAGACAAGTTCACAATCAGGAGGGTATAAAATGTGGGTCCTCAGCAAAGGCACCCGGTAGCTAAGCCCCACTGCTCAGTGTGAGCAGAGAGACAAGGTGGCTCAGAGCCCTGAGTCCACCTAACACCCAAACCCCAGCAGGGGAGAGGTGTTCACAATCAGGAATAAACTAATGTGCTCTGCTTTTAACAAGTTCCATGCCTCTCTGTTTAACTGCCAGCCGCCCACAGAGAGGTTGTGGAGTTGAGCTGATATATAGCATTCTGATCCCATACAGCAGAATGGAAACTCTGTTATTGGCAGCTGCCAGTGGCTGTTAAGCTTTGGAGGACTCCTACTGGTGTTTTCAAGGCTGGAGAATTCTGCCCCCTGTTGCTTTGAAGTTTTGTAAACAGTTTAATTGAGCAGAGACAGTCTGTCTGGAAATGAATCAGTTCACAAACCACCTCACACACAGCATGAAAGTTCATGGAATGTTCATGTCCATCACCAAGCCTGTAGCCATGGTGGGGCTTTTGGGCTTTCTTAAAGACACAGCCCCACAAGAATTTCTTCTGTAAATGCCTTTTTCAATAATTTTATAACAATTTTAAAGGCATGTGCTCCTTTAAGCAGAGTGGGGTGCTGTAGTTGACTAATTCCTGCACAGAGCAAGGGGGTTGGAGTAGGTGTCCTCTAGAATCCCTTCTACATCTGTGTCAAGAAACTGGTCTCCTGTAAGAGAGCTTTTCTGCCTAAGTGTTAGCTTTCTTGACTATAGAAGTAATCACCCCCACCTGCTGGCTTGTCAGAATTGTTGCTTAGGCTGGCAGAAGTGATTAATTCACAGCAGCTGAGAACTGTCATCGAAAGTGGTTCACAGCTTGCAGTTTAGAGATCTATCCTGGTAACAGCTTTCTATTGGCTAATTGGCTTTTCTTTCTGCACTGAGAACTTCAACCCCACCAGAAAAAATTTGCCCCTCAAGCCACAAAATCCTGAATACAGGTTTGCCCATTGCTCTGCCATGAATATCCTTTGCAAACCATGAACTGCCCAAAATTTGTCATGAACTTTAGTTCATGAGTCAGTTTGTGCCCATCCCTACCTATGAGCCATGGGTACCACCTTGGGGACAGTAGACTGCTGGATATTTTGATTCCTGCAGAAACATCAAATGAAGAATGGCAGTTTTTTCAAAGAAAATTAGTATGTTCTGATACAATTCTTGACCAAAAATATAAAAAAATACATTTGACATTAATAGTTTGTTAGACTAATTGTATGCCAAAGGGCTTGGCTTTGCCAGTAACAATAAGTGGGCACAATCTCCCAGCTATTGCTCCCACAAATACTGCATTTTTCCAGTGGAATTTGTGTGGGAGCAGCATACATTGGATTGTACCCAATGCATTTGGAAATGTAAAAAACATGCTGTCTTATGGAAAGCGTTGACAATCAGTAAAAATCTTTTACTGTGTCTACACCAAGATGCAAACGTTTCCAAAAATATAGCACAGCATATAGTGTTATGAATAAAGAAGTTTAAGAAACACTACCTAGAGATCAGCAAGGAAAACTGTACCCTTTTTATTCTTTTAGACTGTATGCTGTCAGTCCGAAAAGTAATGTATAAATATAGTAAATAAGATAATTTAAATAGATATTTCCACAGCCACTTGTATTAGTGACCATGAGGTGCTGCTGTCATGCCTGTGGATGTTTTGGGAATTACTTTTGATTGGTTCTGTTAATTCCTTGAAGACAGTGATGGAGCAGATGATGGTTTGCTCATCAACATACAGTGTCTTCCCTGAGGGATTCCAACAGATCCCTTCTTCTCCCTTACCTTTTCCAATCTGCATATAAGACCTGAGTAAGATCATATGGAGGTTAGGTTTCTGTACTACTAATATGTTGTTGATCCTCAGCTCTACTTGTCATTTTAACTTGACCTAAGTCCCAAATTCTTGGCATTTTGTAAGTCTTGCCTTACTAAATTAGTTGAAGTCATGGGCCTTGGAGGAGTTGTGACATCTGTAATAGATGGTCACTTATCTTGTTGTTCAGATTAATAGGATGTTCGAATAAGTTACCAGAAGCTTGGAAACCCAGGCTGTGGCCATAGCCAGGTGCACCATTTACCACCAAGTCTGCAACTTTTTAACATAAAGGCTATAGTTCTGTTCAGAGTTTCAAAATATTGCAGACTGGATGTTCAGGATGAGGTTGGTAAGTTTTGGGAATACACCTTCTGGCTTCATCTGTGACCCCAATGTGGTCAACAGCAGATCTGAATAATGTTTATATATAATTTTTCTGTATATTCAGGACCAGTATAAAAGGCATTACAGAATCTATTCATATACAATTCTATATTGTGCAGGGCTCAGTTCAGTTCAGGCCCTTTGCTGAATTTGCAAAGACTGGGTATGAATACAGTGTGTATGATCTGAACCCTATGTATATTCCGGCCATTCAAATTTGAAGCCTGAACAAGGCATCTCATTACTTTGATGCACTAAGGTTGGGAAATACCTGAAGATTTCCCAACTCTGAATTGGGAAATACTTGAAGATTTGGTGGTGGAGGGAGAAGTTTGGTGAGGGGCAGAACAATGTGGGTTATAACAGTGGGTTATAATGCCACACTCCCAAAGCAGCCATTTTCTCCAGGGGAACTGATCCCTGTTGTCTGGAGATTAATTTGAATTCTAAGAAATCTCCAGGCTCCACCTGGAAGTTGACCATACAACTTTATCCATTTGTATTTGAATTACTCTTAAAATGTCTCTAACAGTCAAATTTTTATGGCTCCTCTTGCCTTCTCATTGTCCCAGGCTTTCTGCTTTGCTGAATCATCGTCTCCTGGTCGGGAGTTTTGAACGACATACCACAATTCTGTCTGAAGCAGGTGAATTTTAATTCTCTCTCTAGTTCCTTTCAGTAAGTCTCTATCTAGTAGGTAATTGTGCTGCGTTTTTTAAAAAAATATTTATTTGGATTTGTATTCTGCCCTCCCCGCAATCGGGCTCAGGGCAGATCACATCATAAATAGACAAAAACATACACTAATATAACAATAGGAAATACAATTTAAAACAGCTGTGTATAAACACAAACACAGTTTCAGCTGGAGTGGTTGGGTCCAGAGATCTTCTTATGCTGGGCCAAACAATGATGACAGACTTAAGTGAGAGAGGCCGACTTCATTGGACCCTCTCTGTCTCAACCAAAGGCCTGGTGGAGCAGCTCCATCTTACAGGCCCTGTGAAATGATACTAAGTCCCTCAGGGCCCTGATCTGAAGTGGGAGCTTGTTCCACCGGGCCAAAGGTATGTCATATTTCAGTGTAGGTAGTCTTTTTATGGCAAGGATTAAGATGGTAGGGGAGGTGAGAATTTTAACTAGCTGTTTTCTATGGACACAATAAACCTGGAAGCCCTTCTGCAAAACTTATGTCCAATATGGGGCTTGCACAGTACAACTTCCTGAGAGATTGTACCTCCCATTGCTTTTATGAACTGCTGTCCACAGAATATAAAAACATGTACGTTACATACTCTAGTTCTTTGGTTTTGGATAGGCTAGAAATCCAAATATGTATATTATGCACTGTGGCTATCCAGATTCTATTTGCTCTGAAGGGAATGACGGGTTTGAAAAGAGATTTCTTAGAAGTAGTGACTAATGGATTCCACCCAGGAAATTTGCCAATAAACTTTTTGAGTAATGAATTTTCAAAGAAATATTAGACTTGACTACACAGTAGACATTACAAATACTATACAAAGGTTATCCATATCCTTCAATGTTTACTTAAAATATAATTAAAGTAAAGATTATTTTGAAGAGTAGTCTTGCAACGTGTGTCAAAAGCACACTGACATGTTTATACAGATAGATGTATGTTACCCAACAGAGTGTAAAATATGACAGGGAAGCCACATTTGTGCCAAAGAGCAATTTACAAGTACATCATGATGTATTGTAAGGTATTCCTCTCATTTAAAATTAACTAGGCTTAATTATGACAGTTTTATTCCAACAGACCTTATCTTCTTAACCTGTTATCATGTAAATTAATGATAAACAAAAGTGTAGTTTAAAAATGTGATGAACTTCTTTCTGCCATCTACAGCAACTGCAGTAACTACAGCAAGCTCTTGCACTGCTGAGGTTATGGTTGAATGTGGATAGCAGTATTTAGCAACTGTCATTAATATAGCCAGAAATAAAGTGGAACAGTTACTGGACTACCGGCTTACTGTTGTCTACATTCTTGTTCACTTTCCCAAAGAACTCAAAAAGTTTGGTGAGGCAGGACTTCCCCTTGCAGAAACCATGCTGATTCTCCCTTAGCAGGCTGTATTTCTCTGTGTGTGTAATAATGCTATCTTTGATTATAGTTTCTACTAATTTGTCTGGGACAGATGTTAGGCTGACTGGCCTGTAATTTGCTGGTTCCCCTCTGGACCACTTTTAGAAATCAGTGTAACATTTGCTACTCTCCAGTTTTCTAGTAGAGTGGCTAAATCTAGTGATAGGTTACATATATGGGTTAGTAGATCAACTATCTCTTATTTGAGTTCCCTAAGAACTCTCAGGTGTATGCCATCAGGATCTGGAGACTTACTGGTCTGTAATTTCCCCAATAGGTTGAGAACCTCATCTCTCATCACCTCAGTGTGGCTCAGTTCTTTAGACACCCTTCCTGAAAACAGTCGCTGTGGCATGCTACATGTTCCACACTTCCCACAGTGAACACAGAAGCAAAAAATTCATTGAGGTTCACTGCTATCTTCTCATCTTCTTTTAACAATGCCTTTATACCTCATCCAAAGGCCCAACTGCTTCTCTGGCTGGTTTCCTGCTCTGAATATATTTAAATAAGTGTTTATTGTTTCTCTTGATTCTTTAAAAAACATTCAAATTCTCTTTTTGGATGCCTGATTATTGACTTACATTTTCTTTTGCCATAGCCTGTGGTACTCTCTGTTCAATTCATTGGAGTCAGTCTTTCAACTTTTTAAAGAAGTGTCTTTACTTTTTATAGCTTCCTTGACTTGTGTTGTTAACAATGCAGACATTCTTTTGGACTGGGCAGTGCCTTTCCTCTGCTGAATACATTCTATCTGGGCTTCAATTAGTGTGGTTTGAAATAGCTTCCAAGCACCTCTCTTGTGTTTCTCTTTCCCCTCATTTTTGTGAAGTTCTCTCTTTTGAAATTGAATGTTACAGTTTTGGACTTCAGCGGTAACTTTCAATTGAGAGGAATGCTGAACTTAATACCATAGTGGTCACTGGTCCCAGTTGGCTCAACAACCATCTCTCACCAGGTTATGAGCCCTGCTCAGAACCAAATCCAAGATCACTACTCCCTCATTGGCTCTGTGACCATCTGTTCCAGTGCAGAGTTATTTAAGATATCTAGGAATCTCTTTTCCACATCATGACCAGGGCTCATTTCGTAGAAGGAGCTCCTTTGCATATTCGGCCACAACTCTCCAATGTAGCCAATGCTCCAAAAGCTTACAGAGCTCTTCTTACAGGGGCTACTGTAAGCTCTTGGAGGATTGGCTACATCAGGGGCATGTGGCCTAATATGCAGAGGAGTTCCTGCTACGAAATGAGCCCTGAGCATGACTCAAACACTTGTTTACCCAGTCAATGTGAGGGTAGTTGAAGTCTCCCAGTATCATAACATTATCTGCTTTAGTCCCATCCCTTATTTCCTTCTCTTATCTCAAGATCAGCCTCAAGGGTTTAATCAGGTGGGTGATGGTATTAGAGATGTGAAGACTCAGGGGGGAAAAACAATGAAAAATGGCCCTTTCCCCCAATTTTTCTGATGTTAAAATTGGAAATTTTGGGGAGTACTGAAAAAACCTTTTAGAATTAGTTAAATGCTTTTAAAGACAATGTGGACATGTTGTAGACATATACAGCTCTTAAAGCCAAGATGCATCTCTGCACTTAGAAGGATACCGAATCTTCAAGAGGGGAACATGCAGGGTGTTCATTGTTTCTCAACAGTTGGATGCCTTCTGTTGTCCATTTGACATGGCATGGTTGAACTCACCTCTCTCTCAAACCAGTGTGACACATTTACCCTCGGACAGGATAAAAATTAGCTTATTGCCCTAATTTGTGGGAGGGAGGGGGAAAAGATCAGAACAAGTTGGAGCAGAAACTGCACCAAAACCTCAGAAGAAAACAAAAAGTTTCAGTGAGAACTCAGCTCTCTGTAACCAGATAACAAAAATCAAAGTACATGGGCTAAGACAGCATAGGATGCATCAGCCTGCAGTTTTCTCTCAACTATTGAATGTATTTGCAATCCTGCTTATACAAAACTAAGGCATTTATAGCTTTTAAATTCCATAAATATATCAAATATTGCAATTTTATATGCTAAGTAAGTTATAAATGATACATTTTATGTTGTTAAAGCAGTAGAACTAGTTTAGGTTTGATAGGACAGTAAGTATTGCATATATGGTTGAGGGCAGTAATGGGTTCTTGCCAATAGACTACAGCTAGTTTTGGCCTCCCCCTTTCTTCCCTTTTTTTCAGACATTTGTATATTGGCCTTTGATTAATTGTACACTGTATTTTAGAGAATTGTATATCTATAAATTGTTGTCACCCACTCTGAGCTGGTTTGGGGGAGAACGGATTATAAAATAAATAAATAAAGCCCCCCCCCCCAAATTCTATTTTTTCCCCAAGAATGGGGCGGGGAACAAAAAACAACAACCCAAAAAGGTTTTTTCCCTATGGCTTCAAAATTTCTAGAAATTTTACATCTTTAGATGGTACACCCTCACATTTAAGTAACCCTTAGGGCCCACTATTTCCACTCTTATTGCTTTTGTTGGGGAGTTCATTCCCCTAATGTTTTCTAACTTATTGGATTCTATGCCCTCTTTGACTTACAATGAAACACCTTTCCCAAACCATCCTTCTCTATCCTGCCTATCATTATCTCAGTCCCTGAATGGCACCATAAGCAATTTAACATCTGTCTCGAGCCATAGAGAATGATTGAGGCATATCAGTTTTTTGGGGGAGAACTGTCCAGCTCCAACTCCATGATCCATGTTTGAATCCCCACTTATGACATGGAAGCTCACTGGGTGACCGTGTGCCAGCCCCACTCTCTCAGTCTGATATACCTCAGAAAGTTATGGTGAAGATAAAATGGAGGAGAGAAGAATGATGTAAGCCACTTTGGGTTACCACTGGTGAGAAAGGTGGGGTATAAATGAAATAAATATGTGAGGAATAGCAGCCTGACTATCCCAGAGTAGGCCAAGCTCGTGAGAGCTTGAGAGTTAAGCAGGGCTGGACACAGTCAGTACTTGGATGGGAGATCACCAAGGGAGACCAGGGTTGCTATGCAGAGTAAGGCAATGGCAAACTATCTCTGCTCATCTCTTGCCTTGAAAAGCCCATGAAGGCTTGCCATAAGTTGGTTTTGACTTGATAACATAAAATTATGTGTGGAATATAAAAGAGGGAATGGGATCATGCCCTCTGTCCATGATTTATACAGTCTGTCCCTCTGATTCAGCATAACTTGTTAATGGCCATATTAGGTCAGGTACGGCCATGGATTCGGGATGTTGTGGGATTCCTAAAAACATGGGTAGAGTTTACATACATGGAGTGTGTATGTGTGTGTAGGCTCTTTGCGCATGTTATGCTGGACACATCTGAGTAGGGAAGTGGCAGCAGGCAAGGTAATACTTCCTCTTGTATACACATTGAGGCTACATACACATAACATGTGAGTGGGACCTTTGACACTCCTTCAGTTCGTTGTCTCAGATCTCATGTGTGACAATCTAATCCGTACACTCCAGGAATGAAGTTATGTGCCCTTACTACTCCTGAGGCCTCACACATATTTTTTTTTAACCTTCAAGACTAGCTAGCTATAATCTACTTAATTTGTATTTAGCAGTGCAATTTTAAGAACCTGGAAGCAATCTTAAGAATCTGGCTTTTAAAAACAACGAATGTTGGCAAGCATACAGAAAATCTGACTGAACAAGGTTTTAAATGAGAGGTTTTGTCTGGCTGATAAATCTCTGGATGGCGAAGACATTTACTAGAACTTGTACCTTCACTGCCCTTCTCAAAGGTGTCCTATGAGAATTAATATTTTATAGTACCATCACTGACTGGGCTTCAGAAGCCATGATGAGTGATGAGACAGCTATGTGCATTGCAAGATAAAATAAAGATGCACAATTTCACTGTGCTTGAACCCATACCTCAGCCCAGGGTCATATTTAGTGCCAGTAATGGTGTTTCCTGAATTTTTAGGTTCATTCATGCTTTTCTACAACAAAAGGATGACTATATCTCCCTGTTATTCCAGAAACCTCACCACTGCCAAGCAATTTGTCAGATCAGATTAAAATGAGATGAGAAACAAGTCTGTTCAAAATCTGGTAGCAATCTGCATTCAGCAAGTAGCACTTTATTTGGATGAAGTCAAAAGAGAAATCTTTTCATCTAGCAGTGGTCTGAATCTAGAAGTACCCTTGTTGCCAGAGAAATGGTTACAGGAACTCATTCTGTGTTCCCTATACAAATATACACTCTGTTTACCATGGCTAAATGCAAGCTGTCTGATTATCTTTGTTGTAAAATCCCATTTGAAAATCCTGTGCCTTTGACTGAATTCCTTTTGCAGTGACGTGCTAATGAATGATGACAATTTAGCTGCTTTCTGATTTGCTTCTAGGACTTGTTTAGCTTTCCAAATAAATAAGAAAGAAAGAAAGAAAGAAAGAAAGAAAGAAAGAAAGAAAGAAAGAAAGAAAGAAAGAGAAAGAAAGAGAAAGAAAGAAAGAAAGAAAGAAAGAAAGAAAGAGTTTCCTTCCAGAGATATGTAATTTCTTTCTTGCCCTGAAAGACAGATATCAACCAAACGTTGAGAACTATCTTTCTCTCTCTGAAACATTTGCTTAGGGCAGTCAGTACATGTTGCTACTGGTCTGACACAAATCACATTGTAGAGGCTTATCAAGAATCCAATCTCTCCAGGAGAAGGTGAGCTGCAGTGACAAGCTTGATAGTGCTAGCCCTCTTCAAAGTCTTCCTAGAATAGCAGCCATTCAGCACAGGAGGATATTGGGGGGGGGGGGGAGGCTTCTGTACTGCATGTACACACACACACAACCACATTGCTTTCCCAATTCCAGAAGGGTAGCTGAGTTAGTTTACTAAAGACAACATAAAACAGAGTCTCAGAATAACATGAAATTAATTGTGGCATAACTTGTGAATCAGATGCATGAGAATGCAATATGTTTTACCAATCTCTTTGCCCACAGAAATAGTTATAATATCCAATAAAAGATTCCCAAAGCCGTTAAGTACATTAATTCATCGTTTGATCCATCTCATGAATGTGCTTCAATTGGCTCAGTCAGTTGGTTTTGTGGGCAAGGCCAGATTGTACTCAATTTAAAGAAGGTCCCTCATTTCCAAATGGACCCTCTTTAGCAACAATGTCATTGCCCAAAAGATAGCAGTAAAACATTTTTTTTTTAAAAAAACCCACCAGCTTCATAGAATTTACTGAAAACAGCAACATTACAGCAACATCTTAACCCAATATTTTTCAATTTTGACACAAGAAGAATAAAAGGTGGTGGTGGTGTGTGGTGGTGGAATGAAAGATAGACTTGAAAAGGAATACAGGTTGAAAGGACTCTCCATAAATTATATACCTTCTGCCTTGCCTGAAAAATATTTCCAGGTTTTAAGATAATATCCATCAAAACTTGTGGATTCTGTGTGTGTGTGTGTGTGTGTGTGTGTGTGTGTGTGTGTTTGTAACTTTGTAGGCACATTAATAATTTATAAAATCTATATCAATTCTAGTACAATGTATTTACACTTCTTACCCTCATGAATTCCACCACATGCATATAGTTTAAAACTGCAAAAAAAAACTCCTAATAATTTAAAAAATATCCCTACCCACTTCCCCACATGTCCTATTTCCTTCAAAAAGTAAGGCTATAAAAAATTGAAGTGAAATAATCAGTATTACCTTGTTGGAGGTGTATGATTTTTTTTTTTTAGTCCTTTTCTCCACCTTGTAAATCTGGGTTACTTTTTCCAAGATTTTCTATACCACAAACTTCAGACAATTTTAGTCTAAAGAATCAGAAATAAGTAGGAAAAAGAGTCCAGGACATCCTTTTCCTTTCTCATCAAACATTCCCGTCAAACTCCCAGTAGTTTGAAAGACACATTAAACTCCTTCTCCCCCTCTCTCTCTTTCTGTCACCACAAACACAGAGCTCCTTACATTGATGTAGCTGCTGAATTAGGCGGTGCACTTTTAAATTTCTACTCCCTCCCACTTTTTTTTTCCTGGTAGGGATTCTGATATTGTGAGAACTAAATTGGCATGTACTATTTTTGTCAGAGTGTGGAGCCTTATGGAAATCCAAGACTATCTTGACTTTGTTTTGGTTTAGTACTTCAGAGTTTCTTTGTGCGCTCAGTACTATTGAAGTTATTACTCTTCTTTCATAGGAGAGGGATTACAGATAGCATGTTTATTAGAATCTATTCACCGTTAGCTGACAGACAGCAAACAGAAAATATAATCAATAGATAGAGTAAGACATCTTTTGCTCTGTGAATAGTTAAAAGAAGCACTTGTAGAAGCAGGGGAATGTCTGTAGCAAAATAAATATGAGATAACAAATTTATTTGGGTTAGTGGTAGTTGTAATTAGAACTACAGCAATCACATTGCTGATCAGGGCCAGTGCCAGGTTTCCCTGGTCCCTGGGTGACATATAACTTGGCCTTTCCCCCCTCTGGTGCATCCCCTTTCTCCTCTAACTCCACCCTAAATATTTGGCCTATCCCCTTTTTCTTTAACCTCTCTCTTTTCCATTTTAATTTGGTTACTTTAGTAAGTAGAAATCATACAAAATTTCGTTTTCTTATTTACTTTTTCTTACTTTGTATAAAACCAGAGAGCAAGAAAAAATATGCCTTTCATGATTTTATTTAGAGTGCTATCCAATAGCATTGGCATCAATTGTGTAAAAGCACTACAAATATTGTTCTGGTGGAGCCTTGGTCTCAGGGTATACAGAAAAATGTCTCCAGTCTAGGATTGCTAGGTGCCTACCTTGTGCTAGCAGGGGCGATTTGGGGGATGTTCTGGGGGGGGGGGGGACATTGGTGACATGATGGCGTCCAGGGGTCATTTCGTAGAAAAAGAGGTGCAGGAGCTCATTAGCATAACTCATTAGCATATGCCACATCCCCTGACATCACCGGAAGTGTGTCCGAAAGGGAATGTCAGTTTCAGCCCCATTATACCCTATGGACCATTGAAATCAATGGCAAAAACTCATAGGGTATATGAGGAGCTGGAGGGGAGGGGATTTGAGGGAGAGGCTTCAAACTTGCAGGGTAGCTGCTGGGGCCTCTCCTCAAAATGCCCACCACGTTTCAAGAAGATTGGACTACGGGGTCCAATTCTATGCCACCCCAAACAGGTTGTCCCATCCCCTTCATTGTTCTCTATGGTGGAAAAAAATGTTACTTTTTTCCTACCATAGAGAACAATGGAGGGAATGGGGGCAACCTGTTTGGGGGCCCATAGAATTGGACCCCCTGGTCCAATCTTCTTGAAACTTGGTGGGTATTTGGGGGAGAGGCTTCAGAAGCTACCCTGCAAGTTTGTAGCCTCTCCCTCAAACCCCCTTCCCTCCAGTCGCTTTTAAAGCTGCAGCCGAATTTCGGCGGCAATTCTGCGGCGGGCTGAATCAGATCAGAGAATCTGATTCAGCCCGTGGCTGCCCTAGTGGCCACTTCTGGGCTGGTGGAGTGTCGCTCCACCTCGCTCTGGCTTCAAAGGACCCCTGATGGCGTCACTTCCAGAAGTGACGTCATTGCGTCAGCAACGTCAGGGCAACACTCTACTTTTTGGGCAAAACTCTATGGTTAAAATGGCTACAAATGATAGAAGTTTGCTCCCAAAGTAGAGCATTGACCCCTAATGTTGCTGACATGATGATGTCACTTCAGGAAGTGAGGTCATTGCACCACTGACATCACGCCGGGCCATCTGTTTGGGGGCAGGGTTTGGAAAGTTCAGGAGCCCACAAAGTGGGGAATCTCCTGCCACCACCTGGGGACTGGCAAGCCTATGCCAGTCTCATTATTAGAAGTGAGGAGGCCACTCCACATCCATCCAAAATGTTTAAGCATCTGACTAATCCCAGCATGCTGACAATTTTCATTTGGAAACATCCAGTAGAAAGAAGGGAACTTAACTTTGTCACTCAGCACTGGATTCAAGGAGCCATAACTGAGCTAATACAAGAAGAAAACTTATTTTTAGTACTAGGAAGTGCATCACTCAGTTTTTTAAACCAAGAGTTACATCTTTCTTCACTGCCATCACCGCCATGGTGTAGGCCTTAAAATGACCTCTAGCCTGTGCCTTGTTGTATTTGACCCGAGTCTTTTTCCACTGTCCCTCTAGCCAGCTCCCTTGCCTTTTAATCTTCTGCAACCCTTCAGGAAACCTATTGCATAAATATCTGAATGGCCTTTCTTCAATATGTTGTTGCTGGCTGAGGAGAATGTGTGGTTTATGAGTAACTGTACCACCATGATACAGTTCAACATGATGCACGCATGCTCTTTACTGGCTTTGCTCAGGTACAGCATTTAGCAAGGGCTGGGGTTATTTTTCTCTGTTATTTCAGAAAGCATATGATTATTCCTCAGGAACGCCTACACAGCTACACTTATATCTAGGAACACCTAATATGTGATTATTATAGGGAATAAAAAGTAACCATACAACAAACATAAAATGTCCACGAGCAGACCTCTAAATTAAAGGTGTCATTTAATAGACTGGAAGAGGAGCTATTTCCCCCATCTCTTCTCTCCCCCTACCCAAGCTTGAAATGGTACACCTAATTTTGCCTAGAAATGAATATTATTGTGTAATTCTTCCCAACAGTCTTAACTGGTTTCCTTAATGATTTTAAGAGTGTGTCATGATTTGTGGTTACTGAAATTTCAAATAATATGTTGCAGCTGTAACACTCGAATGTTAAAGGTAGCATGGGTTTTGTTCTTTCCAACTTGTCCTTTGAGGTCACTTTCTGAACTCTGGAAAGTCCAGTATGGCAAGAAGATATGTAAGTTCTTTTGAAAGGCTGGAATAACTGCCTTGTGTGATGACTTGCATAAAGCCCCACCTGGCTGCACACTAAAAGTTGGTTGGTGAGAGAGAGATGCTCATGATAAACATCATGTTGTGGCTTCAATGATGTCCTGGCCTTGACAGTGAAACAGGTCTGCCTCATGCTGCCCACCACTTGTAATGCTTCCAGAAAGTTTTACCAGTGGGTAGGAATGGATATGCCCGGGCCAATGGCATCATTGCCAGAGATAGCTGATACAATATGAACACAACACGAGTTTGTCAGTTTTTCTCTCTGAAACTTCTGTTCCGAGCAGTACCTTGGTTTGCTGCTTATGTATCATTATTGCTTTTAGATTGGCTCAGAAAGCCTGCCAAGTACCAGCTGGGATCACAACTTCTCCATTTAAAACAACAGAGATAAGACGTGATTCATTTTGTAAGAGCATGTCTTGGATTTCCAATAATTAAGATTGTAATTATGGGAGTAAAATTGCTGAGCAGTCAGGTTAGAACAGATAAAAAGAAGTACTTCTTCACCCAAAGAGTGATTAACACGTGGAATTCACTGCCACAGGAGGCAGTGGCGGCTACAAGCATGGATGGCTTCAAGAGGGAATTAGATAAACATATGGAGCTGAGGTCTATCAGTGGCTATTAGCCACAAGGTGTAGATAGGAACTCTCAGTCTGGGGCAAGTGATGCTCTGTATTCTTGGTGCTTGACAGTGGGGAGCAACAGTGAGATGGCTTCTAGTGTCTTGCCCCCACTGCTGGACCTTCTGAGGGCACCTGGTGTTTTGGCCACTGTGTGACAGAGTGTTGGACTGGATGGGCCACTGGCCTGATCCAACATTGGCTTCTCTTATGTTCTTATGAGTGGACCAAAACACTGCAAGTCCTTCCCAGCCCTGCAATTGCACATCCCACGGTTACTAGCCTCTCTGGAGTAGTTGGTGGTAAATGAGAGTTACATGCCGAGGGTACACTCTGTGAGTTGCTTCTACAGACCCTGCTGCCACAGAGGGCATGTCTTGTGGACCTGTTGTCCATGTCTGGAGAGATGCACAAGCTTTCCAAGTCAGTCTAGCACAGGAGCAACCAGTTCTTATTGGAGGAGAAGCTGGCTCCACAGAGTGGTGATTGGCTAGCCCATGTGATGGTGTTAAAGTCATTTCCTGCCTTCACCTAAATTTTTTTCTTTCTATAAAGTCTGCATTTTTAAAACGTGCCATTTTAAAGGACTCAAATGAGTTATGGAATGAGTAAGAATGGAGCAGAATAAATGGTGAGGTCAGAACTGAGAATACGTGACAATATATAGAGGATGACTGGGCAAAACAGTTTGTCTCACAGTAGGAAGACATGCATGCACACATGCACACAGACAGACAAAAACAAGTAATTTTGCAGTCCAAAAGGAGTTTATTTCTGTGTCTTGCAGTAACGATAAGAAATAAAATCACAGCTGTTATTGTTGTCATAACCATTAAGCATGTTGGCTTTCCATCTTTACCTGAAGGTTCTGTTTTCTGGGGGAGCTTCGGGTTTCCTTTCTTTTTTATATTCTGGTTGTGGTGTTTCACAATGCAGACTCAGTCCTGAATCTAAACTTTGTTATCAATTGGCCCTCAAATTGCAACGCTTTCTCTAGATAGAGCATTGGAGGCCCTAGATCATCAGTTGGCCCTTACTAGAGCTCTTAGAGTGTGCTGTATGCAACTTTTTCAGATTTCACCTTATTTCTATCAATTGACCATCCCTAAATATCAGAGGACTTTTCTTTTGGCTAGGTTGAATGCCCCCCCTCCTCTGTTTTGCTGGGTAGATGCCAAAAAGCAGCTTATTCACATAGATTATGTCCTTGTGGATCTGATGCAACTGAAACATTGGTTCCCATTTTCTTTGATTGCATGCTAGTGGCCTTTGGGGGGGTATTTTTGCAGTGTGTGTGTATGTGTGTGTGTGTGTGTGTGTGTACCCATGCCTCGAAGTCATGGCAACCTCTGGCAACTCCTATTGGGGCATGGAGGACATTCAGAGAAGTGGCTTGGTAGCCTGCCTCTGCTTCTTGGCCATGGTATTCTTTGGAGGTCTCCCAACCAAATACTTGCCAGGGTCGACCCTGCTTAGCTTCCGAGATCTGACAAAGTCAGGCTTGCCTGAGCTATCCAGGTCAGGGCCTCATGATCATTTTGAGAGATTTCTGGATTCAGCCAATGATTGCTACTGGTGTTTCTTTGGCATAACACTGGCTGTGGCAAAAATTTTGGCTGCAGTAGCTTTGATATGAGGGCAGAATTAGAGAGTGGTATCAGTGTGATTTATGTTGTCCAAGACTGTTGTGATATCCGATTATCTGCAACAAAATTAAGTAAATATCCATTAAGCCTCCATTTTGTAAGCCTCTGTCTCTATCCGCCCTCAATGACTTTGGATTCATGACCAGTCTGTCTTTGCCAGTCACATGTGGCTCTTGGGACATTTGCAGAATGATAGCAGGTGACTCAGCTGAAGAATTGGTAGCAACAGAGATGCCAAAATACATCATGTCGGAGGAACATTCTTTGGCAGTGTGATAAGCTCAGAGACACACTGCCTGGTACAGTGGAAGCCCAGAGAGAAACTGACTCAATTACACACTGAAGGCTCTTAGACTATTGTTCAAGGTATCTTGCTTTAATCAGGTAGTCTTTTGGTACAGTGCTCTGTTGTTTTGCCACATTCCTTTCTAAAAAAGTAACATCAGCCTCTGATTAATGAAGTTTTCTCCTCTTGCATGACACGTTCTCAGGAGGGAACTAAACACACCTCTAGCATGCCTCCTTCCCTTTCTTTTCTTAGTTGAAAGTTCCAAATAGGGGAGCTCCTTCTGCTGTACCCCCAACTACTAAAGTATCTGTCTGTTGACTTCATCTGAATTCCCTGTTTCCCAAGCCTGGGAAAATCAAATGCTTTTTCTGTTATTGTTTCCTTGCTCCTATATCTAAGCAGCTAAATCCCCTCAAAGAGCGCTAAGCAGGGGACATTTTGTAGAAAAAAATGTGCCGGAGCTCATTTGCATAACTCATTAGCATAACTTATTTGCATATGCCACACCCCCTGACATCACTGGAAGTGTGTCAAAAGGCAACACCCACCACTCAGGCTCCACCCCAAAAATCTCCAGTTATTTCCCAACTCAGAGCTGGCGAGCCAGCTTTACACTTTGACTAAAGACACCTTAAGTTTCCTTTTCTCTTGCAGGGAAGCTACCCTACAACAAGCATGAAAATACAGATCAAGTTAGTTTGCTTTTGCTTTTTTCCACAGCACATCACCATATGCTTTTTTCCACAGCGCATCACCATAAGCTCCTGGGCTTATTACTCTTGGAATAGCGTTCCTGTACGTTCCTGCTCAAAATGACTCCTGGCGCTCAGTAGTCACATCTCTTGAGGTGTTCCTGCTTTGCTGTGTTCCCTGAATCTTAACTGTCCTGGTGTATTCACTCTTCCCTCGATCTTTTCCCTCTGGGTTGTATTGGAACTCTTGTTTGAGTCCCCACAAGACCTTGGCATGCTGTCCTTAGGAAACTCCAAACTTCTTGCTTTGTGCACATTCCGAAGGTTATCAGCTGCCTGGATACTCAGCATCTCTCCATTTGAACCCCTTTCCCTTATTGCCTGTCTTTGTGTTTTCAGGCCCAGCACCCAGAGGGGAGAGAGACCCCCTTACAACTACCCGCCAAGAATACAATCACACAGAGCGTTTTAGAATAAAATGTGGAATAAAATGGTCACAACTGTATTGGTTACAGCTGTAAGAAACCTTGGCCCAGCATGGGTCCAGCAGATCCTGGCATCGACTGACCTGCCTGCTGGTCTATATACCCCATTCCACCCAGCCCGCCTGCTGGTGTGGCGAGAAACATGGGATGGCAGGTTGACTTCAGTGGCTTTAGAAGGGTATACCTCTGTTTAGGATAAATGATACAGATTTTCTGGGGAAATCTGAACTGGGAAATTTTCTGGGGAAAGTTCCTATTCACATTTAAATAATTTAAACATTTAATCATAGCAAAAGAAGGTAACTACACCATGTACAAGTCTGGACCATGTACGAGGACTGAGGCTTTTCCATTTGTAAGCCTGCGCGCCATTCTTGTGAACTTTTCTGATGATTTATGAGAGCAGTGAATGGACTATGATACCAGTTATGTGAGTTATAAAGGTGTACTAGGTGACCAGTGGGAAGATGGGAACAGATACCTACAATAAGGGGTCAGAGTACCATTTTCTGAGGTTGCCACCTCCAGCCTGGAGGTCGACACAGAGCACAAAGACTCTCTCTCACACACAAAGCCATGAGGCTAGAGACATATACCAGCAGCTCCATGAAGGTACAAACTCCATGCATGCACATAGGCTTATACCCCCTCCTGCAAGTCCCCCTCACCATTTGGTACATCAAAGGACTTCACACAAGGGTGCAAAGACAGCAGGGTGCTTCCTGAGAACCAGTTCTGCTGCCCAGGACTCACTGTCATCTAGAAGACAGATGCCAGATGCAGCTGATGTCAACATCCTGTCCTGACCATCAGGTAGATCTGAATATTGACCACTCCTATAGTGGCAAGAGATAGAGAACAGACCATCTATAGGCTCTCCTGCAATGGTCTCATATCTTGCCATCCTCCCGGGAACACCCCCCCCAATAAATACTGTTCCCCAAGAGTCACAGGTTAGTCTAGCTTTCCCCTCCTATTCCTGCTTGTCTCCCATCCTCCCTCCCGATCCCTGGGTGCACCACTTGGATCTGCCATGTGGCTTTCTGCTGGTTCAGAACCACGGTCCTTTGTCCTTTGCCCGAAGACTTCTCTCCTTTTTCCAGACAGATTTCACTGATTCATATAGAGGTAAATATCACCCTCGATGGATACCATCAATATCCTGCTCATGCAAACGTCTCTGTATTTCTACCTAATTTCCTAGGTCTGTATAAGTGTGTGTATGATCGTGTAACATTGTTTATAAACCTTTTATTATATTTTTAGTAAACAAACTATCCTTTATACTCTTCACTCGAGTCCTGTGTCAGTTTGTGAGAAGCCTCAGTTTAGCACAGCCTCTGTATACATAGGCGGGATCCGCAAAGCCGGCTGCATATTGCTAAGAGCGAATATTTCCCCAAATATTGATAATAAATAGAGCAGTCAGGCTAACACATGCTTCATATCCCACATTTAGTCCATCTGAGATGACTGATTTACAGCACAACAGCCCTAGCAACTACAGATATGGGCAGTGTTCCCTCTAAGTTGAGTTAGTGTGAGCTAGATCACAGTTTTTTAGCTTCCGGCTTACACATTTTTATCTTCGCTCAGGACAGATGGCTCCAGAGCAAACTAATTTATGCAGTTAGACAAACTGCTCACTCACAACTTTAGTGCCAGTAGCTCACAAAGTAGAATTTTTGCTCACAGGACTCCACAGCTTAGAGGGGATATTGGATATGAGGACTATTTTCCACATTACTGCTTAGACTTGTACTGTTAGAAGTGAATCTGGTGGCTCAACTGGCACCCCCACACACCAAGAAGATCATGGCAAAGGGATTAGGGAATGTTAACAAAAGACATTTCTACACAATCCGTTTTCTAAAACCACAGCAATGCATTTAGAGCATATCCAGACTAAAGCTTCTGAGGGCCAAATGACACCTTGCATTTTTGATGGGCTGGGTCTGGATTCTAATGGTCACACAGCAAGCAACTGCAGAGAAAGGCTTTTTTAAAGTCCCCAGGAGCCCAACTGGGCTCAGGGACTTCAAACACATGGCTGTTTCCGAGTGGGGGAAGAGTCAGGAGCCCAGTCATCCTGAGCGCAGTCAGGCTCCCGGGGACTTTAAAAATGTCTTTCCCTGTAGCTGTGTCTACTAGAACCCGAACCCAACTCATCAAAAACATAACTTGACATTTGGCTCTGAGCTGCAGCTCATTACATTTCATTTAAGCTTGCTTTGCCCTGCTTTGTTGTTGCCCTTTGGATAGAAAACGGGGGTTCGGAATCAGGATAGTGTAGAGCAAGTGGTGTATCTTGCAGGATCAGATCACAAAGTTGCTCCTGCCTTGATGATGCTTTACTTTGTACTGTATTTAGAACTTGAAATGCCCACAAATTCCATGGTATTGCTTTAACTACTGTGAACAGCAGATGTCCAGATCTGAATGATGCCCATTAAATCTGGAATCAGGAAATGCCTTGGGTAGGTTTTTTTTTCACATGAGAAAGTCTGTGTTCATTACAGGCCACAAGCATGTTGTTAAACTTCAGAGAGCTAAAATAAGTATTCCCGCTCCGTGAGCCACTGTGGAGACTCCACTGTGTCAGGCAGTGTGCAATCAATGGGTGAAACATCCTCCTTTCTTAAATTCCTCTTGAGCATCCTTGTTTTGATGCAAAGGTGCACCGAATCACACATAATTCTAGTTGATTTGTTTAAGTTAAAAGGCAGATGTGGGACCAGAAGTCAGTCTAGGCCAGGCTGTAGAAGCTTCTCAATGGAGCATACCACCCCAACAGTCAAACCAAATACAAATAACTACCTTTAAGCAAGAATTGCTAACAATGGATAAGAAAGCAGACCCAAGTATGACTGTCACTCTGACTAGGATTTTGAGCTGTTTTAGGAACACCTATAGATTTGTGGGATTGTTGATGTTGAAAAATTGCCTTTAAGGCTCCCCTTAAGTGGCTTGACATGGCATGGGTGGGGAGGAGGGAACTGGTTAGTTTTCAAGCAATGCAAGTCCAAAGATCACTGGAAAGAATGGTCCACAGAGGCAAGAAGAAGACTGTATTTATACCCCACCCTTCACTATTTGAAGGAGTCTCAGAGCAGCTTATAATCTCCTTTCCCTTCCCCTCCCCACAACAGACACCCTGTGAGGTAGGTGGGGCTGAGAGAGCTCTTTTGAGAACTGCTCATGAGAGAACAGCTCTGAAAAAATGTGTAACTGTCCCAAGGTCACACCAGGAGCTGCATGTGGAGGAGTGGGGAATCAAACCCGGTTATCCCAGATTAGAGTCCACGCTCCTAACCACTGCACCAAACTGGCAATACTACTTGTGGCCAGCAGAGGGAGCAGAGTCATTATGCCCCATACTATTCATCCATGATCCCTAGGAATGCTACCACATTCTTCTTTAGTTGGGTGGGTTGGACTGACATAATGAAGAGCCTTGTGCAACAGTAGCTGCCATTTTGCATCCTCAATTTGTTTTAGTTTTCAAAAGTTTTTCATATATTTTATTTATTTATTTAATTAATTTATATCCCACCCTCCCCGCCAAAGCAGGCTCAGGGTGGCTCACATAAAATTCCATTAAGCAGATAATACAAAGAATTCAATAAAATGTAAATATAAATATAAAATATAAATATAAAATATACATATAAAACACAATATAAAGTGCGAGTACATCTCATATGGCGATGGCGAGGCGTCAGTAGGTCAGTAGCATAAGGTGTATCCAACCAGAAAGCCTTTGGCTCTTATGGTTACAGCTAAGCACTGCTTGCAGGCATTTAATAAAGTTGGCTGACCGAGTGTTGTGCCATCATTGTGCATCCCCCTGGAGTTGGCTGTTGCAGGTCACTTAAAAGAAGCATGGGGTCATCTGCTTTAAGCGGTCTTACAGAGTGCTTGAGCAGTTAATCAAAAGCTGACTTCTCAGCAGTCTGGAACCAAATGGAAAGATGCATGGTGAAGGAGAGGTTTTTGTGGTTTACAACTCAATCTGAGTGACTTTCAGAATTTGTTTTGCCTATTGCTGTAAACCAGGCCTATAAAACCATAATGCCAGTAACAGTCTTCTTTATACTTTGCCTCTGAACTCGTCCTGCTGGGCTTCTTCCCAGATTCCGTGTGGCACGGAGCTGTCAAAGGGTGCAGGCCATGCCAGCAACAACTACTTAGTGCCTGCTTCCATGGAACTGAACAGATCCTCTCTGTGGTTCGCTTATCCCTGGCTACTCCATTCAGTGTTCCAGGGACTAAACTAAATGCAGATTTTTCTGGAGGGAGCATGCTGGAACTGTAGCATAGCATTGGCACCTACACATTTCTAAACAGCTTCTGCAGCCAGAACTGCCAGTGTGATCAACTGGGAGATTAATTTATTTCTCTCTCCTGATTTCAAGATAACTACAGCAGTTCACAAGAAGCCTCTTATAAAAACGTACCACATTCTCCCCCACTCCCACCATTTAAACCCACACACGTTAGCTCTGATCTCATCTGATCACAAGTTTTCCTACCCAATGTAGGAAAGAGGTTTATTTTTCCAAGAGCTGTACTATGCAGTGGACTATCAACCTAGGTTGTCTGTCATGGTTTTATAAGCATGGCTTTATCGCCTGGCTCTCATGGGGAAAATGTTGTACAAGTTGATCCCATAAACTGTGTTGGGAATGCTGGCTGCTTCTAGAAAAGACTGCATGCCAGCACAGCGCCATTTGAGGGCAGCCTGAAGCCCTTGTTGACGACAGGGGCGCTAGCTGTAACAGTACCATCTTGATACTGTAGTGAATTGTTGGCTGAGGCAATAAAAAGCAGTGCTCATGTAACCTTGGCTTGTGGGTTCTGTGGGGCAGACCTTGGAATGAATCTTGCAATAATTCAAAGAGAATAAAACATTAACCCCATATCATGTAACAAAATGACAGACTTAGTAACATGAAAAAACAATGATCTTTTAAAGTCCAAACAATTAACTTTTCCCTCCTTCACAGCTTGTCAGCCCCGAAGTCCATCTCATTCCACTTGCTGGTGGCCCAAGAAGTCTCCAGCTGAACACTCTGGGCACCGGCTTTGAAGATCAGGGTCCCAAAGACAGCAGGGCAGTTTTGCTCCCCTCTTTCCACACATTCTGCACCCCTCTGCATCTAAAGGCTCCACCCCTTCCTGTCTTGTTCCATTCCTAGCTAGGGGTTACACTCAGGGTGCGGGCACATGGCCCTTTAAAGTGGGAGGAACTGCTGTTTCCTCCCGCATTTAAAGGGACCGTTCATACAGGCTGGGACCACTCCCGCGCCGAAGCGGGCTCAATCGCACATTCCTTGCGCTGTTTCCGACCCCTGGGAAAATCAGGTATTTTTCAGGAGGTCGTGCATGGAACCCATGATTAAGCCAATCTGGACAGCCCTCTCTCACAATGATTGCGAGAGAGGGCTGTCTGATCGTCCCTCCCGGGTTTTTTTCTCCGGTTTTGCACTTGGGCACTTGGGCACTCAAGCGCCCAAGTGCAAAAGGGGGGAACCCGCCCCATGCTCAACTCCCAGCCCCGAGCCCTGCCGGCCGCCACCTGGCCCCCCCGTATGCTCTAACCCAAAAACTTACCAGGCGGTGACCAGTGGGGCTCGGGGCCCAGAGCAGAGTGTGGGGCGAGCCAGGCAGCCAGGACGGGGCCACCGCTACCTGGCAGCAGTGGCTGGTGGTGGTAGCGGTGGTGGCAGGGGGTGTAGAGCACTCTCCTATGAGCAGGAAAAATGCCTCCCCCCAGCCGCCACCAGCCTCCATCGCCAGGGTTGGGATGTATGAACATCCCAACCCGAAAGAAAAAAACCCGGATAAAATCCCAGCAGGATTGTATCTGGGAATCTGGTGCCGTGTGACCACAGCCTCACTGAAAAGGAGCTTCTTCTTCTCTGAATCTCATTGGCATTGCCCAGAGTATGAATTTACTCTAATCTGGCTGATCCTTCATGATGGTGTGATGATTCCTAATAAATAAATACAGTTTGCATTTAAATATCACAATAAATCACAATTTGTTCAACAGACTCTGGTTAGATATACCAGAGATTTTATCATTTAAATGGTATTTTTAATCATTTAAATGTTTTAATGTTCTGTATCTGAGTGCACATGAATGAAACTTGGTTGGTCTTAAAGGTGCCACTGGATTCAACTTTGTTCTGCTGCTTCAGACCAGGACAGCTGCTCACTTGCACACACAAGCTGCATTCAACAAATTTATTTATTAGTAGTAGTCTGAGTATTATTAGGTAGATTACAAAATATGATAGAAACAATTAAATCATTCAGCAGACAGATTACAAATTATAACACAAACAATTCAATCAGCAGCAAAGATCTCTGATAAACAAGACAATGCAGTGGGATCAGGTTTGAAGAATCAGAAAGCAATGCAAGCAAACAAAAAACTGTCTAAAGCAACAAAAAAGGCAGTGTAGGGTGGCAAAGAATTGTCTAAGGCAACAACATCATCTAAATTTAGACATATAATAAGAACATAAGAGAAGCCAAGTTGGATCAAGCCAATGGCTCATCCAGTGCAACATTCTGTCACACAGTGGCCAAAAATAGCAGGTGCCATCAGGAGGTCCACTGGTGGGGCCAGGACACCAGAAGCCCTCCCATTGTCGCCACCTCCAAGGGCCAATAATATAGTGCATCACTTGCCCCAGACCGAGAGTTTGTACCTTGTGGCTAATAGCCACTGATGGACTTCTGCTGGATCATACTGAAGCAAGGGCTAGGAATGGTAGAAGCCATTGAATTGCAATAGAAATGTGATGTGCAATTTTTATTTTTTATTTATTTACTTCATTTATACCCCACTTTTCTCCCCAGTGTGGATCCATTTTGTCCTCACAACATCTGTGAAAGGTTAGTTAGTCTAAAAGTGTGTGACTGTCCCAAGGCTCCCCAGAAAGCTTCCATGGCAGAGTGGAGATGTGAACCCAGGTCTCCCAGATCTAGTCCAGCACTACAACCACAGCACCCCACTGGCTCACAATATCTGTTTGAGTTTTCACATCAACACAATTCTACCTCATTAGCACAGCACGTTACCTGCTTATTCATCAAGTGGATATGCACTTCCCTTTTTTCTGTTGACATCTGATCCTCTCCCTTTTCTTCCTTTTCGTGTCTCCTAAGTTCTGTTAAATCATTCACTTTTCTATCACTTTTTTTTATGCTGTCAAGTTGCCGCCAACTTATAGAGACCCTGTAGGATTTTCAGGACAAGAGACATTCAGAGGTGCTTTGCCATTGCCTGCTTCTTCGTAGTGACCTGCCCTTCCTTGGTGGTCTCACATCCATGTACTAAACAGGGCCAACCCTGTTTAGCTTACATGCTATAAAAACAGTTTGCATACTTTTATATTATTCTTGTATAAATTTGTGCAAAAAGGTTTAAACCTCAAATAAATCTAAAATAAAACCTTCATAAAAATATGGTTCATTTGCAAAATTAATTGCTAGAGAATCTTCTCAGAGAGGGCTACAGACTAAGGTGCCATGAATGGGGTCAGCCCTGGTCCAGGGGAATGGACATAACTTGGTTCTCCTGAAACCACTGTTCCATTCACTGAACAACCATAGAGATGCATATTAAGCAGCTCAGTTTCAGTGGGCAGATTTTGAGTAGGCACAAATAGTATCTACATGTTAAAGGACACATAACAGGAAATCCCTAATGTTATGCATATTTTCTGTTCTGATGGGTTAGACACATTCAAATGTAACTTAAGAAAAATGAGAACAAGAGATTAGCTCAGAGTGTTCACAACAGTAATAATGCTTGTACAGTGTCTGCTGAGATCTCCATTCTCAATTTACACTCCCTTTAAAGTACTTAGAGAAATCAAAAATAGTTTGAAAGCTGTCCATGAGAGTTTGCTTTGAAAGTACCTGCTCCTTTGTTAGGACTAAAAAGCTGAGCATAGTTCTTCCAATCTTGTTAGGTGAACAATGCCTTCTAAATATGGTCCTGTCTGTCCTGTTCTGGTATGTTCTTGATTAGATCATTCTGATGGTCGCATAATCAAAGAAATGGAAGCCCTGAATTGACATAAAGTTTCAAACCATTTGGAGCAAACAGGGTAGCCCCAGCCCCAAATTCCTTAAATATCAGGTGATATAATAATGTGCTCTTTATGATGAGTCAAAAACAAAGTTGTTTATTACTTGACCTCATCTCCTTCTTTAAAAGTAGGATTTGTGTGAATGGGGCCTTCACACATATAGACTGTGTAAGAGAACCCAGAGATTTTGTTACAGTAATTGAGGGATTTTTTGAATATACTACAGGCTGTTTTCCAGGCTGTTTCCTCCCTCATCCCCATCATCATCCCCGTCGTCATCCCAATCATCATCATCATCATCGTTAGTAGTTTAAGGGCCTAAGTGTCTGGGATTTGCATTTTGTCAACATTTACTGACCAAGGATGAACATGAGGAATGGATTATGGTGGCCTTTGATGAATAGAAAGGAAAAATTAGGTGACGTGGTTGTTCAGTTAAGTTGGACAAGGGAAAAGGCAGCTATTTCAGCATGCTTATGAAACTCAGCCTTTATTGGCTGCCATTTTGAGTCTTATCAAACTGATCCCACTACATTTGCCTAAATATTGTTCATTGGTACCGAAAGTGGAATTCCTCTGTCCAGCACATTAGAACTGAACCTTGAATTTCTTCCTTTTTTGCGTGCTGTCCTTACAGTTGCAAACCACTTCTTCTATTGGCCAAACTATTTCATAGAGAATATGACATATGTAAGCTCCAACTGTCACTATTTATGAGGGACAATCCCTGTTTTCTCAGGCTGTCCCTATTTCCTCCTGATTTTTGTCTTTTGGGAATACCTAGTTATTATAAGAATTATTCAAGGTTCAGTTCTCTGCCCAGAGCCTTTAAAAACCCATCTCTCTCTTGTTCTGTGAACTGCTGGAAGGTCCTGTGGTGTAGTGACTACATGTGAGCTGAAAATGTGCCGGTTCCTGGTTCAAATCTCACTTCAGCGATGAATTTACTACATGGGCTTGTGGCAAACCACTACTCATAAGTCTCTGTGCCTCCCCCCTTTCCTCTACATTAGTGGATAAAAACATTGCTTTATCTTATAGGGTTGTCTGAACCTGTGTGAAATGCTTCCAGCACTATAAAATTCTATATAAAAATGCTGCTTAGGAGAGCAACCAAAACATTTACCTGGTTGTCAAGGAAGCATTTTTATGGAACTTTCTGAAAGAAGGAATCTTGAACAGGTATTTTGTTATGTAAGAGACTGAGTTGCATGTTATTAAAAGCAGAGTACTTTGGTATCACCACTCTAGCCTTCTATAAGCATAGCTGAAGTACCTTCCAAAAGTGATATGGCAGTATATCACCCACAAAAACTAATACACAAAATTATACAGAGAAAACAGTTTGTGATGCTAGTGATCTGTTTGGTTGTATTGTATTTGCTTTGTTGCTACACAAACTGCTCAGCTTTATGAAGGAAAGATATCCAGCAAACTGCCAAATCTTTTCCTGGGTTGTGTTAAAAGGAAAAAAACGGTTAAGCATACTGGAACAACTCAGGAGTGTTTCCCCTGCTTAACCTAGAATCCTGCTGATTTCCTGCACGGCTGGGCAGGCAACTTTGTCACAACATTATAAGACCAATTACCATTTCTGTTGGACGGTGCCATGCAGTGGTTTTTCCAACAACCAACACAAATTCTTACAAAGTCACAAACAAGATTTACTCAGACAAATCCCTTCATTCTCAGAGAAACATGCAGAACTTTACAGGAAGTCCTTCAGGAACAACGTGGGCCAGAAATAAAGAAAGTAAACTAATGTTTAAAAGCCTTGTGATTTTATTATGCGGGTGGAAAGTGTTAGTGGACACATATTTGAAGGTTGGTGGAAGATACCAAAATGGTTAATCATATAATATGCACAAAGTAAATCAAATTTTTCTACTCTGATACAATGGTTGGGACTCAGAGGCAAACTTACCAGAAGGAGTTGGGAGAGCAGATCTTTCTCTGCCTCTCCTTTCCCCAAGCAGCCCACTGTTTGCACGAAAATCTTCTTGGAGGGTTAGGAGAGGCTCTGAATATGTATCTGAAGAAGTTTGCTGCACATGAAAGCTTATACCTTGAATAAAACTTTGTTGGTCTAAGGCACCACTGGACTCAAGCTTTGTACAAATGCACAACAGTATGGGTAGCTGCAGCAACATGAGGGAAGTCATGTACAATCGCTTCCTTCTTTGTCTTCCACTAGTGGCCTGTGTCAGTGAAAAAGGAAGTGGTTTTCCCTGATTGCCCTTATTACTGTAGCACCCTGGACTGTTGTGTAGTTTGTTTTGTGAGGCTCTCTCAGCCTTCTGAGAGGCCTTTCAGTGCAAACAGTAGGCGGGGAAGGGGGGGAAGAACCTGCTCTGCTTCTTTGCTTCAAAAATAGCTAATAATTGTGTACCTGATTAATCTTCTTTGTATTGAGCATTCTACGAGCAGAAGACCTAGGGCCATGAGTATTCATGTGGAAGGAGGAAAAAACCATTCCACCACTGCTTGCCTCCCACCCCACACAGTCTGTACTTGCCCCACTTCTCCCTTCCCCCTTCCTGCTTGTTCTGACTCTTGCTTTCACTCCTGCTGTCCTCCGTTTCCCTTTTTCCACTTCCTTTCCTCCCACCTACTCTCACTTTTCCTGTCAGCACCAGCGTTTTTATTCTCAAGTCTTCTTCCCTCACGTTTGCAGCTTCTCTGCCCTCACCCCATTTTTTCCCTTTCCCATCAAAACAATCCAAAATGCTGCCCAAGATCTTGTGAGACTACTTTGTAAGACTTCTGCCACCATTTTGGGATTCATAGGCAAGTCTTACAAATTGCCAAGGTGGACAACATTTATTCAGTGCTTGAGAAAGCACCCTTAGTCCATCAATGTATTCCACAATACATTGTATCCAAGGTGGCAGGACATCAATGTTGGAAAGGGTGGAAAATTTTCCATTTCTAAAAATGCATTGTTTCATAAAATTAATAACAGTGAATGGATGCAGTTGCTGGTACAATATTAGGCACACCTGGCAGTTTCAAAGTATGTGTTACTGATTTGTAAAGGGAGGGAGGAATAAAGTCACAAATGTTGTTGTTAGCCGTTCAGTCGAGTTTGACTTGGTGATTCTATGGGCCAGCTTTCTTCACGTTTTCCAATCTTGTTCCATGCTCAGGCTGGTGTCGACTTTTATGGTGTCTAGCCACCATGTTCTTTCGTGGCACAGTTTCCTTTTGCCACTAACCGATCCAAGCATAATTGCTTTTTCTAGTGAGTTCTTCCACATGACATGGCCAAAATAAGCCAGTCACAGTTTTGTGATTTTTTTCCTTCCAATAACATGTCTGATTATATGTGCTCCAATACTTGCTTGTTTGTTACCTTTGCTGTCCAAGGAATGCGCAGGAGCCTTTTCCAGCACCACAGCTCAAATGAGTCGATTTCCCTCCTGTCTTGCTTCTTCATGGTCCAGCTTTCATAGCCACAGGTTGCTATGGGGAACACAATAGCGCAGACTAATCTGCATTTGGTTGCTAGGCTGATGTCCTTGTTCTTCCATACTGGATACATGCTTATCATTGCTGTGCAACCCAGTGTGATTCAAGGTTGTATTTCTGGACTGCATTCACTGTTTTGGTTGATCTGTGATCGTAAGAAAGTGAATTCTTCCATACATTCAATCTCTTCATTGTCAACTGTTATTTTAACATTTCTATTCTTCTTGGTGTCCTTTTTGATGTTTAGGAAGAGACCAAACTTTACATTTTCTTATTTGATTTTCTTGATCAGGTATTCCAGGCCTTCTTTAGTTTCCAAGAGGAGGGTTGTGTCATCAGCATATCAAAGACTGTTGATATTCCTTCCTCCAATCTTTACCCCAATTTTTTACTCTTTCAGCTCTAACTTCCTCATGATTGTTTCAGCATACATGTTGAGTAGAAAAGGTCAAAGAATGCAACCTTGTCATACTCCTTTCTCTATCTTGAACCAATCAGTGTCTCCGTATGGTATTCACACAGTGGCTTCCTGGTTTGTGTACAATGATTGTATCAACTTGACCAGACGTGCTGGCACCCCCAGGTCTTGTAGGGCTCTCCACAGTTTGTCATGATCGATGTAGTCAAAGGCTTTCTTGTAACTGATGTCACAAATACATACAATCAAAATCAAGTTACAAATTCACCTGATTGACTCTGCATGCCAAATCAAAACCTCAGACAAAATTCATATTCTTACATGGTGGAAAGGATTGGGGTAATCACTCACCTGATATGGCTCATGTTCCTCCAGAAAAAAAGCCCCAGGCTGAAGATGGGCCTTCTTGACTGAGCAAGAAACAAAATCCATGTAATATCTTTTACTGGAGCCAACCAAAATGACTCAACACATTTTGGTTGACCCTGATGAAAGTTATCACATGGATTTTGTTTCTTGTTCTGGCACTTGTAAGGGTCAATATGGCTAATTTCAACTTTTTTCCTGTTCTTTGAACAGAGCCATTGCTCACGAGCACTGCATATGCCAGGGGCGTCAAACATACAGCTCAGGGGCCAGAATTGGCCCATCCAGGTCTGTAATCTGGCCTGTGAGCAAGGAAGAGGAGGGTGGTGGAGGCAGCGGGTGCAGTGGCAAGAGCAGTGAAAAGACCTCCATCAGGTTGGCTGTTTGAAGGGTCCACACACACACCCTTGGTTGGGCTAGGCTGTGCACATGTGGCTGGTGCCCCTCTCCTTCTATCACAGGTGGGGAGGTGTTGCTGCCTCCCCGTCAGTGCATGTGCATGCTGGGCCTCCCCCTTTGCTTCAACAGCAGAAGCCACCTCCGCCACTGTCGGCACCACATTCTTCTCCCCTGCCTGTCTATCTTGGTTTTTCTCCACCGTGATGCTAGAGAAGTGGCCCTTTGGGAGGAGGGGGGAAGAAACCCTTCTTCCAGGGTTGCTGATCTAGTGTAGTGGGGAAGTATATTTTCAGAAATGGAGGAGGACTTCTGGGGTTACTTATGCTGGGGGGGATGGATAGGAAAAGTTTCTCTAAGGTGGGAGATGTGCTCAAGGTGGATTACATACAGTAAGTCAATAGAGTCAACAAAATGGGACATTCACACTGCTCTCCACCTACCAATGAAAGGATGCCACAAAGCTCAGGTATGTGAGGGAGCAGTGGGGTGCCATACTGAAGGATAAGCTTTTTGAAGTTGGGACTAGCAAATTTTACCCATTTTGGGGTCTGTATTACCCCCAATATAGGGTTTTTGCTTCTAAAATTCTGCCTATGTTTGGGACAACATACACTGATAAACAACTCTTTTCTGTAATAAATGTCAATAAAAGTATGTTGTCAATGTACAGATATACTCCTAAACAGCATATTCAAGATTGCTACAGCAGAAATGCTGACTCCAGATTTTGATGCAATAATTCAGACCAAGAGGTGTCAGTTATTAAAGACTGTTAAATAGAGGAAATACTGTAAGAGTGTTAATGTCCTAAGCATGTTTGTATTTTGAATAAAAAATAACATTGTTATTGGGTTTGCCTCTGTCCTTTATAACGTTTATATCTCTGCTATCTGGTACTACATTTTAAGGCACACACAGCCCGGCCCAACACAGTGATATTTATGTTAGATCCAGCCCTCGGAACAAATGAGTTCAACACCTCTAGATATGCTGCTTCCTAATTTTTCTTTTATTGGCATCAGTGATCATGTTTATTGTAGTTAGATTGCTGGCTTTCTTCTTAGCCTTTTTTTTTAGCTTTGTTTTTACACATTGTATTTTGCATAGTATTATATGTGGTATACTTTTGTATTATATAATTTTAGTATATTTATATAGATGAGTTTAGGTGGAACTGATCCTGAGGATCCGTGTTGGGATAGAAGAACAGTGTAGAAATATTTTAAATAAATGTTTTCTCAGAAAAAGGAAGTCAGAAATTTCTCAGGCAGCTGTATTTCTCTAACCTCTGGTTCGTGAAGAAATTTGCTCTTATTAGAACTGAGAAGGTAAAGAAAAGAATAGGTTCTGTTTGATTAAACAGTTTAAATGATTTAATCAATTATGTGATTAAATGTAACTGTTTATCACAAACCCTCAATACAGATGTCTTTATCAGATATGGCAATAATCCTTCAATTTAATAAATATGTCTCATTGTTTATAGTAACATACTTAAAACTAAAATAGTCTTAAAACTCTCTCAGCCTCACTGATTAAGGTTTATGCTGATCTATTAGGCAACTGAAGCCTTTCGTCTTTTTTAATTTGTTGCACTAATTTATATTGTATTATTCCAGGGGGCTCCCAGGACTCTCCCACTCAGACTTATCTGATCCACACTGATTTAAGCTTCATGGCTTCTAAAGCATCTAGTGTTCCCAGACTATGGCTGATTGTGCACTAGCTTTTCCCTCCATTGTTTTAGCAAACCCACATTGGAACAGACATTCCCCTCTGCATTGCATGCTGCGTTCACTTCCTCTGACCATCGGATTTTATGGTAGCCTCCACACTCTATGCCGCTTTTGCTTCCTTTGCTCATCGGGTTTTATGGTACCTTCTGCATAGATTCATGGCTGTTTTATGGCCGTTTGCAGTCAGTACAGCGGGGTTGGCCCGAGGTGTTTGATTGCGGTTTTGAGCTGCACTTTTTCCACCCAGTTGAGAAAATGTGGAGCAAATGCTAGATGCAGAATCTCCCTATACTGCCTGAGCACAATGAAGACACAGGTTCATTAATCTTCTGACTAAACCAATTAAAGTCAGCAACTATATTTGTAGGTGAAAGGAACTTGAAAGATGCTGTCTATTATGCTGTCTAGCTGGGAAGACAATTTAGTGGCAAGAGTGGCAAGACCTATTAATGGAAAATAGCGAGACCCTCACAGTTTTGGGTAGGTACCTCTGTTTAAAACACAAGCACTTGTAACTCACATGAAGTCTCTTCAGAAAAGGTCAATAGGCTTCAGGCCTCTCTCTGCAATGAACATGGTTAAATTTCTGAGAAGCAGTTAAGATTAAGCCAGGGCTGTGGCACTTGGTCACAAGGTTTCTTAATCACAAGATTTTGCTCAGTGAGGGTCAGCCCTAGAGCGCTATTTTAAGGCAACTGATCTAAACCTATATATTGTCTTATTCCAGAGGGGACAAAGGGATGACTGAGTTTTTAATGGGCCAGCAACTGATTTACAGATGCAAACTTTTAAAAACAGCAAGAAAACCCCCAACTCACTCTAAGAAAGTTGAGTGTGAACACCAAACCAGCCCAAATTCCTGGCTCCTAACCTCCTCCTCCTCTTTCCCACCCCCAACCAAAGCTACTTACTTTTTAAAAGCTGACCTTTTCTGATTGTTTGCGAATGGCAGTTGGCTTGAATAGCTAGGAAAATGTTATGTAACCAATTGCTGTGATTGCATTGTCGAATCTGAAAGAAGTGCCACATGCAAAGGTCACCACTGGAGTTTGTTTAATTATAGCCCAGCCCATCTACATGATGTCCATCTCTTTGTCCCCCTCTTTGTTGCTCTTGAGTGCTGCTGAAATGACCCCTGGCTCTGACTGTTAAGGTGGAGGTCAAACACCACCACACAGCAGAGAGTTCAACAAGGAGATCCTCTCCAGCAGCCAGGGGAACTTTCCTCCAGGGAGTTGCTGCTTGGCCACTTATATGCCTCATTCACAGATATTTCTAAGCACTTTTGCACTCTGCTTTGCTCACTAATTGGATTATTTGTTTTCAAGCATCTTGCTGAGCAAGTCAAATTGTCCCATGCCTGGTGAGCAAAGCCTAACATAATTGCAAGGGGTTCAAAGTGGTCTTCAAGGTGAGTATGATCGCACAGACCTAGTCTGGTTCCTGAGCCTGCTGTGACTCTTGAATTCATGCCTGGCTTATCTCTGTCATCAGTCCAATGATTCAAACATCATGCATGACCAATATCATCACTGTTAAAGAAGAAATGAATCCAATTGAATTGTTATAAGGAGTTACAGAACTCTGGCAATGCAAAAAAAAAAGTCCTTCCATTGCCTCAGTACTAAGAATTTGAAAGATAATGTTAGTCACACTCAGTGGGAGCAAACATCACTTTGCTTGACGCAGAAGAAGCTCCACAAATGTGGAAATAGCAGTCTGTTGTGTTTTGGATGTGTTTTTAAACTATTTGGTTGGCATCGTGCGTGCACTGCATCGACATCCCAAATATTATGGATGGTTTTCTCACTACAAAAATTAAATTGTGTCCCAATTAGTTATATGCAATCCAGGTGCATTTCAGATTCCTGTTACCTTTTTAAAAACTTAAATGTAGATCAAGAGGAATGGATACCATTTACTAGCTTGACTAATCAGTTAGCTATTTAGTCTACCAATCTGCCCACAGGATTGATCCAGGTTCCCTAGCACTAGCTGCCTTGGGGCAAGGTGGGACAACAGAACGTATGATCTTACAGTATCACATCATAGGTGAGTGAAGCTATACATAACAGGAGAACTTTACAGGAAATATGAGAGAATGCAAGATAAAGATGCTGCGTTTAGTTCCAATTATATATGTGATTCAGTGTAAACATGAATGCATGAAGCTGCCTTATAATAGCCCTGTTCACATGTTACAGCAAATGCACATATATTCTGCATGAAGATGTCTGTAAGAAAGAGCCAAGAACTCCCTCCCCCTCCTCTTTTGCTGAGGCTCTTATCACACATGCCAAAGAAAGGAGATGCTGGAGGGCATACCCAGCCCAGACTCTGACTTCTGCAGAATCTGACACATGCATTAAGTGGAACATGTGAATTATTCAACACACATATAAAATCAAGTGTACACTATACATAGATTGTACAGGCTTATATTCTAGGGGAACGTAATCCACTTGGGCTTTTCCAGAGCAGATTAAGAACTTGGGGTGCTCGTGGCCCCTGCCTTGCTGTTTGAAAAGCAGGTTGGTCAGGAGGCCAGGAGGGCCTTTGGTCAGCAGCAGCAGATTTGCCAGCTCTCCCCTTACCTACACTCGGCTGGTCTGGCCATGTTGAGCCATGCTTCTGTGACCTCATTGTTGGATTGCTGCAATGGACTCTATGTGGGGCTGCCCTTAAAGTAGGGCTGCCAGGTCTGGGTCGGAAAATACCTGGAGACTTTGGGGGTAGATCCAGGAAAGTGTGGGGTTTGGGGAGGTGAGGGGCCTCAGCATGGTACAACACCATAGAGTCCACCCTTCAAAGCAGCCATTTTCTCCAGGGGGAGCTGATCTCTGTCAGCTGGAGATCAGTTGTAAAAGCAGAAGATCCCAATGCCCCACCTGGAGGCTGGCAACTCTACCTTAAAGACTACTCAGAAACTACAGGTGGTCCAGAATGTGGCAGCCTGTCAAGAGGTGGGGCTTAGTCACATCGACATGGTCGACAGCCAGAACTACTCCCGGCTACGACCAATACTTCATTCTTTTTAGAGGGGTTTTCGGGGGTGGGACGTCTGGAGCAAGTGGGTGGAAGCCCTGGATTGTCCCAGAAACAGAGAATGGAGGAGTGCAGTTACGGCAGCCATAATGAGCATAAAATATGAACAACCCCCAAACAGGAGAGTAATTTTGAGCCTCATTCAAAACACCAATGAAGATATGCACTTGTAAGTACTTGTAAATAGCAACAGCAACATGGAATAGTCTGAACACTTTCCCTAAGAAGAAAGGTTGAAGCACTTGGGGCTCTTTAGCTTGGAGAAATGATGGCTGAGAGGTGACATGATTGAGGTTTATATGATTATACATGGAATAGAGCATGTAGAGAAAGAAGTACTTTTCTCCCTTTCTCACAATACAAGAACTTGTGGGCACGCCATGAAATTGCTGAGCAGTTGGGTTAGAACAGATAAAAGGAAGTACTTCTTCACCCATAGAGTGATTAACACGTGGAATTCACTGCCACAGGAGGCGGTGGCGGCTATAAGCATGGACGACTTCAAAAGGGAATTAGATAAACATATGGAGCAGAGGTCCACCAGTGGCTATTAGCCACAAAGTGTAGATAGGAACTCTCAGTCTGGGGCAAGTGATGCTCTTTATTCTTGGTGCTTGACAGGGGGGAGCAACAGTAGGATGGCTTCTAGTGTCCTGCCCCCACTGCTGGACCTTCTGAGGGCACCTGATGTTTTTGGCCACTGTGTGACAGAGTGTTAGACTGGATGGGCCAGTGGCCTGATCCAACATTGGCTTCTCTTATGTTCTTATGAGTGGACCAAAACACTGCAAGTCCTTCCCAGCCCTGCAATTGCACATCCCACGGTTACTAGCCTCTCTGGAGTAGTTGGTGGTAAATGAGAGTTACATGCCGAGGGTACACTCTATGAGTTGCTTCTACAGACCCTGCTGCCACAGAGGGCATGTTTTGTGGACCTGTTGTCCATGTCTGGAGAGATGCACAAGCTTTCCAAGTCAGTCTAGCACAGGAGCAACCAGTTCTTTCTTATTGGAGGAGAAGCTGGCTTATGAGACAGACTGTTGATTGCTGAGAAGTGTATCATCTGGTAGAGGGAGACAGCTTCAATGAGATGCTGGCCTTAGCTAGACTGAACTGAGACTTTGTTATTGTGTGGAAATGAATGACCAGTACTCCCAGAAAAACATGCTAGATATTACAGATATGCAGAGCTCCTCAAAATCTGATAAGCTTCAAATAGCTTGGAAGGAGATTCAGGCTTGGATTAATGAAGCAATGAGCCAGGCAGTCAAGAAGATTTCTGAATGGATATTAGTCCAAAAACCCTCAGCATCAAACCAAATAATTGACAAGAAACTTCAGCATCAAACTGTTCAAGAAACAGAACACTTCTACAATCAAGCTGAACCAACTTGCAGTGAGAAGGAATTACAGCACTCAGCTGTGCAGGACGCTGGACAATACTACAATCAAGAGCAATTAATCTATCATAAGAATCCAACTGATTTCAACAGTGAGAAAAACATTTCTACTAAAGGACTGTTAAAACCTGGAACCCTTAAAAGTAAAAGAAGGCAAATACATCAGAGAAGATGAAACAAACCTAAACACTGAATACAGATGGCAAATCATGAAAGAAAGCCTTTCCATTTACAAAGAGAAGAGACACAGATCCAAGACTTTACCAAAAAAAAGACAAACTTTAAAAAGAAGAAGAAAAAATTAAGATATAGGAATAAGACTGGCTTAGGGATTTTGTTATAAGATTGTAGTTTAGTGAATCCTAGCCCAGATTAACTGGCTAAAATAGGCTGAAGATAAAATTCAAGCCCACATTTAAAATAGTTATGGGAAGGAGAAAACTAGTCTTTTTTTTCTGTGGTTGTTTAAAAAGTTTAGCCAAAAAGAAGAAGAAGAAGAAGGAGAAGAGGAGGAGGAGGAGATTGGATTTATACCCCGCCCCTCACTACCCAAAAGAGTCTCAGAGCAGTTTACAAACTCCTTTTCCCTTCCCACCCCACAACAGACACCCTGTGAGGTAGGTGGGGCTGAGAGAGCTCTGACAGAAACTGCTCTTTTTCAAGAACAGCTGTGCCAGAACTATGAAGAAGAGAAGAAGAGAGAAGAGGAGATTGGATTTATACCCCGCCCTCCACTCCCCAAGGGAGTCTCAGAGCGTCTTACAAACTCCTTTTCCCTTCCCCTCCCCACAACAGACACCCTGTGAGGTAGGTGGGGCTGAGAGAACTCTTTCCCAAGCTGTCCTTGAGGGAACAGCTGGTACAGAGCTATGGCTTGCCCAAGGTCATCCAGCCAGGTGCAAGTGGAGGAGTGGGGAATCAAACCCAGTTCTCCCAGATTAGGGTCTGCGCACTTAACCACTACACGAAACTATGGCTTGCCCAAGGTCTTCCAGCAGGTGCAAGTGGAGGAGTGGGGAATCAAACCCAGTTCTCCCAGATTAGGGTCTGCGCACTTAACCACTACACGAAACTGGTGTACCAGACTGGTACACCAAACCACTCCACCAAAAGAGTATGATTTATATAAGGGAAAATTTGGTTTAGGAAATATATATGAATGTCTACTAGAATAAGTTTGTTCAAGGCTGATAATTGATAAATATGCAGAATGGAAATTTATGGAAGGTTAAGGTCCACATTTCCAGTAAAAGATGTAAGGCAACTAATTTTGATTTAAGGATTCCAGAAGTCTGATAACTAGTGCAAAAATAATTTTATTATGAAGTAGGAAATGATATTTAAAGGCAATGTAGGAGACATTTGAAGGGTTCAAGTGATTTTCTATTGATTATTCCAGATTTTTAGGAAATTTTTTGGGAAAATCTTTGGGAATTTCCTGGAGGGTTGACAGCCTGTCTGTAAACCACTATTTGCTATCTGTATTGTATAACGCCAGGTGATTTCAATCTTTTTTAATTGACAAGAGGTTTCTCCTAATTAGAAGCAACAAGTATTTTTCGTACTTGGCAGAAGCTATTGTAGTACTGTCACAGGAAGATTTATAGAACTTTTCTACTTCAAAGGGAGCTCAGAACTCCAATTGCAATTTTTAATTCTATATGGGAAAATCATATTGCTGTTCTTTCTTTCATAATTTAACATAGCTATATGATCTATTAGCAGGTCTGAGTAAGCTTAAAGTGCTTTTAACATATCAATATTGTATAATATGCACATTTTGGCTTTTTGATTATTATTTATTTTTGGCTTGATTAAAAGGAAAAATCCTTTTCTTAGGCAGACTGCTGATGCCAATAAAGTAAGTTTTAATGGGAATAAAGCACCATGATAATTGGTAGTCAAGTTAGATGAATTATTCTTCCTTTACTTCAAAAGGACCTAACAAATAATTGGTCAAGCTGTTTTTTATCCTTAAAATTAGTCTGGCAAGGTTTAAGCTCCTTAGAGGATGCAAAAATTAATAAGGTTAAATAAAGTGCAATTGTATTTTCTATAGACAATAAGCTGAGTAAATATCTGAATGTCTATAGCTGAGAATGAAAGCTTATGTTTATTATAGTGGTTTGTGAGCTTTAGGGAAACCCAGACTATGCCTGTATTCTTTAAGTTTGGATCTGTTGCAACATAAAGAAGAAAAGACTATGGTTGCATTTCTAACTGGAATAATAGAATGAACTGAATAGGTGTAGTGCTAACTGGGAAAGCTTGCACCACTGCCAATTGTTCCATCTTGTATTTCAAAAGGAAGAGCCTAACTGAGTGAAAAAGCAACAGCTTTAGCAATTTTAAGCTCTGCTATAGAAAGTTATTGAGCTTCGGTCAAAAAGACTGTTTGCCTAAAAGAGAAATCATTATACACTCAGAACTGATCAGGTGTATAGAGAATCTAGCCAAAAACAGAAGTCAATTGCAGGTCAGCAAAAGAAACTAATTGCTGCTTTGAAGTTTGTTAAGGAGTACCAAGCTACTAACGACCAGATGATATCACAGAAATGGATCATGCACATTTGCTCATTAAAAAGGTGCAGGTGGATCTTAAATCATGACACTTGGCATCAATTAAAGGAACAATTAAGAATACAGAATTTGTATTGTAGAATGGTGTCTCCTGCTGGTTAAAGTAAGCTAGTATGTTTTGCAAATTAAACACTTTAATAAGCTTGGGGCCCAGGGATGGAGCTAACTCCTGAAGGCAAATTTCATGCTTCTAGTCTGAGAACTCTCTTATGGGACATATTGCAAAGTGTTTTGAGCTGTTCCTGTGCTCTGGTTGGATTTTTAATGCTTTGTTTTTAATCTTTATTAAAGTTTCATGATTGTTATGCTGCTCTATGTTTTTATCATGTTTTATTTGGTAAGTTGCCTCAAGCTCTCTGGAAAGGTGGAAAACAAATTTTCTAAATAAATAAACCCCTCGCCTTCCTGACTCCGCAAACCAAGATTACGTGTTTGTGTGCACACTAAATAAGTGTTCTAAATTGTATCATAAACATTTTGCATGCTCTCATTTTGCACCAAGGAACTGTGTTTCAGCATACTACAACATAATGATTGTCCCTGTCTATGCAGGTACAAAGGCAGCACATGCACCTGAAATTAGTTTATGCACAACCTGCTCATACTGAGCCAGGAGCATGTATGTTCCAAGAAAGCCAGTCATTTGTGAGCATGCCCCAGCAGTGGTTTCCCAACCAATTGTCCTATGGAATGGCTCTGAGAGTATGGATGAGAAACTAATTGAAATGCTGCTTGTTTTAAATCATCAATACAATTTACAGGATGCTTGACTTGAGAACAAATGGACATCTGATAGAAAATGGAACTATCACTAGGACCGAAATACCTAGAATTAGGGAATCAGAGTTTCTGTTAAGTGTTCTGTGGCCTCTTTATTGACCTCCTGCTTCTATTTCTCAAGTAAATGACAAGAATTGGCTGCTTGTGTCATTGGTTCCATTTGCGTCTGGAATTATCATGGTCAGTTCCATGTCAACAGAAACATACTACCTATTAGTTTTTCATTAGTTATGGTAATTAAGTCCAAAAAGTCCCCGTTTTCTCCTAAAAATAAATGTGCCTCCAGTTGAAATCTGTGGCCATGAAAGAAATCATAGTTCACTTTCTTATTACTTATAAAGTTTATTTGTTTTAAAATTGAAATTAGAGATGATAATCTCAAAACAAATATACTTAGGGAGGAAAGGAAGGTGGGCTTTTTTGTAACCATCCCAAGGAACACAAATAGAAAATGCAGTTTTTGCAAAAACATATTCACCTCCCCAGCCCACTTGGACAGTGTAAGATTCCATGGGTTTTCAAAAACATGAGCATTTTCTTCATTTAATGATGAAATGTATGAATACCATTCCTTCGACATATGTGTGCCCAGAAAGAACATTTTAGAAGGTAGGATTTTACCATGTATATCCATTCATCACTCCAATTTGTTAAATTGTTTCACAAAAAGACTAAAGTGCATACAGTGAATGCACAGGGGTATGGCAGAAAGACCCACTCTTTGACTAAGTGCATTCACTAGATTTTTATTATTATTATTTTAAATCTAGTAAAGAGAGAAGTCTAAGCTGTTTGCCTGCATAGTGAAAATGCTATAGCAGGGCCCAGAGTTGTTGTGGAATCATAAAAAATGAAGTAACTAACCCAGCACCCATAGCTTTTCTATCACATAGCAGTCATGCTGTACTGGTACCCTTTACAGGGCAGGTATTATGACTGGATAGTCCAGGTCTGATACCAGGCAATTTAAGGACTCTCTGGTAGAAGTGCATGTATACTCTCCTCTGTGTTAGACGACAGTGAAAGTAGGGGACTCTGAGAACCAACGTAAATGTTACAGTGGCCATGGGTCCAACCCATGGCTGCTGATGCCATTTTAGAGGAAGATTTAGCCATTTAAAAATTGCTGTGGGGGCTTAATCAGATCCACACTCTGGTGGCAGGAAGAAGACAAGACTGTACTGGTGGGTAGGAGAAAAGAGAAGCAAGGTACAAGGCTGAGCAGTTTTATTAGATCTTCTAGATCCCTATGTGAGACTGCAAGTTGTTCAAGGTGGGTGCCAGAGAAATTTCTATGTAAGATCCCCTGACGAAGCATATAGAGAAACGCATATGGATCAAGAAGATCTAATAAAATTACGCAACCTTGTACCTTGTTCCTCTTTTCTCCCACACTGTGGTGGCACCAGGTCATTCCCCCTCCTGTGTTTTTCCAGCTCCAAAAGTTGTTTCAGCATTTGAAAAGGTATGGGTGGGGGGACTGGGTGGAAAAGATCACTGGGCACTGCTGCAGCATAGCCCTTTTTAAACAACTTAATTTTCCTCTAGATAGCATTGGCAGTGGTGGGCTGGACCTATGGCCGCCATAATGTGTAGCTTGGCTCTGAGCCTACTGCATTGGCAATGCCTATCTAGGTTTAGCACCTTTATACAGGTATATAAACTTCCATGAAAATTTTCCGTATGTCTTTCTTTTGTGAAGTAGTCAAGCACTGGTCCCCGGGTGGATTTTTTAAAAAATACAAAAATGGCCTAGCCCTAACTATGAGTTATACTTCTGCAAAGCCAAGGGAACCCCTGGGTTTGAAGAAAAATCTAATTAGCAGAGAGGGGTGGGGGGAGAGGAAGCAAGCAAGCAAAATAAAAACCTAAGTGTTATGCCAATAAAGGTTATTGGAATTGGAATAAAAACCTAACCAAGTTCCTTGCAGTATCAAAACAGCTTAGCAAGAATTTTGTTGCCATTCTCAGAATATCAAGATGATGTGCTTCTGGGAATCTGCTATAGGTTTTTGTGCCCTCTCCCAAGCATCAGGTACCAGGTGGGTCACCCAGTGCTTGGGTGAGGGCATTAGACCCTATAGGCAGAGGTCCTGATGTTGTGCAGGGGGGTTTTTTGGTGGTCCAGAATGACCAGGACTATTTTTGGGCAGGAACGCACAGGAATGGAGTTCCGGCTGGCTCCTGAGTTGGCCACGGCTACAACCAAAACCTCTGCCATGCATGGCTACAGAGCACGCTGCCCTCCCCATGTTACACACACGAGGGAAAGGCAGCATGTTAAAATGCCCTCTTTCCCTCAGGGGAGCCTCTCCAGATTTCCTTGTCAATTTCACTCCCTGCCAGTCAGCTGAGAGTGAAATTGACAAGGAAAAGCTCTCTCTGCCTTCCCTTCTCTAGCTGACATGTGGCAGCTGGAAAAGGGCAGGCAGAGAACCCAGGCACGTTGAAAATGCCTTTCTTTCCCTTCCCAATCTGGGAGAGGGAAAGAAAGGCATTTAACCATGCCCTCCCGCACTTCCCCAAGTGTGCATGCCTGCCTGCCTTTCCCCGGCCCTCTGGTTCAGAGGCGGGGGGAGGTAGACTAGAAAGGTGATGCTGAAGTGGGGCAGAGAAGCTCAGGGGGGAAAGAGGCAAGCTTCTATGCCTGCCCTGTGCTTCCCCAGCCCCCACTAATATGCTAATGAGCTGTGCTCTCGGGGGTGTGGCATAATATGCTAATGAGTTTCTGCAGTTGGGTGTGGCCTATTATGCTAATGAGTTCCCACTGGGCTTTTTCTACAAAAAAAGTCCTGCAGAATGTCATGATGTCAGTGGTAAGGTGACTGGAAAGTAATTGGTGGGGAAGCAGAGGTGGAGCCAACAAGGGAGGAAGTGGGACCAGAGGGAGCAGAATGCAATTTCCTTTTATCCCCCGAGTCCTCTCAGGAGGGTCATGGTAGAGATGAGAAGTGGTGATGAAGGGAAGAAGCTAGAAAAAGGAGGAGGTGTTGGGAATGGAGAGAGTGATAAAATTGGGGGATGGTTTGCAGTGATCTGAAACAAAGAGTGGGGTGTCCAAGGGGTGAAGTTAAGGAAATGAAATGTGAAGAGTTAACATGAGCCTAGCAGAGAGAGGATGGAAGAGGCAAAATGAGAGCATTCATGAAAGGGCTGAGGGAATGGCATGAGGCACTTAAAGGGTTCTGTAGAGGCAGCTGAGGGATAACAACAAGAGGGGAGGAGGGTGGAAGTGGGGGTTAAAAGGATAGGGAGGTTTGCAGGGGGGATGATAGAGCTGCAAAGGATGAGGTGTATAAAGGAAATGCTTTGGGTGGAGGGGATGGGAAGGGGAACAAGAAGAAGCAGGAGATGCTCAGGAAAGGTGTAGCAGAAGAACTGTTACAGGCCTGTTACAGGAATGATATGGGGTCATGGGTTAGGGGTGTAGAGCATAGGAAGAGGATGCGGGGATGATGAAGTGACCATTTATACGGGGCAAGACGGAAGTGGAATTGAATTTAGGAAATAGTAGGTTAAAATTAAATGTATAAAAATGGGAGTAAGGGGGAGATCAGATCTAAAACAAGTGTTTCTAACCTGCTCTTCATCAGCCCTGTAATTCACACCCCATACTGCTGTTTGGAGCTCATGCTATGTGTAAGGGGTACATGAGGAAAAAGCTCAAAACAATCCCCAGTACTTTACTGCTGGTTCCTATTTGTTTAATAATAATTTCAAATTATACCTTCCTTAATTTAGTTACTTTACCTTAATTCTGCATGTTCAGCATCCCCGCCTTCTCCAAAATTAATGGGATCTCATTCTGCTGGGCTGAAGAATGTTTAAAAATCAAAGGCAATTTTATCAGTCACCATCTGGAGGCCCAGCTTTGCCCCAAAGCAAAATTAAGCTGTTTCAATCATTGGATTTCAAAGAAGGGCACCCTCTTCTTGCCTCCTCCACCTGCCATTGCTTAACAAAATGAACACGGGGAAGGCGTCATTTTGACTTCTCGCAATAGGTGAAAAAAACAGCTAAGGCCAGTATTGTAGCAATAGTAATAAGAGGAAAGCCAGGTATAGTAGAAAGCACAAGAGTCAGCAGCATTGTCTACAATACACAGACCTTACTGCAGACCTAAGGCTGAGTTGTGGCTCCAGTGGCCTGGCTAAGGCCTTCAGATGAAGCGCAGGGTTCTGTTGTGGGGACAGCTGCAGTTACCCCCTGGGGCATGTGAAATGTTTAGTCTCCGTTGGGAAGAACATTAACTAATGGCCACCCTCTGGTGGCTGATTGTGGAATAGCACAACAGTGTTGCAGCTGGCTACAGGTTGTCTCTCCTGCAGATCCCTGAATAAATGCTTTGACAGAGTTGGGAGCAAAACTGAATAAAGCTGGAATTCTGAACAAGGAATAAAATGGAAGAAAATTATGTAACATCAAAAATTAAATTCTATGAATTTGTTCTTAAATGCAAATGGAACAATTTCTACAAGATAAAGCAAAATTCACAAACAAACCACCCTTTCATTTGCTGTTGTGCAGCTGTGGAGAAGCAAATCTTCACTTGTGCTAGATTTGCCTCCCACCTTTGAGTTTGATCTGCTACACTTGTACTGGTGTGTCATTAGTGCTAGGACAAAAGTTGGAAATAAAAGTGATTGGGAAATATTCTATTTGTTGTGTTCACCCACTGTGTATACCCCGAGTGCTCATAGTCGAACACATTCAATGTCAGGATTGTTGGATGACGTATCGAAATCACCAAAATATGTCTCCGTGTTTACAGGAGGAGGGGTGTTGGAACGACTCCCCACCCCAGAATCGGGACTCAGGGCAGGCTGAACATTTTCCGTGTAATTCTCTTCCATCTGAGAAGGTGACAGCTCCTGTTTCTGCCTGAGATTCTTGAACCGTTTGAGCTTCACGGGATCCTTAATCTCTCTGGCACAGTGAAGCAAAATGAAAATGTCCCGCCGGAATTTGGAGCTCATTCCAAAGTAAATTATGGGGTTGTAGAAACTGGCAGACTTTGCAAAAAGGCTGGCAAAGATGCTAGTTAGAGGCGGCACCGGATAACCATAGGCAGACCACATAGAGCTGACCGCGTATGGAGACCATGCGGTGATAAAGGCTGTGCAAATGACTATGGACACCTAGAGGAGAGAAGAAGAGAACCATCATTTCACGTTTCCCAGCCTCAGACAGATGGGACTGTAGTAAAGGCTGAGTTATATCAGTGGGTTAATTGGAAACCTGGAAATATGATATACCTCTTGACCCATGGACAGTCTCTCTCTCTCTCCTACTCTCTCTCTCCTAGCTTGCTTGTCCTTTTTAGATTGATGAAATTTTACGCTGGGGATCAGTAAACCCAATGGCCTCCACCCAACTACCCTCTCAGTTGCTAACCCAGAAATAAGCGGGTATGATGGAGGAAGTAGTAGCTCTGGCAGCAGCTCCTTGGTGAGATGGGGGAATTCTACTCACCCCCTTCTATATTTACTTCAAAGTAGCCCTCCCATAATGCTAGTTACTGGGCTTTCCTGCATTCTGATAGATGAGACTGAAAACAAAACAGCCGCTATTGCGATGGCCCTGTATAGATCTATGGTGTGGCCTCATTTGGAATACTGTGTACAGTTCTGGTCACCATATCTCAAAAAAGACATTGCAGAGCTGGAAAAAGTAAAGAGGAGGGCAACCAAGATGATTTGGGGGTTGGAGCACCTCCCCTATAAGGAAAGGCTGAAGAGTCTGGGACTTTTCAGTTTAGAAAAGAGATGACTAAGGGAGGAAGACATGATAGAAGTTTATAAAATTATGCATGGGGTGAAGAGAGTTTACAAAGAGAAATTTTTCTCCCTCTCCAAAAATACTAGAATTCGGGGGCATCCAATGAAACTGATGGGCAGTAGATTCAGGACAAAAGGAAATACTACTTTACACAGAGAGTGATTAAAATGTGGGATTTGTTGCCAGAGGATGTAGTTATGGCCACAGGAATAAACAATTTTAAAAGGGGATTAGATAGATCAATGGAGGATAAGTTTATCAATGGCTACTAGCCATGGTGGCTGAGGGGAACCTCCACATTCAGAAGCACTAAGCTTCTGAATCTCAGAGTCAATAGGCAACACCAGGAGAAGGCCTCGGCCTCTGTGCCCTGTTGTTGGCTGTCCAGAGGAACTGGTTGGCCACTGTGTGAGACAGGTTGCTGAACTAGATGGATCTGATCCAGCAGGGCTCGTTTTATGTCCTGATGGTACTTTAGCTTTTCACTCATATGCATTCCTGGAATTTGGACTGGAAGGGGGATTGTGTGTACAGGATTCACTTGCATGTCTCATCCTGCTAGCTATAGGCTTGGCTGAAGACTGCATCCATGCATGCATGGCCCCTCTTTGGATTTGAGCATAGCCATTTAGATAGGAACTACAGGGCAAGTGATGCTCTGTATTCTTGGTGCAGGGGGGGCAACAGTGGGAGAGCTTCTAGTGTCCTGGCCCCATTGGTGGACCTCCTGATGACACCTGGTATTTTTGACCACTGTGTGACAGCGTGTTGGACTGGATGGGCCATAGGCCACTGGCCTGATCCAACATTGGCGTCTCTTATGTTCTTATGTTCACTTCTGCCATGGATTCTCTGTAAAACATTAATTATTTTTTCTTAATCTCTATTTTCCTCTGTTCCCCTCTATGATTCAGTGACCAATTTTTCATTTTCTTTTTGACCCACTGATATTTATTTTCTACCATTAGATCCAATTTGGAGGATGTATATTGGGACAGAAGATAACTGATCTGTTTTGGATATACACTTTTTTAAAGTTCCAGACTGACCCTTGTGACACTTCGTTCCGTGCGTCTCTGCCTATCAGTTGGATCGCCCATTCCACTTAGTGCATGGCTTGACTTGACTGTATTGATGATGGACACATATGAGAAAATCATGATAGTCACAGGTAGAAAGAAACAGCAGATGAAAATGGACACAATGTAGGCCTTGTAGATTGCTGAAAAGTTGGCTTTTGCCCAGTCTATTTCACATGTTCCATACATGCGGTCTAGGAAAAAAATATAATTTGGTTAATTTTTAAAAATTGGTTAGTTCAGGTTTCTGTCCTGTAAGAGGAGTTTCCATCCTAGAATTCTTAAGGGAAAAAATTATTACAGTGATTTAGTGAATCGTAATAAATGCAACAATAGGTTTTGCTATATTTCCTAAGATCTCAGAGGCTATAAATGGCCTAAACTCACAGTAATCCTTAATTACTACTGAGAAGGAATAGACTTGCAAACCCCTTCTCTTCATTCTGGTTAGTCCCAGGGGTGGGGTGGAGGGTAGATAAGCCCTGCAGCTGTCCCAAGTCTTTGGGTCTTTCTTCAGCTCCATGGTGGTGCTGAAAACAAACTGGGTTACAACTGCTTCCACCAACAACCCTATCTCCTGCCAGACAGGCTTGTATAACTAGCACTCTGCGCCTGTGTTGCTGTTAAGAGGCTCCACTTATTTGCTGCATCTCCCACTACACTCTTACCATAAGCTCAGGGGTGATGTATTGCAACTTCACAATTTTGAGCTATCGTGTTTCAGGGATGGCAAGTTTACCTGCTGCTCCTCTCCGTTACCACACTTCACATAGGAAGACTGGATAGGCATGGTTTTTTCCAAAGATCAGACTTAGAGCATTCAAAATGTAACAAAGTTTAATAAATAGATTAAAATAATATACACATCCCATTCAAGCATTTCAGACTGAGCAAGGAAACAAAGAAAAGGTGAAAGCACACTTTCTCTAAACTTTCTATAAACTTGGAATTTATCCTGAATGATATTTAATGAGAATGGGCTAGCTTTACTTGAAGCTGCAGTTGTTTAAAGTTCAGTATTACCTTAGTTCTCATGGCTGGGACTTCTCTCCATTGTCTCTTGCTGCATAGGCAGGATGAAATCCCTAGGTAAAAGCTTAGTCTATCATGGCTTGTGCTCCCAACTTAGCAGCAAGATGCAAGAGAGCTTCTGCCTTCTTTCTGTCCTGAGTTTAAGTAACCTCAGTTTTCTCCATCTCCCTTTGATATGACTTACTGTCCCTAGCTTTCCCAAAAGAAGTGTTTTTGTTATTATCATTCTCATCTTCCCTAGTTTGTGGCTATAGGTGTCTCTTACTAGCAGGGTGTGGGATGATAAACCATTATCCTGCTTTGTCCAGAGTCGTTAGCATAACCAAGAGCTTGACTGCTCTATGCTTGGAGCTTGATGGCTCCTTTCTCCAAAACCCTTGTTTCCTCCAGCTATGAGTTTGCAGTTGGGTTCCTGAGAACACAGAGTATGGTCCCCATGACTGAAATATTGGGGTGAATTCTTGTGTGGAGGGAATCTTCACACATGCTATTCTGACACCGTTGTGCTATTTGAAACAAGATTTTAGTAGGGTGAAATCCAGCTTCTGCTTACTGCTTCTGCTATTGCTACCAATATATGTTTCTAGATCCTTCGTATTGCCACCACCATAAGGACCTACTGTACCCAGTCATTCTCCTCATTTAGTTCAAGTTCCTTCTTATGCAGTATTAAAAAATACAGCAACTTTCTTGGTTGGGCCAACAATAAATAGGCCAATATCCCACTGTGAATCATAAAAACAAATCTGAGTGTGTATGTGAACAAAATATAAAGTCCATAGTATGGTATAGGTTGTGATGTTCTTGGTTAAACCAGCTAGTAGAATGTGTAGAAATGCTAGAGATAATATTGCACATATTTCAGTACTATGACAAATTTTTCTTCCATGGCTATTTAGAATGGTTCCCATTAAACAGTAAAAAATATGAAGTCAAAATTGAAAATCTACGTGATTTTCTTAGGAAAATGTGCAATCTTCCAGTAAAATGTAGGTTTATATACATTATTAAACCCTAAACAGTTGGTTCATGAAAACAAATCTAGGCAATAGAATTTTAGAAGCCTGAAATTCAACTTGTCCAAGTAAACCATAGAAATGCAACCATTCCCAAATACCAGTATCCATCTAAGAAAAGGAATTACTAGATTACCATCAATATCTAACTCAGTTACCTGTATAACTGCCCCATCCCAGAACTGGAGCTACTGACCAGAAGAAAGCTGCTACCCATATAAAGACAAGGATCACAGAGATGCTGCTGTTGCTGATACAGTGCACTGGAACACAAAACAGCAGATGCTGTTGACATGCAACATTTTCACAATTATGTAATTAAGGCATCCAACTGGAACCAAGAAACTTAAATTCATAAATCTGGAAGATTACAGATTCAGTTACATTCATATAATTTAACCCCCCCCCCCAGATTTAAGACAACTGTATAGATTTTAATGATGAAACATTAATGACAAAAATATATCATATAACTACCCCCACAGCCCAGTCTTGTCTCCCAAATGAACACTAAGCAAAATATCGGAAGAATACTGTACTCTGCTTTTGAACCATATTGTCTCAGACACTGACTGTTAATGGCATAGATAATTAGACAAAACCATGCCTTAGAAAATCTGCAAACATATATTTACTTTTCACTTACAGCATTTACTGTTTCAGCAATGTTCCCACTGTTACATCTTTGAGAAAAATAAGTTATGAATAAATGGCTTTATGCCCAGATTAAAATAAGGGAGGAACAAACACGGCTTTGAAACAGATATTTCTGGAGAAGATGTCAGTTCCAATGCTTAAGAGGTGTCTACATTATGCCTTCAGAAGAGAAGAATTAGATTATTTTAACATAGTCATGTAAGAGTCACATAACTGAGCACAGCTAAGGTAAGTAGAGGTAAAAGTTTCCCTTGCTTGAAAGCCAGTCAAATCCGACTCGAGGGTTGTGGTGCTCATCTCCGTTTCCAAGCTGAAGAGCCAGCGCTGTCCGAAGATGTTTCTGTGGTGATGTGGCCAGCATGACTGGACACCAAGGCGCATGGAATGCGGCACCTAAAACCTCCCAATTCTCTAACGTTTGGGTTGTGTGGACTGTCAAATCTTTCTGAAAGCCCTTGGTGAGAATTTTACATAATTGTATTTTATCTTTTAAATTTAAGATTGATAGGATAAGACACAACATGTATGTTTTTCTATTTTGAATTGACATATGCAAGTATTTTTATATCATTATGATTCTTTTATATTAAATTATTTCCAGAGAGATTAGACTGATTTTAAATGGAAGTTTTAAAAGTTAACACAAGTGATCTTTGGCTGGGGTACAAGGTTTTCACTTGACACTTGGAATAAATAAACTTTGGATTTCAGTCAGAGGGCTGACTACTTGGAGAGACTAGTTATAAGAGAGAATAGTCTTTCAATACAGCCCCTGTGGTCTAGTGGTTAATGTGTTGCTTTGAATAGACAAAGAGACTCTTAAGTTCCATGTGTCTGCTTTGAGCCAGTTTGGTCTAGTGGTTAAGTGAGCAGACTCTAATCTGGGAGAACCGGGTTTGATTCCCCACTTATCCACGGGCACCTGCTGGATGACCTTGGGCAAGCCATAGCTCTGTACCAGCTGTTCTCTCAAGGACAGTTGTCTCAGAGCTCCTTCAGCCCCACCTACCTCATAGGGTGTCTGTTGTGGGGAGGGGAAGGGAAAGGAGTTTGTAAGCCACTCTGAGACTCCAAGTAAGTGAAGGGCAGGATATAAATCCAATCTCTTCTCTTCTCTTCTTTGAACGTCATGCTTCCCCCATGGGAGGTATAAAACTCTGAGTCAATATGAGGTTTCATTTGGCTTCAGGATCAGTCTTCTTGTTGTGTTAGAAGGAAGGACTACCATATATCACTTAATGTTTTTGCAAAGTTTAAATGAGGGGCTAGTGACAGTAAGGTAGAATGAGGTTGCAAAATTTTAGACTCCAAAATGGCCTTCATACTTTCCACATATCCTGACAACTGGATGAGGATGAGGATTAGGTATGCAGAAATGGACTTTCTATTGACTGGGGCTAGCAACTCTAGGGTGACCTACCACCTCCTTCCCTTCAGCCTTGGGCCTAAAGGGGACTTCAGTTTAGAGGATGCGTAGTTTTGATGTCTATATCCAATTATCCTTTTCCAGGATAAACACAAAAGATCCCATAAGAGATGAAGGGATGAAACAGATGAAGTAGACAGTTCCTTCACTGCTGAAAGGATGGGGAAAAATAGTCTCAGAGGATGTGTGACATCCCATGTTCATTCTTATTCTATGTCCTCCACCCTAGATTCTTTTGGCATTGAGGGTAGACAACCTCTGAAACTGGCACAGCAAGAATTGGCCTCTGAGGATGCAAGATCAGTTCCTCACCAACCCATCCCTTTGGTGGTGGTGGAGTTCCCCTCCCCCTGAATTATTTGTGGATAATTACTTGTGAAATCTTATTGGTAATAACTACAGGTAACAAACTTGCACTAAAATCAGTAAAGGTTAAACTGGGGATGTCAAACATGTGGCTCGCAGTCAGTGGAGGTTTGTATCCTGCCTGCAAGCAACTGGCTCTCTCCTGCTTCCTTCCCTGGGGCTGCTGCTACTGCATCACAACTCACTTTTGCCAGTCTCCCGCAATCACATGGGGAGAGATACAAAGTTAAACCTTCTTCCCTTCATTGGCTGAGGTCTCTCCCCCCCTTGAGTAAGATGGGAAGGAAGGAGAGAGGAGGAAGGGAGGGGCAGAGAAAGAGCCATCAAGAGAGAACAAAGTTTAAGTCCAGTGGCACCTTTAAGACCAACAAAGTTTTATTCATGGTATAAGCTTTTGTGTGCACACACACTTCTTCACAGAAAGAGAGAGAGAGAGAGGGAGGGAGGGAGGGAGAGAGAGAGAGGAGGGATTTACATTGAAATCACCCTGCTCTGCTGTTTGTTTGAGACCTGATCACACACACACATTAAAAGAAAGGAAGGGAGTGTGGGAAAGAGATGCCTTGGGATAAGGGGAAAGGGGAATTAAAAGGAAAGTATTTTGGCTTATTCTGAAAAGTTTTTTTTAAGATTAGATTTCTCTTTGCCTATCTGGGATTTTATTTTATTTTTTCAAAAAGACCCTGATTAGGAATTACAACACTGGAATTGGATTCCATTGTTTAATTACTGAAAGTAGATAGCTAAGTATTTAAAAATAAGTTTATGTTTCCATAATGCCGCGGCCAGGCTGTTGATGGGCCTCTCTGTGAGGGACCATGTTCAGCCTGTGCAGAGGGCACTGCACTGGCTGCCTATAGCGTACCGGATCTGGTTCAAGGTGCTGGTTTTAACCTTTAAAGCCCTATATGGCCAGGGGCCTGCCTACCTAAGGGACCGCCTTTCCCCATATATACCCCAGAGAGCACTGCGGTCAGGCACACAACATTGCTTGGCCCTTCCTGGCCCAAAAGAGGCCAGGTTGGCGACCACCAGGAAGAGAGCCTTCTCAGTCGCCCCCTACTGGTGGAATGAGCTCCCAGAAGCCACCAGGGCCCTGCGGGACCTTTTGCAGTTCCACAGGGCCTGCAAAATGAAGCTCTTCTGCCAGGCTTTTGGGGCCGCCACTGGGGGAAATGGCCATGGGTAAGTGGCCAGAGAAGCACTGGCCCAGTATAACTGTTGGTGGTAGCCTCCTGGCTGTGGGGATGTAGTCACTGCCCTGGTGTTGGTATTTGTAACTGCCGCCATTTTAAGTGGTTCTGTGGTTTTATTGTAATTAATTATATTTTGTATGTATTGATTTTAGTTGTTGTGAGCTGCCTAGAGCCGCTTGCGCTGGTTAGGCAGGATATACATCCAAATAAATAAATAAATATGTTCCAGTTCAACTTGTCTCTCCCTCTCCCCTCCCACCTTACTGTCTGCCTTTCTTCACATTAATCCCCCTTTGCCTTTTTAACTGTTTCATTATCACTAGCACTGAGTGGGTTTTGCCCAGTCTGAAATCAACACATTATTTCACTTGGAGAGATCCCCCTCTCCAGTTCTAACAGATGAAGGAGGAAAAAAAAGAAACCTAACAGCACAGTTTGCAGCCTTTATCAGTGGAAAGGAGCAAGAGTACAAATTTGTGGCACGGCATGAGCTTTCATGAGTCACTGCTCACTTCTTCAGATACAGCTAGAATGTGAGTCCATCTGTCCTTATATCTTGGCAAGTGGAGTGATTTCAGATGCTAAATGATAATAGCAGGCATTGGTAATGGGACAGGAAACCTAGGTCTCAATTCAGTCCAGGAGAATGCATTGTCTTGAGCTTCATTTCAGTTGCAATTCAGCTGTCTCTCTAATCTCTCTTTGAAATTCCTTTGTAAGACATTCTTAGGTCAGCAACTGAATGTCCTGGAAGGTTAAAATGTTCCCCCCCGATTGTTGAATGTTGTGGTTCCTAATGCCAGATTTATGTCCATTTATTCTTTGCATCATCCTAGACTGAGTCCTCCTGGACCGAATCGGGACCTAGGTTTCCTGTCTCATTACTAATGCTGATATCTCCACATCTACTATCCCTATGCATATCACACATAATCCAATCAAGCCTGCTATTGTTATTCATCCGCTATTGCCATTCAGCATCTGAAATCACCTTTATAAAGTTTATATCTTATACCGGTACCTGGTGTTTTATGGCACATGTGGCCCAGCCCAACAAAGTGACATTTATGTCAGATCCGACCCTCATAACAAATGATTTTGAAACCTCTGAGTTAAACAATCAACTATGTGCATAAATCCCCCTAATTACAAAATAGGCATCTCCAGCTTTCTCTGGATTATTTCTATGGCCAGCAAAACATGAGCTAAATTCTAGCTAAGTAAAATGTGTTGTTCCATTTATTTATAATTGTTTTGTAATTATGTAATTAACACATTAGTGGAGCTACTTAAAAGTATTCTATCGCTTTTTTAAGACTTCAAATTCTGTTTTTAGATCTTGCTATGCAACAAAAAATATAAGAAGGGGAACATCCCTGCTTATTTTCTTGAAGCCTTTTTTTGATATAATATGTCTGTCAGGGCTAAGTTTATTCACCAGAACCTGTTCTTGAGCCTATCTTGTTACCGAGTAGGTTGTAAAAGAGTCTTGCAGACCCTTTTCATCTAATTTTAAATGAATGCTTTCTACTTTTTCATACTGATACTTCTATTTCCCTTGTAAGGGCTTGAACCTTCGCTTCTTGGCTTTGGAACAAGTCTAGGCTTGTAACCTCTGCCTGACTTAGCGTTTAAAGGCCAGAGAAACATTTTGGATCCATGCCCTCAAGCCTTTAACTGTGTATGGTTTGAATGGACAGGTTGATTGGCTTACTGTATACATTTTTGATTGTTTTTCATTTATTTGGTTGGTCCTTTATTATGTTGTTCTAGTGTTTGAATATTGATACATTGTCACACTGTGAGTGTGGGATCATGTGACCAGTATCGTGCATTGCATTAAGGTTACATCATTCAGTACCAGACTATATAAGCTAACTACACCTATTTAATAGCACTGCTTTATATTGAGGACATTTTGACTCTTACTAATTGGTTACTTTGTTACTTTCTGGACCACAGTTGTAAGGTAAAAATTTTTTTTTTACACAATTGATGTTTTAGTTTTTGCTTTACATTTTACCTATATTATTTTACTAGATACTTTTTCTTATATTTTTAGATACACAAAAGTAACACCATATACCACCTGTGCATATGCACTGGACAGAGGATTTAATCTTAAGAGCCCTCATAAACATTCCTGTGCTGTGTCTATTAATTTCTCTTTTGAAGTAAGTAATATAGGGGGTTTGCAACCATATTAGAAGCAAAATTAATCACATTACATTTTATAACAACTAACTCCTATTTTTCTCTTTCTTCAACGACATTCCTTTTTTTGTCAAGTATTCTTTGTTATTTCTTTGTAACATGTGCCTATATGTACCTCATATTGTTTTACCTCTGAAGTAGGCCTGATTGGGCTGAAATGCGTTAGGTCACAATAATTGTTCCTTGTGTTCATGTCATTTGTATTTGTTAATGAGGCTTTCATTGGGCCCTTATATATTTTTTTAACTTTTCTCAAAATAAATACATGTATTTTTACTTATAATAAGTTTATATGAGGTTTTAACTAGTGGCCCTCCACCAGGTCTTTTCCTTACCTTTTTGGTTCTTGATTCGATTTTATTGGGTTAAGTTTCTTTCCCCTCCTTGCTTTTGTTGGATCTTATGGAACCATGAATGGGATGAGGGACAAGGGATTTTTGCCTCTTGCCCCTTCCAAGTACACCCCCCCCCCCCCGGTCTATCAAAAACCACTCCTGTGGATCTGGTGACCATTAGGAATGGTGTGAGATGTGGCCTGAGGGACTGCAGCTCAAAGGGGGGATTAAGCAGAACTCTTCTTTCTTGCAGGAGTTCTCTAGCGTCCAGACCAAGGTATATAGATAGTGTGATATGATCATGATAGCAGGGCTGCTGTATTAAAAGCTCATAGGATTGTTTACAAATAAAATTCCCTTCTCATTATTTCTTGGCAGTTGAAGTCCATACTTAGGACTTGACTTTTACATTAAACTTGTGAGTCATGCAGAGTATAGTGTTCCTGAACATTTCTGTATATATTCTATACTGGTCATTCCTGCTCTAGACAATCAAGCGTTAGATCAAGTATATCATTTTTGCAGATCTGTCTAATTACTGCTTGGATGGTGGAGCGAAAGTATGAAGGATGATAAAAAGCAGTATAATGGCACATATTAGGGCCGAGGACAGACTGGCAAAATGAACTGCAAGGGAAGCGGGGCAAAAAGACCCGGGCCGAGTTGTTGTGGGGCTTTCCATTCGCACTGTGTAGACTGATGCGTGACCATACCAGGGAGGAGGCGGAACGGAGCGTTCACACTGTGGGGCAGCCCCTGGCAGCAGCACTGCAGCGGCGCATGGCTTTGGTCCATTTTGCCAACCTGCGCATAGGCTCATGGGTGCAGCAGCCAGATCAGCGAGTTCACATTACCGGCACTGCTTGATGTGCGGCTTATTTGCATCCACACTGCCAGGAAGCGGGATGAACGTGCACCAAGCGGTTTGACACTGGTTTTACCAGGTAACTTTTTGAAGTGCAATGAAAGTGCTTCAGGACTGGGTGAGTGTGGTACGGCAATGTCGGGCAGCTGCAGCTGTCTGAATGGGCTCTCTTAATCTGCTTGAAAAGTGGACCTATATCATGCCAAACTGCCAGTCTGTCCTCGGCTTAGGTAGAGTACAATTAATTGTGACAAAGATTTGTGGCTGTTTTTCTGCTGTGTACAAGGATCAAATAAAGGACTATTGTAATATGAGGACCAACAACATTTTGTGGTAAGAGGGCACCTTCTTTCTACATATCAAGCTTTAATAGAGCAAATCATAACATTTGTGTTTAAAATAACTTACCTTTAGTTGGATGACAGCCTTTTATGTAGCGGGTCACACTTATCACTGTGAGTGTATTAATGCTAGCAAGACCAAACAAAAATGTCAGAAATCCATCAATCTGGGAAAAACAAAGAGCAAAGGAGAATGTCACTTTGAATCAGCTTTAGAATGCCAACAGCAATTAAAAACTATTGGTTTTGTTTTAGTGACCTTGTAGTATTATGCTTTGGAGTGTACAAGCATCCTAAATGTCCAAGAGATATCAAATGTCAAGGAAAGTTATCATCCATATGATCAGTGAACAGGTAGACATCTCCAAACCAGGGATGCATCATATCATGTGGACCAGATATATTTTAAATAAGTGGACGCAGGCCCAGTCACCTACTCCTGAGTTGTTGAAATGAAAAAGATCAAAAGAAAAATGGATTAAATACTTTGTACACAGACAGAACATTGTGCAGCATAGCTAATAACTTTTAATTACTAGTGATTTCAATCAGCAAGAAATGGTTATATCAACAGGACTGAAAAGCTTCTCATTTTCATTGGAACAGGGCCAAAAGAAATGTGTAAGACCATTTTAGTGGCCTTGCTGCCACACTAGGGTCAGAGGTGCCCCAACCACTAGGCAAACCCTGGTGATCGATCACCCAGGGTTCCAGATTTTCAGGATCACCAAAAAGGTGAGAGCAGCCTCCTCTTTATGCCTTTTTCCTGGAGGCCATAGCGAAGCCATAATTTACTCCCCGCCCTACTCTACCCAAGCCCCAGCCGCCTCTGCTGCCACTGCTCCGCCACCACCACCCTGCAGGGGGACTTTAGAAGGAACCATGGCACCAGTTCTGCTCTCACCTCAGGCCCCACAAGAGGATGAGGAGTAGGCAGGTAGAGGAGAAACCACAACATGTCTTCCAGGACTGTGTATCTGCAGCCCCTGCCCTACCACTCTCAGCCCTCATCGCCTCCTTTGCCAGCCACACTGAGCAGCAGCACCTCACCATGACCTTAGGGGGATTTGCCTCCTAATAGAGCTCCCAACTGCTCACCAGGGTGAGAGTTCCCCTGACAATGGGACTGCCTTCCCGTGGAGAAATCAGGCCCCCCAGGAGGAAAATGGCAGCTGCATCAGGAATTCACACAGGTGCACCAGTTGCAAGTAGATGCTCTAGCTCTTATTTTGATGGTGCCATCAAGACAAGGGATGGAAAGCTACATTGTCCCTGTACAATCACCCTCAATGACTGGCTGTGCATGACTTCCCTATACAACCTAGGCAGGCAGCAGCAGCTAGAGCAACCACTGCCTCGTTTCAGTCTACCTGCTGAATGAGGATGTCTCCCACTTATACGTTTCTCCTACCCTCCATAGTGGCATACCGGCCTGTGTGGCAGTAGAGCAGTGCAGTGCAATTTAGGTCCATGCAGTGCCACCACTTCTGGGAGTGCTGAACAGGAGGACCCCCCCCCCCATTCCCACAGGAGACCCTCGATGCTACTTGGAATGCAATTATGGGAAAAAGATTATAAAAAGGAGTAATAAGTAAATGTCATGATCTAGCAGCTATGCATCACCATACCCTTCCTAAAGCAGCTCTGGACTGATCACCCTTATTGGCTCTGCTGCTGGTATGCTGACTAGAGTTGCACAAGTCCCATCACCCCAATAGACAGGTTGGTCCTGCTGATTCCAGACAGCCATACTACAGTACCTTGGCATTAACTGGCTTCTAGAATCTCTATCTGTTGACTCTGGTCTTCTGCGGGTGCCACGATGGAACATGGAGGGGTTTTGATAAGTGTATCTATTTTCATTTTTTCATTTTCCATTTGAGAATGCTCAGTAAGTAAAACATTCATCTTCTCACTTTTATTTCTATTGGAGGGCACCAAAGTCATAGTTTGTCTAAGGCACTAGAAAAGCTTGGACCGTCCCTGGCTAGAATAGCCAACCAGAAAATGAGTCGTGAAATTCTCCTGAAATTACAAGTCATCTCCAGAGCCCATTTCCCTTGGAAGAGCCATCCAGTCTTTTTTTAATTGCCATTAAGTTGCAACTGACTCATGATGGCCCCATAGGGATTTCAAGGCAAGAGACGTTCAGAGGTGGTGTGCCATTGTCTGCCTCTGTATAGTGGCCCTGGTATTCCTTGGTGGTCTCCCATCCAATTACTAACCAGGGTTGACACTGCTTAGCTCCTGAGGTCTGACAAGAATGGGCCACTCTGGGCTATTCAGATCAGGTCACCATACAGTCTAGGAGAAATGAAAGTCCTGGAGTGGCTACGAACAGTAGTAAGATTTCTGTTTCTTCTATGGCAGGGGTGTCAAACATAAGGCACGGGGGATGGAACCGGCCCCTCCAGGGCTCTTATGTGACCCACAAGCAACTGGTGCAAGAAAAGGAGTGCTGGGGGGAAATGGGTGAAGCCACTCTATTGTGGCTTCCGCAGGACAGAACAACCTTGTCTGCAGCAGTCAAGCATCATGGGAGCATGTACCCAGCACTGCACTGCTGCCTCTCTAGTCTGTCTATGTGGGTTTTCATTTGCACCCGGCTCCCAGCCCATGGGACCTTGTAGTGAGGATACACCAACTTGGAGCTTACCAGCTGCTGTCCTTTATACAGTTTCTATCTCTGGTACCTGGCATTATGTTTTAGGGCACACATGGCCCGGCCCAACAATGTGACATGTATGTCAGATCCAGCCCTCGTAACAAATAAGATTAACACCTCTGTTCTATGGTATACCACAGGGACTAAGGGAAACTGACAGTTGGTGGTAAAGATAGTACTAAAAGATGAAATAAATTGCTGTTTGCTGGTATCCTTTCTCCTTAACACACAGAAAAATCTGAAGATAATTTTGAGAATTTTTTTTTTAAGATTGAGGAATATGAGGCAGGAAATTTAAATTTAAAATACCTTTGACCCAGATGTGCCATTGCAGGATGTGAGTTCCCTCCCTCACCAAATTCTGTCCTCTGAGGATAAAAGGTAAAGTTTTCCCTTGCTCAAAAGCCAGTCGAATCCGACTCTATAGGGCGGTGCTCATCTCCATTTCCAAGCTAAAGAGCCAGCACTGTCCAAAGACTTCTTCCATAGTCATGTGGCTGGCATGACTAAACGCCAAGGTGCACAGAACACTGTTACCTTCCCACCAAAGCGGTACCTATTCATCTTCTTTCAATTTCTTTCTTTTAAACTGCTAGGTTGGCAGGAGCTGAGGCCAGAGATGGGAATTCACTCTGTCACATGGCACGGGGGTCTCAAACTGCTGAGCTATCGACCTTCTGGTCTGCAGCTCAGTGTCTTAACCTCTGAGCCACCGTGGCCCCTGTCCTCTGAGGGTACTACCCGCTAATCTCCATAAATTTCACAAGCCACAGTTGACAACCCTGTCCTACACCTTTAGCAGCAACCTGACACACACAAAATCAAGATGGTGAAACTTTTCCTATCCTTTTATCATCATGTCAGGAAAAGTGACACCTGCTGAACAATTGCATGGCAGGGTGAAAAAAAGAAGAGAAGGTTTTTATACCTGGCTTTTTTCTACCTTAAGGAGACTCAAAGGAGCTTACAACCACTTTCCTTTCCTTCCCCATAACAGGCACCTTGAGAAGTAGATGGGGTTGAGATAATTCTGAGATAATTGTGACTGGGCCCAAGGTCACTCCTCATATGGAGGAGTGGAGAATCAAACCCGGTTCCCAAAATTAGAGTCCACCACTCTTAACCACTACACCACACTGGCTCTATTAGCTGTCAGCCAGAGCAGAAAATAATAAGCAACACTTAGCTTAAGTACAAAGTCAGCTAGAAAGATGATGAATTAAAGAACTACCACATACATTCTCTGGGTGGACAATTGGTGTCCTCATAATGGAGGTAAAACTTGACCACCAGAGTTTACTTGGTGCATTTGTAAAAGTAAAGTATGAGTAGGGATGAGCACGAACTAGCTCACGAACTAGCTCACGAACTAGCTCACTAAAGTTCCATCATGAATTTTGGCTGGTTTGTGGTTCATGAAGCAATGTTCATGGCAGGGTGACAGGCACAAACATCCCATGAACTTTCATGTTGTTCATGGTGGTTTGTGAATGGATACCTTTCCAGACAGACTGTCTCTGCTCAATTAAACTATTTACAAAACTTCAAAGCAACAGAGGGGGAGGAATTCTCCAGCCTTGGAAACACCAATAGGAGCCCTCCAAAGCTGAACAGGCACTTCTGGCTGCCAATAACAGAGTTCCCATTCCGCTCTATGGGATCAGAATGCAATATATCAGCTCAGCTCTGCAGCCTCTTCTCTGTGGGCGGTTGGCAGTTAAACAGAGAGGCATGGAACTTGTTAAAGCAGAGCATATTCATTTATTCCTGATTGTGAACACCTCTCCCCTGCTGGGGTTTGGGTGTTAGGTGGACTCAGGGCTCTGAGCCACCCTGTCTCTCTCCTCATGCTGCACAGCAGGGTTTAGCTACTTGGCTGAGGACCCACATTTTATACCCTTCTGATAGTGAACTCCTTTTTCCTGCTGGGATTTGGGTGTTAGGTGGACTGAGTGCTCTGAGCCACCCCGTCTCTCTGCTCACACAGAGTACCTCGGCTGAGGACCCACATTTTATACCCTCCCGATAGTGAAATTTCTCCCCTGTTGGGGTCTGGGTGTTAGGTGGACCCAGGGCTCTGATGCCCAGTGGTGGGGCTTAGCTACTGGGCACCTTGAATGAGGACCCACATTTGTTTTGCATCATGTGATCTGCATCCACCCCCTGCACATGGGGCAGAACCACTTTGTAGTTCAGTGACAGGACTGTTTCCTCCTGGGGTCTGGGCCTTGCTGGCTGTCCTGCTGGCTGCTCCAGAGGTCTGCCATGAAGTGCATGGTTCTGCCTTGTGCTCTTGACCATCTCCACTGCAGCCAGCAAAAGGCTATGTTCTCCATGAGAGAAAAAAGATGGCCATCCATAGTAATCATCTTGCCAGCAAGGTGAGTGACTGCTTCCTGGGTACTCCACATAGCCCTTTTGACCTCTTGAAGGGTGGCCCACCCTGATGTCTCACCTATGGCACCCCAAGTGTGGGGCAGGGAGTCTTTCTTGGAGGGGCCTCCTGCTCCCCCTCTGCTTCTCTCTGCTGAGAGGGAGTGGGCCTCTTCTTCCTCCTGATGGCTAACACTCTTTCCTTTTGTGGCAACATAGTTGGGTGCACCCTTTGCAGGTACCTGCAAAGGACAGAGGAGGACAAGTGTTGGGAGTTTGTGCTCCTCCAGACATGGGTGTGGCACACCTGGCACTCTGCCATACAGGGTTCACTGGGGAGGGTGCCGAAATAATTCCAAACTGTTGGCTACCCCCGCTTCTGAATCACTGCTGTCAGAGTCCTCCTCTCCAAAGAGTGTTAGCAACTGCTGGTGTCTCCTTGCAGTACTAACCACTCTTTTGCCTCTGTGGAGAGCCCCAGGAACAGATCAGGGAAGGAGACTCTGAGACTCCTGGTGATGCCCTGCTAGGACCAGGCTCCTGTGGCCTAGCAGGATGGGTTTGGTGCCCAGGGACAGGGACCTGCAGTACACAGGGGGTTGGAAGACTTCTTCCCCCAGGGCCTACTACTGTCATCCCCATTGTCACCTGCTACCACTCTACCATCTGTGTTCCCGGTGCTCACATTGCTGGTGCTACTGGGGAAGGGGCTGCAGGCAGTGTAGGTGGCTGTGAGCCTTGGCAGTGGAAAGGCTCATAAGTGGGCAGGGGAAGGACACACAAGCAAGTGGGAGACATGAGGGTGGATAGGAAAGGAAGGTGGCAGAGGAGGGCCTGGAGTGAGCAAAGGAGGGGGAGGGGGCCATGAGAACTTGCTGCCTGCCCCTCCCAACCTAGAAGTGTCCCTTCCCATGTCGTCAAAAAACCACAAGAACTGGGAGACTGTGATGAAAAAGGAAAATTATGTGAAATTTCTTTCCTCCTTCTTTCACCAGCAGAGCTTTGGAAGTTCAATGAGCAGAATATGGAGCAATTTCATCTAATTACTTGTCCCCCTCACTGTAGCCCCCTCCCAACCCTGCATGATTCTTGTTTATGTGTGTTCCACAACATCTAATATTAGATTTTCTGCAGTTAGGCTTGTCAGACCCCCAGTTCAGTGGGGATTGCCTGATTTGGAGGGGCTCCCTCCCACTTCCCCAAGAGCGACCACCCAGCTTCCTCCTCATATCTTCCCAACAGTTTAAAGACATCCTCTGGGGAGAGGCGGGGGCCACATGCCTGCACTATGAGCCTCCCATCTCTTCCCAGCAGGGTTTAAAAAGACCGTTTAAATGTTGCTGAGGTGAGGTGGGGGCCTCCACTCCTCAATGTGATGTCACTTCTGAGTGATGTCATCACACTGGGGACTCCCCATCCCCTCCAATAATGCTCCCCAAAGTCCTCTGCTGGGGACTTTGAAGGGCCCTGGCAACCCTAGCTGGAGTTCAAAGGAGGCTTTTTTTTTTTTTTTTTGGAGCCATCATGATTTGTGAATGAAATATTCTTCACGGGATCTTTGAGAAGTTATCTCACATAATGAAGTGTGGCATAAAGTAACTCTTTAAGATAATTTAATTCTGACAACACTAAAAGCATCAAGGATATTTACCCAGTTTCAGTATTGACTCTGTCAGCTTTTTCCCCTTACCAATTAGAAAACATTTGTCATTTTTAATTCTGCTCTCAGCATTACACCAAAACGGTTGTGTTTGTAATTCAGGAAGTTCCCAGCTTTTGCGTAATGGTCGTCTGCAGGCTAAAACATGAACAAAAGCATCATGTCTAGTCTGCTTGCTTCTTCTCATGCCGTATTTTAAGCTGCATTATGCCAAGAAGACATTGAAGTTGCAATTCCATGCTTCCTGGCTTGAGGATAAGCCCCATTTATCTCAAAGGGAATAATTTCCAAGTAAACATTTATAGGATTAGGCTGCTTAATCCACTAACAGGCAAAAGCATTCCGATTACAATTGCCACTTTTTTACTAGCCCTTCTCTTGTGATTTTAATAGAAGCCGGAGATTAAGCAAAACAAAACAAACTAGCAGACGAAGCTCTTTTTTAGTTGCGTGGAGGTAATTACTGAGAAGTAATTGTCTTCACGTGCTAAATGTTTTCAGCGCTAAGGCACTGTTAGTGGCACAAGAGCACTGCCAGAAAAGAATGTGAATGACAACCCTACTCAGAAAAAAAAAAGAAAATGCATCTGTAATGTTGCTGATTTTCAACAAACACACTCCTCTATACCTGTGGAGGAAACTAGAAAGGACTGGGAAATGGTTGCTTTCTTTTTTTCAGATAGGGTTACTGTGGGGAAAACCTCAGCCTGCCCTAACCTGAAAAGCAACTTTATTTGCAGAAATCCACTGATGAAGCTTTTCACAGTATGAAGGTAAGTATTTTGTATGTCTGCATCTCAAACTCCAGTTTAATGTACAAAACTGGAAGCCTAGGATCTCAGAAATTTTAAGCCTTTGATTGCCATCCCATTGGGTGACCCTGGCAGGAAAGAGCTTCAGGGCAGCCTTTTACAGCAGTGCATTCTACTTTTAGGGAGCAGAAGGGAGCCTTAGCTGTTCTATAATATTTCTGTACATACAGATATAAATATTAAACACTGAATATTAAACAGACAGAACAGTGCTAATCTTTACAGCATCATCAGTTTTCTCTAGTCAGTCTTTGGACACCTCCTGCACAGCTATACCACCTACATGTTACGTGTACAAACTGGCCCACAGAGTGTGATCTGCGCAAGATGGTTCAGTCTGCCAAATAGCTTTAAGTGAGATGGCTCTGCATTGCAGGAAGGCTTGAGGTAATATAAGAAAGGAGTCTAAGTGCGTGCAGAGCCCTTGTTCCTCATCCTTACTTGCTTCTGGACATCTGGGATTAGGGAGGATGGTTTCTAGACTGAGAGTATTATGCACACAGCCAAGCGCCTTAGTACCATTCCTCTTAGGGCATAACCACTGGTTCTCATTTTTACACATTGTAACATACATACGTGAATATGCAGAAATATGTAATTTAACAGCATGAATGCTGCCAGTCTGTATATTTTGGTCCTGATAGATGTATCAGGCTTAAGAAAATAGTACCAGATTCAGTTTCCTAACATATACACTGGATCATACGATGTACCTATCAGCAGGGGTCATTTCGTAGAAAAAAAGGTGCAGGAGCTCATTAGCATAACTCATTAGCATAACTCATTTGCATATGCCACACCCCCTAACATACCGGAAGTGTGTCAGAAGGCAACACCCACCCCTCTGACCTGCTCTTCCTCCATTCCCTTCCACATCCAATACTTTGTGCAATAAAAATAAGCGTAAAGAACACACCCACATTCTCTTCCTGCTCCCTGGAAACCACCAGGTTTCAAGTAGACTTGAGATACCCAGGACATGTGCACCACCCATCCCTTTCCCTTCCTCTCCCCTCAACAAGACACCCTGTGAGGTAGGTGGGGCTGAGAGAGGTCTTTTGAGAACTGCTCATGAGAGAACAGCTCTGAGAGAACTTGTGACTGGCCCAAGGTCACAACAGCAGATGCATGTGGAGGAGTGGGGAATCAAACCCAGTTCTCCCAGATTAGAGTCCAACTCCTGACCACTACACCAGACTGATGGGGTGGAAGCTGCTGAAGGGTTGGTGAAATTTCTCCAGTACTTATGTGCCATGTGCCCAGATAAAAAATGGTGTACTTAGAAAATTTATAAGCCATCTTGAGCAAGTCTCTGGAAAAGCAGCACACAGTCATAAAAGGAACAATGAAAAAATTATCAATATTAAAAAAAACATTAAAAACAATAAAGACCCTAGCAGGGCTTTCCCCAGGGCACTGCACCTCTGCACTGCTTGGGGAAGCCGAGGAGAGGGCGGGGCTTGGACATGTGCCTGCCCCCTGGGCTCCTCACACCCGGAGCTGCGCTCCTGTGTGCTCTCGCTCCAACTGACCCCTGCCTATCAGGCCCTCGCTAGTCTAACCATGAATTATGAACTCATACATAAGCATGTAATGCTGCATATGAAGTAGTAAATTGAGTATTAACCTTGTTTGTATTGTTAATGATGAAAAAGGATGCTTCATATCACTACCAAACAGCTTACTGTTCTTCAGGAGTAGGTTACTGAAATAATCCCATACTTTCAGGGTTTCTAAGACCAAAATTACTTTAGCTTAATAGTGAACAGCAAGGGCTTCTGATCCAAACAGATTAGAGAGTCTGAGTCCTGATATTATGAGAACAAATTATTTTTGGCTTGGCAGTTTTAATGGATTAGCTCTTTTGGCCATCAAGTAAAAATAATCACTTATGCGCAATTCAAACATCATGAACAAACAGAATGTGTTTTTAACCAGGCACAAACCTGCTTAATTATTAGACTTGTGCACTCCCTCCCCCATTCCATATGCAAAATACCAAAGTTGAAGATGGAACTCTTCAACAAACTCCAATTAGCCATAATGTTCAAATGTGGGCATTTCCATAAGCTGAGGTTTGTTTCTTTTTTAGTAAATGCAGTTCTTTAACCATTATTTAATTTTGGTTCTGAATTCCAGTTCTTACGAAATAAATAAACCTCAATAGGCTAAGGCTAGAGACATGAAGACCAGGGTGGGGGAGAAGTCTGGGGGAGAGAATCCAGGCGGTTTCTCTCTCTCTTTCCTCTGAAGACTTTTTCTGATTTTTCAGATGAACAATTTTATGGAGCACTGAGAAAATTCCTGTGAAATATTATTTTTCTTGAAATTTTGCTCATTTAAGAGAAAGTTTAGTCATTCAAAAAGGTGTAATATGGAATATTTTGTCATGACAATCTACTACAGCATGAGATAATTATAATTTCTATGTTCTGGCTTTGCTCTATGCAGTCATTTTGTTCCGCACTAGAGTTAGTCTGCAAAGGCCCTTGTGAATCTTTCCCAATCATTGCCTGTGAAAAGTCTTAGTGATTTAACTATCAGGAATCTATGATTTTAGTCTTCAGCCAAAAGCAAGAGATTGACTCTGTTACAATGGTCATTTAACAGGTTCTGTATTGAGACAGTTAAAACCTCCTGTTCAGGAATTCTGTTGTTGGCAGACTTATCCTGGAATCTCCAACTTAGAATGGCAGTTAATAAAGCAAAACCCCTGTGCTAACACTGTGATTAGGTTCTTTCATAATAAGGGGGAGAAGTACATTTCCAGAGCTATGCAAGCATTTAAGTGGAGAGCAGTTCTCCTTATTCCTTATGGCTCAGCTATTTGGATTAAAGCTATCTCAGATAATAATCAATCAACCTCTTGCTCGGTTTTTAAGAAAACTGTTAAATGTGCTATGTCATGTCTCATGTTGTAATACAGGCAGAATTTGGTCAAATATCCTTGGAAGCAAAAGCAAAGCATGGCTTTATGTCTTTAATCTGAGACTCTTTTTTGCACGTGCTGAGGATGGCTTATTAGGTGCCCTGAAATGGGGCACTTTCAGATTGGGTTGGATGAAAGCTGTTTTCAAGAAACTACCACTATTCTTATTAGTGGCATGGGTAAAACAAAAGGTTTTGCTCTGGTTAAAAGGTGAGTTTTAGGAGTTACTTATGGGAATTTGCTGTTCATCAAGTTTGTTCAGCCTTATCCTTTGGTATTTTTTCTGCTTTGATGATGATCCTGAGATCTTTGCACCCTTGTATGTATTGTTTAACTACTCCATGCTACTGTAGAACTTTTCTATTTGCAAAATTAAATATTTTATCTTCTATGGTTTTACAAGGAAAATTTTAAAAATAGCCCTTATTCTGATATAAGTTGCCCTTGAGCCCTTAATAAGATAGACAGTTATTTCATGTTCTGCTTGAATGCCATTTTTAAAATAGTATTAGGGATTACTATATTAAGCCACTTTTTATGGTTCAGGCACCTTCCTGTACTTTGGAATCCCTGTTTTATTTTCTTAGAGATAACGATCCTAAGATTACTTTGGCAGTAGCAAATTTGTCTCAGTCCTTTTATCCCTTTCATCCCCCCCCAAAAAATTAAGAACATGAAATTTTTCTGCTGTTTATGATTTGTAAATCAAGGAGCTTCTAAGGGAATAAAATGAAAGGAAAAGGATAATTCCTGTGTATTCTGCAGACAAACTTTCAAAGATATGTTTATATATGTTAGTAATCCCGGCAACAATATACTATAAAGTATTCGATGCTTGTTTTTTCCCTACCTCCCAGATGGCAAAAATTACATATTACAATAGAATAGGGCACAGCAGTTTTCAGCTTTCTCAAATATTCAGTATATTTGTAATTTTGTTTGCGGAAAATTTGGATATTTACTTATACATTTTATAACTTCACCAAAGAGTGTAATTTTGCATGCTAAGTTATAAATGGTGGACCCACCCCCCAAAAAACCTTCTGTGTTTTTGTAAAAATAGCTTCCAGAGAAAAAAATGTGTCCCTCCCATGGCGTCAAAATTTCCAGGAGCTTCAGATCTGTAGTTAATGTTGGGAGTAACTGGTTAGTTAGTCCAGTATCCCTTTTCAATTTAGCAAAGTATGCCTTGGCTGCATGCAATAGAAGCCCTTTGTTCTCATTTCACAAAGTTACAGAGTCACTTTTCAGTTTCAAGACTAATAACAGTCCTTTTATTTAGGAACTACATCCTAGATAGTAAAGCTTAAGAGACCGAGACAGAACTAACCTAAACTGCCTTGGATGGGTCTGGGCGCAGAGAGGCATCCAGCCTCCTTCGTGGATGTGTGTGAGAGAGGAGAGAGTGTAAGAGGGAGAACAGATGGAAGACAGGCAATTTCCCTATAATCTATCAGTCTACTTCAAAGAACTGTGACAGGAGATTAAACAGGAAGAAAAACCCACAGTTTGCCTGTCTGTCTCACTTTGTTTGCAACCCACCCCTGTGGAGGCTGAGCCTTGAGATAGCATCTAGGCCTTCGCTTCCAACAGTTGAGATGTCCATATTTGGGTACCACCAAAAACTGGAACTGAACTTTTGCCTTCAGTCTCACTATACCATTCAAGGGGAGGAAGTTGGGACTGCATGCACCCAACAATTAGCCCATTGTGAACAAACATAATCCAGTGATTAAGGAAAATAAATTGGATCTGCCACATCTCACTTTAGATATGAATGGATGCATTCAAGGATGAGGATCCTTCTGTTATCTGTTATTTGTGGCCACCTGTTTTCTTGGATATTGAATGCCTACTTATGAATGAGTGAGAAAATGAATTACATATGAAACAAGAATACTTTGGCAAGGAGATATCCTTGGGTGAAGGAGACAGCCCCTGAGAAGTTCATCCAAATTGAACTGGGGGGAAACCTCACAGCTCGAAATCTCTTCCAATAGAAATGAATTGTTGATGAATGTGATTTTTTAAAAATAAAATAACAATAATAGAATTAAAATGGTTAGATTGGAGTGAACCACTGTCATATCCAGTTAAAAGAATCAGGTGATGTAAAAAACCTCTTCCTGACACTTTGGAGAGACACTCTCTATCAGAGTAGACAGAGTAGTCTGCATTGGTATAAGTAGCTTCATAGGGTATTGCACAGAGAGAAGCAGGTCTAGTGAATTCTCTGGAGAGCTAGAATTGCCAGCTCCCCAGAAAAAGTACCTACCAGGCAGCTTTTTCCTTTGCCCACTAAGTGCAAATGAGGCATTTCCCAATATTTATACAATACACAGTACACATGATCACCTGACTATACATCAATCTGCTTTTAGAGGCAGAGCTACAGTGGCCTGTTAAAAAGCTGGACAATCTAAGGGAAAGGCAGAGGAGCCATTTCATAGAGTTTTATGTCATTAACAATATTTTGCTGCTACATTGTATGAAGAATTTTGTAAAGTTTATATCATTACATATTGTACCACTCTTTCCTATACAATTGCTGAATTATCCTGTAAAGATTATAAGTATCTCATATCTTTTTCTCTGCCCCTCTTCCTCCTTCCCTGGATACACAACTGGGTTTGGACCAAACTGTGGCTTTCAGTTCTAGAAGTCTAACAGTACCATCCTAAGTTACAACCTTCCAAATTCATTGTAGTTAGGATGGCATTCTAAGAAGAGAAGCCAGCAGACAAAGTGAGGGAAAAACCATGTTTGATGACAAATATAATAATTTTGACAAAAAATCCCTATAAGTAGCATTTTTGAAAATAGTTATAACAAGGTGAGCCCCGCAAGAAACTTGCGGGATGGTTATCCCATTCCTCACACCTTTGCTTCCTCCTCTCTCCCCTTACCTCTCTCACACTATTTCTCCCCTCTGCCCCCCCTTTTCTTACTCTCTATTTCTCCTACATGCATGTGACTTCCTCTCTCTTTCTGACCTGTCATATCTATTTGTTTTTCTGCCTCCCCACCTCATCACTCTTTCTCTCCTTCTGCCCCCACCCCATCACGCTCTCTTTCTGCTGCCATCACTCTCTCAACCTCCTGCCTGATTCCACCCCCACCCTGCATAGCAGCAGCAGTAGTGGTGGCGGTACTCCCAGCCACCCACCTGTTTCCTCTCCCCCTATAGCAACAGTGGCAGCACTCTGGGAATCACAATGGATCTCCCAGCTACAGAGATCAATTCACCTTAGGGCTGCCAGCTCCTGGCTAGGAAATTCCTGGAGATTTGGGGGTGGAGCCTTGGGACAGTGAGGCTTGGGAAGGCAAGCAGCCTCAGCAGGGTATAATGCCATAGATTCAACCCTCCAAAGCAGCCATTTTATTGAGGGGAACTGATCTCTGTCACCTGGACAGCAGTTGTAATTCTGAGTGATCTCCAGCCCTCGTGGAGGAAATGTCTGGTTTGGAGGGTAGAGTCTATGACATTACACCACTGGGAAGTTCCTCCCCTCCTCAAATCCCACCCTCTCCAGGCTCCACCCCTAAATGCCCACGAATTTCCCAACCTGGAGTTGGCAACCCTATTTCCTTCCCATCCAACAGCCAACCTACTTTTATCTGCCCCTCTGTCTTCAGCTTTCTGTCTCCACCCCCCTCCCCCACAGCTCCTATCTAGGAAAATTACAGTCTTTCTCCACAGTGGAGACCAAAGCAGCTTACATTATTCTCTCCTCCTTTTTATCTGCACAACTACCCTGTGAGGTTGGTTAGGCTGAAAGTATGTGAATGGTCCAAAATCAGCTTCCACCGCAAGATGGGGGATCTGAACCTGGGTCTCGCAGACCCTACTTTGAATCTCTAACTGCTGCACTTCACTGGCTTTCATAGGGTGGCTGCTGATGAACAGTAGCAAGCAGCTGGGCCTAGTTGAGTCATGTAAGTCGGGGGGACCTGGATACCCTAGACTGCTGCCAGGCCTAGGGTTGCCAACCTCCAAGTGGGGTCTGGAGACCCCCTCAGAATTACACCTGGAATCTAGACAACAGAGGTCTGTCTCCCAGGAGAAAATGGCTGCTTTGGAGGGTAGACTCTGTAACATTATACCCAGCTGAGGCCTCTCCCTTCCCCAAACCCAGCCCTCCTTAGAGTTCACCACAAAATCTCTAGGAATTCCCCAGCCTGGCACTGGTAATCCTTGTCAGGCCTGGCCCCAAGGCTCCCTCCCTCAAAGGCCAAAAGAGGCCTGGAAAGAGCCCTTCCCCTCCCTTTTACTTACAGAAACAGTTAGAAGCCTCTCCCCTCCCACTGAGCATTCTAATCTCTCACTGTTGATGCCTGAGGTAGATCCCTGCAGAGGCCATTTCAAAAGGCATTGGGGGGATACAACTGTCCCTGAAGGGATTTTTTTTTTACTTTTTGGATTTTTCTACAAACCTAGAAAGGCCTCTGACTAGTAGGAAAAGCTGTTGGGGGAGACTGAGCCGTCTGTTGGTGAAAATAAGTATCTGCACAGAAATAACTGAGTGGCTTTTAGATATATAGATTATTGGCATTTCAGTGCTGCTTTTAGCTCAGACACTAGGGGCGTTTTCGCACTAACGTTTGCCCTGGTTTTGCCCTGATGCTTGCTCAGGAGCTTCTGGTCAATTTTCCACCAGTTGCTCCAGGCTCAGGGTTTGCTCAGGAGTATCGCGGCACTGCTCCGGAGCTTCCCCGGAGCAAGAAAATCCTGTTTTTTGCAGTATTTCCTGTTTGCTCCGGTGGAGAAGCCAAGATGAAAACACACCCACTCGCCCGCCCTCCATCTGGCCCGCCCCATGGTGGCCGTTTCTTCAATTTTTTTTTTGAAACGAGCCCTCCTAATGTTATATCGAAATAAGGAGGCAGGGAGCCAAGATCCCACCACAGGGAATGCGTTGGCGAGGTGGATTTGCCGTTTCTTGGTAGCAGGAGCCGGGCGCCATTGGCCCGAGAGCTCCCTGTGCTTGCAGATGACCGCTGCCCTGTGTTTGGGCTGCCCTGGCAACAGCCCCTGCAGAGCTGGTGGTGGACGCTTTCCTCCAGAAACCTGCGGAGAAGCCGCGGCAAGCAAGCGGGTGGGCCAGGGACGCGAGTCTTTCTTCCCGCTCCCTGTGTGCGGTCCTATGGACCTGAAGCATAACTTCCCCCCCTCCTTTTTTTAAAAGGCCCTTATAACGTTATATCAACATAACAAAATATTGATGCAGCATGGGAAGATGGCACAATTGTTGTATTTTTATAATACACACACATTCACATCTATTATGGGGGGGGGAATGTTGTTCGGTGCTCCAATTCAGCATGCGTAACAGGGAGACTGGACTGCCATTGATGCCACTCAGCCTCAGCTGCCGCTGCCTCTGCCACCACCATTTTGGATGAAATTGCCTCCCGTATTGTCTCTTTTAGACATCTCAATTTTCAGGTTTTTAAAGTTATTTTTATTTAATTACTTTACACGGACCAGCCAACACCATATTGGCTATCCACCATTTTGTCCCTGTGCTCCCGCAGGCAAAGCAGCCGACATTTTAGTTCAGAGCGGAGAATCCACCAATCAGAACGGAGAATCCACCCATCAGGGGGGGAAATCCTCCACTGACATTTGCGGTCCCTGTAGATAGCCAATGGTTTTGCTTCAACCAAAAGTGGCAGGAATAATTGATTAGGAAGGAGGGAGTTGTTGAATTCTGGGAAGAGGAAGGCTACCGCAAGGTGGGTGGGGGATGCACTACCGTCATGCCACTATGACGTTATAATGTTACCACGCATGCGTTTTTTTTAAAAAAAGAAAGAGCAGGGAAATGAGGGAGGGGCGAGGGGGGTGGGAGGGTAAGGGAGGGGACATGGACAGGGGAGTGGCTGAAAGCATCGGGGCAACCACTAACTGTGAACAAAAAACTGCAGGGTTAAAGAGGAGCTGAATCCTCTAGTGAAAAAATGGATACCGTTGCTCCGGGGGAAAATTACTGGGGGAACTGAGGAGGAAATGAGAGGCAAGTGGCACGTGCAAAATCACCCTAGCTTTCATCATCAGTACAATTAATGTGATGTGTAGTCTGACCTGTTTGTTTACTGAAATATGAATTCCTTATGAGTTTTGAGGCTTGCTCCCAATAAAAGGTGCATAGGATTTCAACCTAAAACTATGTATGGTGAGGAAACAGCACTTTTTGTAACAACTTACACAACTCCAGAAACTGTCTTCTCCTACCAGTGTCCTTCACCAAATGTAGTTAGGTCATTGTGAGATTCTGAACTAGTGGCACGACCTTCTGAAGTTAACTGTGCAAGTAGTTACATGGATCGAGATTCCCTTGGTGGTGATACTAGGCATTTGCACATCCCTCCCAGGATTAGCTCACCTGGCCATTCATTATGGTTTTAGAAAGCTGGTCAAAAACTTTAATTTCAAAAAGCCTTTGGATTAATTGTGAATTTAAGGCTGAGTTTATTACATATGCTTTCATTGTCCATTTTGCTGCTGTTTAGTGACGGTCTCATTTCCATCTCCATTTTCATGTTTTTTAAAAAAAATACATTTTAATTGTAGAATTACCAAAACAAACAAGGTGGCTGATTAAAGGAGATTTATACCATTACAAGAAATTTTCAAAAATGGTGTTATTGATTCACATTGCAGTCTCCATCAACCACAGAGACAGCACTCTGTATTTTTAGAGATGAACAAGGGAAATAAAACAAAAGTACAGTTTTGCAACACTGGAGATACTGGGCTACATTCCTGTGCCCTGGGGTCAAGGACATAAGATCAGTGCAATGGAAAGCAGTTGTGCATAGAAGAGCATTTGTTGCTTATGCTACACTATTCCAGCATGATTCGATTGACTGCTATACATCCATTCAAACACAGAAATTCTTTCATAGAAGTCACAGAGCAGCCAAGATTCTGTTCCATATTTACAATACTACCATTTTTGGAACAGAATGTTGGGAAGGAAGCAAGAGTTTCCAGACTAGGTTTCCTTTGTAGCACTAGGGAACTTTTTGTCTTTAGCCATTTAGTTTACCTTGAAGAGACTCCATTAATCAGGATGTTGAGGTGAACTGAATGAACTTACATAGTGTGTACTCTCAGCACCTTTACCACCTGTTTTATCTGTTAATGCTCTTAGGACTGTCAGATCCAAGGTTTGCCTGTCAGTTACTTCTATCTCACACAAATGTCAGGAATCATGAACTATATATAGGCAAGCATCTCGATGAATATCGGTGCTTCAGCTTGTATTCTATTAAGTCTGAGAATTACTAATTCTCAACCCCTGTTAGATTCTAGTCTAGTTACTACTCCTGTTTTCATGCAGGGTATGTCAAGTTGTGTAACAACAGACATTGAGTATACATTAGCTACTCTATAACTGGAAGTTCCTCTAGAGACTCAACCATACTTTAGGATTTCTAGAATGGTTTTAAGACATTTTTAGGACTAGTTTTGGGTTACCACAGTTAAGCTTACTGACTACATTTTGGTGTTTAAATTTTTTAAATTTGCTTCAATGCCTGGTTACTGGGACTGGACAGGGGACAATACTTAGGCTGCGAGCACACGGCCCTTTAATGCAGGAGGAAGGGCTGCTTCCTCCCGCATTTAAAGGGGCCGACTACATGGGCCGCAGCAAGTCCCGCGGCGAAGCAGACTCAAATGCGGGTTGCTCCCGCATTTTCCAACCCTGGGAAAATCAACAGTTTTCCCGGGTGTTGCGGGAGGAACCCGCATTTGAGCCATCTGGCCAGCCCTCTCTTGTAATCATTGCGAGAGCAGGGCTGTCCAGATGGCCCCCCCGCCATTTTTTTCCCCTTTTACATTTGGGCGCTTGGCCACTCAAGCGCCCAAGTGTAAAAGGGGGGGGAAAACCCAAACTTACCAGGCGGCCAGGGGGGCTTGGGGAAGAGTGCCTCCCCTGGCTGCCTCTGCCACAGAAAAAGCCGCCACACGCTTCGAGGCTGGCTGGCCGCTGCTGCTTCCACCGCCACTTCCGTCTGCCAGCGCTGCCGCCTCCCTCCGCAGCCTCCTTCGTCCGCCACTGTTGCCTGCCGCTGCCTCATCTTCCTCCCGCCGCCGCCCGCTGCAGCAGGGGTTGGGGTGTGTCAACATCCCAACTCGAGGTTAAAAAAATGCAGCCCCTTTAATCCGGGAGGGCTCTTGGATTTAAAGGGGCCGTGTGACCGCAGCCTTATAGTGCACCCAAGCATTCTTTCTCTGGGATCAGTACAGGCTTGTAACATGGACTTCCTCTCTCCCTTCATCACAATCCTATCCCATAGGTATAACCTTATCAGTCAATTTTCCTTTTATTTTTTAACTGGAATAGACCATGGCTGCATTTGGATATTATGAACAAACTTTGGTTTGTTCACAAACAGAATAGGCTTAATTTATTCTTGGGCTAGCACACTCCCTTGCTGTTCGCTCCACCCATCATGCTTAGAGATGAGACTGAAGACTTCCTGCTTGAGCCTGGCAACCAGCGGAAGAGTTGGGGTGAGGGGGGGAAATGACATCAGCAATGTTGCCAACATCACTATGTCACTTCTGGGTACAACCTGGAAGTAACAATGGGTTGCTCTAGGAATCCCTGGAAACTCTATGGTTAGATCATAGGCAGGCAACAGGTATGATTGGTGGAAGACCTCTCGCCATGGCAACCCTACTAGTTTAGGAAATCTAACCACAGTGTGCTGTGATGTTCAAACTAGGGTGCTTTAACAAATTGTGGGATATTTCATATATATAATCCCAGTTTTTAGGTAAGAAAATAAACCATAGTGTGTTAAAAGCACTCCAGTGTGAATGTGACAACGAATAATCCGCTTGAGCTGTAAGTTACATAGGTACAATACTTCCTTCCTGGCCATAGTTTAAACAAGTATCTGTTGATGCTATAAAAATTCAGCCTTGAATAAGAACCAAACCACATAAAATCCTGGAAGATCCATGACTAGATCATTGGTATGTTTTCCCTTTGTAAACAGCAGTCAAAGGAGGCCCTGGTTTGGATCTGAATCATGGCACAGATGACAAGTAACTTTTGCCTCCTTGCCATTTCCCCAACTTCCAGCAGCTCCCTAGATTTGATATAAACTCTGATTAGGAACATATGCTGACACCAATTTTAGGTGAATAGCAGCTTCCGGAGGCCATTTGAGGTCAAGAAAACAGCTTGTGAGAGAGAAAGCCCCTCCATGTCGCAGTGCTTATCCGAATTAGGGCCTTCTGCAGTTTCTACTTACAAAGGAGATCCAGTCACAGATCTTCCAGTGTCTTCTCTTGTTTGATCCTCACTTTATAAATGACTAATTTTTAGTATAACACATAGCCTTTTATAGAATGTCATAAGCAAAAAATGCCCCCCCTCAAATTGCTTGTTTTCTAGGAATGAGGTGAAACAAGATACTGTATCCCACAGATTTTCTGGAAATCCCAAAATCTGTTTACAGTTTTTTGCTTTTGAATGTATTTTATCTCTCAGTTTTGGAAAAGATAGGGATAACACAATAGAAATTTAGATTTTCATGATTCAAAGGACTGTTTAAGGTCATTAGTTCAAACTGAGTCCCAGTCGCTTCCCTTGCAAGAGACATTAATTAATCCACATGTTGGCAGACTCTGCAAAGGCAAAAGGTTAAACACACCGGGTGAACGAACTGTTCCTTGAGGATTTCTAGGTCAGTTTTGGCACACTGGCAAGGCAGCCTGAGAAGATAAACAGAACTCTGGACTTGGAGGGGCTTGAAAAAGAGTTGTATCTGTGCACAGTTCTCAGAATGTCTATAGAGGCTTTGATCTATTGACAGCACAGAACCCACGTTTCAATGTTTTAGGTGTTTATTACGGTTGCCTCCTGGCAACTGGTGAGGAATGGGAGGGGCTTACTAGGAGAAAGAGAAAGGCCCAGGCCACATTGCCAGCATTGCACAGGAAGTGATGTCATCATGCTAGTGACTTCTGGGTGATGCTCTGGTTTTTGGGCAAAAATCTATGGTAAAACTGGCTTCTACCATAGAGTTATCGCCCAAATACCAGAGCATTGCCTGAAAGTCACTGGCATGATGATGTCACTTCCTGTGCAATGCTGGCAACATGGCCTAGGTCTACCTCTTTCTACTGGTAAGTCCCCCCACCTGCCAGATGATTGGCAGCTGGGAGCAGGGCCTGGTGGAGGTGGACCCCCACCTCCACTGGGTGGTCTGGGAACAGACGGGCAACCGTTCTCTAACTGGAACTCATCTCAAATGTCGGCACACCATTTGAGATGAGTTCCAGTTTGAGAACGGTTGCTCATCTGTAAAGATTTTGAGGATTGTTATCCTGTTTTTACTTCTTAGGAGTATCCTGTAACAGTAAATTGCATTGAATTCATATCAAGATTGTCATCTGAGGAAGACCCTTCGAAACGAAGACTGACGTCCGGAGCTTTCGTTATGTATCATGTTTCTATGGACAATTTGATATCTTATGGCTCTATGGATACTTTGCTTTAGTCTATGCACTTTACAGTTTTGTTTAATGAAAATGAATTGAATACATACTTTGTGATTGCATTGATTGGACTGAATATATATGCTTATAGTAGGCAGTGTGCCACGTGAATCTTTTGCTATATTGTTGCATTGTTGATGCAGTGCATTCTTTTCAGTTCCCACATATTACACATCATCCAGTGACAGCAGATGTTCTAGGTTCACCACTATTCTCCTTTAACTCTTGAATTTTACTGGTCCAGCCAGAATTTAATTTCTCAACCCTGGTTATACATCTAGGGGGGGAAAACCCTGCCAGTGTTTCACTGTTTGTGTCTAGTAATTAAGATGTATATCAAGATGTGTGGAATCACAAAAGCTCTGGTTAAAATAAACTAGTTAGCCCACAATGTAAGATAACATTAGGCACTTTTGAACTCTCTGAAAGAATTGGGCATAAGCATGCCTAATTGCGTTGGACTGTGGCACCAGGATATAAGTTGCCACAGGCTGCTTTCTCCTTCCATAGTCTAACATGACTGCTTTTGAGGAGCCGGTAAATTAGATCCATTTAAAAAAATAATTCCAGAAGCTGAGTCTCTTCAAAAGGTAAGCAAGCGCTGTATCTTTAGGGTCTTCCTCCTCCTGACAAATAACTTCATTACTCTTAGAGGAAAATGCCTGCTGAGCCTGCCATTTCAGAGGCATTTCTAGGTCCAAGTCAGCTGTTGTTGTTTGTTATTTTTTGCAGTGCCACTTGACCTACACTTACTGGATTTGTTACATATCTCCTTTCTCTCCTGTTGGGATTCCTTTCTTCCTGGAATTTCCTAGGACTCATTATGAGATTCTTCCACACTTTTTTTTTGCCACATGCTGTGTCTGAGCTACAGACACTCCACGTGTGTATGTGCATGTGTATGTGCATTAAGGTAATTATGGGAAATGAAAATACTAAAAAGTGTGGCTTTAAGTTTACACCTTAGATGAGTTCTGGTAAAGTCCATTTTGTATCTCCAGCACTAAGAATTAAGCTGGCCAGCAAGGAAATATTCTTTTGATGAGCCAACATTTGATGAGTCTCTGGTTTTAATATATGTAGTCCTGGATTGTCTGAATAAGTCAGAAATCCCTAATGTATCTTCTTCTAGTTTCTATTATTTTGATCCTATTTTCCTGTATCTTAGATTCCAGACAGAATCCCTTCAGACTCTATATCTGAGGATTCAGTCCTAATCCTGAATCTGTTCCCAAGGTCCTTATCTTGGAAGGAATGTTACTTGCATATTTTCTGAGCCTTGGGTTTTGCTATATGGTTAGTCATTTTCTGGAGACAGCTCTGGCTTAAGATCACAAGTCAAGCATCTTGTTTCCTCAAGCCTCCAACAAAATTCTCCAAGAATGCCTAGAAACAGGGACCTATTCAGTGGCCACAGATGGACCTATCTTCTATGAACTGGCCTCAGGACTTTGTCTTCCCAGTTTTTTCCCAATAAAGGGGGTTACAATTCATTGGCTTGAAGCAGACAATTCCCATACTATTTTAGATATCATGTAGAAACACTGTGACCTATTTCCCACAAGGTGCTGCCTCGGTGTCTTTCTTCCAGTTTCCCTGATTGCCTGCTTCAATTTCACACTATTTGCCGCAAGGTGCATTTTGACCTGCAGGTTCACGCGATTTCCCCCGCGGCTTCAGTGATTCTGTTTTTTGAGGATCACTGAAGCCACGGAGGAAATTGGAGAAAATTGGATGGAGCCATGGGTCAAAATGCACCCCACGGTAAATAGTGGGAAATTCAAGCAGGCAATTGGGGCAAAGGGAAAAATGACACTGGGGCAGCACCTTGTGGGAAATCGGTCTGTTACTCAAAGCCTGATTGTCTAAAACTTACCTCAGTTTATGAACTCTTACAATTTATACTCTCTCATGAATCCTTATGTCAATATATCCATGTATGATTATCAATGCCATTTATTTTAAGGTCTGGCATACTGAATGCTCAGATGCTCTTCCAAGGATATGATGTTCTTCCAAGCATCGGAGCCACTAAGGGAAAATGAGGCTGTACATTCATTAATATGATGTTTGACTATCAGTGAACATATACTTTAAGCCTTGCGTACTCTCATGGACATCAGAGTTTGCTAGTTCAGATGTAATGGCTAATATTGCTTTGCCTGAACCAGGAAAGAAATCAGAGAGAAAGAAGGAGCATGCTAGTACAAGGTTTGCTTCTGATTGTCCAAACAATAATGTGCAAGATGTGCAAAATCAGAAACAACACAGATGACCTGGTCTATCAGCTATATATCTGATTCTCAACGTCCAAATATGTGGATACTTAAAACCAGAAACTGGAGCCATGAACAGACAAGACAGATCTTTCTAGAAATAAAACCCTCACCTTCAGAAAAAAATCTAAAAATAAAAAAATTAAAATGGAGGGTTAATCATCCTAAATAATGGGGACCCTTGTGGGTCCTGATTGGGTGGAAAGATGGCGTAAAAATGTTCTAAATAAATAAATTAATAAAAGAACCAGTGCCTATAGCTTTAAGAAAAGAATGCCCTCTGCAGTGGCAATTGTGGCGGTTGTTAGGCAACCACAGCAGTATTGCCATCCTTCTGCCAGCAAAAGGCATGGGGGGGGGGGCTTTTACAGGGCTGTTTTGGCCTTTACGGGAGAACTCATTGGACCAGGCCCACCAGCAACCATGGGGTGACCTACTACCACCTGCCTTGCATGATTCATCCAGGCCCAGCCATTTGCTGCTGTTCAATAGCAGCCACAAAGGCCAGTGTAGTGTGGTGTGGTGGTTAAAGTTTCAGGCTAGTATCTGGGAGACCCAAGTTTGAATACCTACTCTACTGTGAAAGGGCTTTTGGTGACCTTGGGCAAGTCACACATTCTCAGCTTAACCTACCTCATAGTATTATTGTAAAAGTAAAATGGAGGAGAGGAGAATATGTAAGCCACTGTGGGTCATCATTGTGAAGAAAGGTGAGGTATAAATGAAATAAATAATAAATATAGCTGAAGATGGTGGGTGGAAGGAGAAAAGGAAGCAGGGAAAGGTGAGGATATGGAAGCCACAGGAGGAGGATAACAGGAAATAGTGTGGGAAGGAAGGATGCAGGGATAAAATGAGCTGCCCCCTGCAAGTCCTTGCAGGTTCCCTACCATGCAACTGAGCCCTTCCCAGTGGCCAGAACTGTGCAGAGTTTTCCCAAGAAGAGGCTGCTTAGGTTAAGGAAAACTGAAGATGGAGGGGAGATAAAGCTAGAATGGCAGGTGGATGGGAAGGAGGCAGGAAAAGGGGAGAGGCTGTGGGGGCTTTCAGAGAAAAGAAAGAGGAGACAATGTGGGAGCAGAACATGAGATGCCCCCCCACAAGTCCTTGTAAGTCCCCTGCTTGTAACATAATGTGCATCTGTTTTCCCTTGATTTCAATTATGGACTTCTCATAGAAATTGGATGGCATACTGTGCCTTCAGATTCTGAAATGTTTTTGTTTCACGGCTTAAAAAAATAAGATGATGAAATGTTAGTGTTGGCAAAAGTCCAAATCCAAAGCTGGTGTCAAAATGACAAACAAAACAAAACAAAACCCTGACATAATTTTTTGTAATCTGACACATCACTCATCAAACTAGGGGGCAACTAACTCATGGTTCTCATGTAGAATAACAAAACATTTCTTCTTTAATTTAAAATTGACAGGGTTTCTTAATAAATAGGGATAAGGGACTTCTGATGTATGCTGTGATCTGGTAGCTCTGTTATGTACATGTGTTGGTTTTAATGAAATATTTGCAACTATCCATTGATTAACATTTGTATGAAATCATTATCAACAACATATTTATTTAGCATGTTTTTCCAACCTACCACACCATACTGTAGTGTTTTCTGTAAGTAAATGATATAACTATGAAAACTTATAGCAGATTTTTATGGAATAATAGAGCCAGTAGACTATAATTGATTAATCCATGTAACAGCATTTTGCCAAAAGAGAGAGCTGCAGTTCTGCAGACAGTTCTGTTGCTTAATCTAAACTGCACTGATTTCAGTGGGTACCCAGTGCTTATGGTACAGGGTGGCAGCCCAAAGTTGTTAAAGTCCAAATCCTCTTTTAATTTTTTAAAAGTATATGATATACTTTATGATTTAAACAATTGCAAAATAAGTGGCCTACAGAAGAAATTGCATATCTTGAGCACTGACTGGCTCTAGTTGGTTTCCAAGGGGGCTGAAATCCTAATGAATTTTTTTTCCAGTTTTTTAGTATACACCTTTTTTCTTCCCAAGGAAGCAGTTGTGGGCAAATTCAAGTTAATACAAAATGGGGAGGGGGGGGTCCAGTGATTTTAGCTTAGTTTTATTTTTCTCTTAGCTCAAGGAAAGTGAACCTTGTCATATGGGTTTAGTGAACAGTGCTTGGGAGACAGATGCTGCAGGAATCATTTAAGTGAAGCTGCTCATATTGGTGAGCAAACCAGGAGAAACCCTTTCAGGGAAATGAGTGCCAGGCCTGATGCAGGTTGTGAAAGCCTTCAGCTGCAACCCATTTTAAGGACACACATGAAGCTGCCTTATGCTGAATCAGATCCTTGGTCCATCAAGGTCAGTATTGCCTACTCAGGCTGGCAACAGCTCTCCAGGGTCTCAGGCAGAGGTCTTTCACATCATCACCTGGTCTTTTTTAAGTGGAAATGCCAGGGACTGAACCTGGGACCTTCTGCACACAAAGCAGAAGCTCTTCTGCTGAGCCACAGCCCTTCCCCATTTTCTTGGAAGTAAGCTCGATAGAATAACATTGGACTCACAAGTAGTACTGCTTCTACTCTTAACTGTCTTTGAAAACTGATTGACATCAAGATTATGTTTATATTCTCAGCGGGAGTTTCTCCTCCTAATTTTACAAGTTACTTAGATAAAAGAGACAATAATGCTGTATAAGCAACATATGGACAAGGACTGTCATGATAGAATCTGAAAAGTATGTTTGTGAAATGCAGTTCAGCCACCATGTGTATGCTAACCAGGTTTTGTCAAGGAAAGGAAGAAAGAAATGGATTTGCACCAGAGCAGGGAGGACAGAGGAGGGGAGATCAGCAGCATTATGGCTGCACTGGGCCATGCAGTCTGCAATAGTTATCTTTCCCAGCTTCATTACCCACCAATATCGAGTTCTTACCTGACAAGTCCATATTGATGTTATAAGAAATCCATCATCTCTGAACACATTGAAGATTTCAATGATGCCCCGGGAATAACCAAAGACAGAGATACTAGCATCAGATATAGCCAGGTTAAAGGTCAGGTAATCTGTGGGCTGCAAGACAGCTCGCTGCTTGTACAACACAAAAATCACAATGCTGTTTCCAAACCAAGACATCCAACCTGGAATAGAAAAGGAAATGGTATAGAGTAGACATAAAGTTGCCAACAACAATAAGCCAAGAAAGACACTGTTCACAGCAGAAATATGGTGTTGAATCCAAATTACGGAAGCAGAGTCTAGCTCATGGCATGGACCTCCTCCTACTGCTGGAGACTACTGAGCATCCCCAAATTTTAATCTTTGGGAGAGGGAGTCACAGGCCTTCATGAACAGTGTAGAGGTGAAGTGGTGTATACAGAGGATGGGAGCAATTGACATAATTGCCATTGCCTCCAAAGTTGGTGCCACCCTGGTCAGGTTGGGTCTTCTGCTCACAGTTAGCGTATTGTATTGTACCAGCAACACCTGGGTGCTCTTCAAGTGCAACTGTTCCATGGCCTGTTAAAAATGTAGTTACAGGAACCAAGTGGTTTGTCTGCCCATGTATCAGAGCCAGCAAGGGAGCACTTGTGAATGCAAAGAGAACAAGTATACTGGTTGGTATGGTATAAAGGGAATCTTTGTGTCAAGTAACCCCACCAGGTGCTGGAAAGAGAGGCATGGTATTCCCAGTTGGTGGAGCCACCAAAACAACATTACTTCACCAAAAGTGTGCCTTCACCACATGTCTGTGAACTGTGGAAGAAATGCATTTGTCAGATAACTGAGCAAGGGAGCTTTGATTCTTGAACTCTTATAACACCTCCCCCCCCCCAAAAAAAAATCTTGCAGGTCTCTTAGGTGCTACTGGACCCAAATCTAGCTACACATGAATGGTTATTTCTAGTCTAGACTACTATTATACAATCTAGGTGGAGCTGTGTTTGAAAAGCTGATGGAAACTTAACTTAGATCAAAATGTACCTACCTAGTTGTTGTATGGGACTAGCTGCTAAAATCATCACACTAATCTTGCATTAGTATTTTATTTATTTATTTATTTATTTTCACATTTATATCCCGCCCTCCCCGCAAGCGTATTAGTTTTCCAGCATAATTCAAAGTGCTGTGTTTGAGCTTCAAATCCCTAAATGGGATACCTTCTTATATGAACGTAGATACGGAAGTATCCAGGGGTCCACTGGGGCTCCGCCAGCTCAGGACTGGCCAGTAGGGCAGCCATGGGTTGAATCAGATTCTCTAATCTGATTCAGCTCGCTGCCAAATTGCCGCCGAAATTCGGCGGCAACTTTAAAAGCCACTGGAGGGGAGGGGGTTTGAGGGAGAGGCTCCAAACTTGCAGGGTAGCTGCTGGGACCTCTCCTCGAAATGCCCACCAAGTTTCAAGAAGATTGGACTAGGGGGTCCAATTCAACGGGCCCCCAAACAGGTTGCCCCCATTCCCTCTATTGTTCTCTATGGTAGGAAAAAAGTTAACATTTTTTCCCTCCATAGAGAACAATGGAGAGGATGGGACAATCTGTTTGGGGGCCCATAGAATTGGACCCCGTGGTCCAATCTTCTTGAAACTTAGTGGGTATTTCAAGGAGATGCCCCAGCAGCTGCCCTGCAAGTTTGGAGCTTCTCCCTCAAACCCCCTTTCCTCCAGCCCCTCATATACCCTATGAGTTTTTGCCATTAATTTCAATGGCCCATAGGATATAATGGGGCTGAAACTGACGTTCCCTTTCTGACACACTTCTGATGATGTCAGGGGACGTGGCATATGCTAATGAGTTATGCTTATGAGTTATGCTAATGAGCTCCTGCACCTCTTTTTCTACGAAAGGACCCCTGGAAGTATCTAAGACACCTTCCTTTGCAGCATTGAGGAGGGCAGCCAGCCCTTTAATCAAAATTTGCCTTGGCTGAGACTGGCTCTATCATCTTGAAACCTTTTTCTGGAAACAAGCTGTTTTGTTTCTGACTAGGCTTGATGCTTCCCTGATTACTTGTGGCGAGGATCCAGCCAGTGATGTGGATCCAGCCTTCCTCCAGTCTCAAGAGACTTCCTCCAACTGAAGTAGTTCTTCAAAGGATGAGCCACTTAAAAGTTGCAGACAATCTCATCCTAAAGAAAGGCTTCAGACTTTATTTAGTGGAGTGGTAGGACAGGGGTAGGATCCATCCCATAACCCAATCTCCTCACTTTTTGCTAGCATAAGAGGTGCATGGAAATAGACAGCTTGTGGAAGTTTCCTAGTCTTTAGTGAACTCTTGTGAGTGCACAGCCCTTCCTGCCAGCAAACCCCTCCATCTCTTTCCTGCCTTCTAAAACTTCTTCCTGGCTATGGAGAACAAGTGGACTGGAGAGTTTTATAGCTTTCTCCCATACGATTATTTTGGGCCAGTGTGGGAGGACTCCAGGCTCCATAGCTTTAATGATCCACAATGGCTTATGGGCTGTTGATGTGCAGCTGTTTCATGCCTCATTGGAGCTGAAGAACAGCCCTTGCACACTACAGCCAAGATGCTCCAGCAGCCTTGGGAGAGACTTTGGTATAGCATCTTTGAGCACATGGTTCAAGCTAGGTGAAAACACCTGTGTGCCAGTGGACAGCAAAAAATTCAAAATAAGAAAAGTGTGCTCTCACTGGCAAGTATCCAGTAGCTACTGTGCGTCAAAGTCATTGCCAGGCTTTATTACAGCGATAGGTACTGGTACATTCCACTAAAAACAGTGCACTAATGACACTAAAATTAGCTGCTCTTATTGGCATGTCTGCAGTTGTTAACCTCATGCTGCTACTGATGGTAATGAACAAACATTAGGGGGGAAATCTTGCTATTGGTTCTGTGGAATCTCCTGGATTTTTAGAGATCTTTTATATATTTTAAAATAAAAATCTAAGGGCAAAGCAGACACCCATTCATTGATAATTTAGCTATAGGATTTTCTATCTAAGTGCCGGGCAATTGTCTAACTCTGGGTAGTCAGGGTAAGAGATACCGTAATAGGGTTGCTAGTCTCCAGATGGTGGCTGGAGATCTCCCAATATTACAACTGGTCTCCAGTTCCCCTGGAGATCAGTTCTCCTGAGAAAATAGCTGCTTTGGAGGGTGGACTTTATGGCATTATACCCTACTAAGGTCCCTCCCCAAACCCTGTCCTCCCCAGGCTCCACCCCCAAAATCTCCAGGTATTTTTCAACCCAGAGATGGCAACCCTATAAGGATGTCACATTAGGACTGGGAAACCCTGGCTCCATTCCCCACTCAGCCATGAAGCTGCCTGATTTTAGAACAGACTTTTTATGTCCATCTAAACAACCTCACAGAATTGTTGTTGAGCTGGGGACTGTGTACTCCACCCTGCTCTTCTTGGATGAAGGGTGAAATAAAAACTTGCTTGATAGCAAAACACATTCATTTCATTAAATTTAGGGGTAAAGTTCCTCACAGGCCTTTATGCCATGTTGACTGAGGGGAATCTCCACATTCACAGGCACTAATCCTCTGAATCCCAGAGCCAGGAGGCTACATTAGGGGAAGGCCTCAGCCTCTATGCCCTGTTGTTGGACCTCCAGAGGAACTGGTTGGCCCCTGTGTGAGACAGGATGCTGGACTAGATGGACCACTGGTCTGATCCAGCAGGGCTATTCTTCTGTTCTTAAGCCCTGGTCTCTGTGCCTCTGCCTTCAGAGATAAGGTGGGTGGAGGTGAAAGGCAGGCAGCAGCAGCACCTCACATGTGGAATGCTCTCCTGGCCCCAACCCCACTCCCTTTTAGGTGTCAGGACAAAAACTTTCCTTTTACCTAGATTTTTAATTAAGGGGTTGACCTTCTAACATAATTTGTCTAGTCTGCTTGTATCTTGAGATCTGCTTTATACGACTTGCTTGAAGCTGCTCAGCATTTATATACTGTCTTTATGCTCTGGCTGGGTTTTTAATGCAGAGTTTTAAATAGTTTATTAATTACTAAAAACTTTATAGTGTTTTATGGTTTTTATTACACTTTACTTTGTGAACTGCATTGAGAGGGTTCTCTGGAGAGGTGGCATAGAAAATGTCTAAATAAACAAGCATTTTGTCAGATGTTAATTGGTCTTGCTATGTAAAAAATTGAAAACAGAGTATGTTCTTGCAAGGCGAGATGGCTACCCCCTCCCCCAAAGCACATGTTAGCTATTTTTTTAGCAGCAAAATAGTAAAAGATTGTGTTAAATAGCACTCCTACCTATAAAATATAGAAAGGTTGTGTTATGATAATTACCTAAGGTGGGAATCAAAAGTGTTCTTTAGAGATTTAATATTAAGGGGCACCCTTTGAAATGAGGAGCAACTGAGTTCAAATGTTTTTATTTCACAATGTTAAAATTCTGTTTGCTTCTACCCCCTGGATTCACACTCTCATAAAGTTTACCATACAGTGTAAATTTTGTTTCTTTTTAAGTTCCCTGGAGGCATACATTTTAATAAAGTGAATTATCTTAGCCTTTAAATATATTTCAGTCAGCCAAAGCTAGCACATGGGCTTTCTGGAGCATCAAATCTATGTCTTTATGTCTGTACATACAATATAAAGAAGATATCTGCTTTGCCAATATAAAGAAGATATCTGCTGCAGTTCCATTTGTCTGAGGAGCAACCTGAATTGTATGCAGCATGGTTTATTATAGGTACTTAGACTCAAGACAATTAGTCCCTTGAAATCAGTACAACCTAACAAGTTTATATGCCGGTATTTCAGTTTACCTGAATTGTGACTTGATGGACAGCCTTGTTCTCCTCATCCTCCCTTTTCAGGTACTTAAAATTTTGTCTTTTAAAAGATGCCAGTTTTATACATATAGATATGTATAATTTCCATTTCTATCACCTTGCCCCTTAATATAAACACAGTAGAAAGTCCTGTGAAATATTATATATTATATATTAATTTCGCAATGCTTAATTCATGGTGCCACTTCCTAAGCAAAGTCTCACCCTTCTAAACACTTAGAGAGGTGTAACTCTGTTTAGGGGGGCACAACCAAAGCGCAACCTGTACATACCCAAAGCAAGCAGATAGATGCCAATAACAGTCTCTCCTTGTTCTGTGAAGGGAATTTCTCTGTTCAGAAAGGTAATGTTGTTGTTCCTCCATGGAGCCTGCAGAGACAACGGGAAAGACATTTTCTGCAGTTTCTCGCTCAGAATTTTCCTGTTTCCAAAATCCTAGGAGCAAGCAAGGAAAAAATGGCCCCTGCTTGCTATATTCTATGGAACTGAGCTCTGAGACTGATGAAGCAGAGGAAAATCTAAGGAGACAAGAAGGAGCTTTGCAGCTTGCTGGCTTGCTTGTATTTACTAATCCTATCTATTAATACTAGTGATCTGTGTAGGTAAAGAAATCAGGGTTTTGTCACTTACCTGGCACTGCACATACTTTACTTTTCTTGGTAAATTATGTGTATTTGGCCTGAAATGGATGCCAATAGAAGTTAAAGGTATTTAAATACAAAGTCTACTCCTTGTAAAATCAGATAAACATTTAATGACCTCTTTCCAGAACGGATTAGCAAATTTACATGACTATAGCACAGTGGTCTTCAATTAGAGAGGTCAGGACCCTGATGCTGGCTGTGGCACCTGAGCTGCTGGGTGAGACCCTACAGAGCCACCTCTTCTTCTCCTCCTCCTCCTCCTTCTCCTTCCTCCTCCTCCTCCTCTTCCCATCTAGTAAGCCTGTAGAACTCTGTGGATAAATTTAAATTCTTCAGTTGTGACTGTGTTATTTAACAATATTTGCTTGAAGTTCTGCTTCAAATATTTGCTTCTGCGTTCTGCTTCAAAAAAACATTGAAAACCACAGTTCTAGCTGCCAGTCAGAGAAGACAATAATAATCTTGACAGACCAAAGTTCTGACACAGTCTAAGGCAGCTTCATCTATTAATTTAGAGCATTTAATGAAGAGTTTTCTGGGTTTTAGTCCAGCTATAACACTGGTTTTCTGTCCAGATATATAGAGGCTGTGGCTCAGTGGCAGAGCATCTGCTTGCAGGGCCAGAGCTACCATTAGGCCAACCTAGGTGGCTGCCTGGGGCAGAGACCTCAGAAGGGAACAGAACTGACAATCTGTATTACTGTGCTGGAGACCCACTGCCAGGCCCAGCACCAGCAATTTCAAATTTTGTGGTTATCAGTCTTTCTAAGTGGGGCACCAGAAGGTAGCCTCGCCTAGTGTACAAAAAAACCTGGCACTGGCCCTGTCTGCTTGGCATGTAGAAGATCCCATGCCCTGGCATCTCCAGTTAAAGGATCTGGCCATAGGTGATGTGAAAGATCTCTGCTTGAGACCCCGGAGAGCTGGTGCCAGTCTGAGTAGACAGTACTGACTTTGATGGACCAATGATCTGATTCAGTACAAAAGAGCATCATGGGTTCAAGCTAGATAGGGTGTATTTTTTATTTCTAATAATGAATTTTAAAGATCTTTAAGTGGTTCATACTCTCAGGGGAAGAGAGGAGTTGTGACTCCTATGGAATTTTGGAGTTCTACAGGCATTTCCAGCTGGCAGGTAGCAACACGGTACCTGTATTTGTGGACTGCACAATGAATGCAATGTAGAAGAAGATCAAGGGTTTCTTGCAAATTGTGATAGCACATGGGTTCATTCCCTGCAAATCTGCATTTCTACCATTGACCTAGATATGTTGCTTTTGGAGAATGTGTGCCATTAGCAATACGACACACAACAGGGATGAGTATTAACCTGTAATTTCAAGAAAACCTTCAGCTCTCACAAAGATAACTAAAGTTCAGATCGGAGATTATGTTCCCTCAAACCATCTCTATTGCTAATCCACCTCACCTGCCTGTCTGGCTGGCTTGTTCCTGCTTGTCTTGTTCTCAAGGAAGCAGACCTAGTTCTAGGTGTTTGTAGTGAGGCACAGAAAGATTAAGAGCAACAACAACCCACACCCGTTAGGGCAAATTAGTGGCTATGTTTTTTTACCTGTTAATGCCAGCTAGCATTTCCTTTATCTGTCATAATGACTGTCATCCTGAAAGAGGAAAAGAAAAGAAAAACAGAGAATGAGATGCAATTGCCAAACTTAGCAAAGGTCTCAAGAAACAAAGAAGAGGTAAAATACTTCATCCTTGAAATTAATAAACAATCCTTTGCTTTGAATAAGGGAAGGAATCAGTGATGACATTCAGTCTGTAAGGAAATGTTTTCTCTTTTGAATTTAATTATGTCCCAGTGCCTTTCTTTAAAATATTATTTAAAATGTTTATTAAAGTGTTTAATTCTCAGAAATAATTCAGTTTTTACACGATTAGCACTTTCTTCACAGTAAACAGTCTGCACTGCCTGCTGATTCTGCTCCCTACCCACTAACTCTAAAATTCTGACATGGGAAGATCCAGTTCAAGATATATTTTTTTGTCTAGGTATTTACACACACACACACACACACACACACACCACACACACACACACACACACACACACACACACACACACCATCCCTTTCCCTGCACAGCATGAGTTTATGAACTTCTGGTTACTGGAATTAATTGCTTGGAATTTATTTTTGTTTTCTTTAAATATATAAAACATATTAATTCATTGCAAGGGATCATAGTTCCATGGCAGAATGCATTTCAATTCATGTTACAATAGCTGATCTTCCTTACAAAATAAAAGAATTTTTGTGGCACCTAAAAGACTTAACAGGTGTAATATAGTATAAATAAATGCTGAATATATAATTTTATGGATTAGCATTTAGGCACATGTTTAACTGTTATCCAGGGCTTAAATAAATACCATTAGCACTGTTGTGAATGGTCACTGAGCTGATCTTAAATTCTTTTGAGTTTTGCAAAAAGATGTCACAAACTGTACCTCTTCCATTTTGTGACATTTTAACTTGACTGTTCACAATTTTCTGTTTCTGTCCAGATTCACTCCACACATTTGATGACGTAAGCTCTAGTCATGAACTTTGTGCTATAATAGTTTGTGTTAGTCTTTAAGATGGCACAACACTCTTTTTTGGTTTTGCTACCATGGTTTTGCTGTCCATGGAAACACTCTGGTAAACCTAAGTCTCTGAGCTGTCATTTTCACTGAGCTATCCACCACAGCCTCAAGATCTAGTTCTCCCTCAGTGACTGTCAGTTCAGACCTCATCAGCATATCTTTACAACTAGGATTTTTGTCGCAGTGTGGATCACCTTGCACTTGCATATTGAACTATGGGTGTAGAGTTTCTGATTTCCCGGGGGGGAGGGGTGCCATAGAGTTTCAGGGTGATTGCTAGAGCGTCTCCCTGGCAACGTGCCCAGCGTGATGGTGTCACTTCCAGGTGATGCCATCATGCTGGGCATTTGCCCGAATGGCCCCCGAGGGAAGGAGAGAGGGCAGGAGAGCCGGGCAGGGGGGAGGAAGAGGCGGCAGCAGCAGGTGCTCCATGGGGTCTGAAAAGCGGGGAGACATGGCAGCACAGCGGCTGGCTGGCGGGCCGGCAGGCCGGCGGGCGCTCCATTTCGCCAGGGGGGCTCAGTCCCCCCCGGGAAATTTCAGGGGTGGCCCGAGCCCCCCTGTAGTTGACACCTATGTACTGAACTTATTTTGCTATGTTGTTGCCAATTTAAGAAGTCCTCCTGGAGGTCTTCACAATTTACCTTGGTTTTCAGTATTCAGAACAACTTGGTATCATATGCTAACTTGGCCACTAACTGGTTCACTCTCAATTTTAGATCATTTATGGAGAAATTAAATAGCATTGTCCCAATACTGATCCTGTATGACTCTACTTTTACTTTGTTGCATTGTGATTTTTTCCTACTCTCTGGTTCTTGTTTAACCAGTTTTTATTCCCTCTTGACAACACGTTTTAAGAGAAACTTGCTAAGAAAGAAGGGGAAATGGAAAAATAAGAAAGCAGGAGTAGGTATAAACTGCACAATTCTCCATTACCTATGGCGCCCATCAGCTATAATGGTCCTCATAGGCTATAATGGAGACAGGAAAAAGTTATTTTTTTTTGTACACCCCTACTATGCTTTTCAGTATGATTTGTAAGCTGTCTTGAGGGGAAAGGGAGGTATAAATATCTGAATAAATAAATAGTTTGAGCAGGTTGATAACATTTAAGCAACTTCATGTTTGTTACCCAGTGCTACTAGGGAAAGGATGTACAGTTGTGCAGATAATGAAGTATGGGCAGTTTGAGGTCTTGCAAGCGGGAGAAAGATGTACAGGCAAGTGGGGGCATGAATTTGGGAAGGTGGAAAGGGAGACAAGAGGAGATGATGGGCGCACAGGTGGACATGGGCACTGTTTGCCTGCCCCCCCCCCAAAAAAAACCTGGAACTGGCCTTGAGTAGGGCTCCCATCCTTGATATGTATGAGGATATGGAGATATCTGGCTCTGGACTCCCCCGAAACTGTAGGACAATGGGGGAAGTGGCAGGCCATGCTGAGGGAGCGACAGGCAGAGCCCTGGCAGAGGGCCTCCATATTGCCTGGGAAGCCATGGCCAGCTTCAGGCATTCCTGAGCCAGTCACAGAGAACCAGACAGGCCCCTGATGATGCTTCACTCCACTGACAGGGAAGTGGAAGCTGGGAAAAACATTGGCAGAAGGGCACCTTACCTCACCTCACTGTCAAGGAATGGTGTCCTGGCTACTGAAAGAATTACAGGGCAGGACTCCCAAGGCCCCAAAGTAGGAGCCTCCACAAGGCTGGGCCTGGGTTAGGGAAAGGGCCGGCAGGGACTGATACCTTTAGCAGAGATGGGAACTTCAGGGGCACCAAAGGAAGACACTGAGCATAGCCTTTGTTTAACATGATACCTGAATGCATTTTAATATTTGCTTTCTGAAAAGCTGGTGGAACAGCTGTTTTGGGACATTCACCTCTCCTCCCCACCATCCAGCCTGATGGGAAAGACATCAGCAGTGAAATTTCTAGGAAAGCAAGCTGAGGTTTTGCCTGTCGTTAGGTAGTCACTGGCTGTTTTGTGTGTCTGCCAAAGGAATCGTTTATAGAAACAAGAAGTTTGGGCCATTTAGTAGAGAATATGAATGTCATCACAAGACATCACATATGAGCAGCTGAATAGAAGCATCATTATGTCACAGAATACAAGAATTTTGTGTAGAAGTTCTATTCTGGCATAGCAGTCTTGTTGGAAATTCAGAGCAATCAGCTTTATATGATAAACATAACATTTTATGACTACAGTACAGACTCTGTATGAGAGCACAAATATTCATACAAAGTACGTAGTGACATTATACTGAACAAGATTTAAAGCTATTACCTTTCACCAGTTAATGATTGCTAATGGTCTTGTTCAAAAAGCTTAATTATTTTATGTGAAAAAATGCTTGTGGAAGGATATACTACTCTCAGGCTGCTATCCTAAAAACACTTCCTGGAGGGTAAGCCCCACTGAATAAAATAGGGCTTAATTTTTGAATTGCTCTGCTTAGGATTTCTCTCTAAGCCATACTGTCCTGTTATTTTTTCCCATTCCTTGGCACATTATGTTTTAACATCCAGACAAGGTACATTAATGTGTATTTGTCAGTAGAAAGAAACATCTGTGTTCTAAACATCTGCAATATATTCCTAATTGCATTTGCAAGTGCTGGAGTTAAAACCAAGTGTTTCTGCATTGCTAATGGGGTGCTTTGATAGAAGGCATGAGAGACATTCCAGGAAGACATCAGCTCAGAGATTCTACGTTGTTTTAAAGTAGCATTCGCTACTTGTATGCTTGCTTCTGCATCTTCCCACATAGCTATTTCAGCCATACATTCTCAGTTGGGTGCTGTGATTGGCTGCTGACTTTGTTAGCATTTTAAGCCATTTTGATGCTTGAAACAGGAGTGGGAGGTATGTGTGTGAGAAGTTAATTTTTTCCCTTGCTGTGTGCCTGGTATTTTTGGCCACTGTGTGACAGAGTATTGGACTGGATGGGCCACTGATCCAGCATTGGCTTCTCTTATGTTCTTACGTGCAGGGGCAAATGCAGCTGAGGTCCAAGGAACAGAGCCATATTAACATTATCACCTCACCCTTAACTCAAAGAATGACTCTGGAAATGTAATGTTACTGACTGCCTTTTCTTAAATTGTACTAACACAACGTTTAAAATGTATTTAATCAATTTTAAATATTTATATGCCCACCTTCCCCATGAGCATCTCAGGACCCACTGGGCAAAATGTACATCTATAAGGAGACTCAGCTTACCTAAACATACTAGCTCAACTGAACATATAGCTAAAAACCTCAAGCCCAGGATTTCAGGTCGTATGTCCCTTCCCTAAAACTTCCCATTTTCCTCTCTCCTAACTTTTATAAGTGTTCCCTCTTGTTGGGATATGTGTGTACATGTGTGATTACTTAGGGAATTAGTTCTCAGGTGCCCAGTGTAGAGTCTTTACACTTTTATTCTTTTAATTCTATTTTGTTTACAATAAAGTTGTTTGTTTGTGTTTACAATCAATCTCTAACTCTCTTTATTCATTATTTTATTTTGGGGTACCCCTACCAAGATCCACCCTGGTGTACAAAGACTTATAAGTTCTGCATTATTCCTTTCTGGAATCCTTTTAAAGCTAATTTCCCATTTTTGGGGTCCAGTCCCATCATAACATTTTCTGGTAGCAAACAGATAATGTCCATAATCTGATGGGAGGAATGATTGCACATTGTTTATTAGAAAATGGGAGACATGGACTGCCCTTTAAAGGATCATAAATGCTGGGTATACAGATAATGGACTGTGAAGGGTTAATGCTTCACAAGCTGTTCAAAGGAATTTGGTTATTGTGAGTTGAGCAGAGAAAGACTTCATAACTGAATGCTGAGGAGAATTAAGTCTTGAGTCTAGCCCTGATGGAGAAGAGTTTAGTACTGACTGAGTCTGAGTCTAGCCCTGATGGAGAAGAGTTTAGTACTGACTGAGTCTGAGTCTAGCCCTTACTGAGAAGAGTTGGGCATTGACAGGGTTTGTGTTTAGCCCTGACTGAGAGCAGTTTAACACAGACAGAGAACTGGGAAGGTTGGCAGGAGGAGTGGGTAGATTGGTGAAGACTCCTATTCAGGCCAGAAAAAGGGATAGATCTTCTAGTGAGAGAAGAAATTCTCTATCCAGTTAAAATGGAGTTAGCTCAAAGAGTGGAGTGACCCCTGATCTGGTGTGTTAAAGACTATCTTCTGAAACATGAAGAATCAGTAAAACTCAAGAAAGTGTACTGGTGTGTTTAGTGAAGGAATTTGGGAACTGGATAGTGTATCCCTGCCTTCTGGAAACCAAAAGAGGCAGTTAGGCTCAAGAAGGTATACTGGGGTGTTTAGAAAACACTGAAACAAAAGCCTCTCATCTTAAAGATTCTAAGACTGTGTGAAAAGCTTAAGAAACTCTCAGTTGCTTAAAACATAGGAACTGTAGTCTGTGACTGTACTGATTTACCTTAGAGTTCATTGCTGATATCTTCCTGATTTCACCTGACCTTTTTGCCTCTACATTGAATAAAATATTTTGTTATATTTGAATTTTAAAAAGACTCTCTGTGCTGTTTCAGTAGTTTATGTTAAACAGGTGATCTTGTCCCTTCCCTCAGATTCCTGGGCTGAGCCAGCTGCAAAATATCATACTGTGATAGGGTGGGACAGCGATAGATAAAAAGGGCTGCTCAGTCAGAAATGGAGAGAAAAATGGAGGGAAAATTCTGCTTCTGAGGGAGGAAAGTGGGTGAGGTCATCATGAGGGCATTTTAAAAAACGCTTTATTTGATATCTAAACTTTTAAATAACAACATTAAGGGGAGGGTAGACACGCAAATTATAATTGCATAATGAAAATGAAACTGAACTGGGGAGGTGAATAAAATTTGCAGTAATCTACCTACATTATTTATTTATTTATTTATTTATTTATTTTTCGCATTTCTATCCCGCCTTTCCAGCAAACTGGCTCAAGGCGGCTCACAACATGACATACCACCAAAGTGATTTACAATTTAAAAGCATAAATAAACAACATTATAAAATGACTCACATAGCAGTACTGGCAGCGTCTACGTGCTCCTGGAGAGCAGTGGCAACAGAAGGTTTGGCCTGTGGATCCAGGGCGATGTCCTGCCATCTCCCCGGTGGCGGCTCCTATTCAAAAGCCTGGCGGAAGAGCTCCATCTTGCAGGCCCTGCGGAACTGCAACAAATCCCGCAGGGCCCTGATGTCATCCGGGAGCTCATTCCACCAGTATAGAGCTGCCACCGAGAAAGCCCTAGCCCTGGTACAGGCCAGCCGCGCATCCCTCAGACCGGGAATAGTCAAGCGATGCTGAGTGCTTGACCTCAGTGCCCTCTGAGGCACATATGGGGAAAGGCAATACCTCAAGTAGGCAGGCCCCTGACCATATAGGGCTTTAAAGGTCAACACCAACACCTTGAACCAGATCCGGTATGCTATAGGCAGCCAGTGCAGCAGCCGCAGCACAGGCCGGATGTGGTCACCCATAGGGAGGCCCATCAGTAACCATCAGTAACCTGGCCATGGCATTCTGCACTAGCTGCAGCCTCTGGATCCAAAACAAGGGTAGCCCCAAGTAGAGAGCGTTACAGTGGTCTAATCTCGAGGTGATCATAGCATGGATCACTGTGGCTAGGTCATCACGTTCGAGGAAGGGAACCAACTGCCTAATCAGCCAAAGATGGTAAAAGGCTGCCTTGGCAGTGGCTGCTACCTGGGCCTTTATTGATAAGGAGGCATCCAGGAGCACTCCCAGACTCCTGACCCTCGGCGCTGGCACCAATGACACCCCCCCGAAGGACGGGAGTGGGGTCCCTATCCCCGACCCACTCCGACTCAAGCACAGGACCTCTGTCTTCATTGGATTCAGTTTCAGCCGACTCAGTCTGAGCCAGTCCGCTACATCTTGAAGCGCCCGTCCCATGATATATCAAGACATATGCAATAGTGGCTTGAGTGCTGTGGTAAGTTTCTGTTAATGTGAGGGGGGAATTTTTGCATCCTTCAGTCCCCCCTCATACTGCTCCTAAGAGCACATTCCTTGGAACAGTATATTGGGGAGCATTTCAGGCTACAGGGGGAGGTGAGAAAATCTGTTCCAATGACAGAAAAGGCTTCTGTTAGCAGAGGTTTACTGTGATCTCCAAGCCACTGTGAATAATCCTGAAGAAATATGCCCTTATAGAATCATGGATGAATGCTGTATTGCCCAGTTGTCTAATAGAGTTAATAGAAATGGTGAGAAATTTTTATTCAGCATTACTTTTCATTATATTTCAATTTTATTATCTCTTAGAGGCTTCTCATTGTCAAGCTGCACTAATTTGGGTAATTAGTGGTTTCTCAGTGTTAATAAAATTGATCAGTGTCAGTTTTAGATTTACGTTGATTTGACGTAATTATGAATTGTCTTGGTATATAAAACACAAAATATACAAGTTAATAGGAAGAGACCATTGTTCAGTCCTGGTATGGCAAAGCCGATAGTGTAGCTGTAGCAAGCCATTGCAGTAATAGATCAGGGCTGCTAGCAAGAGCAGAGCCCAGGAGGACAAAATCTGATCCCAGTCTTAGATCACAGGCCTTGGGTGGCTAAAAGAACAGGAGCAAGGGCAACTGGAAACAAAAAATTCAGAACCTTGGACAGATCACAGGGAGGAAATGACCTGTTGCCCCTGTACCTGGAATGGTGTTGCCAGACTCTTGTATGGGCTGAACTAGAGCTTTGTTATTTCTAGACTGATCTACAACTTTCAACACACTTCTGTCCCATATTATGTCCCATAATTACCCTACCAGATGGACAGCCACATTGAGCATTTGGCCCATTCTTTCCTGGCTTAAATCCCAGCATTGTAGCACATTTTGCATTTCCTTGCCTGCACAGAAACAGGTGTGAAAGGTGCAAAGCCTTATTACTGGCCAGCAATAGGTATTGCAGGGCTCAGTAGTGGGTCCGATGCTTTTTAACTTGTTCATTAATGATTTGGAGTTGAGAGTAAGCAGTGAAGTTGGGTAAGTTTGTGGATGACACAAAATTGTTCAGGATGGTGAGAGCCAGGGAGGATCGTGAGGCACTCTAAAGAGGTCTGTCGAGGATGGGTGAGTGGGCATCAACATGGCAAAAGGGGTTCAGTGTAGCCAAGTGCAAAGTGATGCACATTGGGGGCCAAAAATCCTAACTATAAATACACGTTGATGGGGTCTGAACTGGCGGAGACTGACTAGGAGAGAGATCTTGGAGTCATAGTAGATAACTCACTGAAACTGTTGAGACAATAAAAAAGGCCAAAACTATGCTGGGGATTATTAGGAAGGGAATTAAAACCAGATCAGCCAGTATCATAATGCTCCCTGTATAAATTGATGGTGCGACCTCATTTGGAATACTGTATACAGTTCTGGTCGGCAGACCTCAAAAAAAATATTATAGCATTGCGAAAAGTGCAGAAAAGGGCAACTAGAATGATAAAAGGGTTGGAACCAGTGTTCCCTCTAAACTGAGTCAGTGTGAGCTAGCTAGCACAGATTTTTAGCCTCCGGCTCACATTTTTATCTTGGCTCAGGAAGGATGGCTCTAGAGTAAACTAATTTATGCGGTAGCCAAAGCGCTTGCTCACAACTTTAATGCCAGTAGTTCACAAAGTAGAATTTTTGCTCACAAGACTCCACAGCTTAGAGGGAACATTGGTGGGAACACTTTCCCTATGAAGAAAGGTTAAAGTGCTTGGGGCTCTTTAGCTTGGAGAAATGACAACTGAGGGGTGACATGATCAAGGTTTAAAAGATTATGCATGGGATAGTGCAGGTAGAGAGAGAAGTACTTTTCTCCCTTTCTCACAATACAAGAACTCATGGGCACTCCATGAAATTGCTGAGCAGTTGGGTTAGAATGGATAAAAGGAAGTACTTCTTCACCCAAATAGTGATTAACACATGGAATTCACGGCCACAGGAGGTGGTGGCAGCTACACGCATTGATGGCTTCAAGAGGGAATTGGATAAACATATGGAGCAGAGGTCCATCAGTGGCTATTAGCCAGAAGGTATAGATAGGAATTGTTCTGGGGCAAGTGATGCTCTGTATTCTTGGTGCGGGGGGGGGGGGGGGCGGGGGGGCAACAGTGGGAGGGATTGGATGGGCCACTGTCCTGATCCAACATTGGCTTCTCTTATGTTCTTATGTTCCAGTGATGTTGCCTCTCACAGAGAGAGTCTCTTCCCATACCAAAGGATCTGCTCTACTGTGAGCAGCTTAGATATAATAACTTCCCTGTTTTACTACATGTCTCAGTATAAGAAACCAAAATATGCAGCCTTCCTGCCTCAAGAGATGTTTAGCCTTGCTTAATGCCCCTCACCCAGGCTGCTACAATAACATTGCATGGGTCCCATTGAAGATAATCCAAAAACATATCACAGTCCTCATCAGACTAGTGTACTTCAACATTCTGGTTATCAGGCACCGATGATCCCTCCAACTGGCAGCTGCTCCAGCCACTTCCTTGGGGTTGGGCCCTGGGCCCTTTAATAGCTCGGGGAAACAAAGCAGGACTCAGGGATCAGCCAGGGAAGGGCAGGAACTTACCACAGCAGATCAGCCATCTGGTGGCAAGAGGGCCTTGGCATGAACCCGTGCTGCAACAGCTGGCCCTTTAATTCCCAGCTGGCTGCTGGGGTGGAAATGAGTTGGTGAGTGTTTCACCTGGGAAGGGGGAGGGTAGGCTGAGGGCAGACCTTCACCATGGCACCAGGGGACATGTACCTGGAAGTTGGCCCACACCCCATCCCAGGAGGACTGCCCTCTCAGAGGGGATAGCGGTAGGTTTGAGCAGGGCTATTTTTGGGCAGGAATGCACAGGAACGGAGTTCCAGCTGGCTTCTGAGTTAGCCATGCCTACAGCCTCCCCCCCCCCGGGTTCCCCAGGGGCCTCGCAGGCCATGGGGCAACTGGGGAAGCCAAGACAATCCAGGGAGGGAAGGCAGTTTAAACTGCCTCCCCTCCTCAGGTTCCCCAGGCACTCTACAGCTGCAGGGCCCCTGGGGAAGCCAATCCAGAAACTGTCTTCCTTACCTTGGGTTCCCCATGTGCCCCGCAAGCCACGGGGCACTTGGAGAAGCTGATCCTGGGAGGGAGCTGCGCTGTCAGCTGTGTGGCCTAATATGCTAAAGTGTTTCTGCTGTTGGGTGTGGCCTATTATGCTAATGACTTCCTGCTGGGCTTTTTCTATAAAAAAAAAGCCATGGGTTTGAGACAGATGCATGGGGGGGGGGTTGCCTTTAAAAGAGGGAGGGACCAGGCCCATTGGGGCAGACCAGACCTTCATGATTAAAACTAAAAGGAGGAAGGCCAGGGAGGGAGGAGGAGGGCTGGAGTGCAGCCTAACCCCCTCCCTTGTCACTTCTGAGGGGTAGGGAGGGCAGAGCTGCTGACCCACAACAGTTACAAATAAGTGGCAATGAGAATCTGATGATCAGGTTGGGGGATGAATTCTCCCCTACCTGCTGCCATTAATTCACCTTGTGCCTTGCCTTGTCAGCATAATTGGGCTTAACCACCCATCACCAATCTTTTTTCTGTCCTATATATTAAGCTAAATAACAGTCACCCCCTGGATTATTGCAATATCCAGGTCATTTGGGCCCAAAAGCTTAGCAATAGCCTAGAGGTATGCCCCAGGGCATTCCCACCAAGGTGGCCCACATGCAAATAAAGAAAAGATTGCAGCTGACTCCACTTCACCCAGTACTGCTCCAAACTGTCCATGCTAGCCATAGTGCATATTGAGCTGGGGCCTGATATCACAACTCCTGACACTTTTTTTGCCCAGTAAACAATGGTGTGGCTATAGAAAAGCTCCTTAACATGGAGTATGCCTCATGCATACAATTGCAATAGAGAAAACTAGTTAATTGCACAGAAATATTAACCCAAGATCATTAAGACCAAATAGAGTGCTTACAAGCCTTTTATCTCCACCTACAAGGCTTTTATCTTCACCTACCCACTCTGTCTCCAGTGGAATGAAACCAAGCTCTACAGCCATAGAAACTGCTCCAGTATTCAATAAATGCGTATTTTAATCCTGTATAGGCAGCTCTACTTTGCCTTGTTCCAAGGTGGTTTTGACTTGAGGAAGACACTTGGATGCTAGAGCAGAAAAACTTGCTTCACACCACAAATAGGTCCTTTTCGCTCTAGACTTTAAATCCTAATTCAACCCTGTCCCTGAACTTACATTCTACACTTCATGTGAGTTCCCCCTTGTCATGATCTTTGGGTATTTTTTGTTTCCACATTACACTGAGGTCACCCCGGTTTCGTCCCACACTTGTCCCGAACAGATGCTGTTATAACCACGGATAAATGCAAGGTATTGTGTCACGAGCTGAACTCTGATAAAACCAGGGATGAGATCCAAGTGCGGAAAGGACCACAGTCAGGTTCTCCCTAAGGGCCCCTGCCGCACATAAAGTCGTACTGCTGCTTATGTGCAAAGTAATCCACTGATATTTTTCTTTTGGTTTTTTTTTCAAGATCTCAACGCTGATAAGCACCTTCTGAGGCATACCCCTTCTACTAATGCTTTTGTGATCACTGAGAAGCAGAACTAACAGAAATGCCAGAAGTATACTGCTTCAAAGTCTTAAAAAATAAAGCCTGAACATTGAACATTCTGTTTATGTTCTATATTAGTAGGGACTGTTGTTTTGTTAAAAAAAAATAGTAAGGATTTATAAAAACTATAAAGAGAATAATCTAGGTTGTTTTTGTTTATAGGGTAAACCAGTATATTGTGTGTGTGTGTGTGTGTGTGTGTGTGTGTGTGTGTGTGTGTGAGAGAGAGAGAGAGAGAGAGAGAGAGAGAGAGAGAGAGAACAAAAAAGATTTTGTCTGGTTCACCTGTGAGAGAACAACATCTTCCTCTGCCTGGAAGACTCTATCATATAACTTGAAGTGGATGCTGCCATCATGTGGTTATGTTTAAAAGTGTTCAGAACCATTACTGGAAATACAAGATACAGAACAGCAATTTTCAATTCATAAAACACATACAAGGCTATTAAGAGTGCACCGTGGCTGTAGAAAACACTGAAAAGTGGTATTGTCTGTATTCCTTCAGAGTCTGAAGTAAAATGAAAATATTTCTAGCACTTTTTCCTTCTGCTCATTCCTAGAGGATTTATTAAAGAAATTGTTTCAATCATTTTAAACAAGTTCAGGTAGGTAGCTGTGTTGGTCTGAAGCAGCAGAACAAAGTTTGAGTCCAGTGGCACCTTTAAAACCAACCAAGTTTTATTCAAGGTATAAGCTTTCATGTGCACGCACATTTCTTCAGATACATTGAAACGGAAGTTGCCAGTCCATCCATATAGGTAGAGGGTGAACAGCAAATTAGCATAGAGCATGTTGTTTGACAGATGCAAGGACCAAACTGGAGTAACAAGCTTAGTTTATGGTCACCATTTGTTTGGGTTTAATTCCAGGGGGAAACATAGCGAAGGAAATAAATATATCAAAATTGAAGATTGATGGGTAGATATACTCTTCTTATGCTGAAATGTAATTAATGCTGAAAGTAATTAATGAGACCCTGTTCTTACACTCCATCCATCTCCTCTCAAGCGTGGAGGCAACCTTACAGCATCCTCTTCTTTGAAATGAGGTGATTGGCTGTTCCCCAGACCAGAGAAACACATTCCAATCTAACACTCCAAATTATGTTACATTCTACTATTCATTACATTACAATCTACTATTCTAATCTACTATTCCAAATAAGAAATAAAATAAATCAAGGAGGGTATATAGTTCTTCCGGGGAATTGGTGGGAATACAGATGTAAGGACTGAATGGGGTTAGGATATGTAGTGAGAATTCTTGGAGAACAGGTGGGCAAATGTCCCCATCTTCAAGAAGGGGAAAAAGGAGGATCCAGGTAACTACCAGCCCATCAGCTTGACGTCTATACCTGAAAAAGTTTTAGAACAAATCAATAAACAGTCGGTCCTTGAGCATTTAGAAAGGATGGCTGTAATCGCTTATAAGAGCCAGCATGGGTCTCTCAAGAACAAATGTCAGACTAACTATATCTTTTTTTTTTATAGTTACTACCTTGCTGGATCAGGGGAATGCTGTAGACATAGTTTATCTTGATTTCAGTAAGGCTTTTGATAAGGTTTCACATAATACTCCTGTTGAAAAGTTGGTAAAATGTGGTTTGGATCCTATTACTGGATCTGTAACTGGGTAACAGATTGCATCCAAAGAGTGCTTGTTATAGTTCCTCATCCTCTTGGAGAGGAGTGACAAGTGGAGTGCCTCAGGGATCTGTTCTGGGACTTGTTTTGTTCAACATCTTTATCAATAATTTGGATGAAGGAATAGAGGGAATGCTCATTAAATTTGCAGATGATACTAAATTGGGAGGGGTAGCAAGTATGGTAGAAGACAAGAGTCAGGATACAGGATTATCTTGACAGGCTGGAAAACTGGGCTAAAACTAATAAAATGAATTTCAAAGGGATAAATGTAAAGTTCTACATTTAGGTATGAAAAATCAAACACATAATTATAGGATGGGGGAGACTTGGCAGTAGTATGTGTGAAAAGGATCTAGGGGTCTTAATATATCATACATTGAACATGAATCAACAGTGTGATGCAGTAGCAAAAAAGGCAAATGCCATTTTAGGCTGTATCAACAGAAGTATGGTGTCCAGATCACATGAAGTGATGGTATCACTTTGCCCTGGTTGGTTAGACCTCACCTAGAGTATTGTGTTCAGTTTTGGGCACCACAGTTTAAGAAGGATATAGACAAGCTGGGACATGTCCAGAGGAGGACAATAAAGATGGTGAGGGGTCTGGAGACCAAGTCCTATGAGGAAAGGTTGAAAGAGCTGGGTATGTTTAGCCTGGAGAGGAGACAACTGAGATGTGATATGATAAGCATCTTCAAGTATTTGAAGGGCTGCCATATAGAGGATGGTGCAGAGTTGTTTTATGTTGCCCCCGAAGTTCAGACCAGAACTAGCAGGTTGAAATTAAATCAAAAGAGTTTTCGGCTAAACGTTAGGAAGAACTTCCTGAAAGTTCGAGTGGTTCCTCATTGGAACAGGCTTCCTCAGGAAGTGGTGGGCTCTCCTTCTTTGGCGATTTTCAAACAGAGGCTAGATGACCATCTGACAGCAATGCTAATTTTGTGAATTTAGGCAGATCACGAGAAGGGAGGGCAGGAAGAGTTGCATCAGTTCTTCATTCTTGTGCCCCTTTCTTACACATCCAGGGAAATGCTGATCACCACTTTGGGGTCAGGAATAAATTGTTATCCAGGCCAATTTGGCCAGGAATCCTGGAGGTGGTTTATTCCCCACCCCCTTCTTCTGGTCATAGAGCAGGGGTCACTGGGGGTAGGGGGAGGTATTTGTGAATTTTCTGCATTGTGTAGGGGGCTGAACTAGATGTCCCTTCCAACTCTATGATTCTATAAGAAACCAATATCCCTGTTATGTCCCGGGGGTTCCATTGTTCTGAGTCTTGTAAATAACTTGTAACTCAGAAATTTCCCTTTCTAGTCTGTTCCTGAAATTTCTTTGCAATAAAACAGCTACTTTGAAGTCAACTATTGAATGTCCTGGAAGGTTTTGAATGTCCTACAGGTTTCTCAGTCTTATGATTCTTGATGTCAGATTTGTGACCATTTATCCTTTGGCATAGGGTTTGACCTGTTTGCCCTATGTAGAGAACTGAAAGGCTTTGTTAGCATTAAATAGCATATACAGTGTTAGGAGATGAACAAGTGAAAGAGCCTGAGATGGTGTAGTTGATGTTAGGTCCCATGATTGCATTGTCTGGGTGTATGTGTCAGCAAAGTTGACATCTGGGTTTATTGCAAGCACTGGTACCAGTGTCCCTGTTCAAGTTAGATGTTGTATTATTGTGGTTGAGGAGTTGTTTAAGACTGGTGGGCTATCTGTGTGCAAAAAGAGTCTCCCCCAGTGGTTGTGAAAGAGAACAGTCATTATTCAGTAGAGGCTATAAGCTGTTGATGATGCATTGAACTGTTTTGAGTTGAGAGCTGTATGTGACTACTAGTGGTGTTCTGTTACTGTCTCCTTTTGGCCTGTCTTGTAATAGGCTTTCTCTGGGTTTTGTTCTGGCTTTGTTAATCGGTTTATTGACCTCATCAGCTAATTATTTTCATTCCAAAAAGGTTTGTTGTAGATCTCTCAGGTGAGAATCTGTCTGTAGGCTTGGAACAGATGTGTAGAGCCTGGCTGTAGACAATAGATAGTTTGGTATGTTTAGGATGGTAACTGGATACATGGAGATATGTTTGTCAATCAGTTGGTTTCCAGTATAAGGTGGTGTCTATGTGTCTATCATGTATTTGTACAGTGCTGTCCAGAAAATGTATTTCTTGCATAGATTGGTTCATTGTCAGGTTGATGGTGGGGTGAAAGTCGTTGAACTGGTGAAATTTGTCCAGGACTTCTTTACCATATGTCCAGACAACAAAGATATCATCAATGTAATGCAGGTATAGGAGAGGTGTGAGTGGCTAGAAATTTATGAAGCATTACTCCAAGTCAGCCATGAAGATGTTAGCATTCTGTGGTGCCATGCAAGTGCTCATGGCTGTACAATTAATCTGAAGGTACAAGGTGTTACCAGATTTGAAGTAGTTATGGGTGAGAACAAAATGGCAGAGTTTGGTGGCAAGGTCAGCTGTCGTGTTGTCAGAAATCATGTTTCTTATGGCTTGTAATCCATCTTTGTACAGAATGTTGGTGTACGAAGATTCCACATCCATAGAGGCAAAAACAGTGGTGTACCAAGGGGGGCAGGGGAGGGTTCGCCCCAGGTGCAGCTTAAGGAAGACTTTTGAAGGGTGCTCTTGAAGCTAACATTGCCCTGCTGCCTCCAGCCAAACATCTTCCCTTTTATTTTTAAATGCAGTTCTGGCTGCAGCCAATAGGGGTTCAGGGAAGTCTGAATGTAGCAAAAAGCTTCCCTTTTCTCCAGGACTCAAGCAAACTTCCTTAACAGATTGTGCTGATAGCTGCTACAGTAACTGCCAGACTGCAAGTCATTTTTTCTAATAGCATAGCCTTTCTCTCTCTCTTTCCTTGCACCCAGCTCAGCCAGATCTTGCAAAGCAGTAGTTATGATATTGCAGCAAACTAAAACAACCTTTCCCTCTCTTAATTTCTCTCCCTTTTCCACGTTTCTTATTCATTTCTGTCTTCCTTTACCTAATTCTCTTGTGTCCCCTTTATTTTCACTTGTTGGTCTCTAGACCTTCTCATCCCTATCTTGCTTGGTGACAGAAAGTATTTAAGAGTAGTATAGTAGCAAACCTTTGTTAATATCATGCTGGTTACTCTGTAAATTGCACTGGTTCTGCTTGGGTGCAAAACTGCCCCCTCCCTCAGTTTCTACTGCAAAGATTCTCTGGTATGACTTTAGTCCTTTGGAAACAATGGAGGATGGGGGCACCTTCTTGGGGGGGGGGGGTAGTGTGTTTCTTCACATCCAGTCTGGTGATGCTTGTGATCACTGTTTTTGTGATGTTTTGGCTAGTGTTAGTAGAAGTTAGTGCACAGGCAGACTCCTAGCTCTCAAAAACACCTTGTCATTGTTTGGGATGATCATTTCTTGGGCTTCAAAATGGAGAACAGAAGCCCTCCCAAGTGCCTGTTCAGGACATGATGGATTTATTTTATTTTTTTGCTGTCAAGTCACAGCAGACTTATGGCAACCCTCTAGAGTTTTCAAGGGAAGAGACATTTGGAGGTGGTTTGCTGTTGCTGCCTCCATCTGAGATCTGACACGATCAGGCTATCCTGGGGCTATCCTGGTCAGGGATAGGCTGAGAGTAATGTGACTGACTGGCCCAAGGTCACCCAGCAAGCTTCCATAGGATGAGTCGGGATTCAAACTTGGACTTCCCAGATCCTAGTCTGACACTTTAAGCACGTACACCACGCTGGTTCTCGTGATGGAATAGCATGTTGGAATTTGAATCTTTTTTTACTGACATGATTATATATACAAAGTTAAATAAAATATTTTTTTCAGTGCCTGTGTTTCTTTTCTGGCCATTGAAACAAAGTTTGGGTCCAGTGGCACCTGCAAGACCAAATTTTGTTCTGCTGCTTCAGACCAGCATGGCTACCCACCTGAATCTGTTTTCTGGCTATTATTTTTATTAATTTTATTTCATGATTATTAATGAAAATAATTTTGTTGTATATAGCTCCAATCTAGCCTGATCTAGTCAGATCTCAGAAGCTAAGCAGGGCCAGTGTGGAGGCAGGCAATGGCAAACCACCTCCAAATGTCTCTTGGATTAAAAACCCTACACGGTTGCCAGAAGTCAGCTGTGACTTGATGGCAAAAAAAAAAAAATGGAGTTAAAAAATTATCAGCCCCAGCTGCCAAAATGGTTAGGTATACCACTGCTCTGGAAGGCTATTCAAATACTGTTTTTTCCTCAGTAAATCTGTGGTGTTGTGCACATAACTAGAAGTATTAATGGCATAGGGTCTTAGAATAAAAGGGCTGTTTGAGACTTGTTTTCTGTTAGCTTTTTTGTCCAGTTCTAGCTAACAGTTGTCAGTTTTACCTTTTCCTGGGACAGTCACCTGTTTGGCTTCTCCTACCATCCAGTTCCTCCACTATCCATAGCAACCATAACCTGCCAGCAAACTGCCTTTTCTCCTTGGTTGTTTCTTCAATTGACATCTCTCCCATGTTTCATCTCAGGCTTCATTTGATCACCTGCTTTATAACAAACTCACATTCCTGGTTTCTGGAATGGTGGCACCAGCAGTTCAGGCCAATTTCACACACAAACAATTCCTTTAATGGCATTTCAGAGTTTCCACAAAGGTACTTTAACATGAGACATTCGGTGACCACTAGATGTAGCAGCAGCAGATTCTATATTAGTTCACTTAGGCTAGTCTAAAATTTGTACTTTGCTTGCTAATCCAACCCTGTGCTGTTAAAGCAACTTATAATATAAAAAATTATGAACCCCCCACCATTAGATGTTGAAACAATCATCCACCACCAGAACTGAACATCGTAAGAATTACAAGGGCTTAAATGTGGTTGTACTGTGACTGAATTGTGTCACATTCCAAATGTTCTTATTAGGTCCATTGATTTCTGTTAAGAGTTGATGAATGATCTGCTTACATCTTGTTGAAATCAGAGGGGTGTAAAAGTGCTTACAGTCTCTGTCACAGATCACAGGTGTACATCACAAACTCTGTTGCTAAGTACACAAGCACCTGCCTTCTGAACTAGCTGCTATTTCCGACTGTCATGAAATTAAAGTGCAAGCTGAGGTAAACTGATCTGGAGCATACAAAGATATACATTACTGTGGTGAGATTAGTATCCCCACAGGAAAGGTCAGAATTTCCTGCTCAGAAGTGAATAATATGAGACTTCCTTGGCAGCTACTGTGTTCAGTCATGATGAGGATCTCTGAAGCTACGATAGCTTTATTGAGATAGTTAATTTCAGCCTGTCACTGTGTTTAAATTGGCAGGTACATAGGTTACAAACAGTAACCTGGGAGCTGCTTTGATGTTGCTGCACCTGGACCTAACCTGATAATGTTCAATGGACAAAGGTTGTATGGGAAGGATTGGTAACATGGTATCATAGGTAAGGGTGTGCAACTGAAAAATTTATCAGTTTAATGCCATATTGGAAAGTTGGGAAGAGTATGATTATCATTTTTATTAAGTATCAGGGCTATTGTTATCATTCCAAAAGTTGTGTTGGGAAATATTTCTGCTGTATTGGTACAATAAAGTGAAAATGGTAATAATGGTGTTTCTGAAGAAAATTAAAATAATTTTTGTCTGCCCCCCCCCCCCCCGAAACCACAAGAACAGGAGGGAAGGAGGGAGGAAGCAGAGATGGGAAGTATGCCTTGGCCCCCACAAGGTCTGTGGCACATTAGTTCTTAGTTTCTATGGATGGCAGTAGACCTGGGCTCCAGATTCAGACCAAGTCTACCACTCATTATTTTCCAATGCCCCCAGCTAGTATGCAACATATGGGCAGTATACCTGGCCTCTGGCTCTTCTACTCATAGTAAATACTGGCCCTTTATGATTTAATGGGTCAATATGCCATGGACCAAGCATATTCAATTCCTGATTTCAATATTAGTGTTAGTGAAAATATTAGAGTTGGATTGGGAAGGGGAGACTTGCAAAATCGGATATTGCTGATCTGATCCTGGAAATATCAGGCCCCTTGAGTTATTTGCTGGAAAAGGCCTCAGAAAGTTTTGATCTCTCACTTTGGATCCTTGTGATATAGCAAATTAGCTTGTGATTCATTGGTGGGTGCAAATATACCCACCTGAGACTGAACATGTCTCTAAGAAGGCAGCCTTGGTTCCAGTTTGCAAAGTCTGATGTTCTGCCACTTTGCATGGGTACTGAAGAATCATAAGAACATAAGAAGATCCTTGCTGGATCAGACCAGTAGTTCATCTTGTCCAGCATCCTGCCTCACACAGTAACCGAACAGTTCCTCTGGAAGTCCAACTACAGGACATAGATGCTAAGGCCTTCCCCTCATATTGCCTTGTGGCACCAGTGTTCAGATGTTTACTGCTCCTGAATGTGAAGGTTCTTTTTAGTCACCAGATTCCCTTTTGTAACCATGGCTAGTAGCCACTGATAGACCTGCCCTGCATGAATCCATCTAATCCCCTTTTAAAGCTGTCTATGCTTGTGGCCATCACTACATTTTAATCATTTGTTGAGTAAAGAAATATTTCCTTTTGTCAGTCCTGAATCTACTGCCCATCAGCTTCATAGGATGTGCTCGAGTCCTAGTATTTGGGGAGAGGAAGAAAAATTTCTCTTTGTCATCTCTCTCTACCCCATGAATAGTTTTATAAACCTCTGTCATGGAATCCTTGGAAATACTCTGCTGCCAGGGAAAAGGGTAAGTTTTCACCACTTCTGGGTAGCATTCAGTCTTTCCTTGATGATTTACCTAGGCTTGATGACTTACCTGGCATTTATCTGTGACATCTCTGCAGCTAATGAGGTGCTTTCTTCCAACCACTTTTAGAATTTTAGAAAAACAACATTTTTGTTAATACTGTGGACGATTTTATTAATTTAACTTATATGAATTAAAAATGTTTTTCCAATGATAAGCTGACAAGATTCCACTAGGTAATGATTTCATTTTTCACATGGTTCTATTGAGGCAGCTACACCAATTGATATAAAGGAATTTTGTTGATATATCTATTTCTGGCATTGTAGACCTCCTGAAAATGGGCCATGATGGAGAAGAGAGAGAACATGGCTTGCTATGCAATCCACGAGTGACCTCCTGCAGCACTGATCTGATTCTTTCTTGGCAATTTATTTATGCCTTGGCTGTCGTGTTCTATGTTAGGATAAGGATACTGTCGCCTGGAGGATTATCTGGAAGACAATAAGCTCCAAGTAGAGGTTCCAATGCTCCCTCTGCTTAATCTACAACTCCACCCAGCTCTCTGGATAGAAAATAAAATTAATGAGAGAATGGTTTCAAGCAAAATTCACCAGGAAGTTCACCTATCCTGATCCCTACAAGTGTCAATCTCTTCCAGGTTTTCAAGTTCAACAGATTTTTCATTAATCTATGTGCCCTGAAACCAATTTTACAACAAAAGAATCAATATTGAGATTCCATGCTATATATCAGTAGAAGGTGGCTTGTTTGCTTTGGGATGGATGCTTTTAGAAAGCGGGTTTTCCCCAAAATTCCCTGCAGCACCATGGTACTTTCATGCCAAATGGGTTTTCTGGTCTCCTCTGTGATCTTTCCTAAATGTGCTTTGCTGCAATATTACGGGAATGATCACAGCAGTCTGGTAGCTTCTATACAGGCAGGAAAGTCCAGATTATCCTGGTCCCAACCGCTTTGGTACTATTTTTGGTGCCTCAGCCCCCCCTGCCCTGCTGTCCATAGGTGGTGGGCTTTTGATTTTTTAATGTCCAGATAATGGTATATCATTCTGTAAGTCAGTGGTTTGGTTTTTTTAAAAAAAACACCCTTCCCACTGTGTGGACAGAGATTGCTGCCACATGACTGGGGCAGGGAAAATGCACTATCTGGAAGCCCTGTTGCTGTGGGCTGCACTGGCAGCAGGGAAACCCACACAAGCCTGTTCCTATATGGAAAACCCTAAGGGTAAGAGTATTGTATGTAAATGAAATACAGGACAGTGTGTCTTTAAAAAGTATTCATTAACATACTGTAGCATATAAAATATTATACTATGACCAAACATTTATTTAACATGTAGGCTGAAAAGCACAATAGCAGCAAGATACCAAAATTCAACTAAATTACTTTTAAATAAAGTTTAGAAAATGGAGGTGATGAGACAGGGGTTTGGAGGAAAATCCATCAGGAAGTTCTCCTATCCTGATCATTTCAGTTGGACTTGTGCAAGGCAACCTCCCAGTCAATTAGCAAGCCAACAAATGTTCTACACAACTTTTTACTTCTAAAGGTGGCTGAAAAATTCATGAGAATCAGTAAACACACAACAATACTGTTTGCACTATTACATTAATGCTGGAGATTTTCTTTTTTTTAAAACCCAAAAGCTCAGTGCTAGTTCCCACACAGACAAGCTTAATGAAGAACTTCCACGGAATTCTTGCAGTACAGCTTCAGCTTCTGATTCATTTTGCACTCTTGACACTACAGCCAATTGCTGTTTTGATTGGAGTTCTGTTAGCTAAACTTGATAGGTTTCTGTTATTTACACAAGTTTATTCTTCCTCCACCCTAGCAGATGGCTGTGGAGAATAATTACATGCCACATTTTGTAAAAAATAGTACTGAAAAAGCCAAAACAATGTTTGTGAGTAAAACTGTGGTCTCTGTTCTTCGTCTGAATACTTCATGGTTAAGTGGGGGGGGGGGGGAGCTCACAGAGTTCTTCATGCTCCCAAGAACTTAGTCCATGGTCCAAAAGTCCAAGCAGGCAATGAAAGTAGGAAATACATTAGAGGTCAACACAGTGCCAACTAAATGGAAAGGCTTTAAACAAACCTTTTCACAGGAATTAGCATGGTTGCCTTTCCTCCTAAATGGCACTCTTCATGTAGGACACAGAACTGGGGGAAAAAACCAAAATACAGATCTATTAACATTATTGGACTTTGCTCAGCTGAAAATAGGATCAGATACAAGCTATTCAAACTAGAAGCTTTATAACTATGGTCTACAAGTTTAGACACAGTAACTTATGTATAATGAATATGAAGTTTATCTCCATCACACAAAAAAACCCCATAAAACACACACACACACACACACACACACACACACACACACACTACCATCAACTAATTTCTTACAGAAATGAGTTAACTACAAGGACATGTCTTAGACACTGAGATGAGTCCTTGAAGAAAGTTCGTTAGCAGAACATTCAGGTACTACATATAGCACTAATTAAGGAATGTACAATATACACATTTCAAAGACTCTGAAGAAAGACATACACTGTCCTGACGTGCACAACCTATAGATTATATACCGTGGCAGTCAAGACATGTCCTTTACATACTCCTCATTTCTGTTCCACATCTAAAAGACACAAACCTCAGAGCAATCCAGCTTTCAAACCAATGCTAGCACAACACAAAAGCAAATGAAGAAGTCAGGTTTAGGTGTCAAAATGAAACCCCCACACACAAATTGTCTTATGATAAACAGTCAATCTCTTACAAAATTTAAAACAAAGTATTTAATCTTGCTGCTAATTTGAAATATGAAAATAAAATAACAAAAATTAGAAAGGAACACAATATTACTACAATAGTCTGATTATTATCCCATTATCCCTGAGGGTACTTTAACTCCAGGACAAACACTTTGGAAGTGTGCAAAATAAAGCAACAGTACTCTGGTCTGTGAACTTTTGCTATTGATTGTTCATAGGGTCTTGCCCAATATTTCATGGCACACAGTATTCCCATACTGCATTTCAGTGGCAGTTAGAGAGGAGTGTAATTCCTCCAGGTATTGTGTTGTAATAATTTCTGAATGCCATTATGAGAAAGCCATCATATACAACAGCATCCTTTACATGTAACCCTTTCCTGTAAATAAACCACATAGTGAAGTGCTCAGTAAGAACTTAGGTGTGATCAACTTAATAAAACTGCATACCAAATAGTCTGTACCCACCATTGTTACAGCACCCAAGAACAGTGGACTGGAAGAGATTACTTAAACATATTCTATACTATTCACTGTATTCTGATAGTATTCTCTAGACAGTTACACTGTGAAATGTTCATGTAAATGAGAAAACAAAGTCACAAAAACTTTGGGGAATTTTTCTTAAAGCCTCTGGAGTGTATTATTCCTATACAGAAAGAACAGGAGAAGAACTCAGTTGCCTTCTATCACTATACTGATGGGAACTCATCCCATTTTTACAAGTCCTACTTGGAAAGAAGGTGCAAGTTCCTCAGGTATGTCTTCAAACAGCAGCAAGGTTCTTCAGTTCTTTAGTGTTCCTACTGCCATTTAACAGTGTGGAAAATATTCCCCTGCTAGAGTAAATTACTGCTTGAAAATGTAGGACTGAATGTACCCCAAGGTGCTACAATGATGCCTGGAGTGAGATTCTGAGCAAGTATGTGTAAGCAAACTAACACCCCACTTTCCCCTAGGCAATCAACAGTACAGCTATTGGCTTCTTCTTTCTTAAACTTTTCAGAATTCAAAGACCCTCCTAATTTTACCTTGCCTTCTGGAAGTCTCTGTCTAACCTAGCATTGATTGTCTATTCCACAGAAGAATGCAAAGATATCCTTGCATGCAGTCACATGCATATAACCAGCTGCCGCATGTTAGGATGATACAGTGGCACTACAAGAGGGATAAGGATCCTCTTATTCCTTTCTACAGCCACACACAGGGAAACGTAAGCACCAAGCGACAGCTATTTCTGAACTCTCTTCTTTCCAATTCACACTTTGATGGTGGGAAAATAAAGCTTCCATTAATCTATTTATTTATATTCCACCTTTCTCACTGAGACTCAAGGCAGATTACAGAATTTAAAAAAGCAATCATACAATATAAGACAGCTAATAAACAATGCAATTACAGAATTACTAGACAATGAGAAACCAGCTGCATAGACAAAGTGTAGTGGAATTACAAAGATAACACAGGAAAAACAAGATGATACCTGGAACAATCATTGCAGTGAAGTCCTGTTCTGTTACAAAGGTGCCTGCCTCGACCATTTCATTCTACTACACAGTTCTATAAAATGCTCTCCTGAACGTTCCTGTTTTGCACATTCTGTGGAATGACAGAAGTGTGGGAGCCTTCCTGACCTCCTTGGCCAGTCCATCCCCCAAAATGGGAGCTGCCACAGAGAATGCAAGTGAACAGGCAATTGTGGATCTTACCCACTTGCAGGGTGGCACCTTCAGAAGGCTTTGCTGAGATGAGTGACATTGTTATGACAGAGCATAGCAGGAGAGAGAGTCCTGTAGGTATGTGGGTCAAAGGCAGTTAAGGGCTTTGTAGATAACTAGCACCTTGAACTGAACCTGGTAACAGATAGGTAACCAATGGAGTAACTGCAGACTGAATGTGACATGCCTAGCACTTGATAGTAACTATGCTGTGGTGTTTCACACTTTCCAAGTTGACTTTAAAGGCAGAGCCATTTAAAACATACAATATGGGTCACTAAGTATCTAATGCCAAGAGGCAGTCAACCTATCCAGTCCTTGGAGCTTCAGATTTCCCTAGCCTGCAAAAATCTGCATACCCTTCAGATAGCTCACATCAATTGTATACCCTAAATAAATAGTCATAAATTACTCTCTTGCCATTTGACACTGCATGAATCAATAGTACTACACTATTTCCCTTGCTTTCCAATCATCTGAATAATTAAGTGGAACACGAATCATCTGAATAATCAAGTGGAACACAAAATGTCCTTTATAAATTGGTGTACGACACCGTGGATTCAGCTGGTATTCTAAAGCTTAAGCCTCAGCTTTGAACCAGTCCTGAAACACAGGCAAACTGGCTTTTTACACCATACATTTAGAATGAACAGCATCAGAGAACCAGGTGTTTCAAACCCTTGGCATAGGACCAAAACCACCAGGTGCCTACCCATATTTTAAAATGGTTAAGTGATAACTACCTATGCTGCCCCCTACGCTCCTTGGAGGACAGATGGGATAAAATGCACTAGATATATTGACTTTACATTGTGATTTACAGACACAGGGTTGGATTCAGACTAAACTGGCAAGTTCTACATTTCCTGCTGCAGGACCACCCCCGCCCCCGGGGTCATTCTTCAGAGTCCCCTGTGCCCCAGGAACAATATTTCATGGAGATCAGCAGGCTGCAGTAGGACAGGAGAAGAAAGGAAGCTCCATTCCTCTGATGGAAAGTTTAGGCTGGATCTAACCCATATAGCAGAATCCAACTAATGGTAAGCTCTTTAAAATCCTACATCTTTCATTGAGAATAAATTGTTATAAATGGAGCCAAGCATTTTAGTATTAATACTATATGATTCTCTATATTTGTTTTACAGCCCAATAGTATCATCAATATCTCACTATGCTATTTATAGGGCAACATGCTTGGAAGCTCCTGCTCACATAAAATGCAAGTTTCAGAGCACTGAAAAGGCAATGCTGCTAAACTTCTGACACTGTCAGAAGTAATACTTTAAAGCACCCAGTCCAATCCATACTTTGCATAGTAACATTTTTAAAAAGACATCTCATGGCTGGCCGTAGGCATACTCACCCTTCAAGATGTAGTCTGTTAATAAGCTTGGCACTTTCTCACTGTCTTCTTTCATGGCATGAAGAACTGTCAAACGTGGGGATTACAGTCAGTGGAAGAACCAGTAATTTAGAACACTACTTTCAATTTAATCATTCATGAGAGAAAACATGCAGAACATTGCTCTAAACATCATTCACACATACCCTTCCAAACAGAATACACCCTGGATGAAAATAGTAATTGTACATGGCATTGTTAAAATACTTTCTATTTCTTCCATGCAAATAACTCCCCTCTCAAAAATACAGACATCTGAATATTTTTCCATTATACCATCCGAAAGGATTGTATCCTGTGAGGTGCAATACCTAAAGCTGTCACAGAGAGGTGTTACGAGACCATAGTCATACACTGTTGAATGAAAAGGGGAAAATCTGAGACATTTATGAAGAAACTGGGATAGGAGTGCCCCTTCACATATGCTTTCGTTCTCTTATTTTCTTTCCTTACCCCCACCCCCACCCCCAGAACTGTTTAGTGGAGGGAGGCAGAATGGGGTGGGAGGTAACAGAAGTCAAAACTATCTGGTTCTACCCAGCAAATACTCTGAACAGGGGGACCCTGAAGGATTACCAGGAACTCTCATGTTGGGTCTGTGACTAATTAGTGAGCTGGGAGGATCCCAAATAAATTCTCACCAAAACACTGTACGAGATGTACACTGATAAAAATACATGTTTGGAAATTGAATATCTGAAGTCTAGTAAGGCCAAAGGTACTTGATCGCAATTGAGACAGATTTTAACAGAGTTGTTTACTAACAATGTTGCCTCTACAAAAAAAGGTCAAGTAAGTACTAGACAAGTTTTCTGCAGTGTTAACATCTTGCAGAGTATGAGAACATGCAGAGTGTGGTAATAAATTCACAAATAAACCCAGAAGTTAACAGGCAATACCTGAAGATTCAGATTAATATTTGTAATTTAAAACCTTCTACATTTATGGATTCTGTTTATGTCAGCAACACTAAGTCTATCATACACAAATACTTTGTAACCATGATTCACTCCAGTTTCTTGAGAGCCAGTGGCAGTTATTACAAGTAAGAACTCCAGGAATGTGAAAGACATTCATGCCTACGGGGTTTTATTTCACGCCTATGGAACACTCATCCCACTGCAAAAGCACTAAGAACTTCAGACTATGCAAGAGTCTGGTTTCCAAGAGAGGGCTGTATTTGGGAAACTGCTCAAAGGGTCAGAAGCACTTGTGTGGTCTTAAGAATGCCAAAATTGTGTTCAAGAATTTACAAAATTCAAGAAGCTGGCCAAAAGCATGAGCTTTTGAATTGGTTTGTGAAGTAATTCCAGAACTTCAAACATAATTAAACCTCCTAACTGTAAGAGCTACTTTGACAGACTAAGCGTGTACAATCTACAGGGACTACAGATGGTCACTGTTTGATACAGGACACCATTCCAAACACCTGAACTAACACATTGGGTTTTTTTTAAAGTTGGACCTATTATAAATAACAGCATTCATAAATAGATCCAGGCAGGCAACCATGTCGGTCTGAAGCAGCAGAACAAAGTTTGAGTCCAGTGGCAGCTTTAAGACCAACAAAGTTGGTGTGAGCTTTCATGTGCATACACACTTCTTCAGGTACATTGAAATGGAAGTTAACAGACAATACATATAGGTCACCCTCTGCCTATATGTATGGACTGTTAACTTCCATTTCAGTGTATCTGAGAAGTGTATGTACAAACAAAAGCTCATACCTTGAATAAAACTTTGTTGGTCTTAAAGGTGTCACTGGACGCAAACTTTGTTCTGCTATTCATAAATGTTTGCATGCTGTATCTAATTTTTTTTAAAGGCCACTTTCTTCAGGGCTACACACGAAAAAAGAAATAAACATTTATCATTGAGGTACTGTCCAAATTATCCACATCAGCCAGTTTAAATTTGTCTGGATTTTTTTTTCTCAGTTTGGTTTCCAAAAGGAGAGAGCTCATTACATAGTTAAATACAGCCATGCTGAAGAGGGAAATACTCATCTACTGAAAAGAACACCTCCCATGCAACAACTCTTGGGCATTCTATTTACTGTTTATATTGAAAATATTCAGGTCTAACAGCTGAGAGAATCGAATGTTCTAAATAAATTGTGTGAGGTCTGCCTCACTCCAGTGTTACCAGAGAGAGTCAGGAAGTCTGTTACTGAGACAGGGATCAAGTTTCAGCAAGTCTGTGGAAAACAACATCCTTAACTCTTTACCCAGAGGCGTCCTCTGAAGCTTTGTGAATGGTGAAGAGACACTTACAGTTGCCTTCTCCTTGCTTTAAGGTAACTTGGCTGTGACTGTTCTAAGCACTTGGTGCACAAGATTTGTCTACATTCAGGCTTTAGACAGGCCTTGACAAATTTTATTTGGACCTAGGCTCCTGCTCCAAAATTAAGGTGCCCAGAGTTTAATGTTGTCTCAAATTATAGATTGTAAACTCCTTGGGACAGGGATCTGCCTTTTTGTGCTCTGAGAAAGATCCCACACATGGACTGTTCTGTGTTAGTTAAAAACCCAGCATTTGATTCAGCTGACTTTAAATACATTTTACACAAACTGGGCCTATCCAGGGAGATAGCCATATTAAGTTTGTGTCAACAAAAACAAGAATCCTATGGCACCTAAAAGACATGTGTTGCAGCACAAACTTTTGCAGACTCAAGCTTCTTTTGTTTAAGCTAATGTTGTAAGGCAGGCCAACTGCTACCACTAGGCTGTTATGTAACTAGAATGGAAGTAACATAAGAAAAATACCCAAGAACTATTCTCAGTTTAATTCAAGCACAGAGTCCTTTTGCTGAGGGGGTTGGCCCCCACTTCAGTGATTCAGTAAATACAGATCATAATTCTGTGCATATAATGCATACACCAAAGCCTGAATATAAAAATACTCACAAACTATTATTTGTGCTCTAAATGATGCCAATACCACTAAAATTAGTACTGTAGATTTAAAGATTTATTGCTTCCTCTCCAGGCCAGGTTTCTGCCCCCCACTGGGGGGGGCAGTCTCTTACTTTTGCTCACTCCACCAAGCACACTCACCTGTCTGCCGCCAGCTTTCCCTGGCTGGATCAGGAGAGAGAAATTCACAACAAAGGCAAAGTAGTGCCAGCAGCCATTTAGCTCTTTTGCACCAGAGCTCATATCCTTGCAATAAATTAGTTCTGTGCTAGAAGTTTTGCAGGATATTGTTTTAAGGGCTGACTCCTCCATTTGCTCCTCTTCCTTGTAAACTTTGTAAGGGCTGCTGAATCTTTAGGTACCACAAGAAACTTCAGGTTGCAGTAGCGTCCTGGCACCTGGAATTGTTGAGTCCTGGCTAAAGATGTTGCGATTTTAGCAGAATCAGGACATTTGTTTCCTTTTTTCACAATTGCTTATTTAGGAGAGTTTTAATGGTTACCTTAGGACAGTGATGGCGAACCTTTTAGAGACCGAGTGCCCAAACTGCAACCCAAAACCCACTTATTTATCGCAAAGTGCCAACACAGCAATTTAATCTGAATACTGAGGTTTTCGTTTTAGAAAAAACAACTCATACATTAACATCTTTTGTCTTAAAAGAAAAACACAATAACAGAGCTTTCAATGATACAAACAACTTTTTATTGAAAGGTAGAAGTTTGCATTTGGCATGCTTTTGAACAATTAATGTGATTTTTGCTGTCCAATCTTGCGAACTCTGTGCTGGGGCGATGCCATGTGTGCCCACAGAGAGGGCTCTGAGTGCCACCTCTGGCACGCGTGCCATAGGTTTGCCACCACTGCCTTAGGATATAGACAAAGAACTGGGAGAGGTTGGTCTAATTATGTTGTTCTTGACCTTTGCATTCCAGGCTGATTAGAACTAAACATGTTAGTTCCATTGGTTAGAATGTTATTAATATTAGTGCCAGGGAGTAATGCCAATTACATTCAGAGGCCATAGGTCACTTGATCTGGATGATACGAACCATTATTGACTTATTGGGTTTATCTGGACAAATACAAGGCTGCTGATCAACTCCACAGACATTTCAGATTTTGGAGGAGAAGACATTTTGCTTACCCTGAGATGAATTCTTCTGAAGATGTACTATAGAAGTGTCCTCTTGATAGCTCCCTGGATATCCCAGCAAAATAACACAGAAAACTACCTTTGCAAGATAACACTTACTTACTTTTGAAAAGTAAAAGTAACATTTACTTACTTTTTGTTAGTGTTTGGAGGTCTTCAATGGATGGAGGTCCACTTTTCTTCTCATAAGGAATAACGGTTGTCAAATACTGCCAAATGAAAGCCACGTTTACTATATAGTCTTTTTTTACAGTGAACATAATTTAAAGAGACTAGATCAGCAATTTTTGTGCACAGCTTCAAGCATACAGTCCTACAAACTTATGTAACTACATACAATTCAATTTAACACATAAATGAAAGCATACTGAAATGCATTCAAAGATGTTTCAGAAAGCAACAGCAGAATAGTGACAGTGTGCCAAATGGTTGCAATATTAATAAATCCTTATATACTGTAGATTTTTCTTTCTTTGAATTGTTCTACATCCCCTTTACATTTCAGACATTTCCTGCATATTAAAGAATAGCTAGAATGAGCTTCTGTGGACACATTTCATTTGATAATATATGAAATTGTAAACTGTCAGATCTTTTAAAGTGCCATCCATGCAGAAGAGTTACCAGATTCGTTTAGGAAATGCCATTGCATTTGCCCTTCATGGATACTTTACCTATGTATTTCTGCATTGAAATGACCTGTTGCAAAAGTAATAGATATGATCAATATATCCAGTTAGCTAGGATCTTTTATCAAGGTCTATCCATACATATAAACATCAGGCATATTAAAATTATACCTCACATGCTAGTAATGAAACTACCATGAATGGCATGGAATGGACTAAGCCACGAAGAGAAATGTATTTATTTATTTGATTTTTACCCCACCCCATTCTGCAAGTGGGCTCTGGGCGGCTTACAACATGCTACTATCATAATTTAAAGATTAAAACATAATACAGTAAAAAAAATTAAAATTCCATTTCATAAAGAAATTACAAGATGGCTGGGATCCAATTAAAGTGCTTTCAGCAAATATTGGTCCATGTATGGCCGAGGACAGACTGGCAATGTAAAGCGGGGCAGGCACGCTTCGGAAATGGAAGAAAGGAGCACGTTCAGACATGCGCATCTGTCCGTCGGCTCCGTTTCGTACTTACCCGTCTCCCAGTCGCTTTCCATCCACTTTACCAGGACACCGGGTAAAACCGGTGTTCAGGGGCCGTCCTCCGCATGCCTCCCGCTTCCAAACAGTGTGAACCGGAAGAAGCGGGAGGCATCCGGAGGCGGCAGTGTGAACGCGCCGCACAAAGTTATGCGCATGTGCGCACATGCGCAACACATCAAAGGAAAACCAAAAAAAAGCGCAACGGCGCGCGCGGGCTGGCTCCGTGGCAGTCTGAACGCTTTGTATCGGCACCACTGCGCATTGCTCTGGCCAGTATGAACGGCCAGCTCCGTGGTGTTTTTCCCCCGCACCAGTTCCCTCCGCTTTGCCTCCGCTTTAGATTGCCAGTCTGTCCTCGGCCTATGTGTGTCCAATTTTATTGTTTTTCCAGGAAGTGGAGAAGTTCCCACAATCAGTAAATAAATTTACACCTGTAGATAACACAGGAGATGGAGCAGGTGGGTAGGGTGGGGGGCAATCCAATGTGGTGTCCGCCACCTCAACCAAAGGCCTGACGGAACAGCTCTGTTTTACAGGCCCTGCGGAATGGTAGTACACCCCACATGGTCCTGGCTCTGGTTGAGGCTACACTTGCAGAGGATAACAGCCACAAATAGCTGTAAAGGAAGACTCATAGAAAGCTGTGTATCGTGCACTAAATATATAATACAGAAAATGAAAAAAACATTACAACTACAAATAAACAATTGTGTAACCATTGCAGACATCCCTCAGGCCAGGGACCACCAATAGGTGATCTAAAGAACGCAAAGCTCTTTGGGGTACACAGTGGGAGAGACAGTCCTCCCAATATGATGGTCCCAGACTGCACAGGGCTTTAAAGGTTAGTATCAGAACCTTGAACTTGATTTGGTATTCAACTGGAAGCCAATGCAGCTGGTGGAACACAGGTTGTATATGTGCTTGTCCTGAGCTCCCAGTGAGGACACGCGCAGCTGCATTTTGAACCAGCTGGAATTTCTGGATCAGCTTCAAGGGTAGCCCTGCATAAAGTGAGTCCCAGTAGCCCAACCTGGAGGTGACCAATGCATGGACCGTTGTGGCTAGGTCACAAGAGGAAAGGTAGGGAGCCAATTGCCTGACCTGCCAAAGATGGTAAAAGGCAGATCTGGCAACATTTGTGACCTGGGCCTCCACTAAAAGTGAGGTGTCCAGGATCATGCCCACGCTCCTCCCTACTGGCGTTGGCATTAACAGTGTCCTGTCAAGGGTGGGGAGCTGGATACCCAATTCCATCCCCTCCCCCGCAGCTCAGGCAGACCTCCATTGTTGATGGATTTAATTTCAGTCAACTCTTTTTAGCCAGTCAGTCACAGCCTCCAATTCCCTGGCCAGGACCTCTGGGGTGATATCTGGTTGGCTGTCTATTAGCAGATATAGCTGGGTGTCATCAGTGTACTGGTGACAGCCCAGCCCAAACCTCTGGACCAGCTGGGTGAGAGGGCACATGGAGATGTTAAATAACATAAGGGAGAGGATCGCCCCCTGAGGGACAATGCATACCAATGGGTAACACAGTGAAACCCCTCCCCAAGCGCCACTCTCTGTCCCCAACCTTGGAGAAAAGAGATAAGCCACTGCAAGGCAATCTGTCATATCCCCACGTTGGCGAGGCAGTGGGCATAAAATCATAACCGACCATGTCAAACGCTGCTGTCAGATCAAGTAACAACAGCAGCGCTGACCTGTCCCAGTCCAGGTGTTTCCGGAGGTCATCCATGAGGGCGACCAGCGTCATCTCCATCCCATAGCCAGGGCGGAAGCCGGACTGAAATGGATCCAGGGTACAGTAATCAAAATTACTTCTATCACTGAGAGCCACATTTGCAATTCCTATCAACCAAAGGAGCCACCTAAGTGTATACTGTACCCTAACCTCAGCACACACAAACAATAATATATAACTATAACATATAACCCTTTTAACAGAGTAACTCTGAACATGTACGGTTCTCTGTCCCCATTACTATTGAACCTTAGCCAGCCTTTATGTATCTGGAGTGAAGGGAAAGACTTACAAGTCAGTTATGATACAAAACAGTATGCAAGATTTCAAGTTCTCCAGACCTCTTTAGTAGGTTGGATGTTAAAAAACATGTAAATGCTTCTCTATGTTAAAAGTTCCCTTCAGGTTTTACTCTGTTTCTGCAGGAGAAGGGGCAGTTAGAGTTAGTTTTCTGCTTGCAAAAGTTAGCATTCAGTAGTGGTATGCCTCATTTCCCTCACCTCATTCAACTGCAAATGTTGCTCCAGTCTCATATACAGATCTCCTACATTTCCACAACCTTGACATAATCATCATGGGCAAGTTGTACTGTGTTTTAAAAACAAGGCTGTTTTATATTAGACCCACAATGATGATGAAATTATCCCCATTTCTAAAGAAACTGCTCACTTCCCTGGAACGCTGGGTGGGTGCCATGGGAAACTGTGTTCGGAAGAGCCACATGTGGCTCCTGAAACACGATCAGGTTTAGTGGCACATTACAAACCTAGCAATGCCTAGCCCTTATGTAGCAAGCTAACTTTCCATTCACTTTGCACATTTGGTTGTAGAATCATGCATGGAGCTGGCTGTTTCTTTGAGGTTTCCACTGCTGCTGCTTGTGCTACTGAAAAGACAGGTTGCTTTTAAGTTTTACAATTTACTCTGAGCAGTGGCTTGCATCCAGAAGGTTCTTTGACTGTGGTCTTATTTATTGCACATATCCTCTGCTTGTATAAAAGATAAAATAAGGATATAATATGATTTTTCAGGTAACAGTATTAATTCTATGGTAATTAACCCAGGATTAATCATTTCTACTTTTACAATATTCACATTTCCTTGAAGTGTGTGCACCATATCTGAGATTCAGCTCAGTTTTTTTTCTTCTGGCAGTTTTGTTAAATAGATTTCAAAGAGACTAAAATATAAATGTGAATATTTTCTTTTGAATATTATTTTTTCTTATACCTCTTTCACGCCAATATTTCAGTTTTGACATTTGTTCATTTTTGTATCACCTCAGATCTATCACTGAATTGCACTAAATTCAAGCTGAAAGGGAACCTTGAAATGAAAAAAGAAAAAAGCATTGTCTAATTAAAAGCCTATTATGGCTAAAATATATTCAACTAAATAGTGTCTGATTTGCTGTCATTGAATGGTATACCACAATCTGCTGCATGAGGCAGGCTGTCCACATTGCCGTAGGACCAATCACAGGTACAAGAGACCCCCCCATACACCCAGAGGAGCCTACCAAAAAGGAAAGCTGTGGTCATAAATTAGTGAACAAACCTAGTGTATCCTCCTAAAACACTACTGAAAGAAATGGTGAATACATTCCTGAAAGGAAATCATTACTTGTGCTGAGCTGTAGCCACTAGGCCCCTCCTTGCAAAACTGTCTATATTAGAATTTGATGGGCACAGACTTTAGCTAGGGTTGCCATTTGCCCTGTGGGGGAGGGGGATCCCCGATTTTGCAGACTCCTGCCTGCTGCTGGCCAGCAGGAGGGAATCCCCCCCAAACAAGCGATGTTGCACAAGACACTGGAAGTGACATCAGGGGCGATGCTTTGGATTTTGGGCAGAACTCTATGGTTTGATGCCAATTTTACCATAGAGTTTTGCCCCAAATCCAGAGTGTCACCCCCAATGTCACTTCTGGATGATGCAGGCATCTCATGTGTGACATTGCTGTTTGGGGGAGATTCCCCCCTGCTGGCCAGCAGCAGGCAGGAGCCTGCAAAAATGGGGTTTTTTGTCACTGCTTCAGGGGGGATGAGGGGTGATGTCACTTCCCACTCCTGGAACATTCCCTCCCATCCCCCTGCTGGTGGGCAAAAGGGACCAGGCAACCCTAACTTTAGCTCATGTTCAGAGATTTCTAACTGGCACAGGAAGTCCCACACAGCGTTCTTCCATTACAGACTGAAGGACCTAACCTACACACATTGAGCCCTGGTCTCAATGACACACTTAACCTACCACAAATTTTGTTAGTCTTTAAGGTGCTACTGGACTCTTACTCTTTTCTACACTTAACCTGGCGCGTTCTGTTTTTAAAATTTATTTTTAAAGCACACATGCATTTGGCATGTTGTGAGCTTGCCACCTCAGCAATCCATTTCAAAAATCCCATTATGATGAAAATGCCTGTCATTCTGAACATTCCTAGTGTCTCATGGAAGACGAGGTGGACAAGACTTTAGTATCTTCTGACTATTGTGTTTTGATTTGGGAAGGGGAAGAAGACATATATCATGATGAAAACTTTTTTTAAAAAATAATTGAAACTGGGCTCCATAAGAAGAAGGAGCAGCAGATGGGGATATCTTGCAACTTATTTTTCTGGGTTCCACAGGCCTCCTCTGGACTCAGTTATCCTAAATGATCAGTCCTGGTTTTCTAGTGGCCAGCAATAACTTAGCATCTTTACAGCATGCTGTTCATACTTCACATCCTAGCACCGGACAAAGACGGTCTCTTCTACCCTGTTGTATCAACAACTATCTGCTCCAGATATTCATTTACTACTTAGGTTATTCATGTTGCTAAAAACAGCAAAGAAAAGCAGTGACTTCTTTATTATAGCACAATCCCAAATGACGACACAGGCTTTAGGTACAGGCAACACCTATATGTATGCAAGGATGTAAACACGGGTTCTATCTCAGTCTTTAAATATAAGAAACACTGCTTTCCTGAAACAATTTACTCTACAGGAAAATATGCACAACCACACTGCCTGTAAGTCAGATCAATACACACCTGCACATAAATGCCAGTCAAGAACACATAAACACAAAAATAGAACACACACTATGATTTTTTGATAGTACTATACAGTACCAAGCTTTTGATCTCTACTACTACACACTGTCCAAAACTATGTTGTGATCTAGCAAATTACCTATGTCAGGGGTGGCCAACCTGTGGCTCGGGAGCCACACGCGGCTCTTTCACACATATTGTGCGGCTCCTGGCAAGGCGGCTGGGGAAGCAAAGGGGAGGCATGCTTTTTCTCTCTTTCTCCCTTCCTTCCTTCCTTCCTTCCCTCCTCCCTCCCATCTATTTGCTTTCCTAGTTTCTCTCTCTCTCTTTCTTATAACTGGTTTTCCTCATTTGTTTTTATTTTTGGCAGTCCCATTTAATGTTAATAAAAAGCAAATTTGCATATTTTTAAAAATAAAAACGTGTGTGTGATATTTGTTCCTGTCTTGCGGCTCTCAGACATCTCTATGTGGCTCTTACGTTTATTCTATGTGGCTCTTACGTTAAGCAAGGTTGACCACCCCTGACCTATGTAATAACAGAATGGAAAAAAACAGATGTTACCTAAAAGGAATTTCCTGGAGAAAAGGTATAAAAGCCACCATTCACTATATTTAGCACCAGCAGTTAACTATTGTCCAAAAGATCCCTTCTGTAATATACTTCACAAACATCATATCTGAACTATGTACAACACTCAGCTGTTTGCTTAAAATACAAAAAACCCAGCATAATACAATAAGGAGGAGGGGGATAATTCTGTGTTTCAGAATTCATTACAGACAAAAAGTACTATTCCTTTTTCTTTATTATGGGTTTTCAAAGACAGCAGTGTTTCTAACACTATGGAAGATGCTAGAATTAATTACTGTAAGCTATTTTTGTATACTTCCACTTTCTTGAAGTGAAATATTTAAACCTTGATGACCTTCTGATGCTGCCTTCTTACGCATGCAGTTCTTTTCAAGTATGCATTATGCTGATGCCTATATTTTATTTTGAGAAGTTAAATGAACCCTTGGGGAAAACGGCTCATTTTTTCCTGTGCATATCAAGGCTTGCCTGATCTTTAACTACTGAGTAAGAAAACCTTTGCAAACATATCATAGCCTTGAAGGCAAGTAAGATACGAGTAACTACATCAACATCTGAAAATCCTACAAGTCTGAACTTTTAAGGCCTTTATTGATACAAAGACAGAAAGGACAGCATGAAAAAACAGTTAAGAGGATAGCCCAGCACCTGTTTTTCTCCACCCGAGTTTCCAAACGTTTGACGGAAGCCATTCTGAATGACATTTGAGATTCCTTCCATGCTGAAGCGCTATAGGGAGCAAGAACATGGCAGTAAAGAAGGGGGGAGAGAGACAGAGAAAAATTTAAAGGCTATTAGTTAGGATTTTCTGAGGATGCAAGCGAGGTAAATGGCAGAGACAAGCTGTTAGAGTGAATAAATGCAACTGCAGCTTAAGAATAGAATATTTTTGTTCCTTAGCAAAAAGCAATTTGCAGATTTAAGGATAATAGGATAATCTGAGTACGTCCATGAACTCAGGGTTACTATCAAGGTACTCTGTGCAGAAATCAAACCAACATATTAAATGCTGTAATACAGACATTTTTAATGAATTAATACCCTTTAATGCAGACAACCATAGTTAAACACTGTAAATACACGGACCTGGACCCAGATTGTTCCACCTGCGGAGCATGATTTTCGCACAGGAGCCCCAAATGCCCCCCTCCTTTCCCAGGATTCCTCTTTCCTGCAGGATTCTGTGGGGCCATTCAGGCTCCCACAGGAAGGGAGAAGTGGGGAAACAGGCAGAAATCTTTGCACCTGTAGGAATGTTAGGCTAGATCCAACCCATAATGTAAACATCAAAGTATTTGGTCTGTTGTTGTATGGGCTTTTGCTCTCTTACATACTGTCACGTCAGGGTAGAATTATGAAAAGAAAGACTGCTATGGAACAATATCTAATGCAACCTGGGTAGTGTCCAGATGTCAGCAGGATGGGGAAGACTCAATATGGAGCTGCTACGTTCATTAGCAGCACTGTGATCCCTGTAACTTGTAGCTCTTTTCTTCAGGGCATGATTAACAAGGCTCTGGTATTTCCAAGTCTTTGGTTTTTATAGACCCTAATTCATTGATTAACTTCATTCTGTCTTTGGCTTCTGAAAATATTAATAACCTTCACACCTAGCATGTGGAATATTCTCCCAGCAAACTCTGACTTTCCAGCCTTAAAGTTTATACTCTGTTTGTCTACATTATATCACAAAGACAAATCTCTTTTCTCTTAGGGCCAAATTAGACATTATAGCAGCCACAGGTACAACCGGCAGCCACTGACATTTTAGATGTTGTGCCTTTTCAAAAGCAAAAACAAGCAAAAAGGTATGGGGGGCGGAGACACAAGATCACTTGTTCTCACTACACTGTAAGCCTGATCAGGATTGGGCCTTTGTGGCATTTTTAAAGGGGACGATTCATCTCTAAAATGGCACTGGTGACTACAGGTTGGACCCATGGCTGTCCACAGCATCTAGTTGGACTATTAGACACTGAGCTGTAGTAGACCATTGCCTAGTAACAGTCTAAATAAACATTTTAAAATAACAATCTTTATCATTAAAAAGAAATGTGTTCAAAGAAGTCTAACCCGTAGGGCTTGTATCATGTTAGTTCTCTCCTTTCTAGATGTTCTTTTACTCTTCTTACAACAGATATTAAATAATGATTAGGCACATGGAAGGAACAGAACACACAAATGGCCTCTGAGGACAAAATATAAGAGCTACTTATTCCACACATTATGCATATATTCACACAAATATAGAAGCAGTCAGAGTATTTTTCTAGGATCTGAAAGGCTTGAGTTCACATCCCCACTCAGCCATGAAGCTGGGTGACCTTGGGTTAGTCACTGCCTTTCAGACTAAACTTCCTCACAGAGATGTTGTGAAGGCAAGATGGCAAAGGGGAGAATTATGTACACTGCTCTGAGCAGGTTGGGATAAAAATGCACTAGACAGGCACCCATGTGTCTATTGCACTCTGGAATGATCCACCACAAACATAAAGGTTCTGCACCTACTGCAGCAGAGGATGCATACAGGCAAATATTGCTGGATAAGATCCACAGTAAAATGCTGATGTAGTCAGCTCTGAAAGTGGGAATAACACATTTTGGACACTGGAAGAATTTTCAGCCTCTGCCCTTTGATTCCCCCCAAGAGGACTGTTGGCTCCACAATGTATTTGCTAAACAAATGCAAAAGATATATTCTCATCCACCCTGCTCCTCTGCATCCACCCTGCTCCTCTGCTGTTCTACACAAGGGATGCTACATCCAGTTGTGCATAAGTATACAGGGACCCCAGCAACCAAGCAGGACCTACTCAGTTGATTTTATCTCTACTTGAAATCCTGCAGCACTAGCCACATATGGACAGACAAGTAAGTGTACGAACAGCACATCCGATCAGGCAGTTTTTGCCACAAAATAGTGCAAGGATCTTGCGGAAGGTATACTGAAGGATGGTTAACAAGTTGCTTCACGACTATCTCTCTACCCTCCTCTGAAGTTCTCTCAAACTGCCTTGTAGGTAAAAAGGCCCCAGGATGCAATATATTGTCAGAACATTCCTAATTCTTAAGAGCTATACTCAGTACTTGGGATATCTGTAGCGGAGTATAATGTATAAAGCAGACCACACCAAGTATAAGTGCTGCCTGCACAGTGGTGCTGCTTTTCTCTCCCAAATATATTCAAGCAGTGGTAGGGAAAAGATGGGGGCCTTGGCTGTATCAACAACAGATGCCTGTGTAATTAGCAACCCATTTGATATATGGCCACTGCAGACTTTTTTGTTTGGGGGAAGGATGTGGATACTTCTCTCTAGAACTGTCTGACCTTTAGAAAGGCAATCACAGCTCTATGGCACACAGGTTTCTGTTTCCTCCTAAAGAGCTGTTCATGGAACAATCTCCAAGCCAATGCAAGCATTTATAAATGCTATTTATGTATGTATTATTAAAAGCACTCTGCTCTTTTAATAGTAACATTAAATATATCTGCTTCATAGGGATCTTTAGTTAAACTACTGCTTCCAGGGCATTTATTTTTTTTCCAAGTGTACAAGCCAAGACTTGTCCAGTGCTGCTTTTAGAAAATACCAGCATTTATCATACAAAGGCAACAGATAAATGTAATTTCTATATATTTAGGAAGATAAAAATGGTTTAATCACTTCTACAACTTGTGCTTTGAACAACTCTTTTTCTTTTAATATGAACTGTGGATCGTTTTCTTTTTGCAAACTAATTTGCTTGGATTTATTTTTGAGGATGCCACCAAAACAAAGAATCACCTAAATTTTTAAGCAGAGGGCTTGCAGTTAGATTGCCCTGCATTACTGGGCCACCTGACAGCCCTAGATGCCCTTTTGGGGATAGGAGAAGGATGGGGGCCATATCCAAATCCTAGGCAATCCATTAAATGCAAATGACATAATTCATACCAAGCCATGTGTGCACCAGTGTTTGTACTTTATTATTTATCTGAACCCATAATTAATTTGGCTTGCTGTTACATTTTAATAGCTGGTCACATATGGTCCAGTCTATTTTAAATTGAGTTATATAATTACCAGACTAAAGGCAATAAAAAAAAATTACTATTTTTAAAAAAATAAAGCCATCTCAACAAAGGATGAGGGAGACTGACTGAAAGCTTACTTTTTGGTCAGATGAACATACCATCATCCTTTTAAACTGTCCTTAAGCATGCTTTTACATGGCTACTTTTATGATTTAACTATGCAGTATAATTTTGCTTCATAATGAATTCTATTAAGTCGAGTCCAGTAGCACCTTAACCAATAAGATTTCCAGGGTATAAGCTTTTGAGAGTCAAGGTTCCCTTCAACAGACTCTCAAAAGCCTGGAAATCTTGTTGGTCTTTAAGGTACTACTAGATTCAAATCATGCTCTTCTGTTGCAGACCAACACAGTTACCCTCCTGAAACTATGTATTGAGAATGGAATTCTTGCTGGGTTTTAAGATCCCCATGGGAAAAACTTTCTACACATTTTTAAGATGGGGGGGGGGGGGGAGAGAATACAGATGTTACTAGAATATGTAACAGGAACTTTCATTCTGGCATGGGTGGTGGTGGTCTAAGTCCACTGCAATTCTGGAAAGTCTTTCAGTATCTAGGAGCTGCTCTTAACCCAGAAAGCCTCTAGGAACTTTTGCAAGCGAATGACACACTGGCAAATCCTAGAGTCTAGTAGCTGCTGTGCAGGGAGAGGAGACAGATGTCTCAGAAAAGGAAGGCAGAAAACATAGGAGTTGAGGAAAGGAAAGCTAATGAAATAGGGCAGGACTTGAGAATGTATATAAGGGAGTAGAAAGAAACCACGGAGGCACAAGCACAGAGTTGAAGTGATTAAACAGTGAGGTTGTAGAAAACGGCACCCAGGGCCGAATGAAAAGATGGGCTTTTAGCTTATGGAAGGAAAGACATAGACAAGCAGAGGAAGCTAGATTATTATGGGCCTGAGACTCACATACTTTGATGAGTTGCACTGAATATTACATTTTGCAAAGTTCAGCTTCTCCCGTGATTGCAACGCTATTATGGAATACCCACATCTTCCATTACATATCAGAAGGTCGAAAGCTCCTTTGTGGTATTATCCAGGAAGTCATAAAGGGCAGAGAAGTCAAGGAGTGGAGTGGAATTTCACATACTGACTGGAATGTATGGATTCCAGGCAGGTTCCCCCAGTCAGGCAGATCCTGGCATAATGAATTGCAGTATGGATTAGGCCTCAATCCCCCAGTCAGTGTCAGCTTTACCTTTGGAGTAACATAGCATTTGTCAGCAGACAATGGTTAAAGCAATCTAGACCTCCATGTATCCCATAGCCCAACTATTATGGTGATTTTAGCCCTCCAGTCTTTAGTGGCATCATTGACTTTTTAATGCCTTCAATAGCGCCCCCCCGCCAAGAAAAGGCACAGCATACATAAAATTTCAAAAAGCATTAGGCAATACCAATGCATAAAACAGATGATAATTCAATATTAAATCGGTATAAAAACTATGGAAGTATGTTGATAAATTTCTGACAGGAACACTGCAATATAAAAGAATACATGGATGCTCCTTATACTTTGACTGCCAATTAGGAAAACCAAAGAAGAATACAGGAGCCAGTAATAACAGCTGAAAGATTAAAAGAATAGTAAGCTGTGGCACTTCAGCTCTGGACCAAATCTCACAACATGCAGCATAACAGTCAAACCCCTCACATTCCCCATCCCATTCAAATAGCAGCAGATACAAATATAAACACTAAGAAGAATGTGAACTTCCAGCCTCTTTGTCAGTGGGTTTAAAAATCCTCCATGAGGTGAAAGAAGCCACAGTAAGGAAGTAAGCTATGGGCTCCTCTTGCAAGCTCCACTCAGTCAATCTCCTTCCCTCACATCATACGAGGAAGGAATGAGGGGGCAAACCATGTGAGTTCCTGGGGACTGGTCTGCAGCACAGATACCACCACTCATGCACTACTTTCCCCTTGTGATTACAACAATGCAAGAGATTTAAAGCAATTATTATATGTTTACGCACAACATCAGTTAGTTAATTACAGAAATTTTGGTCCATAATATGATCTATAATCAATTATTTCAATAAATTTGCATATAACAAGACTTGAAGAAAAAGCATGTTGCTTTTCTTAGATGATGCATATGCTGGTATGGGCATCACCCTCAAGGAGGCATTCTTTTCCCATGAAAGAGAAAAAATGGAGAATGTCTCTACCATCTGCCACCCACTCTTTAGTATAAGTATTTGTATTTTTATGTTTAACTATTCAATAATTTTTAAATAACTTTGATATTATAAGCCTATCTACATCTGCCACTGTATTTTTCAGATCAATGAAGTTACTGCAAGTCTTCTTTGTATAGAGTAATATATATTTGTATACAGTGATATATATTTTAAAGGTGTTCCCTAATTGAAGACACTTTTTCCACTGAGCAAAATACTTTTAAACAATTAATCCAACCAATTAACTGGGTAAATGTTGCACATCTAGTATCTAAGGAAGCAACTGCATTGACAATTACTTTCCAACACACTCTTTGTAAGTACTGTTGGAGTATTATATGTGGATGACCTCAGTGCTGATGAGAAGGCACCTCAGTAACACCAGAACCGAGTGTGTGTTGTGCTGCTGCCTGGTAAAGGACTGGGGGCGGGTGCCCCTGGCTCTGTCCTGTTATAATTAGTTCGTAATTTCCCTTCAAAGTCACCAAACACCTTTGAATTCTACAGCCATGTCATCAGAGTTTATTTTCTAACCATTGCCCAATACAGGTGAAAGATTATGCATGACCTCACTAGAACAGAGCAGGTGGTGTGGTTATTTATAGAGACAACATCTGCTCTAAAAATATGTGGACTGTGACATCTTGAAAACCCCACAGTTGCTCATCAGAAGCTCTGGAAAAAACCACTCGTACTACAGCAGTTATTATGGGGAATCTAGACAATTTTCAAGAGTCTGATTGTGGGAAATCTAAGCACAATTCTCCTTTACCGTTTGTGTTAATGTTTCCTTAAGGTTACTCAGGATTATTAATACTTCCTTAATGGGTAAGCTATAAGGAGCAAGTTATCACCTAGACTCAAGATGTGAAATAAATTTCTAGAGACACAAAATTCTTACTGTTCCAGGCATATGACCTCTCTCTTGTTTGCCATTCTGAGGACTGCCATTTTTCAGCTTTTTCTTCTTCTTTGCCATTTCCTTTTGTTCTCTTTGTTTGTTTTGTACTTCAATAAGGACTGATATGAAGCTATTCTTCACTTCCTTCTCAAATTCCAGCTCATCTCGTAGTGCCAACTGCTGTACTAGTTCTTCAGAATAGTCCTTGATAGCTGTCTCAATCTCTTCTAACAGGTCATTTAACTCAGTCACAGATAGCTTTTTTACTCCTGTTTTTAAAGAAGAAATAACACTATGTAAAATAATGCCATCAAAAATAGATCAATTGGAATTTTAGTACTCCTGTTCCTAAGAGATCAAGAGATGCCTGTAGTGCCCATAATCTAACAAACTGCATGAGCTCTCATTTGTCCAATGAAGAAAACAGCCCACTTTACTTTGGACGACAGAGGAGAAACACCTCTGTGAGAAAGACACAAGCAACTATAGTGCAGTGCGTAATACTCCCTTTCTGCGTGGCTCAAAAAAGGTACAACACTCAGTCTCTTCATACTCTGCCAGAAGAACAAATGAAATACAACACTCTTGCTTAAATAGTGCCATAGGAATTTTGTAGTAGAAAACTGCAAGGATGAAAATTTCCCCATCCTTTTCAACACTGATAACTGCCAAAGACACATTTAAATCCTTTTCTTAATGCCATCGCTAGTAATTGCTGAAGAGGACAGCTAGTTAACTACTCATCATTTTAAAATCCATACGTCATTAATATTACTAAATGACAATCTCCAAGTCTCCCTTGTAGTGGAAGACCACTGTTTGCTTTAAAAACCTTTCCTCAATACTTTTATATCCAGTGACAGAAAGACTGAATCCACATTATGCAGGCCACAGCCTTTGCAGAGGCCTGATGATATCACTGTGGGCATAAGGGTCTCTTCAAAAACAAGCAACACATTTCCAGTTCATGGCAAGGAATTTCAAATCGGGCGGGGGGGGGGGGGACAAAATTCTAGCAAAGCGCTCAGGAAAATATTTCATTTTGAAAGATCACAATTGTTTAGCTTAATTTATTTCCAACACTATATTTATTTATTTAATTGCATTTTTGAATTGCCTAATCCCCATGAATGTGGGACTTTAGGCAATGTAAAGATTTAATAACAATAAAACCATAAAACCATCATCAGAACATATAATTCATTAATTAAAATTAAGTGGTGAAATTTGTGGTTCCTTCTCGTTTCTGGTCTGTGGGTGCTTTATGGACATTGGGGGGGGGAGTAGGAAGGAATGCAGCCACGGCAGGAAGGATGCCAGCCATGATGTAAGCCATCGCTGTCCTCAACCAAATGCCTGGCAGAACATCTCCGCCTTACAGGCCTGAGAAATTGCATAAGACCCTGCAGAGCCCTGATATTGTTTAGCAGAGAGTTCCATCAGGTCGGGGCCAAGGCTGAGGACAGCCAGATGTCTCTAGGACCGGGGATCACCAGCAAGTCGTTCTATGAAGAGTGTAATGCTCTCCTGGGGGTGTACTAGAAGAGGCAGTCCTGCAGATATGTCGGTCCCAGATTGCTCAAGGCCTTAAAGGTCAAAACCAAAACCTTGAACTTCTGGATTGCTTATAAATTATTTGAATAAAGCTGTTTCAGTAGGGGTGAGCTCTTAGACACCTAGAGCAAACCAACAGACCACCTTGCTGCATGCCTGCCGGCCACACCAGAGAACTATGAACTTTTGGTATCACTCTGGCAGTAACAGCAGGGCAAAAAGCAAGTCCTCACCAGATGCATTTGGAAGCCACGTTAGTGAGCAGAGCACCAACTATGGTTCAATGAAGGCTTCTGTACATAAATTATGTGGAACCCACCACCCTGCACCAAAATATATAGAAATGGCATGTTTTGTTACTCAGATTTATAGGAAGAAAAGAAAAACATGGATTCCTTTACCCTCTTTGTAATTGTGATTTGTACTGGACCTCTTCAGCGTCTGAAGCTCTTGGGATAGTAAGGACAGACGGTCTGACTGGGTTGGTGTTTTATCATCATCTGGATCTGGAGATTCCTGCATCATTTCTTCTATTTCTTCAATCACCTTTTAAAATAAATGTACCCAGTTATGTATTGGCTCTGATTGTTAGTCATGGGTCTCAATATTGCCTGGGCTAAATATTCTTGAGGGGATGTCTCATTGAGATCATGGGATATATACCCCCCCCCCTTGAGAAGTATGACCTGTAGTGCTATGAGGTTGCTCGATAACTGAGTGCATCACAGGAAAAAAAATGATTTTCATATTGCCTCTCATGGTTCCAGGGAAGGAAATAAAAAATTATATGTTTTCTCAAACATTTGATAGATGGAAACAGATGATATCACCTCTGGTTTTATCCTAAAAAGCATACTAAAGTATTGTTATTCTGTTCTGAACACAGCTTACACATTTTTTAAGCTACAACAAAACTGTAACCCTGTAACGGCAACATGGGACTGCCCTTGAAGAAAGCCTGGTGGATTGGGGCCCCCCAAATCAGGGGATCCCCCGGCCCCACTGGAGAGATGGCAATCCCAACTGAGTCTTCTGCTTTGAATGGCATTCTCACAGGTCTTCAATTTACCATTAGATACACATATCATTGCCACAGCAATCCCCACTGCTAAATTTATCTAAAAGGTAGCTTTAATGATATACTACCAACATTTTACTCTCCTGATTTGCTTATTAGAGTAGGGAATAAATTTTCCTCTCTTGACACCTCTCCAACATCACAAGCCTTCAGCTGTAGTAAGACATGCCATAATCCCCCCATAATCTTGTCCACCCAGACTTTTAAATATTTCTGTAGAATGTGCATTTTAACAGGAGTTTTATCTCGTCATGTGTGCCAAACAGAAAAATAACATTCACATTTGATACGGATGCTGCTAGGCCTGGAATTGGGAACTACCAAGGTATTGTTTTTAGCTTACTCTTCTCTGTTGAATAACTGCACATAATGAAATATTTCCTTATACCACAACTCATATCTTCATTCACTCACTGAAATCTGTGTTTTTAAACCAAGAGTCAAACAAACTCATGGAGCCTATATTTTGTCCATTAATTTTAATGAACCTTTATTTACATTTCACAGGGAAAACTGGATTTGCTAAATGTGCAAGGGGAATTTTAAGCCTTACTATCATATAATGTTAATTAAGATGGAACTTCCAGCTGTGAGCCATATATGAGTCTTCTGCTACCTGTTATGGAAGACAGATTGTGGTGAATGCTCTTTACCCTGCCATTGTTGAAATGGCAACCTTGGTCTTTCCCCCCACCCCTTCAAGCGGACTTGTCAGAGGTACTCTACTATCATAACACACAAGACTACCAGAGAAACGTCATAAACATACAGTGCACATACTTTCATCTTTGTTGGTTTCAACAAAGAGAAGAAAGGCTAATTAAGGTATCTGAAAACAGCAGAGAAGACGGTCTCTCTTAGGGGCCCTGTTGCGATGATCTCATAAATTCCTTATGTTCATACTATTAATTCTTGTTGTTATCATAAAAAATATTAAAAGCAAGCGAATGACAACAAGAATCCTAGAATTATATGGCTGGTCTCAGGGGATAGATTGAAAGCTCATTGAAAGCAGCCTTAATGAAACTATGCATGTTTGAGACCAGTCAGTGCTGGATGGGAGACCCCTCTCTGTATCATATATATTCCAAAAAGGTTAGCTGCTACTATTTAGATTTAAGCAGAGTACAGAAGAGACCTAAGGGCACCATTTCAACATTGTCTGCCAGACTAGGTATAGATTTGGTAAAGCAAATCCATCTGTATGATACACGTGCAGCAAAATAATTATCTAGTCCAGAAGAAAAAAACTTTATATCTTACTTACTGCAACCAGATCCAGCAACTGGAAGCAAATTTAGCATCAAGCCACTGTGTTAGAAACTGAACATCCATTTGCTTCTATATGATCTATTGTCATATTGCTTTGACTTTAAAGTCAAGCTTGTTTTGACCTAATCCTAATAAGAAAGTAAGGCACACTTTAGAAAGAACAGAAAACATTTTGGTGAGCTATAGAAATATCACAAATGGAACAGCAGTTTTTTGTTCCATGCAAGATACCAGTTTGTCTCCAGATGTATTTATCATTATTTCTTCCATCAGGGCGATGAAAGGATTAATGACATAATAATACTTCAACTGCATTGTTGCACTACTAGTTTACCTGCTCAGCTGTGAAGATTGGTTCTTCATTGATGCAGGAAACAATGATAGAATGCATATCCAGCTGTTCTCTCAGCTCTTCATCATCTGATAAATCAAGGTTCAAATTGTCATTAACCTACGCATAGAGAAGGGTGACAAAAAGGAAGGTAAAATTAAACTTAATATTAAACTATTATGAGATACAAAAATAGGCAAGCTATATCAGAGCTAATAAGTCTCAACACAATGAATATGAAGTTTGGGAATGTTTCAGTAAATAAATCATATAATAGATTCAGGTGGGTAGCCAGGTTGGTCTTAAACAGCAGAACAAAGTTGGAGTCCAGTGGCACCTTTAAGACCAAGAAAATTTTATTCAAGGTATAAGCTTTCGTGTGCATGCACACTTCTTCAGAAACACTGAAATGGAAGTTACCAGTCCATACAGATAGGTAGAGGGTAAGCAGCAAATTAGTATACAGCATAATAAAGGTGTTTAACATATGCAGGGACCAAACTGGAATAAAAAGCTTAGTTTATATGGTCACCATTTGTTTGGGTTTAATTCCGGGGGGAAACATAGTGAAGGAAATAAATATTTAAAAATCAGAGATTGACGGGCAGATGTACCTTTCTTAATTGGGGAATGCTGAGATTAATTAACTGAGACACTCTTATTATGCTTCATCCGTCTCCCCTCAAGCATGGAAACACCAGTACAGCATCCTCTTCTTTGAGGGGGTATGACTGGCTTTGTAGTGTGTCCCCTCTGTCCTCAGACAAGTGAAATACATTTCAGTCTAGGGGTATGCATTTGGATCTACCCGAACCAAAAATATATATATTCAGGAATTACTGGATAGATCTGAAAAACAGCAGAGAGACAGTTTTTCCACTATTTGTCAGGCTTCTACTGCAGTTCCTTTAAAGTTAAAAGGGACTGCAGAAGACAGCCTGAGGATCAGCTGTGCCGGCAGGGGTGGTCTACCCCCACTGGCGCAGCTTCAGGCTGGCTTCTCATACTGCCCTGCTTAAATGGGACTGCACTACAGATCAGCCCGAGGATCAGCTGTCCCAGTGGGGAGTGGTTTGTTCCTGACCCACACAGCTTTGGGCAGGCTTCTCATGTAGACTGGATTAAACAGGGCAACGCTAGAAGCCAGCCTGAGGATCATCTGTGCTGGCGGGTTCACTCCCCTCTGGCACAGCTTTAGGCTGGCTTCTTGTGCAGCCCTGTTTAAATGGGGCTGCACTCAAAGCCAGCCCAATGATCAGCTCTGCTGGCGGAGAGCAGTTTGCTCCCCAACGGCATAGCTTTTAGGCTGGCTTCTTGTGCCCCATTTAAAGTCAGCCCAAGGATCAGCTGTGTTGGCAGGGAGCAGACTGCTCCCTGCCAGCACAGCTTTGGGTGTGCAATTCCTCCCCCTATTTTTTATTCTTCCCAGGACTACTGGACCCGAAAAAATTCAGGATTTCTAAAAATTCTCAATTCCAAATACTGTACCAGTATTGGGATCCAGGATTTTTCAGGAATCCTGAAATTTTTGGGGGGCCCAATAGACTTGAACTGAAAAATACCTGGAAAAATATTTGTACACCCTTATTCTAATCTACCACTCCAAATTACATTACAGTCTACTATGCATTACATTACAATCTGCTATTCCAATCTACTATTCCAAATAAGTAAAAAAATAAAGAGGGTGTGTAGCATTTCTGGGGGATTGGTGAGCAGTCAAATGTAAGGACTGAATGAGACTAACATATGTAGTGAGATAAGAAACCAACATCCCTGTTAAGTCCACGGGGTTCCATTTTTCTGAGTATTTATTTATTGGACTTATAGCCTACCCTCCCCTACACAGTAAGGCTCAGGGTGGGCCACAACATTTAAAATCAACATACAATTACATTAATTTCAGTTCCGATAACAATCCTAATGTTAACAATTCCATGGCACAATAGGGCAGATCCAGAATTGGTCCATAGTGGGGGTCACCACTCATCCTTGACCATGCGACTGGTGGAACAACTCCATCTTACAGGCCCTGTGAAACTGTTTCAAGTCTCGCAGGGCCTGGGTATTACTGGACAGTGATCCAACACAGTAATTTCTCTTTCAAGTCTGTTCTAGTCTAGCCTGCCAACAATGCCCTTCAGTTCTCGACACAGGTCAAACCCTACGTCAAAGAATAAATGGACACAAATCTGACATCAAGAATCATAAGACTGAGAAACCTGTAGGAGAACACTGCAGTCTTCCAGACATTCAATGGGTGACCTCGAAGTAGATGTTTTATAGCAAAGGAACTTCATGAACAAACTAGAAAGGGAAACTGCTAAGATACAAGTTATTACAACAGTGCATCTGCCCATCAGTCTCCAATCTACCACCCTCTTAAACCTTTCTCTCAGGTTATGGGTTATATGTAGGATGCCACAAACTACCCTTGTCTCTTTCAAAATATACAGAGAGCCATGACCATTTCAAACTTCAGGTCTTCTCTTTCACTCTCAGAAACATCCAGAGACAGGTAGCCCAGATGCCTTTAATAATAACCCCTCACTTACACAGAGCTGTTGGGGTTGGGACTCAAACACTGTTCCGATCACTCGCTGCCACCATTTATTCATATCCTATAATATATGTATATAGACAGATATATTAAATTGTGTGTGTGCTTCTTTCCCACAGACATGCAGCCTATAATAAAAAGAACAAACTTTTATTTATGATATGAACAAAACACTGAGGGAAGTAAGAGATAAGTAACAATGCTTCACTTCCATCAAACTTTTGAACTGAGGTCTCATTCCTACAACTGAGATCCTTTAGTTACAAATTTACTATTTTCAGCCTGATCTAAGCAGCAATTCTGCAGAGTTCTACTCTGTCAGACTTCCTCTCCCCCCCCCCAAGCTCCTACGTTGCCAGCTCCTCTGCTGCTAACCTCCAACTGCCATTGTCAACTGCTGATTTTCCCAGCCCCCACTCTCAACATTCCGTCCACTCTCATTGGATGCTCTTAGGGAGAGGAGGAACCTACCCTGACCATTACAGCAGCCTTTATGGGCCTAGGAAAGATCCTTAAGAGTAAGGAAGCGCCACGGGAGATCAAAACAATTCATATTATGGTAGTCCCCATTACTATGTATGGATGTGAAAGTCAGGCAATGAAGAAAGCTGGCAGGAAGAAATTTAAAACTGATTAATTTTTAATGTAGTGTTAAAAAAGAATTTTACAGATACCATGTGGGTTGACAGCACATAACTCACACACAAATCAAATCAAGCTATTTTACATGAGATGGACTCAATAAAGGAAGCCACAGCCTTCAGTTTGCAAGATCTGAGCAAGGCCATCAATGACAGGGTATTTTAGAGGTCATAAACTCATTGGTCACCATAAGTCGGAACTGAAACAAGTTGATGATGGACTCTAGGCACCTAGCTACTTGTTCTGCACTTCCTCTGCACCATGAGATTGATTAAATTGATTAATTAAACAGAATTGGCTTTCATTAGCATACTGATGGTACCTCAATCCAAATTCCTTGACAATTTCAGCTAATGTTTGCATACAGATGCTAAACAGCATGAGATACTCCACAGAGCACTGCCTCAAGCAGCTGCGATGACTCTATCATTCAAAGACACCTTTATAACCTACCGAACCCAGGCCATCATTCCCCTTTAGCTAGATGAAATTGCCTACAAAGGGTTATGGTTGAATGGTGATGGATATATGGTAGGGCAGACCATTCCAAGTACTCAGGTTGCAATAAATGAAATCCATCCAAGAAAATGTGACAGCCAGGAACTCTGGCAATGTCTGGTCATTATACCGCCTCAATAGTGGAATTAAGATCAGAACAAGATGAGTAGCTATGTTAGTCTGTCTGTAGCAGTAGAAAAGAGCAAGAGTCTAGTAGCATCTTAAAGAATCACAAGAATTTGTGGCAGGGTATGAGCTTTCGTTTTTCCAGAATTTAATTCCGGAATTAAGATTGCTGGGAAAAACATCAGCAACCTCAGATATGCAGATGATACCACTCTAATGGCAGAGGGGTGAAGAGGACCTCAAGAGCCTCTTGCTCGAAGTGAAAGAGGAGAGTGCAAAAGTTGGCTTGAAACTCAACATCAAAAAAACTAAGATCATGGCATCACTCCTTGGCAAATAGAAGGGGAAGTCATGGAAGCAGTGACAGACTTCATGTTCCTGGGATCCAAGATCACTGCAGACGGTGACTGCAGCCAGGAAATTAAAAGATGCCTGCTCCTTAGGAGGAAAGGGATGGCAAACTTATACAGTTTAAGAAAAAGTAGAGACATCACCCTGCCAACAAAAGTCCATATGGTCAAAGCAATGATATTCCCAGTAGTAATGTATGGCTGTGAGAGCACTGAAGAACAGATTCTTCTGAATTATGGTGCTGGAGAAGACTCTTGAGAGTCCTTTGAACTGCAAGGAGATCAACCCTGACTGTTCCCTGGAGGGCCAGATACTGAAGCCGAAGCTCAAATACTTTGGCCACCAAATGAGAAGGGAGCACTCACTGGAGAAGCCCCTGATGCTGGGAAGGATTGAAGGTCAAAGAAGAAGGGGATGGCAAAGGATGAGATGGTTAGACAGTGTCATCGATGCAACAAACATGAAGTTAAGCAAACTCCAGAGCACAACGGAAGACAGGAGGGCCTGGCATGATGTGGTCCATGGGGTTGTGAAGAGTCGGACTCGACTGTGCAACTGAACAACAACAACAACATGAGCTTTCGTGAGTCACTACTTCAGATACAGCTAGAATGTGATCAGAACAAAAGCTCTGCAACCCGCATAGAACAGAACATATATTTGACTTCCAGTGTTGCAAGCTATTGTGGAAGACTTACCAACATATTCACAAGTACAATTTAAGGGCACTGGATCATGCGAAGCAGTCATGCAAAAAAAAAAATGCTGTAACAAAAGCAGGGGCCTTTTGTCAAGGAGAAGAGAACTGCATAACTACAGAAAGATCTTGACCAGTGTTTACTCCTCAGGGTATTATTTTCCTTACAGGCAATGCTCCCAAAAGTATCTTTAACTTCCTGGCACCCTTTTCTACAATCTGTTCATTTAATTATTGCTGTATAAAGCCACATAAAAACACATTTAAACATGTGAAGTTACCCTAAGTCATACGTAATTCCATTTATAAGACATTTTATGATCCATCAAGTTACTTCAAAATCACTACTTGGGGTTTTTGCTGTGACTGTTTCCCAGTACAACACTGGAAGCAAAACACAACCACTAAGCCAAACCAGCAACATTAGCCTTCTTAGAATACTGCAAAATGGCTCTTTGATAAATAATTGCTGATTCAACACAACATTAATACAAAGAAAAAGGATTTTCTTCCAACATGCTTTACAGTGCAGCAGTTGCACCTTACTTATTTCATCAACAAATTTACCTTATCAGAGGATTTCATTTTAGTACAACCAAGTTTTAGGCAAGGATTGTGTGTCCTCTCAAACTGTGTCCCAGGAAGACTGACAACACACCATGAGTGTGTAGCAAGGGCTGTGCACAGTTAGGCAAACGTAAGAACGTAAGAGAAGCCAATGTCGGATCAGGACAATGGCCCATCCAGTCCAACACTCTGTGTCACACAGTGGCCAAAAATACCAGCTGACAATGTGGGAATACACAGTGAAAAATGCAATATAAATAAGTAGATACAGCCTAGCTAAGAAATTGTGGAGGACGAGTTCCCTTTGTGAATGTTTTTATTGTAGCCCAGTAGAAACTTTCTAGGAGACTTTGTTCCCTTGAAGCTACTATTTTGGTGTGAGCTGCTTCTTTGCAGCCCTTCTAGTTCCTGCAAAAAGGTGACATACGAAACGAAGGCTGTATATAGACTCTTCGTTGGAACTAAACTTTTGCACTTCATGTTATTTTGAGAGCTTCATGCTGGGACTATTGTAGTATATTACACTTGTTATAAAGTAATTGGAACTGAAACCAAGGCCGAGGACAGACTGGAGATCTGTCCTGGCACAGCCGCGGGGCCAAAAGCCCCACGGGAAAAGCTGCCCGGGCTGCCCCGTTCGCACTGGCTGCGAGGGGTGGCGGAGCACGGCTGCCGGCTGCCTGGTCGAGCCGCGGCTATGCGCAGCTGCCGTTCAGACTTCCGGCAGCGTGTGCGACATGCCTTCGGCGCGTTCACACCCGCCGGAAGCGCTGGGGACACGCGCGGAGACGCCTGGGGACCAGTTTCCAGGCGTCTCCAGCTGAAGTGGCATGCCGGCACCTCGCGGACGGGTGAGTCCACGCCGGTGATGGGGGACAGCTGCGGCTGTCTGGACGCCCTCTCTGCCTCCGCTTCTAAAGCGGAGGCAGGGCGCTCCAGAAGCCCAGTCTGTCCTCGGCCCAAGTTGTATCCCATTGCTTTGTTACTATTATTGTACTGACACCTTGTTTGCAACGTTTGTTCTATTTATATTGCAAAAATACCAGCTGCCATCAGGAGGTCCAGCAGTGGGGCCAGGACACTAGAAGCCCTCCCACTGTTGCCCCCCCTAGCACCAAGAATACAGAGCATCACTTGCCCCAGATTGAGAGTTCCTATCTATACCTTGTGGCTAATAGCCACCGCTCTGCTCTAATTCCCTCTTGAAGCCGTTTATGCTTCTAGCCGCCACCACCTCCTGTGGCAGTGAATTCCATGTGTTAATCACTCTTTGGGTGAAGAAGTACTTCCTTTTATCTGTTCTAATCTGACTGCTCAGCAATTTCATGGAGTGCCCATGAATTCTTGTATTGTGCGAAAGGGAGAAAAGTACCTCTTTCTCTACCTGCGCTATCCCATGCATAATCTTATAAACCTCGATCATGTCACCCCTCAGCTGTCATTTCTCCAAGCTAAAGAGCCCCGAGTGCTTCAGCCTTTCTTCATAGGGAAAATGTTCCAACCCTTTTATCATTCTAGTTGCTCTTTTCTGCACTTTTTCCGATGCTATAATATTTTTCTTGCAGTGTGGTGACCAGAACTGTACACAGTACTCCAAATGCAGTCGCACCATCGATTTATACAGGGGCATTATGATACTGGCTGATTTGTTTTCAGTTCCCTTCCCCAGGATAGCATTGGCCTTTTTCATTGCAGTCACACACTGTCTCAACATTTTCATTATCTACTACGACTCCAAGATCTCTCTCTTAGTCAGTCTCTGCCAGATCAACGTGTATCCTCTCCCATCAACGTGTATTTATAGTTAGGATTTTTGGCTCCAATATGCCTCACTTTGCACTTGGCCACACTGAACCCCATTTGCCACATTGATGCCCACTCGCCCATCCTTGACAGATCCCTTTGGAGTACCTCACAATCCTCCCTGGTTCTCACCACCCTGAACAACTTTATGTCATCTGCAAATTTAGTGACTTCACTGTTTACTCCCAACTCCAAATCATTAATAAACAAGTTAAAAAGCATTGGACTGAGTACTGATCCCTGCGGTACCCCACTGCTTACCCACCTCCACTGAGAAAATTGCCCATTTATACGCACTCTGTTTCCTTTTAATTAGCCAGTTGTTGATCCACAAAAGGACTTGTCCTTTTATCCCATGACTATTGAGCTTACTTAGGAGCCTTTGATGAGGAACTTTATCAAAACTTTCTGGAAGTCAAGGTAAACAACATCTATTGGGTCCCCCTTGTCCACATGTTTGTTTACTCCCTCAAAGAACACTAACAGGTTAGTGAGATAAGATCTTCCCTTACAGAACCCATGCTGAGTCTTCCTCAATAAATTTTGTTCATCAGTGTGCCTACTAATTTTTTCCTTAATAAAAGTTTCCACCAACTTACCCGCTATCAACGTCAGACTGACTGGACTGTGATTTCCCAGATCTCCTCCGGAACCCTTTTTAAAGATGGGAGTGACATTTGCTACCTTCCAGTCCTCAGGAATGGAGGCAGATTTTAAGGAAAGATTACATATTTTTGTCAGGAGATCCACAAGTTCACATTTAAGTTCTTTCAGAACTCTCGGATGTACGCCATCCGGGCCCGGTGATTTATTAGTTTTTAAGTTGTCTATCAGTCATAGGACCTCCTCTCTCGCCACCTCAATCTGACTCAGGTCTTTTAACACCCCTCCTGAAATCAGCGGTTCTGGAGTGGGTGAAGACAGAGGCAAAAAATGTATTATCATTATCATGGTGGAGATCAGGGCCCTGCGGGACTTATTACAATTCCGCAGGGCCTGTAAGACGGAGCTCTTCTGCCAGGCCTTTGGAGCCGCCACTGCCACTACCGTCACTGCCACTACTGACATCTGACAGTTACGACAAGTGAACCCGACCACTCTGGGTCCCCCCCCTTACTTTCACCCACTCTCTTCTAACTATAGCCCGACCTGAGTACCACATCTATCTGACATGAACTAAGGAGCTTACTGTACCGAGGAACGAATGCCAGCACGTTATATATTGTATTTGTGGTTTTAAATTTTGTATTACTAAATTTTATATTGTGTATAGTATTGTTTGCTGTATTTTATTCTGTTGTGCCGCCCTTATCATCCTTCAGTACTCCTTTTACCCCTTGGTCATCCAAGGGCCCCACTGCTTCCCTGGCTGGTTTCCCACTTCTAATGTATTTGAAGAAAGTTTTATTGTTGGTCTTTATGTTTTTTGCAATATGCTCCTCATATTCCCTTTTTGCCTGCCTGATCACAGACTTGCATTTTATTTGCCACAGCCTGTGTTCCCTTTTATCAACCTCACTGAGCTTTTCACCGCTTCTTACCTTTTACAGCTTCCAGTACTTTGTTTGTTAACCATGCAGGCTTTTTTCTATACCTATTTGTGCCTTTCCTAACCTGTGGTATATGTTTTATCTGAGCTTCTAAGATTGTAGAATAATCCTAAATAATCTCCAAGCTTTTAAATAATCTCCAAGCTTCCCCAATGGTTTTGACCCTTTCTACTTTTCCTTTCAGTTTCCTCCTCACATGTTCCCTCATATCAGAGAAGTTGCCCTTTTTAAAATTAAAAGTGGTTGTGTCAGTCTTTTTGGGCAACTCCCTATTTATACAAATGTTGAACTCAATAACATTATGGTCACTGTTCCCAAGCGGTGCAATTACTTTTACATCTATCACCAGGTCTTGGGTGTTACTTACGACCAAATCCAGGATTGCCTCTCCCCTGGTAGGTTCTGTGACCATCTGCTCCATAGCACAGTCATTGAGAGTGTCAAGAAACTCAATCTCTTTTTCCCGACTTGAACACATATTGATCCTTATTGCTGCTTCATCAAGTGTGCTTCCTTAGGAACCTCAAACCCCACAGTGGATTGCCTACCTGGAGGATGACCTGAGCTGTGAGACAGATGGAGAACAACCCTGTAGATTCTCCTGGACCTTTTGATACCATCGATAAGGGTATTCTTCTGGACCATTTTTTGGGGTTGGAACTGGGAGGCACAATGTTCCAGTAGCTGTGGACCCACCTGGAAGGTAGGTTTTAGAATGTGATGCTGGAGGACTTCTCAGCTCTTTGGCTTATGGGGCTGCACAAAGTTCCACCATGCCCCTCCATGCTTTCTAAGATCTATATGAAACTGCTGGACAAAGTCATCTGGGGATTTTGGCTGTGTTAACCACAATATGCATATGATTCTCAGCTCTATCTTGAACTTCCAGCAGATCCCAGAGTGGCTTTGGAAACTATGGATCGGTGCCTAAAAGCAGTTTGAGATGAATGAGGGCTAATAAACTTAAATTTAATCCTAACAAGACAAAGGTGCTAGTAGCGGGAGGGAAAGACTCACTGGGTTATTAAGGTATCAGCTGTTCTGGATGAGGCTGCACTCGCCCCTAAAGGAGCAGGTTCACAGCCTGGGCGTGCTGCTGGACCCAGGCCTCATGTTGGATAGGCAAGTGACAGCAGTGGCCAGGATTGATTTTCACCAGCTTCTGCTAGTCAGCCAACGTAGTGCATGCCCTGGTAACATCTAGGTTAGGTTAGCAATGTGCTGTACATGGGACTGCTCTTGAAGAAATCCTGGAATTGGTACTGGTGTTGCCCTTTATAAAGTCCTATAAAGTTTGGGACCAGACTACTGGCACATGAACCTACTGGGATCACCTCCTGTCATGTGAACCTACCCAAACATCACAGTCATCGTCAGAGACCCACCCAGCTTTGGGTGCACCCATCATGATGCTAAACGGGTAGCGATGTAAGAAAGGGCCTTCTTGATTGTGGTGCCAAAACTGTGGAATTTCTTCCCCAGTGTGATTCAGTTGTCACCCTCTATTATTATTTTTTGCAAACAGATGAAGGGAATTTTTTGTTTTGTTCTTCCTGATGCTCCTTTCTGTTAATGTTTTTAAATTTTATATATGCATTTAAAGAAACCTTTAAAGGGCTGGGGGGAGGGGGAGAATATGCAACTTAGCTCAGCCATCCCACACCACGGTGGCTATCAAGTAGCATCCAGATAAATACTTCACCTTCAGCTACCCTGCACTTTCCCCTTTACTTTGGAGAAAATGAAGTTTATATTTGTGAAGATTTGGCTCAAAGATATCTGCTCCACTTTATCAAGGAGGCTTCCTGCTGTCCATGCAGAGAAAAATCCCTGCATAGAAGCCACCTTGGGCTCTAATGTAGAAGACCATAATGCTAAGATCCTCTTGCTGGATCCAAGCTAGTAAAAATGTAAAAAGATAGATCTCACTATAGGTTATATATGTACAAATTCTACTAACTTGAAATGGAACTTGCACATGATGTTACAGCATGTAGCACTGTGATCATACAGTTAAGTGGTGAAAACACAGAATTTCAAAAACTTAGCAGTAATTCTCAAGGATGCAGGAAATTGGGCAGAGATGTTTTAAAGAGGAAAACTCACTACTTAAAATGACAGGAAAACCTTAAAATATTAACATTTTGTTTCTGTTCCATAGTTTCAGACTGAGAAACCCACTCAAGAGTTTTCAAGCTCAATACTTACTCCCTTTTCAGAAAGATTCAGGGTTGGCAGGTGCAGTGATCTGGTATGGGAAGACTTCCAGTCCACTGGCATTACATTACCGTAATTATTAGTCAGAGCATTCCAAATCCTGAGGGGAAAAATTAAGGAAATAAAATTTTAGCTTTAAAATCAAAAACTGTTGTTGTCTTCAAGAAACTCTGTCCCAAAACCCTTTTGTGAACTTTCACTTCAGTGCCTTCATATCCAGTATCTAATTCCAGTGCATTACAAAATCATTGGCTTGAATTAAGAATTTAGCCAGTGGAATAGTTCACTTACTTTTTCAAATGCCCAGTGACAACATCATGAAAATGCTTCCCAATTGTACAGCAATTGTCAAATCATGATTTTATTATAACGTTAATTGTACAGGTTTTTAAAAGCCTTTATATAAGTTTAAGCTGGTGAATCCTTAAGTAACTCCTTAGAGTGTCACACATAAAGAGAATCACTCTACAACCTAATGGCTCCAATTTCAGCTCTAGATACATACAAGAAGCCTCATGGATAAATGTACACTGCCAATGTGGATGCAAATCTGCCTCAACAAAATTCATCTAGGCCCAGTGAATTTGTTGTTTTCATCTGATATGGACAGCAGTGTGCCTATGAATGGGAGCTTGCTTTTTTCATGTAGATCTCCCTTGTTAGACTGAGGTAGTACCAGAAGCCCCAGTTAGAGTCTTGTGCATGCTAAGCAGTGAACAAAGTACAATACTAAATAAAACTCCCACAAAAAAAATCTTGACCCATAGAATTTAAGAAGAGGCTTAATTACCATCATAATAATCTATTTTTATCCCACTCTTCTTCTAAGGAGCTCAGAGTAGCATGCATCATACGCCTTTCCTAATTTTACTCCATGGGGTGGGCTGAACTGAGAGAGGGACATGGGATTAGCCTAGTCACCTGGTGAGGTTAATGATACAGTGAGGATTTGAACCCGGGCCTCCCCATTCCACATTTGACACACTAGCCACTATGAAACATCAGCTTTCGGCAACACATAGACAACATTAGTTTAGGAGCATCATTGTGAAAGGGCTTCCAAATATAATTACTTAGCACTGCTCCCTCTAAGCTGCAGAGTCTTATGAGCAAAAATTCTACTTTGTGAGCTACTGGCATTAAAGTTGTGAGCTACTGCGTAAATTAGTTTGCTCTGGAACCATCCTTCCTGAGCTAACAGGAAAAAGTGTGAGCCGGATGCTAAACTAATTGTGAGCTAGCTCACACTAACTCAGCTTAGAGGGAACACTGCTTATGAGTCTCATATCTGTACGGAAGCTTCTACTACCTTGGTACTACTAGCATTACAAGGTGGTATGTTAAGCACATCCCACTTCTACGTGGAACATAATCTTGCATTATCTCTGGAAGAAGACTGCACATACATGCACTCATTCATCCTCAGAGAATTTGTAACAGTCCAGATTTGCTTAGCAATTGAGGCAATGCATATATATTAATTCTCTCAATCCTCAGAAGCAATGCTTAAGGCAGGTCAAACTACTTCTCAAACTAAGATAAGGGAAGGAACATGAGTCAGTGGCTTCTCTAACAAAATTTGAGTCCAGCAGCACCTAAATTTTCTATATTTATTATTTTATTTATTTATATTTATATCCCGGCTAGCCAGACAAGCTGGCTCAAGGCGGCTAACAACTAAAATCATAAAACAATAACATTCAGTTATAACAGAGTACAATATGCATAAAATTACAGAGTAAAACAAGCAGAAGATGGTGGCAATTCCGGTTGCACCCAACAAAGGCGGCAGCATCCCCTAAGTCCCAGGCCAGGAGCGTTCTAGGATATAAGCTTTCATGAATTAAAGCTCACTTTTGTCAGACATCTCACAAAAGCTTATACCCAGGAGAACTGTTGTTTCCAAAGGTGCTTTTGATTTTTATTTTTTGCCATCAAGTCACAGCTGATGTATGGTGACCCCATGGGGTTTTCAAGGCAAGGGACATTCAAAGGTGGTTTGCCACTGCCTGCCCCTGTGCAGTGACCCTGGACTTCCTTGGTGGTCTTCAATCTGAATAGTAACCAGGGATATAGTAACCTGCTTAGCTTCCGAGATCTGACGAGACCGAGCTAGCCTAGGCTACCCAGGTCAGGGCCTGAAGGTGCTACTGGACCCAAATCTGGTTCTGCTACAACACACTAACATGGCTACGCACCTGAGACTGGCTTGAATGAGGCTTCACTAGCCACAGCTCATGGCGGAACTTACATAGAGATATCTTTGGCTCACAACTCTTAACTGCACTTCTTAAGGCCCAATTTGTAGCTAGAAATGAAAGGCAACGGTTGTGCTACAAAGCTAGAGGGTTTTGAACACTATCATTCTCTACATTTGGTGGAACACAGAAGCTTTGTTATGGGAACTGCCCTTGCACATAAATGAGAAAGGAAGACCAAGTTCCTGCCAAAGGGTCAAGTTGCCAGCCCCATTCCATTAAAGGGCACCACCTCCGTGATCAGCATCCAAAGTAAAAGAAACTGCGACCAGGAACGCAGAAGACTATCCTGCCTGACTGCAGGTGTGCTCTGACCTTAAGAGTTTAAAGTTCAAGCTAGAGGCAGTAACGACGTGAATGCACGCAAAGGTGCCTCCGAAAGGTTTCTGGCTGCGGCCAGGGAAAGGGAGGGTGGTGCACGGCTAGCATCAGTATCCTGGAGGCTGCAGCCGCATCCCATTCATTCCCATTTCCCCCTCAAGTCGGCTGCTGGGGAGTCCAAAGGTATCGGCGCGCCGAAACGCCCTTCAGGAGCTCAGGTCTGCGTTTCCTTACCCAGCTGCAACCCACCCACCCCCGCTCATCCCGAAAGGCCGAAGGGGAAGGACCCCACCCCTACCCCCACCCCCAGCCACTCACTCGTCCTCCTGCAAGGCGCTCTGCTCGCCTAGGGGCCGCGGCGGGAGAGGAGCTTCTCTGCCGCCCTCAAAATTCCGAGGGGGCCGAGGAGGCTGGAAGCAAAGCGGAAGCCTGGTCCCCAGGTCGCCGCCGTCTCCATCGTCCCAAGGGCCCCCCTCTCCAGCCGGCGTCGCCGAGGGCTCCGAACGCCCGACCTCCGTAGCGGGCGGCTGGAAACCGGAGAAGTCCTGCCAGTCCCCGACAGGGTCCCGCTGCGAGGCCGCCGTTGCAGCCGCCATGGCTGACTGACGGCGCGAGACAGGCAGAGACCGACCGGGCCCAGGCTGCGCGTGCTCGCCCGCCTGCTTTTCCGTTCCGGCGCTCAGCAGCGCGTTCCCGGTTGCCGGGGCGGAAGGGAAGAGGGCGGGGCGGCCAGGCCAGGCCTGCAACCGCCGCTAGGACGTCCTCGCCGTTTCCTTCCAGAGTCTCTGGAGGGCGGGGGCGATGGGGGGGAGAGAGTAAAAGTCGGATCGTCATGGAGCCTCATGAATTCATATGCTTTTTACATTGAAACGAAGCAAAACCACAGTCATACTGTAGACCATGCGCTAGTTTATAGGGAGCGCCACAAAATCACGCATTCGTGGTACCACAAAAGCACAAATACATTATTCCAAAGCACGGGTCCTCATGAATTCATATGATTTTTATGCTGAAATGAAATAAAACCACCACCGTACTGTAAATCATGTCTGAGTATATGCAGCACTACAAAAATCATACCTCCACGGATTCATGGCACCACAAAATTGCAAAAACATGGTTCCAACGCATGGATCCTCATCGATTCTCAGGGTTTTTCAACTGGATCTCCCCAACATCACCATCAAGTCACCTACCATGTCCATGGGAAGAGCTTGCATCACAGAAATCGTGAGTCCACCGCTTGATGGCAACTCCATGCTGCAAAAACAGGGTTCTGAACCGTGGATCCTTATGAATCCTCAGGGATTTTGCGTTGGGTCACCCCAGAATCACCACTGAATCACATATCATGTCCATGTCCACAGTTATCACTACAAAAATCAAAGATCCACAGCTTTGTGATGACACCATGCAGGAAAAACATGAATCTGAAGCATGGATCCTCATGGAGCCTTGGGATTTTTGTATTGGGTCACCATGAACTCACCATCAATTTACATATCTTGTCCATGGCCACAGCATGCACCACAGAAATCACATGTCTACAGCTTGGTGGTGACACCATGCTGCAAAAACATGGTTCTGAAGCATGGATCTGTATGGATCCTCAGGGATTTTATGTTGGATCACCCCAAACTCACCAACAAATCACATATCATGTCCATGGGCAGAGCTTGCACCACAAAAATCACAGATCCACAGTTTTGTGGTAACACCATGCTACAAAAACATGATTCTGAACTATGGATCCTCGTGGATTTTTATGATTTTTGCTTTGGGTCACCCTAACATCACCATCAAATCATATATCATGTCCATGGGCATGGCTTGTACTACAGAAATCACAGATCCACGGCTTCGTGGCAACACCATACAGCAAAAACATGGTTCTGAAGCATGGATCCTCATGATTCCTTGGGGTTTTTGCATTGCATCATCCCAAACACACCATCAAATTTCATATCATGTCCATGGCCACAGCTTGCACCACAAAAATCATGGATCCACAGCTTCATGGCAACACAGTTCTGCATAAACATAGTTCTGAAGCATGGATCCTCAATGCTTTTGCATTGGGTCACCATGAACTCATCATCAAATCACATATCATGTCCATGGGCACAGCTTGCACCACAAAAGTCATGGATCCACGGCTTCGTGTCAACATAACGTAGCAAAAATTTGTTTCTGAAGCATGGATCCTCATGATTTTTGCTTTTGATCCCCCCAAGCTCACTATCAAATCACATATCATGTCCACAGGTAAAGCTTGCACCACAGAAATCATGGATTCATGCCTTATTGGCAACACCATACTGCAAAAACATGGTTCTGAAGCACGGATCCTCTGGATCCTCAGGGTTTTTCCATTGGTTACACCAAACTCACCATCAAATTTCATATCATATTCATGACCACAGCTTGCACCACAAAAACCACGGATCTACAGCTTTGTGGCAACACCATTCTGCAAAAACATGGTTCTGAAGCATGGATTCTCATGTAGGCTTGGGGTACTTGTGTTGGGAAAACCCAAAGTTACCATTAAATCCCATATCATGTCCATGGCTACAGCCTGCACCACAGAATTCAAAGATCCATGGCTTCGTGGCAACACCATGCTGCAAAAACACAGTTCCGGTGCACGGATCCTCATGGATCCTGTGTTTTTGGTTTGGGTTACCAGGAACTCACCATCAAATCACATATCATGTCCATGGGCATGGCTTGCATCACAGAAATCATGAGTCTACGGCTTGGTGGCAACTCCATACTGCAAAAACAGGGTTCTGAACCATGGATCCTTATGGATCCTCAGGGATTGGATTGTGGTGCAAACTGTGGTCATGGATATGATATAGGATTTAATGGTAAGTCCCAACACAAAAACCCCAGGCATCCATGAGGTTCCGTGCTTCAGAACCATGTTTTTGCAAAATGGTTTCACCACGAAGCCATGGATCTGTGATTTCTATGGTACAAGCTGTGGCCATGGACATGATATGTGATCTGATGGTGAGTTCATGGTGACCCATAGCGAAAACCCTAAGGATTCATGAGGGTTCGTGTTTCGGAACTGTGTTTTGGCAGCATGGTGTCACCACAAAGCTGAGGATCCATTATTTCTGTGGTGCAAGCTGTGCCCATAGACATGACACATGATTTGATGGTGAGTTCATGGTGATCCAACACAAAAACACTGAAGTTCCACATGGAACCGTGCTTCGGAACTGTGTTTTTGCAGCATGGTGCTGCCACGAAGCTGTGGATCTATAAATTCTGTGCTACAGGCTGCAGCCATTGACATGATATGGAATTTAATGGTAAGTTTGGGGTATCCCAACACAAAAACCCCATGAATCCATGAGGATCAGTGCTCCAGAACCATGTTTCTGCAGAATGGTGTTGCCACAAAGCTGTGGATCCATGATTTTTGTGGTTCAAGCTGTTGCCATCAACGTTATGTGATTTGATGATGTGTTTGGGATGTCCCAACACAAAACCCCAGGCATCCATGAGGATCCGTGCTTCAGAACCATGTTTTTGCTGATGGTGTTGCCATGAAACTGTGGATCTGTGACTTTTGTCAGGCAAGCTGTGCCCATGGACATGATATGTGATTTGATGGTGAGTTCATGGTGACCCAACGCAAAAACACTGAGGATCCATGTGAGGATCCATGTGAGGATCCGTGATTTGGAACCATGTTTTTCAGCATGGTGTTGCCACGAAATCGTGAATCCGTGAAGTCTGTGGTGCAAGCTGTGGCCATGGACTTGATATGGGATTTAATAGTAAGTTTGGGGTGTCCCAGCACAAAACCCCCAAGGATCCATGAGGTGCTTGCAGAATGTTTTTTGCAGAATGGTGTTGCTACGATGCTGTGGATCCCTGATTTTTGTGGTGCAAGCTGTTGCCATGGACATGATGTGTGATTAGATGGTGTGTTTGGGGTGACCCAATGCAAAACCCCCAAGGATCCATGAGGACCTGTGGTTCAGAATCCTGTTTTTGCTGCATGGTGTTGCCACAAAGCAGTGGATCCGTGATTTCTATGGTGCAAGCTGTGGCCATGGACACGATATGGGACTTAATGGTAAGTTTGGGGTGTCCCAGCACAAAAAACCGTCCATGAGGGTTCATGCTTCAGAACTATATTTTTGTAGAATGGTGTCGCCAGGAGGCTATGGATCCATGAATTCTGTGGTGCAAGCTGTGGCTATGAATATGATATGGGATTTAAGGGTAAGTTTGGGGTGTCCCAACACAAAAACCCCAAACATCCATGAGGATCACCTCACTCACTCATCCCCCTCTTTCACCCCCCTCTGCTCTTCTGCAACTTATCAAACATTTAAAGAAAGACACACTTAAAACTTTACATCATACAGATGGCTTTAAAAGGGGATTGAAGAACTCCATCAATGGCTACTAGCCAGGGTGATTAAAGGGATCCTCCATACACACAGGTAGCAAACTAGGAGGAAGCACCAGGGGAAGGCCTTGGTTCTATGTCTTGGCCTTCCAAGTGCAACTGGTTGGCCACTGTGTAGAACAGAATGCTGGACTAGAAGGAACACAGGTCAGATGCAGTCAAGATGGGTTGCTTTTCTCTTACATACCTTAGAAAGGAAAGGAAAGGAAGAAGAACTACTACCTTACATTTCAGGATATTTGGGGGCATCTAGAGAAACCAAAGATTCCAGTCCAGGAACACATTTAAGGCCAGCAAGATTTCCATGGGATAAGCTTTTGAAAGTCAAAGCTGCCTTTGTTAGATATGTTGTATCTGATGAAGGGAACTTTTGACTCTTGAAAGCTTATACCCTGGAACTCTTGTTGGTCTTTAAGGTGCTATTGGACTTAAATCCTAATTTTCTCTAGATGCTACCAAATATGCTGAGATATATGGGAGTGGCACTTTTTCCTTTCCCTATTGGACTAAAATCTTGCTGTTCTACCACACCAATATGACTATCAATCTGAAACTACAGAGAACTTTTGTTTTTGCCATCCAGCTGCAGCTGATTTATGATGACCCCATAAGGTTTTCAATGCAAGCAACATTTCAGAAGTGGCCTGCCAACATGGAACATGTCAGTCTTGTTTAAAAACAAACATATAAGTTAATAATAAATAAGTTAAACTAAGAAATAATGCAAGAAGAGCAGTGGTAAGAATATTTCATATAACATTTTATGTAATGAAAGACTAAGTAGGATTCCAGAGAGGAAGGATTATTTTCTCCATCTATGAAGATCGATCTATGAAGATGGGACAAGTCCCATTGAGCTAGTGGAAACTAGGAGTAAATGGGTTGGATCCTACGACTTTCTTCTGCTACATTAGATTCTATAACCCCCTTCCACTAAATCTTGCTTCAGAGGACATTTTGTGATGGAAAAAAGTTTCCTCTGAGAAAGAAGTCTTTAAACAGAGATCTATTTGGAAAAACCCTGGTCAAAGGGAGTCACAGGATCCAGCCCAATACGTATAGTATTGGGTTGCTTGGGGAACATCTGATCTCCCCAATTGTGATCTGAGCAACACAGGCTGCGGTCACATGGCCCCTTTAAATCCATCCCAACCCCTGCGGCAGCAGAAGCGGCGGCGGCGGCCGCTGAAGAGGCGGCGGCGGCGGAAACGGCGAGGGCCGCTGAAGAGGCAGGAATGGTGGTGGCCACTGAAGAGGCAGAGGCGGCCGCTGAAGAGGCGGCTGTGACCGCGGCGGGAACGGCGGTGGCGGCCAAGGACCCGCCAGCCGCCTGGTGAGTTTGGGCTCCCCCCCCTTTTACACTTGGGCGCTTGAGTGGCCAAGCGCCCAAGTGTAAAGGGGGGAGAAAAAATGGCCAGTGGGACTATCTGGATAGCCCTGCTCTCACAATGATTGCGAGAGAGGGCTGTCCAGATACCTCAAATGCGGGTTCCTCCCGCAACACCCGGGAAAACTGTTGATTTTCCCGGGGTCAGAAAATGCGGGAGGAACCCGCATTTGAGCCTGCTTCAGCGCGGGACTTGGGGTGGGCCATGTGGTCGGCCCCTTTAAATGTGGGAGGAAATAGCCCTTCCTCCCGCATTTAAGGGCCATGTGACCGCAGCCACATAGTTCATTTTGTGCCTGTGCAGGATCCTTTGGCCCCTAAATCCCCAATATAGTAGTACAATCTGAAAACTGGCTTTTTTTTAGCTGGAGGCTAGATTGGCAGGGGAGCTATGAAACAGCAATGGAGAAGAGGTGTTTCAGACACTGGAATCATGCCAATAGCAGCTTCACACCACCTAGCTGAAGCTGTCTTTTCACTGATGTAAGTTGCTAAAATATAAATAGCCTAGGAAGACTACTGGGCAGAGGAGGAGGGAAAGTATTTCTTAGTCCGTAAAAAAAAAAGTCACCTGTTTTATTCTTTGAAGGAGGTCTGGCAGATAAACATTTCTCAGATAAAGGACAATACTGGAATGCACAAAAGAACACCATTTATTTTTTCTTTTATAAAAGAAGGATTTTACTTTAGAGTATTTATATCTCATCTTTCTATTTAAAATAAAGACTTAAGGCAGTTTACTGAACACACATTGAAAAAATAGCACAAAAAATTCAAAACAGGACTCACAATCATTCACATGTAAAAATATTTTTTAAAGCCCCAGGAAAGAAATTTTAGAAGGCCTTCCAGACTAAAAATGTGTTTGTCTGATGCCAACTGCTCACAGTGCAGAGGAAAAACAGATAGAATGATTCCCCTCTGCTTCCTTTCTTCTTTTTCTTGGCTGGGCAGCCCCTTCTATTCTTGGTTTCGCTGTGTCCCACTGTTTTGTTTAAATGTCGATAGATATGTGCTGAGTCTGACCCAGCCTAGGGAACTGAGGGACCAACAAAATTCTTGGTTTGTATAAGTCAGATTATGGCACACTAGATAAAAGTGTTAATTTAAAAGAAACCAACTGCTTTATTTCACTTCTATGGGGAAATGGTCAGGTAGGGATCAGATTTGGAATTTGACAGGTGAACAGGCAATAGGAATGAGGTAACTTTGTATAACTATATACAAATAGTTTGTCACAATAACGTTGCTGTTTTGTTATACAGACAGGTCTTTAAAACTGTGGAGAGAGGTCTCTTGCCAGTAACTGCTTAAATAAACAGGCATAAGCTTCATCTCAAAAATACTTAAGTTTGTGAAGGCAGGAACATTCACTCAAGTTCCAGCTTTCCTTCTTAAATATTTGACAGGGATCACTCCCCCTTTAGAGCCAGTTTGGTGTGGTGGTGACGTGCGTGGACTCTAATCTGGTAGAACCGTGTTTGATTCCCCACTCCTCCACTTGCACTTGGCTGGATGACCTTGGGCAAGCCATAGCTCTGTACCAGCTGCTCTCTCAAGGACAGCTTGGGAAAGAGCTCTCTCAGCCCCACCTACCTCACAGGGTGTCTGTTGTGGGGAGGGGAAGGGAAAGGGAAAGGAGTTTGTAAGCCGCTCTGAGACTCCCTTGGGGAGTGAAGGGTGGGGTATAAATCCAATCTCTTCTTCTTCTTCTTCCACTTTTACCTGCTGGATGACCTTGGGCAAGCCATAGCTCTGTACCAGCTGTTCTCTCAAGGACAGTTGTCTCAGAGCTCTCTCAGTCCCACCTACCTCACATGGTGTCTGTTGTGGGGAGGGGAAGGGAAAAGAGTTTGTAAGCCGCTCTGAGACTCCAAGTGAGTGAAGGGTGGGATATAAATCCAATTTCTTCTTCTTCTTTACTAGGAGCTATTTCCTTCACGGAAGGACTACTGGTTCCCCTTCCCTAATTCGGTATCCTCCTCTGCTTAACTGAACTCCTAACTGCCACTCTCAACTGTAGAATTCCATTTGAATCCCGTCACTCAAGGTTCTCAGACCAGGTTAAAGCATTAAACATTTGCTGTCCGTTACAACAGATCTCCATAAACAGATGAGAAAGCCTTTCTCAGTTACCACCAATCAAATTTTCCCAATCAGGAGTTCCTGTACTAAAACTTCCCTTGACCAACAACAGAACATAAGAACATAAATGAAGCCAATGTTGGATCAGGCCAGCGGCTCATCCAGTCCAACACTCGGTGTCACACAGTGGTCAAAAACACCAGGTGCCCTCAGGAGGTCCAGCAGTGGGGCCAGGACACTAGAAGCCCTCCCACTGTTGACCCCAAGAATACAGAGCATCACTTGCCCCAGACTGAGAGTTCCTATCTATACTTTGTGGCTAATCGCCACTGATGGACCTCTGCTCCATATGCTTATCTAATTCCCTCTTGAAGCCGTCCATGCTTGTAGCCACCACCACCTCCTGTGGCAGTGAATTCCACATGTTAATCACTCTTTGGGTGAAGAAGTACTTCCTTTTATCTGTTCTAACCCAACTGCTCAGCAATTTCATGGAGTGCCCATGAGTTCTTGTATTGTGAGAAAGGGAGAAAAGTACCTCTTTCTCTATCTCTTCTTTCTCTATCTGCTCTATCCCATGCATAATCTTATAAATCTCGATCATGTCACCCCTCAGCCATCGTTTCTCCAGGCTAAAGAGCCCCACGCTCTTCAGCCTTTCTTCATAGGGAAAATTTTCCAAAACTTTTATCATTCTAGTTGCCCTTTTCTGCACTTTTTCCAATGCTATAATATCTTTTTTGAGGTGTGGCGACCAGAACTGTACACAGTACTCCAAATGAGGTCGCACCATCGATTTATACAGGGGCATTATGATACTGGCTGATTTGTTTTCAATTCCCTTCCTAATAACCCCCAGCATAGTGTTGGCCTTTTTCACTGCAGTTGCACAGTGTCTCGACATTTTCATTGAGTTATCTACTACGACTCCAAGATCTCTCTCTTGGTCAGTCTCTGCCAGATCGGACCCCATCGACATGTATTTATAGTTAGGATTTTTGTCTCCAATGTGCATCACGTTGCACTTGGCCACATTGAACCCCATTTGCCACATTGATGCCCACTCGCCCATCCTCGACAGATCCCTTTGGAATGCCTCACAATCCTCCCTGGTTCTCACCACCCTGAACAACTTTGTGTCATCTGCAAATTTAGCCACTTCACTGCTTACTCCTAACTCCAAATCATTAATAAACAAGTTAAAAAGCATTGGGCCGAATACTGATCCCTGCGGTACCCCACTGCTTACCCACCTCCACTGAGAAAATTGCCCATTTATACTCAGTTTCCTTTTAATTAGCCAGTTGTTGATCCACAAAAGGACTTGTCCTTTTATCCCGTGACTATTGAGCTTACTTAGGAACCTTTGATGAGGAACTTTATCAAAAGCTTTCTGGAAGTCAAGGTAAACAACATCTATTGGGTCCCCCTTGTCCACGTTTGTTTACTCCCTCAAAGAACACTAACAGGTTAGTGAGGCAAGATCTTCCCTTACAGAACCCATGCTGAGTCTTCCTCAATAAATTTTGTTCATCAATGTGCCTACTAATTTTTTCCTTAATAACAGTTTTCACCAACTTACCTGGTATTGACATCAGACTGACTGGCCTGTAATTTCCCGGATCTCCTCTGGAACCCTTTTTAAAGATGGGAGTGATATTCACTACCTTCCAGTCCTCAGGAATGGAGGCAGATTTTAAGGAAAGATTACATATTTTTATCAGGAGATCCACAAGCTCACATTTAAGTTCTTTCAGAACTCTCGGATGTATGCCATCCGAGCCCAGTAATTTATTTGTTTTTAAGTTGTCTATCAGTCATAGGACCTCCTCTCTCGTCACCTCAATCTGACTCAGGTCCTTCAACATCCCTCCTGAAATCAGTGGTTTTAGAGTGGGCAAGCACTTCTCAACTTCCACAGTGAAGACAGAGGCAAAAAATACATTCAGCTTCTCAGCCATTTCCCTTATCATCCTTCAGTACTCCTTTTACCCCTTGGTCATCCAAGGGCCCCACTGCTTCCCTGACTGGTTTCCTACTTCTAATGTATTTGAAGAAAGTTTTATTGTTGGTCTTCATGTTTTTTGCGATATGCTCCTCATATTCCCTTTTTGCCTGCCTGATCACAGACTTGCATTTTATTTGCCACAGCCTGTTTTCCCTTCTAGCAGCCTCACTGAGACTAACTTTCCACTGCTTAAAGGAATTCTTCTTACCTTTTACAGCTTCCATTACTTTATTTGTTAACCATGCAAGCTTTTTTCTATACCTATTTGTCCCTTTCCTAACCCATGGCATACATTTTCACTGAGCCTCTAGGATTGAAATTTTTAAATAGTTTCCAAGCTTCCCCAATGGTTTTGACCCTAATCTACTTTTCCTTTCAGTTTTCTCCTCACATGTCCCCTCATATCAGAGAAGTTACCCTTTTTAAAGTTAAAAGTGGTTGTGTCAGTTTTTTTTTTTGGGCAACTCCCTATTTATACAAATGTTGAACCCAGTAACATTATGGTCACTGTTCCCAAGCGGTGCAATCACTTTTACATCTCTCACCAGGTCTTGGGCATTACTTAGGACCAAATCCAGGATTGCCTCTCCCCTGGTAGGTTCTGTGACCATCTGCTCCATAGCACAGAATATGAATCTGCTGTTTTCTATAACTTTTATGTTCATCGTAATTCCAGGTGAATAGCTAAGGTGTTTGGACCTTGCCTGTACTTCTGCAAAAAACTTAAGCCTTAATTGTAACAAGGCACAGAACTGTAATTAGAAGCTGAAGTTGCCTTTGCTTCTAAATGTTGCAATGATTACAATCAGGAGCTGACAGTGTGTACAGTGACAACAGTGGCTATCAAGCCCAGTTGTCACATAAAACTATTTTCTTTTAACTACTGCAATTATCTTCCTGTTATTACTGTTTTCAGAATGCTTCTTTGTCCCAGAAGTGCTCTTAACATTTCTTAAGAACTGCTGTGGTAGTTGGTCACAAACATATGGGGCATGCATTAATGTTAGTGGCATACCAATAGAGTTACAAGTACTGTTAAAAACCGTTGCATCTATGAGTCCTAAGAATTATGTTAAGGATATGCATATTGAACTAGTTGACGGAGCTTTAGTGGTTCAGTTCTCCAATATGCTACAAATGACTTTGAATAAGTTCATATGAAAAGTACTCAGCCAAGACACTTAACTAATGAATGCCCTTAATAAGCCAGAACATCTGAAGATAATGTTAACAGTGCTGTATTGCCATACCATACCAAAGTCATGTTCATAGTTGTGTTAGCAATTTTTCAGTACATTAGGATAAGAATAGGACTAAAGTAATATACACCTTACTTTTCGTCCTGACCCCCATAAAGCAATAAACATCTCAACATTTTACAGAAAAAAATCAATTTGAAGACTATAGAAAGTTCATCATGGTAATTTTTATTGTGCTGCCAAGAGCCAAATTACAAGAAACCATCTTACATTTTGAAAAGTAAACAAGCAATCTGCCAAATTGCAGTGCACTCCAAGTGCCACATATGCATCTATTTTATTTTTCAGAAAATTATATCTGCATTTCTCTTACAAGAGCACAACAGGAACCAAAGTAAAAGAGTGTAATGGATACAGCACATAGGATAAATAATATCTTCAAAATAATAATAATAAAATAATAAAAACATTTTACACCATGTCTTGCTAATATTTTTCAGAATAGGGCCTTGATTGTAAAACAAAAGCAAGCATTTACAATTTCTGGAGAAAGACTGCTTATCTTATGAAAGGAATGGATGATTTGTCTTGACAGAATCTGGATAGTAATTGGATAGTAACATTTATTTCAGCATTGACATACTGAGTATAAAATAGTTGGGGGACTATATTTTTTCTTTTTTGAAAACTGAATTCATAACAGAACAATGTTGAGCCTTTATGATACACCTATTTTTCTTTTTGATGCAAACAGCTAGAACACTTTTTGATATTCTAAAACAAAACATTTGTTAATCTTCAGATTAATAAATTAGGTCATATAATAAATTAGGTTTTTCAGTTTTAAAGTTCAGTAACCTCTGACCAAGTATTTACAACAATACTTGAGAGTTCCTTTACAAAAAATACATTTTCTTTTCACATTAAGCATACTGGGTATCTGTGTCTTAGGACAAGCAATTGTAAAAGAAAGAGGCAACGCACAAGTGGGCAGTTAGTATAAAAGTGCCAAGACCTTTTTTGAGAAGTGAAATGTTGTATGATACAACTTAGTTATGACTCAAACTGCAACAAACTTCCAGCTAGTTGTGAACTGTATTCCAGTAGTTGTTTCAAACAACTATGTTCAAATATAACAAAGTGTGAATGGTGCTATTCTGTGGAACTGATTAGTGCTGCCTGTATGTTATCAGTGTCTCTAGCCAATGCATTGAATTACGACCTTTTCAAGGCCATGCAGGAAAATAAAAATAAAACAAAACACCCTGAAATGTAGCCAGTAGCAAGAGAAATGCTTACTGCTAAAACTGTGCACATACTGTACACATAAATGCAAACACAAGGGCATGAGTGCACGCACACACACATATTCACACTTTCAAATCAATTAAAACTGTAGGTAGAATGAGATGCTCTCGGCTTTCCTAATTTCACAAATGATTAAGCAATAATATGGAATGCCTGTTCATTTCTGCTCTGGGTAAAATCTCAGGTAAAAATACATTCAACAGGGAAAAATACAAAATTATACTGATATATACTGTATATATAAATACCATATATATACTGTATATATACATATATATACATATAGTGTGTATATATGTGTATATGTATATATACACACACACGTATATATACATATACACATACATATGTACATATATATACACATATATACACACACAGACATACAAATGCTATGTTTTAGCTTAACTATATTTACATAAATATTTCTATAAAGCTGAAGTTTTAAAGAAGCATGATCTTCTTTCTTTCTGAGCTTCCCAAAAGGTGCTTGAGTAATATACAATTAAAATTAAGCAGCTTCCTAGCATGGAAGTTGTTTCTAGTCTGCATAATCAGTAAATAACAAAAAAAAAACCCTTACAATGATTAAAAAAACTAACTGAGCAATTGAGCAAGATCTTCATCCAACATCATTTTTTTCTTTTCCTCAAATGAAAATATTTGGACCACCTGAAATTGATATACAATGGAAAAAAAAGAAAAGAAAACACACGCACATCACAAGTTCTGGAATCAGATGGTTTTAAAAACTTTTTCTTCCTCTCTCTCCCTCTTCAATACTGTTGTCCAAAGATCCAGTGCTCGTATCAGGAATTATACAGGCCTTAGCCATTTGCTAACTGCCAAAATCTGGCCAATCAGCATCACAAGGAAAAACAAAAAGCAGCACAAGGTATTATTGTACACATATTCAAAAAACTCACCCTTTGTATTTCTGCTATAATGTTTTCCTCGCTATGTCATTAGCTATTGCAGCTTATGATCAGGTAGAAAAACAATAGTTGCAGCTACACCACACCTGTGACGTGACAGGTACTCTCCTAGGAGTATATTTTTGTAGCACAGCCTAAAAAACCCTATACTTTGTTATCTGAGTTCAGGTAGGGTTATGCTTATAACTTCACTGCAATAAATGCAATTTTGGAGTGACAGGAAAAAGCTATATTCTTATTTGCTTTGACTCCAAGCTAAGCTGACCAGCCTCTTCTCTTTGAGACTTCCTGTTATAACCACTCAAGCACAATTTCAATTTCCTCTTTCCAAACAACCTCTAATACTATGTTACAAGCAAAACATCTTAATGTTTTAAAACTTTGGTTCTAAGAAAACACTTGGTCAGTTATCGCAAGAAGTGGGAATGCTTGTTCTGGCACATTGCAGGAGTCAGAGCCCATCCCAGTAAGGTCTTAGAGCTGTACATGAAGTCACAAATCCAATACAATCCACTAAGCAAGTGCACAATTCTAATTTTAATAGCAGACTCAGTCTTTGTTTCTTCTTAATTTCTTGATAAGGATGCAGCTTCTCACACTGTTTGATAGAAATTATCTGCCTGTAAGTTGTTCTGTTTTTGCATGCTGTAGAATCCACTGTATCTTGAATCTGGGTCAGCAATTCTTAGCATCCTCTGAGAACTGTCTACCTGAACCATAGTTCCTTTCTTGCAGTCCACGTATACCAGTTGATTGTTTAGGCAGGAAGGCTGTGTGAGAAGAAAGGAACATAGTAACTCAGCTTTATATATGCATTTTAATGTAATACATACATTTTTTTTCCTACCCAAGAAATGGAGAGAGAGGGTTATTATGCATGAACACTATGAGAACAATCCAACTTTTGTGTAAGCATCACTTACATTATGTCCTTCAATATAGTGGTGTGCAGTTGCTAAAGCTGTCTAATTTGCTTGGTACAAATATGAAAGATGCAAAAAGTCAACCTGGGGATATCCTTTTCAGGAAATAATTTTGTCTTCTCTTTTCCAATTTGTTTCCTAGCTAACATGACTCATGTCCTATGTGGTGAACAAGACAGACATGCAGCATTTATACCCAGCTAATTTATTTAGTTATTTGGTTCAATTTCTATCCCACCCTTACTGTGAATGGGCTCAGCGTGGGTTACAACACTAGTTATAGAACAATAAAACCAAACATTAAAAACTGTAAAAAACTTAAGCCCTACAACAATGGCGTTTAAACTATTTCAAAGTATTTCCATGGTGTCCCAGAAAGGGCTAAATCCCATAACGGATTCCAGATGGTAGATATCCTAACCTTGGGTAAACTGAGGCGGGTTGTTATTCAGAGTCCTCAAAAATTGAAGACCTTGTAATAAATGAAACAGATGGTAACTGGAAGTTAACAGGTGGGGCCAGATGATATTTGATGTCCACTGCCTCACCCCAAAGCCTGGTGGAATAGCCCATCTTACAGGCCCTGTGGAACTATAAAAGGTCCCATAGTGCCCTGATCTCTAGTGGGAGCTCATTCCACCAGGTTGGGGCCAAGGTCGAAACGGAATACTATTGCTAACCAATGCATTTCACAGAGCACAGACTGAACATGCACCTGTGGAGACGTTTAAACATGTGACATGTGAACATAAGAACATAAGAGAAGCCAATATTGGACCAGGCCAGTGACCCATCCAATCCAACATTCTGTCACACAGTGGCCAAAAACACTAGGTGCCCTCAGGAGGTCCAGCAGTGGGGCCAGGACACTAGAAGCCCTCCCACTGTTGCCCCCCCCCCCAAGCACCAAGAATACAGAGCATCACTTGCCCCAGACTGAGAGTTCCTATCTATACTTTGTGGCTAATAGCCACTGATGGACCTCTGCTCCATATGTTTATCTAATTTACTCTTGAAGCTGTCCACCACCTCTCATGGCAGTGAATTCCACGTGTTAGTCACTCTTTGGGTGAAGAAGTACTTCCTTTTATCTGTTCTAACCCGACTGCTCAGCAATTTCATGGAGTGCCCATGAGTTCTTGTATGCGCTGCTGCATTCTGCACTAACTGCAATTTCCAGGTCGGATACAAGGGTAGGCCCAAGTAGAATGAGTTACAATAGTCCAATCTGGAAGTGACCATTGTGTGGATCACTGTAGCCAAGTTGCGGGTAGAAAGGTATGGAACCAGTTGCCACAATCACCACAGGTAGAAAAAAGCTGATTTTGCAGCTGCGGTAACCTGGGCCTCCATAGATAAGGAGGCAACCAGTATCATGTCAAGGCTCCTCATTCTTGGTGCTGGCATCAATAATGCCCCGCCCAGAGCTGGGAGCTATATTTCCACACCTAGTCCCCTGTGGCTCAGGTACAGGACCTCTGTCTTCATTGGATTCAACTTCAGCTGGCTCTGCTGTAACCAACCAGTCACAGCCCCCAAGGCCCTGTCCAAAACATCTGGGCTTGAGTCTGGATGGCCATCCATTAACAGATAGAGCTGGGTGTCATCTGCATATTGATGACACCCTAGCCCAGGGATGGGCAAACTTGCTCAGCATAAGAGCCACTTAGAACAGGAGTGGCCAAACTTGCTTAACATAAGAGCCGCATAGAATAAACATCAGATGTTTGAGAGCCACAAGACATTTTATTTTATTTTATTTTATTTATTCTTCACATTTATTTCCCGCCCTCCCCGCAAATGGGCTCAGGGCGGCTAACAAGGGCACATAGGCCAATAAATACATAGATACATTAAAACAGATAAAATCTGCTAAAACAATTCCAATAAACAAAATACATTACAACAGGCTTCCAATATAAAATGTTCAGTGTTCAGATGGCTACCCAGTGGGAGGTCCGTGCCCCCTTGCACTAAGCCCGGGCTACATAGGGCCAGCTACATCACAGGTAGCATATGCGATAGGTGATATCCCTGGTGGTATCCCTGGTGGCGGCTCCTGAACATGAACATGAACAAATATTACCTGTTTTTATTGGAAAATAAGTGAATTTGCTTTTTATTAACATTAAATGAGATTGCCAAAAATAATAACAAAAGGGGTAAAAGCAGATATTGATAATGATATTAATTTGTCCAATGATATTTGTTTGCTAATGATATTTAGCTTCCCCAGCCGCCCTGTCAAGAGCCACATAATATATGTGAAAGAGCCGCATGCGGCTCCCGAGCCACAGTTTGCCCACCCCTGCCCTAACCCAAACCCCCAGATTAGCTGGGTGAGGAGGTGCATATAGATGTTAAAAAGCATCGGGAAGAGGATCGTCCCTGAGGGATGGCACAGTTTAATTGGAACTGTTGAGAAACCTTTTTCCCCAGCGCCACCCTCTGTCCCCAACCATGGAAAAAGGAGGAAAGCCATTTCAAGGCAGACTCCCAAATCCCCACATCAGCGAGGCAGTGGGTCAAAAGATCATGGTTCGCTGTGTCAAATGCTGCTGTCAGATCAAGGAACAACAGTAGCGCTGACCCGCCTCGATCCAGTTGCCTCCGAAGGTCATCTGTAAGGGTGACCAGCATTGTCTCAGTCCCGTGGCCAGGAACTTCCAGTTCCGCTATTGTATCAATAGTGGTAGGAAGATTGCATCGGAGCACCAAGATTTTATCCGCAAAATAGCTTGCAAAAACCTCACAGTCAGTGTCCAATTCCCTACTATTTTGTTTGCTGTGCAGCAGTGAAGTTAGAGATTAAATTGTTCTAAATAATTGGGATGGGTGCAGGCTCGTGGATACAATGACCACGGTATAGAAATCCTTCTTAGTGGCCTTCACTGCCATCTCATAAGTTTTCACAAATGCCCTATAAGCATTTAGAAAGGATGGCTGTGATTACTAAGAGCCAGCATGGGTTTCTCAAGAACAAGTCATGTCAGACTAACCTTATCTCTATTTTTGAGAAAGTTACTACCTTGCTGGATCAGGGGAATGCTGTAGACATAGTTTATCTTAATTTCAGTAAGGCTTTTGATAAAGTTCCGCATAATATCCTCGTTGACAAGTTAGTAAAATGTGCTTTGGATCCTATTACTATTAGATGGATTTGTAACTGGTTGACAGATTGCACCCAAAGAGTGCTTGTTAATGGTTCCTCATCCTCTTGAAGAGGAGTGACAAGTGGAGTGCTTCAAGGATCTGTCCTGGGACCTGTTTTGTTCAACATCTTTATAAATGCTTTGGATGAAGGAATAAAGGATTTGCTTATTAAATTTGAAGATGATACTAAATTGGGAGGGGTAGCAAATATGGTAGAAGACAGAGTCAGGATACAGGATGATCTTTACAGGCTGGAAAACTGGGCTAAAACTAATAAAGTAAATTTCAATGGCGATAAATGTAAGGTTCTGCATTTAGGTAGGAAAAATCAAACACATAATTATAGGATGGGGGAGACTTGCCTTGGCAGTAGTATGTGCAAAAAGGATTTAGGGATCTTAGTAGACCATACACCGAACACAAGTCAGCAGTGTGATGCGATAGCTAAAAAGGCAAATACGAATTTGGGCTGTATCAACAGAAGTATATTGTCCAGATCATGTGACGTGATGGTATCACTTTACTCTGCTCTGGTTAGACCTCACCTAGAGTACTGTGTTCAGTTCTGGGCACCACAATTCTGTGAACTTAGGCAGATTATGAGAAAGGAGGGCAGGAAGGGTTGCATCAGTGCTTAGTTCTTGTGGCCTTTCTTACATGCCCAGGGAAACTGGCCTTGAGCCAGTTCGCTGGAAAGGCGGGATAGAAATGCAATAAATAAATAAATAAATAAATAAATAAATAAAGAAAGAAAGAAAGAAAGAAAGAAAGAAAGAAAGAAAGAAAGAAAGAAAGAAAGAAATGCTGATTGTCACTTTGGAGTCAGGAATAAATTGTTATCGAGGCCAGTTTGGCAGGGACCCTAAGGTGTTTTTTTTTTTTTTTTGCAGTCTTCTGGTCATAGAACAGGGGTCACTGAGGGTGGAGGTATTTGTGAATTTACTGCATTGTGCAGGGGATTGGACTAAATGAACCTGGAGGTCCCTTCCAACTCTATGATTCTATAAGAAAGCAGTATCCCTGTTAAGTCCTGGGGGTCCATTGCTGTGGGAAATGCTGATTGCCACTTTGGCATCAGGAAGCAATTTTTTCCCAGGCCAGTTTGGCTGTAGTTCCTTAAGGATTTTTGTCATCTTCTGGGCATGGAACAGTGGTCACTGGACGTGTGGAGGAGGATGCATTTGTGAATTTGCTGCACTGTGCAGGGGGTTGAACTATGCACCTGGAGGTCCCTTCCAACTCTATGATTCTATATTCTTGCAGTTTCATCACGAGGGTGCCCCACACTCACTCTAGCTATCTTAGCTCCTCTTTCATCTTCCATCACTCTGGAGTTAGTTTGGTACGGGGGCAGAGAGAGTGCCGGGGAGCGATTTCATCGATGCTTTTGGAGAATTACCGTATTTTCTGGCGTATAAGACGACTGGGTGTATAAGATGACCCCCAACTTTTCCAGTCAAAATATAGAGTTTGGGATATACTCGCCGTATAAGACTACCCCTCTTCCAATGCACACCAAATACAGCGCCAGACCTTCAGTTAGTCCTTCTCTCTCAAGCGGCTGTGTGGACGCCGGAGGCTAAGAAACTGTAAGCTAGCTCACACCAGGGGCGTCGTCTTTTTAAATTCCTGGGGGGGGGGGCGGGGGTTTGTGCACCAGCACAACACCTCCCTGCAGCCGCTGTGAGTGGTGCGGGGCCTCCCCGTGAGTGGCATGGAGGCTTCCTTCCCTGTGGCCGGCAGCGGTGCGAGCCCCCCTGAGAAATGAAACGGCTGCTGCTTGCGCCGCCGCTGGCCTTGGTAAGGAAGGCCTCGCGCCGCTTGCGCCACCGCCGGCCGTGGGGCCTTGCCGCAGCCGGCGCAAGCGGCGCAGGGCCTCACCACCACAAGCGGCGCAAGGCTTCCTTCCCCGCGGCCACCACAGCATGAGCAGCACAAGACCTCGCCATGGCCGCCACGAGCGATGCGAGGTTTCCCTCCCCGCGGCACTGCAAGCGGCCCAAGGCCTCTCTTCCCGCGGCCGCCGCCGGCGCGAGTAGCAGCCGCTTCATTTCCCGGGGGGGGGCCCTACCTAGTCCCACCTCACTAAGCCCCGCGCGCCGTCTTTCGGAAGCCACCCTTTGGCTGGAGGACTGCACAGTGCCCTTCCCTTTGGTTGCCCCCTCATTCCCCTCCGTCGGCCGAGCTGTCGGCCGCAGATTCTCCAGTCCGGCTTGGAAGTTTCATCACCCACCCTATAAGACGACCCCCGGCGTATAAGACGACCCCCGACTTTTGAGAAGATTTTCCTGGGTTAAAAAGTAGTTTTATACGCCAGAAAATACAGTAGCTGTGCCAATCTTCCACCAGGTCATCCAATGAGTTGCCTGGGGGTATCGGTTCCCACAAAGCATTCAGGAAACCATCTGAATCCATAAGTTTCTGTGGGCGAGCATAAAGCCAGCTTGCCATCTAAACAGGGAGGCTGTGGGACATTTAACTGGACCTTAAGAGTGAAGTGGTCTGATCACGGCACCACATCTATGTGCACCACAGCCACATCCATCCCCATCCCAAAATTAAGATCCAGCGTGTGGTTTGCTTGGTGTGTGAGACCTACTACAAACTGGGAGAGCCCTAGCATTGCCATGGAAAACACTAGGTCCCTGGCCTGAATAGAGGCAGCCTCATTGGCATGGACACTGAAGACCCCCAAGATTAATAATTTAGGGTATTCCGATACCCAGCCGGCAGCAGCCTCCACCGAGTCTGGCAGGGTATCTGATGGTGCATCAGTACACCAACCAGATAGCCAAGCTCTCCTTCACCTCCCACACCAGGCCCACATATTCAATGCTGGCAATTTTTAGATCAGTGAGCACCCTAAGGGAGAAAGACTCTCAGATCAGCATTAGCATGCCCCCCCGCCCCGTGGTCCAGGACTGGTGGAGGACTGAGAAATCTGGTGGTGGGGGGAGCTGGTTTAAAGTGACAGTTTTGCCATACCGTACCCAGGTTTCGGTCACACAAGCCAGGTCCACATTTGCTCTGCAAGATAGTCTTGCAGGACAGAGGTCTTACTATTTATGGACCTGGCGTTGCACAACACCAGGTCCTAACCCCACAACCAACATTCCTCGGGATGGGACAAAGGTGGGAAGGAGACTGAGCATGGTCATAGCTCTGTCTCCTTCCACAAAAATGCCCTGCCCTATCACTATATCTCCCCCCGCCCCCCTATGACTGGAATCCCTGACCCTTGCATCGCCCCTCCTGACAGGTGTTCTGGATGCAACAAGTCTTTTGGATTTATTATAGAACCATGTTAGTTTACCACAGCATCTTCAGTACTCAGATGCTACAGGAACTGGGAAAAGAGCAGAGGAGAGAAGCTATGGCAGACAGGGGTCAATTATAGAACTGGAGAGAGTTGTAGGATGAAAAGGATCTTGGGAGAATTCCCTGGTTGCTTTTAGCTTCTAATAATCAAACTATTAATGTTCACTTTATATAGTATGTTTCTCATGCGTCCAGTGTTTATCTGGGAGAGGAACTAGGGACCCTGGGTCAAATCCATGGTGTCTCCTTTACTGTTAAGGCCAGGGGTCCGTTGGAGCGGGAGCGCACAGGAGCGCAGCTCCGGGAGTGAGAAGCCCAGGGGGCGGGCACATGACCAAGCCCCACCCCCTCCTCGGCTTCCCCGAGCAGTGCAGAGGCGCAGTGCCCCGGGGAAAGCCCTGCTAGGGTCTTTATTGTTTTTAGTGTTTTGTTTTAATATTGATAATTTTATCATTGTTCCTTTTATGACTGTGTGCTGCTTTTCCAGAGACTTGCTCAAGGTGGCATATAAATTTTCTAAGTATACCATTTTTTATCTGGGCACATGGCACATAAGTACTGGAGAAATTTCACCAACCGTTCAGCAGCTTCCACCCCATCAGTTTGGTGTAGTGGTCAGGAGTTGGACTCTAATCTGGGAGAACCGGGTTTGATTCCCCACTCCTCCACATGCAGCTGCTGATGTGACCTTGGGCCAGTCACAACTTCTCTCAGAGCTGTTCTCTCATGAGCAGCTCTCAAAAGACCTCTCTCAGCCCCACCTACCTCACAGGGTGTCTTGTTGTGGGGAGGGGAAGGGATGGGTGGTGCACATGTCCTGGGTACCTCAAGTCTACTTGAAACCTGGTGGTTTCAAGGGAGCAGGAAGAGAATGAGGGTGTATTCTTTACGCTTATTTTTATTGCACAAAGTATTGGATGGGGAAGGGAATGGAGGAAGAGCAGGTCAGTTTCACTCACCTGTGGAGGGGAGCCTGAGGGGTGGGTGTTGCCTTCTGACACACTTCCGGTATGTTAGGGGGTATGGCATATGCAAATGAGTTATGCTAATGAGCTCCTGCACCTCTTTTTCTACGAAACGACCCCTGGTTAAGGCAGCAAATTGTCTAGAGATACAGCTGCCTTGGAGATTTTATTTAGTGATCAGAAATAGAGATAGCCCCCCCCCTGGTAATTTTTTTAAAGAAGCCTTTAAAGTAGTGACCTTTGACACATCATGTAGTAATGAATTCTGCATGTTAATTATGTGTGACGTAGTGTTTTGTTTTGATGATCTTGTATCTATTGTCATCAATGGAGTCTGAGTTTTAGTATTGTGAGGTTCAGTTCAATTTTTTTAATTGTTGTCACAAATACTTGCAATCAGAAACTAACCAATACTACCAAAAAGGTTCAAAAAGTATTAAGAGAATATAAAATTAAGAGGGCCAATTAACGTGGTAAAAATAGACCAATCAGTTCAATTAAATAATATCAGTTCAATTACATAAATAAAGACAGCTACTATATAAGTGATAAATTGATCACTGCTTTTTAAAAGATGGTGAATATTTTTGCATGAACAAACATCTAGGGTATTAGTAAAGGTGCAACTACTGTAAGCACTGCTTCTTATGAAGGGGGAGAGGCCTTGTACAATCTCCAAGTACTGAACAGAGGCTTCCTACCACCTTTGATAAACAAGGGAAAAGAGAGGGCAGAGTTCCATTCACAGAAGGTGGAAACAAGGTCTTCGTGATGATTATGGTCCTGAATCATCCCCAAGGGACAAAGCTGAGATTCACTCATGAAATCATGGTACACATTTATACCAATGCAGCTGCATACGTACATTTATGAAATGTAACCTAATACGTAAATGCATCAAATCAACTTTACCTTTGATGGAGCTCTGTAGCAGGATACTGGTATCCATTGTTTCTTCTGATTGACAAGTAGAAGTGCTATGATAAGAACAAGGGCAGTCATGATGGGCACCGTCACCCAAGCAAGAGAGCTAAGAGATTCCTCTGTGCTTGACTCTGATCCTCTGTTTTCTCTAAAATCCCCCTGAAGGTGACCCATATCTGAAAAGTGTGCAAGAGTATATTAGTAGCAATACAACTAGATATGGCTCGTCTCTCCCATATCAAATAAGAGAATAACTTCAGCAATCTATTATTGCTTTTTACTCAGTTCCCAAACAACAACAACAACAGCACAATCTTTAAATGGTTTCCTCAAATTATGGGTAGCATTGTGTGAATACTTAAGATTCATAGCTTTGTATATTAGGGCAAACTAGATGAGATCATGGTTGTGACTGGATCCCCATCTATTTTTTAAAAAAAATGGTTTGGGACTGCAGAGCAAGTCAATGCCATTTTCCAATTTAAATTGCTCCCTTCTATTTGCACTGATAGGAACCCGTAAATAGAGGCTAGATGGGCATCTGATAGCAATGACAGACTATGAATTTAGGTCGATCATGAGTGGGATGGCAGGAAGGGATGAGTCAGTGCTTGGCTCTTGTAGCCCTTTCTTATGTGCTCAGGGTAATGCTGATCATTGGGGTCAGGAAGGCCAGATTACCATCCTCTGGATACAGAGCAGGGGTCACTGGGGGATGTAGCTGTGAATTTCTTGCATTGTGCAAGGGGTTGGACTAGATGACCCGAGATACCTTTCAGCTCTATGCTTCTATGTTCTCTCCGTTGGGGCAAGCATCAACTGCAGGGGAAAAAATTCAATTATCTCTGCAGGTATTTAAAATGGGGGTGGCCATAGGAAGTCCTGATAGAGGAGGGAACCAAGGAGGATCTTGCTATCTCACTGAAGCTGAGGACCGGTCAGGCTGACCTCCCCTCCTTTTTTTGCACATCTTTAAACTAGGTGGGGCTAAAGCCAAAGGGTCTTGGCCCTTTTGTGACCTGGGACCTGTGAAAATCAGCTTGCCAGACTGCGACAATCCCTGTTTTTTTGTTTCTATTGACAGCCTTTTCTTTTTGTAAGCTGCTTTGCGTCCCTCAGAGACAAAAGCAGCCTAAAACATTCAAATAAAGAAATACAGACAGAAGACACAGTACAAGGCAAGTTAAAAATCCCCTCTTCAGAGCTGCAGTCCTGATCCAGTTAAGCTCTTCTAGCCCCTACTCCACGGCTGCTTTTAAAATAAAAGACAGATTTTATCGTGGATCTTAGAACCTTGCCTAGTTTGGCATGTGGATTCAAATGAGACATCTTTTCCCCCAATGCTTAATTTCATATACTATCAAATAGCTCAAGTTATTTTATTAGAAGTATTTCTGATGATGAGGGCAGGACTTTCTCAGTGGTGGCTTCCCAGTTGTGAATGCCCTCTCTCTTGAAGTTCAACTGGCAACATTTATTTCACCCAATCCTTTAACAACTTTTGCTTTTTTGTATTTAGTCTCCTTTTTATCATCTACCCACTGTTTGTAAATTTTTATACTGATTTTAGCAATATTGCTTTATTGCGGAGATTTTTATTGCTGTGACTTGTTGTTTTAACCATTAAAATTATTTTATTTTTCCCTTGGCCAATATTTTTGGAGTAGTTAGATATATTCTAAACAAATCAGGAGATAGACAGTAACCATTTTTCTTGTATATCCCCTTCCTTTGTTCCTGAATATGAGTTGCTTTACTGTACAGAATCACCATTACAGTTAGTCAAAATGTCAATAATTAAAAATTGCATGAAATTATGTACTAATTTCCTGAGCAAACAAATATCTTTTATTTGATCACTATTTATATTCCTTAGGTTGTTTAATTGCTGCCAAACCACAAAGCCATACTTAGATGTTCAAACACATTAACATTTGGCATCAGAAACAGGGGAGAATGGTAGTGAGCTGGAAAGCAATGTATACTGTATGAGACAGATGTGCACAGGCTGCACAAGCATGGACCATCAAACATTTGGGTGTAAAGAGAAGAGTGGGCTAGTGGTAGATACTGGGGTTAGACTCCCAAGTGAAATCTGGTTCCTTCAGTCCTATAAGTGTTAATAGTTTTTGTAAAAGTAGCTTTAGGAGCGAAGAGTGTTTTGGTGGTGGTGGTCCAATCCACATAGTCTCTGACTCATGATGTTTGATGGTGGTGTTTGGATGAAACACAGCTTACCTCTATGGATACGAACAATGTCATTTTCACTGAGCGTAGGCCAAACTGGTGCTTCCAGTTCATTATATTCTCGATGGTTTGTCTTCTCAATTGGAATGTTGGTAGGTTCAGGTACATACATCTCTAAAAATATTATAATATTTGTCACAGAAATTCATTGAAAAGTCTACCACTACCTATTTAAAAGCCATTAAACTCTCCCTCAGAAAAAGTCCTTTGGATTTCTTGCCAGTTAATATTTTATACTAGTTATGTACTGGCTCATTACCAGGGCAATGTAGAACTAAATATTATTTTCACTCAGATATCTTTTGATACTTTGTAGTGTACTGGTTCATATTCTTACTCATTTGTTCTCTGACCTGAAAGGATTATGAGCTGGAAAAACCACTCCCCCCCAAAAAACCATTTTATATACAAAAGTTCTCTTTGATACGTAAATAATAGTACTTTGAACAGCCAGAGTACCTACTTTGACCTGAAAGTCAGATGAGCAATCAGATGGTAACAGAATAACATTTAGGAATCACTATAAGTATGATCTATTCCCTTTGTGCCATTACAATGGCATAGTAAGTTTTTTAAAAATACAGAGAACAGCCTAGTTACAGAACAATTGACAAAGTTGTTCTTCTGTTTTCCCTGTTGTTGCCAAAGAACACACAGTAAGAACAGGAAAGCAGCTTCCACGACCATCAAGAAGAATATGATAAACAGTTGACTATCTGACAACCAAGAGGATTTGGCAGTCCTGCATTTTTACTGTACTGAGACATGACTGTCAGCTTTTGGTGGGAGACACAAGCATCCTGATAAATCCTGAACATATTACTGAGCACAAGACCTTACCTGGGCACATGGGGCAGCAACTTCCTTCAACATTGATGGGTTCCACACAAGGAAGAGGAGGGCAGCTGACCGTGGAACAAAGGGTCTGGCCCTGCAGGCAGTAGCAGTGTGTGCAGCTGTCAATGTCCCAACGTTCTTCATCTGCATATGTTTTCCCATTAAAGTGACAAACTGCCTTCTTTGATGTTGTGTCTTCTGGTGAAATAATATTGCCATGACCAAATGTAGAAAGCCATTTCAAAGTAATTGGCAAACAAAACAAAACAAAATCCCCACCAAACACACAAAAAACTCAAGCAGTCATATGCTCTTAGGAACAACGATCTGCTTCACATCAGTGTTTTAAGAATAGATATGACAAGTGAGGAACCCACAAGGATGTGTTAGAGTTGCTTCATTCCCCCCCCCCCGTTATCTCCTTCCCCACACCATTTCCTCTTTCTCTCCTCTTGATAGCCCTCATATCCTCTCCCTTTCCCCTGCTTCCTTCCTTCCCACTCACCAGCCCATCTTTCTTTTATCTGCCCCCCCCCAGTCCTCAGTTTTGTTTATTATTTACTCACTTCCTTTACAACCTGCCTTCCTCCCCAATGGGGACTCAAAGCAGCTTACATCATTCTCCTCTCCTCCATTTTATCCTCACAACATCACTGTGAGATAGATTAGAAAGTCAGTGGCCCAAGGTCACCCAGCAAGCTTCCATGGCAGAGTAGAGATGTGAATCTGGGTCTCCCAGATCCTAGTTTAACATCTAAACCAGAGTGGCTCTCAGCTTTCCCTCCCTCTGTCAGCCTCTGTTGCAATAGTTGTACAGTAGTCTGTTGCTCAGGAGAGTTGCATGGTGGCCATTGTTGGGCCTGGCCAAGTCATGCAAATTATGTGGAGGCTGCTGCAGGGCCCAGGAAAATTGTCTGGCGTTAAAACTACCACCACACTTGGGTGAATTGCACAAATTGAATGGTAGGAAGTTGGCCAGTGGATACTGCTGGGCTTGGCCCCAATAATTCCTCTGTCCAAGACAGGAGACAGGAGAGCTGGGATGACTAGGAGGCCAAAATAATCCTGGAAAAGGCCCTTCCCCTGCCTTTTATTGATAGAAACTAAGGTTTGATGGCTGGCAGCTGTTTTTTTAAGTTACAGACACTGATTTTCGTATTTTGAGATTCCCTTAACCTTGAGCATGGAAACTGGAAGACAACATTCCAGTATCCAAAGTTAGGGGAGATTCCACATCCAGTTGACCAAAGGATCACCTGAGTCACCATGATGTTGAGGACATGGATAAGCTTGAGGTCAATTCCCATTTTACCATATGTAGAGATAGAATTTAAAATTTAAACAAGCACAAAAAAACTGCTCAGAAATTGAAGCACTTCTAATACTAAGTTATCATACAGAAGGCATTGCTATGCTGCTTATTTACCCAAGTCACTGCCAATTTGAGGTACCTACAAAATGAATCTCATCTGTATCTTTTGCACTGTAATGTATATCTGATGACAACAAAGGGCAGCTAAATGAATGGTGTGGCACTGTAAAGTGTACCAGGGAGAAGGGAAGCAAAATCTCCTACTCTAACAACATAGTGCTAAAAAAAGAGGGGCACTCTGCATTTTCAGTTGCAAACCTAAAATATAAGCTGCATCAGTTATTCTACTGGAAATTTTTAAATAATTTAAGAAGAAATTATATTTTGGTATTAAAGTTGAACACAGTGTTAAAAAACAACCTATTTGAGGTGTATCCCAGCTAAACAATACTTAGGATGAGGATTTAAAGGAAGACACAATTACTTTCAGGACATTAATCCTATTAACAATAGAAACAAACATGAACAAGAAATATTTTCAGATAAAAAGTTACACAAGAAGCTCCTCTAAGTGGCCTAAAGTACCCTCAATCCAGTAAAGTAAGTCAAGACACATTAGAATTATGGCTGTTGCATGGCTGCCACTGAAAACAGCCCTGTTATTTTGTCCTTCCCCCCTTACTAGTAATATTTGATTGTACAAAAAGTGACAGCTACTGCTAAAGTGGCAACCAATGAAGTGAAGCAGTGGCTGGGAAACAAACTGTGAGAATGTCATGGCATGCATTTTTAAATAACTAATTACTACATGAGAGAAAAGAGGAGATGATGCAGGGATGCTGTTTTGTGTAGGCTTTAGAGAGGCAGAATATGAACTCTCTAAAACAAAATTATTTGCATATGTATAATGCTTCTGAGACTGAACAATGACCTCCCATCACATTCCCCCTTGTCTTGTTTTCAATCACTTACCTATACAATAAGGGCAACACTGGCCTTTTCTCAAAACAGGCCTGTCACAGGACACTGGTGGGCAAGACTCAGAGTAGCAGCTGATAGCACCATCCGTGCAAACACAGCTGGCGCAAACATTTGGTTTCCAGGATTCAGCCGTCAGGAAAATATCACCTTCATCATTTTTGCAGTAGCTAGGCATGCTCTCGTTGCTTGACAAGGAAGGCTGAGCAGGCTCATCTAAAAATAAAGCATGCAGAAAAGAAATCACAAAACAACAGTGGAAAGAGTATTCTTCATGGCTTTGTGGAATTACAGGTTTAATTCATGGAACTAAAATTTACAATGTTAATGTGAAACAAGAAAAAACAGGTTGCACTTACCTATAACTGCTGTTCATTGAGTTCCTGCCGGCAGAAGATTTTTAAGCTAGCAGAGCAACAGAGTGAACCAATGAGACCCTTTCCTGCCTAAATTGTCATGTGCCTCTGAGAGGGGCTCCACACACTCCCTCAGTTCTCCTGAGCCACTGCCATGAGCCATGGAAAACAAACTGTCGAAACACCATACCAGCTCACAGTGGGGAAGGAGGGAGGGATGTGTGCCTGCACAGTTGGGACTTGATGAACAACAGTTATAGGTTAAGTGCAACCCTGTTTTCACTGTAGTTTTACTGTGCAGTCCCACATGGGAAACTTCAAAGCTAAATGACTAGGAGGTGGGGTGAGCTTCTAATTGAAATAAAGAATGTAAGACCACTGTCCCCACTGAAGTCTCTCTTCTGGTATTTATGTCAACAGAATAGTGTTTGATGAAGGTGTCCCCTGTGGTTGCCTTGCAAACTTTAGTCAATGGGACACCCCTTTGGACTGAAGCTGATGTGGCTTGTGACCTAGTAGAATGTGCCTTGACCTGCAGTGGACAGGATAATGAGGCTTGTTCATATGCCAGTTTTATCATAGAAACGATCCATCTTGAAACTGTTTGAGGGGACACAACATTGCCTTTTGATGGCAAACAATCGGGAGGACCATCTATAAAGTATTTGGTCCTTTTAAAATAAAAATGCAAAGCTCATTTTACATCCAAGGTGTGGAGTCTTTTTCCAGCCTCAGAAGACCGGTGAGGGAAAAAAGTAGGCAAAGAAATGTCTTGATTCAGATTAAACTTAGAGACAGGTTTTGGTAAAAATTGAAAACTAGGCCTAAGTACTACCCTTAAGTTATGGAACTTAATAAATAGGTAGTCTGCTTTGAGAGCTGTGATCTCAAACTCCTAGCTCATGTAATAGCAACCAGAATGGCTATTTTAAAGGACAGGTAATCCAAGGAACACGAGGTCAGTAGTTTGAAGGAGGGCTGTATGAGTTGAGATAAAACCAGTGAGAGCAACCACTGTGGTACAATTGGGTCATATGGAGGGTATAAGTTGTTGATGCCTTTCAGAAATCTTTTGGACATCTCTTGGGAAAACAATGGTTTCTCTTCTATGTTAGTGTGGAAAGCAGAAATAGCCCTGTCCTCTTTAATTCTACTAAGTATTCCAAGACTGTGTGCAAGGGATATAAGAACTGTTTTCATTTAAAAAGGGAATATGTGGTTCTAGTGGAAGGTTTTCTGGAATTTGTGAGAACGTAATTCACAGCATCTGAGCACAGTTGGGGTTTGGTGTCAGCAACCATGCTGTCAGGCGGGAGTGCTTCAAGTTCCAGTTTCCATGTTGGTTTCAAAAGTAATGCTGAAAAGTATTTAAGGACATATTGAATTGCTCTCATTTCCAGTAGATTAATATGTAAATTGTTCCCTGATAGACTAAGTACTACTGACACAATGACCCTCACAGTGCGCTCCCCTGGGAGATGGGGCCCCAAATGGAATGCCTGCAGAGACTTTACCCTGTACAGTCTACCATATTAAGTTGTTTAAGATTTTCTGAGGAACCGAAAAACGATTCTGAGAATGAATAGTCAAACTGAAAACTTTGACAAATCAGTTCTGTAGGAGGTCTCATCTTTAAATGGGCAAATGAACCCATAAAGACTGTGGTGGCCATGAATCCTAACAACCTTTGGCTATCCCTTGCTGTTTGGAACCTACTGGAATGGAATTGGCTGGCTATGGTCCTTATAAAGTTAGACCTATCTTGTGGCAAGAATATTCTAGCCTTAAGAGAATTCAAATCTGCCTCAATGAAAGCAGTGGGGGATAAGTTTTGATTCCCACCCCAGTTAATGTGACCGCCCAAACTTTCACAAGTGCATAAGGCAAAAGAGATCTGATCCTGAAGCTGTAGTCTAGACAGGGTTGGGAACAGCCAATTATCAAGGTATGGGGACACCGAGCAATTATTTCCCCTTAAATATTATATGACAATTGCAGTGCATTCCATGAACACCCATGGTGCCACTGACAACCCAAAGGAGAGTACCCTGTATTTGTAAGGAGTTCTCTGAATTAGGAAGCGTAGGTACTTCCTGTGGTTTTCATGGATGTAAATATGCATCCTGAAGGTCTAAGAGTGCAAACCAATCTCCTGGACTCAGGGTACTGAGGTCAAAGAAGTCATTTTAAACTTGCACACGGTAAGGTAAAAATCAAGACTTCTAAGTTTTAGGATAGGGCGTTTACTGCCATCTTTTTATTAGTTAAAAAGACTCTCGAATAATAACCAACAGTAGATTCAGCGGAAGTAACTTTTTGAACAACATTTTTTTGCAACAAAACATTCAACTCAACTAGAAGTTCTTGGAAAACATTATCAATAGCATCTTGTGTCAACTGTAATGGAGGTAAGTGTGCAAGCTCCAAACTATATCCCTCCTTAACTACAGTGAGAATCCAACAATCAGATGTGATCTCCCACCATCTTGGCAAAAACCTGGACAACCCTTCAAGGAAGGTAGGAACCTTCAGGGCATCCTTCTCTAATAGTCAGAAGAAAGGCTTTGGTTGTGCCTTTACTCTTTAGAAGGCTGGTGATGTGGTTGACCCAGTTTTGATCTCATAGCCAACCTTTGATGTTGTTGCTATGTTGAATATTGAAAAGACTGCTATGGAGGATACTGGTATTGTTAGCAAATTGGGTGCTGGAATCCCTGGAATGGAGCTTGATATCTAGGTTGGTACCTATATTGATATACCACAGGTTGACTTTGTGAGATCCCGAAGGAATTTTTATCTGTTGTAAGAATTCATCTGTCTTAATTGAAAACAATGTTGTGCCCTCAAAAGGCAAGTCCTCTTCTTTGGTATGGGTTTCCGGAGGTAAGGCAGTAGAACGCAGGCAGGCATGATGTCTCAAAGTGATGGAGGATGTCATGGTGTGAGGGGATGCATCAGTCGTGTGTTTCCCCACGTTAAATTGTTGTTTAGACAATTTAAGTGCCTTTGTCTGAATAACCTTGGCCAAGGCCTTCTTATCCTCCGGGAGATGGTCAAAATACAGTGCGATCTTCTCCCACAAAAACAACTGGTAAGCAGCCACAATGGCTTGGTAGTTCACAATCTTTAGATTCAAGGAGGAGGATTTTCCGTGCCTCCTTATCAGCAGGTGTCAAATGGGCACCTGGTCTGTCTTTCACCTGCATCTCTTCAGCAATCACAGAGGTAGGAGCCGGGTGTGAAAACAGGAAAGGAAATTATCCTGTTGTACTCTATACATGTTCTTGATTTTCCTTGAGGTGGCAGGAATAAATGCTGGTTTCTGCCAGACCAATTTGAGCATATCCAGGATACTCTCAGTCAAAGGGAATGCTACTGACTCTGGAGCATTAGAATAGTCTCCCTAGGATCTTGTCTTTAGGTTTTACCTCTATGGCTGAAACCTGAATATTTTGAGATTGGGCCATGCAGTTCATCTGTTCTGCGCAGGTCTTCACTGGGAGAGACTGGTTCCAAGGCACCCACAGCATTGTCAGGTGAAGGTTCTGAAGGTTCACGGTTATCATTAGAACCTTCACCTGACAATGCTGTGGGTGACTTGGAAATAGCCTTGAGCTGGCTATGGATTCGTGTTCCAGTTCCTCATTTGAACCACATGTATTTGGTTCCTGTACTGGAGCCCAACACAGTTTGGTGCTTGAGGTTGTTCATCATGGACCCTTACAAGCATCACTGCTGGTTCTAATGGTTCCGATCGCCCTACTTGGTCACGGGTACAGCGATAGCAGGGGTCATGGATTTGGCACCAGGAGCCAGAGCGCATCCATTCTGGTTGAGTTACAGGAATAACTGGTTGGGTTAACAGCAATTCAGATACTTGTGGAGACCTTGGTGATGAAATACAGGCCGATGACGGAGTGCCTTTAGCGAGTCCCTCAGGTACCTTGAATAGAGGCTGGTGCTCTGAGGTTTTTGTTGCGGAAGATCTCTTTGATTCCATGCCCCGAGTATGATGTGACTTTGATTTGCTCTTGCTTTTTTGGGTGCTGGCTCTGATAAAGATCTGTCAGGAATGGAGCAAGGTTCCTTGGAATACTTTCAGTTCAGATTGGAGCGTGGAACCAATTGAATTGAGGCTACTGATGGTGCTCAGGATGCAGAGGCAGTGGGTTTCCTGGCCACAGAGCTCTTTGACTATGTAACCGAGGTAGATGATTTTACTACCGGGTCATCTGATGCCGAAAGGACTTTAGTCCACAGAGCAGCCTTTACACATGCAGCTCTGTCTGGTCTCGCTTTAGGGGTAAATTGCTGGCAGATTGAACATGCCATAACATTATGTGCCTTGCCCAGGCAAAGTACACAGACCTTGTGTTCATCAGTTCTCATCATTTTGATTGCACAAGATGCACATTTTTTGAAAAGTGGCATCTTGTTAAGCAGGGGTCATTTTGTAGAAAAAGAGGTGCAGGGGCTCATTAGCATAACTCATTTGCATATGCCACACCCCCTAACATACCGGAAGTGTGTCAGAAGGCAACACCCACCTCTCAGGCTCCCCTCCACAGGTGAGTGAAACTGACCTGCTCTTCCTCCATTCCCTTCCCCATCCAATACTTTGTGCAATAAAAATAAACGTAAAGAACACACCCTCATTCTCTTCCTGCTCCCTTGAAACCACCAGGTTTCAAGTAAACTTGAGATACCCAGGACATGTGCACCACCCATCCCTTCCCCTTCCCCTCCCCACAACAAGACACCCTGTGAGGTAGGTGGGGCTGAGAGAGGTCTTTTGAGAACTGCTCATGAGAGAACAGCTCTGAGAGAACTTGTGACTGGCCCAAGGTCACATCAGCAGCTGCATGTGGAGGAGTGGGGAATCAAACCCGGTTCTCCCAGATTAGAGTCCAACTCTTGACCACTACACCAAACTGATGGGGTGGAAGCTGCTGAAGGGTTGGTGAAATTTCTCCCGTACTTATGTGCCCAAATAAAAAATGGTATACTTAGAAAATTTATATGCCACTTTGAGCAAGTCTCTGGAAAAGCAGCACACAGTCATAAAAGGAACAATGATAAAATTATCAATATTAAAATAAAACATTAAAAACAATAAAGACCCTAGCAGGGCTTTCCCCGGGGTGCTGCGCCTCTGCACTGCTCGGGAAGCCGAGGAGGGGGCGGGGCTTGGTCATGTGCCTGCCCCCTGGGTTTCTCACTACCGGACCTGTGCTCCTGTGTGCTCCCGCTCCAACGGACCCCTGTTGTTAAGAAAGATAAGGGAGCTATGCTATCGAACGTTCTACTCCAGTGGTGGCAAAGAGAGAACTAAGGGAGTGTTCACAGCTCCTCCCAAAGGCACGTGACCGTTTAGGTGGGACATGGTTTCATCAGTTTGGGTTGGGAGGCGCTCCTCCCACTCTGTTGCTATGTTAGCTTGAAAATCTTCTGGTGGCAGGCCTGTGCGCATGTACAGTACCCCATGTAGGACTGCACAGTAGAATGATAATGAACATTAGGTTTCTGAATACAAAACACAATTCCTACTAGCAGGACTTTCTGGGCTTTGGTATTTTTGACTGGTTATCACAGTTTTCTCAATTCTTTTAGTCCTATAAATCTGTACTTTGAAAATGTAGGTTCAGTTGTAAGACAGTACTATAAGAAGACACATCAAGTTGTTCTCTACCAAACATGTAAAATAACTCCATGTACCCTTGAATGTAAAGAGGTTGGGTTAAGGATGAACCACTTTTGGTAGCTTTACTACAAAGCCTGAGGAGAAAGGGAGAAAAGCCAATGGGATGGTTGTTTTCATGCAAAGGACTATAACCATTATCTCCTCTGCTTCCCCCTCCACCTGGTTCACTCAGGTATGGGCCCAGGAAGCTACAAGCAGACCCTCACAGAGGTCAAGAGAGGCTCGGACCACTTCCGTTTTTGAGGCCCCCCGATGTGCAAAAATAATTAAGATGTGCAAAAATAATTATACAAAGCTAGTAGTATTATATTTTAAATGCTTAAATTTAGTACAATAAGAAAAAGAACATTGTAACGCTTTGTTATAAACATTCCCATTTTTATTTAACGTGATTTTCTAGATTTTTTGGTGCAAATTAACCAATTAAACTGAAAAAAACTAGTTTTCTTGTAATGTCATAGTTTTATATTAAACACAGTAAGGCCTACACACTCCTTCTCCCTCTGCTGTTCCTGCTTTTGCCACAGCCACACCTCTGTAACCGCTCTGGCAGACACCCATATGGAAACCAGACCACCGGTTCCCAGACCAGCCAGGTTTGCAAAATGACAGCTGCCCTTTTATCTTCTGGTGGCTGGTGGGCCCCATTATTCCAGGGGAGGAGGGTCCCACCAGAAACAGGAGGTTGGGAAGGCTAGTACTTCTGTGTCTGTAACTATAATCAAATAAAGAGTTAAGAACAAAAGTATAAATTTGAGGTCCCCCCAAGTATGTGAGGACTGGGCCAAATGGCCCCGCTAACCCCCCCCCCCCCCAAAGAGGCCCTGGCTACAAGTATCTGAAAGAACAGCTTGAATCTGCATTTTAAAGAACATCTAGTTTCGATATTCTCCTTCACAGAATCAACAGTATCACTGTGCTTTTTTTGGTTCTGTTTTTTTCCATATGTTTTGATATATCATTTTAACAGTTTATTCACTGAAGTCTAATGATTTTGTAAATATGTAACATGTTAAAATGTTGGTAATGAAAATACTGTTTTTATAACAAGAACAGATTAATGTCATTGTCATATTCACATACATGTAACAAAAGTCCAATGGCTACTTGTCCTGAGGAAGCATGAGAAAAGTATTATCAAGAGTGGGCAATTCTGAGCAGGTAAGTGGGGTAATATTTGTGTGTATGGAGGTGTGGTACTAAATACAGTCCCCCTGCAGATTGTTTCTGTGTTTCAAAACACATGTGCAAGTTTGTTTTCGTCTTGCAGAATTCCAAGTGTGTGTGCAAAGGTAAACACATGCATGGCTGGCACAAAGGGAAATGTAGCTGGTGCGCACATGCATACAATTCATGGCACTGAAATTATAAGCAAGAAAGGGATAAGCATCTTCCCTCTCAGCTTTTCTACTCAAAATGCCCCCACTCCTAGGAAAAAGCTGCTGCAGGGCTTCTGTTACAAGCCTGTATTTATACGGAGCCGTTCTACTCTAAAATGTGGTTTAAAATGAGTTTCATTTGGTTAAGGGACACTTTGGTAACTACTGTGATTACAATCTGTGCAATGGAGAAGAAGAGGGAAGAGGTATTGCCAAATGGCCTTGTAAGCCGCCCTGAGCCTGCTTTGGTGGGCAAGGCGGGGTATAAATGAAACAAACAAACAAACAAATATTCCCAAAGCTGGATCCCAACTTTTTAACTAAAATTAAGATAGAGTAGTATTGCATCTTCATGGTACACAATCTATTTCTATCACTCTTTTGAATACTGTGCCTTTTCGCAATTGATGGCTCAATACTTCCATGTTTGCTTTCACACCGTCTTTTACACTGTTCCAGTAATGCCCAAAATTCTTCCAGCTTTTCCTTTATATACATCAACAGTGCACAGATTTTCAGTCAATAGTTTTCATTTTAGCTTTGTCTCTCATACTTTTATGAAAATTCAATGAAGATAATATTTCAGAACTTCATTCTGCACAGAAAAAACAAGGATCTGAAAAGTCTATGATGATGGTTGGCAGGCAATACTAACCTGGGCACTGTGGACAGCATGAATCTTGCGTACGGGCGGGATTTCGACAAAGAAGAGGTGGGCAGACTTCAGTCTCGCACAGAACTCGTGCATTATGACAAGTACATTGTGTGCAAGAATCAATGTTCCATGTATCTCCTTCCACAACGTATTCACCCCCTGGAACATAGCAGATAGTCGGACCACTGAGTTCTGGCTTCTGCAAAGTAGATTCATCTGTGAAAAACGGAATTTAAAAACAATTTAACAGAAGAGTATTTTGGTTTGTTTTGATTTTGACATATAACTATTTCATGTCTTTATATAATGTAAATTAATAGTATATTAATAGCTGTACATATCTAAAAGTTAGTTTCTACCACTCTAGTATAATCAAGACATTTATTTATGTATTTATTCACTTCATTTATACCCCACTTCATTTATACCTTCATTTCTCTCCTCCATTTTATCCTTACACTCAGCCTAACCTACCTCACAGGGCTGATGTATGTGACTAGCCCAAGGTCACCCATTAACGTCCAATGGCAGAATGGGAATCTGAACCTGGGTCTCTCAGATCTTAGGCTGATACTAGGGTATCACTATGCACACTGAAACCCATCAATGATTAGTGATTTTTGGTGGCTGTATGAGGTGACATGAACTGACTACGATCAGAAGGTTATTAGGGGCAAAACTGAACCTAAATTGCTGAACTCTGCAGATGTTAGCAGTGCTGAGAGTTCAGAAATGCACTGTATCTCCTCAGGGACTCTAAAATACATGGGCATTCCTCCATTCACTACCAGCTATAACAGACATTTTAATTTTTCACAATAACCCCAATATATTATGGTTTTTGTGTGAATACACTTTACATTTCTCTTAAGATATGGGGAGAGGAGAATAATCTAGCTCTACATTTCCAACAATTCCTTCTTCCTGCTTCAGACTCCTGATTTATTCCTCAAGCTGTTCCTAAGAATCCCTGTATCCCAGGTCAGCATTTAAGGCAGAGTAGTGGGTTCCAGTGGAAAGGGCCTTGCACGAGCAGAATATTTAGTTTGTATCCTACTCAAAGTTTCCCACACGTTATAAATTGTCAGATTGGTCTCATCAGACCAGGAAGAACAGAGACAACTTTTAAGGCAGCAGCAAACTGCCTGTGGATACAGGAATACTCTCTCACTAGCTTTTTAACACTGCCATTTTTTATATCTGGTTTATGTCCATTTCCTAATCTGCTGGACCTATGCAGACACCAAAAGGGCATTTGTTGGCATATATGAGAAGAAGAAGAAGAAGAAGAAGAAGAAGAAGAGATTGGATTTATACCCCACCCTTCACTGAGACAGTTGTCTCAGAGCGGCTTACAAACTCCTTTCCCTTCCCCTCCCCACAACAGACACCTTGTGAGGTAGGTGGTGCTGAGAGAGCTCTGAGACAACTGTCCTTGAGAGAATAGCTGGTACAGAGCTATGGGTTGCTCAAGGTCATCCAGCAGGTGCACGTGGAGGAGTGGGGAATCAAACCCGGTTCTCCCAGATTAGAGTCCGTGCACTTAACCACTACACCAAACTGGCTCCCCTGATCTTGGGGAGGGAAAAAAAGGCATTTAAACCCAATAGCTGACTGGCAGCTCAGGCTGTTAGGTTGAAAAGAGACCTTGTTTTTGGTATAGCAAAATGAACTTGAAAAAGCTGGATAATATCAGCTTTTTCAGGATCAGCTATACCAGTAGCCGAATACAGATCTCTGATGTGTATTCGGCTTATGTGATACTCAAAAAATACCTTGTCAGTATTTTTTTGGTTCAGCTATAGCCGAATGAGCACGCCTAGTAATGTGAAACCATGGTTTGGTGTTACAACTGAACCAAACCATGGAAGAGTACAGCTCCTCCTCCTGCTTCCAAAGCAAACTGTCTAAAGTGAACAGTCTAAAGCAAAAAGTGAATACCACCCACTCCAGAGAAAAACAGTTAAATAGTAGTAAGCAATACATTAATCTGTTATGGGTAGAACTATGTTCAGAATGAATAAAACTGTTGACTCAAAGACTAGAGTGGAATGTTATATATAAGTATCCCATGGTTTGACTGGTCTTTACTATAATAGCTTGGAAAGAAAAAAAGATAGAAAACATGTATTTTATAATACAATACAGATACTAAAAATTTACCTGGACATGATGGACAACATTTGCCCGGATGTATGGTGGGATTGCCACAGTTGGGTACAGAGCAGGTGATCAAAGCACACATTTCCCGTCCATTATGACAGTAACATTCACGGCAGCCATCATGCCAACTTTCTTCATTTTCATGACGGTGCCCATCCACTGACAGGCAAGAACCAGTCTTAGCTGGTGGCATTACAGAAGCTGGTAACTCTGTATATGACCAAATACACAGTGTCTTAGCATGACAGTACTAATCAGCAACAGTTAATCTTCCTGTGTCTTTACTTTAGCAGCCTAACATCTGAAAGGTACATGGAATACCTTACAGCAAAGTCCCCAAGACACATATAAATAACACACAAGCTATATGAACGAGAGAGAGATCTGTAGGTTTATCTTTATATATGGGGAAAATTAAACACTGCACATATGAAGTGTATAATTCTCTTCCCATCCCACCCTGCATCTCAAAATACCACTTCACAAAGGACAAAAATAGATTGCTTATTTGTAACTGATATTCTTTGAGTCATCATCCACACAATCAAACATATTCTATGCCGACACAGAAGCCACTCCACAAAGTTCAACAGTCTAGGCTTAAAATTGGCAGTCAGATCCTCAAAGGAGGATATTACGCTCTGCTCCAGTGTTTGGTATGGGGAAAAATGCACATATGTTGCAAGTAAACATATATAGTGACTACTGCCATGTACTTTGTAAAGATGCATGGTGTAGCCACGATGCCGATACACAGTACAGAAAATCTTCTGACTTCACTGTGAAATGTAGGATCAAACTAGACATTACAAAAAGTGGGGACCCGCGATATTCGCGGGGGGGGGGGAGCTCCACACAGAGGAGGAAGCTGAGGCAGGTGAGCCTTCTTCCCTGCCCCTGCCTGGCCCCTGTGAAGCTCTCTCCCCCCGCCCCCCCCCGCAGCAATGGCGAGGCCCGTGTGGCTTCCAGCTGCCGGGCCCACCAAGCTCCCTCCCCCGCCTCCTCATGGGGGGGGGAGTATTTCCCACAGCTCAGGGCCTGCTGAAGTCGGAGGAGCTCCGGAGGAGGAGGAGGAAGTGGCAGCAGGTGAGCCCTTCTCCCTCCCCCCCAGCAGTGGTGGCAGAAATGGACAGTTCCCAGAGCGTTCTCTGCACATGCGCAAGGAATGCTCTTTTACTTTTGGGGGGATTTAAGTATCCCCCATCTTTTTTTTTAACTTTTCATATTTTTCTGCACACCTAGGGAATCCCCCAAGTGTGCAGGAAAATCTCTTTGCTCCCTAGGTGCCCCCGATGTGCGGATTTAGGTATCCGCACGCAGGGAGTACCTTGGCTATTAAGATATATAGATGAGTAACATGTGATTGCCATGGGGATTTACAGTCAGATAGCAGCAGCTAGTGCAGAATTCAACTCTGATGGACCCAAGGGGCCTGATTCAGATTGGGACTGTAACAAGAAGGGGTTCTTGAATAATGAGGAAATTTTCTTTCTGCAGCATTAGTCGGCCACTTTAGAAGAAGTGACATGAAGGTGCTGAACTCTATGGAATACTTAATATGGATGGTTGAGAACTGCTGAATGGGTAATTGAGTCCCATGCAGGGAAGAATGGTTTCAGTCTACTATCACATCAGGGTAAGACACTGGGTTGTGAATGATATAGAAAGTCATGTAGTAAAAGACTATGGGCTGGATCCAAACTAATTTTTTTTAATGGAAGAATGGAACTTTCCTGCTTCCCCTGCAACTCACTGGTTTCCAAGAAATGCTGCTCCTGGGGAATAAGGGACCCTGAGGGATGATATGAGGGAGTTCTGCAGCAAGAAGGGGGAATTAATGGAAACTGCCAATTTAGTTTGGATCCAACTCTATTTTTCCCTGGGCTAGTGTGGTTTTTGCTATATGGTTTGTAACATGGATAATACGAAAGTTTACAAGATGGCTGGTGCTACCTCCAAATGGTGAATCCAACAGAAGAACACAGGGAAGTGTGACAGAAATAGAATCACAGCCAAGAATGTCTTCCAGAGAATCTACATTATGGGTAGTTTTCTTGTCCTTATCTACTTTTTCCATGGAGTGTGGAAAAAAACCCATTCCGCTGAAGGATAGGTCTTTAACGCAAATCTTTGTATAAATGAAAATAGGTATGAAACAAATACATGCATGGGAACAGAGAGCTAAACATGTGGCCATAGTTTGGGATGCATAGTCAAAATCACATGGAATCATGTTTACTTGCTGTTTGGGCAGCTTAAGATTTTCAGCCAAAATGGATTTTAAGGTTTTGAACAAATATTTTGGGAGGAGTTGTAACACTGGGATAAGTTGGTTCTACAGGTGGTATTGCTACCTGGAAATGCACAGCACAGTTAAGGACTGAGACTGAAAGGGCTACAGCTTGTCCCATACTGTCCAGTTTTTCTCTTTTACTGTCTGTTGGTGCTGAATGGATGATACCATTTTTCTTTTGGTACTGCATGGTTGGAAGATGGATGCGAGAAAAGTGAAGTTTAGTTCTTGGATTCAGTACATGTTTTTGAGTCTTTCAGACATGGACAGTACCACTGATGGTTTCAACCAGGAATCTTTTAATTGCTTCCAGCAAATTTGCCAGTCTAGGGCCCCGATCACACGCAGAATTAGCCGCGCAATAGGCACGACTCCCAGTTGGATTTTAAGGGCGCGATCACAACAGCACATCTGTGAAGTGTCCCACACCCATTGGCAAGCCATTTTACTCTACCAGAGAAGTGGAGTAAAAAAACACTGGAGAAACTCCAGTATCAAATGGGTTGCTGCGGGCCACAGATGGAGTTTCCCTGTGTGATTGCTTCAGCACGGACTTGCAGGATCAAGGACAGTCTGATCAGGCTATCCTGAAGCCATGCTGTTGTTTTTTCCCCCTTCTCAGTAGCGCATCATCGCATACTGCCATTGGAAGCCCTCAGGGTAGAGATGTGATTCATCAATCCCCCATTAAGCGAATCGGTAACAAATGACAACCTCCCCCAACTTGCCCGTGGTTGTGTCTGATCACGCAGTGGTGAGTTGCGCCCGCAGCTTTGCAGAACTGTGCGATCATGCAACTGCAGGTCAAATTGCTCCGGTGCAAATAGCCTTGCTTCTCCACCGCCCCCGCTTTATCTTGCATGTGTGGCCAGGGCCTAGGCTAGGCAAAGTGTTGCAGTTGCCTGTGAATGAGCTAGAAGGAAAACAACTGACTTCTGGCAGAAAATGGAAGTGGGTTCATCTCCACTTTTAGTGTTAAAGCAAGGCCTTTAATTAATTTGGCACAGTGTCTCCTATGATGAGAGTCCCTATTCAATGATCATATAGCCTGGTGAGAGTTCTGTGTTGACCTTGGAGTATGTCAGTCTCAACAAGTCTGACTTTGTCAGAGTTGGAGAATGGCTTGGCAGAATTAGTCTACAGAATGAATACCATCCTTGTGTCTGCAAAACAGCTGATATTGAAGCAGATGGTTTAGGGTCCACAGTGAAATCTTGAACTGTGTAGTGAATGCATGTGCCATGGGAGCTGAAGAAATTGAAGAAACAGTAGAAAGCCATGTCAGCATTGATTGTACAATGAATACACATAACACTGGAGACAGAGCATAGGGTAGAGCCAAGAACAGCACACTGGAGAAGTACGATGTTGTGATCACAAATGGGGTCAGTAATGAATGTATATTAATGCAAGGAATGTGGTATTGATATGACTGAGTATTGAGATGGAAAAGACAGATCAATGGAAGGAACTAAAGAGGGAAGAGAAGCAGGCCAAGGGGAGAAGCAAAATAAGGGAAGAGGAGACAAAAAGGGCTGGAAGGCAGAATTGGAGGAGGAGCCCAGTAGACAAGAATTTTGAAGCATAGGCAGTTGTATATGATTATGAGTAAAAAGACTAGGTCTTAGTGAGGGAACTTATTTTTTAGATCTCATACAAGGGATATTTGCTCAGATACAGAGTTACACACTAGAAGAACTCTGGTTTCTACTTTCAGCAGCCACGCAAGGTCAAAATCCTCCACCACTTGGGGCCCCATTCAGACTTCTGGCCACCCAGTATCTACCAAGCAGCCTACCCCCAAACACTCCTCCAACTCTACAGACTTGCTGTAACATTTCTGGGATATACACACAGTCCTGACAGCCATAATATTCAAGGTAGGGTGGTGATTTCAAGTGACAGTTGGGAAATCTAGATATCATGACCTGGTTTTCACCATACTGACATTGATAGTCATCTCTGTTGTTGCTCTATTGATGGTAAGAGTGTTTTGAACTCCTGAATGGCTGTTTTGATCACCAGAGGGAAGTATCTAGAGTTAGTTGGGATGCAGCCAGTAAGAGTAGTTCTGTGGGCTTTGCTAAAGGAGGCGACAGTGGCACAAAGAGTCACTGAAACTGAGACTTTCACCACTATGGATGAATGTTTGAAGCCAGAATGCTTCTGCTTCTTTTTTTCATCTCCCCCCTCCCATTCTGTTGATTAATTAGCTCCTCAAGTTGCAGCCCAAGATGTGGTCACCACATGTAGGACCCCTGCTCCAGCTGGAGATGTAACTGAAGTCACTGTTCTCATAGTGCAAATGTTGACAGTATTGAAAGCACCATAGCTAGCATCCCAAAACAGTTTACAGAGATGAAAGATTTGAGTATTTATTTTCTGTTTAGTAAATTAGTCATAGTGGGCATGTGATCTTCTTTCCTCTACATTTAAGCACAGGAGTCAGAGCTTTCTGATTCACGGTGACCGAGACTTTGCTCTCATAAAAGTGGCATTGACTGAAGAATGGTCTTTGTGACATATATGGAGGAGGGGGGGAAACTGAGAAATAAAATGAGTACAGTGTCCAAGAAAAATGACTACTGTTTCTTAACCTAAATCTAGAAAAAGAGAAAAACAAAGAAAAGTGTGATGGACAGTAAATGGTTAATGCTGTTACCCGGTCTGAGAACCTTGAGTGACAGGGAATTCAAATGGAATTCTACAGTTGAAAGTGTCAGTTAAGAACTGACAGTTGACTGGGAAGGAAGGAAGGCTAAGGGAGTGAGAGGATCAAAAAGGATCCCCATTCAAGCCTGCGGGAAATAGCTCCTAGAAAATAGCTCCTATCTAGTCTGAGGGAAACAACTCCTAGAGAAGGGGGGTGATCCATATTAAGTGGTTAAGAAGGGAAATTGGAATTTGTTTGAATGTTCCTGCCTTCATTAACTTTAGTGTCTGTGATACCAAGAAGCGTATGCTTGTTTATGTAAGCAGAGACTGCCAAGAAATTTCTCTCAAGTTTTAAATACCTGTCTGAATAACAGAAACAGTTACTTGTTTGTGACAAATTATCTAGCATTTTATTTTTATACAAAGTTACCTCATTCCTCTTGCCTGTTCACCTCAAAAGTCCTATATTCGATTCTTACCTGACCATTCCCCTCAAAGTTAAATAAAACAGTTTGTTATTTTTGAACTGCCACCAGCTTCTTGTGTGCCATTACCAAACCAGGACATTGAAAGGATTTTGGTCTATAACCTCAGTTCAGATTTTACCGATATACAGTCAAACGACTGGATGGGACAGCCAGAGAAAAACAAAGAAGAAAAGGAAAAATGGGCTGCTTAGCCAAAAAGAAGATACAGGGAAGCCTTGTGAGGGAGGGCGAAATCATCATAAGAGGATAAAGGAAAACTGAGATAACTGTCTGAGAATGAACAAGGAACTGCAAACAGCAAAGAGGTTGGAAGAAAACAGGGAAGATTTGCCCCTTTCCTCAGTGCAGGAAACAGCACCCTTCACTGGGAAAGGAAATCTGACCACCAGATTTAAAGTCAAAAGCTTTGGAGTGGCTTCTGCACCAGTGCAGAATCTCATATGTCACTCAACTGATATACTTCAAAGAACACAAACTTTTATTGCTAACTGGAGAAACATCCCACTTCATGAACATGGATGAAAGTCTCCCTATCCTAATTGCTTTTGGGTGTTAATTTCAGGAACTCTCTCCTCACTGTTTAATATTTACTTAGCGCTAACCATGTGATCTGTAGGGTTTTACCTGTTTCACACCACTGCTTCTAAGGATATACCAATATACCAATTTTGACTCCGTAACTTCCTGCAAGTGCAGAAGCTCTTGTGCTTGCAACAAAACACTCTTATTTATCCACAAGGGTTTCCTTATTCATTTCAATGGAGCATACAGATCTGTATGTTCACTTCTCATTCTGCGTATCAGTTCCCTCCACTAAAATGAATAGGGAAGCCTGTGCGCACAAAAGCTCCATGATGCAACCAGGGTTCTAGATGAGGCCACATAGTGTAAACATAAAGCTTCTTTACAAATAATTATTACCCATTATGGATTTATTTACCCATTATGAATTCTGCCCTAACCTGGATGACTCAGGCTAGCCTGATCTCCTCAGATCTCACAAGCTAAGCAGGGTCAGCCCTCGTTAGTATTTGGATGGGAGCCCACCAAGGAAGTCCATGGTTGTGATGCAGAGGTAGGCAATGGCAAACCACCTCTGAACTTGAAAACCTCATGGAGTCACGACAATGCTAATGAATATTTTTAAAAACTGAATCAAAGTTATTATAATAAAATAAATGACCTTTCAATAGGACCATTCTAGATTGTTTATCTAATAAAGCCCTACTAACTGAAAGAAATTATTTTCAATACCTGGGACTTTCCCCTCTATTGCAGTTGTTTACTGTGATATACTTAACATCAAACTGGGATAGAAAGAAGTAATCTACCTCTACATTTGCAGATAAGACAGCCTTCATTATCCTGTTGGAAGCCATTAGGACAGATCTTGTCGCAAGACTGTTCTGGGCATTTCTTACATCGACAGATTTCACATCCATGTTTGTTCTTCCTAAATGATCAAAATTATTTAGAAAGGATTTTTAATATGATATGAATTGTTGAATTTAATATAATATGAATTGTTGTAAAGTTATATTTTTGAATTATCTGGCAAATAATAAGTTACTTAATTATAATTCTGTACCCAGATGTAGCAAAAGAGCATAAACATCAAATGTGTGTTTTGTTAGTGTGAATGACAATAGTTCTATGTATGAATCTCTATCACCATCATCACTTAGAAACAGTTATTTTGTGTACAGATCAGTGAACAGGTTAACTGTGATTCATTAAAATACATTTTGTTAAGAACTTCTTCCTAGAGCAGTCCTCTCTCCTGTCATCCTTCACGGCAGCCATGGGTAACTGTTCCCTTTGGTGAACCACAACCATTCTTTTCTTCCCACATGCCCCAAAGTTGTTTTCCTTCTCCGTCCCTCCATTTGAATTTTCTGCTTGCTGCAGCGTGGCTGAACATACAGTCCTCGTATGTTCCCCTACAGGTTAACAAGCCACCCCTATGTCTACAACTATGTTATGTAATTCTATTTCATTGTCTGACAAAGTGTGCATGCACACGAAAGCTCACACCTTAAATAAAACTTTGTTTGTCTTAAAGGTGCCATTGGACTCTAGCTTTCTCTGAAAACATGTAAAAAGTCAAATGCCAGTTCACAAATAAATGATTCTGTGTATACCAGAACTTATAAATAGGGTTAGGATGAGGATTTGTTTCTCAGCACTGACTGGGGAGGTCTTAGATGGCAAATTCAGTCTCACACTGAGAAGATGCATTTCAGTTAAGCTTTTTTGGGATGAGACAGCCTGGTGACCCTAGTGTTAGACCAAGACATGTACAGTATGATTGGAGCTATGTGCTACACTGGCTCTCCCACTCTTTCCTGTGGGGAATCCCAGAAAGCAATAGTGTGCATCTCTGTTAGATGGAGAACTTACAGACTTAAACTTGGTTTCCCATTCTGCAGCAAAAGGGTGACCTTATCTAGAATCCTAGAGTACTGTCTAGTTTATTTAATATTCCTTTGTTCATGAGCAGCAGTGATAGCCCTGAGTAATTATTCACGAATACCCATTGGGAAGCTTTTGTGAACCTGATGAAGGGTGAATCCACATTTATTATTAGAGATGTGCATTTGGTTATATCTAGTTAGAATATACAACTGAAAAATACATTATCGGCATTTTCCAGATATATTTGGGTATCTGGATGGTATCCAGGATTTTTCCAGATATATTTGGGTATCTGGATGGTATCCAGGATTTTCTGGAACACTGGGAAAATATTCAGGAATAACTGGAAATATTGGCACTCAGCATTTAAAGGCTTCCAGGGCTGCTTTTTCTTTATTTTTCTGGTGTGTCTGTCTTCTCAGGGCTTGGTATCAGCTTCTCATTGTGGTTTGGGCTTGATTCTGTCCTTATGCACTGGGTTTGTTGGTCTTGCAACAGTGTATTCTATAAACAAGTTGCTTTGTGTAGGGTTTACTTTTTGCATTGGATTCTTGGTCTGTACACTGGCTCAGATTCTCTGCTTTTATATATGTTGGATTTACAACAGGGGTCTTTTTCAGTTTTGTTTGGACCATTATCCGGTTTGACACTGGGTTGGATTTACGGGTTGTACATTTGCTGTGTTAGGCTTACCACATTGTCTTGTGGTTTTGCTGGGATTCCTTGGTTCTGTATTGGTTCTTTGGGTTTGTTGGTTCTGTCTGCTTTGAGAGAGTTTTGGCCAGGGTTTGCTTGGCTTGCTCTTATGTCATTGGCTACTCTTGGTCTGGGAGAAAGCATGGAATCCACCCCTCATAGAAAACAATGGAGGATGCTTGGGGGCACCTTCTTCAGTGGTCTATAAAATTGGGCTTCTTGGTCCAATTCACTTGAAATTTGGGGATTATTTAAAGGACAGACACCAGCAGCTTTGCTGCAATTTTGGTGCAATTCACAGCTCCTTCAGCACTCTGGAAATATTCCCAATAGGGGGAAATGGAGAAAAAATGATATTGGAATCCTGAAAAACACCTGTATCTAGGTATTTGGAACCTGGAAAACAGGGAATACTGATATTTTTTGCTTCCTGATAACCAGATATGAAAAATACAAAACAAAAAAACAAAAAAACACCAAACAACTGAGCCACACATCCTTATTTATGATTATGATGATAAATTCCCTAGATACATAGGATATAGCCTGTTCTGGAGGGTTGCATTTTCTTGGAAGGAAGGACAGCTCAGGAGTATTCTTGGGCTCTTTTGCCCTTTTATCAGTGGTGGACAGCCCCTCACAGCCCCTCCTGTAGTACACCCTATGTGAAATTTTGTAACAGCTCACTATTTCATTAGCTGCCTTTTCAGCTCCAGGCTGTTTGGCTTTAATATCTCTAAACACAAATCTTATTTTCAGTGAAAATAGCTATTACTGCTATGGGGAGAGGGAGGAAAGTACATCTTGCATAACTGCCCCTCCCGTAATTATTAAAAGGCTGGGCAAAACAAGGCCAACATGCTATCTCTAACAGTAGCTAGTCAAATGCCTCTGATAAGCTCCCAAGCCAATATATCAATAGTCACACCAGTTTTCTAAGGATGTGCATTTGGTTCAGATGAACCGAAAAACAAACATTATTCGGGCCTGCCAAAAGCCGAACAAAGCATTATTCAGGCCTGCTGAAAACCGAATCAGATTCTCTAATCTGATTTGGCTGGCCGAAGAGGGATTCCGTGAATGGATGCCATATATTCGACATCCATTCGGGGAATCCCTTTGCTGGGCAAGAAAGGGAAAGTGCTTTTCCTTGCTTCTGGGGCTCATGTTGCCTCAGTGGAGTGACTCCCCAGCCAAGGGAAGGCATTTAAACTTTAAATACCTTTCCTTAACTGGGGAGTTGCGCTGCGAAGGCAGCATGAGAAGACGAAGAAGGGATTGGATTTATACCCTGCCCTTCACTACCCAAAAGAGACTCAGAGCGGCTGACCAACTCCTTTCCCTTCCCCTCCCCACAACAGGCACCCTGTGAGGTAGGTGGGGCTGAGAGAGCTCTGACAGAAACTGCTTTTTTTCAAGAACAGCTGTGCCAGAACTATGGCTTGCCCAAGGTCCTCCAGCAGGTGCACATGGAGGAGTGGGGAATCAAACCCAGTTCTCCCAGATTAGAGTCCGCACACTTAACCACTGCACTGAACTGAGAAAGTGTTTTAAATTGAAACACTTTCCGTTCCCCCCATTTCAGCGGGCGGGCCAGGGAAGGCACAGAGAGGCATTTAAATGCCTCCCGCTCCTTCCAGGACCTTCCCCGGCTTGTTGGGACGGGCCAGGGAAGATGGGGGCTGAGTCCAAGTCTTCCCTGGCTCACCCACTTTGGCAGGTGGGCTGGGGAAGACATTTAGATGCCTCCCAGCTCCTTCCCTAGCTCACCTGACTTGGCGGGTGGGCCAGGGAAGGTGGGGGGCCCTGACTCCAAGCCGTCCCCATTTCGCCTACTTTGGCGGGCGGGCCTCGGAAAGCAGGGGGGCTAGCTTGGGTGAGGCAGTAGGCTCTCATCACTGAAGGGAAGGAAAATTGCCTTCCCTTCAATGAAAGGAGCGTGCCACCTCTGTTGCATGACTACAGGGGGATTAGTAAACTTTAAACCACTCTGGAGTCACGCCAAAGAGGCAGCATGTGATAGGAAACCCCCCTTTCAAGGGCGGAATTATTATACCTTATGGGAACAGTCCCCATAGGGTATAATTGAGCCAAATAAATTTGGCTAGACTGATAATTCCCAAACCCCAGTATCGGTATGATTTGTGGTTTGGGCTTGTCGGGATTATCGGCAAATACCGACATTTTTCAGGTTTGATAGATCTTCTGTATCCAACAGTTGGCTACCTATGTTGTCCTACAGCCGGGGTGGCCAAACTGCGGCTTGGGACCTGCATGTGGTTCTTTCACACATACTGTGCAGCTCCTGGCAGGGGAAGCAAAGGGGAGGCATGCCTCCCTGATCGGTCTTCCCTTCCCCAGCCAGTGTTCCCCTCCCTGGGTAGGCTTGAGGGATGTGTGTGTGTGGGAGCAGAGAAAGTAAGCAACTAACCTTAAATGTCTTCTAAAAGCCCCCCTTTTGCCAGCTGGCTTGGAGAAGGCATTTGTCTCTTTAAATCCCTTCTCCAAGCCAAGCCAAGCCAGCTAGTGGGGTTGGAGGGGCGGGGGATGGGCTTGGGGGACACATTTAAAGTTGCATTATTTCCAGTTCTCCCTCCCTCCCATCTATTTGCTTTTCTTTCTCCCCTCTCTCCCCATCTATAGTTAAATGTGTTCTCCAAGCCCTGCCCCACTACCCCTTTCATTTTTATTTTTGGCAGTCTCATTTAATGTTCATAAAAAGCAAATTTGCATATTTTACAGTAAAACTATATTTGTTTATGTCTTGTCGCTCCAAAATATTTGTTTATGTCTTGTCGCTCCAAAAATTTAATGTTTATTCTATGTGGCTCTTACTTTGAGCAAACTTGGCCACCCCTGTCCAACAGCAATTCATAGACTAAAACTCAGCTTTCTTTTACTACTTCATATATATACCTTTCCCAATATTCCCTTGCTCCCCACTTCTCTTTTTCTGCCCTCACAAAACTCCCCTCTAAACAGAAACTAGTCACTTCCTCCTGAACACAGAAGGGAGGATTAAATCTAAACTGAAATTTTAAAGTAGTTTAAAGGAAGTAGTCAGTAAAATAACCATGTTTTGTTTATTTGATTTTTATCCTGCTTCCTCCAAGGAGCTCAGATTGGTATACAGTCTCAACAAAACCTCTATGAGGCAGATTAGGTTGAGAGCGTGGGACTGGCACAAAGTCACCTGGTAGCCCTCATGAAGAGTGGGGATTTGAACTGGGGCCTCCCTAGTAATAACCCAGCACCTAATCACTATACTACAGTAGCTCATAAATACACTCTTCTCTAGTATATACTGTAGACTGTACTCACAGTGTTAAAGCAGAAATCTTTGGGACTATCTAGTGTTATGGAAGCTGTTCAATAGTTAAGGCAATTTCACAAGAGAAACAGACTGGGAAACCCACTCCAAATCATACGTGATTATAACCAATCCCACTGATTTTCTGTCATGCCATTTTCCCACAATAGCTGCTGTTACCCTCGTAAAAGGGGGCAAAGATAGGTACAATATAGTTGCTGTCTTTTTCCCACAACAAGACTAATGGTAGATACTCTACTTTTAAAAAAGGCATGACAACAAGGGTTAACCTCCTCTAACCCCTATCCAAATTACTTCCACATCACCCCATGGTTTCTTTTTAGCAAATAAAAATGCATTAGAAAACGTGATAAATTAGTTTAACCCTCAGAAAACCTCAGAGTCAGGACCCAAAATTTGTTCACAATTTGAACATTTTCTCTGCTTAAAGCAAGGGATTTGTGATTTTTGAAGGCAGGCAGATATCTATTAGAAGATGGACCTTTTGGTCCCTTGTGTCAGAAGCTGGTCTCTATGGTCCTTTAGGACTGACAGGTAAAAACACTGCAAACCAAAACAGAAGGGGGAAAAAACCCATCTCATGGAACAACAAAGTTGGGTACCCAAAGGTTGAGAGAGAATTTTTGGGGGAGAAATAAATTTAACAAAATGTATGTATTTATTACAAAGTGCACTCTGCCCTTGAAGTGGCAAATATTTGAACTCCAAAGTCCTGAATCTATATAACCTGATAAATTTCAACATTTCTAAGTTAAAAGCCTTGCATCAATAAAACAGGACCAATAATTCAATACATCTAGGTTGATAACCTTGAACCACATTAAAATTGCACCAAACACGTTTTGGCCTCCAAGGCCTTCCTCAGTGGTCAAATTTTTGTATATACATACAAACGATGACATGTAACCATGTGTTAGTGCTGAGGCAGGTTTATTATAAGACATTCCAAATATCCTGAATGACAAAAGAATTAGGTTGTATGAGGGCTTCCTTAAACTTTTAAGCACACACATCCAAGGAATGCTGGTTCAATAGCTCTTTCTGATCATGGCTATCAAAACTCTCAGTGTGTGCCTATCTGTATCAACCTTTAACTGATTTCTATGCAATTCTTAAAAGGTGCATTAGCCTACAGTCACCTAAACTCTAGAACCTCATGGCTCCTTGATTTCTTGATCACATTTTCCAGATTTGTCCCCTTTGTCCCTGCCAACAGGACACAGATTCTCCTGTCCTATACTCTATGTGAGCTTGAGGTTCCAGTCCAGCAGCTCTGCAGAAATACATACAGCTATTAACTAGGTGTCACCAAGCTTTTCTGTAGTGTGAGCTCCCATTAAAATAATAGAATCATAGAACTGAAAGGGATCTTAGGGGTCTTCTAGTCCAACCCCCTGAACAATGCAGCAAATTCACAAATTCCTCCCCCAAACACTGCCAGAAGATGGCAAAAAACCCCACCCCTACAGGATCCCTGGCCAAATTGGACTGGAGAAAATTGCTTCCTGACCCCAAAAAGGTGATCAGCATTTCCCTGGGCACGTAAGAAAGGGCCACGGGAACTAAGCACTGATGCAACCCTTCCTGCCCTCCCTCTCATGATTTGCTTAAGTTCACAGAATTGGCATTGCTGTCAGAGGCCATCTAGCCTCCATTTGAAAACCTCCAGAACCCACCACCTCCCGAGGAAGCCTGTTCCACTGAGGAACCACTCTAACTGTCAGGAAATCCTTTGTAATGTTTAGCCAAAAAGGCTTTTGATTTAATTTCAACCCATTGGTTCTGGTCCAACCTTCAGGGGTAACAGAAAATAACTGTACTATCCTCTATATGACAGCCCTTCAAGTACTTGAAGATGGTTATTACACCACCTCACAGTCATCTCCTCTTCAGACTAAACGTACCCAGCTCTTTCAACCTTTCGTTATAGGGCTTGGTCTCCAGACCCCTCCCCATCTTCGCTGCCCTCCTCTGGACATGTTCCAGCTTGTCTATATCCTTCTTAAATTGTAGAGCCCCAAACTGAACACAATACTCAAGGTGAGGTCTAACCAGAGCAGAGTAAAGACACACCATTACTTCGTGTAATCTGGACACTATACTTCTGTTTGATACAGCCCAAAATGATTCAGCCCTTTTTTGCTCCTGCATCAAACTGCTGACTCATGTTCAGTGTATGGTCTACTAAGAACCCTAGATCCTTTTCACACATGCTACCACTATATTTATGTGTTTGATTTTTCCTACCTAAATGCAGAACTTTACATGTATCCCTATTAAAAGTCATTTCATTTGTTTTAGCCCAGTTTTCCAGCCAGTCAAGAACATCCTGTATCCTGACTCTGTCTCCTACCATATTTGCTACCCCTCCCAATTTAGTATCATCTTCGAATGTAATACGTATTCCCTCTATTCCTTCACCCAAATAATTTAGAAATATGTTGAACAAAACAGGTCCCAGGACAGATCCCTGAGGCACTTCACTTGTCGCTACTCGCCAAGAAGATGTGGGACCATTAACAAGCACACTTTGGGTGCAATCTGTCAACCAGTTACAGATCCACCTAACAGTAATAGAATCCAAACCACATTTTACCAACTTGTCAACATTATGTGGAACCGTATCAAAAGCCTTACTGAAATCAAGATAAACTATGTCTACAGCATTCCCCTGATCCAGCAAGACAGTAACTTTCTCACAAAAAGAGATAAGATTAGTCTGACATGACTTGTTCTTGAGAAACCCATGCTGGCTTTTAGTAATCACAGCTGTCCTTTCTAAATGCTCAAATACTGTCTGATGATTTGTTCTAAAACTTTTCCAGGTATAGATGTCAAGCTGACCTAGTAACCTAAATCCTACTTTCTTCCCTTCATGAAGATGGGGACATTTTCTCGCCTCCAATCTTCTGGCACCTCACCTGTTCTTCAAGAATTCTCAAAAATGATGGACAGAGGTTCAGAAATAATAGCTATTCAAAACTCCTCTGCCCTAGCATATTATCAAGCTTTGTTCTGTCCTAGAAACAGAACATGGACTACGAAGAGCACCAGCAATGAGAAAAATACTATGAAATGAAAGGTTTTTGTTTTTTAAAAAAGCCTATAATCAGGGCTATTTTTGGGCAGGAACACACAGGAACGGAGTTCTGGCTGGCTTCCGAGTTGGCCTTTCAGGACCCCAGGCGCCTCGCAAGCCAAGCCAATCCAGGGAGGGAATTTAAACTGCCTCCCTTCCTTGGGGTCCCCAGGCTACGGGGCATCTGGGGAAGCCGATCCTGAAAGGGAGCTGCGCTATCAGGGGTGTGGCCTAATATGCTAATGACTTTCTGTTGTTGAGTGTGACCTATTATGCTAATGAGTTCCTGCTGGGCTTTTGCTACAAAAAAAACTTTCCCTGGAACTTTTAGCTTCTAGGACATTCACAAACTACTGGTAGCTCGAAGGCTTCCTGTTGGAGAACCCGCTATTAATTCATTCCAGAGCACCTTCTCTAGTGCCAGCAGCCAATTGTTTATTTTACAAAAATATCTCACAAACATATTTAAAATGAAAAAGCCTCTCAGATTTAATTCTCTGAAGGATTGCTAGTGTATTTGCAAAAATAACATTCTGAAGCTGTGTACGTGTTCTTAATAGCAACAAACTAAGTTTTATTCTTTAGTGAAGAAGTTGAACAGTTTCTGCCAGCCATCAACTTAGTACACATATTCAAAGCTTAGATTATAGTATATTTACTTCTATAAAGCAAACACAAGTCCTGAGGTGCTGAGTGAAGTTAAACGTAAGGACTTGAATAAAAAAATGCATACACTAGTAATATTAATTTAATGTGCACAAATAACTTTGTACACTGCGTCCAAAAGTTTAGTTCTCAGAAAGGAAGCTAGAGCATCTTAATTTGATGCTAATATTTTAAATTAAAATAGTCCTTTCCATTTTTGTGTTCATATTCAAGCACACACAGAAGTTCCCCTTCTACTGCCATTCCTGGTAGGTAGGAAAGCTCCTGTATGTTTTGGAAGTTATGAGTCTACAACAAATGTTGTTAATGTAAACTGGAAAACTGTTCTGATTTGCTGATCAGAGAAACTGTCACATTCAGGTAAGCAAACCAAAAAAGAAAATATTGTTCTCATATTTGCTGTTCTCACCGATATCTGTTTGCCTTGAACTACCTTGAACTGATTGAGAATACTAAGAATAAGAAAGGTGACCTTCACACTTATAGTTTAGCTAGTTGCATGATAGCCTTAAAGGCAAATATGAAAAAATGTGAATGCCATTAAAGAAATCTAAACAGATACACTTTCATGTACAGAATATGCTCACAATATTTTGTATGCTTATGTAGATAGTCAATAATTAATCTGCCAGGAAACTGGTTTTATTTGGTTTCCTTTATTTGCTATTAATCAGAATGTCCTCCAGAATAATGTATAATTTATGGACAACAATGTCAAATATGATTGTTCTCAACATGCATAAATATGTTGTATAATCCCTTTCACCCATTCTGTATTCTTTCTCTACTACTAATATTGTTTTTTAAAAAGATAAAAAATAATTTAAAAAACAAGCAATTTGAGCAGCATTTATTGACTACTGTATATCACTTGATGTTGATTAAAAAGATAAATCCCCTCTAGTTATCACAATTTTACAAACATATTCTCCTCCATTTATCTGGGATCAAAGCAGACTCCTGTAGAACTACTAAGAGGTATTAAGTATTTTTTCATGTTTTACCCTCCATAAACATGCCACTGTATTCTATAAGTGAATGAGTTTTATGTATCACAAAAAATACATTCTTTATGAGTTACAATTTAATCCTTTTTACTTTTCATTCTAGAATTAGTAAGTTTTTATAAGTGGAAACCACAATGTTTTAATGAAAGGATTTAACATTATTATACATAAAGTTCTGTTCAGTTGTATTCACTGTCATCTACAATAATTTTAAAAAGTTACTAATGTTTTGATGCTTTCTCTATGTAGCTATTCCCCCCCACCCCCGATTATCCCTGTTGACCTCACCTTGCAACAGGACTAGGCACTGTTTCTGATCTGAAAGCCCCCCAAATGGTTATCTATGAAGATGCTGGCATGCTGATAAACAAAAGGGGAAGATAAAAGGTTGTACTTGGCCAGACATACTGAAAGTAAGCTGAGCCCCATCAGTGCTACCAGTGCCTCAGGTAGGGTTGCCAATCCCCAGTTGAGGTAGAGGCACCAAATTTTCATCATAGCCGCTGGTACCTCTCCTCAAAAAAAAAAGTTTCAAAAAGATTGGACCAGGGGGTCCAATTCTATAAGTCTCAAAAGATTTATTTATTTTTTATGTATTTATTTTTATTACTTTTATCCTGCCCTCCCCGCTGAAGCGGGCTCAGGACGGCTTACAACATAATAAAATCAGCATACAATATAAATACATAAAAACAATAAAATCACTCAATCAGTCCCAATTTCACCAATGGTGGTGCAGCATAATAAGGTGCCTTGAGTGCATATAGTCCAGTGACACCATTCTCCATTATTTCCAGTGGATGGAAGGCATTTAAAAAGAACACTGTCCCTTTAAATGTGATGGCACCTCACCTGAAATTTGCTTCGGGGTTCAATTCTTCCCTCCCCCTTCATGGAGCCTCCTGGTAAGTCCCCCGCTGGCTTGTCAGCCTCATCTGGCAACCCTAGCCTCAGGAGTTCACTTTGGGCAAAGAACCAGCCCTGTATGCTAACATGGTCTAGTATGTCACTGCTTGGCATTTGCGCCAGAGGTTGTCTTCTCCTGCCCTACTGTTACTAGGGCACCCTCTTCCTAGATGTGTGCTGTCTTCCCTAACTCCAACTTGGTTAAATGCACTTTAGCAGCCAGTTTATGAACTAGCAATGCCTTGCTTTGGAAAGTGAGATCAAAACTCTCCCCAGGCTATGCTAATGAATGGCCAAAAACTAGGGTGCAAGACTGATTATTTGATGAGACATCTATGTATTTACCCACTGCCATAGGGGCTTGCAAAGCCAGGCATCTACCTTGATTTATCAGTGTAGTCTAACCAGCAAGGGCAAGTCTTCCTGAGTACAAAATACTAACACTTCCTGAGTACAAAATACTAACTAAATACTAACAAGCAGGCAGGTGGACTCTCACAGGCCTTCTTGCTTGAATGCCTCCTCGCAACTTGCCTTAGGCATGAGTGAAACCTCCAACCCTACCAATCCTTTTGTCCAACCTGCTCAGATGCAATCACCTTTTGTTACCCCCCAACTCAACAACAGTCAAGAAATCCAGCATATTAGAATTATTTATTTGCTATTCATTTGTGCTGGCTCCCATACCTACTGTTGTTCTGTCAGCCAAAAATATGCAGTTTCACCCCCCCCCCCTGCACCATTCTCTGGTGCAGTTCTCACTTCGTCAGAGGCTCAGCTCTCTTTCACTTTTTCTTTCTCTCCTCTCATATAACTTTTCATACGCACATCCTTCTGAATACAGTAATTTCACAGTTCTTACACTTGAGTACCTTTTCAGTTCCTATACCCTTATATTTCCCTCAATAAATTCTAGACCCAAAGGTTTCCTACTGGCATGTGGAGATTTTTGCACCTCAACTGCTGATGGTTCTGTTGAGGCCCTGACCAGTCTATGGAATACAGAAGTGGCCTACACTGTGGACACAATTGCCTCTAAGACATGATTCCTTCATCTTGAGCATGCACAGTAAAGACTGTGCTTCTGAGACAGAGGATTTTTATGTTTAATAGCCAGGTCTAGAAGTTTCCAAATGCAAGCTCTGCACAAGTGCAAAGTCTATCAGTGTGATGTAAGAGATGACAAAGTAGTAAACAGAAATAAGTAAAAGGCTAAAGGGAAAAAATGTTTTTTGCCTAGTATCTAAAACTCAGCAAGCATGGCAAGAAGCAAATTACTTTGGGAAAGGAGTTCCATAATTGGAGCATTACATTAGAGAAGGAGCTGCCTCTAGTGCTCACCTCCCTTACTTCAGAAAGTGGGGGAATACAAAGCATGGCCTCTGAAAGTGATCTCAGCTAACAGGCTGGCTTTTATTAGAGATGTTTATGTATCTTGGTCCTGGCTCTTTAGAGACTTCATTCTCATCTAGCATTTATTTTGACCTTCGTTTGCAAATTTAACTCTAAAATCTGCCTTGGTAGTACTGTGTAAAACATCTATTATGATATCCTTCTTACTGCTTCCCAAACTGCCCAATTTCTTTAACTACTCCTGTAGTTGGCAACCGAAGCATAAACAACCTTAAAATAATTTGAAAATTAAGATACTTAACCCTACTAACCTCAAGTAAGGTGAAGGAGGTGGCAGTGATACCTTTAAACTGGAAAGGGACAACACTAGTGTTAACAATTTTCTGAAGATGGAGTTTGCTAACTTAACTATCAGAAGATATATCGAAGTGACTAAATTAGTTAGTTCTCTATGAATAGATAACATGAGGAGAACCATTTGATTTTGTTAAGACCTTCCCTTCATTTTCCAGCATAAAACAGGATAAGTTACTAATTGATTAGAGGATACAAACTAAGTTAAGAAGATACATAAACAGTTCTTTAATATACCTTTCCTATCCTGCCACTAAGCTCACTGGAAGACACTGGACCTGTGAATCTATCTTGGACTAGCCTACAAAATCGGGTGTGAGAATAAAACGGTGAGAGGAGAACCAGTATACAAAAACTAAAAAAAAATACATTTATTTAACAATATTTTTTATTTTCTCAAGAATTGCATTTTAGACTAGTAATCAAAATAATAAAAATATGCTTTTAATGTAAGAATACGTACAAGTATCCAGATGGACAGTACTTGTCACATACTATGGGCTTGCATTTCTTAGGCCGTGGTCGGCACTGACAGATCTTACAGTTACGGTCATCGGTCTGGTAACCGAAGGGACAAATCAAGGAACAACCTTCCATCAGGTCAATACACAGCTCTTCTCCTGTGAAGAACACACGAAGCTTAGCAAAACTGGTAATTGTTAGAAGAAAACAGACTACACATGCAAAGTGAATACTTTTATTTCCCATGACATTATGCCCGCACCTCATAATTATGCTAATAACACACTTATACATACACAAACTGAATTTCAAACAAATAAATATATATTTCATCTATTTAGGGCTGTTTGTGTATGATGAGGGCTGACAAGTCATTTCTGACTTATGGTAACCCTATGAATTAATGACTTCCAAAACACGCTATCATTAAAATTTGAATGTTTACCTCATCTTTTTTATTCCTTAACTTAAATTTTTTTTTTTAAAAAAATCTTTTTTATTCCTGTGAGATGGAAGTCTGGATAACCCTATCATTAACAGGCTTCCTCACATCTTGAAAACTGAAGGCCAACTGACAATGATGATGGATTATTGCTTCTTATAGTTATTAATACCAAAGTTTTTACAGCATTTATAAATGAGGAGAAGCCAGCTGGCCTTTCCTGGCAAAAGAAACTGGAAAGAAGAGGAGGAGATGGTACCAGCTTAAGCCCCTCCCCTTTTCACCACCAAGGCCACTGGGGTCAAGTTGACCACAGGCAGAAAGCAAAGGGAGAGAGAGGATGATACCCTAAAACATTATTATAGCAGTCAAAAGATTGTACTATTTTTTTTAATCTTATCTCCATTCTAAAACTACAGTTATTATTGTACACGTTAATATTAGTAGTTATGCTTGCAAGTTTTATTATTGTAGTAAGATTATTGCAGTTGTTATTCTTGCAGTTTTTCTCATTATTGTATTTGTTCTTATACTTGTCATACCTCTTGTTATTATAGAGTTTAGTAAAAAAAAATTAAAAAACAAAATTGAAGGCCATGGCTTTTTTGATTGCATCAATCCATCTAATGTAAGGCCTTGCTCTCTTCCTGCAGCCTTCAACTTTTCCTAGCTTTATTGTCTTTCCCAGTGACTTGTATTTTCATAATGTGACCAAATAAGATATTGTCAGTTTAGCTGTTTTAGTTTCTAGAGAGTGTTCAGGCTTGATTTCATCTACAACCCACTTGTCTTTTTGGCAGTCCAATGGCATTGTAAAACTCTCATCCCACACCACATTTCAAATGAATCAACTTTCTTTCTGTCACCTTTCTCCACTGTCCAACTTTCAAACCCCTACATCAGGGGTGTCAAAATCATTTCTAATAAGGGCTAGATTTGACATAAATTGGACTTTGTCGGGCCAAGCCATCTGTGTCATAAAATGTGTGTCCCGTCTGCAGCCATCCGGGCCTTTCCGCCCCCCCCCCCGGCCTCCCCACACTCACCCAATCCGATGCTGGTTGCGAAGACTAAGAAATCAATGGCTGGAGAAGCCTGGGCCCCGGGGACGCACATGGCCGCAGGACCTGGGCCAGAGGAGAACACTGGGCTTGCTGCCACACCGGCCGGTCCGCACCACGCCCGAACCCGGCCCCGAGTGCCATACTGGGCCACAGCTGTGGCGGGCGGGGCCATCAATGCCCGCGGAGCCGCCACAGTGCAGGCTTGCGGCCTCCCGGCACTGGCTGGCCCTGAGAGAGCCGGCTGCGCCATGGGCTCTGGAAAGCTGGCGGAGCAGCCCCAAAGGCAACGGCCCCCGTCGGGAGGGGCGTGGAAGAGGGCATGGAAGAGGGGAGTGGCCGTCGCCAGGACGCCGTCCCACGATATAAAGGGAGTGGGGCTAAGGGGGGAGGAGTGGCGAGACTGCCCAAGGGGGTTCTGGGGGAGTGAAGCATAAAAGGAGGAGGCAGACAGGCCGAGGAGGAAGTGCTGGGAGTGCGACAGGCTGGGGAGCAGAGAGAGAGAGAGAGAGACGCCAACCAGAGACGCACTGAAGGAGGCAGAGGGGTGCAGGGTGGCGCTACAACCCTACCCCTGCCATTCTGAGGCCACTGCCGACCCCCTTTTTCCTTCCTCCACAAGCCCCAGGGACCATCGGACGAGCAGTATGCCATGGCCACCGGGGGCGCTCAACGGGATATGGAGGCGGGGCGTGACAATGTAATGCCAGGTAGCAGAGATATAAACTTTATAAAGGACACAGAAAAATACAATTCAAGATATTATAGCAGCTATTCCACTGAAGCCCCACATTAGAGGCTAATATTTCTTTGCAAAACTGAAGTTCCTTGAGTTTGCTGAACTCTACATTTTAACTGTGGTTAGCCCCAACCTCCCCCCCCCCCTCGAAATATAAACTACAAATATAAATGGTCTGAGCCTAGGACCCAGGGGAAGAACATGAAACAGCTGAGTACTGCAAGCTTCTCTCCCCCCCAGGTCAACTCAGAGTGGCAGTGGCTCTCCAGGGTCTCAGTGGTTTTTTTACAGGGTGGTTTGAGATAATAATTGAGATAATTTGGGTGTCCTCTTCAGCACTTGTTCTGCTATTATTCCATTGGCTCATCACATTAGGAGGGGGTGTGTGTTAAAACTAATATTTCACTGCACAACTGGAGTCCCTTGATTTTGCAGAACTCTATATTTTAACCCTAGCTGGTCCCAACCCTCCCCCCAAAATATAAACTACAAATATAAATGGTCTGAGCCTAGAACCCAGGGGAAGAACACGAAATGGCTGAGCACTGCAAGCTTCTCTCCCCCCCCCCCCCAGTCAACTCAGAGTGGCAGTGGCTCTCCAGGGTCTCAGTGGTTTTTTTACAGGGTGGTTTGAGATAATAATTGAGATAATTTGGGTGTCCTCTTCAGCACTTGTTCTGCTATTATTCCATTGGCTCATCACATTAGGAGGGGGTGTGTGTTAAAACTAATATTTCACTGCACAACTGGAGTCCCTTGATTTTGCGGAACTCTATATTTTAACCCTAGCTGGTCCCAACCCTCCCCCCAAAATATAAACTACAAATATAAATGGTCTGAGCCTAGAACCCAGGGGAAGAACACGAAATGGCTGAGCACTGCAAGCTTCTCTCCCCCCCCCCCCCACCCAGTCAACTCAGAGTGGCAGTGGCTCTCCAGGGTCTCAGGATTTTTTTTTACAGGGTGGCTTGAGTTAATAATTTTGGGTGTCCTCCAGCACCCAAATTCAGCACTGGAGCTCGACATTAGGAGGGTGTGTGTGTATGTGTGTGTTAAAATTAGTATTTCTCTGCAAAACTGGAGTCCCTTGAGTTTGCAGAACTCTATATTTTAACCCTGGCTGTCCCCACCCTTTTAAAATGTGTCTGCCTAAACTGGAAAGGTGGGGGGATTATGGAATTTTGCAAAGCCGATTTTAAAATAAAAAAGAACTAGGATCACAACAGAAGGAAGCTCCCCCTAAGTCCTACCTGTGACAAGTCATATGGAGGCTTGGAGTGGTGGCTGGGAAGTTTGGCAACTCTGCCTTCTGCTTCCTGCTCTGAGGCAGCCCCACCCTGAGCTCTTTGCTCAGAGGCAGCCCCACCCTCTGCTTCCTGCTCTCAGAGGCAACCCTCGGCTCTCTATACTCCCACACAGCTCAAGCTGAGAACAGTGAGGATGGGCAGGGTAGGGGGGAGAGAAGAGAGCCCCACTCCTAGGCTGGATTAAAGGCCTGGGCAGGCCACTTCCGGCCCATGGGCCACAGGTTTGACACCCCAACCCTACATAGGAATGGTAAATATTATAGTATGAATTATCTTGATCTTGGTCACCAATGACACATCCTTACGCTTCTAGTCCCTGGTGTTTATGGAATATAGCACTTTACCTAATCCAGATAGTCACCTGAAGTATATTAGACAATTGCATTGTAGCTTATTCTTTTGCAATGAGCCATAGCATGAACAAATTCATTTTGATATGCCACAGTTAGGTACATGAGAATGGATCCTTGTTTTATGTCATTTTTGTCAAATGTACCTGGCTAATAGGCAACTTTGTGTTACTGCAAAGCGATATCTTGCTTTGCAGTAACTGTTCAATATACATGTTTTCATTTACAAATCTTACCTTATAATAATTCATTAATCTTTCTCTATGACAGACCATATATAATAATAATACTATGTTATAACCTCAGCTGCAGCTTCTTCTGTGTTTGTGTTTATAAATTTGTCCCTTTAGCGCTACTGTAGTCTGGTTGCTATTTATATTTATTTATATTTACACTGGAATCCCTACCATCCCTCCTCTACCTGTGGCAAGGAGACATTCAGTGGCAAGGATACATTACAAAGAGTCAATGAAATTGCCATCTAGCCAAAGATCACTGGGCCTCATTAGCCCAAATCAGTGCCTCATTTAGTGAAAACTAAGACAAGAAGCATTTCTAGCCAGCTATTTATGTTATCAATGTACTACAGAGGCAAAAGGGAGAATCTACCAATAACTTGTAGCGTAGAGATAGACATCAAGACGTCATTCTGTACTGCTTTGCAGACGAATGTCATATGGCTTTGGCATGCATGTCAAATCATGAATACCAATCAACATGCAGTCTGACAGCTCTAACATATTTATCCATGTTGTGCAAGACAATTTGCCCACAATAAATGCCCCCAGAACTGAAATGTAAACTGTTTATGCGGTCCTAAACCAGTCTATCAACATTATGCGGTCTCTGAAGTTGCCTAAGATTGGGACACTTAATGCAAAAGCTAAAGAAATTATATGGAAGCATCCAGAAAATTTAAGCTTCCTATCATAATTCGAATGGGTGCACTTCACACTATAGGCAATTTTTTGGCAACCATCACTAAGCGGTTTCAAGATGCAGGACTGTGGAAGTTAAAGCACCACAGGACTGTGGAATCAAGCACAATTGCAGAAGGTTTAATAATAGATGGTCACAACTGTAACCATACAGTCAGACTTCACAAATTCGTTCATGAAGCACTTAGTGTGGCAGGGTTTCCAGTCATGGTTGAAGTACATTCATGGAGAAGACATTCTGTATATGAATGAAATGGTGAACAGCATAAGCAACCTTTGCCAAGATGTATGCACAGCTTTGCTGAAGGAAATCCTTGATAAGCCATCACATTCAAGGATTATGGAACTCTTTGAAGACTCCCATAATTACCTCAAATATGAAAATAGAAGTCTGTCAGCATTCTGGGAATCCTGTCTGGACATGGAAAAGATTTTTCTGGGCTTATTTAGAGCATCATGAAAAGGTGACTGGATGATTCACTTGACATGCATCTGGGCAATGATACCAGATCATCTACCTTCCTGCTACATTCCATACTGTCCTGCCCAGATGACTACTGCTCTGCTTGAACAACCAGATATACATGGGTATTTCATGCAAGGTACATTTTCAGCACAGATAGGATCCAGCAACACATTTGGGGAAATTCCTATAGCCCAGACCACAAAAGTAACAGTGAACGAAGATATTCAACCACCAGGAAGGACAAAGGGATTTAGCTTCAATTCAGGATCTCTCTCACATCAAACAGGATGTGAACATGTTTATACAGGAGCTTGTTTCTGAAGATGTTGAGAGGCGTGATTGGTCAATGCAGCAGTACAATGACACATTCAGACTTCCATCTTGCGGGGATAAAAAAGATGAGGCAAACATTCAAATTTTATTTGACCTGCTGGTAAACAACTGACTGAATCCAATGATCTCTGGCATATCTGGCTAGCTTGTTCACTGGTGTAGCAGCCCCCCTGATGTGGCCAGTGATCCTCACACAGTTCATGAAATTGGAGAAGCAGCATATTTGTAATTCAAGAAGATGCATTTGGGCACTGACTTGAATAGCCCAAGCAAGCCTGATCTTGGAAGCTAAGTAGGGCTGACTCTGGCAAGTACTTGGAAGATCTCCAAGAAATACCAGAGGCGGGACGCAGAGGCAGGCTAATCAAGCTACCTCTCTGAAAAACGTCCAAGCCCCCAGTAGTGTCAGGATCTAGGGATCCTAACAAAGAGTTTCTTTTGTGCCTTGTATAATCACCCCACATGTAACATGCCTTTGCAGTTCAATTGTAACATCCTGCTATCTCTTTCATGCTGTCTCATGTTCCCTTTCCCCCCTGGTTTATTGTCTTTGGTTTATTACTAATGGTGGGTCTGGTCAATGTAACCATTTGGTCCGGGAGAGTGGCGACTGCATTCTTTCACACATCACCCAAGAACAATCGGCCCCTCATCCCCCCTCTGCATTCCTATCCTCCCTGCCAGCGGAGACACAGAACTTTCTTATCGGTGTGAGAAGACCTTGGAGAGTTATTTGTTATGCACAGAATGGATACATCTGAGGAGCCTCATTCAAGAAGGGAAATTTACAACTTCACACTTCACCTTTTTCCTGTGGGAAGCAAAATGGTCAAAGGACCTTAGCCCGCGGTTTTTCCCTTTCAGTGATTGGTTGCCTATGGGGAATTCAAATTGTACCGGGGGGTATATTAGTCCTGCTTCTATTGTATACCTTATCTCTAACAATGATCCGAGGACCTGTAATGTAGTAATAGGAAATAAAGAACTCTGTTTCATCAACAAAGGTCTGATCCTTGACTACATAGGGCAGAAGCCTCACAAGTAGGCATCTCCAGGAGTCAACATGGAGCACACAAAGCAAGCACACAAAACACACAACACACACACACAAGATGCATTTGGAAGTAAACTCTACAACTACCAATTTTCATGACAAGATGTGCATACACATACATACGCGCACACACAGAGGGCACATATAGCGGCAGTGACAGCAGCTAAGAAATGCTACTTCTCTGCAACTATTGTATCATTTAACTCATGGCCATCCCAGATCTTTTAGTTAACAACATCTGCTGACTCCTAAAACTGAGGGTGTTGTATCAGGACTAGACAATTAGCTGTGATTCTTTTGCAAGATTTTTTTTTTGCTGAATAAGGCCTGATTCTGATACTGACTATAACACAGGTCTGCTGGAAGATCTGCCTAATATACCACTTGCTCTATTTATGGACCATTTCGACCCAGTTTCTATGCTGGATGCGGACAAACACTTGGGATCTGTGAAGGCCACTACTTATACCTTATTTCCTTGCCCATCCTGGCTTCTAAAACCATGTGTAGATCACATCAACAAATCCTTAGTATCTACAATAAATCAGTCGCTAACTCGTGGCACCTTTCCTTGACCACTCAAACAGGTGGTTTTCTGTCTGCTACCAAGAAAATCATCCCTATAGAAAAAAGATGTAGCCAATTATTGCCCAGTCTCTAATCTGCCCTTCCTAGGCAAAGCAACTGAAAGAGCAGTAGCAAAGCAACTCCAGGTCTTCTTAGAAATACCTTGATATGTCTGATCTGCCTACATGGTGATACTGGGTGTGAGGTTCTTGCTATTGGGGAAACTGGTTTTACCTTTAAACCCTCTCTGTGTATATAAACTTGGTAGTTTTCTGCTGGAATTTAAAATTCCATTTCTCTCTTTCTTTGGGTAGTATGACCTAAGGTTTGGGCACTGCAAAGGACTATGTGGCCCTGAGGAAATACTGTACTGATTTCTGGGATAATTTTAAACAAAAATTGATTTATTTAATAAGGACAAAATAGGTTTCTGGTTATTTTGAACAGCTGCTGAAGAAAGGAACTTGTAAATATAACCGGTAATGCTTGGTGTTGCAGTCTCTCAAACTCCAAACTCCACTCTGACAGGCTTATCTCTCTCTCTCTCTCATACAGATAGCCACCCAGGCTAGTCTCCTTGTTTTATTCACACAGAATAAACATTTGTATAACTACACACTTTAGACACAACTTGGTTCTTTTCCATATAGACTCTCTCACAAAACTCTTATAGTCACACAGACTACCTTCAAAACTCTCATAGTCATACAGACTATGCAGTCTCTCCAAACACACAGAACTCTTCATAGACAAAACCACTCTCACAGAATCCTCTCAGAACATCTCCTCTCACACTCTCAGTCATCAGCCAATCAAAATCACACTTGTCTTCCTCTATCACCCTCCCTACAGTACTGCAGTCACACCAAACATTTAAAGGAACACACACACCAAAACATGAAATCATTACACTGGGGCTAGACTAATATAATGCACTGTACATTGGTCTCTCCTCAAAATCAGTTTGGAAATGCCTGGTGCAAAATGCTGCAGCTTGGCTATTTTTGAGAGCTAAATGGAGCATGCATATTACTCACATTCTTTAGTAACTTCACTGGCTGCCCATCAGTTACCAGGCTCAATTTAAAGTGTTGGCTATCATGTACAAAGCCCTTCATGGCCTTGGACCCTCATATCTGCAAGACCGCCTTTCCCTGAATGCTTTGCCATGACATCTTCACTCATCCGAGTAGGGTCTTCTGTAAAATCAACAAGTGCCCATATGCACGCCTTCTCTGTTTGGTGTAGTGGTTAAGTGCGCGGACTCTAATCTGGGAGAACCGGGTTTGATTCCCCACTCCCCCACTTGCACCTGGCTGGATGACCTTGGGCAAGCCATAGCTCTGTACCAGCTGTTCTCTCAAGGACAGCTTGGGAAAAAGCTCTCTCAGCCCCACCTACCTCACAGGGTGTCTGTTGTGGGGAGGGGAAGGGAAAGGAGTTTGTAAGCCGCTCTGAGACTCCAAGTGAGTGAAGGGCGGGGTATAAATCTAATCTCTTCTTCTTCTTCTTCTTCTTCTTCTGTTGTGGCTCCCACCTTGTGGAATGGCCTGCCCAAGGAGGTCAGAAAGGCCCCCACTCTCCTGGCTTTCTACAAACTATGCAAAATTGAAATATTCAAAAGGGCTTTTTAAAGTAGGCAATATGGTAGCATTGTACAAAAGGCATCACTAAGTTACCTAAATAAATTACTGGAGACTGTGGTCTGGGGACTGTGTATAGTTTGCTGTGGACTGGATCCTAGCAAATAATTTTGCTTCATTTAACGTGTCAGACTAACACTAATGCTTTGCTTCAGTTCTGCTTTTTAGTCTTCTGGCTGGACCTACAGCCCAAATCCCATTTCATTGTTTACTGAATGTCCCATCTTGTTGATTGCATTAACTCATTCCACATAATCCATCTTGAGTCTGAGAGAGAAAGGCGGACTATACACAACAAATAAATAAACAAAACTGACTCAAAGAGTCTGGTTGAGCAAAATTTAGGAAGATCTCTGTCATCAAGTGACTCAGTTGAATTCATAAACTGCATTCAAAGAACTCTAAATTCTCTGCTCATGAAGAGCAATATTGAACAACTATGGGCTTTTTATTGTTCATGGGTATAGACAAGTTACTGGTCTTGCCTTAGTAAATTAGGATCATGTACACATTTGCTTATTGTGCAGTTCAAAGTTCGCAAGCCAAATTGTTTATAAAGTTATACTGATACGTAAATATATTCTTGAGCTGCCCCTGAAACAGAGCTTACTAGCATTCCTGCACTTTAAATAAGCAAATACTTTTAACATATTGTGCTTAGTAATATTATACTTAGACATTCAAGATTTTTCTCAAAAGAGTATTGTCCTTCTAAAAGTTGTTTTTTGTATAATACAAAATTAATTGTATTACATTTTACTACCTTGTGCATGATATGAAAATACTGAAAAGCAGAACTATGTGACATTGCAAAGGATATACATATATTGATATTTCTTTGAAACTGATTTTTCAAGATTATTTGCATACTTACTCGTTTTGCACTGACAGATGCGACAGCCATTCTGGTCAACTCTGAAGTTGTAGACACAGTCTCTCTCAGTTAATGTGCAGTTCACGAGAGGATAACACGTGGGAGGACCTATTGTGATATAAGTTGGTTCTAAGGGGAAAAAGGAAAGATTTGTTATAAAACGTTTACAAATTGTTAAGACATGAGTTTTTTATAGAACTGCCCGATATTCAGATACAGAATTTCACACACCCAGGTGACCAGGGAAGATTAACTACACTCATAGTACAACAGCCACTTTAGCCATCTGTTCTGGGTGTTGTATTTGATGTGGTACTCTTGTGTTGCCTCCTATTATTTCATACCAACTACTCATAAGACATTTGCTTGATACTGGGGATTTGGCTTTGCCCTTGACATAATATGGATCAGGGTGCTAACTGATAACTGGGTTGCCACCTGGGGAACTCCAAAACAGGGAAAAAAATGAGACCATAAAAAAATGATGTTTTATGTAAAAACATCGCTATTATTGTATTTGAATATATACCAGTATTGAAGCTGTCTTTTACAGTTATGCTGCATTTCTTCTTTTTCTTGAGTACTTCTGCAATAACAACCAGCGTCAAACTTAGTGTTAACTCATACGTAATGGTTTGAGCCTACAATGCCTTGCTGTAACTGGAAAACTGGGTTGCACCTGTAACCAGGGCTATTTTTGGGCAGGAACGCACAGGAACGGAGTTCCGGCTGGCTCCTGAGTTGGCCACACCCAAGAGGAACTCATTAGCATAACAGGCCACACCCAAGAGGAACTCATTAGCATAATAGGCCACACCCAACAGCAGAAACTCATTAGGATTGGCTACATTAAGGGTATGTGGCCTAACATGCAAATGAATTCCTGCTACAAAAAAAGCCCTGGGTTTTGACAACAAACAAGGTAAACAGAATAAGAAGCACAAGGTGGGTGTGGCTGGATGACCACTCTTCTGGTAACATGGGGGTGTGGCCTAATATGCTAATAAGCTGTGCTGTCAGTGGTGTGGCCTAATATGCTAATGAGTTTCTGCTGTTGGGTGTGACCTATTATGCTAATGAGTTCCTGCTGGGCTTTTCCTACAAAAAAAGCCCTGCCTGTAACTATTGTTCATTGAGAGGTTACTTGTGCAGTCATACATGGGTACTGTGCAGGCCTGCTGTGGAGAGGATATTTTGTAGCTCAAAACACTTAGAAATGCTCCATCCCCCTCCCCATCACTATTTCCTGCCCTTTCCAGCATGATACAGAGAGGGCAGAGAGTTCTTCCCTCAGTTCCTCTCTGCTGCCAGGGTAAGGTAATGGTTACCAAATTGAACAGAGCTCAAAGAAGGGCAAGAGGGAGGATTGTTTGATTGCACAGCTGACCACCCAAACAGCTGTTACATGAAAGTGCAATCCTGTTTTCATCATCGTGGTACCTGTGCCACATGGAAGACTAGTGAGCTAACTTGCCAGTCATAGGAAGATGTATGTGAACTCTTAGTTGAATAGATTTTGCAGGACCACTCTTCCCACTGCTGTGTCTCTTGTGGCATTCACATACATCATGTAGCATCATGTAGGAGGAGGACCATATTGCAGCTTTGCAGATGGAGTCCATGGAGAGACCACAGAGAAAAGCTGCCGATGTACACTGTGCCCAGGTAGAGTGGGCATGGATCTAAAATGGGCAGTCAACTCATGCCAGTTTATAACAGTCTGATGCATGTGGCTATTGATCTTGATGGATTGGGCTGGATCTTGTCTTTGTTGGAGCCTACTGAAGCGATGAATAAGCTGTCATCTTTTTGAAAAGATTTCGGTCATACTATTCAGCTCCCAGAGGAAGATGCTACCCAATGTTTCATCCCTCATACTCCAGTAGACCTGTTTACACACCTGTCAATCAACCTCTGTTCCCTATCTTCAAAACCAGGATCAAAGTTGAGATTGGACTCCCCTGTATGTTCATCTCTTCATGAGGTTCTTGTTGAAAACCTGGATCATTCATGCTGTTATGGGCCTGCTTCTGGTTGGTCAGAACTGAGACAAGTGTATGGATCTAAGCTGTGGTCATAGTAGTCCATAATGCAAGTCTTGGTACAGTGATCAATGGCATCAAATATAATTCCATCGGAACCGAGTGGGGAGGTGGTTTTGAATGGTGAGATGAGAGGGTTGATGACACGGGATTGACAGGTTCTGAGTCCTGTACTTCGCCCTCTGAAATGGAACAGGACGGTGAGTGACCCAATGGAGAAGGCATTCTAGGAACTGGCACTGAGTCTCTGTCCAGTTCCATGGAGGTTTGTGTGGGACCAGGATGAGAAGGGGCTGAACAACTTCAACTTAGGAGACTTCTCTATACACGTATGTTTGTGCCAAATCTTCTTCAACAGTGGTTCCAAGGAGCTTCACTCCGGAGATGCATGGACTGAGCCTGTGGGCTTTCCAACAGGCTTATTCAGGTCCAGAATTGTCAGCTTTGGTCTCAGAACCCTTGAAACTGAGGAAACTCAGATCATTCTATCAGTAGCAGAAGGCGGCATAATGCTTGGTCTTTGTCTCGAGTGGTGCCAACTAAAAGTCCCCCCCGTGGTGTTTTTAGGTGAGAAGCTCTGTCATGCTTTGCCTTCAGACCAATTACTTTAACAGAAGATGAAAAGCTACTAGATAACAAGAACAGTCTGAAATCATTTGAAGTGCTTAAAAGCCAAAACACAGAATTATCATGGTGGGAAATTCTAGCACATAATCTTGAGTTGCTAGCATCTAGTGTAGCTTATAGTGTAGTCAACCTTCCCTAGCAAATTCATAAGAGAATTTCAGGGTCAAAACATATATGATACTAGGGGTTCTGTGAATGAACACCCAAACCCTTTCTTTTAAAAAGCAGGCATTCAGGATGGGAACACAGCATATGTGTTTGTGTGTATGTGTGGGGCAGTTTAAGCCTTCCCTTGGCTTGGGCAGTTGTCCTGACCCAAAATGGCTCCACAGAGCTGCCCTTTGCTCTGTTGTGGAAATTGTCCTATTGCATCACAACAAATATCAGCTTTTCAAGGATCTTTCAGGTCAGAAAAGGTCACAGAAGGGAGTTCTCCAAGTCCCTCCCCCTGTAGTCCAAATTTAAATCAGAGGCTTGTGTACCTGATTTCTAAAGAGAACCCACCTGGGAGCTCATTCATAAAACTCCCAGCATCATATCTCATAGGTCTTCAGGAGTATGCCCCTCAACAGAGTTACTTCTATCAGAGTAAATGAAATATGAAGTAGAGACAAGAACACGAGACTGGTGCAATCCTACATATAAACTATTTCTTAGATATAAAATATTTCTCAAGCAGCAGATATTACAATATCTGTTGTCTGACTGATAAGGTGATAAAAACTGTAATACAGTTTCAGAGGGCAATCATTTTAGTCCACAGCAGAACATGTAGATTAAAGTCCAGAGGCACCTTAGAGACCAACAAGATTTTCAGGGCATAAGCTTTTGAGAGTCAAAGCTCTCTGACAAAGTACCTGTCAAAAGTTTATACCCAAAAAATCATGTCGGTTTCTAAGGTGCTACTGGACTTGAATCCAAAAATCCTAACGTCTGCAACCATTGCACCCAGTAGGCAAATCACCACGTGGTCAAAAATCCTGTCACGGTCACCTCTTTCTATACTCATAATGACTGAATTTTCCACTACCAAAAGACCACTACCCCCCCCCCCCCCAAATGGGTATCGTTGGTATGAGAGGATATCAGTTTGTCATGAAAAGAAGGGTCCCTTCTAAGGGATTATTTCTGTTGTCCTCAGCCTGATGCTCTTCAAACTTCAGACCCTCACTTTCCGCAAAAACAGAAGAGCTGCCAGCAAAGGAGTGGGATGGTTCAGCCTGAGCTCGATTGATAAAGAATTGAGGTTTTCTGAACTGGGATACCTTATTTTGAACAATCTGAACTTCCCTTCCACTACTTCTGCTTAGCTCATCTGCTGATTTGATTTTATATTTTATTGGATGTATGGAGATATGAATCTGAGGCTTAAGTATAAGGGGTACACAGCAAAATCCAGAATCTTTAGAGAAGACATTTTACAGAAAGAGAAACTTGAAAGGGCAATGTGAAGGAGGTGGAGGAGAGTGAAGAAAATTGGAATGCAAAAATATTTAAGAACATAAGAAGAGGCCTGCTGGATCAGACCAGTGATCCATCTAGTCCAGCATCCTGTCTCACACAGTAGCCAACCAGTCTCCCTGGAAGGCCAACAACAGGACATGAAGGCTGAGTCCTTCTGATGTTGCCTCCTGACTCTGGGATTCAGAGAATTACTGCCTCTAAACATGGAGCTTCCCTTCAGTTACCATGGACAGAAGCCACTGATAGACCTCTCCTCCATGAATCTGTCGAATCCCCTTTTAAAGCTGTCTATGCCTGTGGCCATCACTACATCCTCTGGCAGTGAATTCCACATTTTAATAACTCCTGTGTGAAGGGGAGGGCGGGATATAAATAAAATAAATAAATCAAATAAATATTTCCTTTTGTCTATTCTGAATTTACAGCCCAGCAGCTTCATTGGATGCCCCTAAGTTCTAGTACTTTGGGAAAGGGAGAAAAAATTCTGTGAACTCTTTCCACCCCATGAACAATTTTATAAACCTCTACTGTGTCCAATGTTCCCTCTAAGTTGTAGAGTCTAGTGAGCAAAAAGTCTGCTTTGTGAGCTGCTGGCATTAAAGTTGTGAGTGAGCGATTCGGCTACTGTATAAATCAGTTCGCTCTGGAGCCATCATTCCTGAGCTAAGACAAAAATCTGTAAGCTGGAGGCTAAAAAACTGTGAGCTAGCTCAAACTAACTCAGCTTAGAGGGAACACTGATTGTGTCCCCCATTAGTCTTCTCTCTTCTAAACTGAAAAATCCCAGACTCTTCAGCCTTTCCTCATGGGGAAGGTGCTCCAACCACCTAATCATATTGATAGCCCTCTTCTTTACCTTTTTCAGCTCCACGATATCCTTTTTTGAGATACAGCGAACAGAACTGCATACAGTATTCCAAATGAGGCCACACCATAGATCCATACAGGGGCATTATAATATTTTATTTTCACTTCCTTTCCTATTAACACCTAACACAGAGTTTACCAATTTGTTAAATTGTTACATGTTAATATTTAACCTCCCCCCACATTTCTTGTTATCAAAAAGATATGTACCAGAATGCTATGAAAACAGAATAAGCTACAAATCATGACGATTGAGTCCAGTGGCATCTTTAAAACCAACGAAGTTTTATTCAAGGTATAAGCTTTCATGTGCAAGCACACTTCTTCAGATACAATGAAGCAGAATTTCCTCAACCATTATGAATAGGAAGAGAGAGGGTGGAGTTTAGTTGCCAGGAAGGGCCTATTAGAGTGAAGACAAATTTGTTTCTGTCTCTGTCTTGACTCTAATTGGCCCTTTCTGGCAATTACCACCCCCCCCCCCCCCCCCGGACTCAAACTTTGTTCTGGCTACCCACCTGAATCTAAATCATGAAGATGTTACTGTTACACACACGTTAAGAAATAAATACTGCTTCTTGAACTCCACACAAGCTTAATCTCTTGCCTTGATTCAACTGAGGAGATCTGTGTAAAGAAGCAGGCTTCCTCACATGCAAGTCTTGCCAGAGGGAGACACAGTAGAATATAAAAGGGTGGGAACTGTATACCCAGTGTTGTGAAGGAACATTTTCCAATGCTATACTTCCACTCCTCTATGGAAAACTGTCCACATAAATATGTCTATTTATTTACAGTTGTCAATACTGTTGTGCTGCAAATCAATCATGTTAGAGAGGCTAACTATAGGATATGAAGCACAAACTCCAATACTTGCTCATGGTACAGAATTTTACTATTTATCTTTTGCTAACCATATTTAAATTTTGCCAACTTTTAGAAATATTTAAATTATTTACATTTCAACTGGAAAATTTCCCCCAGAAAACCCTACATTACTGTATTTATCTGTCCACAGATTTCAATATGATGAACATTCAAACAGACAACCTATTAAAAGCATGTTTAGGGTAATAACAATATTCTTATAAATTATATCAGTTGAATTAAAATGTAGATATTTTAATGTATTTTGCAGTTTGCTTCAACATCCACTGTAAAGGAAAATCAACAAAGTGAATACAACTTCTTATTTAAGTTATTAATGATAAATGCAATAGCCTGTTTCACTGAAACTGCACTGGACTGGGAAAAGTCTAAATGTAAGCTGAAAGAAGCCTAAACATGTATTTGAAAACATTATCTGGTTATGTTATTCTCTATTACTCGTTATGTACTCTTGAAAGATTTTCTTGAAAGATAACAGAATTACTTTAATACAGGGTATAAAAGGTAACTGGTAATCCCTCATGTGTTACGTATTTTAAATTCTTCAGTAATCCCATGTAGATTTCAATATTATACATCCCAGTTTTTTCAATATAAACCTGACCACCTTCTTCAGTCTATAAAGGTAAACCCCAAGATAGAGTGATTTTATATGCATGCCTGATTCTCAATAAACTGCAAAAGGGGTCAAAAGAAATAATTTCACCCCACCCCCACAAAAATGCAGCTTCATAAAGGGGCCAGGGGGGCATCTTTTTTCACTTCAGTGAACAAGACTCAACAAATAAAGCCAGTTCAGCTACTTCCAGGCTTCTGGCTATTTGAACAGAAAAACAGTTAAGCTTGAAAAAGCACACACAGTCATGTGATCTAAGTTAGCCTTTCACTGATGCTCTTGGCAAACTGCAGAAGAAAGACTGAGTGCACAGATGAAGAGACAATGGATGGGAAAGTATCGCTCTGTGTCTGTATGTTTAAAAATATTCTAAACAGTAGAAAGTAAGGAACACAGAAAAAAGAAAGGACTGAAATGGTAAATGGGACTCTTAATAATTAGATTATAATAGTATACAAAAGGTATGAAGACACTGCTATAAGTTCAGTTACAACAGCTTCCAGGTGGCTATTTTCACATGGTCTCTGAATTTCTTGTTTAAGACTTTTCATTCATCATCTTGGCATCAATCTGTGTTTGATTATATAGGACATCTGTGGCCAAAGTCTCTAAAAATCTTATCTAGAGTCTCTGAGAAAATAATATTCCCATTCTATATTTTAAAAGTTATAACTAAACTACTTTCAAGTTCTCTTTTCAGAGAGTAAGACTAAAGCCAGCACTTTAAATTTTATGTGGAAAACAAACTGGCAGCCAAAGCAGAAGGTTCAAGATCTTAGTAACATGGAAAAATATACTTGTTTCAGTCAGCAACCAGGAAACTACACTTTGTACTAACTGAAGTTCTTAAGACAGCCTTACACTGAGAATATTACAGTATTCTAACCCTTGGATTCACATGGCTAAGTCAGCCATATACAGGAGAGGATGTAATAGACAAACCTCTCTGCAAACATAAACAGTACTAGCTACTGACAGTTTCTATTTCATTATCAAAGTTGAGGTGGTATGTGATGCTGGTCTTTCTTTAGTTCTATGAACAGCTAAGCCTTTACTTAGAAAATATTAACCATTAAGGAAGTTTCTTGCCATCTCCGAGCAAAGTCTCTTCCCATCAAGGGATGAAACTGGTTGGAACTTGGGTCAGTTTTTTTTAAAATATTGAGATGCGTGCTTTCTCCTGAGAATCTCAGGACCCAAGATGAGTAACAACAATATAAAAATAATCTGATAAAACAAACATATAAATATATTTTAAAAACATAGTTAGGTCTCCAGCAGCAAGGTTTTTCCCTTCACCCAGGATCAAGTTGCTGCTAAAGCTCCCTAAAATAACTTTGTTTTGAAGTCTTGCCAGAATAACAGGAGAAGCCCATCCCCTAAACTCTTCTTGCAGGCTCTTCCAGAAGCTTGGGTAGCTCCCAAAAAACCTCAAGCCCAGGCTATTACTGAATAATCCTTAGACAAACATGATACAAGTACAACCTTATCTTTCTTAAAAAGATTGTTAGTTCACTCGGAACCTAAAATGGGCCAAGGGGCCATAGACGGTGGTTATATAGTAGGCCAATTGTTACAGAATTTCTTAACTAGAATTATGATAGAGTTTCAATTTATAAGCCTCCTTCTTTCAATTTTTTAAAAATATATTTAGTTAAAAGTTTTAAAAATGCAAAGTATATCACACTAAAATTATAGTCCCTTAGTTCAAACACCTCAAATAAATCTGCCTGCATTACCCAGATTATATTATGTCACAAGTAAAGAAGACAGTATTAACAAGGTGCCACCTCTAATTAGTCTATACACACACTTATGCTCTTCAGACCACTTCCACTCATTACCTTCAACTAAATACACTTTGGTTAAAACTATCTGATAATGCTAAGTACTCTGTTTTCTTTACTGCAGACTCTGTTATTAACTAATTGTAAACTGACTACATTGCCCTATCATTGTTTATTATGGCATTGAAAAGCAATTAAATTCTAGTAATCTATAAATGTTTACAATTGCTATAAGACTAGTTTATGTGCTTTACATTACAAAACAGCAAAGAATGTCCAAAAGAAGCAGCTTTGCAAAGAATTTATTTAGAAAACTTGTATGCTGCCTCTGCAGAGAACGCTGAAAGTAAAAGCAAAGTGACTTGACAGGAAAAGATTTAAAAATGTTCATCAGCTTCTCAAAACAAGAGACATAAAAGGCAGAAACCTTTTATTCCTGAATACAAAGATCTATCAGTACAACCCATAGTTTCGTGAGCATGGTAGCACTTATGGCTTGTCTTCTGTACTGCTTCCATAAAAGATTATTGAAGAAGGGAGTGGATTTACCGTTAAGTCACCTGAGAGGAGAGCAGGTAGGTAAGGGTTATTTTCTCATTTAACTTTAGGGTATTGGATGAAGGGAGCTTTGACTCTCAAAAGCTTATACCCCCAAAGTCCTGTTGGTATCGAAGGTGCTACTGGACTCAAATCTAGCTGTTCATCTAACTTAGTAAGTGAGGTTAACCAAACTTTTGCACCCCCCGCCAAAAAAACCACATCCACTTCAGTTCCTGAAAAAAATATGCTACTATTTAAATTGGAACAAAAACCTGCAGAAAAAAAGATGCTGATAGGTGCACACAACTTAAACAAAAACAAGGAGAGGTATGCAGACGTGAATATCTGAGAGCTGGTACAAGGATAACCCTGGAAAATCTTGACCTAAACCTATTGGAGGACTGTGCAAACATGAGCATAGGGATCCAAGGGGTTTATGGCTACTTGGTCCTCTGTTCATCTCCATGGTTCCAGCCAAGACCTCAGAGTTGCCAAACACCTCAGATACAGAGGGGAAGGGGTTAACTGTACCTTGTTCTTTCTTCCTCTCTTCAAAAGTCTCTCCCCTGAAGCCTGGAGAAGACCCAGAACCTCCTCCCTGTCTTGCAGTTGGGCCCCTTATATGGGCCAGGTTTATTTGCAGGCAAGCCCCAAAACCTTCTCTAACGTCCCACACTTGATCTCCATTTGCATGATAGCCTAGCCAGCTGGCAGCTCCTTAAAGTGGCTGTTTAGTGTTGTAAAGGAGCTATGCATTGCTAGCCTGGCAACTCTGGTCCTCTTGCTGATAAATTTTGTAAATAAAGAAAACTGAATCCAAGTCTCAATTCAACCATTTGGCTGTCAAAGTGCCTTGCTGGATCATTACTAGATTCACCTTTGGCAGCCTAAACTTTTTAAATCCAGAATTTTGCAGTGATTGGTCAAGAGTCAGCTTGGAGGAAAACTTTGCTCCTGCACCCTAAATTCTGGTTGGTTCCAGCAAGGAACTCCCAAGCTCCAGAAAGTCCATAAATATATTAGCATTTGCAGCAGTTCTGTGTCAAGGGTCGAAAATCATGAAAACAGGATCCAACAGTCTGTGTAAAAATTCTCTGCCTTGGGCCCATGCCAAGGAGAATGTAGTTCTTGTTAGTGTAGGATTATACTTTTCATGTTCTTGTTGTAGTGTTCTGCCTAAAATCTGTATTGCTTACTGATGACTGCAAAGTATCTGTGCTTTCCAGGTTTTATGTTTGGTTGATAAAGCTTCAATATACTGTTGATCTCTGGCTGCTTTCTGAAGACTGGTTCAGACAGAATCTCTGAGTTTCACCATAAACTGCTCTACTTTGCTTCTTGGCAAGAGCTGGAACTGATGGAAAATCTATAGCACAAGAAAGGGGAGAGGGAGTAGCCTCTATGCCACTTTCATGAAGCACAAACACAGATAAATTTCTGGGTTGCAAAAGGAACTAGAATCAATAGAATTCTTTTCACTTATGTCAGTTCATACTGACCAAGACTCCCAGACAAAGGGGAGAATCCATGGGGGCTTGTTGGAAAGTAAAGTTTTAAACACAGGATCTGCCCCCCCCCAGATACCATGGCAATCTGTTAATATATCCATAGAGCCCTGACTCCCATTTAAAAACTGCTATTTGAATTAATAAGATCATAATGTAGACCAGGGGTGTCAAACATATGGTCCATGGGCCCAATCTAACCCCTGCAAGGCTCCAATCTGGCCTGAGAGCAACTGACTCTGTGCTGCTTCCTGCTTCTAACATCACACCTCCTTTGCCACAGTCTCTCCTATTTCCTGTTTCAGAGGAGAGAAAGAAAGCCTTCCCTTGATTGGCTGAGGGCTCCTTTCCCCTCCTCCTCTGGGAAGTGAAAGGGAGGGAAAGAGCCAGAGAGAAGGTAAAATGGAGTCTTGTGGGACTTTTAAGAAGACCAGCAACATTTTTCTTCTTCAGAGACAGAGAAGGAGGGAAAGAGCCAGAGGGAGCATGCTAGAAAGAGAGAGTCCTGTGTTTAAGACCAAAAAATGTTTTATTCCAGATATAAGCTTTTGTGTGCAAGAACCCTTTTTCTTCTTAAGAGAGTCTCCTGTGTTTAAGACCAAAAACATTTTATTCCAGGTATGAGAGAGAGAGAGGGGGGGGGGTCTACTGTGTTTAAGAGCAAAAATGTTTTATTCCCGGTATAAGCTTTTGTGGGCAAGCACACTTCGTCTTCAGAGAGTGGGAAGGAGGAAGGGAAAGAACCAAAGAGAGCATGCCAGCGGGGGGTGGTGGGGGTGGTGGAGTCTCATGGCATTTGGAGAGATCCCCCTTTCTATTTCTAACAGATGGGGGTGGGGAACCTAACAGCACAGCTTGCATTCCTTATTAGTGAAAGGGAGCAAGAGTCCAGCAGCACTTTAATAACTAACAAAATTTGTGGCAGGGCATGAGTTTTCATGAATCACTGCTCATTTCTTCAGATACAGCTAGAATGTGAGTCCATCTGTCCTTATATCTTGGAGAGTGAAGTGATTTCAGACACCAAATGACAATAGCAGGCATTGGTAATGAGAGAAGAAACCTAGGTCTCAATTCAGTCCAGTAGTTTGCATTGTCTTGAGCTTTGTGATCAGTTGCCATTCAGCAGTCTCTTTAATCTCCCTTTGAAATTCTTTTGTAAGAGAACTGCTACTCTTAGGTCAGCAACTGAATGCCCTGGATTCCTTGAAGGTTAAAATGTTCCCCTACTGGTTTTTGAACGTTGTGGTTTCTAATAGTAGTAGAAAGAGTGAGAGTCCAGTAGCACCTTTAAAGACTAAGAAAATTGTGGTAGGGTATGTGCTTTTGTTAGTCACTGCTCATTCCTTCAGACATATTTTCATTTATTCTTTGCATCCTCCTAGATGCAATCTAGATGGAATCATCCTGTACCAATCCTAGATGGAATCATCCTGTACCAAATTGAGACCTAGGGTTCTTGTCTCATTACCAATGCTGATATCCCTACACCAATGCTCCCTCTAGGATGTGGAGACTTGTGAGCAAAAATCCTACTTTGTGGCATTAAAGCTGTGAGCGATTTGGCTGCTGCATAAATTAGTTCGCTTTGGGGCCATCCTTCCTGAGCTAAGTCAAAAATGTATGAGATAGAGGCTAAAAAACTGTGAGCTAGCTCACACTTACTCAGTTTAGAGGGAACACTGCCCCACACCTCTGTATATCACATCAGTGCTGATACCTCCACCCCTCTGCACATTACACCTAATTCAATCATACCTGCTTATTGCCATTCGGCATCTGAAATAATCTTTATAAAGTTTATATCTCTGGTACCTTGTGTTACATTTTATGGCACACATGGCCTGGACAAGTGACATTTATGTCAGATCCAGGCCTTGTAACAAATGAGTTTGTTATCTCTGATGTAGACAGTAGGAAACTTTCTACTACATCTCTGTATGTGGCAAATCTTACTTGCCAGACACTGGTGAGAAAAACTCTCCCCATGAACAAACTAGAATTAATATGCCTTAATCTAGAAAGTCAGAAATAACTAATATACAATAAGGAAGTAAGGACACTCTCAAAAACTGAAAGACTGGAATGACTTGTAAAATTAATGTAGGAATACAATTTTAGTAAGCAAAGAATGGCTATCTTTATCCCATTCTTATAATTCCAAAATATGACGCACCTAATTAGATGATGATTTAAAATATCTTTAATAGTGTTCAATGCAATGTTATAAAAATACATTCAAATGCACAGGAGTGCAACAATATTTAGTTGATTAACCAAAAAAAATTGTGTGCTATGTCCCGCAAAAGCCTATTTACTCCTTAATGAACTTTTTAAACGTACATGTTCTTGGAATATGTCTGTGTTCCAAAAATAAAAAAGTTAAATGTTGCCTCCTGGGCTGCAGAATGTGCATTTACTTAAGCTTCCTGGAAAAACATTCATATCATTCCAAGGGTGACTAAATGTTTTCCAACCACATAGTTAGCATTCCAGACAGCTTTTCTTTCCCCTGAGTTCATTACATGAAAAATATCAGTTCCAAGTTCAGAGCTACAGAGTTTCCTTCCTGGTGCCCAAATTCCTAACACAGAAAAAACAAATCATCCTAATGAAGTGTTTTAGTGGTTGGATTACTTGGCTTTATCCTTTAATTAAAACTTTACAGAATGACTGAATGCAAAGACTTTGCAAAAGATAGCTATTTTAAAACGTTACTGTAGAAAATACCTGGGTATGCAACACCTGGGTATGCATAATTCATTCCGATTTCTGCAAATAAAATCCACCTTTCCATAATCTCAGTTTTTAAGAGTAATACAGATTTACCTCCACAAAGAGGAGTAAATCTCATCAAGGACTGTTTCTTGGAAGAAACTATTTCCAGATTTCTGGGCTCAGCAAGTATTGCTTGTATCCCTTCTTCAATAAAAAGCTTCAAGATCACTCAGCAAACTGAAACAGATTGGGCCAGGGGTTGAGGGTAATTTCATAAAGGATGTTCATGGAATTTAGATTCTAAGACTTTAATTTTTCTTCCAAGCTTTCAACTAAGGCACACCAGCATTTCTGAGTAAGTCATATACAGCCCAGTCTACTGCATGCTTAGTTTGATCCCAGTCCTTTTGAGTTCAAGGGGACTTTACTCTGAGACCCATAGACTGGGGGAGGGAGCTTGGGGCATGTGGCGCTGCATTCCTTGTGGTTGGCTGGGAGGGAGTCAGCAGGAAGCTAGAGGCTCAGACAAGAAATAGAGGAGGTAGGGAAGGAGCCCGGACTTGAGTCACCTGCAGCTGCCACGCTGGCCACAAAAAGGCATGTGGCCTTGCTGCTCCACCATTATGGCACTGGCAGCTGAGGGTGTCCCAGCAAAAGAAGAAGTGGGTGGCTGCCATCTCATGCACTCCTTATGAGGCAGTGGAGCCTCCATCTCACAAATCCCTGATCCACCATGCCTGCCTACCAGCCAACCAGGCTGGGCTTTAGTGTGCAAGTGCTGGCAAAGGCCCTCAACTCTGGTGGTTGGGAGAAGAGGCCGAACTACACTAACATTTTTCTCAGAGGCTCTTCTTTCTCACTTGTCTTAGCAGCCTCCCAGAGAAGAGTGGAACAGAGCAGGGAAAGATCCAAAGTGTATCTGCATAGGAGCTGTCTCTCATAAAATTGATAGTAATGACTTCGAACTACATAACTGTCTGATTATTTTGCCCTCCTTGCTTATTTTCCTTTAATAAATGGAGATGGAGGGGGAGGGAGCCTGGGGCACATGGCACTGCATGCCTTGTGGTTGCCAGGAGGAGAAGGGAGCCTGGGGCACTGCTGCTGCTGAGGGAGAGCCATGCAGGCAGGGCAGCAGGCAGCAAGTAGAAAGAGGCATCATGCCATTTCTTTCTGCTTGCTGCCCTGCCTGCCTCCTCTGCTCTCCTTCTCCCTCTCCATTCCTGGCATGTGAGGCTCCTCCGGGAATGGAGAAGGAGAGCCCGCTGCTAGCCTGACAGCGAATCAGTGGATCACCTTCAGATGACGTCACAAATGATGTCACCATGGTGTCCCCCTGCCACCACCCTCTAGCCAAAAATGTTCTGGTTACGGGGCTGCTTACTCCCCAGTAAATGTACAAAGGATTGTATTTTGATGGCATCAAGGCAGACATCCAGGAGTGTAAAATGCCAGTCTAACGAACAGTGTATCTCAACATTCTGAATACAAGGCAATGGCATGAAGCTACTGTAAAACCAGAGGAAGGTCCAGGAAAAAAAACCCTGAAAGGGTGGGGGGGATATGTTTATTTTCTTCATATTTTTACCTGGCAGGATGCAGAAAAAACAGGAAGTTAGGGAAAAATACTTTTTAAAGGTCTTTCAGAATAAGTGAAATGCTTTTAAACGAAATGCTTTTTAAAATATAGCGCTGCCAATTCACATTGCTGCAAATCTCTTGGATCTATGATTCAAATGTAAAAGTAACAGTGATGATAGCATTGCTACTCTTTTGAAGGGTCTACCAACATTCCTGGCATCATTGCTATTTTAGGCTTAATGCTGGAAAAGTACTTTCATATGTCACAACAGGAATGTGGTGACAAGACCTTATATAACACAGCCTGTGAATCCTGATCAGCAGACAAGAACACCACCATTTTAAGTCACCATCTGAAGATCAACCAGAATCAGAGTAAATAACATACCAACTACAGAAACCAAAGCTAACATAGCCACACCAACTAACAGTTCCACAGTCTTCCTGGAAACCCCTGACTACCCAAGCACAATACTGACAGCAAACAACATTACTCATGGACAAAAGCTGCCAGTCTGTCAATACAAGGGAACAGAAAAGTAATCCTATAACATCATCTAGTACCACATGAATGCCTCCGCAACAGACAACATTTCATGTTTGTGGTCTCACAATGCTGTTGGTGTCAGTTTTCACTTTTTAAAATAATTTTCCCACTGTTAAAAATGGTACATTCATAATTATTCTTTTACTATAAAAAGCCGTTATACTTTCACATTTCATAAAATACTAAACATTACTACCTCCTCAACAGATTCTCCAGTTATCCAGACAAATATGACTTCATAAAAACAAAGAGAGAGGGAAACCTTTGATAAAAACGACAGCCTGACAAGGAACCAATTTGCAGAAGGGACAAGTTATTGAAGGCAGCTGGGAGCAAAAAGGGTTTCCTCTACCCCCTGGCAGAATCCTGAGAGGTAGAGATCTCCAAACTGTCCCCTCATCCATATAATACCTTACACAATTTATATGCACTTATTCACATGTCTGCACAGTTCTCACATAAAGCAGAAGGCATATATTTACAACATGAAAAGTAGTATGCGGGTTAAGTTGCCAAAATCTCTCCTTCCCTTGCTTTTCTTCAAACCAATGGTAGAAGCACTTTTCTGTACATGCAGCTCCAATACTGGAGGTGAGCCAGGTTGGGAGAAAAACTTTGAAGCAATGGAGTACAAACAAGGAAGGGGAGATGGGTTTTGCTCCTCTTACCAGCAATTACTACTCATATAAAAAACAGAACTCTCCCCCATTCCACTTGTTAGATTAACAGGGCAGAGTATGAAATACACACAGTTTTCACTGAGTTTATAACCAGATCACTTCTATATTTCCTGTAGTAACACAAAGACATATTGGTAATGGTACTAGATCCCCATTTGTATAGTGGTGGATCCCTTTAAATTGGTGTTCTTATATATTCCTATAAGCATGCTTTTGTTGCTTATTTTTAACACCCTACAGGCAGTGTGTGCAGTGTAGGGTTGCCAACCTCCAGGTGGGGCCTGGGGATCCCCTGCTTTTACAACTGATCTCCAGCTGACAGAGATCAGCTCCCCTGCAGAAAATGGCTGCTTTGAAGGGTGGACTCTACGGCACAGCACCATGCTGACGCCCCTCCCCTCCCCAAACCCCGCCCTCTCCTGGCCATACCCCCAAAGTCCCCAGGTATTTTCCAACCCAGATTTGGCAACCCTAGTGCAGTGTAAGCCAGAGGTATATTCTTTTCCACTCTTATGGGGATCTATAAGAGCAGTGAATGGACTATGTTGCTGATTATGTGAGATGGACTGTTGCATGGGGTAACCAGAGGGAAAATGACAGCAAACGCTTCCAATGGAGGTCTGAAGCACCATTTTCTGAGGTTACCACCTTCAGGCCTGGAGGTTGCCACAAAGCACAAAGACACTCACACACAGGGGCGTAGACTTTTTAAATCCGGGGGGGGGGGGCTCTCTCGTGCGCGCGCATGCTCGTGACCATGTCCCCGCTGCTGTCCCCCCCTGCCCCAGGGAGCCGCCGCCGCCGCTTCCCTCCCCCGGGCCGTGCCCGCCTGCCGCGCTCCCCGCCCCCTCCCTCTCCCGCCCTCACCCCTCTCCCCGCTGCCAAAGGGCCGAGTGCTGTCTGGTCCTGGGCACGGCCAGGCGCGCACTGGCAGATCTGCGCCAGAAGAAGCACGGCGGTGCCTGTCTCCAGCCCCTGCGTTTGAAAGACAACCCCCCATCTTTGTCAGCAGCAAGCCTCTGGGCGGCTGTGATTGAAGGCACCGGGTGGCTTCCAGAAAGACCCCTTTTTTCCCCTCCGAGGAGCGCCTTTGAAGTCCCCCCCGCCGCCCCCGGAGTGTGCATTTAATAGCTACGGAGAGCTCGGGCGCCGGCGTGTCGCCCTTGCGGGCCCTCGGCTCCCGCTCCGCCTCGCGCTCGGGGCGTGCGGGGGTGGCGCAGATGAGCGCAGCCTCTCTCCCCCCCGCCGCCCCAGGGAGGCAGGAGGGCAGGCCGGGGGTGGGGGGGAAGGAGAGGCGGCGACGGCCGGCTGACTGGCCACCGGGCGCTCCATTTCGCCGGAGGTGGCTGAGCCCCCCCCCGGGAAATTTTGGGGGGGGGCTCGAGTCCTCGAGCCCCCCCGTAGTTGACGCCCTTGCTCACACACACAAACATCCTCTATGGCTAGAGACACATACCCACTAACTCCATGAGGGTATGAACTCCGTATACGTACACAGGCTTGGGCCCCCTCCTTCCAACTTCCCCTCCATTTGGCACCTCAAGGAACTCCTGTGCAAAGACAGTGGGACGCTTCCTGATGAACTGGTTTTGGTGCCCGGAGCCCGCTTTCATCTAGAGGACAATGCCAGCTGCATTGTCGACATCCTGTCCTGACCATCAGGTAGATTGGGCACCCCCATAAGACTCTCTTAGTGGCTAGTGACACAGAACGGACCATCTATAGGCATTCCTGGGAAGGTCACAGACCTTGCCAACCTCCCGGTAACACCCTCCAATAAATACAGCTTCCCAAGAGCTACAAGTCAGACTTCTCTTCCTCTCTTGCTTGCCCTTCTCCTTCCTCCCTCCCAGATCCTTGGATGCACCACTAGGGTCCGACACGTGGCTTCTGCAGGCTCAGAACCACGCTCCTTTCTCCTTTGTCTGAAGGCATCCCCCTTTTCTTCCAGCAGGACTTCGCCAGACTCCTGTATAGGTAAATATCACCCTCAACGGATACCATCGATATACCTGCTAATGCAAACGTCTCTGTAACTCTACGTAACTTCCAGCTCTGTATAATTGTGTGTCCGACTGTGTAGTATTTGTGTACAAACATTTTATTCTTACAAAGTAAACAATTCCCCTTTTTAAACTTAGACTTGAGTTTTGTGTCAGTTTCTTGGGAGTTCCGGAGAAGCCCAGCCTCTGTATACACAGGTGGAGGTCTACAAAGCCTACTGCTGATTGCTAAGAGCTAATTTTCCCCTATATTGATAATATAATAGAGAAGTCAGGCTAACATGCAGCACAACAGGATGCATGAGAGCTTTACAATAGTGATTGCACTTGTGCTACAAAATTGCTGATTCTCCACAAATGAAATAATTAAATAGTTAGGAAGAATATTCTACCAGAACTTAATAGCGTTTTCTGTTGCAGCCTAAGTTTTTGCTATAGTTTAACAGATTGACAATGTGCATATGTTGATACACATAAAACTTTGCCAGATAACAGACCAGCAAGCTGTCCTCTAGGTATCTCTTCCTTTCAGCATTCTTATTCCTTCTACATCACCTTTGCTATCTGCTCCCATCAGAGTCTAATAGACTTCCTACCTACTCACCTACAGGCTTGGTCCAGCCCATCACTGGATGGATTTTAGCAGCTGAGACCCTGACTTGTAACTGACACTCCCAACTTCAGTGTTGATCCTGCTGGAATCACAATTCAGCTTCCTTCAGCCCAGCTACTTACGACTTCCCTGGGGTTTAGTTACTAAAGATCTTATTTGGTCAGCCTTTCCATCTTTTGACTAAGTTCACTAAATACTGAAAACTGAAAGCTACTACTTTATCCACGCCATTCAGCAGTCTGTGCAAACCAGAGCTGAGCTGAAACTGCATTTTCATAAACTTTCTTGTCCCTAAAAAACACGCTTCCAGCTCTTGTCATTTTTTGTGTGCATGTTGTATACCTGCACAAAATTGTTTACTGGGGGAACAGTGAACACAGTTTCAATGGAAGGCAACTGGGTCTACTATTCTTGCCCCAATCCATTTTGGTTTAGTTTATTGGTTACACCAGAACAGGTATGGGAATACACATCTGAACCCAAGCAAAACTTCTTGTTGCGTAAGAACAGGTGGTGCTGGAACTGACAGCATGTAGCAGGACAGGGAGTGTCAGCCCAGTTTCCGGGACAACAGAGGTATGTTTTCTTTCATCACCCACTGAGAGTATAGGCTCTGTTTGCCCTTGGTGGTACTGACGACAAGGTGCTGTGGAATTTATACTATGTGATGCCTGAGGGGCTAGAATTATATTGTGAAAAAAACTTATTTCCTGTAAAAAAAAAAAAAGGTGCCAAAACACCAACAGATTGGAAAATTATTAACTACACTCAGGCATGAAAAATTATTGAGCAATCAAAAGGTAGAAGGTTTTCCACACGTTCTGAACTGGCAACTTCTGAAGTTACTAAAAAAAGGTTGAGGGCACCTCAAAACCTTTTCATACTTACACATGGTGACAGAACCACTGTAATTCTGAGTTCAAGGCAAATAATCTATTATGCAAAAACTGTAATTGACTTTTCCATGTCTGACCTTCACACATTGGGCAGCATTCCCCAGGAACTTTTACAGGATTCAGGCAGTTCTGTCCACAGGCTGTGGCAACACAATGGGACTCTCCATTAATACACTGGCAGAAAGTGCAATCATCTTCCCTCCAGCGGTCACCATGTGCTTGGATCTGGCCATTAGCATAACAGCCAGCAGGGTTACTAACTGGAGAAACTGAATCTGCAGTAAAAAACAAGAGTATTGAATCCAGCTGCAGGACTTACGCATATACAACATTGATAACACAGCTACATTTAAAATATTGAGATGAGAACAAAGTTAGAAATATTACCACATTGGTATTCATACAATAGCAGTACTGCACAGTGGTAAGAATAAAACTATATAGATTACAAACAGTAATCAGACAATGTACCGTTTGTTATACAGAAGAACTTTTTTAATAAGCAAAGTAGACAGAAATACTCCTCTTGCCGTAGAGCACTACTAATTCTATGAAAAACCTGTTATGTGAAATATAAGAAGTTTTGCATTATTAATCAAATTACTGTGGTGTCAAAAAAAGCAAATGACATCCTGGTATGGCTGGCCCAATCTACACATATATCAAATAAATAATAGCAGTAGTTTTTTTTTTAAGTTACCTTCGCATACTGGACAGCACTCTCCTTCTGGTACATAGTATTTCTCACAATGTAGCTCCCCACACTGTGCGGAGAAACAAATAGAGACGCCACCTTGACACCGACAAAAACGGCAAGCATCCATTCGAAACATATCTCCATCATAATATTCCACGTTATTATATATACAGGCTGGCTTCACTTCTGAAACAGCAAAAAGAAAAGGGTACTTTTCAATAGACATGTTTGGCTAGGATATAGATTAGGGGGTAGCTTTTATAATTAAAGAGTGAATCTGTGCCAAGTTTCAGACCAAGAAGTCAACAAAAAGCCAGTATAAGAAAGCCTATTTCCATAACTGAAAATATATTGTTAAAGACATCTTAATAATCCATAAAGTTTCTACACCCCAAACACAGGTGGTTGTGAGTCTTATGAGGAACTGGCACACACAAGGTCACCCAATAAGTAATAAATATACACAGGAGTACCCTCCGCAACTGCTATAGTATGCAAGTAGTGTCATTATTAAAATGTTTCTACTGTCTTACATATGTAAGAGATATTGTATACATATAGTGACTACAAACTAATGCCTGAAAATGCTGGAACTTCACATTCTGTGAAATACAAGGCTTTTTAGGTGTGCAAGAATCTCTCAATCAGAACTTTCCCTTGTGCATACAAAGGCAGAGAGTTTGTTGATTATTTCATTACCTATTGCTGTGAGGACCATTTCTATCCAGGCATTTTCAGTGGTAGATCCTCTCTGGCCTCCCAAAGAGGTGAAAAAGGCACTCATGATTCAAAGGTTCTAGAAACTATGCAAAGCCAAGTTTAAAAATACTTTTAATAGTCACTACATAAAGAACAGTTATGGCTGTGGGTAAACAAAGGTTTTGGATTTACCAGGGGTTGCTTCTGTGGCTGTGGGGCCAGGGAATGAGTGAGAGGAAAGGCTCTTGCTTGGCTCCTCCACAGCAGCAATTGGTCTCTGCTCCAATGTGAGCAGCCAATCTATCCCTGGTGCACTTAGGAGGGGTGGGGGCTTCCAAGTAGACCTAGAAGCCCAAGTTTTAAAATGGGTCTGCTCCCCCAGTATTTAGGGAACCACAGCCAGGGAGCCTGCCTCTTCAGTGGGTGCTGGCTTCCCCACCCACCCCCTTCAGTTGCGGCATTCCATTGTTGTGTTTTCAGATTTGGTGCATACATTTGTCACAGTTTTTGCAGGTGGTTTGGGCATTGGGCCAGATCTAATGAAGGGAGGCTGAGCATGCATGCCTGCCTCCCTTGGTCTGGGGCTTCCCATATGTGATCTCCCAACAGCCATCCAGCAACATGCTCAGCTAAGGAGCTGTCACTAACCTCTAGCCCTCAGGTGGCAAGGGAACCACACAGTGGCTTGTGCCCATATGGGACCCCTGGACTTGCCATCACACATTGATCTCCCTCAGCAGGCAGGCTGGAGGTGGTGGTCGGTGCCATCAGTCAACAGGCAAGTTTCTCCATGCCCTATAATGCCATATGCTCCCAAGACTGTACTCAGTAAAAGCTGTGGCACTTTTTCATCCAGCAAGGTGTATGTAGTTTGTTCTCCCCTCACCCTCACTCCCTCTCTTTAGACCACAATTAGAGAGTTTTCAGTATTTCTACATTAGTCACTGAGTCCTGCATAGCAGGATAAAAATGGAGTAAAATATTTTAAAAATAAAGAGGCAAGGGCACATGGACATGCACATGTATTCACACACAAAGGCTCTACTGTGACCTGTGGCCCTTCTTTCCTCTTCTGTTCTCAGAGAGAACCCAGTCTCAAAACAAGCAGGGGATATGTACATTCCATTCCCCATTAACACAAGATCCTAAGGTGGAAGCAAAGGATTTCTTTTTTTTCTGATTTGTGACTGTATACTCCAGAGCTGGAGACCCCAACCTTTTTGAGCCTGTGGACACCTTTTGAATTCTAATATGGAATGGTGGGTGCAGCCACAAAATAGCTGCTGCAGGAGGTGGATCCAGCCACAAAATGACTGCCATAGCTTTATTTTTATTTTATTGAGAAGATTCTTGTGCTGTGATGGCAGCTGCTGCCAAAGAAACATTTTAAAAAATCTGCGCAGCCAAACAAATCTCCAACAGCCATTCAGAAGCCTTGGTGGCAAAAGCCCTACTTGGCCACACCCACTTCCTAAGAACACTTGGTGGATGTCTGAAAAGGTGTCCATGAGTGCAATGCACCATGCTGGGGACTCTTGGTGAACAGGAGGAAGACAGATGATATTGAAGGAGAGCAGACATTTTCACTTTGAACATAGCTTTGATATTCATCACGTGTGGCTAGATTATTTTAAAAGTGTGGGAAGTATGAAAGCAAAAAAGCTTTGTACACATGGTAGACCAAGATGCTCATGGCTATCCTGGTCCCTGAAAAAGGATTTGTGAGATGACATCATTTACTAGATTAGAACTCTACATTTTGTTAAGTGCTCATTTTGCAAGAAAGTTTCTGTTCACTGCATTTAGACATGACAACAAGCAACTGTCAGGCATGAACAAAGCTTCTTATTTTGATTGCATGTTCCTTTAACCCCCCCCCCCCCCCCACCTAGAGATGTGAAGGCCCAGAAACATTTTGGGGGGGGGAACCCCCCCTTCCAGACTCTCACCACCACCATTTTTTCCACAGGTATCCAGACTCTTTTCTGTATTCAGTTTTAACAATTTCTAGATGGTTTCAGCTATTTGATAATCTACGGTCCACACGAGCGAGATAAGCCGGACAGGAATCGACACAAATTTGCGCCGGCGCAATTTGCACCGCTGCTGCTGCGTGATCACATACAGCCGCAGGCGAGTTTTTTTTTTTTTCCTGGCCGTTTTCAGTGAGCTTATTCATTTCTACAAGGGATCGATGACTTGCCTCTCCACCCTCAGGGTCGTCTGATGATGCGCATACCGGGACGAGGGGGGGAAAAAACCAAAAAGCCCACTCCCCGACGCCTCTTGTTTGCGCTGGAGTGATCACACAGGGAAACGCCGGTTCTGGGCCGTCACAAACCATTTGAGACTGCCTTTTCACTGGTAGCTAAATAAGCCGATTCCCCGCCGGCTCAAAGCAGTTTGCGACAGTTTGACACCAGCTGCAGGACGCTTCCCAGATGTGCTTGTGTGATCGTGCCACTTTGAACGGGCTGGAAATCGTCCTTCTTGTGTCACAAATGGGTGCGTATGATCGCGCCCTACATCTTATAAATTAAGAATAATAAATGAACTTTACTAGCATACTACTTTTACCAGTAGCAAATGACAAGCACAAAAATTCACTGCTCCCTACTTTCCCTTCCATCTGTTGCTAGTTGCTACCTTCTCCACATCTTGTCTTTCCACTCATACCCCTCTCCCCAGCTCCTGGTTCCAGCCCCCTTATCTAGAAAAGAGATCTAGCAAGATTTTTTTTCCTACCCTCTTCTATTGGGATGTGAGTCCAGTTCCTTCCTGCATGTCACGTGAGGCCAAGAAACAAGATATCTCACCATTTCCAAAACAAAAGTAGAATTGCTCCTAATCTCATCACATTTACGGAGGAAAATATCTATATCTATCTTGGAGAAAATCTCACTTCCCTCAGCACTGAGCTATCAATTTGGTCATCATGGCCTCCCAGTGATTAATCACAGTCTTTAGCCACAAAACCATTCTATTATATTAGTATTCTGCCAAAGAAAAACTGCACCCATATTCCCATTCTGCACAAATCACTCTGATCATGCCAATAATGTAATGGAGTTATCTGGAACTGTCTGCCAAAGACACATGTCAGAACAAGATTATCCCCCCCCCCCCCCCCGGCATAGTTGTCCTCCTTTCTCTTTTATCAGTAAAAAACCTAGTAGGATCCAATCCCATATAACAGATATTTTAAGTAGCTTTTAGGTCCAACTTCATACCATAGACAGAATTTATTTTTTTTAAGTGAGGAATCCCCTGCCCCATTTTCTAACAAAAGCTATAGGCACCATGTTTTCTTTGGGGCACTTACCTATTGAGTTGTTGTGCTCTTCTGCATTAAAAATTTTCTTTAGGAGGACCATGATGAATTGGTTTTAACATTAGTATTGGTGGCTAATCTGTCTATACAAATTGTCCCACAACAGCTTCTACATAAACATTACTTAGGGTCCTCTCATGATTATACTGATTAATAAGTTATTCATTTACAAATAATTCACATTTTTCAGTCCAAATACACTAAGAAGGTCACATACCATTGACACATTCAAAAACATCACAGCACTTGCCAGGCGTTCCGTCTCCACGTGACACTATTTGGGGGATGTAGCCTGCCTCACATTTTGGAATACCACATAAACCAGAGACACACTCGCACCTGAAACCAAAAAAAGAAAAAAAAAGAAACCACCACAAATGAGACAAACATATGAGGGAGTAAAACACAAAAAGGACAAAAATAGCTAGCAAATTGATTTTCTGCAGTTATAGAATAAAGAGGCAATAAGACTGTTTTAAACACAATGAAGAAACAAGATTTAGTATTTGTTCCAATGGACACTGCTTGAATCTGAACATCAACATCCTACTTTGGGATGTGTGAATGTGCAGCAAGACTGAAAGGTCTTTGTTCTGATCTGAAGAAATGTAAATAACCAGCCCTCAGCTTGACTATCTCCTTCCACAAGACTGTTAAGCTGAAATGTGGCAGGCTGGTCTTCCAAGGTTTCCTATGAGGATACCAGGACATTCTTATCTACTTTCAATATTATATTTTTCCAGGGAACCTGGATGGTGGAAGAAATATATTACCCTGGGTGCTTAGTTTTCAAAAAGCCCTTTGGGCCATTAGCATGTCTAATTTCTATGGCATTGCCCATCCATGATTTTGAAATTGTTATGGCACAGGATTTTGTTTTAGTAGTTAACACTGAGGTCTCATTCTATAATTTTATTCACAGCATATATGCCACCTGCTACATCACATGAATTTAATGATCTGGGCCTTGTTGGATGAAATCTTTCCTATATATAAAGTCATTTTCAAGATTCTATGGGGCAAGATTCCATGGGGCGCCAAAATCAGTTGGCTGGATGGACTGCCACTCAAAAGGGGGTCCCTGGCCACTGGTTGCATTCTCTCCCTGCTTTGCCTCAGTCCTGCCCGCAGAGCCACTGGCCAGCGTCTCGGCCTCAGTCTGGAGGGAACCAGCGAAGGGGAAGGACCAACTGGGTGGTGGGTCCACTCTTCTCCTCTGCCCACTGCCAGGTGGGTCTAACAGTCCCCTCAGTGGCCTGGACAATGGACATTCAGCATAACCCCTCTCCCCCGCACACTGCTAGTGTGCCCACAATAAACTGTCAGAATAAACTGTGAAACGGGGGCATTTTACACAGCACCCCATAGCACTTCAGGACCGGTACAAAGAACTGAAGAACGCTTGGGAGGAGGTTTCAAGGTAAACCGGCTCAGGAACGCTTCCCCAACGGGAGAGGCATGTTTCTGTGTGAAAGGGCCAATATGTTCTGTTAGGGAACCGGTACTAACACGGTTCTGTGTGAAATTCCTGACAGAAACCGTTACTGAAGAGTTCCTGAAACGGAACATATTGGCTGTGTGAAATTCCTCAGGCTCTTTCTCCTGCTTAGTGCCCATTGCTAGGCAACCAAGCTTGCTTCTCTGAAACCCCCTTTCCACACCTGGGAGAAAACTCATTGGGGCCAGCTGAACAGAACACCATAGAGGCCACCCTCCAAAGCAGTCATTTTCTGAGGGGGGGGGGGATCTGTTGTCTGGAGTTCAACTGTAATACCGGGTGATCTTCAGGCTCCACCTGGAGGTTGGGTACCCTAGGCATAGCAGTCAGTGCTTCAGAGCAGGATCTGCTAGACCCAGGTTCTTGCTGAGTGGGTGATTTTGGGCCAGTCACAGACTTTAAGCCTAACCTACCTCACAGGTTTGTTGTGCAAGTCAAAAAGGGGGAGAGAAGAATGATGTCAGCTGCTTCGGTCCCCATTGCAGAGAAAGACTACTTTTCCTCCAGGTGAAGTATGGTTGTCAATCTCCAGGCGAGGGCTGGAAATCACTCAGAATTACAAGTGCTCTCCAGATGGCAGAGATCAGTTCCCCTGGAGAAAATGGTGGACTCTACTTCCTTATACCCTGCTGAGATGGACCCTTTATGACAGCCAATGTGACATAGCAGTCAGGGCTTCAGAGCATGGTGGAGGCTGTGGAGGGGGGGAATGGAAACTTGAAGAGTGAGGTTGATGATTGGCTGGGAGGAGATAGGGTTGCCAACTCCAGATAGAAATTCCTGGAGACTTGAGGGATGGAGCCTGGAGACAGTGAGGTTTGAGGAGGAGTGGGACCTCAGACAGGTACAATGCCATAGACTCCAGATAGAAATTCCTGGAGACTTGAGGGATGGAGCCTGGAGACAGTGAGGTTTGAGGAGGAGTGGGACCTCAGACAGGTACAATGCCATAGACTCCACCCTCCAAGCCAGCGAGTCCCTCATGGGGAACCATTGTTGCCAATCTCCAGGTGGGGACTGGAGTTCACTCAGAATTACAAGTGTTCACTAGGGGGAAGGGGGGAGGAGATGGAAAGCTGAAGCCAGGGGGCAGATAACGATACATTGACAGTTGGCTGTGAGGTAGGGTTGCCAACTCCAGGTTGGGAAATTCCTGGAGATTTGAGGGGTGGACCCTGGAGAGGGTGAGGTTTTAGCAGGGGTGGGACCTCAGACAGGTTTAATGCCATAGACTCCACCCTTCAAACCACCTGTTCCCTCAAGAGGAAACATTGTTGCCAATCTCCAGGGGAGGGATGGGGATCACGCTGAATTACAACTGCTCTTCAGATGGTAGAGATCTTCCCGTGGAGAAAATGGTGGACTCTGTGTCATTACACCCTGCTGAGGTTGCCACAGCAAATTGACACTGAGTGCCCAAGGCCGGGGCACTCTCCCAGAGCCTCTTTCTATAGCCCGCTGTATTTATTTACACAACGGGCCTTATTCCTAGTATTCAATAAAACTAAAAGCGACTTCCCAAACAGTTCATTCCTCCTAGTGGGTAATTTTAATTCAAGAATAGGGGCCAACAATGATAATTTAATCCAAAAACTGTATGGTCCTAACAATGAAAATTTCCTTAGTCCCTGGTAGTTTTGTTGGTCATCAAAAGATGTTGAAATAAATGCCAATGGCTTGAGGTTTGGCTACTTTTGCAATCCAAAAGAATTAAGTAACTTTGAATGGCCACCTGAGAATCGATACAAGTGGGGATTATACCTTCTTGGGCTTTAAGGGAACTAGTGTTACAGATTATTTCATTAGAACAAAGTTTGAGTCCAGTGGCATCTTTAACACCAAAAAAGTTTTATTTAAGGTATAAGCTTAATTCTTTGTTGGGCGCGACCGGAATTGCCACCAACTTCTGCTTGCTTTAATTTTGTGTGTAGTTACATGTTTTAACTGAATATGATTGTTTTATGATTTTAGCTGTTGTTAGCCGCCTTGAGCCAGCTTGCCTGGCTAGGCGGGATAGAAATATACTAAATAAATAAATAAAGCTTTCGTGTACAAACATACTTCTTCAGATACAGAGTTTCTTCTAATCTCAGCTCATTGGCCAGCTTCCTGGGAGTTTCCTCCTTTGGGGGCAGTGATCATCTCCATTTTGTTTTGCACATGAATATGTCATATGCCAAACTCTTTGTAATCAGGCAAGACTATATATCCCAGAATCAAAACTCTCTGTGTCACATCCACTGGAATGGCAACGCTGCTTGCCTGACCCAAGATATGATGGCCTCCTCAGAAGTGTTGTCTTGCAGGAGATCATTATTTGGGTCTGATGTAGGGGTTCTCTCACTATCTTGTATAGGCTATTCTCCCTTTTCAAGCCCTTGTACTCTAAAATTATTCCAGTGCTCCTTTTGTGAGGCCCCTGGCCCCCAAGAATCCTGGTATATGGTTTGACAAAGGACAACCACAGCAAAAACACAGAGAGCTAAAGAACAATAATACCATACTTGTTTGGAGGGAATTTTTGTCTCTTAAGAGATACTACAGAGATCTAATAAAGCGTAACAAGAAGGAGAATTTATGACAACTCAGCATTTTGGCCAATTATTAATATGGGCACTAGAATGTATGGCAGCATTCCCTTCTGTATTCATCCCGAACTCTAGGAATCATATTTTAAAAACCTGTTTGCTACTTTGAGCAAACTTTTTACTCCTGAGATAGTTGAACCCGATGGCCCTCTTTCTGACTGGCCTGAGGTGACCCCTTCTCAAACTGAAAGCTTGATTCATCGCCTCAGCTCAGGGAAGGTCTCTAGAGCAAACCTTATCCCAAACGAATTATTCTAATTGAATCTACCACAGTGGGCAGAGATTCTTGCTCCACTGTTTTTGCAAATAAACATGTCTGGGGTCATCCCAAAATTTTGGAAGGACACAATAAGAGTTCTGATCTTCAAGAAGGGTCAGTGCTTGGTCCCAAGCTGCTATTGTCCAATTAGTTTATTACTTAGCTTAGGCAAATTATACTCTTTGTATTTGCTAGATGCCTTAAGTGTTTGGGCCAGGAGCAGATAGAATTCAAGAGGGGTAGTTTAACCTTAGATCACTGTCTAGTTCTATATCATTTGATAAAAAATACTCCAATTTCCCAAACGGTACCCTTTACATAGGATTTGTTGATCTGAAAGGGGCTTTTGATACTACCCCTAGAACAAGACTTTGGGGAAAGCTGCAACACACCACAATTGATAAAAGGCTGCTATGGCTCATGCAGCAACTTCATGTGGACCTTATAGCTCAGGTCCGCTGTGGCTATGACTGCGAGCTGACTGTACAATTGAACCTTGACAAAGGGGTTAGGCAGGGTCGCATTTTGGCCCCATTTTTGTTCAACCTATAAATGAATGATCTTCAGCTTCCTTTAATGAGCTTTGTCATCCACCCCATTTGACCAACTGCAATATCCCAGTTCTGCTTTATGCTGATGACACTGCTTTGCCCCCTCAAACAAGAGCTGGTTTGCAAAGATCAAACTTTTTCTCAGAATATTGTATTAAGGAAAACCTGAAAATAAACTACCAGAAAACTAAAGCAGTTGTTTTCTCCCCCCCCAAAATGGAATCTTTTGGTGTTCAGATGGGACTCTGAATGGGGAAGAATTTCAGCAAGTGAAGGAGTTTTCACATTTTGGTATCCTTTTCACATCTAATCTAAAATGGTGCTACATCAGTCACTGATAAGGAGAAAAGCAAAAACCTGTGCCGGTAGTATATAAAACTTTTTCAGAAACAGAGGTGACTGTTCAGGTGCTGTTCAAGTCTTTAATCTGAAAGTCATTCCTATTATCCTTTACAGAGTAGCCATAAGGATTATCTTGGTAAATGCAAACATTGACCATATTCTTTCATATTTTCTGTGAAAATTATTAAACATTCCTCGCTGTTTGGCTGGTGTGGCTCTCCATTCAGAACTGGGCCAACCTTACTTTGAGGGAAGGGCTTGATTACAACTGTCTAGTTCATCAAGTCATACTTGAGCAGCAAGGACTACCTGGCACTCCTGAAAGAAGACTCTTATAGGTCAATGTGGTTTAAGACTGTTTTTGAGAAACTGTTGGCTCTCAATGTTAACCTGTACACTATTCAGACACTGGGCTTTCATGCAGCATTTGCTCTGGTGACAAACTGTGTAAAATCTATTGATCACCAAAGCTCTGCCACACCTGTTCATCCCAATCTTTTGGTATTCCACCTCCAAACTCTCTTCTTTCCTAAACCTATCTGTTGTCTTCCCGAAGCCTGTTAAGGGCATTCATTCTGGCCAGACTAAATACTCACTCCTTGGCAGTTATGAGGGGTATATTCATGTGACTACATTCAGAAAGAATCTGCCTATGTTCCTTAGGCAAGATCGACATATCTTTCTGGAGTGTCCAAGGAGGCATTATATTTTGCTGTGTTTGCAAGCTCATTCTGATGTATATTCCAATGACCCAGTTACCTTTTTACTTGCTGACAGGGATCCAAAAAGAACTCTAGCAGTCGCAAAATATTTTTACTCCTTTTGTCTACTGAGTGATAAGTGATGAACAACAACTATTCACTACTCAAGATCAATGTATCACAGAGCTTTTAATGGATAAAAGGAAAGGAAAAGGAAATAAATATAAATGAACATCTACCTCACAGGACTATTGCACAATTACTGTAACTATAGTTCACACTATAAAGTTCAGCACCGTTCAGACTACAAAGCACTGTGTCCATCAAAAATGCTGCAGTATTTCTATTCCACTACCTTTCACAAATCATCCTCTCAACTCTGGTGATGTGCACTTTAATATGAAACAGCTTGGAGACATATAATGTAACTAGAGTAATTATTAGAGGATTATACCAAGTTATTCAGGGTGGTGAAAATTAAGGCAGATTGTGAAGAGCTACAGGAGGATCTCTCTAAACGGGGTGAGTGAGCCAGCAACACGGCAAATGAATTTCTGTTTAGGAAAGCATAAGGTGGATGCACACTGGAACTAAAAATTCTAACTTTTAATATATGCTAATAAGGTCTGAACTGGCTGAGACAGAGAAGTAAAAAGATCTTGGGGTTGTAGTGGATAGTTCGATTAAAATGTTTACTCAGTATCTGGCAGCAGTGAAAGAGGCAAATTCCATGCTGAGGATTATCTGGAAAGCAACTGAAAATAGAACAGCCAATATTGTAATGCCTTTGCATAGATCTGAGATGAGACCTCAGCTGGAGTATTATGTGTGGTTCAGGTTATCTGAGGGATAACTGCAAGACATCTGTCTCCTGCAAGACATCTGGGGCTCCGAGCAGAGCCAGCTGAGGCACTGCAGTCGCAAGGAAAAGTTAGTGCCTTAGACTCAGCTGAGATGCTACTCCTCCCCTTGGGGGAAACCAGGAATTGGCATCCCTCAGCCAAGTCCTCATTGGGTATATGTGTGTGTGTAAGGGGCACACTATGGTTGCTAATATAGGTTTTGGGCTGCACAACAAGCATGTCCTAAGTTGTATACCCATGTGATAAACTCTGCATGCCTAGGCCTACGTGAAGAGAAAGCTACTAATCTATCCCTAGAACAAAGCTATGTTATGCTATTCACTGGAAGCGGGGAGTCTCCCAATTTTTTTGTTTTCTCCTTCCTTAGCCCCATCTTACAACTCCTTTCCTGAGCTGTTTTGAGAAAGTTACAGAAGTTTATATAAATAAGGTTTGCTCTTTTCACTCCCACTGGAAGTCTGTTTACTGCAGTGAAAATAACTTCACAATACCTCTGTCCTGAACATTACAGGAATGCCCTACCCCCATATTATTTCACTCCCAAGGCTATCCTGATCCAAGCATTCAAGCCAACTGAGGTTAGGAACAAGTTTCTTATTTCAGAAGATCTGAAAAGAAGCTAGCTATCAGATTTTGTAATTAGATGTAGTGGCTGAGAACATGACTGCTTTTAGAAACAATATTTTGTTTCATTTCCACTTTTTGTTTTGTTGGTAATTTCGGGGCAATGTTTTAGCGTTTTTTAAGCTATTCAGATATGTATTACTTGTGCTATTTGTTCCTGCATATTATAATTCTGATGTGGATTAATGTGTTAATAATGTTGGGGCTTCAAGGATCCTATCACGGGATACATCATTAAATGAACTGAGCAGGTCATACTCCATAAGCAAACAAAGCAACAACAAGTAGCGTTGATCTCTTATGCAGCAACTGTAAATACCATGACAGACTCCTATACCCAATTCATAACAAACCTTGTAGGAAGAGTACAACATCCATCAGCGGTCAGCCTGACTTGGGTTTCATAGCTATCCAAGGGGCAAACAACTTGCTGGACAGGAGGACACTCTACTGTACTGCAGTCTACGCTGAAAACTGTTGGGGAAAAATCAGAAAAAATATTTAAGATTATTATTATTATTTTTTTACAAAGCATGGCAATAAAGTACCTTCTTATTTTATTAAACACATTTTTTAAAAAAATGCTCCATGATATAAAGATTATTTAGTAATAATCCTATTTCATAATAAAGCTCCAGATTATTTTAAATCTAGACAGGCACCTATGTCAAAACCTGACTGAGAGCCTATTCCCAAACATATAAAAACATACATAAAATAATTTCCTCCCTCACACCAAACAACAGTTTTAAAACCTGTATGAGAGCTTATTCCAAAACATACATAATTTCCTCCCCTCGCCCCCAGTGCAGGTACAGCAACAAGAATATGCCTGCCCCAAGCGTGCCGCCTTTCTATGTATGAATGTAAATGTTGATATGCCATGTACACCTTAATTCCAACCAATAGTGTAAACAGATACATATAATTCAAAAACTACATTTTGATGGGTAAAGATCACACATTCCTGGCACATATGCAATTAAATTACTATAGTTATGTTGTATTTATTCATTTTGCCTACTATAGGAACAAGACACATACAGAGTTGGGGCAAGTCCTGGAGCACTGACATAACCATGATCATGAATTAGTATTAGTAATTAAAGTGGCTGGCCTCTGTACCAATCGTAAGAGCAGCAAAACCAGGCTACCCATAAACGAGCAAGGAGTTTACACATCCAGGGCACTTTCCAGGTATAGAGCAAAGTTATAACTCTGTAAAATAACCTAAAAGAAAATTCTTCCCCCATTAAAAACCTGGCCTGATGAGGACCTAATATATTCCAGCTAGTATGAAATACTGAGAGCTGTTGAAATTCAGTTAAAGGGAGCAGGACTGGCCTGCCCTGCAATATTGAGGGGTCACAGAATGCTGGATGGGGAGATTCTGGGGGTGGAAAAAGGGGAAACAATTATTTATTTATTGAAGTATTTATATCCTACTTTTCTCCCCAAAAGGATCCAAAGCAGTTCACAACAACCACCAACATAAATAAACCAACCAAACCAAAGAAACCATATGTTTTAAGACAGCCAGGAATTGATAGCCGGTTCCTCTAAGGTAGCTGCAAAATAGGTTTGCCAGTCCCCAGACATTGGCAATATGATGATGTCACTTCTGGAAGTGACACCATCACATTGGCGACGGTGCTCTACTTCTTGGGCAAAACTCTATGGTTTATAGCCATTTTTACCATGGAGTTTCACCCAAAAAGTAGACTGTCACCTCTGCCAGCGCCAACATGATGCTGTCACTTCCAGAAGTGATGTCATTGCATCACTGACATCCCAGCCCACCCCCAAAATCCCCCCGCTGGCATGAGGTAGGTACCTGGCAACCCTAGTGCAAAACATGGGCTAAGAGTCAAAAGGCCCAAGGCCTTGCCTTGCATCTTTGGCCACGCCCAACTTTATCATGAGATATAAAAAGATCAGAGAAGGATGCACAGGGGCATTTCTTCCATCTGTCAAAGAACACAGTCAAAACAAGCTACAAAACATATGAGGAACAACCTCTCCATTAAATTGGTATGGATGGAAATGCCAGACCCACCAGATAAATTTAAAACTAGGGATATACTAATGCCTACCCGATCAGAACACTTAGAATGATACATTAAAAAACCTTCCCCTACAGGATTTTCTAAGCTCTTAAGAGCTTTTCTGTTCCTTTAATTGACACTCAAGAGGTTCTCAACATTTTGTTAATTCTGAAACATTTTATATCTTTATCTGGCCATTTTTTAAAGGCCTTCTTAGTGCTGGAAGGGGATGGTATAGCCTGACCTTGTCAGATCTCATAAGCTAAGCAGTGTTGGTATTTATTTATCTATCTATTGAATTTCTAACCTGCCCTCCCAGCCGGAGCCAGCTCAGGGTGGCTTACATAAAAACAAATAAGTTACATTAAAACCTAAATTATAATTAAAACAGTTCTAAAACCACCTAATGTAATAAAGTGCTAGTAGTCCTTATTGATTTGATGATGTCAGCTATTGTTTGATGGTCTCAACTCACAGGTGGTTCATGATCTTCCTTTCCAATTGTCCTTGATGGAATTGTTGTCCTTTAGGCTATAGGTGAAAATTCCAGGAATCAAGGGCCCTCTCTCATTCCCTCTCATTATCGATGGTGGTGGCAGTTCCTGAAAGCCTGGTGGAAGAGCTCCATTTTACAGGCCCTGTGGAACTGTAAAAGGTCCCGCAGGGTCCTGGTATCTTCCAGGAGCTCTTTCCACCAGGATAGAGCTGCCACCGAGAAAGCCCTGGTCCTGGTTGTCGACAACCTAGCCTCCTTAAGTCCTGGGAGGGCCAGTCAATTCTGGGTCCCTGATCACAGTGCTCTCTGGGGATCATGTGGGAAAAGGCGGTCCCTCAGGTATGTAGGTCCCTGATCATAAAGGCTTTAAAGATAAGAACCAGCACCTTGAAATGAATCCGGTATGCTATCGGCAGCCAGTGCAATGCCTTTAGCACAGGCTGTATGTGCTAAATGGAGCCCCATCAAAAGCCTGACTGCGGCATATTGCACCAGCTGCAGCTTCCAGATTTGAGACAAGGACAGCCCCATGTAGAGAGCATTACAGTAGTCCAATCCCACTGTTGCTAAGTCGTTGCATTCAAGGAAGGGAACCAATTGGGAACCAACCGGCTGGTTCGCTGGCAAGGCGGGATATAAATAGAATGAATGAATGAATGAATGGCCTGATCAGCTGGAGATGGTAAAAGGCCGATTTGGCAGTGGCTGCTACCTGGACCTCCATAGTTAAGGAGGCATCCAGGAGCACTCCCAAACTCCTAACCTCCAGCACTGGCACCAATGGTGCCTCATCAAAGGTCGGGGGTGGGATCCCTACTCTCAGACCACCCCGGCTCAGGCACAGGACCTCCATCTTCATCCGATTCAATTTCAGATGACTCAGCCTAAGCCAACTAGCTATGGCTTGTAACGACCGGTCCAGATCTTTTGGTTTAGAGTCAGACTGGCCGCCCAACAACAGATAGAGCTGGGTGTCATCTGCATCCTGGTGACATCCCAGCCCATGCCTCCGGACAATCTGGGCAAGGGGGCGCATGTAGATATTAGAGATTTTATCTAAACTGATGCCAAGGATCAGACCAATTTTACTTTCTAATGACCTTAACGTAAAGCTTTTATTGTTGCTTTGTACTGGTCGTTGGCAGAATAAATTACTTACTGACCTACCTGTTCCCTAGATATTAAAAAGCATCGGCAACAGCAGCAGGTTATTTATAGACCTGGTGTTTCACAATGCCAATGTCGGGGGGGGGGGTCAATCATCCTAGCCCCACTGCCTACAAATCTTGCTGGCCGGAAGGGGACCAAGAAACTTTACTTCTCTGTCCCCTTCCCTTAACTCCATGCCTGTTCCCACCGCTATACCCGCTTGCGGGGAGGGCGGGGTATAAATACGAAATAATAAATAATAATAAATAAATATACTTCCCCCTCCCCAGGAGTACTGGAATGTCTTGCCCGGTTGTCATCCTGACTACTTGTCTTCGCCAGCTACAACCAGCTATGAGCCTCAGACCAAGTAGAACTTCAAATCAACCAGATTAATCCTTTAACAACAAACGTTAGCTCCAACTGCTCCAATTTGATGTAACTCACACTATAATAATCAATTCTATTTCACACCCTCAAAATTTAATCTAGTAGCCTAAGATTGGAAGGGAGACCACCAAGGACAAGTCTGTAGAGGAAAGCAATGGCAAACCACTTCTGCTTTTCACTTGCCTTGAATGCTCTTTGCTGGGGTTGCCATAAGTCACTGAGACCTGATGGTACTTTACATAAACGCAAGTGACAGATGAGCAAACCAACCCTGCAGTGTAGGGCCACCTTTCTTAAGCTCAGAGTCATTCCTGAGCCATTCTCTATGCCTTAGCTGGGCCTCTCTATTGTCTGAAGCACAGCCATGTTAGGAAACATGCAATAAGAGTGTCTTATTGTATTGTACCCTTTATACCAAGCAAGAGATAGCTAGGAGACTGGCTTATCGAGCCTGAAGGTCATCCATTAACTATAATGGAGTAGGACCCACCAGAAACCTGCCCCGTAGAGCAAGCTGTGCCAAAAGTTGAGATAAGACCCAGAAGGGTCTGTTCTGTTCTATCCTCCTGAAACACCTGCAATACACATGGCAAACACGCAGTGAGCATGCAGACATGCACATGCTCAGCATGGAAAGGGTGATGTAATATAGGTGTGGGGAGGTTGGTTTGGATACCCCATAAAAGGCAGAACCTTAGAGCAGCATAGGGTCATTATCTCATTGACCCTCTCCCCCATGAGGGGGGAAGCTACTGCCAGCATCTTGAAAACTTGGGCACCAAGTAGCGCTCCATAAGGACAGGTATACCTAGCTTTTTTTCTCTGTGTGTTTTCCTGTGGCAGACACTCCCCTGACTCAGGGGAGTACAGGGGACTCCTTCAGGAAATGAGTTGGCCCCTTGCCTCTTGGGGGGACAGGAGATTTGCTTCAGTGCTTTGTCTATCCTGTTGTTGCTTAATAAACTGTGCTTCAACTGTGAATTTGTCTCTGTGTTTACTAGGCAGAAAAGGTAAGTGGGAATCTCTTCAACAGTGCTTGATCCTGCCCTCTCCCGTGAGACAGAACTGGCCCCGTCACCACAACAGGGGCTGCTGCAAGTGAGTTCCCCTTGGGCTGCAGTGTTAACTAGTGAGACAACCTGTTGCAGGCCACCCCAGGAAGGTAGGATGGCTCCAACACTCAAACCCAAAATCCCCCCTAATATTTTGATGGAAAAAACTTCTCTGCAAGGGACCTGGTTTTGCTGCTTTCACCATCTACTTGGCACCCAGCCAATATACTATTAGATGATATGGAAAGCTGGCCCAAAATTCAGCATGGTCACATCTGACTTCTAAAAATGAGAATATTAGTCAAAGGGAAGTTGACAACTACAATAAAAAGATCAAATCTCTTCTGGATGTTTGGAAACTATTTAAGTCTGAAGCTCACATAGAATGCATACAATAGATTAGGAAAGTTACCACCTAGGTAATATTTTAAGACTGTTGATTCTTTCAGTGTCATTGCCCATTCTGGTACTATTTCATTTTGTAAAGTTTTGATGCTAATGCAAGAGGGTTTTTGACTAACAACCTGCAGGATTAAAAAAGAAAAGAAAAGAATGAAGAATGGTTTCCATTTGTAAGTTTCTGGCTGTCCACTATACCTAACATATTTCATTACAAAGTCGAGACCAGCTATACCCCCACCATTTAAAGATCCTACCATGAAGTTGCTCTCTACCTTTTTTGTTTTCATCTGTAAGATTATCAAATAACTGGGTTGTCGGGTTGTGCTGATTAATCCAAATGAAAGCTTTGTAGTACTTGCATCCCTTTTCTTTGCATGCACATTACATTAACTTTGTACAACTGTATGGTAGGGAAGGATTTATATGGGGCAGGCATTTTATATCATTGTGTTCTCATCACTATGATAATTTTCAGCACTACAGTACTAAGGAACCTTCACTGGGTACTGTAATACACTGTACATTGGTCTCCTCTTAAAATCAGTTCTGAAACTCCAGCTAGCACAGAATCCTGCAGCTCTGCTATTATCAGGAGCTAGATGGAGCATGCATATTACTCCTGTTCTGCAGTGATTCCACAGACTGCCCATCATTTACTGGGCTCAATTTAAAGTACTGGCTATCACATACAAAATGCTTTATTAGCTTTTTATCCTGCCCCTCCCCCAGAATGAGGTCCAGGGTGACTAATTAACAATATAACAACAAAACCATAATTTCAATAAAAAAACCAATTAAAACTCAACACTCATCTTTTGGCCCTCTCCCATGAGACAGAACTGGCTCCGTCACCACAACAGGGGCTGCTGCGAGTTCCCCTTGGGTTGCAGTGTTATCTAGTGGGACAACCTGTGGGACAACCTGTCCAGGAAGGTAGGACAGCTCCAAGACTCAAACCCAGAATCCCCCCTAATATTTTGATAAAGAAAGCTTCTCTGCTAGGGACCTGGTTTTGCTGCTTTCCCCATCTACTTGGCAGCCACAGTGTTGTTGGTAGAATCCACTAAAATTATATTACCGGAATGTGTGGTGAAATAACTCTTGTCTTACATGCCCTGTGGAATGCAGGAAAGTCCTGCAGGGCACAAGTCTCCACAGACAGAGCATTTCACCAGGTCAGTGTTATGATGAATAAGACCCTTGCCCCTGCTGCACTCAAACAGGCAAATTGAGGGCCAGGCACAATTAAAAATCCACGTGTGGCTGAACAAAGAAACTGTGGGGGGTCATAACAGGAGAGGCGGTCTTTTAGGTATGATGGTCCCAGGCTGCCTAGGGCTTTAAAGATTAATACCACTACCTTGAATTTGATCCAGAAACCAACTGGAAGCCAGTGCAGTTGCTACAAAATGGACTGGATGTGGATGTGTGCAAGCCACGGTGAATTGGTCAACAGTCTAGCAGCTGCATTCTGAACAACCTGAAGGTTCTGAAAAGCCTTCAAGGGCAGCCTGCACAGAATGAATTGCAGTAATCTAGTCTGGAGGTGACTGTTTCATGAATCACTGTGGCGAGGTCAGACCTGGATAAGTAGGGAAACAACCGGAAGGCCTGGTAGAAACAGTAAAAAGCCTGTTTCACCACTGAGGTCACCTGCTTGTTCAATGTATTTATTTATTTAATTTCTAAGCCGCTCTCCCCGCGTTCGCAGGCTCATAACGTAAGTGAGGAATCCAGCCAAACCCTCAAATCTTTCACAGAGCTTACTGGAACAAATTAAACACCAACCAGAGTAAGCAGCTGCCCTCTCCAGACCTCCCCCCCTCCGACACATGACTTCAGTCTTAGTTGGATTCAGCGCCAGACAGCTCTACCTTAACCATGTAACTGTGGCATCCAGACAGTCAGGGCCAAGAGTGCCACCTCAGGCTGTTTATCCAGCAGGAGGAAGAGCCGAGTGTCATCCATGTACTGATGGCACCTGACATCAAACTTCCTGATGAGCTCTCCTAGAGGGAGCATCTAAATATTAAACAACATTGGAGACAGAATCAAACCCTTTGGAACCCTACAGTCTAGTGGGTGTCTGGTTGAAGTCCTGTCACCAATGGCTACCCTCTCTATGCATCCCTGGAGGAACGAGATGAACCAACATAAGGCAATGCCTCGCACCCCTAGTGAGTCTAGGCAGCTGACCAGGATCGAATGATCAACTGTGTTGAATGCTGCCAACAAGACTAACAATATCATGGATATTTCATTCTTGTATTCTCATATATGAGAGACCATCTCTCTTTCCACAACGGCTTCACTCATCTGAATAGGGCCTTTTGCGGGTGCCAACCAGCACATGGGCAAAATTAACAACTGCCCATATATATGGTGGTCTTGCCCAATCATCGTGTCCTTTTGGAAACAGGTTCATCAACATATTTTGTTAATTATGTGTGTAAAACTAAATTTTCTACCTGAGGTCTTCTTGTTAGAATATCAAAAAACCCTTGTAGGTAACAAAAAATGTAACAAGTCAATTTCCATTTTACTTTCCACAACAAGAAATACTGTTACTGCTTACTGGAAAAATCCTTTGACACTTGCTTGGTGTAGTATAGTGATACACCAGTTTGGTGTAGTGATTAAGTGCGTGGACTCTAATCTGGGAGAACCGGGTTTGATTCCCCACTCCTCCACTTGCACCTGGCTGGATGACCTCGGGCAAGCCATAGCTCTGTACCAGCTGTTCCCTCAAGGACAGCTTGGGAAAGAGTTCTCTCAGCCCCACCTACCTCACAGGGTGTCTGTTGTGGGGAGGGGAAGGGAAAAGGAGTTTGTAAGCCGCTATGAGACTCTTAAGTGAGTGAAGGGCGGGATATAAATCCAATCTCTTCTTCTTCTTTTTTAATTGTATATGGCCTTATTTTACTATGGCGAAGATTACTGTTGGCACTATCCAACCATACTCAGAGAACGTCCACGATAATTTCGTGGCAACTTGGTTTCCACTAATCCAATTTGTATTTGAACAAGGTATTGTTTTGAATAATCCATATTCAAAGATATTTTTTTTTCTAATATTGGCTTAACCCAGTATTTTTTTTTTCTTTTTCCTATTTTGTTAAAATTTGGAGGTTTGGATGGTGTACTTACAATTGTATAATACATTTATACTACCAAATAAAATTAAAAAACAGCAACAACTGCCCATACACATGCCTTCTCTGTTGTGGCCCCTACCATGTAGAATGGTCAGCCTGAGGAGGATAGAGAGGCTTTCTGCAAACTATGCAAAACTGAATTTATTCAAAAGGGCATTTCTATGTGGGCAATAAGATAGCACTGTACAAAATGATCCATAAAATTGGACAAATTATAAGGAACTGTAGTCTATAATAATGTGTATAGTTTGCTGCAAGTTGGATCCTTCTATTTAATCCTTCTATGTAACCTTGCATCATTTTATGCATCATGTTAACATATATGCTTGGCTTCAGTTCCATTTTTTAGATTTCTTGTTGGTTCTACAACCCAAATTCCATTTCATTATTTACTGAATGTCCCATTCTGCTGATGATATTGACTCACTCTGTGTAATCCACCTTGAGTCCCAGTGAGAAATGTAGAATATAAATGATGTAAATAAATGAATACAGAAATTTCTTGGTGTGAATACTAAGAAAATTGAGAAGGGTGTGTGTGTAAACGCTACATATTACCTGGTTTACATTCATAAAAGTCACAGCATTCCCCTGGTTTGCCTGATGCTTTAGAAACCAATATATTCAAATAGCCAGGCTGGCAAACTTTCCTCAAACACCCCGTAGGATTGCACACACAGCGGCTTGGAAGAGGACAGCATTCACCAGGTGGAGCATAGCCTTCAATCAAAATGGAATCTTCTGGACAGCGAGGAGAAAACTGTACTTCACAACGGGCCTTGGAACAGTCAGGCTTTTCTTCTGAAAACAAGACAGAAATCAGCTGGTGTGAGTGCCTGTAATATGCTGTCTGATAGGTAAAACTCCACAGTAGTTTGGACATCTGTTATACAGAAAAGATATCTGTCATTAGAAACTGTGTTTAATATCTACCAGGGCAAATAATAGAAAGCTGTGGATTCTACTTATGATTTGCAACAAAAATTTTGTCACTAATTTTCTTCTTGTCAGTATTACTAAGTCTGTTGAAATCAAAGGGCTTAGAAGTGAGTAACTGTGTTCAGGACAGTACTGTAAGAGTTAGCTTCATGAGAAACATGAAGTACACCAGATACATATGTGTGTGCATATATTTTGGTTTTTATTTATGTATTCAGTCACACACAGGATGTTGTCCCCGAGGAGTTTTGTAAGGCAGGAGAAAGTAATAATCTTGCTAGCAGACACAGAGCCACGTTAATATTAGTGGGATCTAGGATTACTCATCCATTCTGGTAACTGCTCAATGCATATGTTGACTATAACAGCATGAATGAACCACTATATTAAAAAACTTTTACTTTGATTTGCAGTTCTTAGATAGTCCAAGAGGTCTATAAATTTGTTACAAAAACACTGTGCTGCCACAAACTCCCTAAAAACTTACAGAATTAAAAAAAATCAATTCTTTTAAAAATGCCTGTGCACAGAAGGCAAATGGCGCTTTCTTGCATTCCTCTCAGTTCCTGCAATGCTTACGGGTCCCTAGAAAAATCACTCCTAGAGTCGCAGTCACATGGGTTTGCTGGGCTGGAATGAGGGGATTAAAGTCAACTTCTTTCCCCAGTGGAATGGCTCTTGCAGAAAAACAAGAAGGAACAATTCCACCCATTGTCCTTCCTCAACCCAACCCGAACCTGCGTGGGTCCCTGACACTAGTAGTGATCTTCGTGGGGTTTATAGGAGGCTGTAGGAACAGAGAGAAATGCATGAAAACTGCATTCAGTGTACAGGGAGTTAGGATACATGCTGTTGACATAATGTCCCACTTGACTGAAGTGTTCTCCCAGTGGTTTCTGGATTCATTCATCTTCATGGATAGCAACACATTAACCAAAGGACAGTCTTGAAAGTTATGTATGATGGCATATCAAAATGGAAGATATTCAGGTATATGAACTCTTTAGCAGTATGGCTTGTACTACCAGGTGTGGTAACGATGTTGCCAAAATACATAATATGGCATAGCTAGCATCAGGGTTTGTTTCCTAGGCTTTTAATGATGAATGTGCAACAGAGGGTCGTTTGAATAGCTGTCACAATGTACTTCTAAAAACACATGATAGATGCAACTGAAGGTGCTACCTGAAGCATTACTGTAGATAAGCAACACTGACCGGGTTCAGGTGATTATTTCTATGCCTCACTATGATCTGCAAATCATTTGAAAACTGGCTACTACCATAACAATGCAGTTGCACGTTCTGAGCAGTTTAACAAAACTAAACAGAATCATTTCATTAAGAAGAGTTTGTTGGTTGATTAGGGTTATTCGCCCCAGGTTTGATACTGTTGGGGAGTGCACCTCCAGGGTTTCCCCCCAAGAATTTCTCCTATCTTTCCCAAACCTGCTTTTCTGTGAAGTTTTGGGAAAGATAGCAGCAAAGCCTGGATGGCAAAGTGGGTGGGGAAACTTGGATTTTCCCAGTCCTGCCCACATAGCAGCTATTATCCCTGCCTCCAGGACAGCCATTCCCTCATCAAACCAGGGGGAGGTGCTTTTTAGTTTTTTTAGGTCAGTAAATGAAAGTCATTACATCAGTGTAACATTACAACAAAATGGGTATCATTTTCTGTGAATTCTCAACGTTTATTTTAAAAAGTCTCTAGCCTTTTCATTGCAGAACTATAAGGAGAACGGCCTACCTCTGAAATGAGAGGAACTAGAGGCTTTTCTTTTAAAAAGTGGCAAATTAACAATATTCATCATAATCTGCTGCTTTTTAAAAATGCTGAAAAGGCCTGGGTGGTATTGGGGGGGGGGGGGGGGGAGAGATTGGTCACTGCCAGGAAGCTGAGGCAGGGAAACTACCAGGCAACCAGCCATGTGGAAGCCCTGGTGCCACTGGTGTATCAGCCACTAAATGGGAAAACTAGGCAAGCCTGTGCTCACGTGGAAAGCCCCTAGTAACTTTGCCACAGTTACTTCATTGCCAAGGAGGATTACTATTAAAATAATACATTAGACTCAGAATCTCAAGACTTGGACAGATGCAATTAAATACTATTTTCCAGCTTTTCCCTACAACACACAGATGTACTTATGCCCTCTACTAGAAATTCCATTTTACAAGTATACAACAGCAGACTTTAGCAACACACGTGTCAATACATGACTAGATTTTTAGAGAACTAAGTGCACAGTATGTTTTTAGCCAGCACTGATACACGTGGAGATACTGCCATGTTGTTGTTAAAAGGTAATGCAGCATGCTCTTTGGCATACGGAGCATTCACAGAAATTCATGTATCAAACCATACCAGTTTTTCTGTCTTTACGCTTATCCATTCCCCTCTCAGCATCTAGTGTCAAGCAAGAAATGATGGCAGGAGATCCATGAAAATAGTACCCATAGTTTTATTTTACTTTATAGCAACCATAGGTAAGAGACAGGGGTGTGGCATAGTACTTTAACTCCCCACACACCATGTTCCTGCCCTCAGTTGCCTTCCTCCCCACAGAACTGTTATTTGTCTTGCAGAAAAAAACATTATGGGACACCATGTGGATACTTGTGTATTTCCCCCATATGGCAACGTCTCTGGGATGGCAGGGGGAGACTGAGGTTGGGAAATGGCACAGGGAAAGGGTGAATCCACCATACCAGAGCCCTGCTCAAGCTCTCCTTCCTCTTCACAGATCTCACATTACCAGTTTGTCCTTCATTTGCTTTCTTTCCCAATTTGCCTTTGCACAGACATTCTACCTTTCTGATGTTTATTTCTCAGTCTTTTTGCACCCTGGCTGGTACCATTTATCACCTACAAAGTACTTAATGACCTTGGACCTACATACCCACAGGACTACTATTATGCTCTGCCATTACAAGTTTGCTCATCTGAGCAAAGCCTTCTGAAAGCGCCAGCTTGGAAATGGGCAAGATCAGCAATTGCCCATTCATGCACATTCTCTGTGGCAGCTCCCATTTTGTGGGCTGGCCTGCCTGCACAGAATGTGCAAAACAGACATGTTTCAGGAGGAGATTTTTATAAAAGGATTAGAACTGTAATAGAATGGAACAGCCCAGGAGGGCACATTCATTTAAAAATAGGATTGCAGTCTACTGCAATGTAGGTATCAACTTGCTTTTACTGCATTGTCTTCTACATTTGTAATTCCACTTTCAGCACTGCTTATTTAATATCTTTTGCATTGCTTTTTAAATCCTGTAATCCTAGTCCTATTGCACTGTTCATTGATTGCCTTGTACCATTTTGTAATCCACCTTGACTCTCAGAGGCAGACTATAAAATAAGGCAGACTGTAAAATAAATAAATTCACTTTTGCCTCCACTTTCCAGCCCACGTACAACTCTAGCCATTTTCCATGTAGGAATGTTTATTAAAGATTTATAAACATACACATAATATAGTATTCTGTATTGTATAGGTGCTTGAGAGAACATACAATGAAAATTAAAGGGAGTAGCATTTTCTTGAGAAATCCTATGATTTTAAGAAGAATTAAGAGAGTTTAACTTCCATGAATTTGTGGTCAGAGTATTAGGGAAAGACTCTATCATTGAACCTTGCTGGGTGACCTTTGATCAGCCAAACACTTTAGGGTTGCCAGGTCCCCTCATCGCTCTGGCGGGCGGATTTGGGGGGGCATTCTGGGGTGGGCAGAGATGCCCCCCAAGCCCTGCCCCCAAGAGCGACCACCCGCCCAGCCACCCCTCTCCCTCCCCCCCTACCTGATTTAAAGGGTTTCAGCTGATCAGCAGGGACAACGTGGCTCGCTGACCAGCAGGGCTGGGGAAAATCAGCCCCCACCCCACTCACAAAAAGACCTTAAAAGCCAAGCATGTGGGCCTGTGACCACCCCTCTCCCTTCCTCCCGCTAGATTTAAAGGGCCCTCCAGCTGGTCGGCGGGCCATGTGGTCCCCACAGATCAGCTGAAGCCCTTTAAATTAGGCAGGAAGGGAGGGAGGGGTGGCCAGGTGTGTGGTTGCTCTTGGGGGTGGGGCTTCCCCTACTGGCCAGTTGGCTGGGGCAGATTGAAGCCCCCAGAAGCAGGGGAACCCCTGCCTGGACCTAGAGGCTGGCAAGCCTAAAACACTCAGTCTAACCTACCCCAAAGTGTTGTTGTGAGGATAAAATGGAGAAAAAGAGAACGATGTATGTTGCTTAGGTTCCCTAGTGGGGAGAAAGGTGAAGTATAAATGAAGTAAATAACAAAATAATACATTCAATTGGTTCTGAATATTTTTGCCATTTAATGGAGCTTTAAATTATCAGCAAAATACATCAATTCTTGTAACCTATTGTTTAAATAAGGATTTGTTTCTTGTAGCTGGTGTATCAGATAGTTACTGCCTATTTATAACCAACTGTAGCTTCTTCCACAGCTGGTGACTACTTAGGACCAACCTGGCTACCCGCAACCTCTGAAGATGAATCTCAATTAAAAAAACCTTTTATTAGGACCAACAAAAATAACACAAAATATTGTGTAAAAACTTTAGTTCTGCTAGAACTCTCCATTTGCATGCCTGGTAAAATAACTGAAAGCTAGGGATGAAAATCTGGCTCAGAAATTTAAGGGGAAAGATACCCTATTAGACCTTTCCATGTTCACTAGCACTATTAATCTCAAAGTAGTGGAAATGCAGCTACAATATCTGACAGTCTTTGAGAGTGCCTGGATGGCTCAAAGACTAGTGACAGTGATGGTTATTTATAACCCAACATGTCTCAGAACAGGTATGTAATAATGTACAAAAAGACTTGCAGGACCATACTAAGACCTATCCTGTTCAACAGATAGTTCTAGTAGCAGCCACCTACAGAAGCTCCCAAACAGGTAGGGTCTAGGCCTAGTCGGTCCTTAGCATCTGGAATTTTTCTAAAGAATGTTCAAATTAATTATTGCAGCTACTGGTCACTGGTGAATTGGTCTAATCCCTTTCAAAAGATATCAGATATAGAGTTCATTACATATTGTAGCAGTAACATAACATAATTATGGATTATCTGAAGTACTATGGTCCCTACTGCTTCTAGTACCAGGCAATTCCACTGGGTGATCATAATTTCTGGTATTAGATGAAAGAAAAATCTATTTCTCCCTTCCTTTTCATAATTTCAGATATCCCTAGCAACCATTTCTTAACCATTTTTGCATAAATTATAGACCAAGAACAGGTTAGCTTTTTTTTCGTATGGAAGACACAATTAATAATTTCAGTTAGATCTGTATCAAAAAAAGAACTTCGACAGATTAACTGTGCCAAGTGAGCACCCACCTCATTCATCTGAAGAAATGGACTCCACTCAATGACCTTATGCTAAAATTTAAAAAAGTTGTTAGGGCTTAAGGAACCACAAGACTCCTATTTTATTTTGGCATTCAGATTTTTTTATTTTTTAATTATTATTTTTTGTTGCAACAGACCAATACAGCTATCCATCTAGAACAGCTTTTCCAAGTTAGATTTCATCTAGTATTGCCAAGTCCCACCTTGTCACTGGCGGAGGGCCTGGGGGGGGGGGTGTTCCAGGAGGGGCTGGAGATGTCCCAGATGTGATGATGTCACGCATAACTGATGTCATCACATAGAGGACACAGCCCCTTGGAAAGTGCTCATGGCACCTGCTTGCAAACTTTAAATGGTTTTTGCAAGTAGGCAATGTGCAAGCCTGAACTCCAAGCAATGAATTCACCACTTAGAATTCAGGCGTGGGCGGTCCCCACTTGCAAAAAAGCATTTAAAGGGAACCATGTGCTTCCACCAATCAGCTGGAGGGCACTTTAAACCACGCAGAAGAGGAGGGAGAGAGGTGGCCATGGATGATTGCTGTTGTGGGCAGGCAGAAGCCTGTGAAATTGGGCTGGGGACTGGCAAGCCTAATTTCATCTGAAAACCCAGATATTTGGAATAAAAATTAATCCATATGTGATCACTAGTTTAGGTGAAACAAATGAGTTTCCCAAGACAATTAGCTGAGTATCCCCTACATAAGGGATCTCCACAACCTTTTAATTTCAGAAGACACAAGGAAGGGTTTTATAAGGAAAAAGTGTGAAGGATCCTTTCGTACGTATGTGGGATGATCATTTGGGGGAATGGAGCAGAACCTTATAAGAAGATACAGAATAAAATTTACCTAGTTCATAGCCACAAATTAAAAAGGGGAGTCAGTTTTATAGAACTCCAACTTTTAACTTCTATCTTAATACCATATTTAGAGAAAGTTTAGGTAGGAGGAGATGCGACAGTATATTTTTCCTTTTGTTTCACCTTTTACTCTGCTGTTGTATATTTTTGTCTGTAACCAGTAACTTGCACATACTAAGTAGAAACTAAGCTCTTTTTATATTTGTAATCTTTTCAAAACCAAAGACTTGCCCCGCTTAGTCTACTCTACCTTAATATGGAAACTGAGGTGAGGTGAGGGGAAGGGATACCCCTATCTGGATAGAAGCAACAGAACACTCATGATTGCTAGGAATGTGCCTTATGCTCAAAGTTAGTTGAGTAAAAATAGTGAAACAAATGGCTGGATAGCAAAAATAAAAAAACAATAACATCTTAAGTATTTTTTAAAAAAATTTCCACTGGATATTCAGTTGCATTTGACTCAAGTTTATCGCTGTACTTGAGTACAATGTAAGGATTAGGCACAAAACAGTGGAATAGTTTACATTTTCTTAGGTACTGCTCAGGTGGTTATGATTGGAGATTCTGAGTCAATGGCATAGGACAGGGGTGGCCAACCTGTGGCTCGGGAGCCACATGCGGCTTTCACACATATTGTGCGGCTCCTGGCAGGGCGGCTGGGGAAGCAAAGGGGAGGCATGCTTTTTCTCTCTTCCTTCCTTCCTTCCTTCCTTCCTTCCTTCCTTCCTTCCTTCCCTCCTCCCTCCCATCTATTTGCTTTCCTAGTTTCTCTCTCTCTCTTTCTTTCCACTTCTTTAATTCTTTCTTTCCATCTCTCTCTCTTTCTCTCTCTCTCTCTCTCTCTCAATATCATTAGCAAACAAGTAATATCATTATCAATAACCGGTTTTCCTCATTTGTTTTTATTTTTGGCAGTCCCATTTAATGTTAATAAAAAGCAAATTTGCATATTTTTAAAAATAAAAACGTGTGTGTGATATTTGTTCCTGTCTTGCGGCTCTCAGACATCTGACGTTTATTCTATGTGGCTCTTACGTTAAGCAAGGTTGGCCACCCCTGGCATAGGATTTAGCCCCTGGTGTTTCATTGGTTTTGGTATTATTACCCATAATTTTTAATATCTATGCCTAACTACTGAATGAGTTGCCAGAACCTCAATATCAATACACTAATAACATCATACTTCCAAAAGCAATTGTCTCTGCTGTAGACCAGTGTATATTCAACAGCTGAGGGCAAACAAAGTGAATCCAGACAAGACTGAGGTGATGATGTTGGCTCTCCAAGCTGGTGGGCTGAATGATATTTTGCTGTCCATGCTTGATTGAGTTTGTCAATTCTGTTAAGACTTTGGGTGTTTTCATTGAAAAATAGGTGGGTATGGTAGCCAAATTTACTTTTTCAACTAAAGCAGAGGTTCACATTATCTAGAAATGGCTGACCTATCCACAATCAAGGAGGCAGTGGTACGCCCTCTCTTGAAAAAGCCATCTCTGGACCTGGCTGAATTGGCTAACAATTGGCCGGTTTCCAACTTGTCCTATTTGGGAAAGATAATAGAGAGGGCAGTGGCAATTCAGTTACAGGACTTTTCTGGATGATGCTTCCATCTTAGATCCTTTCCAGTCTGGCTTTTACTCAGGCCACAGGACGGATATGGCACTGGATGCCATCACAGATGACCTCCGGGGGCATCTAGATCAGGGCGGATTGGCAGTGCTGTTGCTGTTAGACCTGTCAGCTGTGTTTGACACAGTCAACCACCAGTTACTGATCCACCGCCCCATCGACACAGGAGTCCAGGGACAGGTCTTGCAGTGGCTTGCTTCCTTTCTTCAAAGTCAGGGACAAAGAGTGGCACTGGGGGATCACCTGGAATGTGGAGTGCCTCAAGGGGCAGTGTTGTCCCCGATGCTCTTTAACATCTATATGCGCCCTCTTGCCTAGAGGCATGGGCTGGGATGTCACCAGTATGTGGATGACACCCAGCTCTATCTGTTGTTGGGCAGTCAGTCTGACTCCAAACTGGAAGACCAGGCATTATAGGCCGTGGCTGGCTGGCTTAGGCTGAGCCGGGTGAAACTGAATCTGATGAAGACGGAGGTCCTGTACCTGAGTTGGGTGGCCCGAAGTTAGGGATCCCACTCCCGACCTTCGATGGGGCTCCACTGGTGCCAGTGCCGGAGTTTAGGAGTCTGGGAGTGCTCCTAGATGCCTCCATAACAATGGAGGCCCAGGTAGTAGCCACTGCCGAATCGGCCTTTTATTATCTTCGGCTGATCAGGCAGTTGGTTCCCTTCCTCAAATGCAACGACTTGGCAACAGTGATCCATGCGATGGTCACCTCGAGACTGGACTACTGTAATGCCCTCTACATGGGGCTGCCCTTGTCTCAAATCCGGAAGCTGCAGGTGGTGCAAAATACCACAGCCAGGCTATTGATGGGACTCCCTATTCGGGAGCATGTCCAACCTTTGGTAAAGGTACTGCACTGGCTGCCTATAGCATACTGGATCCGTTTCAAGGTGCTGGTTCTTACCATTAAAGCCCTTCATGGCCAGGGACTAAATACCTGAGGGAGTGCCTTTCCTCACATGTACCCTAGAGAGCACTGTGATTGGAAGCCCAGAATTGGCTGGCCCTCCTGAGTCCCAAGGAGGCCAGGCTAGCAACAACCAGGGCCAGGGCTTTTTAGGTGCTGGCTCCATTCTGATAGAATGAGCTCCCAGAAGAGATCGTGGCCCTGAGGGACCTTCTACAGTTCCACAGGGCCTGTAAAACAGAGCTCTTCCATCAGGCTTTCGGAGCCACCACCACCACTAACAACTGACAGCTTGAGACGGGAGAGCCCAGTTCCCCCCTGGGATTTCTAACTACAGCCTGAGCCAGCCACCTAAGATGACCACAATGCTGACTGCAAAAAGAGAGAACTGAGTAACAATTGCTGCTGTGAAATTATTGAAATTACTGATACTAGTACTTTATTATATTTATGGCTTAAATGGTTTTAGAATTGCTTAATTGCTGTTGTTAACCTATTTTATGTGTATTGTAAAATGTTAGATTGTTTTATGTAAGCTGCCCTGAGCTAGCCTCGGACGGGAGGGTGGAGTAGAAATTTAATAAATCAAATCAAATCAAATTAACTATTGAAATATTTTACTACACAGTGCTACCCTCAAAGACAACATGGAAACTTCAGCAAGTGCAAAATGTGGCAACTTGATTATACCAGGAACAAGCCACATTATACATTATGTTTATTTTAAGAAATTTATATTAGATTACTACAGATTATTATAGTTTCATGTGATAATTACATCACGGAAAGCACTGATATCTGGGCTAGTTTTTAATGAGTCAAGACACTATTTACAAACAGTGCTAGTGTCATATGAGACATAACTATAAAAAAACCAAAATGCTGCTCCTGGGAAGCATTTTGGGCTGTAGCAGGAAGGGTGAGAAAGCTGTGCTCCACAGGTAGAAATCCTTCTGTCTGTGGAAATGCTCTGTTGCATCCAGGCCACTGACAACTGAAACTTTTAACACATTATTATCTAAAACTTTTCCAGCATGTTTTCTTGAGTTATGCAACCTGTGCGAATCTGCAAAACAAGCTAGTAAAATTTTATATTGTAATATGACCTTAAATAAGGTAACATGCAATGTTGCTACCTACCACAAGGCTCTGGAACTGGGTACAGAAGAAGTTTAATAAAGGGAAGGTATAACATAACTCTTCCCACTCTTACTATTATACTTCAAAGAAAGTTGGCAAGTTAGTTGAGTGCCAAGATCAACAGCCAACTTACTTATGCAAATCACAGGGGAGTGGTTCCTCTGCCAGAATCAGCAAGCACTCAGCAAGAGGATCTAACTCTTAATATGAATGTGCACAAACCACCATGAGTAAAGATTGTGGCCGTATAAATACTGAACTCAGCATTTTAAAAATATCCTATAGTTGCTTTCAGGATGGGTAAAACTGATTTAAAAAAAAACAAAACCCTAAAATTAAATGCACCTTTAACAAAAAAATAAGCAGCATACTGTGTATAATTCCATTAAAACAGTATGTTAAATATTTAAATTTAAATATCTGGAGAAGTGAGCAGTGACTCAGGAAAGCTCATACTCTACCACAAATTTTGTTAGGCTTTGAGGTGCTACTAGACTCCTACTCTTTTCTACTGCTACAGACAGACTAACACAGCTACCCATCGATCTTTAAGTATTTATGAAACTTACTATATACGCTTTGAGGTTATACAAATACTCTGTTCAATCATTTCACCAGTGGGTTTATGGTTATACCAACTAATTAGTAAGCACTTATTCAATCCAGAAAGTATTTAATTAACAGCTGGCTTTGATGATTTCTCACCCTAGCTACAGCAGAAATCTTCCAACATGCTTGAAGCATCCTCTGAAAGACAGGCCCTCCCCTTGCTGGATGGGGGAGGTATCACTTCTTGGAACACATGCAGAAGAGCCTTAGTTCAATGTCTGGTATTTCCAATTGAATAATTTCATATAGCAAGTGTTAAGATCTTTACTCTGACAGGCAGTGTTTCTTCAGGGTCTCAGGTAGACAACACCGAACTAGACAGACCAATGGATTGACTTGGAATAAGGCAGTGCCATACAGTCATGTTCTCAATTTCAATGTAAGCATGGGTTTAGAATGCAGGTCTTTATAACTAAGCTCTAACAGAAGGGTCTGCAGCATGGTACCTGTGGGCAACATTGTACATGCCAACACCTTTTTGGCACCTGCCAAGTATTTAGAAAGTGGGTGTGGCCAGGTGGGGCTACTGCCCAGGAAGGCTTCTGATCAGCCAATGAAGATTTGATTGGTTGTGCAGATTTTTAAAAACATTACTTTAGCAGCAGCTGCCACCACAGCACAAGAATCTTCATGGAGTGACTGAAGGTAAGCTGCAGTGGACATTTAGTGGCTAGTTCTACCTCATGTGGCAGCCATTTCATGGCTGCACCCATCATACTATGTCAAGAATTCCAAAAGTGCCAATAGGCAGTGTTCTGATTACTTCATAGATTTATTTCACTGATTACTTTATTCCCCTATAAAATAATTCTCACAGAAATGGGGGTCATGTACAGAACAGTTTGCCTCCCATTTTTTTCAATGAAAATACTTATAATCAAAGTGATGACAGATGGTTTGGAGTCTTTCCCCCTCAGCTTGAAGACTGACCAACAAGTAAAGGCTATGGGGCATGCAGGACAGAACTTTAAATCCTTGTTCAAATGAGCATGATTTGTTTATAGCACCTTTCTACTATATCATTTGTCTTACTTAGATATGCTAAGATACAAACCAAACTATGGCATGGTATTATTTTCTGCTGTCACTGAGCTGAAAACAGTTTTGCTTTTTAAATTTTATATCCATTGTTAAACCCACATTCAAATACAAAACACCTTTCTTCCACTTGGCAGTCTTTTGCAGCTGTCACTGAAAAGATGGCAAACAATAGGAGTACTGTACAGTTACACAAGGGCAGGAAGGAAATATTAAAAGGATTAGGGATAAACAAGAAAAATGATTACCCAGCTGAAGCAGTCAGGCAGACTGGGATCCATACAGGAATGCAAAATACCCGAAAGGATTTTCAGGATATCAAAAGGATAGTTAATTAGATTTAAAAAGATTATCTTGGACAGACAATATCTATAGTACTCCACATGGATGAACGCGTTAAGATAAAAAAGAGTTATTATGAACTTTTACCTTATCTTCAAATCATATCTACACTTAATATTCACAACAGGCTCCCTGAGTTTTTAAAAACCAGATGATAAAATTCTATAACAATGTATTTAAACTTGCAGTAGCAGTTTCAGTATCAACTAGTTTATCTGGCATGAGCCTTCAGTGATGGCAAGTTGGAAACATATTAAAACAGAGGTAAGTTTCTTTAAACATACTTTTGAAGCATATTGAATATCACTGTTCTTATAAGGAACTCACACATTCTCAGCCTAACTTACCTCACAGGGTTGTTGTGAGGATAAAACAGAGGAGAATGATGTGAGCCACTTTGGATCCCCATTGGGGAAAAAAGGTGGGGTATAAGTGAAGTAAACAAACCAGCAGCCATCTGTTCCTTTCATACAAAGAAAAAAATTGGGTTGGACTGGATTGAGTTCAGGTTTGATGTGGGAGCAAGACAAGTGCTGGAATCTAATTTAAACTGATCTCCATTTTCAAGTACCTTTCAGTTGGTAAGGAAGTCAGCAGTAAGTACATTTGTTGAAGTATACTAGACACTACAAAACTTGTTTCACTTATCCTCTGCAAACTATACTGACTTTTAGTATGGCCCAGGATCAGTTTTGAAATGGATTCTATGAGGTTTAAACCTCATAGTTTTGTTTAGGTATCATAGAACAGCTTCCCAGTCTGACACACTGATGGCACTAAGAATTCCAGAATAGTAGTGCAGTTTATTTGAACTATGTGTTAGCATAGGAATATCTTTAAATGGAAGGACTCAGCACAAAAACATAGAAATAAAAGGTGTGGCATCTGAATGTCAGTCTTATCACCACTAAGAACTCAAAGCCTGCCTCTTCACATTTACAACTGTGTGGCTTCCAGGCATGGTTCAACACTCTCATTTCTAATTTCAGAAAACAAGGACTGGAGATTAATAATTTATCTGCACAATTCCAAATGATTTACAATGATTTGGCTATTAGATGCACCTTTTGTTCATAATGTTTCCTTAATGCCTTGTGTGACTGAAAGACTGAATGAAGAAAATAAAATGATTTAACTAGTAAATAGTGTAGAACCCTATAGCCAAGTTTCAATTCTCAGTTTGTTCCAGTAGCCATGCAAGTTCTTCCTCCATAAGCATTTATTCTGATTTCTTTTCAGCTTGCTTTCCCCCTATACCGCAGTTATTAAGACACTGTTGGATAATAAAGGTGTATGATGAAGTTAGAGCCTCTGCTTTGCATGCAGAAGGTCCCAGGTTCAATTCCCAACATCTCCAGTTAGAATAATCAGGCAGTAGTTGATAGGAAAGATGTCTGCCTGTGACCCTGAAATAGATAGATAATACAGACCTTGACAGACCAATGGTCTGACAGTATAACACTGGCTTTCATATGAGGGCTACTGTTGAACAGCAGCAAGTAGCTGGGCCTGGGTGAGTAAAGGAAGATAAGAAGGCTGGCAGAACTGTTGTGGTTGCATAGCAATGACCACTGAGGGCATTTGTTTCTTAAAGCTACAGTTGTTGCTTCTATTATTTGGGGGGGGGGGAAGGTGGTGTGTATCTCAGTCTGTTCATGGCTCTAATCTCTGGTTTTAAGTATCCACAGATTTGACAATGTTGAGAATTATACTGATGACAAGCAGCGGGACCCATGATACTCGTGGGGGGAGTATTACCCGTGGGGGGAGTATTACCCGCGGCTCCCAGGTGGCCTGCCTACTGAAGCAGCAGGAGATCCACATGAAGGAGGAGGAGGTGGCCTCAGGTGAACCCAGCAGGCGGTCCACCGGGCCCACCAAGGCTTCTCCCCTCACACGGCTCCCAGCCACTGGGCTTGCCAGGCTTCCCCCCCACCGTCGACAGCAGCAACGGCTGCGACTCCCAGTTGCCAATCCTCCAAGGCTTCTCCCCCCTGCCGCTGTCACCAATGACAGTAGCAATAGTGGTGAGCCCTGAGCGGGTCCCAGCTGCTGGGCCCACCAGGCTTCTCCCCCCCATCAAAAACAACAATGGCTGTGGCTCCCAGCCGCTGGCCCTCCAAGGCTTCTCCCCACACTGCCACCACCGACAGCAGAAATGGTGGTGAGCCCTGTGCGGCTCCTAGCCACCAGCCAACCAGGCTTCTCCCCCCTCCCCCCGCCAGTAGCAATGGCAGTGAGCCCTGCATGGCTTCCAGCTACTGGGTCTGCCAGGCTTCTCTCCCCCCCCCCCCCCAACAGCAGCAAGCCATGTGGCTCCCAGCCACCGGGCCCACTAGGCTTCCCCTGACAGCAGCAATGGCAGCAAGCCCTGCGCAGCTCCCGACCACTGGACTCACCAGGCTTCTCCCCCTCTCCTGCTGCCAGCTGCAACGGCAGTGAGGCCTGCACGGCTCTGGCACAGTTCCTAGTGGTAAGTGCATTCTCTGCGCATGCACAGGGAACACTCTTACTTTTTGCAGGATTTAAGTATTCCCCGTATAGTTTTTTCTACATTTCAGATTTTTTTGCACACCTGGGGAGTGCCCCAAGTGTGCAGGAAAATCTGTTTACCCTCCAGGTGCTCCTGATGTGCAGATTTAGATATCTGCACAAAGGGGGCATCTTGGCTATTAGATATATAGATTTACAATATATTTATTCTTCTGATCTGCCAAAAAAGCTCTCAAATACATACAAAAATGTTACTTGGGGAGAGGATTCTCAGCTGAACTTCATCTAGGAGATGGTTGTGTGGCTGCAGAGTACCTCTAATGGACTTAGCAGTGGCTGAAAGATTTAACCCTTATAAGAATCAACACAAAACTAATTTCTCAGGTCATAATTGCCTCAACAGCTCAACCACCCCCAGTAGATACAGACTAGGCAACTGCCTGAAGCAGGTGACAATTTTTCTATACCTCTATGTGTTGGCCCCAAAATTTAAAAGCCAGGCTGATTTTAAGCCTTCAGGGTTCTGTATTTATCAACCAGATTTTCTAATTATTGCTACCAGAAAATCTAATCCTAAATTCTTTGGGCTCTTCTAAAGTGCTGTTGTACATTTAAAAAAATTGGGTAATACTGGTTAACACTTAGTTCAAATAACCTCTAGCTCTAAGCCTAGCCTCTCACCTATTTCCCCAATTTTTATTATTGTTTTAAAAAGCTCCATTTACTTATATATAGAAATAAACAGGAAGTTTAGAAAGCAAATCCTTAACAGGTGAACTCATCCACCAGAACTGAATGGTTGTAACTAATAAACAAACAGTGACAAGAACTTCATGCACATGCATTCTTAAATCATACAACAAAACACTGAGATATGAAACAATTAAGCTTTTTACTTCCACTGTGGATTACTGAGGGACACAACAATAAAATCACTGCAGAAAAGTATTCAGTGCTACAATGAAATTTCTAGGCACCTTAATGAATTAGCACCTGGGATTTCTCCAGTCCTAAGGTAACTAAATTCCAATAGCACTCATCTCCATTTTTGAAGGAGCCACATAAACCCAGCTTTGTAGATTGTCAACTTGGAAGATACCGCTCTGCTCATATTACAAACCAATGCAACCAAGAGCCTTTTGATTTCATTTGAATGCCCTCAGAATATACACAGTTGTGAAGGGAAGGAATCAAAGGGGTTGAAGATATTAAAAAGGACAAAGGGGAAACAGAATACTGGTCAGCTCTTGTAAGTCAGTGTGATAATTATGTTGCTCAACATTCAACAATGCATGAACTAAGGAAGGGAATTTAATCCAGGATAGCAAAAAACTTGGAAGGCCTGAATTTATTCCTGGTAGTACATGCTACCTCTCCATTGCAATATATACAAAGTAGTTCACAACACAATAAAAATAGATAAAATAGACAATTTGCCTACTGTTAGGAAAATATTAATGAAAATTAGATGGCTACATAAGGCAATGTAGACTGACAATAGCTACAATGTTACATTTTACAACTGAGTACCAGCACAAACTCATTGTTACTGTTTTACTTAGACCAGTTATCAGAGTAACCCACTGTTTCATTCATGCAGCTCAAACTCCCTTTCCCTCCATTTTAGTCTAAAGTTCAGGCCTAAATTATGCAACAGCAAAGTGTATAAACCAAAGGTACGAAGAACATTTATCAGAGTCTCTGGGTTCTCCTTCTTTGGAGGTTTTCAAACAGAGGCTAGGTGGCCATCTGTCAGGAATGCTGATTCTGTGAACTTAGATCATTAGAGGGAGGGCAGGAAGTGTTGCATCAGTGCTTAGTTCTTGTAACCCTTTCTTACACACCCAGGGAAATGCTGATTGCCACTTCGGGGTCAGGAAGCAAATTCTCCCCAGGCCAGTTTGGCTAGAGATCCTGGAGGGTTTTTTTTTTTTGGTCATCTTTGGTCGTGGAACAGTGGTCACTGGGGGTGGGGGGGAGGTATTTGTGAATTTCCTGCATTGTGCAGGGGCTGGACTAGATGACCCTGGAGGTCCCTTTCTACTCTATGGTTCTGTGATTCAATAGTTCACAATTGGGAGCACTAAGTACAGGTGGCAAATAATCAGCTCTAGTCACTTGTTGTTCCACCAAGATTGATGTGGCAAACCCATGATAAATTAAGAGAAAAATTTTGAAAACAGCCTCTGAACTTCTGGATGGGTTGCTCTTAAACTACTCTCATCTGCTAGCAATCCAGCAAGGGAAAGGGATTCGCAACATAACCAACGGCAACCCATTATGAAGCAAGCATTAGAACCTGTCTCAGCATCCAAGGGCTATATCCCTGCATCCCTACTCCCAGTCTCACAACATCTCCCATTGAAACAGCAAACAACTGGCAGATAGCACAATGAAAAATGGTGGACAGCCCTTAATTCTTTTGCTTTAGACTTCAGGATGAACTGTCTGTGGAAGTGCAGAGCTTTGCTCCCACACTCTGCCTCTCTGTGTTCTTAGGAAGCAGTTGCTGAGCTACAGTTATCTGTGATACAGTAGTGGGTAAGGTTGCCTGGTCCCCTCGCCGTGCTGGTGGCGGAATCTGGGGGACAACCGCAACTTGATGATGTCCCTGGAAGTGACGTCACTGCATCGGTGACAACACTCTGGTTTTGGGGCAAAACTCTAGGGTAAAACTGGCTTCAAAATATAGAGTTTTGCTCTCAAAACAGAGCATCACCATGTTGGGGATATTGTGCAGTGATGCCGCTGTTTGGGGGCAGGGTTTCCCCGGCCAGCCAGATGGCTGGCAGCAAGCAGAAGTCCCAAAAACTGGGGGAACCCCCACTGGGACCTGGAGACTGGCAACTCTAGTAGTAGAGGAGCTCTGAATGTACCTCATGAACTTATTTTAAGTTCAAAGTTCTTTGGACTACAGAAAAGCTATAGCCCCCCCCCCCCCCCCCAATCATAGACTTTCATGAGTAAGTCCTATTGATTTACTTCTAAGCAAATGTGCTCAGGAGGACTGTGCTGTCAAAACAATAGGACTTTGGATTCTGTTTGGCAACTGTAAATTTCATAGTAATATTGATAATAGCAATATCAGTCATTAAGTTGGATCCAGTCAAGATTTCCACTAAAGGAAAAGGGTGCAGACCTCCCAGGTGCAGAGTTCCACTCCCACTCCCCCAATGCTGTTCCTGAGATCGCCTGTTCCCAGGTACAGCATGTCAAGGATTATCCGGGGCCTCAACTAGAGGGAAGATGTGAGAAAATCTTGTTCCACTGACAGAAATCCGTTCCCTCAGCAGAGATTTGCTGCAGAATCCAAGTCATTATTTATTCAGAGATATGCTGCTTTTGAATATGGAGGATTTTTTAAATGAAAAGGACACCATAATGAACAGAAAAAATATAATTACACCAAGTCTGCAGCCTGTGCCTCTACAGCTAAATGCCTCAGTGTGAAGGCACAAAAAAAGAGTTTAAAGTATATAGGAGTGGGAGGCTAGAATAACCAGTGTGTGAAGAAAATGGTACGAAAGGAAGTTTATGGGATGGAAGAGATGCTCTATAGAAAAAGAAACAGTAATCCAAATGAGAATCATGTGCCAATTTATGCCAGCACACTAAAACAGTTATACAGAGAGCTCCTGTGTATATTCGTTACCTATTGTGAGACACTCTGAGTGCCACTTCCTAACAAATGACTCACAACCAGGGGTCATTTGGGGCTGAAGCGAGGCGGAGCAGTGCTCTGCCAACCCAGAAGTGGGCGCTAGGGCCGAATCAGATTCTCTGATCTGATTTGGCCCGCCGCTGAATTGCCGCCGAAATTTGGAGGTGGCTTAAAAAGCGGCTGGAGGGGAGGGGGTTTGAGGGAGAGGCTCCAAACTTACAAAATAGCTGCTGGAGCCTCTCCCCCAAATACCCATCAAGTTTAAAGAAAATTGGACCAGGGGTTCCAATTCTATGGGCCCCCCAACAGGTTGCCACCATCCCCTCCATTGTTCTCTAAGGTGGGAAACAAGTAACATTTTTTCCCACCATAGAGAACAATGGAGGGGATGGGGCAACCTGTTGGGGGCCCATAGAATTGGACCCTGTGGTCCAATCTTCTTGAAACTTGGTGGGTATTTTGGGGAAAGGCCCTAGCAGCTACCCTGCAAGTTTGAAGCCTTTCCCTCAAACCCCCTCTCCTGCAGCCCCTCATATACCCTATGAGTTTTTGCCATTGACTTCAGTGGCCCAAAGGGTATAATGGGACTGAAACTGACATTTGGCTGGCTGAATAGGCTTGCACTGCCAAAACCGACATGCGGGAGTCATTCAGCAGCCGGAACAGATGCGGCCTGCTTTGGCCCGATCTAAATCAGGCCCCAAATTTTTTATTTGCACACTCCTAGTGGGCACAAATGGAAGATGGCAAGCCCCTACCCCCAGCTCCCAGCGGGCCTATGGAGGAAGCAAAGCAAGAAGGGGTTTAAAGTTTAAACCCCTTCTGTTTAGAGTCACACAGCAGCAGCGGCACAATCTTTCCATTGTATTCTATGGGACCCTTCTTGCTTTGCTCCCCCCCCCCCCCGCCCTGGCAGGCCAGCTGGGGAAGGGAAGGGGAGGCTTTTGAAGATGCCTTTTGCTTCCCTTTCTGACACACTTCCAGTGATGTCAGGGGGTGTGGCATATGCTAATAAGTTATACTAATAGGTATGCTAATGAGCTCCTGCACCTCTTTTTCTACGAAATGACCCCTGCTCACAACCATCTGTACTTGAGCTACAGAACTTATTAATGATCAAGTATCAGAAGTGTTGTTATACTTTTTAGGTATGTAAATAGACTCTGATACTGGCTCTTTGTTGATCTCTTGTTCTGAATTTTGACATAGTTTAGTATTTATACAGCAGTGGACAGCAGCCTTTTATAATTTAACAGCCAAATATGTCTTTACAGATGAGAACATCTCACACACAAGACAAAGCCTCTAATCTTACATTTTCTTCAGGTTTGACCTTGTTCTAACATAAAAATACCCAGCTGTCAATTTTGAATACATTTTATGAATAAACTTCCTTCCCAAAGGTACTTATGTATTACATTTTTATCCTTGAGTTTTATAACTCATCTCTAAATGCAGTAACACTCATCTCTAAACGCAGTAATATTTTGTATGTCCCAAAAAGCTCACACATCATTTATTAAGAATTCCTGAGACCAGACAATGTAGATGACATGTTTCTAGCCTCTGTCCTGCTTGTATCATCACTTGAGTCAAACACCTATTGCCAGTGGGAGCAGAATGAGCAGTGAGTAGGGTTGCCATGTCCCTTACCTCTGCTGGTGGGGGGGCTTTGGGGGTGTTCCGGGAGGTGAGAGGGACGTCATGTGATATCCCCAATGAAATGATATTACCTGGAAGTGACACCATCACACCAGAAACATCGCATAGGGACACTGGTATTTGGGTGAAACTCTGGTTTTTTGCCCCCAAAACCATAGAGTTTGCCCAAATACCAGAGCTTTCTGGCACGATAACATCACTCCCAGGTGACGTCATCGCATCAGGGGTGGTACTTATGGTTTTACTGGAAATGCCCCCAAAATGTCATTAGGGGTGGGATTTCCCCCTCTTCTGTACCGGGGGGCTGGGATACCTAGCAATGAGCAACTGAAAGATCACAAGATTCTAATCAAAACAAAACCTAGACAAATCTACCATTAGTGGTGCAAACTAGAATAGATTCTGAAAGCTACAATTATTACAGGCTTCCTTTGCAGGTAACTGCATATCTCGAAGTAAGTTACAAATAAGGTTTCAAATAAGAACTCAACAATCCTATAAATTCTAAAACATCCATGTGCTTTTTATTTCAGTTAAAGATGTAAAGTTTCTGGAAGTTTTGAAACCATAGGAAAACAAGTTTGTTTTTCTAAAACAAAAGAGTCCAAAAACTTGTAGCATGCAATACTTACGAAGCACATATCTACTCTACTAAATTAAGGCCATAAAAGTCATCAATATACAACTTTTGCACAAAAAAATCGCCTTTGGATATATTTATGTAAGTGGAATGTATAAATGTCTCAGTTTTTTCAAACAAGAGGTTGGGTCCAGCCAGGGGTCCGTTAGGGCCGGAGCGAGGTGGAGTGAAGCTCCGCCAGTTCAGGACTGGCCAGTAGGGCAGCCACGGGCTGAATCAGATTCTCTAATCTGATTCAGCTCGCTGCCGAATTGCCGCCGAAATTCAGCGGCAATTTTAAAAGCCACTGGAGGGGAGGGGGTTTGAGGGAGAGGCTCCAAACTTGCAAGGTAGCTGCTGGGGCCTCTCCTCGAAATACCCACTAAGTTTCAAGAAGATTGGACCAGGGGGTCCAATTCTACAGGCCCCCAAACAGGTTGCCCCCATTCCCTCCATTGTTCTCTATGGTAGGAAAAAAGTTAACATTTTTTCCCTCCATAGAGAACAATGGAGGGGATGGGACAATCTGTTTGGGGGCCCATAGAATTGGACCCCGTGGTCCAATCTTCTTGAAACTTAGTGGGTATTTCGAGGAGAGGCCCCAGCAGCTACCCTGCAAGTTTGGAGCCTCTCCCTCAAACCCCCTTTCCTCCAGCCCCTCATATACCCTATGAGTTTTTGCCATTGATTTCAATGGCCCATAGAATATAATGGGGTTGAAACTGACATTCCCTTTCCGACACACTTCTGGTGATGTCAGGGGACGTGGCATATGCTAATGAGTTATGCTAATGAGCTCCTGCACCTCTTTTTCTACGAAAGGACCCCTGGGTCCAGCCAACTCTTTTATTCAATCTCCCACACTCCTCTTCCTGTAGCTCCCATCTCACATCCCTTTTGCCCATGCACGTCCCATGATGCCCAGGAAAATATTTTCAGTAGTCAGAGGGGACCCCCTCCTCTCTTTTTCACCAGTGGAAAAGGTGCATCTAATGAACCACTAGCAGAACACTAATTTTATTCACCCTCCTCTTCCACCTCTCATCAACAGTTCATCTTAACTCACAGAAAGAATATTCCTGGGGCAGGAGCACTTGCATGGACAAATAGCCACACAGGTGGGAAGGCAGTGAGGAACGGAAAGAAGCAAATTTACCTTCCCTCCCTTTTCTACAAGGACAGTTCTGCTGACAAGGGAGAAGCAGAGGTGATTTTACTACTTTCCCCCCTCCCCACTGCAGCCCCTCTCAGGAATAAGTTTTCCAAAGCTAAAAAGGAACTGCAAGAGAAGAGAGAAAAATGGAGAAATGTTCAAGTACTTGTTGTATCAAGTGTACCATTAATTGAACTCAACTTCCATTGGCTGCATATTTGATACAAGAAATACTTCAAGCTTTAAAACACTGAGAATGCTATTTGATCCGCCAAATACAGTAATACATTCAGTAGCATCAGAACAAAGTTTGAGTCCAGTTTAAGACCAACCAAGTTTTATTTAAGGTATAAGGTTTCATGTGCAAGCACCCTTCTTCAAATACATTGAAATGGAAATGGAGTTACCAGTCCATACACATAGGTAGAGGGTGAGCAGCAAATTAGAATACAACATAACGAAGATGTTTAACAGATGCAAGGACCAAACAGGAATAATAGCATCACATTCACATTTTGGATCTAGGAATTTCATAGCAATTGGGCTAATTTAAAATTCACACACCCCGGCCAAAAAAAATCCAATTTTTCATTGGGGGAAAAAAACCTGGGTGGGTGGGAACAGGAAATACAGTTTTGTACGTAAACACAATCTATGAATAATTCAGAACTATTGTCAGCAAATCACTATGGCTTGCATGTGCTTTAAAAAGACTACCATGAACAATGCATATAATGCCTCAAGATAGAGGTACCCTGAAATGTAAACAACTGCACCAGATGCTAGCACTCCTCAGTCTTCCCACCAGTCATCTCTGCAAAGTTGGTAGCACACTCTTAACATGTTTGTCTAACAAACACTGCAGAACAGAGTAGAAGATGCTAGCTGTAGTTATAGGATATCTGCATAAGAGTGTCTTCTCCCTCATTTTGTGAACATTAGGGTTTACATTCTGAATTCTTAGGGGTTAAGCTCATGGCCATTCCACAGGTATTCTGGTTAAAAGAGAGGAAATAACCAGATGCTTGTATTTTCTCAATTCCTCTTCAGTTCCAAATACAACAGATACAACTCAGGAGATCAAAAGAACAAGGGCAGGTACAGCCTGAGAGAAGATAAGCAAAGGGAGGCTTCTGAGCTACCAAAATTTTCTTGTCCTCTCCCTTCTCTATCTAATCAGTTTCCTGTGGGAGGGGATTGGGGAGCTTTGGGGAAGAAGCTCTCCCCTTTAAGAGGTGAGCTACCATTCTTCAGCAGTAGACATCCTGGGGGACTCTGAAGGAGACACAAACAGACACATGGTCTAAACAGCAATGGCCCAGCAAGAGAAAGAAAGTTAAACAGAATAAGGAAAAAGACTGAACTTTTAAGATAATTCTACCTATATCTTTAATATTATAGGGATAAGTTATAGACCTAAGGAAAGAGGACTGTGTTTATACCTGTATTTTCCTATGCTTAGAAGATATAGTATTTTGCTGTTCAACTAAATGTATTTATGTGTTGTAACTAGAGATGTGCATTCGGCTTTCCCGAACTGAACCCCCCCCCCCCCCCCCAATAAATACCTTATTTTTTCGGTATTATCCTTATCGGCATTTATTGGTATTTTTAAAGCCAAATGCAAATTTAGGAAACTTTTTGGCTTCCGAAAACTGATTCCCCAGTTTGTTTGGCTTTTTCAGCTTTCAGGTAGCAGAATACAGACTTCCCTCAAGCTGCTGGCTTCCCTAGTCAATTTCACTTCCCGCCAGTCAGCTGTAGGAGTGAAACTGACCAGAAAGCCTCCTCTCTACCTTCCCTCCTCCAGCTGCCTCAGGGCTCCTGGAGAAGCACAGGCAGAGAACCCAGCCATGTTTAAATGCCTTTCTTTCCTTCTCCCAGTTTGGGGAGGGAGAGTAAGGCATCTAAACGTGCCTGGGGGCCCTGGCTGTGCTTCTCCAGGGGCCCCACAGCTGCGGGGCAACTGGAGAGGGGCAGGAAAGAAGCCCTGGCATGCTTTCATGCCTGCCCTGTGCTTTCCCAGCCCCTCCCCCCCACTGTGGCTGCGGGGCTGGGAAAGAACAGGGCAGGCATGGAAGCATGCCCCCCCCCCAGAGCTTCTCCACTGCTGCAGAGAAGCTTGAAGGGGGAAAAACGACGGCATGTTTAAATGCCTTTCTTTCCTTCCCTGTTCTTGGAAAAAGAAAGAAAGGCTTCTAAACATGCCTGTGGTCCCTGGCTGTGCTTCTCCAGGGGCCCCACTTCTGCAGGGCAACTGGAGAGGGGCAGGCAGGGACCCCATGCATGCTTCCATGCCTGCCCTTTTTTCCCTCCCCCCTGAGCTTCTCCACAGTGGCGGAGAAGCTTGGGGGGGGGGGGGAAGAGGCATGTTTCCATACCTGCGCTGTGCTTTCCCAGCCATGGTGGGGGGGAATCACAGAGAAGCATGCCTGGGGTCCCTGCCTGCCCCTCTCCAGTTGCCCCATGGGGAGAAGCTCAGGGGGACAAAGTGGCATGTCTCCATACCTGTGCTGTGCTTTCCCTGCTCCCCTGCTGCGGTGGGAGGGCTGGGAAAGCACAGGGCAGGCATGGAAGCATGCCTGGGGTCCCTGCCTGTTCCTCTCCAGTTACCCTGCAGCTGTGGGGCCCCTGGAGAAGCCCAGGCAGGGACCCCAGGCATATTTAGATGCCTTTCTTTCCCTCCCCACAGGTGAGGGGGGACTGGGGTAGCAAAGGGCAGGCATGTAAACATGCCTGGACTCCCTGCCTTCCCTTTTCTAGCTATTCTGGTCAGCTAGAGAAAGGAAGGCAGAGAGAGGAGGCTTTTCCTTCTCAGTTTCACTCCCCTGGCTGGCTTAAACCTTACAGCTGACTGGAGGGGAGTGAAACCGACAATGAAAGAAGGCCTTTTTACATGTCTACTTTCCCTCCAGGTATATCAGACCCAAATATATATTCAGGAATACTGAATATTTCCCTAGTCCAGATACTTTACCAGTATTGGACTGGGGATATTAGCATTTACCAATTTTTTTTGGTCTGATATACCTTAATCCGACGTTTTTTGCACCCCCCCCAGATGTAACCAATTATTTCTTATACCCTTAAATAATTTTTTTTCTGAAATTGGAGTTATTTGGTCTTTGCACCCACAGACAAACCCAAAGCACAGTTCATGCTTTAACCATTGTTGAAAGAAGCAAGCAAAGCCTGCTTAGTTCCCCCCAACTTTTGTAACAGGGTACAGGTCAAGAGGGTACAGTCAAAGATTTCTGCTGGTCTGTATCTTCAATCTTGTTTTCTTTAAAATAATATTCTAGCTTCTCAGCACACTCAGACCTCTCACTTGCTCCATCAAATTCTGACATGGCACCATACATTTCCATGGTCATTGTAGTTTTATCCTTGTTACCAGTGTAATAATTCCAGACCACCTAATATCAGAACAGTTCATAACTGTACTGGAACATAGGCAAGGCCATAACCAGCTAGAGAAAGGAAGCCAGCAACTAGCACATAGGCTAGGCCATAACCAGCCACAGCCAGCAACCAGCAAAACAAGTGAAAAGTGAAACTAAAGTAAAATCTTTTCCGTTAAGGGATCATGTTAGAAATCATAATCAAATTCACAGCTCTCCCATGATACAATCGTTTTCATAATCTCAGCTGCAATATTTCTAATGTTTTCATATTTCTAGCTTAGAAAGGAAATAGAAAAGATTTTGCATTCGAACAGAGGGTCTGGTGTCCAGGCTATTAGACACAGCCACCTCTATGATCCTGTTGGCAGGTGCCAGGGAAAATAAAATACTATTTGTGAAACAGAACATGTGAGATAAGGGTAGAGAGATGAAATTCTCATTGATTTCTAGTGGCTTGAGACCTGGGCCAGGTGAGTAAATTCCCACCTTCCCATAGTAAAATCAAGGGCCTGCAGGGCCCATTGTACCACACTGTCAACAATTCACTGATTTTATGCCATCACACCAGTGATAACAGGTAAAGATGAGTATAACAGGACACACAGAAAAAAACTCATTTACTCCTCAGTCCATACAGCTAAAGGCAGTGGAGGGCAGAAATGTTCTTCTTAACATCTCTGTTCTCCTGCGAGCCTGTTGTCAAAAGCACTAGTATGAACTGAAATATTGTTTCAGCTAAGGAAAAAAGTAGTGCAATGGATCTATATTGCATATGGTATTAAGATAATGAAACCTTACATTCCAAATTCCAGTCTTGTTATAAGCTGGAGTCCAATGGAAAGGCGGGGGGGGGGGGGAAGCAAAGAGGGTAATCAGAAGGTAGGATTCGAAGTTCTTGTTTAGAAGTACACTGTTAGTGATAAGTAGCAAGTAGTTACAAAATACAAACAGGATAGAGGCAGCATGGTTTAATTAATGAAACTGGCTGCAACTGGTAAGCTACCGAGTTGTAGTGTTCTGAAGTGGCTTACATAAAAATTGAATTCCATACAGATGACAGCTTCCACATTTCATTTTATAAACTAGGAAGCAGTTTATTTATCAAAACATTGCGTATCAAACATGAAGACAGATTTAATCAGGATAAGAAGCAGCCAACACATTTATAGAAAATCAGCAATATCTGAAAGCATCTTCACTGCATTCAGTAGAAGTTTCATACAAATTCTATTTGTGAAAGAGAACATGTGAGATAAGGCTGGAGAGGTGAGGCTCTCACTAAGGTCTAGCAGCTTGAGACCTGAACCAGATGAGTAAACCACCAGCACCTGAGCATAGATACCACAGATTCATTCTCTACCTACTCTCAAGTATTCAGAGCAGTTCTGCATTTGTTTGCTTTTTAATGTATGCTTACATAACCCCCCCCCTTCACATGTAACACTTTTGGTGGGAAAGCCCTCAATGTAGATATTGTTGCATTAGATAGACCAATAATCTTGCTCAGTATAAATGCAGTTTCATATATTCAAGGCTGCAATCCTGTACATGGTTACATGGGAGTAAGCCCTATTATACCCGGGGGGGTGGGGGTCACTCTTGTACATTGTTAAGTGAGCATCACTTAAACTTTCTGGCCATAGGTTTAGATAAACTTTTAGCAGAAATCAGTACCAAATATGATTTTGGTTTTTAAAAAAGAATTTACCTGGTAAATAGCAAAAAGCATGGGCAAAATGCTAGGGTTTGGGGTGCTAGTGGTGGTTGCACAGTGGTACATGCATTCTTCATCACCCCATCCTTCTGGCTGAGGAGATACTGGGAAGGAAAGGGAAGCATCAGATATTCATGGCTATTGTTATCACTACTGTCCAACTGAAGCACATCATCAGCTTCATTACTAATTATATTTTAAATAAACTGATTACCTTATTACTGGAACATTTTTTCCCTTTTTCTTTCCCCAAAAGAGCCCCACTCAGCTTAACACTTTAAAGATAAGAACAGGTTGGAGGACACTGACTGATGTGCCTCCCCCTTAAAATGGTGAAGGGCTCAAGTCTACCAGAAGGCCATTCCCAGGACTAAGAGAGATAAGGAGAAGAGACAAGCTGCTCCAAGCACTGTTCCACTGAAGGGATGAATCTTGGCTTGGCACATTTCTGTAGAAACATGCAATGGAGGCAATTTAGGTACTAGCTTCTCCAACAGAGAACTCAAAGACAGGAACAGCAGGCAAAGTAGATCTGGACCTGCTCTGCAAGAAAGCTTTGACCAACCAGGAGCCATCATGGATGGCTGCCTGTACACCACTCTGCTCCTACTCCAGAAGTGAATGGATTAGTGTCCATCTCTCATGGAACTCTTCTGCCAGCTGGCCTAATCCAAGCATCTGAGGGCAGCCATGCAGGACACTATTACTAGAATGAAGATCATAGCACCTTGGTTCAGCTGAGCTAACGCAGGGGTCCCCACCCTTTATGAGCCTGCAGGCACATTTGGAATCCTGACACAGTGTGATGAATGCAGCCACAAAATGGTTGCCATAGGAGGTGGAGACAGACATTGCTGTCATGGCTTACCTTCAGTCACACAATGAAAATCCTTGTGCTCTGGTGGCAGCTGCTTTTTTTAAAGTAACTTTAAAAAAAATCTGCACAGTCAATCAGAAGCCTTGGTGGACAAAGCTTTTACCTGGCCCGGCCCACTTTCTAAATGCACTTGATGGACATCAGGAAAGATTTCGGTGGACACCATGGCACCCACAAGCACATGTTGGGGGAATCTGAGCGAAGGAGCTGCTACAGTGACTGCAACTGCAATGTCCTGACTGTCTATAGTCAGAGGAGCTGATGTCTCAAGGGAAGAAGCTTTCTCCCACAAGACACCGATACCTCCCACTGCTGCTAAGTGGGCTGCTGTGAGTGCAACAATGATCATAGCACCTCTGCACAGCTGAGAGATATGGGGAAGATATGAGAGATATGGGCAAATTACAGGTATCAGGCTGTGGTCTGCAGAGGCACTAACCAGGATGAAAAATAAACAGCATGAACAAGTGCTTTTGTGGCATGCTGGCTTTAATAGTACAAAATGCAGAAGACATACAAAGAGAAGTATGGATCTATGCCCAGATATCAAAGTTTTTTCATCACGGAGTGCTGTTAACAAGTTTGAAAACCTGAAACCCTTTAAGTTTCATCTTTAGATTGTTTAAACACACAGTATTCCAATAACTGCCTGGATTGCTTATATCAGAAATAAAAGCCTAAATTGTAGGCATTTGGAATTGCTTCCTTCCCAGTATTAGCCTCATTCCACCTGTTTTAAAAGTGTTCAGCCTATTAGACCACTCTTCTCTAGAAATTTAATCATCTTCAACACACAATTGCCTCAATTTTACTTACATTCAAAAGTTTAAACACAGTACAATAATATTGATTTATTTTGAATAACATTGCTAGATTAAACGATACTGTAGAAAATGATGAATTATCTTCCTTGTATTTTATCTGAGCCCTGAAATCAATGCAAGTTCTCCAAACATTTTTCTTCTCACTAGCACAACTATTCAGGATGAACAAAAGGAAAGGGCTGTATTTTTTTTAAAAAAACACAAAACCAGATAATGGGCCAGTAAACAGGTATCTTGACTAGTAAAACACACTAGTAAAATCAACCCACCCCCCTTCAGAATAAGGAGTACAGCTTACAGAGGCATAGAAACAGCACATCTTAAGATAATAAGCCTGTCTTCAAATGGCTTTGCATTTCTGCAGAAGGGGACTAGCATATCTATCCCAAAGATGACTTCCACTAAAGAGCAGTTTGGACTTATAGCTCATGGTGAACATGAAAGCGAAGCCCAAATAGTAGCCCTTCAAAAGGCTTCTAGGAAATACCTTCCACTCAATTCTCTTGCCATCAGGAATGGGAACATCTAAGGAGCAGGCCGTGGCAAGAATTTATTCAAAACACTTCTATCCCACCTTATCTCCTCAAACTCAAAACAGTTAACAGTCCAGCAAACAAGTTCAAAGGACACAAACTGTAACAGTTCAGTTAACAAAATTAAAACACAGATTAAAATACACAAATTACTAAGTACCCAAAACACATAAATATCAACACACATAGGGTTAACAAGCAAACAGGATTAGAATGTGCAGAGTGAAATCTACTAAAAAAATTTAAACTCCACGAAATGCTCTGGAATAAACCTTTCTTAACGCAGCAAGTAAAAGCACCCTCCTCACCCACTTTAGTAGACCACATCAAGGATGGTACCCACCATGGGAAAAGCCCAGGATCTTGCAGTATCCATACAGAGAATCCTAAATGAGAGCACCTACAGGAGAAGGCTGTACACACAGGGACACGCAGTTCAAAAAACATGAGTGCCCTAGGCGATGGAGGACTTTCAAGGCAATAACCAACATTTTGAATTAGGCTCGGAAGTAAACAGGTAGCCAGTGCTGTTGACACAGCACTGAAGTCATGGTTTCCAAGTGGCTGATGCCAGACAGAAGCCTTGCTGACACATTTTGTACCAGTTAGAGCTTCTCATTCTTCTTCAATGCAGCTCCAAGTACAGTGTGTTATAGTAGTCCAACATGGAGTTTATAGTTGCATGGATCAGTATGGCTAGGATAGCAGAGTACAGATAAGGAGAGTCACCTCTAACATCTTCCTACCCTTTGCAGATCAGTCAGAGACACAAACAATACAGTCACACAAACCTGTGCTGTCCTCAACCTGCCAGCCAGCTCACCAGATGTCACTTAAGGAATCTGTAGCTGAAGTAATATTTGAACATGGGACCCTGAAATTACTATCCACAATGTAATTTCCCTAGCCTACTTGCCCCATGCATACCAATGCAGGTAATCTGTGGCACAGTAATGCAGGTATGCTGCACTGGACAGAAAACAGCATTCTGGTTTTTAAAAAGCCCTCCCCTCAAATCCTGAAGCTGTGGTAGCAGCAGAAGGCAGTTCATACGCGCAAGCTAAAGGAGCATAGAATATTCAGGCTGCTGAGAGAAAGTCACCTATAAGTGACTTTCTGCTTAGCCAACAAAAGCAGTCACAATCCAGTAGAAGGCAAGAAAAATAATTTTAAAAAACCATTCAAAACTGGAAAGGTGTGGGTGGTCAATATATGTCTATTTTTGTGTATACACACAGGAAGAAATGAGCTGACAGTACTGGGAAAGCACAGGGGAAATATGAGGGCACATGAAGAAAAGCAAGGGCAAAAACATTTAGGCAAGGATAAGAATGCTTTACTGATAACCACTGTCTAATAAATGATTAATTGTGAACAGCTGTGTGCTCACAACCATTGCACAGCCTAAATGAGAGAGCAAAAGAGGAATCTGCAATGTGAATATTCAATTATATGAGATAGAATAGGCAAAACCACTAAACCACAGAGGGAGAAGATAAAATATAAACCTAATTCAAATGGAGATACTATACACCTTTAAAAAAAAAGAAAAAGAAAATGTGGAATGAACACATGCACATCGAAACTCCCAAAGTCCCCATTTGTTTCTATCCAGTTTACGATATCTTCCTTGTTTGCAAGGTTACACCAATCTGCCAGAAACATATAGGTAAGCAACTATTTATAAACCTAATGAAACATTTGGTCTGCCCCTTGACTGGTACTTTTTTCACAAGTAATTTAAACGTACACTTCCTAGGCACTTAGCTAGTGCCACACCAAGTCATCTGGCAATTATACTGAGATAAAACAATTGAGTTTTGTACATAGTCCCAACCCCACCCCCCAACCCCAAATGCTGGCCTCTACCTTCCTTCAGGTTTTGGCTGACTGAGTCCAAGCATTTTAATGAAAAAGGAAAACCTGATTTAATCAAAACATATTACTCAAAATGTATTTAATACATGCTTATAAAATCCACTGATACCTGGGATCACCCTAGAAGAAACATTCACTGATGCAGGAGGGAATGCCATAAAGGTGAAACCTAATGCAACCCATGCACACAAAGCTGCCCATCTCCCTCATCCTTTTGGTGATAGGAGGCTGGCAGGAAAAAAAAAAGGTTGGATCATCAGGGTCAGTGGACAGCAAAGGTAAAAGTGTTAATGTTGCTTGCTTCTCAGGCCAACAGCCTGGAGAAGCAGTCTACACATACAAATATTTAGTTTAGAAACACATTCTAATTTGCCCTGCACTTATAACCACCTCTGACATTGATTTGTCATTTACACCTATATTTAAAATTTTTGCTTAGAGATTGGCAATACCCAAGGATCCAGGATTAAATAAAAAGCAGTTCTCCTGAATCTCTTCATTTCCAGAGCACGTAATAAAGCTTACTCATACCCTGAAATTACCACAACAAAGATGTGAGCACAGGTAAGGAAGCAAATTTTTTGGAGGAAGCCAATGTTAATGTGTTTAGTATTTCTGATCTTAGCCTCTGCAGTATCCTCATTCAATGTTATCAAGCCAGGTCCAGCTACTGGTGGGAGCTGCTCCTGGCTTGCAGTGGCTCCCAGACACTGCCACCAAGGGGCTCAAATGCAGGGGGAAAAAGAGGGGGGATTTTGCCTGGTAGGAGAGAAATACAGGGGAGACAAAGAAAGGGGCAGACTGAGAAGGGTTAGAAGGGGGACATTGTCTGAGACGGGCTGGGGGTAAGAGAGGATTGTTAGAGGGGTTGGGAAGAAAGCGGGGGGAAATGAAATAGATGGGGTGAGAAGAAAAGAGGGTAGGGAATATTGATAGATAAGGCAGTGTTTTTCAACCTTTTTCGAGCTAAGACACATTTCTTTCATTGAAAAAATCCCGCGGCACACCTGACAATATCTCACGGCACAGTGGTTGAAAAACACTGAAATACAAGATAAATGGGTCATTAGTTGCCTCAGCTCAAGTATTAACTATGACAGTATTACAAATACACCTAATAGCCACTCGACTTGAAATCGTAAGTTACAGATCCAAAGTGTAATGGCTCCTTCCCATAACATTGACCTGAGTTTCAGAAGAAATATAATGTGGATGTATTTTAATACTGCGATTCTGCTAAAGTTTTTCAAATAGAGAGTTTAAACTCTTACTCTTATGTGAACGGCATTCCGCTGACCATAAGTGATTTGAAGAGAAGCACAGTACACCCATTCTTCGCTGAGGGACAGTTACTGATTTGAACCCCACCCTGACAGAAACAGCTAGCTGTTACCATCAAACATATTCATGTTTACTGGAATGTCTTGGTGCAAATCACCCTACCTCAGGCCGGCCACAGAGCGTGCGAGCGGAATCAGCGAGACCGCGCCACTGTTCTTTCTCGCATGCGCAAATGCATCCCGGAAGGTCAGCCCGGAAGGCACATTTCTTTCATTGAAAAAATCCCGCGGCACACCTGACAATATCTCGCGGCACACCAGTGTGCCACGGCACAGTGGTTGAAAAACACTGAGATAAGGGATGGGGCACAAAGAGAGAGGAGGGAACTTTGACAGAGAAGGGTGGGAGAGGGAACGTAAGATTTGTACACTTACCGTGAAGCTTCCTTCTCGGTGGTCCAGAATGGGGCAGTCCTTCAGTCCTCACTCCTGGGAAGCTCCTCCCATCCTCCAATAGCAGGGTTGGCAACTTTCAATCCTGGATGGGGAGGGGCTTCACACCAGACCTTCAGTCTGTTCCAAAGCCAGCCTTCCACTGCAGTAAGCAACTAGAACAGCATAATATATATATATATATATATATCCGTCCCCCACCAACAGTCCCTCCCCTACTCAGCACCCAAAAGCCTAGTAGGGAAGGAATACAAACACGGGGAGACGATTTTTCCAAAAAAACCCCAAGAACAGAACCTTTATTAACATTTGACAATAAACAGTCAATGAAAATAACTTCCTGACTTTACTCCCCTGGGCCCCTACACCCCAGGGGAAAGAGCCGTAGTCAAACCGGACATAAAAAACCAGATCATTCATACAATACCACTTAGTAAGCACCAGAAGCCAACCCTTTAACAGGGCGGGTAGGACTGCCCCACTCTGGACCACCGAGAAGGAAGCTTCACGGTAAGTGTACAAATCTTCCATTTTCCGGTGGTCCAGGAGTGGGGCAGTCCTTCAGTCCTCACTCCTGGGACGTAACAAAGCAGTGTCCCTTCGGGTGGGTCAAGTATAGCTTCCCGTGCTCAGTCTACTTCTTTTAAGACGGCCTGACCAAACTTCGCTTCAGCCAAGGTCCACTTGTCTACCCGGTAGTGCTTAGTAAATGAATGAACCGAACGCCAAGTGGCAGCCTTACGTATCACTTCCAGTGAAGGAAAAGATCTATAGACTGCTGAGGTAGCCGCCCCCCTCACAGAATGTGCCGTAATCCCCTCTGGAGGGACAGCTCCCTGTACCTGAAATGCCGGCCCTATGCAATCCCTAATCCATCTACTGATGGTGGTAGTAGACACCCCTTTTCCCAGAGATGCCCGACTAAACGAAACAAACATAGATTCAGTTTTTCTGCACTCTTTCGTTCTGTTTAAATAAAAACATAATGCCCTACGCACGTCAAAGCAATACCAAATTTTCTCCGAATCAATCTTTGGCTCTGGGTAAAAGGAAGGCAAAACGATCTCTTCTGCCCTATGGAAAGTCGAATTAACCTTCAGGATAAAGGCCGGGTCTGGTCTAAGAACCACCCTGTCATTATGAAAAATGCACAAATCCTTGTGTATCGAAAGTGCCCTCAGCTTGGACACTCTACGAGCAGATGTAATCCCCACCAAAAAAACAGTCTTCAGAGTAAGTTCCTTTATGGGACAAGAGGCCATGGGTTCAAAAGGACCTCTGCATAGTGATTTTAAAACTGTATTTAGGTTCCAGGTTGGGAATCTATGTGATTGAGGGGGGTTTAGTAAAGCCACCCCTCGCAGGAACCTCTTCACGTGGAGATGACTGGACAAAGACCTACCCTTACTTGCTCCCTGCACTGCTAAGAGCGCCGCCACCTGTCTCTTAAGGGTACTGGTGCTTAGGCCTTTCCCCAGACCATCTTGCAGAAAGGCCAAAACTGTTCCCACTGGTACCTGCAAGGGATTCAAATCTTTTGATTGACACCAGGCCGAAAAAGTTTTCCATGTTCTATTATACACCTTATTGGTCGAAAACTTTCTAGAGGCCAGCAAAGTAGAGACTACCCCAGACTCATACCCCAATTGCTCTAACTGTCTCCACTCAACCTCCAGGTCGCTAACTGGAACAGTTCCGGTCTGGGGTGAACAGTGTCCCCTTGTGAGAGCAAGTCCCTTCTGAGTGGTAGCTTCCAAGGGTTCCTCAGTGAAAGTCTCAGAAGATCCTGAAACCACGACCTTCTTGGCCAAAACGGAGCCACCAGAATGGCCTGCGCTCTTTGGTCTATTATGTGTTGCACTACTCAAGGGAGAAGTGGTAGAGGTGGAAAAGCATACAGAAGAGTTTTTGGCCACTTCAGGGTCAAGGTGTCTGTCCCCAGTGACCCTTCTACTGGGCGTTTGGATACAAACTGGTGGGTTTGGCGATTCCGCTTTGTCACAAATAGGTCCACTTTTGTGTTTCCGAAATTTCTGCATATTTCCAGAAAGATGGATTTGTTTAGACTCCACTCTCCCTGATCCACAAAGTGTTTGCTTAACCAATTTGCTACCACGTTCTCCAACCCCGGGACATGGATCGCCTTGATGGAAAGGATATGTGAATCTGCCCATTGCATGATCTGGACCGCCTCCTGATGTAAGCTGTGGACTCTCGTGCCGCCTTGCTTGTTTATGTAGGCTTTTGCCGTTGTGTTGTCTGCCTGTATTAACACATGCAAGTTCCACAGTTGAAATTGCATCTGTAGTAGTGCAAGTTTTATTGCCCTCAGTTCCAGAAAGTTGATGCTCCTGGATTTTTCTACGACTGTCCAGGTCCCTTGCTTCATGAGCCTTTGTGAGTGAGCTCCCCACCCAAACAGGCTCGCATCTGTTGTGATCACTACCCTTTGGGGTTCCCTTAAGGGCATCCCTTCGGAAAAGCGTTGCGGGTGTTGCCACCACTGCAGCTCCTCCTGTAGATCCTGAGGTAGAGACACTGTCTTTGATATTTTGAATATTATCTCCATCTGGAATCACAGTAGAAATCTCTGTAGAGGAATAGTGTGGAACCTGGCCCAGTGTAGCAGGTCTTGGCAGGAGACCAACATTACCTGCAAAGCTGCCAGGGTCAGTACATTCTGTTGTGGTGATTCCAGAATCCTCTGAATCAAGATGTGCAGTTTTTCTCCCTCTCTGAAGACAGGAAGACTCTGGCCTGTAAGGTATCTATCCTTACTCCCAGATGATTGATAATCTGTGTTGGAATCAGAGTACTCTTTTCTAGATTTATCTTGAAGCTGTGTATTTGCAGCATTTGCATCATTAGCTCGAGGTCCCTTAACGCCTTTTGGTGTGAGTTCGCTTTTATCAAGATATCATCCAGATACGGGAACAGGGACACCCCCCTGAAGTCTCAGGGCTGCCACCAGTGAAACTAGCACTTTGGTGAATACCTGAAGTGATTATGTAAGTCCAAAAGGGAGTGCCCTGTACTGGAAGTGTCTGCCACTCTATGCAAATCTGAGGAAGCAGCGGTGTTCCAGTCTGATAGGAATGTGGAGGTATGCCTCCGCTAGGTCCAGGGAAACTAGAAAGTCCTTCACCTGAATTGATGGCCAGGATGGAGCTCAGGGTCTCTATTTTGAATTTTCTCTTTTTTATGAATTTGTTGAGTTGTTTCAGGTTTAGTATGGCTCTGGTGTCCCCATTTTTCTTGGGCACCGTGAAGAAGGTTGAACAGACTCCCTGTTTCCATTCCACTTCTCGATTGCCCCTATAAGCAGAAGGTGTCATATGGCTGTCATCACTGATTGATGCCGATCCAGTGACTTTTTTCTTGGCATTTCCAAGAAATTCTGTGGTGGTGTTGACTGAAACTCTAGAGCATAACCTAGGGTGTCTCCAGTGCCCACTTGTCTGAGACTGTCTGTTTCCAGCGGTCTGAGAAGAGGAGTAGTCTGGCTCCCACTCCCTCCTTGTCCCTGGCATAGTCATGCAGTGGTGCCTTTCATTTGATTTCTGCCTCCCTGTTGTCCTTTTCCCTGAAAAGGGTGGAGCCTTTGATCTCTGGGTCTATTCTGCCACCTGCCTCTGCCTGGTCTGTGTGTGAGCTGATCCTCTCGCCTAAAGTCACAAAAATGTTGGAATCTCCTTTTGTACTTCCCTTCTTTGCGTTTGAGAGGAAGTACTTTCTTTTTATTTATCTTCCACTAAATACCTACCAAGGCCCGCTCCGAAAAGGTGAACTTCCTGAAATGGGAGTGCCGCCACCTTGGCTCTAGCCGCCAGATCCGCTTCCCAATGTCGCAGCCAGGTGTTCCTTCTGGCTGTAACACTGCACGCCATGGACCTTGCTACCATTTGTAATGCGTCTAGGGAGGCGTCTGTCAGAAAGGCTGTGGCTAGAGCTATCTTTTTAATCTCGTCTTTGAGTTTTTTTGGGTATCTCACTGTCTGCAGAGGTTAAGTCAGAGGCCCACGTGTATGCAGCCCTGGCAAAAAGGGACCCCGTGGCTGGGGCTTTCAGAGAGGCTGCAGCAGCCTCAAAGTCTCTGCGAAGAGCTATCTCAACTCTTTTATCACAGTTGACTTTTGGCAGACCATCTGAATCCATAGGAAAAACTGAGGAGGAGGCCAAGGAATTTATTGGATCATCCACAGCCGGCAGCTTAAGTTTTTTGCCCGCTTCTGGAATTAAAGAATGAAGTTTGTTAAGCAGAGGATTAGCAGCTTTAGGGTTAGCCGGGTGCTCCCACTCTGCCATCATTATGTTATAAAAGGCAGCTGGGATAGGAACCCACGCCGGTGCCTTGGTGGATGTTTTCAGAATGGCTTTAGAAGAGCCCACTGGAAGGCCAGGGTCCTCCTTGTCTTCTTGCGTCTTTGGAGTGTAATTTAACTCTAAGGCTCTAATAACCTTTGGAAGCAGTTTGTGGTAAAGGTCTTGAGGAAAAAGTCTGGACTGTATAGGTGGGACTGTCTCCTCCTCTTCTTCAGACAATTCCCCTTCCTCTTTTTCCACTAAAGAGGGTTCTACATCGGATTCCTCATCAAAATCCATAATTCTAGGAGTAAATCCTATGTCTGAAATGGACAGTCTCTGTTTTTTACTAGGATTCTCTACATCATAATCCCTCTCACAGGTTTCATCTGAAGGAGTCTGTGACACAGGACCTCTAAGGTCCTTCTTTAGCTCCTCCTTGAGCCAGGAGAGCAATAATTGTTTGGCCTCCTCTTTCGAAGGCTGCCATACGGGGACGCCTGGAAGGCTACTTTGAGAAGCCTCTATATCCAGAGAGCTGGGTGTGGTTTCCAATTGGTCGGCCATTTTATGGTTCTAAAAGTGAAAGTAAAATTAGAACCCTCAGGATTCAGCTACAAAATGGCCGCCCCCTCTCTTCCCCCTCTATTTTTCAGCACATGGCTCCCACAGAGGAGTAGGCTGAGATTTTACCTCCCTTCTTTATGTTCCCCCATTGCCTATCACAGCAGTGGGGTAAAAAATTGAATAGAGGAAATGTGTGTGTGGGAGTGTGTGTTAATGCCCCTTTGTAAAGAGCCCTCCTCCCCTAACCAGGGGATGCTGGTTGCCCAAAAGTTCCAGGGGGGGGGGAGGACGAGAAAAGGAAAACCTTCCAGCGGAGTAATGGGGATCGCCCATGTGAGGGGGGGTCCCCTTTTCCCGCCTTTATTCCGTCCCATTTTCCCTGGCCCCAGTTGTCCTACCGTGCCTTCTTCTCTCAGGCCAGTAGATGCTGGAGCCTCTGGTCTGCCTCAAATCCTAGGAAAAGATGGGAGTGCTCCAGAGCTGAGCCAAGAGGCAACGGGATCACTGCTCCTCCCTCAGTCACCTCCTGGACCCTGGGCTTTTCCACCCTCCCCTGCCGGCTCTTGTCGCTGCCGCACGTTGGGTGGAGGGGTTTAGGAAGGCGCTTCACTCTTCCCTGCGCGTCCGAAGTGTTAAGTGGTGCCGTGACCACTCGGGGGCCTCCCGAGGCTGCCGGCACCACGATCTCCCCCTCCGAGGCTTCCTTCACTCTTCTTGCAAGCCTCGGAGTTGTTAAGGAAATTGGGGGGGGGGGGAGTCTAGGGAGGAATACCTGCCCTTCCCCACCAAAAACAATCTTCTTCTTCTTTCTTTTTCTCTCCAGGTCTTCGGGCTCGTTGGAGCACCACCAACACGTCCTGCCTGGAAGCAGGGTTGAAAAGACTGAAGGTCTGGTGTGAAGCCCCTCCCCATCCAGGATTGAAAGTTGCCGACCCTGCTATTGGAGGATGGGAGGAGCTTCCCAGGAGTGAGGACTGAAGGACTGCCCCATTCCTGGACCACCGGAGAAGGAAACAAATGCAGAATGCCCCCTCCCTGCAAGCTTCTGAAGGTCCCCACCTGTATATTCAAATAGCAAAGCTGGCCAAGTCTGAGGATACTTATATCCGGTGACTCGAGCTGTGAATGGGCAAGACAGATCTTTCTACAAACCTGAAAAATACTCCAAGTTTGCAGAGAAATCTGAAACCTAAAAGGGTATGCGTGACAAACCCCAAAATTATAAAAGGAGTGCCTGTAGCTTTAAGAAACAGATTCCCTCAGTGGCTGTTGCTAGACAACCACAGTACTGCAGGCTTTAAGCTTCTCTAAGTAAAAGGCAGTGGGAGGGGCAGGGCCTTTTCCAGAGCTGTTTTGGCTTTCGAGGAAGGACTCTTGGGGCCAGGCCGAGCAGCAACCACTGGGTGATTTGATCCCACTCAATCTGCATAACTCAGTGTGTGTGAACAAGATTTTTTGGGTAAGGGTGGACTGAAAAATAAATATGAGCAGTCAGTGCAACAAAAAAGGCTAATGCAATCTTGGGGTGTCTCAATAGAGGCATAACATCCAAATCACAAGATGTCATTGTCCCACTGCATACTGCATTGGTCAGGCTGCACCTGGAGCAGTTCTGGAGGCCTTACTTCAAAAAGGATGTGGACAGAATGGAGCACTTGCAGAGGATGATCGGGGGCCTGGAGACCAAGCCCTGTGAGGAAAGGCTCAGGGACTTGGGAATGTTTAGTCTGGAGAAGAGGCGGCGGGGGGGACATGACGACTCTCTTGAAGTATTTGAAGGGCAGTCACAGAGGAGGGCAGGGAGCTGTTCCTGTTGGCAGCAGAGGATAGGACTCACAATAATGGGTTTAAATTAAGGGCGGGAAGATACCAGCTGGATATCAGGAAAAGCTTTTTTACAGTAAGAGCTGTGCAACAGTGGAATCAGCTGCTTAGGGAAGTGCTGAGCTTCCCCTCACTGGCAGCCTTTAAGCACTGTCTGGACAAACACTTGTCAGGGGTACTCTAGGCTGATCCTGCATCAAGCAGGGGGTTGGACTAGAGATGGCCTGCATGGCCCCTTCCAACTGTGCTTCTATGATTCTAACTAGGCCTGGCTGCTTGCTACTGTTCAACACCAGGCACCCTATGAAAGCCAGTATTGTGTAGCAGAGTTTCAGAGTAATGTCTGGAGGATCCAGGTTCAAATCCCATCTGGCTGTGGAAGCTCACTGGGTGTTTTTGGGCCAGTCACATTCATTCAGATTAACCTACTTCACAGTGTTGCTGTGAAGATAAAAAAGAGAATAATGTAAGCTGCTTTAGTCCTCGCTGGGGAGAAAGGTGGGATATAAATGAAATAAATAATAAATGTAGGTGAAGTTGGGAGGCAGATAAAAGATAGGTTGGTGAATGGCTAAGAAAGAAAGAATGAGGTAGGGAAAGAGGAGAGGATATGGGGTCTACCAGGAGAATGGAGAGAGGAAATAATGCAGGGAGGGGGGATAAAGGGGAAAGTGAAGTGGCACCCAATGCCCAGCATCATCCAACCAGGCCACAGTTTTCCTTGGTAGAAGCTGTTGGGTGGGAAGGAAGGAAAGAAGCAGAAGAAGGGAAGAGTCTATGGTGGGTTTCAGGCAAGGGAAAGAGGAAATAGTGGGGGGAGGGGGAAACGAGATGCCTCCCTCTAATCCTTGAGAGTTCTCACTTGTTCACTCTATTAGCATCACTTTAAAGTTTCCTCATGCCATTTCAAGGAAACCGAGGAAGAATGAAAGGACAAGGAAACTGAATACTTCAAGTAGTCATGAAGCATGGATTCTGTGTATTCTTCATAATGAAAGTAAGCTATCTGTCAATGCTCCAAAAACTTCTGGAATTATACAGCATTCATAGTAAAAGAGACTCAAAGTGGATCACAACAAATATATTTATATTTACAAACAGGCCTCTTGAAAAGTTCTGAGGTACAAAATACACAAAACAGGAGCAATAGGGCTTTGCTAGCTTCTTCTGATAAGTTGTTCTACCCCAGTTAAGAAGATGCAAACATGGGCTGTAGCAGAAAGTACCATGATGGGTTTTATAGTTAATACCCACCAGCATCTTGAACCGAACCTGGAAACTAATCAGCAACCAATTAAGTAACTACAGAATTGGTGCTATGTATTTATCGTGACAATAACTGAGCTGCAGCGTTTTGCACAAACGTATGTTTCTGAACAGCTTTCAAGGGCAGTGCCGTGTAGGGTGTGTTAGTCCAATCTAGTCTCTAGGTTACTGTAATGTGGAGCCAAATGATTGGCTGGGTGAAGGTAGGATCACAAATTCTGTGCAAGATGTTTCTCCAGCAACAATACTAGACCAAATAAAACCCCCAGATTCCTGTCAGTAAGACACAGCTGAACTTCAAATGTGAGGACTCAGCCTTACCAACCAGCATCACCTCCACCTTGTCAGGATTCCATTTTATCTTGTTCACCTTTACAGCTAAGCGATCATGGTATCCAAGCACTGGCTTAGGACATTCATGGCAGCATCAAGTACTCCTCTCCCTGATGTTGTTTAACATCTATATGTGCCCCCTTGCCCAGCTAGTGTGGAGTTTGGGGCTGGGATGCCATCAATATGCTGATGACACGCAGCTATTTCTGTTGATGGGTGACCGCTCAGATACCGTTCCTGGGAATTTAGTTGAGGGATTGGAGGCTGTGGTGAGATGGTTAAAGCTGAGTTGACTGAAATGGAATCCAGGTAAGACGGAGGTTCTGTGGCTGGGTTGGGGGGAGCCTTGACTGGGTTGCTAGCCTGGGTGTGTCCTTGGACTCTTTCTTGTCCATGGAGGCACAGGATGAAAAGGTTGCCAGGCTGGCGGTTTTCCAACTGTGCCAGGTTAGACAGCTGGCTCCCGACCTAGCCACGGTAATCCATGCAACAGTCACCTCCAGACTAGACTATTTTAATTCACTCTACGCGGGCCTGCCCTTGTGCCTGACCCAGAAGCTCCATCTGGACCAAAATGCAGCCATGCAGGTCCTTACTGGGACGCCCTGGACAGCACACATTCAACCAGTGCTGCGTGAGCTGCACTGGCTTCCAGTGGAGCACCAGATCAGGTTTCAAGGTCCCGGTCTTGCCCTTCAAGGCTCTTAGAAGTCAAGGACCTACATACCTTCAGGACTGCCTCTCCCAGTATGCCCCTGGAAGAGCATTAAGCTCAGGAAATAAGAACCTCCTGGTGTTTCCCGGCCAGAGAGAAGTCCGGCTGTCCTCAACCAGGGGCAACACTTTTTTGGCCCTGGCCCCCACCTGGTGGAACTTTCTGCCAGAAGACATCCATGCCCTGTGGAAGCTACTACCTTTCTGAAGGGCATGCAAGGCAAAGATGTTCGACTGGGCCTTTGGTTGATGACAGCGGTGGGGCACTTTTTGGCACTCTCCTCCCTCATAACCCCTACCCCCAGGGATGCTGGGGAACTGAAATTCTTTCTGCCATCTTGTAATGTAGATGTATGCCACTTTTATCTATTGTTGTTCATTGGTTGGTTTTAATTTAGATTTTAACGTGCGAATTTTTATATTATTTTGTTGTAAGCCGCCCTGAACCCTACTTGTCCTAACCATGGTCTCATTTGAACCAGGGTATGAAATCCTAGTATCACTACTAAATTTGACATGTCCTAATTCTTTATTGGCAGATCTATGCATCATCAGGTGAAGGCTATTAATGTCACAATTAGGGCTGTGACAGACAAATCGTTTAATATATTTAAAAGCAGGTGAATGACTAGGAGATATGCCAGATTGATCGAGCAGGGCATTTACTCTTTTATAAATACAGCATCTTCTAACTAGCATTGCCCGTTCACTTCCACACAAAAGGGAAAGAATCTAAGAAGTGTCTACTGTGATGTTTTTAAATGTATCATTTAAATAAACATATGTTGTAATTCACAGCTTTTTCATATGTGCTTAAAAGTTTAGTTTGATTCTGAAATTGTAAAATTTACAAAAGAATGTCCAGAAAACATGGAATAGGGCTTATTTTACAAGACACTGAACGTTTACCTAATTATAAAGATGGAAACAAAAGATGGTAACAGTATATTAGACTCTTCCGTACTCTCATTTTTGTCACTTATGTGCCCCATTGCTTAGCATTTTTTCCTTTTCTGCAAGTGATCACTTTGATAGTACACTGCTGTATCTCCAGCATATTTCCCTGAAGTGCCGAGATGTAGTATTGAAGCAACCACTAGAAGGAGAAGAATATGTGCAGAAATGAAAAAAAACCATCAAAACAATAGGGACACATAAGCAACAAAAATGAGAGTGCTGAACAGCCCAGTGAATAGCTGTACGTCACAATATTTTTAGATATAAAAATTTGTTTTGCTTTTAATTTATATAGATTACTTTAGACTCAAGTGGTCTTATACCATATCCCTCCATATTCTTCATTAATGCATATGAAATTTGATTTAATCAATATAACTTTAGTCAATAAATAATTCATACACATATAATTTACTAACTTAATTTAACCAAATGGCAACCCTAGTACATTTCTGTTGAAGTGAAAATTTGTAGCTAAAACTAAACTCATTACTTTCCAAACCAATTCCTATTTTATGCACTACTTTAATTGAATACTGAAAGAAATGTTTGAAATATGCCAACTACACTACAACTACACTACAAACAGTAGAACTTTACTATTGAGCTCAACTACACTACAAACAGTAGAACTTTACTATTACTAATATTTTTCTATGTCTTCAGACTGACAAAGTGAGAAGCTTTTAAGTTGGTTGATTTTTAGTCAAGGCTGCAAGATCAGCTCTTTGGAACAGTGAGCATTTTACAGTATAATGGTAAGTATTGGCTACGAAAGTAGTTGTATAATTACCAAGGGTCACTTGGGGCCGGAGCAAGGTGGAGCTGAGCTCCGCCAGCCCAAGAGTGCACACTAGAGCAGCCATGGTCCGAATTGGATTCTCCGATCTGATTCGACCTGCTGCCGAATTGCTGCCGAAATGCAGCGGTGGCGTTAGAAGCTACTGGAGGAGAGGGGGTTTGAGGGAGGGGCTCCAAACTTGTAGGGTAGCTGCTGGAGCCTCTCCCTGAAATACCCACCAAATTTCAAGAAGATTGGACCAGGGGGGTTAATTCTATGGGCCCCCAAACAGGTTGCCCCCATTCCCTCCATTGTTCTCTATGGTGGGAAAGAAATAACATTTTTTCCCACCATAGAGAACAATGGAGGAGATGGGGCAACCTGTTGGGGCCCATAGAATTGGACCCCGTGGTCCAATCTTCTTGAAACTTGATGAGTATTTCAGGGAGAGGCCCCAGCAGCTACCCTGCAAGTTTGGAGCCTCTCCCTCAAACCCCCTCCCCTCCAGCCCCTCATATACCCTATGAGTTTTTGCCATTGACTTAAATGGCCCACAGGGTATAATGGGGCTGAAACTGACATTTAGCCAATGATGTCAGGGGGCGCGGCATATGCTAATGAGTCATGCTAATATGTATGCTAATGAGCTCCTGCACCTCTTTTTCTATTTATTTATTTATTTATTTATTCTATTTATATCCCGCCTTGCCAGTGAACCGGCTCAAGGCGGCTAACAGACATAAAAACACCATAGGGTTTACAATATAAAATCAACGTTAAAACTAATACATCCTACACAATATACAGCAGCAACAGATGGCAACTTCAATACAGAGATCTCATGGTGAATGGTGGCAGCAAAGGGGTGCGGCCGACAGGGCCAGGGTGATGTCCAATTCCCCCCCCCCCCGGCGGCAGCTCCTAATTAAATGCCTGGCGGAAGAGCTCCGTCTTGCAGGCCCTGCGGAATTGCAATAAGTCCCGCAAGGCCCTGATGTCATCCGGGAGCTCGTTCCACCAGTAAGGAGCCACCACCGAGAAAGCCCTGGCCCTGGTACAGGCCAGCTGAGCGTCTTTCGGACCGGGGAGAGTCAGGCGATGTTGAGTGCCTGACCTCAGTGTCCTCTGGGGGCTATATGGGGAAAGGCGGTCCCTCAAGTAGGCAGGCCCCTGACCATATAGAGCTTTAAAGGTTAACACCAGCACCTTGAACCAGATTCAGTATGCTATAGGCAGCCAGTGCAGTGACTGCAGCACAGGCCGGATGTGGTCCCGCAAAGAGAGACCCATCAACAGCCTGGCCGCAGCATTCTGCACCAGCTGCAGCTTCCAGATCTGAGACAAGGGCAGCCCCATGTAGAGAGCGTTGCAGTGATCAAGTCGAGAGGTGACTATAGAATGGATCACTGTGGCTAGGTCTTCGCGTTCAAGGAAGGGGGCCAACTGCCTGATCAGCCGAAGATGACAAAAGGCTGCCTAGGCAGTGGCTGCTACCTGGGCCTCCATTGTCAGGGAGGGATCCAGGAGCACACCCAAACTACTGACCCTCGGCGCTGGCACCAAAGGCGCCCCACTGAAGGACGGAAGTGGGAGCCCCACCCCCGACCCGGTCCGACCCAGGCACAGGACCTCCGTCTTCAGAGGATTGAGTTTCAGGCGACTCAGCCTAAGCCAGTCCGCAACCTCCTGAAGCGCCCGACCCAGGTCATCTGGGCTAGAGTCAGACTGGCCACCCAGTCTATGAAATGACCCCTAAGAATTACTCTCCTGAAGTAACCTGAATCTATGAATTTCTCCCCCCATCCGGAGAGATTCGCTATGTGTACTGTTTTTACAACTCTTAAATTAAATGCCAAATAATGATAACAGGATATCAAAGCAGAAAAAGAACTCTGGAAGAGATTATCTCAAACCACTTAAAGAGTGCCCTCTGTTGTTCTATGAGAACAAATGTTAAACTATTAATCAAATGCCTATGGACACTGATAAACCTCTAATACTGAAGCCTAACTTATTCTTAAAGTAAAAGGTTGTATCAAAGTAGCTAAGCAATGCCAAGCAGGTTTTTTTTCACAAAATGAACTTTGTTAGCTACACTGACTAAGGAACACATTATTTGAAAACATTTATAGCATGCAAAGGAATGCCAGAGCGTGTGTGGTGTCAATATACAACTTTAGCTTATCTGGTTACAACTGGTACTCAGAACCAAAAGCATGCTTCATACTTTTGCTGGCTGTGCACATGGGCAAGTTTTTTTTTATTAAATAAGGTTTGCAGAAACACACTTATCTGACAGTGTGAGTACTGCATTCAAAGAAGCAGATGCCCAAGTAAAGAACCTGTTACTGAAATATCAAACTGCACAGGTAAGCACACTTTGCACCCGCTGTATCTCATAACTCAGGTGTATGCTGTTTGCCTTCTACAAGAAGACCAATGCCCTTCAGAAATATGCAGATAACTCAACAGAGTGCCCTGTTTTTCTGGGGTTTGCATGCAGATTCATGTACATGGCTCAGCAATGTACAGAGGATCCTCTGCCTGCCAATCTGCCTTAAATTGCCACTCCAAGTCAAGCTGTAAGCCAAATGAAGCAACCACTTCCTTAAATCTTACTTACAAGCCTGCAGAAATACTACATCATAAATTGTGAAACTACTGAAGTACATATCAGAAAACAGCTGCTAAGTTACACTTATTAATGTCACTGCTCACACTTTACTGAAATAAAAGTCTATACACATAAAATTCTAGTATATGAATGATACAAATTATACATATACTGCAGCAGACCTGTAAAGACTTGTGGGTGGCATCTCATTTCCCCTACCCCACTATTCCTTCTTTCTATTACTTGAAAGCCCCTATAGCCCCTCTCTTGTTCCTGGTTCCTTCTCACCTTTCCACCCACCAGCCAACCTACCTGTATATGCTCCTCTGTCTTCAGCTTTCCCTTCTTACCTCATCCTGGCAGCCAGGAAAACTGTCTGACTTGTGCAGTGCCGCCTGCTGGGCCCAGCTGGGTATATGCGAAGACTTCTCCCTGTATCCCCCATCCCACAGTATTTCCTTTTCCCCACCTCCTAGTAGCCCCCATCTCCTCTCCTCATTCCCTGCTGCCTTCTCTTTTTTATCCACAAACCTAACTTTTCTCTGCCCCCCGCATCTTCAGCTATATTTATTATTTACTTACTCTATTTATATCCCACCTTTTTCCACAATGAGGACCCAAAGCAGCTTATATCATTCTACTTTTGTTTTCATTCTAATTTTATTTTCACAACAACTCTGTGAGGTAGGTTAGGCTGCAAGTATGTGACTGGCCCAAGATCACCCAGTGAGCTTTAATGGCAGACTGGGGATTTGAACCTGGGTCATCCAGATCATAGTTTGAAACTCCAACCACTACACCACACTGGTTTTCTTAGGGAGGATGCACCTGAACAGTAGTAAATAGCCAGGCCTGGGTGAGTCATGCGAGTTGTTTGGTATCAAGTTACCTGGTGGCTGCTGGCAAGCCTCCCTCAAAAACAAAAGCAGGCCTCCCTCAAAGATTAAAAACCCTGGAAAGGGCCATGCCCCCTCCCCCCTGCCTTTTTACTGACTGAAATCAAGATTTTACGGCTGGTGATCATGATGTGGTTGCCTAGCAATGGCCACTGAGGGCATTTGTTTCTCACAGCTACAGGGACTGCCTCAATTATTTGGTGGTATTTAACCCCGATTTTATTTTTAAATTTCAGATTTTCTGAAAATCTGGGGTTTTCCTCAGGTTTATAGAAAGATCTGTCTGGCCTGTTCATGGCCACAGTCTCTGGATTTAAGTATCCACAGATGGAGGCATGATGATAATTATTATTCTTACTGATACTATGTACTGATATTATTACTGCTATTATGTACATACAAGTAAAAGAAATTGATTGGAAGCAGAACACTGGCCTGTGCACATTCAGTGGCCCCTCAAGAATGTGTTCAGCAAGTGAGACACAACTGCTTTGTTTATTCAGTGCCAGAAAACCTACAACATTCACTGGGGGGGACTGTGTTAAAGAGTTCTGGGGAAAGAGATGAACATAATTACAACTATTTTGCATGCCTGACCCTCTAGTAAAGCCATAATAACCATAGAAAACTAACTCCTATGCAAAGTTACTCCAGTCTAAGCCCATTGATTTAAATAGGGTTTACACTAGAGTAACTGTATAAGATTGCATTGTAAATCTACTGGTGGTGTCTATCTACCGACTTTTTCAATTCTAGCAAACCAGAGATGGTGCAAATATGAATGAATTACAGTCTGTTTGTGACACATTAACATTCTTTTAGAGGTGTTAGGTGAGAAAACTATAAAAAATGAAAACCATTTCTGACAACTGGAATGAAAATTTCCTTGAGATACATTAGCTATATAAGCAGGTATAGTATATACGTACTGGATACTTTGCTCTATGAATATTCCATCTATCTAGTTTAAAGATTTTAGAAATAAGTCATTGTACTAGCTACAAAATTGTAATTTTTAAAATATTTTAGATTAATAATTACAAGAATTTTAATTTTTTGTACTAGTAAACCTTTCCTGCTGAGACAAGTCTGAAAAATTATGGGCCTTGCTTATACAGGTCAAGTATAAGGCATGTCCTCACATACCAGCACTGACATAACAGGTTACATTCTTCCACAAGTACACACCCATCCGTGCTAACTATCAACCAGCACTAATTTAACAGAAGCTAAACAAAAATGGCAAATCTCCCAAGTTATCTGGCAGAAGCTCAAAGTTCAGTGCCTACAGTAAGTTATTTATTTGGTATGTGAAAATGACTTTCCCCATCAGTTCCCACTGCTAGCAAGTAAATTAGAAGTTTACAAGATCTAAGAGTCTCATTTCGTGAAGTCCATTACATTCTTTGTTGTGCTCAAGGTAACTGATATAATTATTTTTATGCATGATGAAGATATATGTGAAGCTCAAGACAGGCACCTAGTTACCAAAGAGCAGGATGCTAGATTCTCTTGTTTCAAAATATCCAGCTCTGTAAAGCCAAATACCTACAGTTAAGCGACAAAAAGTCAGTAAATACTAAAGAAAAAAAGCCACACATGTGGCACGGTATGTACTGCACTAAACAGTTACTGTATGAACAAAATCAAACAGTGCAATATTTTGTAAGCTTTGAATTTAATACCATGCACATAGTATAAGTATATGCAACAGGTAACTAAATGCACACACAAGCACTATGATGCACTCTTTGTGTTATCATATGACTGTACTGTACAATTCACAACAGAAAGGATCAAAGATGTCTACAGCAAGATTACCCATTACCAGGCCTCATGCTTCACATACTTTTCATGCCTCTTCAGGACATCATGTCTCAATGTTAATTCATCAAAGATTGAACTGGAAGCTAAAACAGCCTCATGGCTACCACTGAAAACAATATCTCTATCTTTCTTCTCTTCCCCCATAAAGTCTAATAAATGAGACAATTGTTCTTTGAATTTTCCAATGAAGCAGGCGTATAGAAACTTAAGTGCCAATCACCACATCACGTTTTTTTTATTCATATTTTTATTTTATTCAATGTAAACGTACTCGAAAACAGTATACCACATCACATGTTTTTATGTTCAAGGTATGGGAGGGGGGGGAGAACTGGACTGTAATTGTAAAGAGGGCCACAACTTTTGAAATCCCTAGTTCCACCCTAAAAATGAACTGATTTATACCTACTGTTTTGAACTGTTGCTAGTACTTAATTATATCTATATCCAACCTTTTCCCCACAGAACTAAAGGCAGTGAAATAGGATTCACAGGCAATGCCATACCAAAGCCTATATAAGTTCTGCATTGTTTGCTGCTTCATGTGCCTTCAGAACATGCCCTGAGATCAATTTTACATCTAGTCCAGCATCATCTTCCACACAGCAGTCAACAACTTGCCAAGGAGCACCAACAAAAAAGGTTCAGAAGTAAAGGCCCACTGATGATATTGCCTCTTAGCACTGCTGTACAGGGTTATGCTTCCTCTGAATATGGAAGTCCTGTCAGTCACCATGGCTGACAGCCGCAGATGGACCAATCCCCTATATGAGCTTTTTAAAGCTACTTGCACTTCTGGCCATCATGACATCCATTAGCAGTGGATTCAACAATGTAATTAATCATAGTGTAAAGTTGTACTTCCTTTTATCTATCTTAAATGTATTGCCAACAAATTCACGGGGTGACCCCAAAGTATATGGTAGCTATCACGAAGCAGATTTTCCCACCTCAACTGGTGGCGGGGGGGAGATACAAACTGCTAGTGCAAACACAGTGCTTGTGTTGATTGAATGTTGATCAGCACAGGTTTTTTTGGTATCAAAAAAGTTTTTTTAGTGGGTAAGACCACCAAGGAAGACTCTGCAGAAGACGACACTAAGATTTTTTTCTTCTGACGTGTATCACCTTACACTTACCAAAACCAAACTTTGTTTGCCATGTTGTTACCTACTCATCAACCTAGAGTGTTCTGCAACTCTTCACAAATCCACCTTGCCTTTCACCATCCTTAATAATTTGATTTTTCTGCAAACTTGGCCACTACATTATTTATAACCAATTCATTATAATTTATGCTTTCTGGTATTTAATCACTTTTTAATCTATAAAAGGACTATAAGAAAAAATATTGTGCTATGCCTAAAGAGGCAGCTGACAGCATAAGTGATCAATCTACCACATCTAGGCAAGAATAAGATCTATTCTATTCATCTGATGGCTGTCAAAAACGTTTGCGTAGCAATGATAGAGCAACATTCTAATCCCAGGAATGACTGGCCAGGCATCCAGGAAAGGATAGTGAAAATACTGTGAAAAATGGTTTGTGTACAACCCCAATTTTATCAATTACTGTTCTAAGTTAACACTACAGTGAACCTCTTTAAGAATCATCCAATTTATACCACTTGATTATAACTCATAATTCCTTTCTCATGTAGCCTCTCTCAAAACAAAGCAAGTATTTAAATTTTTATGAGTTGGGCCAAACTTTATCCCTGGATTTGTCTACTTTCCAAGTATAACAAAACTAGTCAACGTTCAGAAGAGGCAAGATCTCTCAGATGCACAGCCTGTGAGAGAAGATGGGATTTTGAATGAAGCACTGAAGATGACACTATTAAGTTTCTTGCTTACTTGAGAATATAATCATTGCATTTATGCTGTTTCTCTTATAGCACTGCAGCATTTCCTAAATCAAAAGACTGTAGATCTAGTTATATGATCATGACTGTAAATAACATTACAACTGTTTGGGGCCTGCTCTGAACAGTTCTAATGGTATCTGCAGTTGTGGTTACTTTTCAGGGCAAGTACTTAACTTGATTATTTTGGAACTGCAAATTTATTCAACAGCAGTATTTTGAATGCGATTTTTCTAAAACTTTTGAGATTTCTTCTAATTTTGTTACTCGGTAACACCTCAAATAGAACTGCACTTGATAGCTTCCTATGGAATTGCATTCATTTCCTCCTCTCACAATAAAAAATCTTTGGTAACTATCTAGGAACTACATCCAGAAACTATATGACGAAGTAGTAAATAAGGGGTCAAATGAGCTGATGGATGAAGGGGACACAAATGCCAAACACCAATGTTTTCTCCACACATAATATTTTTCATAATGGGTAATAATGTGTCACTTGCAAATTGTGGCAGTATTTTATTTTGCCCTAAATACACAGATTGGAAAGTCACTGCCTGTACAAATGTTCCACTTTTCTGGGAAAGAGGAAGAGAGGCACTACACTCCAGGGCCAAGCCCTGGCAGCCTCTACTCACCCTCAGAACTGCTGATGCTGCTCCTCCCCACAATGGATCCTGCTAAGACGTCACCAGCAAAGTGGGAAAGGTCCCACTCTACAGCCAAGTTGTTGGGGAGGGGCGAAAACCTAAACAGAAAAGAGAGACACAGAATGAAAGTTTAAAATTTAATAAGAGATTGATCTAAGCTCACTGCCCAAATTGTCAATAGCTGAAATGACAGCTGAACTGTCCATGCTATAGGACTGGCACATCTGATTATTCATTGCTTATTTGACCAAGATCAAATAACAACTACTGGCCACTTGCTAGAACTGCAAGCATTTTCAAACATAAGACCTGGCACAACTAACTACCTTTAACTGCTATTTCTTTATCTTTAATGCGATTTAAATTTCATGCATTAAAGTGTTGCAACAATATGCTGGGTGTGATGTTCCAGGGTAAAAGCCAAAAAGAAAACCTGTTCAGAGAATCACTTATATTTATAGATACTTTATCAAATATTGTTAAAAGTTGTAATTCAATAGATTTTATGGGTCATTTCATTATTTTTTGTGCAGTTAACACACTTTAATTATCAACAAGTCATTTTTATGCTTGCTTGGCTAGTAAAATATACATCTGTAAAATATATAGAACATGAGCTTCCCAACCTTTGGAAGACATGAATGCTAAAAGAAATAGGTCTATTTGGCAGGATTTGATACAAGCAGCCCCAATGCTTCAGTTTTAAATTCTTAAAAAGAATACAATACAATTATCTACTTCAATTAACTATGACATAAAATAGAATTAACAGTATGGTATACCAAAAAAAAGTTGCATTTTATATTTTGAGATAGTGGTAAGGAAATACCAAAAATAAGATACTTGAATTTGCACGCACGTGTATTTATTTATTCATGTAATTGTGTGTAATTTTTCTAGGTTAGTGAGCTGATATTTTTCAAATTAATTCTGCTGCTTGTTCCTAGCAGGTAGAAGTACTACTAAAATGTTGGTTTGCAAATGTTGGTATTCTAATAGTTTAATTGCTATTTTAATTCTGATCTGCTTGATTGCGTTTATGAATTTATTAGATGGCTTAAATGCCCCATAATGGGAAAAATGGGAAAAACATTTTAGATTTAAATACATAAATATTTAAAAGAGTGGTAATTTTCATACTACACATATCACAAAAAAGTCAGCACAGCAAAACCTGGCAAATGGATAATACAAGTTAAAAAAGTGTTTCCATTCTAATTATTTCCCTTAATGGTAAGTACTATATTGGAACCTGTGTGCACTTTCATGCACATACATGACAGATACAAGTCTTTCATAATGGATGGAGCTGAACCACAGGTGCATAAGGGGGCAAACTTCGAAACCAGCTAAATTCTTCTTTTAAAATCAATGTGATCTTACAGTTGGGAAACTTTTATGCACTTTCTATATATTATACACATTAGCAATTGATGCACCTATTTACAGCTTTTGTAGCTGTAGAAACCAAAATTAAAAATTCCCTTGTGCAACCCTTAAGAGCTCTTTAACACGTTATAGAATTCTAAATCCCAGATACTGTAAAAACACAGCATCCTTAAAAGACTTAAGCTCCCCCACTCAAGTTAACGCATTTAATTTATCATCCACATTACCTAGAAAGCCAAAACAGAAGGAAAATCAGTGGAATAAAATGTGAACATAATGTAACAATTGGCTTTTAAACTTTTTTCCCATGGGTCCAAAAGATCTTGTAAATTAAAAAATAATGACTTCACTAATTGTCTCACAAAAGACCATTTTATAAAACTTGGTTTGTAGTCTATTACAGTAAAAAGGCAAGGTAGAATAATTTGAATACAATAAACATTATCTGCAGTCATCAGCCATTTCAGAAATCCATAATATGTCATCCCTACACCACTAGTGGTCACATACAGCTCTCAACTCAAAACAGTTCAATGCTGGTATTATTTTAACCAACCAAAATTGACAGTTTTCTACTTCCATTGTTTGTATTCTTAAATAATTTTAAATAAACAAACAAATAAATAAATAACAGTTCTACACATTAGCAACTTGTAACCTCTAATGGATGACAGTTCTTTTTAACAGGTACTGGGGGGCAAACTTTTTCCTGTGCATAGACAGCCCTTCAATCTCAAACAACTCACCCACAATAATACAACATCTAATTTGACCATGGATATTGGTACCAGAGCTTGTAATAAACCCAGATGCCAACTTTGCTGCCACATACACCCAAACAACACAGTCACTGGACCTAACAATATCAACTACACCATCTCAGACTTATTCACATGCTCATCTTCTAACACTGCATTTGCCATTAAATGCCAACAATGCCCTTCGGTTCTCTACAGAAGTCAAACCCTACGCTAAAGGATAAATGCACAAATCTGACATCAAGAATCACAAGACTGAGAAACCTGTAGGAGAGTACTTTAACCTTCCAGGACATTCAATGGGTGAACTCAAAGTCACTGTTTTATTGCAAAGGAACTTCAGGAACAGACTAGAAAAGGAAATTGCTGAGTTGCAAGTTATTACAACACTCAGATCAATGGAATCCCCAGGACCTAACAGGGATATTGGTGTCTTAACTCACTACATATGCTAACCTCATTCAGCCCTTATATCAGTATTCTGACCAATCCTCCAGAAGGGCTACATGTCCTCTTAATTTTATTTTATTTTATTTCTTATTTGGAATAACAGATTAGAATAGTAGATTGTAATGTAATGTAATGAATAGTAGAATGTAATGCAATTTGGAATGGTAGATTGGAATGTATTTCTCTGGTCCGGAGACAGGGGAGATAACTCTACACAGCCAATTGCCCCACTTCAAAGAAGAAGATGCTGTATCGCCTCCATGCTTGAGAGGAGATGGATGGAACATAATGGCAGGCTCTCAGTTAATTACTCTCAGAATCTGCCCATCAGCCTCCAATCTTGACATATTTATTTCCTTCACTACGCACCCTCCAACTAAACCCAAACAAATAGTAACCATATAGACTAAGCTTGTTATTCCTGTTTGGTCACTGAATCTGTTAAACATCTTCATTATGCTGTATGCTAATTTACTGTTTGCCTTCTACCTATATCAGGGATACTGAACTCATTTGTTACAATGGCCGGATCTGACATAAATGGGACTTTGTGGGGCCAGGCCATGTATGTCATAAAATGTAATGCCAGATAGCAGAGATATAAACTTTATAAAAGATACAAACACAATTAAAAACTTTTTTTTAACTTAAAATACAAATATGCTTAAAACTCCTGTGATACTTTGTTTAACAGTCTTTGATAACTGACACCTCCCAAACCTCCCCCCCCCCCCAAAAAAGATGCCTGCCTAAAATGGAAAGGTTGGGGGATAGTGGGGTTTGGCAATGCAATTTTAAAAATAATACATCAAGAAAAAGCACAAAGATCACAGCAGAAACTAAAAATATAAACTAAAAATATAAAATGTTCTGAGCCTAGGGACATAAAATGGCTGGGCACTGCATGCTTCCCCCCCCCCCCCCCCAGGTCTACTTAGACTGGCAGTGGTTCTCTGGTGTAATGTCCACCTTTGGATGTGGGTTACCAGGTTAGAATACTCACTCAGGCACCTGCTCTCAGGTCCATTCAGGAGACAAGCTGGCTCAAAACATCAACCCTGTATTTGCAAGGAGACATTTTACCCTAGCGGCTGTTATTCCAGTCCCAGAGACTGTATCTGGGTTCAGAGACTTTAATGGAAAAATCCACTCCACGTTTTCTTTGCAACTTTACAAGCTCAGAAAAGCTTCCTGAGGACAAGACAGAGGGAGCTGGGAACTTTGATAGTCTCAAGCTTCAAAGGACAGGAGGGGGAGTAAGGGGGAAGAAAAAAGCTGTGGACCTGATTAAAGCCATGGGTAGGCTGCTTCTGGCCTGCGAGCCTGGATACTCCTGACCTCTATATATGGACTGGTAATTTCCATTTCATTGTATCTGAAGAAGTGTGCATGCACATGAAAGCTTATACCTTGAATAAAGCCTTGTTGGTCTTGAAGGTGCCACTGGACTCAAACTTTGTTCTGCTGCTTCAAACCAACACAGCTACCAGCCTGAATCTATCCCTATCCCTTGCAAGTGCAAACACTTAATGCACAAGTATTAAAGTACAATCTGAGAAGTGACCATGCACAACAGAAACAGCCTTTCAGCCTGGAACCAAAATATACTAATCCACTGCTATATTCCCTGCTGTTCTGATACTCGCCAATTCCCATCCACTCAACTATTTGTCCTATCTATCCCTCACCTATACAGCTGACTTAGGAGCAAAGTAAAAAGGGCAAGCTCCTCTTCCTCAACCATGATCACTCAAATCCACTCAAATACATTCATAGGCACTTTCACTTCACAGCTTTTAAAAATAATTTCTCTGCAAATATTTGTTTACAGCATTGAGCATTCCAACATGCTGCAAGAGAAGCTGCCCCCAGGATCTGCATGTGGCAGAGAGGTCTCTCCTCACTGCATGCAGATCTTTGCTGGGATGGCTTCTCCTGCAGCCAATCCTGGCTAGGCTCACTTCTCCTGCAGTCCAGTTTAAACCAGGCTGCTGGAGAAGCAAGCCACAGGAGCTCTGTGCAGCACAGCCGATCCTGGCTGGGCTCGCTTCTCCTGCCCCCATCCTCCACTGTTTCCAATGGAGGGGAAAAGAGGGTGTTTAAAAGGACCACAGTCCCTTTAAATGCACTTTAATTGTAGGTATCTAGTGGTCCCAAAAAATCCCAACTATTTTTGGGATTTTTCAGGCTTGGCCATTTTAGATAGCCAAATTAATACTGGCTATCTATATCCAGCTGAAAAAATATCTGTAAAATCCCAGTAAGGTATTTTTGAGTTCTCAGCTCAGATAGACCAAATGCACAGCACTAGTACTTGGATAGGAGATCACCAAGGAAGTCCAGGGATGCTATGCAGAGGCAGGCAATAGCTAACCACCTCTATTCATCTTTTACTTTGAAAGCCCTAGGGTATCACCACATATCAGCTAGCCAACACTGAGTCAACTGTTAGCACCCATTCCACTACCAAACAGACTGAAGCTATGTTGAGTGAAAAGAGAAGAATTCCACAGTTGTGTAACAACCAAAGCACCTATCAGAAGGTCAACTCTAAATAGTCATGATACAAGAACAGAATTGTTAAGAAATCACCAAGATGTTAACAGCCTAAATAGCTTAAGAGTTGGCATGGCACATTAAAGAGTGCAAGAAGGTAGTAAGCCTCTCACTGCTTTTATAAAAAATGCACTAACACTATGGAAGCAGTAAGCAGTGCCCATACACTCCACCCTCATATTACTCACTGCTGTCATCCCTTCATTACCAGCTTTATGCACAGATACTGCAATTGTGCCCCCCTCCAAACTTCCTTTCCCTCTTCGCAGCTGAACCATGGCTTACCTGGTGAACAGAAAAGAGCTATTAAAAGGCTGAGGAGAGAGAGAAATGTGCCCTTTTGAAAGTGGGACATAGTTCTGCCCCCATCCTGTACTGGCTACAGAGCATCTACATGGACACACTACCCACAGTCCCCCTGCAGTTTTTCCTGTCAGCAAGATCAAAGGTTTTCCTTTCATCCAGATGAAAGTCCCTGGAGACCCATAAGTTTTGCTCACAAAGAGCACGATGTCATATGGAAGCCCCCATTAAATTCAAGCACTTCCCTTCTTCATGTAGAGAGAAATCCCCATGTGGAAACACCCTCTGGCTCAAAATTAGCCATGAACTCACTCAGTGGCTTTAGGCAAGTCACACTGTGTTTTTGGTCTTGCATCTACAATGTGAAATTATTAAAAGTTGCTTGATCAAAACTCACTCTCAAAGGAAGGTTCATGCAAGCAGATCATTCTCACCTTCCTCCAGAAACCCGTCCCCCAGCCACAGGTGAGGGTTAAGGATCCCCCCCCTAACGTTGTGCCATAGAATATGGAGTACTCCAAGCAAGTGGAACAATTTAATCTTATTATCTCCAAAGCCTCATAGTATATTGTGAAAGAATGTTCCTCCAACCCTTAGCAAAACCTTAACAAGGAGTGGGGGAGGAAGAAGGAAAGCAAGATTTGCAAACTACTTCCTCCAAGAAAATCTGGATTGGCTGAGAAGTGGCTCAGCGGATTACTGAAATAGAGGGAAGCAATTTGAATATTCTATAGCACTATATAAATGCCATTACTGTAAATCTAAACACTGGCATGTTAACTCATGATCAGAGAAAAGTGATCCATCCCAGATACTACATCACAATAATATATTCCCAGAAAAACAAGGCCCATCAGGACACAGACAGCTGCATTTTTTCACCCAGCCAAAATTATAGAAATTGTATTTTATAAAGCTGTGTGTTTACAGCACTGAAACACAACTCCCTGCTGTAATCTTAATCTGATATTTAGTTAACATCTATGCGAACAGAGAAACAAAGGAGAATCAACACACAGCAAGGTGGGATAGGAACATGCTGCAGCTTTCAAGCCATAGGCTTAGATCCAGACTAATGTTTCCATGGACACATGGACTTTCTCAGCTTCCCTCTTCTGCAGCAGCCTGAAATCTTACTCCTGAGGATCCCTGTCCTTGTGCCCATGGAAATGCTACCCTGGATCCAACCCACTAACCCAAGTAAGCAAATACTGGAGCAGATTCCTGAGTATGGCACCCAAAGAGAAGGCAGAATCCAGCCCAGTCAACTAAATGCCAAAGAACAAAGGGATCATGCCAGATGACGCAAGTCAAATACTAAACATACAAATTCTTCTTTCAGTTAGTCTTAAACTCAAGTGCTAGATTATTGCAAAACAGATACACAGAAGAAAAGATGAAGGAGTGAATCCGTGTGGATATAAAAGAGAAATCAGTGTGACCAGTGTCATTGAGTTCATGATGAGGAAGGTGAAACAGTTGATGACCTAGGCCTAGGTTTCCAAACAAAAATTCTTTTCAACTCCATCAGTCAGCCAATTGCTGATTTACTTAGATATTACAAAATGGACAACAGGGCTGTAACCACATCATACATTTGGTGGGTTGGTGAAGACATAAATGAGAGCAATACCTAAAGCACCCTGTCCAGCTATTTTATAAACGTCAGGTATATTTCAAAAAGCCATCCATCTGATTCATACTGGCTCTGCCTCACTAGAGATGTGAAGAACTACAGGGAAAACAGATTTTGTTCTGTTCCTCTCCCCTTCAGGACTCTTCCACTCCCCCTGCAGTATTTCCAATGAAGAACTAGACATTTTATAGATCACAGAAATGAGTGAAATGCTTTTTAGATAGGCTTTTAGTCACTCAGTGTACTATATTTTTATGTAAACATTAAATAATGATAATTCCTGTGTATACAGTACAGATATTCAAGGATGTATTTATGTTAAAAAGCAAACAATTTTGTTCACAATAGTGCTATAATATTTATAATGCACTAGTATTTATAATGCAATAGGGAAATGTTCATTGTTTTCAGTAAAAAGAAGTCTGAGATTCATATCTGCTAGGCATCCAATGAAACTGATGGACAGTAGGTTCAGGATGGACAAGAGGAAATACTACTTTACACACAGATTGATTGAAATGTGGAATTCGCTGCCAGAGGATGTAGTGATGGCCAGAGGAATAAATAAACAGCTTTAAAAGGGGATTAGATAGCTTCATGGAGAACAAGTCTATCAATGGCTACTAGCCATGGTGACTGAGGGAAACCTTCATGTTCAGAGGTACTAAGCCTCTGAATCCCAGAGACAGGAGGCAACATTAGGGAAAGGCCATGGCCTCTACACCCTGTTGTTGGCTGTCCAGAGGAACTGGTTGGTCACTATGTGAGACAGGATGATGCTCACCTGGACTAGATGGACCATTGGTCTGATCCAGCAGGGCTCTTCTTATGTTCTCATGCAGTCTTATGACCATATGAGACTGTTTCTTTGGAGAAAGACTTCCTTTACTACAAAAACTTTTCCTGCCTCTCAGATGGTAGCTTAGAATGCCGCAGTTCGCAGCTATTTCTTTGAGAAAAGTCATTTTGGAAGCTTCACTTCCAAAAAACCGAGGCGTTTATACTTCCTAACTCCATAAATATGCCAAACAGTATAATTTTGTATACTAAGTCCTAAATGATGTATTTAATGTTCTAAAAGCAGGAAAATATCCCCCCCCCGACTTTCTATGTTTTCCTGGAAAATACAGCCTTCGAAATATCCTGAAATCTTATTTTTCTGTGCCTCACTGCACAAGCCAACACCACCAGGTGTCCCCAACATGTTGCCCATGCACACCATGGGACCTGCTGACACCTTTCTGGGGGGCCTGCCAAGTACTTTCAGAAAGCAGGCAGGCCAGATGGGGCTTTGATCTGGCCAGCCATAGGAGCTCTGATTGTCTGCACAGATCTTTAAAAATGCTGCTTTGGCAGCAGCTGCCACAACACCAAAAGGTTCTCCACCACTTGATTGACGGTAAGCTGTGTGCACTGAAGAAAATATTTTAAAACAGCATATTCATTTTAAAAGGCATCCTGTTGGAACAGATTTTCTGCCTGAAATGTTAAAGAGTTACTAATAGAGTTATGCCTAACTCACTCCCTGATCATTTGTGGGTGGCTCTACCTTCTGCAGCAGCTCTTTTGTGGTTGCACCAACCACCCTGTGTTGGAATTCCTAAGATGCCCACAGGCTCAGCAAGGCTGGCGTCAGCTGCCATAATGCAACACTGGTGTAAAGCACAGAGCACAATGCAATCTCCCTTCCCCCTTCACTCTTGGAAGGTAAAACCTGGTCTATGTGTTACGGCATCAGTGACCAATAAAGCCCAACAATATTGGTACCACAAAAAGAAGCAGAGAAGTATTGCTGTTACTCAAACTGAATGACAATATCAAAACCATAAAAATGGCCCAAACCAAGAACTTAACCTTGATTTAATTAAGGCAACTTTTCTACGTATATTCAGATTCAAATTTCTCCAAAGAAGGTTGTATCGCAGAAGCCTACCATATCGCCTGGTATTCCAGTCACATTTTAATGCAATGTTAACCACTGCTACATATATTTGATACTAATTAGGAAGGCATGACCCACTTTAAAGAGAAGGTGCAAAAATATCCCCTGGGGGAATCAATCATCGTCTGGCGAGGAGAGCGAAGACAGTAGCTGTGTTCACCGGAGCGAAGCAACTGTCTTCTGAGGAAAGTTTTGGTGGGTACTGCATCTGTGGGCGGGACTCAGGCAATGCAGCCAGTGGATAGGGACAGTTTCTGACTGACACATCATGGAGCCAACTAATTTAGGGGTGTGTGGAATGTTCAGAAAGTGCCACCCGACTACTCAATGATATATAAGGAGAGTTAAGTCTGGCTCCTGAATGTTTGAGCTGGCTCCTACAGCCAAAGAAAATTTGTTAAAGGTTGACGTAACTGTAGCTACATCACACCAGAGTTCTGAAAAGTAATAAGCCTTCTGCACTACAGAGTTTAAATTAATAGTCCTTAATGAGTTAATCTATAGCCAATAATCATGGATAGAAAATTTGTAGCCACCTAAACCACACAGCACCTTCTAAATGCTCATGTCAAAAGAATCTGGATGACTTTTCATTACTACAAAGTAGAAAAACCAAATGGGATACAACGCAAACGCCTATGAAGAATGAAATGAGGGGAAAAAATCAATTGAGAACATTTATATTTTTCCAAAGGGAAAAAAGTAGTACTGGGAATTTTTTTAGAATTCTTACATATTTGCTTTTTTAGAACAAATGAAATGCTTGACAACTTTTAGTATCCCCTTTACGCCTTGAAGATTATTTGCTATAACAATGCAAAACAAATTTTATGTTATATTTATACCCCTTTTCTATTCAAAACAAATACTCAAGGCAACTTACAACATTAAAATCCATACAATAACAGACAAATGTAAAACCAAGATTTATCTAAAAGGCATTCAGCAATAAGAAGTCTTCAACTGGTATCAAAAGACCTCCAAACTAGAATCCATGCAAAGTGCAAGGATGAACAAAATTCAAATAGGTTGCCTTGAAACCATCCAGAGGGTTCTCACTGATGGGAGTGCTGGCCATCTGTAGAGACTCAGTGGTTCTATAGAAGTTGAGCATTGGGTACCTTGGACCCAAGAAGTATTAGGGTCTTCAAGGTTAACGCCAGTACTTTGAATTGGGCCTGAAATCACACTAGCAATCAAGGCAGGAGTCATGTACTTACTATGTACAGCCCCGATAGCCCTGACTTCTTCATTCGGAAGCTTCTGAACAGCCTCTAAAATTAACTCCGTATATGGTATGTTACAGTGGTCCAAGATGGATATTATGAAGTGTGTGGGACTGTGACAAGGTCTGCCTATTCCAAAAAAGGCTGCAGCTCATGAACCATCCTAGGTTGGAAAAATGCACTACCTCTACCAAGCCTAGATTGGAAAAATGTAACAGATGTCAATGAGGCACCTGACTTTGAATTTGCTCCTTCGGGGGGTTACAAACCTGTCCAGTGCAAGTTCCTGTTCTTGATGAGATTTCCTCCCAACCCACAGCAACTCTGTTTTATGTGGATTAAACTACAATTTGTTCATCCCCCGTGCATTGATTAAGCTCATCCACATTTTCTCTGGGCCTTGATGGAAAGAAACAAAGAATTGAATATTATCTGCACATTAACAACAATCCACCCTAAATCCTTGAATGATCTCTCCCAGTGGTTTCATGTAGATGTTAAAAAGTATGGGCTGTAGATACAGGAAACCAATGACCACGGGACTGAGTTGAAAAAGAATACTTTCTAAAACCAGCCTAGCTGGCAGGCAGTTCAGAAGGATACCAACAAAATTTTGCAATTTCTATGTATGCTGACTATGTACAATTCCCAAACCGTCTTGCAACCTCTTCAGCTGTCTAGCTGCTTGACTTCCTCCTCTCTTCTTAAGCATTTTGTCTGGTCACATACTCCTGCCTCTCTCTTGTTACACCCAAAGAGTCCCAGCAGCTTTGCAGTCTACAACATACTGAGGGGCAAGTGACTCATGAACTGCCCCCGACAAGAACAAGAACTCGTGGGCACTCAATGAAATTGCTGAGCACTTGGGTTAGAACAAATAAAAGGAAGTACTTCTTCACCCAAAGAGTGATTAACACATGGAATTCACTGCCACAGGAGGTGGCGGCGGCTACAAGCATGGACGGCTTCAAGAGGGAATTAGATAAACACAAGTGGAGACCCGCAAGAAACTTGCAGGATGGTTATCCCATTCCTCACACCTTTGCTTCCTCCCTTCTCCCCCTACCTCTCTCACACTCTTTCTCCCTTTTGCCCCCCTTTCTTACTCTCTCTCTTTCCTCCATGTATGTTACTTCCTCTCTCTTTCTGACCCGTCATCATTCTGTTTTTCTGCCTCCCCACCTCATCACTCTCTCTCTCTTTCTGCTTCCAACCACAAATTCCACCCTCCCCAGGCTCTACCCCCCCAAATGTCCAGGAATTTCCCAACCTGGAGTTGGCAACCCTATCTAGGGATGCCAGCCTCCAGGTGGGACCTGGGGATCCCCTGGAGTTACTGCTCATCTCCAGAGTATAGATGTAACTTTTCAGGGAGACAATGGATGCTTTGGAGTTTACGCCATTGTACCTCACTGAGGTCCCTGTACTCCTGAGGCTCCACCCCCAAATCTCCAGGAGTTTCCCTGCCTGGATCTGGATCCACTGCTGGTGGCCAGGGAGGGTACTTGGCAATCCTAGCCTGCTGCCAGTAAAAACCCTGCTTTTTACTGACAGAAACAGTTAGAACCCTCCCCCGAACATTCTAATCTCCTCACAGTTGACGCCTGGAGCTGATGCCATTTCAAAAGGTATTGAGGGGAATTCAACAGTCCCTGAAGGTTTTTTTTAACTTTTTGGATTTTTCTGCAGTCTGAGGAGGGGGCCTGACTATGTAGGAAAAGCTGTTGGGGGAGAGTGAGCTCTCTTTCGGCAGAAATAAGCATCCACACAGTAAAAAAAAACTCTAAGAATTAGAATATAGACAAGAGGGGACCTGCAACAAAATGTTGCATAATGTGTTGTGGCCCTACCACAGTCTTCATTGCCAGCAGTTCCCGCAAGGAATTTGTGGGGAGGGGGCATTCCCCCACCTTTGTCTCCCTCTCTCACCTTGGTTGTCAAAGTTCCCTTCTCTGTCTTTCTGTATGCACCCCTTATCTACCAATCTTCACTCCCCTCCCCTTCTCCTCTCATCCCTTCTATGTCAGCTTTCTCCCGACCCCCATCTCTAGCAATCCTTTCTTACCCCCTTTCTCCTTTCACCCCTTGTATGTCTCACCCCCTTACCCTGCCCTTCTCAGACACTGTCCTCTTTCTCCCACCCTCTGTCTGCCCCCTCTTTCTTTCCACTATTTCTCCCCCCCACACACACAATCTCTTCCTCTTTCTCTCCCCCTCCCTCAGGCAATCCTCAGACAGTCTCCTGTTCTTTTTCTTTCTCTCCCTGCAACAGACAATCCCCTATTCTCTCTCTCTCCCTTCTCAAAGAACTCCTCTTCTTTCTGTTTCTGGCCAGGGAGAGGGGCTGATGCAGGCTTCGCCTCCTCAGAATTCAGCTGACCAGCAGTAGGGCCAGCTTCCCAGTGGCAGCGTGGATGGTTCTTGCTGCTGCAGTCCTAGCAGCGGCAAGGACGGTTATTGCTATGGAGACTTCCCTCGCAGCCACAGCAGCTTTTCCCTTCCCTCCCATAAGTCCCTTCTTTGCGCATGTGCAGAGCTGCTGCCAGTAAAAACCCTGCCTTTTACTGACAGAAACAGTTAGAACCTCCCCCCCTCCCCCGAACATTCTAATCTCCTTACAGTTGACGCCTGGAGCTGATGCCATTTCAAAAGTTATTTGGGGGAATTCAACGGTCCCTGAAGTTTTTTTTTTACTTTTTGGATTTTTCTGCAGACCGAGAAAGGGGCCTGACTATGTAGGAAAAGCTGTTGGGGGACAGTAAGATCTCCTTTGGCAGAAATAAGCATCCACACAGAAAAATGGCCCCACTGATGGACCTCCTGATGGGACCTGGTATTTTTGGCCACTCTGTAATGGACTTGATGGGCCATTGGCCTGATCCAACATTGGCTTCTCTTATGTTTTTAAGTTTGAGTGCAGTGGCACTTTTAAGACTAACAGAGTTTTATTTAAGATATAAGCTTTCATGTGTATACACACTTCTTCAGTTATTGTGCACACAAAAGCTTATACCTTGAATAAAACTTTGTTGGTCATAAGGTGCCATTGCACTCAAACTTTGTTCTGCTGCTTCAGACTAACATGGCTACCCACCTGAATCTGCCCCAGATAAGGGAACTTTTTAGACAATGTTGTTGTTGAAGAAGAAGAGGAGATTGGATTTATACCCTGCCCTCCACTCCCCAAGGGAGTCTCAGAGCGGCTTACAAACTCCTTTCCCTTCCCCTCCCCACAACAGACACCCTGTGAGGTAGGTGGGGCTAAGAGAGCTCTTTCCCAAGCTGTCCTTGAGGGAACAGCTGGTACAGAGCTAAGGCTTGCCTAAGGTCATCCAGCCAGGTGCAAGTGGAGGAGTGGGGAATCAAACCCAGTTCTCCCAGATTAGAGTCCGCGCACTTAACCACTACACCAAACTGGCTCTCTTGAAATCAATACTATTGTGTTACAATACAACAGAAGCCAAAGGTAAGCAGCTGACATTCTTGAACTCCAGCAGGGAATTTACTGGAGAGGGTTAATGGAATCTAACTCAGGAACTACAAAGAGAAGGATTGGATTTGGTCTATTTGGACTGCAAGCTCTACTTAGAAAGGCCACAATTTCTGCCATGAAGGAAATGCTTAGGCCTAGTTGGCCCCTCTGAAGATACTGACTGAGAAACAAAAACACTGAATACGTTGCTGAGAATTCCCTTCTATAATTAAGGAGTTAGAGGAAAACGACTAGTGATTACTTGCTGTGAGGGGTCCTTCTTTGAGGGTTGGAGGACATCTTGTGGGTGATTCCCACGTATCTTCAGGGAGGCAGGACTAAGAATAGCTTCTTCCTGCTTCCTGTGGTGGGAGTCACTCTTGGCTCAGTTTGGGTGCTCCTAAAGCTGAAGTAACTTCAAACTCACATGTAAAGACAACTATATTCAAAATAAACAGGAAGATTAACTGGAGCAGGAAGAAGATATAGGAAAAACTCTCTTAATCAAGAACAGGCAATTACGTGAGGTTAATCGCTGGTGCCAAGACTAGGCTGTAGAGCTCTCTCTCATAATTTCTGTGTCGTACCTGGTAATGACGATCCGGGAGGGCCAAGATGTCCTCCAACCCTCAGAGGAGAAGGACCCCTCACAGCAAACAACTACTGGCCATTTTCCCTCTGAGGTGGAGGCCATCTTGTGGGACCTCCCAGAGCAATGGTCCTAGTTGTCAGGTGGGAGATCATCATCCTCATTTAAGACGTGCTGGAGGATCCTACGACCAAAGGAGGCGTTTGCAGAAGCATACGTGTTGATTTTATAATGCCTTATGAAGGTAGTCAATGAAGACCAAGTGGCTGCCTTACACACTTCTTCTATTAAGGCCCTATTGGAGAAGGCTGCATTGGTGGCCGCACTATGTATAGAATGGGCTGTAATGCCGTTCGGAACCGCCAGGTGCATGCTCTTATAAGCTTCCGCAATGCAAGTCCTAACAGAGTAAATAATTGCAGCTGTGGACATCTTCTTCCCCGTATAGGGAGGGGAGATGTTAATAAACATGGCCTCTGTCATTCTGATGGATGCCGTCCTTAAGACATAGCATTTTAGGGATCGCCTAACATCTAGCGTGTGCCATATTTTTTCTTTTGGATGAGAAGGATTTGGAACGACGGATGGCAGGTAGATTTCTTGGTTCCTGTGAAAAGATGAATTAATCTTTGGAAAGAAGCATGGATCCGTACGAAGGACACCATGTCCTTATGGAAAATGCACAAATCAGATCGTACTGAAAGGGCCCCTAACTCTGAAACACGTCTTGCTGAAGTGACGTCGACTAGAAACAAGGTTTTCATCCTCAGGAACTTGAGTGACATTTCCCTCAGGGGTTCAAAATGAGTTTTTGTCAGTGCTCTAAGGACTGGATTGAGCCTCCAAGTGGGAAATCTGTGACACGTCAGAAGGTCGTTGAGGGAAGCTCTCCTTAGAAACCGACGGATGTGTGGGTGCTGAGAGATTGGTAGTCCCCTGTATAAGAGGAGGACTGAGGCCAAGGCTGCCGTCTGTCGTCTAAGCGTAGAAGCCTTGAGACTGGCGGACCTGCCATCTTGCAGAAAGGCTAACACTGACTGAACTCCTGGATGGAGGGGATCAATCTTTTTTCTCTTAGACCACCTAACGAAGGCTTTCCATGTTACATTGTAGATCCTAGTCGTGGATGGTTTTCTGGAGTCTAAGATGGTGTTGATGACCGACTTGTCATACTCTAATTTTGCAAACTTCTGCCTTTCAACCTCCACGCGGTTAAATGGAACCATCCCGGATCGGGGTGTCGGATCGGTCCCTGGACAAGACTATTTTCTAAGATTGGTAGGTGAAGAGGTGGGGACGCCGTCAGTTCTTGCAGAGACATGAACCACGGACGACGTGGCCAGTAAGGTGCCACCATGATGACCTCTGCTTTCAGGATTCGTATCCTGCGCAACAGTCTTGGTAGGTCAGGAAGTGGAGGAAATGCGTAGAGAAGCCCCACAGGCCACAGAGAAAAAAGGACGTCCGTCTGCTCTGCCAATGGATGAAAGAACCTGGCGTAAAATCTGCCCAGCTGCGCATTGGTCGGAGATGCAAAGAGGTCTACTATTGGTGTTCCCAGTTCCGATATGATCAGTTGGAAGATGTCTGGGTGGAGAAACCATTCTCCTTCCTGAATGACTTGGCGACTGAGCCAGTCTGCCTGGGTATTGATTGTACCTTGTACATGTTCCACTTGTAAGGACAATAGATTGTTTTCTGCCTAATTCAGAAGTAGGGTCGCTTCCCTGGCTAGTGATGGGGAGGGCATTCCCTCTTGCTTGCTCAGGTATGCCGTGGCAGAAATGTTGTCTGTTCTTATTAACACATGCTTGGCTTGTATCTGTGGAGAAAAATGCAGGAGGGCAAGTCGAATGGCCCGGAGCTCCAGTAGGTTGATCAGTAAGGTCATTTCTGACATGGACTATTTCCCCTGAATTGGGAAGTGAAGAAGGGTCACTCCCCAGCCGGAGAGACTAGCGTCTGTGAAGATCTGAATCTGTTCCCGGATCCAGTATGCCTTGCCCTGCAACAAGTTGGATGGTCTGATCCACCAACGTAAACCCGTCTTCACTTGTAGAGGTACCTTCAAGGACATGTCCATCTTTAGAGTTATGTGGTTCTGAAAAGGGCGAAGAAACTTCTGCAATGATCTGGAATGAAACCTTCCCCACTGAAGTGCATCAAAGGTTGAAACCATTAGGCGCCACTATTGCCTTGATCTTCTGTGCTTTTGCTGGTGGTAGAAACAGTCTGGAGGAACACGTGTCGATCAGCACTCCAAAGTGTTCCAGACGTTGAGTTGGATGCAGGTGGCTCTTTTTTCTGTTGACCAGGAACCCGTACTCCTCTAGGGACTTTATAGTCTCGGTGACGTCTCTGTGTGCCTGTTCCTCTGATGGTGAGCAGATCAAGAAGTCGTTGAGGTACGGATGAATGTGGCTACCTAGTTTCCTGAGATGTGCTACGGGATGCACTAGGATCTTGGTGAATACACGGGGTGCTGAAGACAGACCGAAGGGGAGGGCGCGGAACTGAAGGTGAGTGTCTCCCACGCAAAAACGTAAGAATCTTCTGTGTGGCTGGAAAATTGGAATATGGAGGTACACCTCTGTTAGATCCACTGAGGTCAAAAACTCTCCCGGCTGGAGAGACTCCACGATGGACCTTAGAGTCTCCATGCAAAAGTGCCTTAGATCTACATATCTGTTTAAGAATTTCAAATCGAGGACTGTCCTCCAATCCCCGTTTCTTTTTGGCACAGTGAAGAAAATTGAGTACACTCCGGACCGATATTCTTCTGGGGATACTGGTTCCACTGCACCGATGTGGATAAGATGGTTCATTGCCGCAAGAGTTCTGTTTTTTTTTTATTGAGTTCTTGTGTAGTGGTGAGGGCAGAAATCGGGGAGGAGGAAGACATTTGAATTCTATCCTGTAGCCTGTGGAGATTACGTCTGCAGTCCATGAGTCTGGGTCTGTGGACAGCCACTTCGGGGAAGATGACCGCCCACAGGAATGTCCGCGTAGTCATGCCTTGGAGGGTTTGGAGTCACTGCTCTTGTCAGCCCTGTTACCGAAGTTCTTGGGGAATCTATTGGAGGTGTTAAATCCTCCCCGACGAAAGGGCTGCTTATTAAAGGTCCACGTAGACCGTCTGTTGTCTTGTCGAAATCTGAAAGAAGAGTTGTAGGGACAAAAGGAAGATGAAGTGCCCAGTCTCTTGTCCCCAGTCCAGACTGTTCTAGGTAGGGTCTTCTTTTTGTCACGTGTCTCCACTAGGATTTTTTCCAATGAGTCTCCGAAAAGTTTATTCCCTTGGAAAGGATATGCTGAAACCATGGCCTTCGATTGATAGTCAGCTGGCCAGGTTCTTAACCAAAGAATGCGACGTGCAGCAACCACCGTGGACATTGCCCTCGCAGAGAAGACCATGGAATCCAAGGTGGCATCCGCCGAGAAGGAAACTGCCTTCATCAGTCTGTTGGCCCCTTCTAATAGTCCGCGATTTCCCTCTGGTAACATCTGTATGAGTCTTCTCATCCATACAATCAATGGACACTGTAGAAGCTGTGGAGGAGACCCGGATGGCTAAAGCATTGGCCTCATGAGCCTTGCAAAGTGCAAACTCTGCTCTTTTATCCAAGTTGTCTCTTAGAGTTTCGTGGCTATCCTCCAAGACCACGCCAGATGACTGCAATGCTGCGACCAGTGCATCCACCACAGGAACCTGCAATAATTCTGAAGTAGAGGAGTGTAAAGGGTAAAGCCTCCTGGTGGCCCCAGAGAAGGGTCTGGAAGTTAGAGGTCGTTCCCATTCTGCTTTGACCTTCCTCACATAAAACCCCAGGAAAGGAAAGGCAACTTCAGAAGGATCCACTGGAGGAAAAAATTCATCAAAGATTTCCGTTCCCTCAGTCTGTTCTTGGGGCGGGGGACAGGCTTAGTCATTTTCTGATTGCCCTGGACTTGTAGAGCAGCCAGGGTCTTGGAAAGCAAATAGTTAAGGTCCTCAGGCTTGAAAAAGTGAAAGGACTGTTCCTTAGCTGTAGGGGGTTTGGGAATAGGTTCCCCTTCATCCTCTGGGTTAGAGGAGAACTCCCCTTCTTCCCTCTCACTGGATGAGTGAGAGAGGTCATCCTCCCCCGGGTACTGGGGCTCCTGGAGATGGTGATGCTTGGCAGTGCTCTTTTGAGCCGCCTTCGTGGGCCATTTTCCCTTGCTATTAGGCTGCCGTGGGGGGGGGGGGTGAAGGGGAGGGGGATGGGGGGGGGAATTAGGCCTGGAGGAACTATGCTCACCTGACCTGCAAAAATGGGCTATTTTGTCCCACATTGCCCTGTGAATAAGAAGAAGAGGAGATTTATATCCCACCCTTCACTCACTTAAGAGTCTCAGAGCGACTTACAAACTCCTTTCCCTTCCCCTCCCCACAACAAGACACCCTGTGAGGTAGGTGGGGCTGAGAGAGCTCTTTCCCAAGCTGTCCTTGAGAGAACAGCTGGTACAAAGCTATGGCTTGCCCAAGGTCATCCAGCCAGGTGCAAGTGGAGGAGTGGAGGAGTGGAGAATCAAACCCGGTTCTCCCAGATTAGAGTCCGCGCACTTAACCACTACACCAAACTGGCTATTCTTAGTCCTGCCTCCCTGAAGATAGGTGGGAACCACCCACAAGATGGCCTCCACCTCAGAGGGAGAACAGGTTCTAGCACAGAATAAGATAAAGCTCCTATGTATATTATGTCACAGAGAGTAAACAGAACAGAGAGTAAACAGAACAGAGAGAGTAAACAGAACAGTGCAAAAGCCATGCCCTGACCTGGATAACTCAGGTAAGCCTGATCTCGTCAGATCTCAGAAGATAAGCAGGGCTGACCCTGGCAAGTAATTGCAAGGGAGACAGCCAAGGAATACCAGGGTCCAGGATGCAGAGGCAGGCTATCAAGACACCTCTCTGAAAAATGTCCAACTCCCCAGTAAGGGTCGCCAGAAGTTGCCATGACTTCCAGGCATGCAAACACATATACACGCATACACGCACCCCTCACCCCAAAAAGAACAGTGCAAGACATTTCACTGGCCAAGGAGAGGTTGATTAGTTCAAGGTATAATCCAGTATGTATCCCTGCTGTTTCCTATCCCATCCACCTTATATCTCAGTTGATAGCTCTTTCTTGAGGGAGCATCACTGGAGAGTATTCCCATTTTTGCAAGAGCACAGTGAGAACAAGGGCGGGGGAAGGTTATAGCTACAGATTTGGGGAAAAGATTATATATTTTATGGTTTCTTTTCATTAAGTGCATTTTTATCCCATCCTCTGTCCAAGGAACTCAGAGAAGACTGAAAAAGACTGACTGGCCCAGAGTCACCTAGGGTTGTTAGGTCTCCTGCTATAGTGGGAGACCTCCCACAGGCAGCCCCAAACCACCATTGCTTGGTAGGCCAGTGGGGGAAGAAATAATGCAAAAGTAGCCATCTTATCAGGCATGACAATTTCCGGGGTGAACCCAAATGTGATGTCACACTGCTCTAGCATTCAGCAGAAACTATGACAAAACAATCTGAGTTTCTACTGAATCTGAGAGCAGCAAGACATCGCTTTGGGGTTCTACAGGGGTTTCAGTGAATCCTTGAGTGGCATGACATATCTAATAGTAATACTGTATAATAGTGTCAGCTCTGGCTTTTTCTCTATCTGTACTCTGTATTTATTTGCACACAATACTCACTGGAACACAGAGGATGGGTAAAAGTGTCTGCATGCTTGTCTCTTGCTTTGGTTAATATATACTGTGACCAAGGCAAGACAAAGCCCTCCAAGTATATATTCTTTCCATTTACAGTAAAGTCTCTAGAAGAACTGATTGATACTGAACCAACTTGGTCACAGCATTTCAGATTCCCACCTTTAAGAGAGTGATACAGCTCTCTGTATGCAAAAGATTGCAATATGGAAGGAAATATTGTACTTACAGCTAATTTTTAGGATGGAATCCCTACCATTTTGGCCTGGGACAATATAGACCAGTTAGAGGACACACTCAGTGGCAAGGGGATATCACACGGACTCAATGGAACTACCACCCAGCCAAACATCATTGGGTGTCATTTGCCCAAATCAATGCCTCATGTGGCGAAAACCAACAAAGCATTTCTAGCCAGTTATTTATGTTACCAGTGCACAATGGAGGCAAAAGGGGCAATAAATTACAGTGTAAAGGTAAACACCAAGACATGCTTTGTAGAAGAACCTCATATGGCTTCTGGCACACATGTCAAACCATGCCCCTCAGAGGGGCCAACATGCAAATGGACAGGCTTTAACATTCTTGTCTTCGATGTCAAAGATGTGCAAGGCAATATTGGCTATTTGCCCCAAGTAAAAGTTCCAGCAACTGAAATGTCAACTGTTTGTGTAGCCTCAGTTGCACAGTACGGAATCTGTAAGGAATTCTCCAATAATTCTCTCACCATATTTTCTCTTTCCTCCTAGCAGTTCCCATATACCCAACTTGCCCTTTCCTTCCCAACCACCTTTTATCTGCTCCTGCCCAGCTTCAGCTATATTATTTCATATATACTTCACACCTTTCTCCACGATGGAGACCCCAAAGCAGTTTACATAAGTTCTGCTTTCCTCCATGTTATCCTCACAGAGTGTATGACTAGCCTAAGGTCACTCAATAAGCTTGGTGATTAGAACCTGTGGCTTATAGATCCTTCTGTGCAACTCTAACCATTATACCCCACTTGCTTTCATTGGGAAGCTACTATTGAACAGTAGCAAGCAGCAGGTCTGGATAAGTCATGCAAGCCACAGGATATCAAGTTGCCTGTAGGGGTGTGCAAATTTCTCTCAGTATTTTTCAGTTTGGGTCTATTGAACACCAAATTTTTCCAGGATTCCCGAAAAAAACTCAAATCCCAATACCAGTAAAGTATTTGAATCTGGGATTTTTTGGAAATCATGATTTTTTTTCAGGTCCAATAGACGTGAACCGAAAAATGCAGAGAGAGAAAAAAACAAAGGCAAAGCTGCAAAAAAACCAACTGAGAGGGACTCTTTTGGGACTCCCTTGGAACCACAAAGAAGCTGATCATATGGGAAGAACTCTCCCTGCAGGCTCAGCTGGGGTTCTCTTCGGCAGTTAGGTTGAACAGTCCAAAAGAGCTCCAGCTGAGCCGGCGGGGAGAGTGCCCCCCTTCAGCTGTTTTGCGGCCTGTCTTCTGCAGTCCCTTTAAACATCCCCTGTTTTAAAAGGGCTGCAGAAGAAAGCCCTAAAAAAGCTGAGTGCCAGGAGCAATCTGCTCCAGCCCCATAGCTGTTGTTCCAGGTTTGCCAGTAATTCCCAAATATATTTAGGATTGGGGGGGGGGGGGGCTTTTTTCGATTGTCCCGAAAAATCCTCGATACATTTGGGATGCCAAAATATACCTGAAAATATGGATAAGGTGTTTTTCAAGTATATTTTCAGTTCAGGTAGACCCCTAGTTGCCTGATAGTTGCTTCCTGGCCTGATGAATCCTGCCCTCAAAGGCCTTAGCAAGCTTGGAAAGGGCCCTGCTGCATCCCCTGCCTTTTACTGACAGCCTCACAGGCTGGCAGTACTGCGAGAGCCAGTTTGGTGTAGTGGTTAAGTGCGCGGACTCTAATCTGGGAGAACCGGGTTTGATTCCCCACTCCTCCACTTGCACCTGGCTGGATGACCTTGGGCAAGCCATAGCTCTGGACCAGCTGTTCCCTCAAGGACAGCTTGGGAAAGAGCTCTCTCAGCCCCACCTACCGCACAGGGTGTCTGTTGTGGGGAGGGGGAGGGAAAAGGAGTTTGTAAGCCGCTCTGAGACTCCCTTGGGGAATGGAGGGCGGGGTATAAATCCAATCTCTTCTTCTTCTTCTTCTTCTTCTTCTTCTAGGGCTTGCCAAGCAACAGCCATTTTTTAAAGCTACAAACACCCTTTTATCATCGGGGGGTTAACCCCATTGGGGGGGATTGTTTCCAGATTTTTCTGCACCCATGGCACTTTTGTTTTGTCTCTGTCTGACCAGATTTAAATATCTTCAGATTTGGCCAGGCTGAGAATGAGACGTATTAATGATTTCAAGCAAGGGTATTTAACACCAAGATAAAACACTAGAGGCAGTGGTGCCTGGCCCCTCCCCATGCCCTTGTTTGGCAGACATTCACATTGTGATAACACACATGCAAAAAGCCAATTCCCCTATGACGAACAGATTAAGAATTTACAAACTACTCATCAAAAAATCCCATCCCTGATTGCAACTGGTGAACTGGCCATGAACCAAACTGGCACATGCTTGAGTATCCCTACTAAGCATAATGATCCATTTTGACTACTGCTTCATTATGACAGGCAAGGATTCTTCAACTTTGCCATCATCTTCTTTAAACCTACTTCATGAAATCAAGAGCCATAAAAACTAGCAAGCACAACTAACACAAAAACTTGCACAATTCAAGCATCACTAGCATAACAAATTACACAAAGAGAAATTGTGACTGACAATTAGCATCACTGATCTACACACTTGTTCCACATGGCAATGCTTTGGCAGTCCTTGTATAGATAACGTAGCTATATTTCTTTGTAGTAGGCAACTTAGGCTGGCAACCAGAGGCATTACAACAGTATTTTCATGATACAAGAGCAGCTATATTTGACAGAAAGCTCACTTCCCATGCATGTCTGGAAAGATCACAGGGCTGTGACAACCCCTGGCTTCAAAATTCCTGAAAATTTTAACCCTATACTGAAGAGCAAACTGAAGTAGTTAGTGTACAACAGTTAATATAAGTTGCACTCTTTTCTAATTGAAAGAATACAGCTTCTTAAAGAATAATAAAATACCAAATTCTTCCTTATCTATGTCAAAAAACACTCCTAGAGACAGGGTTTTTTTTCCAGAAACCCAAGATGGTCAAATGAGGATGACAGGCACTATGGAAATAGGCTCCAATTAATAAAGTCGCTAATATTTAAGGAAAATGTACAAACAGCAGAAAAACAAATTCAGAGGTGGCCTCCTTTGAAGCAATGAGTTTAAAAATGACAGTAATATTTTTGAATATTGAAAATATTTAATTATACAATCACAAGAAGAAATGTACTTCATTAACTGGGAACCAAGTTAAGTATCAAATCAAGTGTGAAAGTTCTAAATTTTAAATTAACGTCCCAGAGAAGATGTTCTTTACTCAAAAAATGAATAGCAAATGCAAGATGAACAGTATTTCTGGAAACGTTTTCCAATAGTTTAATGATAATTACAGAGCAGTTAATAAGCTGCAAAATGATACAGTGCAACATGCATATATATATATTAAAAGTTATCTAGTAATTATGAGTAAGGGACCTCTTATAACAATTACTGTTACAACTTTTGATTGAATACTCTTAAAACAAGTCTACATTATAAAAAAACACTAGTACTACTTAGATATTAATTTGGGTTTTCTGACAAAGTCAGCAACCCTAATAGTTTGGACAATCATTTCATATATATCAATCTTCTTTCCAAAAATGGCTTGCTTCTTGAATTAGTCTACCTTTTTAGTCTCACCTGGGGGAGTCTCTGTAGTGGCAACATGTTAGACACACTGCTATTATCATTGCTGTTTACTCATTTATTTTTGGCATCAGGTTTTGCTAAACGTACACAGAAGTAATAAACCCATCAGGATGATTACAATACCAGAGAACTCTGGTATTTCAATTATAGGCCACTGGGATACAACTGTGAGATTTTCCTTCAAGACAATCTGTTTTAATTCACTAAACCACCACATTTTTTACATGTATACATTTGTATTTTATATGTATCTGGAAAGAATCCTGCTGGTAATAACGTTTAAGACAACTTGTGTAATGTACCTTATGAACATGGAATGTAAACTGAATTATCAGTATTTCTTACATGCTCCATAGTGTGAGTTTCTATTGTTACTTATGTTCAAAATGGGTAAAATACATTAATATAGGGATGACATTCCATCTTTGATTCCTACCACAACCAACCCCACCCCCAAAGGCTTAGGCTTTGATCTGATTCAAGTGACCTGAACACCATAAGGCGGAAAAAACAGACCTCCCTAATTCTCAGTTATCTACAGATAACTAACTAATGAAATATAACAGCTAATGACAGATCTTATGTGAAGACAGACTTCATTTCAACAAACAGTATAAAATATGATATGAGACTATGCCCATTGCACAATGTGATTAAATTATACGATACCAAGGGCAAGAATGCCCCTACATCACACACTCATATGGCTTTCAAAGAAAAACTGAGAGACTGGATTCTTCCCACTTTTGGAGCAAGACACACATCCAGGGCCTGAGAGCAATCATTATCACAACAAGTCAAACCAGAAATACACAGCGCTGTGTTTAGTTCTATACCACCAAACCCCCATGCCCATTAGACTGTATGTGACAACTTCATAATGAAATGATGCTTCTGTCAGTTGTAGGTATCTTTCCTCCAAGTTCACACTTCTATCCACACATTTATACTGATTTTTACTGTTTAGATTCCTTTGAGAAGTAGCATTAATAAAATGCAAGGTAAATGATTAACTAACATGGTGCTTTCTGTTTAACCTCTTATTTCCAGCAACTCTCATATCATCTACCTAGGAACCACAAATTGTTCTGCCACAGAATGTTTCAACACACCACCTAGAAGTAGGTTTACAAAAGTCAAACGATTTTAGACTTACACTTGTCCATATACATAGCATGGTACCTAAAGCCTTGGTCAGGAGCCTTCAAGCAGACATGCACTGAGTCATCACCATCTTATGTTATCTGTACAAAAGGTAGACAGACTTACCAGCAGTTCTTTTAAGAGTAGTCTTCTTCTTCCTTCAGCCTACAACTGAGTCCTTATACTAAGCGTAATGGCACCACCTACCAGGAAGCAAAAGAATTGTCAATCAAGAAGATCACAAGGTACCACCTTGCCCTTAAAGTTTTTTTTCAGGATAAGTACATATCGCAAAAGCTGAGAGAAAAATATTACTTAAAATTCACTTGGGAGAGATATGATTACTAAAGAAATGTGCTGAGAGTTTGGAAAGAAGGGGAAATAATGTTTACTATAGTAGTTTCATTTTCCTTTCATCTTCATAAAATTACATCCTTTAACTAAAATCAGAAGTTAATCTGTAAGGCACTGGAAATCTCAGTCATTACCCAAGGGCTGTACAAAGAAAATTCACAGGACAGCAGTGGCAAAAGAAAACCACAGCTTTTCCCATTTGAATATGCCAAGTTTGCCAACTAAATTACAGACTTCTGCTTTTCGCTATATGGGTAAAATACAGTTTTAGAAACAACTACAGCTGTTAATTTATATAGCTATGCCAAGACTTAAATGTCCTAAAAGTAGAACGGACCAGTGGATACTCACCGTGAGGGGTCCTTCTCCTCTGAGATAAGGAGGACATCTTGATGGGTGTTTCCCACCCTATCTGTAGGGAGGCAGGAACTAATTCTTCACTTCCTATCCTCTGGTGGGATACGCCCCTTCAAGTCAGTTCGGGGACTCCCAGAAGCAGTAGTCAGCTGTAAACCAAAGGCTAACCATAACTAGAAAAATATGAACATAATTAGTCTGAACAGTAAACAGATAATGTGGCTTGAACAAGACAGGAAGGAAGATAAACTCGGAATATAGAAAAGGAAGACGATGAATCTTGGGAGGGCGAAGATGTCCTCCTTATCTCAGAGGAGAAGGACCCCTCACGGTGAGTATCCACTGGTCCGTTCTCCCTCTGAGAGGAGGACATCTTGATGGGACCTCCCATAGCAGTGTCCCTTTAACTGGGTGGGACATCATCTTCAGATATGAGAGCTTGCTGCAGGACCCTCCGGCCAAAGGCTGCATTGGTCGAGTTGTAGAAGTCGGTCTTATAATGCCTGACGAAGGTAGAAATGGAAGACATGTGGCTGTCCAACAGGTTACTTCCACCGAGGCTCGGTTGGTGAAGGTTGCGGAAGTCGCTGCACTTCTGATGGAGTGGGCCGTGATACCCGGAGGAGGGGTATCTTGAGGGCCCTATAGGCTTCTGCTATACATCTTTTGAGAGTGGCACTGATGGATGCTGTGGACATTTGTTGCCCTTGTTGGGGGGTGAGACTGAGATGAATAATGATTCCGTCTTCCAGAAGGAGCTGGTGCGATGTAGAAGGCTTTAAGTGAACATCTGACGTCCAGACAGTGGCACAACTTTTCCTTTGGGTGGGTAGGGTTCGGGAAGAAGGACGGTAGGCAGATCTCCTGTGAGCGGTGAAATCTTGAGTTGACCTTCGGGCAGAAGGAAGGGCCGATAGTGAGGACTACTCTGTCCTTATGGAAGGTGCAAAGAGTCGGTTTGGCGGAGAGGGCCCCAAGCTCGGAGACTCTTCTGGTGGAGGTGACAGCTACCAGGAACAGGGTTTTCATTCGCAGCCACATCAGAGGAATCTCTTGGACTGGCTCGAAGGCTGGTTTGGCTACTGCAGAGAGAACCAGGTTAAGTTTCCGTGTGGGGAACCTGTGGGGAACCGGTGGGTCCTTAAGTGATGCACCCTTCAGAAAAACGGTGGATGTGAGGGTGTCTGGACAGGGTCCAGCCTTCTACTCTGGGAACTACGGTTACCAAGACAGCTACCTGACAGTGGAGAGTGGACGCCTTCAGACCCGAGTCGTGACCGCCCTGAAGGAAGGACAGAACACTGGACAAGTGTGGGTGTAACGGGTTGACCTTCTTTCTCCTGGACCAGCGAACGAAGGCCTGCCAGGTGGCATTGTAGATCCTCTTGGTGGAAGGGTGCCGAGAGGCTAGCATGGTGTCTGTTACTGGTCTGGAGTAGCCTAAGCTGAGCAAGTTTTGCCGTTCAACTTCCAGGCGATCAAACGGAGCCATGCAGGATCTGGGTGCCAGATGGGGCCCTGGGTCAGCACGTCTGGGGATACTGGGAGTGTAACGGGCAGTTGCCATGCTCTGGAGTTCCAAGAACCAAGGTCTTCTTGGCCAATACGGGGCAACCACTATGATCTCCATTTGTTGTTCTCTGATTTTTCTGAGGAGCTTTGGTAAAACCGGAGTCAGAGGGTAAGCATACATGAGACCCTTGGGCCCTTGGGAGACCAGGGCGTCCGTCTCTTCTGCTGCTTGATGGTAGTATCAAGAATCTGGCAACCCTGTGGTTGAGTGGAGATGTGAATAGGTCCACCATTGGACGTCTGAAGTGAGATGTTATGAGGTTGAATAGGTCCTCTTTGAGGGACTATTCCCCTTCCTGTAGTGTCTGACAGCTGAGCCAGTCCGCTCTGGTATTCAGCGAGCCCTTGATGTGTTCCGCTCTGATAGATAGTATGTTGCGTTCTGCCTAGGACAGGAGCTTCAGAGCTTCTCGATGGAGTTCTGAGGATCTGGATCCTCCTTGGGTATTGATGTATGCCTTCGCCACTATGTTGTCTGTCCTGATGAGGACGTGATGACCGGCGATTTGTTCCCTGGAGTGGAGGAGGGCTAGGCGGATGGCCCGAAGCTCTAACAGGATGATGGGCAGAAGTTGTTCTTCCTTGGACCATAATCCCTGTGCAGGGAGGTGGAGGAAGACTGCGCCCCATCCCAGGAGGCTGGCATCCTTGACAATCTGCTTCCAGTCTTGACATAGAAGCTGTTCCTCTGGGTAAGATATAAATTGGTTTTATTCTAGAGGGCAGGCATGAGAGGAAGCTGGCCACAGGCCTGTGGAACTCCATGCTAAGAATGCCTGAGCTCAAGTTTTTTAGCCTGTCATGCAGCACTCAGGTCTCGAACTGCTGAGCTACCAACCATCTGGTCTGCAATTCAGCGTCTTAACCACTTGAACCACTGCAGCCCCTCTTTCATGGCGTGATCCACCAGGATAGGCTGGCCTTGACTAGGTGAGGGACTGACATGGGGAGGTCCTGTTTTTTGCATTATCCTGGATTGGAAGGGCCATATGAGTTATTGTAGTGGTCTGGCATGGAGGCGCGCCCAGGGCACGGAGTCCATGCAGGAGATGAAGAGGCCCAGTAGTTTAGCCAGGGACATCAGGGTGGATTGTCTGGCCGTGATGATTTGTCGTGTGAAGAAGCGGATCTTGTCTGCCTGTGTTGAGGTAGGAACATGCGGTTCCGAACCATGTCTAAGATGACCCTGAGGTGCTCTAGGGACTGCGAGGGGTTCAGGGAGCTCTTCTGGAGGTTTACAAGGAAGCCGTGTGCTTTCAGGCAGCAGATGGTTTCCTGAGTGTCTTTGTGTGCTTTGTTTCTAGAGCTGGAGTGAATCAGCAGGTTGTCTAGATAGGATAGACATGATGCTCCCTCTAAGCTGTGCAGTCTTGTGAGCAAAAATTCTACTTGAGAGCTACTGGCATTAAAGTTGTGAGCTAGCGATTGGGCTATTGTATAAATTAGTTTGCTCTGGAGCCACCCCTCCTGAGCCAAGACAAAAATGTGCGAGCTAGAGGCCAAAAAACTGTGAGCTAGCTCACACCAACTCAGCTTAGAGGGAACACTGGACATGGGTGCCTTGTTCCCCAAGGAGGGCAATGGGATGGATGAGGATCTTGGAAAAGACTCTTGAAGCAGTGGAGAGTCTGAATGGGAGCGCCCTGAACTGCCAATGTTGGCCTAGGACGAAGAATCGGAGGAACCTCTTGTGACCTGGGAACATGGGGACGTGCAGATACGCCTCTATGAGATCGATGGAGGAAGGAACTCTCCCGGTTGTAGAGCCCCTGAGATGGATTGCAGGGTCTCCATTCGGAAGCGTCTTAGTTTTACGAATCTGTTGACGTATTTTAAGTCCAGTATCACTCTACAGCCGCCGTTCCTTTTGGGAAAAGGAAAATGGAACAAATTCCCTGTCCCCATTCCTGGATAGGGACAGATTCTATGGCTGAGATGGTATACAGGTGTTGGACAGCTTCTATCGTTTTTTGTAGCTTGGAGGCGTCTTTGATCAGGGGAGAGGGAACAAAGCGGTCTAATGGTGTCGTCTGGGAACTAAAAGGGTAATTTCTGAATCCCCTCCTATCAGGCCTTCCCAGGGTATGTGGCATAACTTTTTCTTGTCCCTAGTTTCTATTAGGATTTTGTCTAGGGAATCTCCGAATAGGCAATCTCCTTGGAATGGGTAAGAAGTGACGGTAGATTTGCTGCGCAGGTCCGCTGGCCAGGCCCTGAGCCAGAGGGTACGCCTGGCAGCCACCACTGAAGCCAGAGCCCTGGAAGGAAAAATCATGGCATCGAGCGTAGCATCAGTGGAGAAGGAGGAGGCCTTGAGAGGGTGGTTAGCTCCTTCAGTGAGACGCTTACTAGACAGTGGGATAAGCTGTATTAGTTTCCTGGACCAGGCAATGGCTGTGTGGCCCACGACTGTGGCTGTAGCGGATGCTTTGATGGCCATAACGGAGGCTTCATGCACTTACCTGAGTGCAAACTTGGCCTTGCGGTCTAGACTGTCTCTGACCAGGCCATCGCCATCCTCGGAAAAAGACCCGAAGTCTGGAGCGCAATAACAGGAGCATCCACTAGAGGGACCTGTACAAGCTTATTAATAAAATATGGTAAGTAAAGAGCTTTCTCACATTAGGTGGGCAGCGTTTGTTTGCCATGGGTTTGGACCATTCCTTGACTAGCTGATTTTCTAGAAATTCTGGGAAGGGGAAGACCTTTTCTGCCCCTGGGGTCCTGGGGAAGTAGTCTTTGCTCTCTCTGGGTCTGGAGCCATCTGCTTTTGAAGATCCGGCTGGGTCCTCTCCCTGCAGCTTTGGTTGTAACTCTAATGCTGACAGGGATTTGGAGAGGAGGTAAGGATATTCTTCAGGTTTAAAGAAGCACATGGAGGGTTCTGGAACCTCCAAGTCCTCTTCCTCCTCCTCATCAGAGAGGAATTCAGCCTCTTCTCTTTCCCCGGTATCCCCAGTATCACTGTCCTCATAATTAGGTGGGATCCAGTGATGAGGGACCCAGCCGGGGTAGGAAAGTTCCTTCCTAGCTGCTTTAGTGGGCCAGCGAGGTCTGTCTTCCTCCTCGCCCTCTTGGTAGTGCCTGTCTGGCACATCTCTATGGGGTTGGTCCTGGTGACAAGGGGCCCCCCATGAGTGGATGATCAATACCTCCTCCCTGCTTGTTTAAGGGCCAGGAGTAGGGCAGGGGAAATAGTCTGTTCTCCGTCACCGGAGTTACTCACGAGTAGACTGGCTGGTGTGTCTCCCAAATGGGGCTGGTGTGCGACCTGGGCATTGGGAAGCTCCTGCCCATCGTCGCTAGTCATGTCTGGGCTTATGGATGTGGAGAAAACCGATCCGCAGCCTTGGGCCGCCATTTTCTGTGGTCTCCCGGGATCGGGGCAATTCAGAATGGCGCCTGCGCAATCATCCACGTCTTTCTGGGGCTGTTTTTTGTCGCACTTTTCCTTCTTGTCGCTAGTCATGTCTGGGCTTATGGATGCAGCGACAGCCGCTCCGCAGCCTTGGGCCGCCATTTTCTGTGGTCTCCCGGGATCGGGGCAATTCAGAATGGCGCCTGCGCAATCATCCACGTCCGTTTTTTGAAAAAACATTTAAGAAAAAAGGTTTGAAATAAGTTTGAAAAGGTATGAAGAAGAATGGAAAGTGAAAGTACAAAAAAGGCACGAGTGGCCACTAAGTGCTGCTCTCCCTACTGAGGCAGGAACAGAACTGACTTGAAGGGGCGTATCCCACCAGAGGATAGGAAGTGAAGAATTAGTTCCTGCCTCCCTACAGATAGGGTGGGAAACACCCATCAAGATGTCCTCCTCTCAGAGGGAGAAGTACTGTAAGTAGAAATACTACATATGTTTAGGACATCATCATACGGTAGGTTGTGTTTAAAAGCACTCTTCTTTGAGACTTAATATCTAGCTTCGCTGCATATATGTAAACATTCTAGTATGAAATTGCTTTTAAAAAATCTTAACAGCATAGTCTAACGAGAGGAAGTCTCATACCCTCCATCCATGAAGATAAAATTCAATATCTCGCTTCAGCCTAGGTTTGGAACTCAGGTTGATCCTATCATGTTCTGAAGCAAAAATGCCTGTGTTACTTTGAACAAGGCACACTTTACAGAGTCTCTCCAACCCCTCACCAAAATATACCAGTAGTGGGTAATTCTTATTTTGAACCATTGTAAAATAATCAGTATACTATCCATACTTAAGAATTGCAGCAATTCTAGGTCCCCGTGTACACTGATACTTCTCTAGCCATGAGTCCTGAATTGCAAGTTACAAAACTCTACATTTCTAGTGGGGGAATATTAGTAGAACAACCAACTCTTCTCTACCCTCACAGAAGGCCATTTTATAAGCAGTCAATGCTATGGACATTGCTGATAATATTACCCATAAGACTTATTCTTGAATATTTGTTTCAGAGACCTAGTAATTTTAATAAATACTCCAAACTCTAAAAGATTCTGGAGCAAATGCCTATGGTTAAATGAACCAGGCATCTTTGTAGACAAAATGAATACTCTCAGACTATAGCATTCAGGTGCATCAGTTATTCTCTATTTACTGTTTTACTGTGAGAAAACAATAAATATGCTGCAGAGATGGGGGTTTTAAAGTCCTGAACACCCTGAAAGAATTTAAGAGTGACTGGCATGTAGGGAACTTTTAGGGAAAAGAGATTAAATCTGATACTCTGCCCTAATTCAGACATACGTTTTAAAGTGCCTTCAAGTTGCAGCTCACTTATGGAGACCCAGTAGGGTTTTTCAAGGCAAGAGACATTCAGATAGTATGCTGCATGTTTTTCTTGTAGATATTTATACACTCACCAACTGAAAGCATGGCAAATGAAGATTATCAAGATTTCTTGTCAGTTAATTGCATTCAGTCCCTCCAAAACTTAAATACATAATTTAAATATTTAATGCTAGTAAAAGGAGGTAAGTACATCATATACAAACCAAGACCATGTTCGAACACTGGGGTTTGTCCATCCCTCTTAGCTAAGGATGCCGGACACCCCGGTGTGGGCAGAGGTTCCCCAGGTTTGGGTGCTCTTCTCCCCCCAAATTACCCCCTCAAATCAGGGAAGGACGCCAAAAATAAAAACGACGTACCCACATGACCTGGAAGTGACGTTGGCATGTCGGAGGGCGATGCTCTGGGTTTGGGGCAAAACTCTGTGGTATAAGCTAATTCCGTGCCTACATCACTTCGAGGTCATATAGGAATATCGTATTTATTTCCGGTGATCCTCCCTGCTCCTGGTAAGTTCTCCTCCCCATTCCCTGACAGCAGGTCCAAGGGACCTTGCAACCTATTCTTGGCCCATCTAACATGACTGATCTGAAGCACAACAGCCTGCCGGACTGCTCAGGGGGACAAACATTCTGAAAGGTAAAGGCAACCAAACATCTGATGGGTACTGCTTGTACAATTCCCAATCAAGCAAACATGAGTTATGAATACAGTGTCTAGCTCTGGAAGAGGGGTTCTAGGGCAAGTTACCACCAGTGATGCAAGGCAGAAAATTTCTCTGGACAATTTTCCTCCCCACATATGTAAATATAATCTGTTTATCTGTAATTGACAGGGCTGTTGTGCTACAAATCAATCATGACAGATGGGCTAAATGTGGGATATGAAGCATGGACAAACGGTGATCCTTGTACATTGTCCAGGCTTCTACATGGTGTATGTGCCTTTTTGTGCTAATACTAAATATTTAAATTATTTAAATTTCAATGGGAAAATTTGCTAATTTAAACATATACACCTTTTATGGTATCATCACGAAGTCATAAGCTACAAGAACCACCTTCTAGATGAAGCAGCCTCATAAAGTATTCCTATTCGTTAGTGGTGCCCAGTAACAGCTGGCAAGGGGAAAAAATGCAAGATTGGTAAGAAAACTCATGTTAAAGACAAACATTATATTGGCGATACTAACAGTTATATAGGTATTATGCATTCCCTATTAATCCCTGTAGAATATTTTTAGCCACTTTTCATTGCAAAGTCTCATTATTATTTAAATAACCTGTTCTTTATCAGAGTACTGCCTGTATCCCTGAACAAATATTTAAAAGGTGGTTTGGGATAAAGCTAGCTCCAATTTACAGGGAAGGGGTCAAAAAGTCATATTTTTCAGAACACAGATGCCATCTGAGATGCTTCATATGAATAATCATCAACCTCTAACACCTTCTTATATACTTAAATAGAAATTATGGGGGGGAACTGCAATACATGACACCAATTCTACATATTTATTAGGCAAAAAACTGGCAAATGTAAACCACAAGCTAAAAGCATGTTGCAGGCCATATTTGTTCCCATCTTTTAATGCAATATTTACTCACAAGAAAATAAGTCAAACAAGCATACCTTGGCTTCATACCGTAGTAACACAGTTAAAAGTTTTATAACTAGAACTTCTCAAAATATCATTTATGAACGCTGACCTTATAGAATAAATCATCCAGACAGCTCTTCTTATAAAATAAGAATTGGCCCAGAACACAGCACTCTTCTCTTGATGGGTTGGAAGAAGAACATATTATACCAGTACTTTTGTTTCTGCATTCGCTTCTCATTCTTCAAGTCAACTCTGTTTATGTGTTAATATTGTGATGGCACCATTTTGACTGAATTTTAACTATTTCCTATAAAACATGTAAATTTTAATTTTAAACCTGCCCAGAGCCTTTTGGATGAGACAGAACCAGCTTTAAGTTTAGATAAATTATTAAATATAAACTATGGAATAACATTTGCTTATACAAAAGAGATATGCTCTATGATTCTTCTATGGAGATATACAATTTGCAGGAAGGGAAAAAATTGAAACTGATACCTATTTTTCTGTCAAATCTAAACATCCTTATTTAAAAATATTAAGTGCATTATGTATAACACAAAGTTATACTTTTTTAAAAAGCAAGAATGTCATAGCTTATTTCAATTCTTTTTTTTATTATATTCCCCAATATCTGTGTGTGTGTTAAGTGGCATCAAGACGCTTCCAATTTATGGCAACCCTATGAATTAATAACTTTCCAAAGGTTCTATCATTCACAGCTTTGCTCAGGTCTTGCAAACCGAGGGGCATGGCTTCCTTTATTGAATTAATCCATCTCATGTTGCGTCTTCCTCTTTTCCTACTGCCTCCCACTTTTCCTAGTGGTCTTGCCTCTTCCAATGACTCTTGTCTTCTCATAAGTGTGGCCAAAGTACAATAGTTTCAGTTTATTCATTTAAGCCTCTAGGAAGAGAATTCAGGCTTGATTTGATCTAGATCCTTAATAAAGGTAAAGGTTTCCCTTGATCAAAAGCCAGTCAAATTGAACTCTAGGGGGCAGTGCTCATCTCCGTTTCCAAGGCGAAGAGCCAGCGCTGTCCAAAGACATTTCTGTGGTCATGTGGCTGGCATGACTAAATGCCGAGGCGTATGGAATGGTTTTACCTTTCCACCGAAGCGGTACCTATTTATCTACTTGCAATTTCTTGCTTTCGAACTGCTAGTTTGGCAGGAGCTGGGGCCAGAGATGGGAGCTCACTCCATCACACGGCACTCGGGTCTCGAACTGCCGAACGACAAACCTTCCAGTTTGCAGTTCAGCATCTTAGTATTCTAAGGTAGGGTAGCTTTCTGCCAGCTTTGTTAAGCTGGTTATTTTTGGAACTGCTGGAATTAAACTATTAACACTGTAATAAAAGGAAGTGTTTTTTTTAAATAACTGGACTTAGAGGGTTGAATGCAACCTTTCATTAATGGAGTAAGTTCCCTCACCTTTCAGTACAGTCCCATGCCCCTGAAAATCTATTACTGAGAGGTGGGGAACTTCAGAAACATAAAAGGTTGCAATAAGAATAAAATCAGCCAAAATTATGAGATCCCTCTAACAAACTTACTCCATTTGCAAATGGGCTGGATCCAACCACAAAACAGCAATTTTGCACAGTCAGCATTATCTAGAAATACAAGACCTTGCAACACCTGTTTATCAGCAGCTACAATGGAATCAGCACCCCTACCATAAAAACTAATCCTTAATTTAAGATATTTTCAAAGTTCTGTTAAAAAAAAGTATCTCCAGCATCACAGAATACAGTATTAAGATCGCTCCCTATATCTGGTATTGACTTCAAGTTTAAAATACTAATTTCTTCAGTAACAAAACCATCACCATTCACTACAGTTGTTATAACTGTGAAGATTAGTCACATTAGTTAAACAGTTAATATCGCCTATTAACACTACTATCTCAAGTTTCTTTACCAAATCAGAACCATTCTAGAAAACTCAGTAACTTCAGGTTCTAGATTTTCATTTTTATTTCCATGTGCAGGGATGTGAACATTTTCACTATGGAAACAAGCTTTTCTACTCTCATATTATCTTGCTGCTTGTTCTGGTATATATTTCTGAACACACATAAGATTTCAAATGCTGCAGAAAGAATCCAAAAGAGACAAGAGGACATAAGAGTTGTACCCATCCACACTATACAGGAATTATAAAGGTAAAGGTTTCCCTTGCTCAAAAGCCAGTCAAATCCAACTCTAGGGGATGGTGCTCATCTCTGTTTCCAAGCCAAAGAGCCAGCGCTGTCTGAAGATATTTCTGTGGTCATGTAGCTGGCATAACTAGACATCAAGGTGCACAGGAACACTGTTACCTTCCCACTGAAGTTGTACCTATTTATCTACTTGCAATTTCTTGCTTTCAAACTGCTAGGTTGGCAGGAGCTGTGACCAGAGACAGGAGCTCACTCCGTCATGTGGCACTTGGGTCTCGAACTGCCAAGCTACTGACCTTCCGGTCTGCAGCTAAGTTTCTTAACCACTGAGCTACCGCGGCCCCGCAGGAATTATACAATACTGTAATCTAGGTTCTGTTATTAATACATTTTAAGGGTGTAAAGAGCATTTAACAAAGTATTTTAAATGCTAGTCCTAAAAAGCATTTTTCAAGCACATACTTATCTGCTGTAATCACTTTAGCTCCTAAAAAACTTTCCTGAAGGCTAGGGACACTGCAAAGTGGTGCAGAGGATATAGCCAAGAATGATATCTGCTAATTCCCTAACCCCACATTAACTAACAAAAACATATAACTCATGTACAGGTTTTGGACTTGGACAATAAAAATTTAACTCTAAGAGTTAAAATATGCCACATAGCCTGCACTTCAAGCAGTGATCCCAGTATAGTGCTCACTGCTATGATTCCTGATGCTCATTTTATTCTTTCATAAACCATAAAATGAATCCTAACCTCATTCTGTCTTGTCGGACCAGGAGGTGCTTTACAATAGACTCGGAGGCAACAAATTTGCACTTCCAGGGAGCACCCATTTGGAAACAGCTGGCTAAACTATACACTGTCTACACTTTACAGCCTGGAACCACCAAATATTTTGTGATTGGACTCAGCTGCCATGACAGTCATTAAGTGGCTGGTGGTATCTCCCCAGTATTTGTCCACTCTATGTTCTCGAAAACTGCCTCAGACTGAACAAAGAACATAAATTTTCTTGCACCCCTTACACCCACATATGCATCTTATTTTAAGGAAAATTATCCATCACATGAAAAAGTCAGTTGTCTAGATCATAAAATTTACATCATATGGCTGAACTGATCTCCCCCCCCCCCCAAACACAAGCTGGAATAAGCACTCTATTTAAAATATGTATCTGCCCACCTTTCCCCTGAGCACTTTGGAATCTAAGACAGGTTTGCAGCCATAGCACTGTAGCTTTAATTTTATGACTACACTCTCCAGCAACAATCTGGCTAGATACTAAAGAGCTCTTTGGCAGGTCTAACAGTACTCATACTAGTAGAAAGGTGCTTCAGTTGGTGAAGGAGGGAGGGCAATTGTTGCTTATCTCCCCCCACACACACACACACTTTGTTCCAACATTGTTTCCAAGGGGTCTCCCTAAATAACAAACAGAAGAATTTTGGGGATCTCAGTAACCCATGGAGAACACCATTCATTCCACAAGCTTTACTCCATGATGACAAAAAACTACATTCTGCATCAATAAATATTAATACAAAGGTTTCATTGATTTTAGAAATGATAGTTGCAGAGGAGATGAAGGTTGGGAACATCTTTGTACTAGCTGAATGGGATCTGGGCTAAACTTCCGTTCTACTGCAGGTATTTAATTTGGGCATGGCCAGAGGCATGAGCCTTTGGTGGAAGCTCATGGACAAGAGACAAAAGGTCTCTTCAACCCTGGCTCTTAGTTCATGGCTCATATCCTGTGACCTGAGCAAGCCAGCCCAGGAATCCATGAGTAGGCGTTATATTGCATACTGTTTGTCTAAATTATATTTCTGTTTCTTTTGTAAGCCACTTTGACCCCACAGCAGAGCAGAAATAAAAATACCTAAATTAAAGCATAACAAATTTGTGATGGTGGCACAGTTAAAACCCAACTTTTCCTATAAAGCAAATAGGGCTTATTCCAAGGGCAAAAGGAATATGTAAGGAGCTCCACCATCACATACACCCAGGTTATTTCCCTGAAGCCCCTTATGTCAGGCACTTTCCTTATTGCTAGCCTCACTTTTGGTATTTGAGCTCATTTAAGATATGTGGAAAAGTAAGTCAATGTAAGGAGATTATGTACCTCCCGCCCAAAAATTGGTCTTCAAGTCAGGCATCGGTGCATGTGACTGAGGCAAACAGTTGTGTGTAAATTGATTCCAGACAAATCACAGGCACATATATAGATAAAAAGTCAAGACCTGAAAGGGAAAAAAAATCTTGGGCTAATTTCTTTGTGAACAGAAGAAAATATCTCATGAAGTAAAGGTGACTGCATGTATAATTTCATCATGTACTCTAACTACAAAATTCAAATTACTGGGGATGGCAAAGAACATGGCAAGGACAAGGATGCAATCTGGAAGTTAGCAGTGGCCTACAGAATCGTCTTGAGCAAGAAGAGAAAATACATAAATACTGAAACTTGCAACAACATTGCTGACTTTTACCCTTGTTTTCTTGATTTAAAGGGACAAAGACTGTAAGAAATCAAATCCCACACTAGGATTTCTGCTTCTATGATAAATCCATACTGCCGAGCTTGGTCTCCAGTTCTGGTGAACCTGTGAACACTTGGAATACTGAAGGATAGCGGGCATCATCGCAAAATGGTTGTGAGAAACCCTCTGAACTATTTTCCAACCACTCCCATCCCTCACACGGGACAGACTTTAACACTGAATCTACAAAACAGAGGTAAAAAGAGAAAATGGACAAGAAATAAAAACCTGATAAAACAGAACAAAAAGCAAAGCACAGGAGCTAGGTTAAACAAAATTAAAATAAAAACTTAAGTTAATTTGAGATAAAAAGAAAAGCCCCAGAGACAGAACTGCCTCACAACATCCTGTGCTAAAACTCTGGACCCTGAACTTCCTTTATCACAAAATGGTTGTAATTTGGGGCATGATCAGCTCTGGTGTTGCATTACAGTTCCCTACATAAACACAAGAAAAGGCTACGAAACTCATGCACATTAAATCTGTTTCTCTGGCAAGCACAGATTTGAATCCACCCCTGCCTCAACCAACCATCAAAGCAGAAAGAAAACTCATGGGGAAGCACCATGCTGAAGACTAGTGGTGTGCAGCATGCTAGAGACCTCATCTGCACCAAATACTTCAGTCACCCATAAAGAAATAGCCACACATAGTTTTCCTTTGTACGATCATCTTATTTAAAGAAGACGAGTCAAAACTGCTCCCAAGGAAGAAAGTCAACTAATCAAGCAAGTACACACAGCATTGCCTAGGAACAATAAACAATTTTAGTCAGTACTCCTAACTTATGTCTCTCTATTTACAACCAACTCTCTTCTTAAAGCACAAAGTGCCAAACAGTGAAGTCAGTAGAATATAAACTTTGCAACCATTATCAGACACATTGCTTCTTACTGCACATGTCATTTACAATCTTAATACAATCCACATATAAACACACATGAAAACTAGGACAAGCCATTTAATGTGGTCTGATGGTGTTTTCTGTTCAATATCATTCTCCTGCATCTTGAAATGATAAAGTTTACATTTTCTTTTGTTACATATGCCAAGCCTAAGAAAAGCCAAAGCCCAGTTAAACCGGAAGCCATCACTTAAACCTTCCTATCTATTGTAAGTTTTATTACATGCTGTGATGGACTGCACTTTTTAAGAGGCTTAGAAGTGGTGTGCCAACAACTAAAGGACTGTGAAGGGTTAATTCTTCACAAAGCCAGTAAGCAATCTGTTCGATTAGCATCATCTGAGCCAGAAAAAAAAAAAGGCTTGAGAAAACCGGATGCTAAGGAGAGCCAGACAGATTCCTGCCTTAACTGAGAAGAGACGTGTACTAAGACCATCTGTAAACAGCCCTGACAGAAAAGGGCTTAGTGCTGACAGAGTCAGATTTCTACCCTGACTGAATGCATTCTGAATTCAGAAGTAGCTAAGAGCGGTTTGAACACAGAGAGAGAACTGTGGGAGAGTTTGGCAAGGAAGTTTGGGTAGTGGAGAAGACTCTCATTCGGGCCAAAGGAAAGGGGATAGATCGTCTAGAGAGAGAGAGAGAGAGAAGATTCCCTAAGCAGTCAAACAGGGAATTGCTAATCAGGGATCTCTGAGGAGTAGAGAGATCCCTGATTAGCAATTTGATTGGTTAGCATCAGCCTGCCACTCAAGGCTCTCTGGCTCTGTGAAGAATTAGTCCTTTAGTTGTTGGTACAGCACGACTAAGCCTCTTAAAAGTGCAGTTTGTCACACATGCCTTTATTTTTAATGGGTATTTGTGCAACAAAAACATGCAGTCAGTGCATATAGCCAAGTAGTGGTTGTAAAACCACTTTCACCATAAGCCATGTGCTTAACAGGAATTTAATTTCATGCACAAAGCATAAACAGCTACTCCATTATTCATAAAAATGTATAGCCAAGGTTGTTTGGTATTTTAATGTGTAACAGCAATACTACCAATTAACAGAAACAGAAAACCGCAGGATAAACCCTTAAGCCCAAATTTCAAATGCTGGAAGATTTCTTCACCATCTAAGGTGGGGAACATATTCTGAAGAGCATTACAGATTTCTTTCATTATGTGGTTGTCTTTTAAATCTGAACATTTTTAGGACTTTTATGCCCTAATAATGTTTTCACTATAATTCTGGAGAACTCAAAAACTTACTAGAAATTATTTTGCTATTATTGCTCTTGACCCAAGTTATTTAATTATGCCTCACTGCAGAGCAACAGCAGAAACATGTTGCTTTTGGCCTACTGTCCAATATCCACTTCCCCCCCCCCCAAAAAAAATCTGCATTAACTACTATAGAATAGAGAAAGCAAAGCCCTGTTAAAATAACTATGCCAAGGAAGACGCAAACCCAGATGCTAGGATGTTAAGCATTTCCTTTGCAACTATATCCTTTAGCCAAAGGTCAAAGAGAACATCTGACAGTCAGTATTCTTAAACCCTAGGTGAATATTCTCTTCACTTTTCCAAACTGTGTGAATTTTTCAAGTCAGTTTAATAAATTATAATAGGAAGCATAAAGTGATAGCTTCACTTGTTTTGTGTGTTATACAAAAACACAGAGCATACTTAGAATCCATACTTTAGAACAGTAGTGGCAAACCTATGGCACGCGTGCCAGAGGCGGCACTCAGAGCCCTCTCTGTGGGCACGCTCGCAGTTTGGGCACTCAGTCTCTAAAAGGAAAAAGATGACTCGAGGCTGGGCTGCTCTCAAACTTACAAAGTATGAGCCAAGGTTAGACAAATTATCAGCATGCATACAACAGCAAAAATCACATTAATTGTTCAAAAGCATGCCAAATGCAAACTTTTACCTTTCAATAAAAAGTTGTTTGTATAATTGAAAGCTCTGTTACTGTGTTTTTCTTTTAAGACAAAAGATGTTAATGTATGAGTTCTTTTTTCTAAACTAAAACCTCAGTATTCAGGTTAAATTGTCGTGCTGGCACTTTGCAATAAATAAGTGGGTTCTGGGTTGCAGTTTGGGCACTTGGTCTCTAAAAGGTTCGCCATCACTGCTTTAGAACAAAGAACAAAATACTGTTTCTAATCCTTAAACTGAAGTCTTCATTTAAACTGAGCACGAAAATGGCCATAATTTTGTCAACACCACTGAAATGCAATACTGTGAGTAACAACTTGGAAAGCATATGTTTGAGTTAGCATGAAAAGATTTAATGCAGGGGTCCCCAGCGTGGTACCTGTGGTGCCATGGAACCTGTCAACAGCTTTCTTGGTGCCCACCAAGTATTTTTAGAAATTGGGTGGGGCTCTTACCCAGGGGCTTCTGACTAGCCACTGAAGATCTGATCAACTATGCAGATTAAAATAACATTGTTTCAGAAGTAGCTGCCACCAGTGTCTGTTTTATTATGTCTCTCCACTTCCAGAGTGTATTTTTAATTACTCCTCGCCTGCACTTGGGCTCTGCCTCCTGTGGTAGCCATTCTGTGATTGTGTCCACCACCCTGTGCCAGAATTCCAAAGATGCCCATAGGCTCATAAAAGTTAGAGACTCCTGATACTATTCACCAACTGATACTCAAAAGTAGCTGATCATTTCAAACCAACGTTCCTCTATTTGTAATATTAGCCCTAAAGTTATAGTCTTATTTCTACAACATTCTGAAGCTCAGAAAATAGTGATTTAAGGCAGTCACCTGTTCTTATTTCTCTCATAGAATTAAATGCCTTTTTGTTCAACATCTTACATTCTTAAAACAAAATAACGCTTTCCCTTTTCAGACTGGGAGCCCTTCAGGGCTGCAAATATTTGTTCTCCACAACCCACAATGTAAACAGAACTTACACAGCTACAAATGACAAAAAATAGCAGTGCAGACAAATAGACTTTTTGGAGCAACACTGCAGGGCAAAGGATAACATTCAAGTGGAACTTAAGGCACTGCTGGTATAAACTATGAATCTGAGATATGCCAACTGCAAACCCAATGAAGTAGTTGATTCATAGAACTAGCTATACTTTATTAAAATACAATCTCTTGACAGGAAATAGCATAAATACATTAAAAATAGACATTTTTAAGTTGTAGAAAAGAACACTTTTGTAAAAAAAAATGAAATTCAGGGGAAATTGCAATATATACAATATTTGTGTATAGAATACTTACCATCCTATCAAACCTAATCTAATTTTCCTGATTTAACACAGAAAAGGCATTATGTATAACTTATTCAGCATATAAAATTGCAATACTTATCATTTTTACAGAATTTAACAGTTATATGACTCAGTTTTCTACAAGAAAAACTGTAAATATATCCATTACTTGAATGAAAACTGCTAACTGGTACACCCTATGTGCCCTTCTGCCAGTTGGGCAATACCTTCTTTCTTCTGCAGTCATTCATTAGATAAAGTTCAGTTCCCAAAGAAACTTGCAGAGTTTTCCTTTGAGGCTTTGGAACAGTTTCTGCCCCACTTCTTTCTGATATTTTCCCCCCTACAACAAAGTAGGGCAATATGTTACTTGTTATACAATTTGTGGGTGTATGTCTCAAGTGGTTTGAGAGAGAGAGGAGTTTTTCCCAGTACTCCCCCCATTTCCAATTTTTCCATTTGAAAAACTGAAAAGGGGGTTTGGAAAAAATAAGGGAAGACACAATTTCCCCCTGGGCCTTCACATCTCTAAAAGAGTGTATCAAACTTTATCATACTAAAGTTCAGACTGTATGTCAAGGTGAAAGAGCATTCAGGGTCTCAGAGCAGTGGAAATTAGACCTTCACTGTGCCACTTCCTCATACAGTTCTACAACATCAACACTACCCTTTCTATGTGTGCTTCTGCAGCATTACCTCAACATATCAGGGAAACTCTTGAACCCATACATCCCTTTGAGCATTTGATTTTGGATAACAATTTTAGACATGCTATAAACGTCTGTTAATAATAAAGAATTAAAAAATCTGACAGATATCCCTTTAAATTTTGTCAATTTCTAGTTTATATTTACTTTACAAGAGGCATTAAGTATTCGCAAAGGGAAGTCTAGTGTTAAGAAATAAAATTCATCTAATACTTCAACATGCTAAGCATTACATTAAAATAGTGATATTCAGAAACCAGTGGGTGAACTTCCAGAGCATTCAGTTGCTAACCTAAAATCTTCCAACCTACCTCACAGTGTTGTTGTGAGGATAAAATGGAGAAGAGAACACTGTAAGCCATTTGGGGTCTCCACTGGGGAGAGAGGTGGAATATAAATGGGGTTGCCAGTTCTGGGTTGCAATTTATCTGGGGATTTGGGGAGAGGAACCTAGGGAAGAAGGGGTTTGGGGAGGTGAGGGACCTCAGCAGGATATAGTGCCATAGAATTCATCCTCCAAAGAAGTCACTTTTTTCCAGGATCATCTGGAGATCAAATGTAATAGCAGGAGATCTCCAGGTGCTACCTAGAGGTTGGAAACCCTAGGTGTAAACCAAGTAAATAAGAATCAAACACAAATTTTAAAGTGTTTAGGGCTCTAGATCATGGAGAAAGCCTTCCCAGTGCATGAATGCTCTTCACTCCACTCAGTGTCAAGCAGGAAAAGTCCAGAGCACCTTTTTAAATTAAGTGACTGCTGTATGGAAGCTGACTAAAAAGCTACCATGTCTAGTTGGAAGTGCTTTGTGAGCTCCTGGCATTTTCACCATGCCATCTCAAACCAAAGGCAAAGGGTTTGAAGGCAGTAGACTAGTAAGTATACAAGCACCTATTTCATGCAAGCAATCTGCCAGGGAGGAAGAGCAGGCAGGAGGACATGTTGCACCATTGCATTTTGGATAGTCAGCATACTGATGTTTGGACAACCTGGTCATAGCTCTAAATTAAACCCAAGATTTTAATGAGCAGGTCAGCTACACTATCAGTTTAGAACCAATTTGATTAACAATGTTGAAAGGCTACTATGAGAACTTTCACAAGAACTGACTTATACACAGACCATTAGTCCATCAATGTCAATACTGTCTACTATGACTGGCAATATCTCTCCAGAGATTAAAGAAGTTTTTCACATCATGTGCTTTTAACTTGAGATACAGAGGACTGAACCTTGGACCTTCTTAGAATTGCCCAGTCTCCTCATTCCTCTGGTGGAGGGATTTGGGGGGCATTCTGGGGATGGGGGGGGGCATCACACAATGCTACCGATGTGATAATGTCACATGGAAGTGATGCCATCCCATCAAGGACATTGCACAGGGATGCTCTGGTATTTGGGCAAAACTCCATGGTTTTTTTCATCCTCAAAACCATAGAGTTCGCGCAAATACCAGAGCATCCCTGGGTGACATCATCACATCTGTTCAGGGGAGGGGTTTCTGCCAGCTGGTCTGCGGCAAAGGGAAGCCCCTGAAACCGAGGGATCCTCTGCATGGACCTGGGGGCTGGCAACCCTAGACCTTCTGCATGCAGAGCAGACACAGAACCACTGGGCTACCATTCCTCTGTCTTTCCACTAAAATGATTTAACATCTGTACATCACATTTGATTTCTGGAAACTCAGATTTGGTAGCTAATCAGTCAAAAGGGCTCCTTACTGAGTCACTTCCGACATTAGACAAATAATATAACTATGTCATTAAGATACATTATTTATTAAGAAGGATAACAAGAAGAGGGTTTAGATGTTTCATGGACAACAGCAACTTGGCCATATTGTACCAAACACAGCAATAATTATTTTTAATACAGAATTCAGGCAACAACCACCAAATATAATAGCATTTGTAGCTCTAGACAAAATCTAGCTCTAGACATAAGAAGGCAAGAACAAACAAGACAGCAGCTAGCACACATACCATTTCCTCATACTTGTTAAAAACAGCTCTCCCTGCCTCAGAAGTAAAACTTGCTAAAGTATGACAAAGGACTTTAGCCTCAGCCATAAAATTCTCACGTAACTGTGAAACCTTAAACATCTACCCTATGTAAATGTAATATTTTTACCACTGAACAACTGCGATCACCACTGCTTTATTTGAAACCTAGGAAGTATTTTGCTTTTAGAAAGTGCTTGTTTTGCACAGCAATGTTTATAACCATAATTCATCAATTGGAAGGGAATATGCTTAGAAACATGCTATGAAAAAGTACACCAATGCTATGTACGTAGTTTTCTTATAAAAAGGCCATTTTAATGGAAATGATCAAAAGTAGATATTCTTAATCTTAGAATAGTGTGTGTTCCTGTATAGTTAAGACATGCTTAATGGTTTTTGATTTCTGTAATTTGAACGGGCTGCTACAAAACAGTAGCATCTCTTCCATTTTGGCAAGTTAGAACTAGCACAGCAGAATAAATTTCTCATCATTTAAAATATATTTGCAGTATTTTATGGCTGTAAAGTATTTTTTAGATATCTGGATACCAAGTTTTGGTATCCAAAAAGGGAGAAAGGTATCTCTTCAGCTTAAAAAAATACTTCTTTGCTTATAAATACTTCATCTAGGATGCCATCACAAACTAAAACCTGACAGCTATGCACATCTAAAAAAGAATGTGAGATTAACTGCTTTTTCGTAAGTGTTCCTTAGAAAATGTTGTAATACCAGTTCAACCAGTTTTAGTTACTCAGCTACAGGAGGCAAACAAGTAGAGTTTAAATGGCTTTAAAAAGGTATTTTGCTCATTTCTAACCAACTCTAAAAAAATCATCAAAATTTCTCTTCCACGTGCTACAGTGAGGCTGAAACGTTTTATGAATTGCCCTAGGAAGCAGCAACATCCCCCCCCCCCCCAAAAAAAAACAATTACCAGTTGTTGATTCCAGAGTTACAGAAAGCAAAGCAGCTTTGACTATACAGTTTGGTCACTGAACTATATCATTAGCTATGATACAATTATTTGCTTTAATAACTTCAAACAAAGCTACATAACTAATGCACAATGCAATGTTCTGTGTCTCAGCATGTCACACTCAGGATTTAGGATTGCATGTGTTTATTGTAATAACCAGTTCACTGCTAACTACAGCCTCCTAAAATGTACCCTTAAAAAAGTTGTCTGGGCAGGCTGAGAGAAGGTAGATCAAGATAGTATATGAAGCAGAAAAGTATCAGAGAGAGAGCAGAGCATATGATCGGATCTTGAGATTGACATTCATTACTGGATTAGTGTTACAGTACTTAATGTACTAATGCAGAAAGTTTCACCCAAGAACTGCAGGCAAGGTCTAGAATTATTATGTTTAGCTGACAACAATACCATATTCACTGAAATGCAAGATTAAATTCCTGCCCCTAAGACTGCCATTAAAAATTGGGGAGTTGTCTTAAATGTGCCTACAAGTTGCAGTTCTGTTCAAGAAAAACTTTTTGTGTTTATAACATTGAACAGTGTCTTACATGGTAGCGTAAGCAAAATAAAATTCTTAAAGTTTTGAAGTTGTAATTGGTGTTTTTATGTTATGCGTATGTTATGTTTTGTGTATGTCAACTGTTTTTAATTGTTTTAATTATGTGTGCTTTGAGGGTTGATTTTAGTGGTTTTAAAATGTGATTTTATCATATATGTTTTAAACTGTTAGCCACCTTGATGGCCCTTCTGAAGGCAGAAAGGTGGGATATAAATGTTGTAAATAAATAAAAATAAAATGTTACACACCTGGAAGAAGATTTTGTCACACGTTCAATTCCTGCATTTGTAGTACTTTTTACCAAATGCTTGGGGTTGCAGGATACATTGGTTGGTGTCTGACATAAACTGTTATACATGCTGAAGAACTGACTGAAGCCACAGCAAATATGAACTTAGTTCAAAGCCTATATAACAAAGGCTCACACAGGATGGGAGTATGCTTGAGCAAACCCGCACTGGAAGTACAATGAGATCTTTCCTCATAGCACTTGTTCATAGTAAAGAAGCCAAGATAGATGTTCCAGATGTTCAGTGTTAAATGCATTGTACTGGAAGTACTTCTGCTGTAATCTTAGAAGAGCTACTGTAACTACATTATGTAAAGAACTGACTCCAGCTTCAGATAGAATCTTTCTTAGAACTAGGACTTTTACTCCCCTCACATAGTATGATACAGCTCAGGGTCCCCTATTTTCTTCTTTTTATCAAAATCATCACGTTACAAAACACTGGAAAGGGACATCACTGTGTACACATGTACCCTGCATACAGCACTAGTGCTGATGGACACTCAAATGAAGTTGTGTCAATTTGAAGTTCAAACACAGGAATGCAAAAAATCTTTGCAGTTGTAACTCTGAACCAGGATCATGTTCCTTCCTCTAGTTCCTCCTTACTCACAAATAAATTCCTTAGCCTTTACTAAAATAAGTTACTCCAGTATGGCCATTAGTCATGATTAAGGATAACCAGGATTCAAAACCAGTTAATCCTAATACATAGCAGAAACCAGTTAGCATTAACCATTGCCAAAACCACTGCTACTATACAGTTGTATAGGGCTGGATAAAATGCACCTACATCAAATTGAGAAAATTATACAGCAGATTAACAATCTGTAAAGCTCTCAAAAAGCAAATATTTACCTCAACCATTGTTAAAATATAGACTAACAAATGCTTCCATCTGCTCTCAGACTGAGTGACATATGGAACTTGTTGGACTGTATTTATTCAAATGAGATAACCCTCTATTGTTTTCTTCTTCTTCCCAGACTGCAGACAGCAATTAAACTGTGAGCTTGACAGCATCTAACAAAAGCCAACAAGACGGGGTCTTAAAATCTTGACCTGGAAAATCTGCTTTTTTTCTCCATTTATTAATTTTTTGTAACTGAACCTGGCCTGGTGATAAGTTCTGATGAGCCTGAAAGCTTGTACAATATTTTCTATCATTTGCTTGGCTGTGATAAAAAGGTATTTACATGGATTTTGTTCCATTTGACAAGAGAAAGTCATGTATTGAAGTGGCAGATGGTTTCAAACATCCGAGATCTGTACAGTATGCACATGCTAATTTTAGGATTGTAGATTAGCTCTCAGATCACATACTTTATTTTGTTAATCAACATTTTTAATAATGAAGCACCCTTAAGTCAGATGTTTATAAATGAAAGGTAGGATTTGATTTCCCTTAATGCTTCTAACTGTAAGGCATCAGCTCAACATATAGAACATGAGAAAACATAAAACACAAGCTGAACACATAAAACTAACAGAACTATTCTAAAGGCAGCTTCTTGAGTGACTTTCCTAACTGACAACCAGCACACAGGAAAATGCAGTAAGTATGGCAGAAGTAACTATTTTGCTACATATACAAAGGGCTGAAAGCTGGCGTCATAGTGGCTTCCTAACACATGCACTCTAAGGAAGACACAAGCCTTACTCTGCACATGACAGTACACTTGCTTTTCTGTTATAGTTACCTATATTTAAGTATCTTGTGCAATTAGATGTTTAAAGATATAGTAGCAACTGTACCATTTTAACCAGCCTTCCTTCTTCATAAAGAATGTCAAGTACATAACAAGTGGCAAGCTTTAATCGTTATGGATAGTCCAAGCAATACACAGTCACCAATCATTCTCTTCCCACAAGAAGAAAAATGTTTCACCCGCTGAGTATTCAACAAAATCAGAAATTTCTAATTAGCCAACACTATTGATCTAATTTCTCCAATATTACATGCTAATTAAAGTATAAACAATTGCATTTTAGGCCTTTAAAGCGATGTGCCATTAACAATTACAAGTCAAATACTAGTGAATACAGACTTACCTTCAATCTTTTTTAAAGCTGATAGGCAAGTATCCCGGCTTGGAAACTCAAAGGGATTACTACAGGTCCTAATAGTATCACATTCGCATTTTCCATTGATTATATTGCAGCCTGTTATCAGGTTTTCATAGCAAGGCTCAAATCCAAGTAGCTGATCATCCCAGTTTTCATCTAAAAACCAAAATGAAACAACTATAATACCAGCAGCTCATTAATAATTTTCATTTAAGAGATCTCTATTGCCCAAGCACCTATGCATCTAAAACACAAAATGTTAAACACATCTTTGAAGACTTTACTGCGAAGTTCTGTAACCAAAACAGCTCCACTTTGAAGTGTAGTAATCCAAAAAATGAAAATCCTACAAGAACACAAAAGGTCCCTCCTTGGCATGCTCACTCTCTCTTTTAAGGACAAAATCCATATCTTCTTGAAGGAGGTGAAGATGAGAGTAGACAAACAAGGCCAGAATTTTCAAGTGTCCTCCTGACTACCAAGCCCATTTGAACAAAGGTGGTTAGAGTTGTCTCACCTGACAAAACACAATAAGAGCCCCATGTGAAACTTGTCAACACTGTATTGTACAAGTTTTAACGCCAGGTTTATTAAAAACAATATTACTCTCAGCAAGCCACATAACAGTTCTATATCAATGACTCCCTGCAATTTCAACATGCCCCCAAATGGAAATCTGCTGTGTAGATTTCAGTAACAGATTCCTCCAGTGGCAACTACAGTATTCCATGCTGGGGTTATGTGAGTAAAAAGGCAAGGGGTGATGGCAAAGCCATTTCCAGGCCTATTTTGAACATTTTTAGGAAAGCCTCATAAAGGCCAGGCCTAACTAGAGTTGCCAGCTCCTGATTGTGATATTCTTAAGAGACTCTGTGGTGGAATCTGAGGAGGGAAAGTGAGGCATCACCCCACAGGTCCTTGAGGGTTCCCTACCACGCAAGTGGGTCTGACCCAGTGGCTGGCACCACACAACTGGGCCACAGTTTTCCTAGGCAGAGGCTGCCAGGGGAGGGGTGAGAGAAAAATGGTTGGCTGTTGAGAATAAGTTTGCCAACTCCAGGTTAGGAAATTCCTGGAGATTTGGGGGGTGGAGCCTGGGGAGGGACCTCAGAGGGGTATGATGCCATAGACTCCACCCTCCAAAGCAACCATTTATTTCAGGGAATAGGGTTGCCAGCCTCCAGGTGGGATCTGGAGATCTCCTAGAGTTATACGTAGACTCAAGATGACAGAGTCTTGAGAAAATGGCTGCTTTGGAGGATGGACCCTATGGCTTTATACCCTGCCGAGTTAACTTCCCTCCCCAAACCTTACCCCACCTTGGGGGCTTCACCCCCAAATCTCCAGAAATTTCCCATTCTGGAGCTGGCAACCTTAAGGGGGACTGATCTCTGTATTTGGGAGATCTGTTGTGATTCCAGGAGATCTCCAGGCCACATCTGGAGATTGGCAACCCTAAAAGAAAACAGGCAGGAAAAGGGGAGGTCTATGAGGGCTTTCAGGACAGGGAATGAGGATACAGTGGGGAAGAGGATTCCCTCTTGTGAATAACTCTTAATGTAACTCTTAAAATCTAAAGGCAGAAGCTATTTACAGGAGGCATTTTTAAAAGAACACATTATTTTAAAAATGTTTTTAATATATACACACAGCTTAACTTCAGTCACACAGTGAAGGTATCTGTACTGTGGCAGCAGCTGCTTCCAAACCAAAGCAACTTTTAAAAACTCTGCACTAGCTTCTATTGCCAATTAGAAGTCCTGCTGGGCAAAACCCCCAAATGGCCCTTCCTACTTAAAAAAAAACACTTGGCAGGCATTAGGAACAGTGTCAGTGGGCACCATGTTGGGAACATCTAGTCTAGTCCCTACTTCACCTGTGTGTAATGTAATGTGCAGGCCTACATGTTACTTGAAACAAGGAACTGCTGCCAAAAGTTACATACCCATGTTAAGTTTGTCCTCATAACATTCAGGATTACTTATTCCAAATCTTGATGTTATTCTGTTGCTTGTTTCTCTGCCTCTGCTCCACAGTACTAGCAGTCAGTGGCAGGAACAAGAAAAAAGGGACACTCTGACAATGGAATATTGTTTCTGGAGACAATCTACATAGGCTATGTCTAATTCTGATCTTACCTTTCTGAAACACTTGATTGTGCAGTAACTACTGAAGCATGAATTAATGAGCATTGGCAGATCTTTGCAATCCCTTTAATAGTGTAACTAGGGTGAAGCAGGAGGAGCATGTAAACTAAGGGAAAAGGGACAATGGGCAAAGGTCAATGTATTGAAAATATTCAAATGATTTTAAGTTGCCACATCTTTCCTAGTTGGAATTACACACAATTTCAAGGCAGGAGATAAAAAGCTGAATATCAGCTGGCTGGAAAAGATCAGGCACATTGTCAAAGTCAGTTTCTCACCAGCTCTGAGAATGCAGCCTAACAAAGTAAAACCCATTGAGATATGGAACAGAACTGGTGCAGGAGGGGAAAAAAAACAAATGAGACTTCTGCTGAATCAAGAGCAGCTGCTGCTATCTGGACCGTTGCACAACAGCTTCTAAACTGACTCACGGTTGCACAGCAGGAGTACTGAGAATAGTGACTATTTAGAATCTCATCAGCGGTACTCATAAAGGCCCACAACCACTCTTTAGTAATTACTTTCTCCCCCCCCCCGCCCCCAGGTAGGCCTCATTTTACAATTCATACATACACAAACTTGTGCATTCCAGGTTTGTAAGGCAGGAAGGGAAATAAAACAGCTCATTACTGCACAGTCTTCCTTCCTCTCTTCTACTCAGTGAGATATTCATGACATTTTTTCATCTATGCATTTCTTTGGCACTACCCTGCATCTAAACGTACTGTACATATTTGCCCAGATGTATTTTGAATCACACTGCAACAGTTTCTTTCCCATTTAAGTGTGTCTAAGTAATGCACCATATCTGGCATACAAATATTTTAACCACAAAGCATGTGGTGGGTATGGCAAGTAATGGGCTACAATAAACTTCATACAGGCTAAAATCAGGAAGAGTAAGATGCAACAGTGTTAAAGTCACACAGCACAAGAACATATCCAATACTGCCAACATTTGTCACTTAACCAGTCTCCCTATAATAGAGTCATCAAGAAATTTTTATCCACTTGTCACATTTAAAGAAAAGGAAAATAAGTCTAGCTGAAAACCAAACCATATCCTAGAAAAGCCTACTCATATCTATGAATTCTGCCACAATGCAGACAACCCCAAGTAATATAAAGCACAAAAAGCTCTAATACTGCCATAGTCACAGAGTATACATTTCTTTAAAATGTAGCAAGCAAAAGTTTAAAGAAATGTACCTGCCAGTATGTTTGCACACCCAGAAGAGTTCTGGAGGTTTGGGGTAAAAGCCAAATCTATATACGATAAGATTCTCTGAATTGCTGCTATAGTATGTAGCATCATTATAAATTGTGGAATATATTCAAGACACCAATAGAGAACAGATAAGAATGTCTGGGAAAGGAGATGGAAATTTGAAAGCAAAACTAGCAAGAGGCACTAGCACAAAAAATATGTAATAAATCCTGGCTATACACTCAAGTCAACAACTGCAATTTTAATAAGGAAGACTTTCAGTATGTGCTGATTTTGGCTTCTCAAATATTTTAATATTTTTCAAAAGGGACATTGAATGATCCTTGATTGATTCTCCACAGACAAGCGATCGTATGAAGCTTCTTTATACAGAGTCCATTGGTTTATCAAGGTCCAAATTGTCTTCTCGGATTGGCACATACTTTCCAGGGTCTCAGACCCAGGGTCACAGCACCCATTATCTACTCCTTTTTACTTAAAATATTCCAGGGATTGAACCTGAGATGTTCTACTACTGAGCCCCAGTGTCTCTATGCAACAGCTGGTGGTCACATTCAGTAAGCTTTAAAAGCAGGGTACTGAAACAAAACTCACCTAGTCACCACTTTCTCCCCTTTTCTTTAAAACAAGGAAAGTGGGCTTGGGGATCACAGGAAAGAGAATGCACAAATTTAACTTCAGGGGAAAAGACTTCTACTCAGTACCTGTAGATGTGTCAGTACCTTTCAAGAAACAATGACTAGGTAGATAGAGTTCCCAGACCAACAATAGAGCAAAATCATCACAAATTATGGCTGGGATTGATAGCCCTTTTTTTTTTTTTTACCAGTCATCTGCAAAACCCAATCTTACCTCAATATTACCTGTGCCACTGGCATACTGGACCACATATTAGACACTGACATATTAGACCACAAGAAAAAGAATTCCTTAAATTTGGATGAATCCTTAAATAACTTCTTCACATCTGTGTTTTGCTTATAGCACAAAATATGTTATAATATTTGAACTTACTATAAATGCTATTGCTGTTAAAAGGGCTGGTACAATGTTTAATTTACTAAAATATTACAGAAATGAAGTAGGCTGACAAGTTTTCAAAGAACAAGGAGTGCTGTCTGTGCACATTAAAGAATAACACATTTTAGTGGAGAAAGTTCATAGGCTGTACTTTTTAGATACATATAAGGGGCACAGCTGTGTGTACTCTAAATCATATGCTTTCATAGAACCACTGTTGGAAGGGGCCATACAGGCCATTTAGTCCAAAACCCTGATCGATGCAGGATCGGCCTAGAGCATCCCTGAAAAGAGTTTGTCCAGACACTGCTTAAAGGCTGCCAGTAAGGGGGAACGACCAGTGGACTTACCGTGAGGGGTCCTTCTCCTCTGAGAGTTGGAGGACATCTTGTGGGTGATTCCCACCTATCTTCAGGGAGGCAGGACTAAAAACAATTTCTTCCTGCTTCCTGTGGTGGGAGTCACTCCAGGATCAGTTCGGGTGCTCCTAAAGCTGGATGAACCATACTATATCGAGTATATGAAAAGGAAACAACTCGACAAATGCAGTCAATAAAGGTAACAGGAAGAGAAAAAACAGGAAGAAGATATAATTTCTCCCCCAACTATATACAACTTTGTTATGATTAATAGGTGTCAAACAACTCAACCTCAGTAAAAACTCTCTATTTCCCTCCTTACTGTACCACACTGTTCGTGATGGTGTGTGGTCACTTCCCAACTTCCTAGTGTTGAGGTCTTGTCTGCAGGATAATGAATGACGACCCGGGAGGGCCAAGATGTCCTCCAACCCTCAGAGGAGAAGGACCCCTCATGGTAAGTCCACTGGTCGTTCTCCCTCTGAGGTGGAGGCCATCTTGTGGGACCTCCCAGAGCAGTGGTCCTATGCTTGGGGTGGGTGGTCGTCATCTGTTGGAAAAACTGCTTGTAACACACGACGTCCGAATGCGGCATCAGCCGATGCATAAGTGTCGATTTTGTAGTGGCGTATAAACGTGGTCGGTGAAGACAAGGTTGCAGCTCTGCATACTTCCTCTATGGAGGCCCTGTTGTTGAAGGCTGCAGTCGTGGCTGCACTTCGGACGGAATGGGCGGTGATGCCCTTTGGAACTGGAAGGTTCATACTTCTGTACGCTTCGAGGATGCATGTCTTGATGGTATAGCCTAGGGACGCTGTGGACATTTTCTTCCCTGTATAAGGAGGGGAAACGTGATAAACATGGCTTCTGTTCTCCTGATGGATGACGTTCTAAGAATGTAACATTTCAGGGCTCTTCTGACGTCTAAGGTGTGCCACGTCCTTTCCAACGGATGGGAAGGGTTTGGAGAAAAGGATGGTAGAAATTTCCTGTGCCCTGTGGAATCTAGTATTTATTTTTGGACGGAAGGATGGATCCGTTCGAAGAATCACTTTGTCCTTGTGGAAAACACAGAGGTCACTTCTGATGGATAAAGCTCCTAATTCTGAGATCCTTCTTGCTGAGGTAATTGCTACGAGAAATAAGGTCTTCATCCTCAGGAACTTGAATGGTACATTCGACAGGGGTTCAAATGGCTTTTTGGTTAAGGCTGTAAGGACGGGGTTCAGCCTCCAAGTTGGAAATCTGTGACAGGTTGGTGGGTCACTGTGGGATGCACCTTTGAGGAAACACCGAATATGTGGGTGTTGCACTATCGATAGACCCTTATATTGGGGAAGAACTGTAGACAGCGCTGCCATCTGTCTTCGAAGAGTGGAAGCCTTGAGACCAGTCTTCCGTCCGTCCTGAAGAAAGGCCAAAATGGCTGCAACCCGTGGGTGGAGTGCATCAATCTTCTTCCTTCGGGCCCAACGGACGAACGCTTTCCATGTCACATTGTAAATTCTAGTAGTGGAAGGTTTCCTTGAAGCCATGATAGTATTTATGATGGAGTTATCGTATCCTAGCCTGATGAATTTTTGCCTTTCAACCTCCACGCGGTCAGTTGAAGCCACCCCGGATCTGGGTGATGAATCGGGCCTTGATGAAGCATGTCTTCCGAGACCGGTAACTTGAAGGGCGGGGCCACTGTCAGCTCCTGAAGTGAAGTGAACCATGGACGATGAGGCCAATAAGGTGCCACCACTATGATTTCTGCCGTTGAGGTCCGTATTTTTCGGATCAGCCTCGGGAGGACCAGTAGGGGAGGGAATGCGTAAAGAAGTTCTGCAGGCCATGGAGATAGAAGTGCGTCCGTTCCTTCCACTGACGGATGAAAGAACCTGGTATAAAATCTGTCCAGTTGGGCATTGGACGGGGACGCGAAGAGATCTACTTGAGGGGTTCCCAGTTTGGACGCAATCAGATTGAAGATGCTCCTGTGGAGAGACCATTCTCCCTCTTGAATGGCTTGGCAACTCAGCCAATCCGCCTGGATGTTGGTAGACCTCTTCACGTGCTCCACCTGCAGAGATGCCAGGTTGTTCTCCACCCATCTCAGAAGGAGATCGGCTTCTCTGGAAAGAGACGTCAACCAGAGACCCCCTTGCTTGCTCAGGTAGGCCTTGGCCGAGATGTTGTCCGTCCTGATGAGTACATGCTTCTGTTGTATCTGGGGAGCGAAATGGAGTAGCGCCAGGCGGACAGCTCGCAGCTCCAGCAGGTTGATTGGGAGCGCTGTTTCCGAGGCAGACCATTGCCCCTGAACTGGTTGTTGAAGTAACATGGCTCCCCAGCCATTCAGGCTGGCGTCCGTGAAGATCTGCATCTGGTCCTGAATCCAGAACGATTTGCCGCACACTAGATTTGACTTCCTGGACCACCATCTTAGGCTTGACTTGACCGATAATGGAACCTTTAAGGAGAGTTCCATCTTCAACGCGATGGAGTTTTGGTAGGGTCTGAGAAATTTCTGAAGAACCCTGGAGTGGAATCATCCCCACTGGAGAGTGTCAAAGGACGAGACCATAAGGCCCATCATCTTGGTCAGCAGAGAAAGGGATGAGAACCGAGCCTTGATGATTTGCGAGGCTATCCCTTGGACCTTCTTCACCTTGGACGCCGGGAGGAAGAGTTTTGTGGAGTGTGTGTCCAAGATGACCCCTAGGTGTTCTAGCCGTTGGGTGGGGCTCAGGAAACTCTTCCGGTCGTTGATGAGGAAACCGAAACGCCGTAAGCACTGGATGGTCTTGGAGATGTCTCTGTGGCATTGCTGCCTTGACGGAGAACGCAGTAACAGGTCGTCCAAGTAGGGATGAATGTGGATGCCCTGTTTTCGCAGAACCACGGGATGGATTAGGATTTTTGTGAAGACCCTTGGAGCCGAGGATAGGCCGAATGGGAGGGCTCTGAACTGTAGGTGGGTCTCTCCTACGCAGAAACACAAGAATCTCCTGTGCTGGGGAGAGATCGGAATGTAGAGATAAGCTTCCGTCAAGTCTATCGAAGCCAAGAACTCGCCTGGTTGCAGTGATTCTGCTATGGACCGCAGGGTTTCCATGCGGAAATGTTGTAGGTTCACGAATTGGTTCAGAAATTTTAAGTCCAGGATGGCTCTCCAATCCCCGTTCTTTTTGGGGACGGTGAAAAATATGGAGTACAGCCCGGTCTGGTGTTCTGCCGGAGGAACGGGTTCTATGGCCTGTATTTGGATCAGATGTTTCATAGCTGCAAGAGTTCTGTTTTGTTTTTCTTGGTTGTGATGGAGTGGTGAAGCCAGGAAGCGTTGTGGTGGAAGGGACCGAAACTCGATTTTGTAACCTTCTGAAATGAGTTCCGTGGTCCAGGCGTCTGGTTGGGAGGTTAACCAGGCCTGTCTGAAGATGGATAGCTGGCCTCCCACCGGCGGTTCTAGGTAGTCACGCTTTAAAGGACTTGGGGTCACAGCCCTTGTCCGGTCTGTTCCCGGGGTTTCTGCTGAAACGGTTACTGTTGAAACCTCCTCTGCAAAAGGGCTGTCTGTTGGAGTTCCAAGAGGCACGTCTGTAATCCTGACGTGGGCGGTAGGAGGAGTTGAAGGGCCGAAAGGAAGAAGAGGTTGACGGTGAACCCGCTGGTCTTCTATCAGAAGAGCGAATGGTTTTGCGTAAGGTTTTCTTCTTGTCGCGTGATTCCACGAGGATCTTATCTAATGAGTCCCCAAACAGCTTTTTTCCCTGGTAGGGGTATGCTGATACAGTGGCCTTGGATTGGTAGTCTGCTGGCCACGATCGTAGCCACACTGTACGTCGTGCCGCCGCCACCGTGGTCATCGCCCTGGCTGAGAAGACCATGGAGTCGAGAGCTGTAAAGGATATCGCCTTAAACAGTCTGTTGGCCCCTTCCATTAGCCCGCGATTGTTTTCCGGTATCATCTGGATCAGTTTGCGCATCCAAACTATTGATGCTCTTGATACTGTGGAGGCTGCTGAAGATGTCCTGATGGCTAGGGCGTTTGCTTCATGGGACCGGCGAAGGGCAAACTCTGCCCTCTTATCCAAGTTATTGCGCAGCGTGCCGTGGCCATCCTCAGCAACTAGACCGGTTGACTGTAGAGCTGCTACAGGTGCGTCCACCACTGGAACCTGTAAAAGTTCTGTAGCAGAGGCATGTATTGGGTAAAGCCTCTTAGTAATGTTAGGGAAGGACCTTGTAGATAAAGGATTTTCCCATTCAGCTTTCACTTTCCTAACATAGAATCCAGGGAAAGGGAAAGCTATTTCAGAAGGATCCACTGGGCGGAAGAACTCGTCAGTGATTTCTGAGCCCTCTTCGTTGTTCTGGGGATCAGGGGCCGGGTTAGGGGCCTTATTGCCATATTTTATGTGTAGGGCAGACAGAGTCTTTGTTAGCAAGAACTGGAGGTCCTCACTTTTAAAAAAGCGAAAGGACTGGTCTTTTGGAAGAGTAGGCTTAGGTGCCAGGTCTTCCCTGTCTTCCTCATAATCAGAGGAAAATTCACCCTCCTCCTTATCACTGGAGTAGTGAGAAACATCATCCCCTTGGAGACTTTGTCTATCATAGGGGTGGATTTTCTTAGCTAAGCTCTTCTGAGCAGCTTTAGTGGGCCACTTCCCCTTGTTCCCTTGAGGGAGGCGTGGAAGTGGTGAGGGGGAGGGCGAGGGGGGGGAATGAGAACACCCCTTAGACCTGTGGAACAGAGCAATTTCCTCCCTTACTGCTTTTTTAAAGAAGGCTATGGCTGCACTAGAAAATGGCATGGGTCCCCCTTCTACGTTACCCATCTGAAGGTCTTCTTCCTCGTCCTCCTTGTTCTCTGCTTCCTCGTCCTCCTCTTCATGGGCGAAACTTTCCTGGATCAGACAGACCTGCTCCTCCCCGGTGTAGCTAGTAGCCTCGGGGTTTGCCAGTTGCAGGGGTACAGGAGCTGAGCCATCCCCGGCTTAGTGGGGGTCGCGGCGTGACTGTGCCGAAATGGCCGCCGCCGTTGCCGCTTTCGGTTTTGCGGTTCCACGAGCGCCGCTAGATAGTTTGGTGCGCTTTTTTGCGCTGCCACCACTGTGCCCTTCTCCGGGCTCTTCAGGCACCGTCTGTCTCTTGTGCCTGTCGGAGCCGTTCTTTTCGCCGGCGCGCTCCTGCGCGTCCATCTGGCTCACCGCAGAGGTTTTTCTCTCTCGCAGCAGCAAGGTCTCCGGTCTCCGGGAGCGGAGACACTACGGGTCCCTTTCCCCTTCCGGTGGGGGGGGGGGGTAGGGAGGAGAAATCGGAGGGGAAGGGAGAGAGGACTGAGAGGTTTTCTTTCCTTTTTTTTTTGGGGGGGGGAAGATATAGATAGAAATATAGAAGAAATGCAGGGTAAAATAATAGGAAATGGTAGCCTAAGCTGGAGTTTTGGTGTTGAGCAGAGTCAACACCAAGCTGCTCTTCCTTCTGAGGCAGGAAGCGAACTGATCCTGGGGTGACTCCCACCACAGGAAGCAGGAAGAAGTTGTTTTTAGTCCTGCCTCCCTGAAGATAGGTGGGAATCACCCACAAGACGGCCTCCACCTCAGAGGGAAAACTCACCACCTCCCTAGGCAGCTGATTCCACTGTTGCACGACTCTGACTGTAAAAAAGTTTTCCCTAATATCCAGCCAGTACCTTTCCACTATTCATTTAAACCAACTATTTTGAATCCTATCCTCTGCTGCCAACAGGAACAGCTCCTGCCCTCCTCAGGAACAGCCCTTCAAATACATCAAGAGAGCAATCATGTCCCCTCCCCAACCTCCTCTTCTCCAGACTGAACATTCCCAAGACCCTCAGACTTTTCTCATGGGGCTTGGTCTTCAGGCCTCCAATCATCCTCATCACTCTGTTCTTCACCCACTCCATTCTATCCACATCCTTTTTGAAGTGAGGCCTCCAGAACTGCACACAATACTCCAGGTGTGGCCTGACCAATGCAGCGTACAGCGGGACTATGACATCTTGCAATTTGGATGTTATACTTCTACTGATATACCTCAAGACAGCATTAGTCTTTTTGTCGCTGCATCACACTGGCTGCTCATATTTAACTTACCCTACACATACCCCAAGATCTTGTTCACACACACTGCTACCCTATCCAGTATGCATGTTCATTTTTTCACCCAGATGTAAAACTCAGCAGTTATCCTTGTTAAATTGTACATTGTTCACATCTACCTACTTTTCCAGTGTCATCAGAGCTTGTTGAATTCCATATCTTCTGGTGTGTTCGCTGCTCTGCCCAATTTGGTGTCAACTACAAATTTAATGAGTAGTCCCTCTATTAAACACCATGGACTTAATTCAGAGAAAATATGCTAATCATCACTGAAGCTCCCTGGTCATGGACATAGAAAAGCTTTTTAGTCAAAATCCCTACAAAATCTGGTTTCAGGGTTGTTGTTTTTTAAAGCCCCTCTATTCTAGACAGCACAATAACATGAGCATATTTTTCCTAGTGGTGCTGAGCTCTCTGTTTCTATATCTTTTTTTTGCTGAGAAACTATCAGGAAAGAAGCTGGAGTTGCTTCTGAAGCACAAGACAACAGTGTTGAAACTAGAAGTAAAAATCAGCTTCAAGCCTAGTGCTAAGACCATCTCAAAGTTATAGTATAGCAAATTCTTCCCCCTTAAAAGGCCAAAATGAACAACATTTTCAGCTCTGGTAGCTTGGGGACTGTTTTTATGGAAAAATTACCAGCCTCTTAAAGTAACAGAAATACAGCAACTTAAGATAAAAAAATGGCATGAACATTTATAGGAAGGGAATACAGGCTGACATTACTGAGTAGTAGTCCCAAGCATAGCATCCATGGACACCCGGCAATTTGCTTTCTAAAATTCACTTCCCTTGAAGTCTTGAATGAAAAAGAACAGTCCAGCATAATTCCCAGTAAAATCATCCTGGGCAGTCAAATCACAACTATGTGCCCGCTGTTTCCCTGGATTCAGTAGTCTCTATCTGTGATCAAGCAGGAACCAACTGCCTCCCCTCCTTTTAAAAAAAGAAAAAGAAAACAGTGTTTTTTTTCTCAAGGCAGAAAACCAGTCCCAGCCAAATGCTCCCTCTAAGCTGTGGAGACTTGTGAGCAAAAATTCTACTTTGTGAGCTACTGGCATTAAAGTTGTGAATGAGCGATTTGGCTACTGCATAAATTGGTTTGCTCTGGAGCCATCCTTCCTGAGATAAGACAAAAATGTGTGAGTCAGAGGCTAAAAAATTGTGGACTTGCTCACACTAACTCAGCTTAGAGGGAACACTGGCCAGCCTTTCCTCCATGGCAGTTGTCTTGTAACTGCCATGGCAACATCTATTTAAAAAACCCAACCCACAGGTTTTGGTGTGAATGTAGAGGGAAAAAACCGTATATAACTTATTTATTATTTATATTTATATCCCGCCTAGAGCTGGCTCAAGGCGGCTAACAACAACTCACAGGGCAAAACCCCCACTATTCTGTAAATTTTAACAAATTTTGTTATGCTTTTTATACTGCAAATGTCATAAGTAACATTCATTGTATAAAACACATTTCATAAGTATGAGTAAATATATATAGGTCTGTGATCAAAGACGATAGACAATGGTACTAGTACAATACAAAATCTTAATGTAAATACTATGAACTCAGTCCTGGCCATGTTCCTGAATTCTTTTAGTGGTGTTATCACTTTAACACATCTTAACAGCCTTGTTTTCCCAATGTCTTAGCCAACACATATAACTTCATCCACTGTCATCCATTAAACACAGAAAAAAACCTTCAATGACGTGGGAAAAAAGGATGCATGTGAAAAATATGTAAGAATCCAAGGAATGTAAAAGACACAGAGAGGACAAGCTTCTCCGGAACAAAAAATTGTTTCAATTATCTTTTTCAACTCTATTTCTCTGTAGATGTTTCCAGAGTTTTAGCAATTTTGTAATTAACATAGACATATTTAATACAGTTTTATATTTAAATATTTGATACTTTATATATTTTATTGGTATCCTTTTTATTGATACTATTGAGGTAACTGATTGTAATTGACTTGTGCTGGTTTCATACCAATAAACTGAACTGAACTCTGTAGACGTTCATCACCAATCTCTTCACAGAGCACTACAGGAATAACAATAATATAGATCAACTCATCATTTCTTACTCCTCACTTACTATTTGTCTTTCATATTATACATTCTACAAAACAAATCACCTAGTCGGAGATGGGCCAAGGTATTTTGGTGTCTCAAAACAAACGTAAATAGTGCCTTCCCAGATAGTAAAAAATATAACAAACTGGCTACTTCTTGAACTTCAAAACCTACTGCCTGAAGCAGGCAGTCTTATCCTGCCAAGCTGCTTGTATAGAGTACAGTAAATATGATATATAATAAATGAAATATAATAAATGAAAACTGACATTTTCCTTTGAATGTTGTAGCACATTAAACCCTAGCAACAGGTCTGAGAGGCTGAAGGAATAGCTACTAATACTGCAAGACTCTCTGAGGGATGCAATGTGTTGGTACACCTTACATACAAATACATGACGGCCAGCACAGGTACACTCATAAAGGTTGAGCCCTTTACAGCAATCTCCCCAGTGGAATGAATGACAGTCATTACTTTCCATAGCAGGAAAATAAAAGAACAGTAGGGTGGAGACTAAATCAGTTCCCTGCTATTGCTGATCCCTCCTCCCCAAATTTGTCCCCATCATGTGAACAGCATCCTTCCAGTCTTTGTTTCTTGTCACAGTGGAATATATTAGAATGTTTGAACTATAAAGATTTACAGGGAGTTGCAGACAATACAGTATTGTGACTATCATATATTATAGGACCAATAAAAGGGCTTTCATCATAACCAACTGCCCAGCAATCTTTTTCAGCATTTTCACAATGTAAGTATGACTGCAAAAGTTACATCGAAGAAAAAAGCATAATTATATAGGCTTAAAAGCACAACATTCAGTTTAAATCTAATTTACACTTATAAAATATTTTTACGCTATGGGACAGATGGCTAAAGCATATAAGTTTCTGAACTTTTATGTGACATTTCATCTGAGAACATGGGGCACTTAGATGTCTAATCCACACAGGTGCAAAACCTTCGAATGTACGCTGGCATTGGGTGGATGCTACAAAGTACAAAAAGAAGGTGCTCAGTTTTCACCACATTCTCCTTCTACCAGCAGCCCCTTCTTACCCACTAAAAGTGGATGTCAGAAGAACCTTGAGGGAAAAAGCCACTCAACGCAGGTAGCTCTTTCTCTCGGTCCACTGCACTGGTGAAAGACTGATGCTAAAAGAATCAGCAGGGAAGACTCCTTCCACCTCATTCTCTTTTCCCCCACTACAAATTCATATCCCTGAACAGCTTTTCTCTTTTCAGATTTAGCTTTTTATAAGTCTAAAGGAGCTACAGGTAAAAATCCGCTTCCATAAAGCACCTTGTAGTCACACTGGGTTGGATCCAACACAGTGTCAAAGTTTGTTTTCAGAAGTAGCACTAGTGTGCTCCTGCTCCAGGGGATCGTGTGCTTTTCTCTCTGCCCTACACTTTACGCTAACAATGCACATCTCTCTCACCCTGATATACTACCTACCTTTCAATTAGGAATTGTAAAACTAGCAAAACAGATTCTCAGATGCTTTATCACACAGCATATGATATTATTTTATGGTTGTATAATTTTTTAGCCTCCAATCCAAGTGGGTACTGCCAAATAGCAATCTTCTAACAAAGCAAACATCTACTTTACTAACAGCCAATCATTCTCTAAAGCCTTAACTTTAGCTCTTAAAAGTCTGCCAATATTTCAAATGCTCAACAAACAGAAAAGCTTGCATAAAACTGGTCCGATATACAGCAAATCCCAGCCATTATTAGTTCAGTGGTGTCTGCTTCCCAGCATAATTAACGTAGCCAAATTTGTGTACCATGTACAACTGAATGCTAGTGATGAAAATGAGTAATAGGGACAATTTTGTTACCCAAAGTATCTGTATCTACTGTAACACAAGACATAAGTTGTTTCTTATATCATGGATATCACAGTTTGTAATACAAGAAACATTTGGAAGACACCAGGTTTTGTCTCGTTCACAGGAATAGAACAGGTTATCTTTAAGATACCTTAAATTCTAAAATTCTGTGAGTACAGTACAGATTCAAGCAGGCATATGAAGCCCTTCTCTATACTAAATTGTATTATGACTTCCCCATGACTGCTTGTGTGTGCAGTATGGTCAAACTATCAGGAGCATACATCTCACAGATGTATAAAGATCACAAGGAGAAATATGCTCAGGGGTCCTTTGGGGCTGGAGCGAGGTGGAGTGCCGCTCCACCAGCCCAGGAGTGGGCAGTAGGGCAGCCATGGGCCGAATCAGATTCTCTGATCTGATCCAGCCCACCGCCGAATTGCCACCGAAATTCGGCGGTGGCTTTAAAAGCAGCTGGAGGGGAGGGGGTTTGAGGGAGAGGCTCCAAACTTGCAGGGTAGCTTCTGTGACCTCTCCCCCAAATACCCAAGTTTCAAAAAGATTGGACCAGGGGGTCCAATTCTACGGGCCTCCAAACAGGTTGCCCCCATTCCCTCCATTGTTCTCTATGATGGGAAAAAAGTAGTGTTTTTTCCCCACCATAGAGAACAATGGAGGGGATGGGGCAACCTGTTTGAGGCCCTGTAAAATTGGACCCCGTGGTCCAATCTTCTTGAAACTTGGTGGGTATTTTGGGGTGAGGTCCCAGAAGGTACCCTGCAAGTTTGGAGCCTCTCCCTCAAACCCCCTCTCCTCCAGTCCTTCATATACCCTATGAGTTTTTGCAATTGACTTCAATGGCCCATAGGGTATAATAGGGCTGAAACTGACATTCGGCCGGTTATGCTAATGAGTTATGCTAATAGGTTTGCTAATGAGCTCCTGCACCTCTTTTTCTGTGAAAGGACCCCTGAATGGACTGTATTTAAAATTACAACCTTGAAAAGAAAATGGTTGGCCCTCTGTTGTAAAACTTTTTCTTTGAAGGACTGTTTCATGTGGGGTTTTATTGTAGAGTGTTTGCAACATGGTGCTTTGGAATACCAATATTAGTTTTTTTTATGGAAACAATTGCTGAACACTATGCTTACTTTGTGTGCTGAAATCTTGTTCAACTACCATGAGAGTTAAGCACAAGTTTCTCCAGAGGTTCCAATCATATAATTCCACTAGTTTACAAAATTAAAACTAAACTCTCAATCCACTTGTGTACTAGAGAATCACAGTTCTGAATGCTGTATGTAATATTCACACAAGAGAAGCATACAGAAGCTTAAACCAGACATATTTCACAGCAAACAGATTTGCCTGAACAGACTGCCACATTATACTGTCAGTTGTTTTTTAAAATGCTGCTTTATCTACAGATTTGCACAAGAATAGCAGTATCAGCAGCAGCATAACACTGTGTTCCAAGTTACAAAATGTTTAATGATGTTCAGAATCTATACAATTTTTCAAATTGAAAGTATTTTTTAGAAATCAACATAAGTATGACAAAGTTGCTGCATGCAAATACAACCTTTGAAGTTCAACAAGAAAAGCAAGTGCAACACCAAAAATCTAAGAGCATATATGCACTACAAACTTAAGGCAATTTTAAATAGGACAGTTCAGGTTTCTTGGAAACTATGATTCTGAACAGAATTTTCAGCACCATACCAAATGGCAACTACCAGGACTGGCTGGAGAAAGCTACGTCACAGTAGTATCAAAATGAAGCAGATTTGTAGTGTACCTATGCTCTCACAAGAAGCAGTAGAATTATTTATATGCATTCAAATCAACAGCACAATACTTGAAAGTTCAGACATGTATAAAAATATAAGGAACCATGCCATGCAAACATTAGGAAACTTGCACTTAAAGCAACTCAACCATTATGGTTAAGTAAAGAGAAAGATGCTGAAGAAGCTCTAGACATATGCATGGTTTTACATTAAATTTCAGGAAAAAATAGTCTTACGATTATGAATTATATAAGATATGTTCTAAACTAATCACAAATAATTGGAAAAGTGCAACATTCACTTGTGTGCATATTGCATTAGAAAACCAACAGGATTACTTACATGTAATTTTTGTAAGAAAAATTGATTTTGCATATATTGCTATGATGCTCATGTTTCACAACAACACATCCACATTTCACAACAATACCAACTATCCTGACTAGCACTGTTACAGAAATGTTCAGGACTGACTCCATGACATAGAATATCTACACAGCTAAGAGAAGCCAGCAAGCTGTTTCTAGACAAATATATCTTCAACAACAAAAGTGATTGCTGACAACGGTTAGATGATTAATTCCAGGGTGAAGATGATAAACAGGGAAATGTCATTTCTTTAGCAGGCAACTGAGCCTGATTCTGCACCTTAAAGAGTAATTAATATCATTCATTTAGCAGCTAATGCCCCCTCCAATTCTTAAAAAGCTGTCTAAGCAGTTTTGTTTCAACATAATAAAGGTTTTCTTCCAGTCTATGGATTTAAATTCTCATATTAAAAATAGCTTCATTAAAGTTTTAAAGTACTGTCACACTAGTCCCACTAACACCCAATGTAGGAAACCTTCTTCACTTCTTACGCCATGTAGAACATCACTGGTTCTGTGTTTCGTTTTCTCCCCTTTCAACAATGTATCTTCTTTCACAACTTTCAAGTACATGCAAGACATGACACACACAATCAAAACTCTGAATTTCTTCTCTCTTTCAGATAACTATTTGAAGCATCACAGTTCTCTCCTATTAACAGAATGGTTACAGTGATGTTAACTTTATTTCTAGTGGCATACCATTACTGTCACTGCACATAATTAGAGTCCCAAAATCTCTTCTTCTCTCACAGCTTATACAAAGTTGTTTCCATGACAAATACAAAATAGATTCCATAAGTGTATGTAGATGCTAGCTAACCAGTAAAAGTTTTTATTCTGCTTGATCTACAATAAGAGTGGGAAAACACCTGTTCAATTATAGCTGCATTCAGTATTCAATGCAGTTATGGTATGGGGCAATAGCCGGAATAATACATAAAACAAATTCCTGAATTTCACCAGCGCACATGCATTACACTGGAGGCCAATACATTTTCTTGACTGCAGAAAGTTAAAGTGTTACAATCTTGGGTGTGAACTGTAAATATGGTGAAATCCAGACAATCACACAGTCCCATTCCTTCTAAGACATAAGAACTTATAAGCAAATGAAGCATGAATGCAAACTTGTTGCATAACAAGCTATCATATTTTTCTTCCTTTAAAAGAATGCTATTTTATACAATTCTCATCATATTAGTACAACTTATCACATCTCTGAAGTCTGATCACAGAAAAGCACCAGAGAGTACATAACTCAGATTTAATAACTATCAACACTTTTCTTACCAAATGGTCACAAATTTACAGAAAACAGCAGAGCCATGCTTCTTATTTCCTAGAAAAAGCATACTTGTAAACAGTATTTTGCAACAGGCATAGAAATGGGAAAAAAATATGTCATCTAAGGCAACTTCCTTAGTGCGAAATACATCACTTCTAAAGAATCATAAGTCTCAGTTCCCATTTTAAATATAATCCATCTTAATATCAGAGTAGGAAAACAATTTTCACCATCATTTCAATTCTTTTACCCCATGAACCTTAGATAGCTTCAAAGTAAGTTCTTCACTGTGACCAGCAGGGGTCATTTCAGTATAAAAATTGTACTGGAAGAAAATGACTCAAAAAGGAGATTTGAAAAAAATATAACATGTTTTCCAAAAGCTATATTAACAATTTATGTTGCAAAGATTTCACCTACAAGCTATATGCATGTTAGTGTTTACAATTCTGATGGCAAGAAATGTGTGGTGTAAACTCTACCTCTAGTAGCAACAACCCATTAAGAGGTTTTTATACCTTACTCTTACCTAGAAGGTTAAATAAAAAGAAGTCTTGTGAACCTCTTAAAAATTCAAAGTCAGCTACCAAGTACTTATTCAGCTGCTTACTACTGTGTGTGAGATAACCATAAAAATATCAAGTTAATTTCCTTGTATTATGTCTCTGCGATAGGGAAGGGAGAACTAGCAATACTGTCAAAACCATTCTACAGAAGATTCTCTATTTTTAGAAGGGTATGCCAGATTTACTTCTAACTGAAGTCTAGTACCATACAGGCTACATCACTTCTAAAGAACTATAACTGACCTAAAATTTCCAGAAAGCTCTGCACCACTGTCTATTACAGTCAGGTGTCAAGGTATTACAACAGGTTTTCAACATAGTTCCATGCTAACATTACTGTGAAGTATGCTTAAAACGATTCATCATAGCAAAATGGAGAGTCAACTTGCTCCACAACAGAAATTTCTTATGCTGTTTATTCATCCAATATGCTCCCGCCTTTCACAAATTTGACTTGTACAAAGCATTAGTAACTTAATCACTCCAAGAAGAAAGCTAACTGACATTATCAGTATTATGCTAGAAGCCGACAAACCTATGATGATCTCTACCATGCCAAACTGAGCAGAAAAGAAGGGAGAGAAGCACACCTGAATTTAAACACAGAAGTCCGTCTTACTTCCATCAAATTAAGGAGTAACCAACAGGCTAATGTATCATAAGGCAATGTTTAGGTATGTCATTTTTAAGGAACAGAGGAAAGAGATTAGGGGTGTTTTTGATAGGGTGTTTTTTTTTTTTTTTTGGATGACTGTCTCCGCCTTCTCAAAGGAATTTCTAAACTCTCTGCAGCCCTCTAGCGGATCAACCAAAAAAAAAATACTTTCTACAAATGGGCAATGGGGGGGGGATTTTCCATGCAGATTCTCATCTACAATAGAACCATATTCTTTCTTAAGCTTTCCCACTAGATTATTAGATATTAACAAAGACACTCTGAACTCTCGCATGACACATTTGCAAATATTTTGCTTGACTACTGTGTGTATATTTCCACTTACAAGACACCACTTATTATAAGGCAAACTGAAGGGGATAAAAATATGAATGGACTTCTTTTTTTGCATGAAAAGGAAGGATCCATCTTCTCTCCATGCTGGTACAAAAGTGATGGGAAAAAACATAACAAGTCAGTCACTCTTTGCTTCTTTAACAATTCCAAAATTAGCAACATGGGTTCCTGACTGGGGCTATCTCATGCATAAGATGAAAGGATACCAGTTAAGATAACCTTAAACAACTTTTGCAATACCATTAATTGCTGATCAATACAGTATAATTTACTATGTAGATCTATGCTGTCAAGGTATCTACAACATTCTGAGAAATGTATCACTAAAAAAATTGATGCAATAGTGATAGGCTAAGCTACGAAAACTGCAGAGCATCACTAGATGTTTACTTACTTGCAAGTGTAGATAGAAATCTATTACATGATAAAACTATATTACGAACAGCTATTAGGAAGCAAGTCTCACTGTAGTCAGTACTACTCACTTTCACTTCAACATTATTAGGATTAGGTTGTAAAAGCAAGTAGCGAAACAGACAACAATGTCAAAAGAAACTGTAAACTGAAGGGTTAGGACCAGATGTTTATATTAAAACACCCACTGACCCATTTCTTTCACAGAGAAGCAAAAAGTGAGTTTCTATTTTTGTTGCCCATTGCAAGACCTATACAGAGCTTAAAACTGGTAGGAACAATAAGCAAAGGGCATTTTTTTAAAGGAAAAAATGAGAACTAAAAATATCCATCCACCTTTTAAGGAGGAATAGCTCCAATATCGGCAGCAGAAACGTACAACTCCTGAAACGGGACTGGGGGGAGGGGAGGGGGGGTTGTCTAAAGAAGCGGTCAGTTGATGTGCATTCGATGCCGCCCCAAATGGAAAATAACGGGGGCGGGGGGGGGGGGGGGGGAGACGCATATCATACAACCACATCAGCAAGGAGAAAGAGGCCACACTAGCCACCCTCCTCCCCTTCCTTGAATTGAACTGCCACCTTTCAAGGTACTCGCAGCACTCAACACCAACAGTCTACTGAAAATGGAGTGGTAGAGAAGAGGGAAACCCCGAAGTACTGCAATCCCTCTTGCTCGGCCTTCTCGGGGTGGAGGAAGAACTAAAACTGGGGGGAAGACACGGAGGTCCACACAAGCACCCCACCCCTTTCCTCAGCACTCCCAGCCCCACGGCACGACGCGCGCTGCTTCAACGCTCGCGCCCCCCCCCCCCCCCCCGCCCCGCAAGGAGGTGGGGCGGCGTGGCTATTTGCGCCGGTGTCGCGCGGCGTGGGGGTGGGGAGGGAAGCGATCCTCCGCGTTTACCTTCACAGACGCCCGCTTCGTACTCGGTGAGGGAGTCTCCGTTGAGCGGAGGGCGGATCACACAGCGCAAGCCCCGGTCGCAGGCTCCGTGGAGCCCAAAGAAGCCCCCGCAGCTCTCGTTGCGCTGCCGGGCACACATGAAGCAGCAGCCGCAGATGTCCAGGACGACGCCGCCGGGGCAGTTCTTGGGCTCCTCGCACCTGGACTCGTCGCACGGCAGGCAGACGAACGCCCGCGTCCCGGACTCCCCCAAGAACAGCAGCCCCAGGAACAGCAGCCACCCTGCCGCCAGGTGCCCGGCGCCGCCGACATCCCGGCGCCTCCGCCCCGCCGACAGCGTTGCCAGGTACATCCCGGCCAGGGCCGGAGAAGCCCCCGCGGGTCCACACGGAGTCTCCGGGTCCCGCACGGACCAGCCCAGTCCCAGCGGCGACAGCAGCTCCTCCCCGGCCCCTGGAGAAAAGTTTCCTCTCGGCGACGACGGCGTCGGCTCCAGCCAAACTTCTACCCCAGGCAGCTTCCCGCTCCTCGCCGCCCTCCCTATGTGAGGAAGCGCCTATCCCTCTCAGGCTCAGATATGTGTGTGCGCGCGCGTGCGCCGGCCGGCCAACTGGCCTGGCCGCCCGCCGGTTTTCCGAAGCCCTGGGTCTCCCCTCAGCGACCCCGCGCGCAGCTACTACGCAGCTGCTATAACGGGCGCCAGCGAGGGAGCGCGAGCCAAGCCACAGTGCTCGCACCAACTACTCGACTCCGGACTCTCTCGCCGTCTCAGACTTTCGCAGCTCCCTACGTTTTGTCCCCCCACCCCTCCCAATCCTCCCCTATTGGCCGCTGGCGTACCCAGCTCCGCCCAAGGCTGGCTTTCTTCCCGCTCATTGGATGTTCGCTCCGCCTGGCTCCACCCCCTCTCCCAAGCTTTTCTCTCTGTGGCGAAGCCAGGAAGGGCGCTGCGGCTTGGGCCCCACGGCGATTCCCTCGCGCTTCCCCCTCTTCCCCCCCCCACCTCTTCCCTCGCACCTCACGCTCTGCCCCGCCCCTGCCCGTGGCTTCTCGCTCCTAGAGACGGGTGGGGCGTGGCTGGGAACAGGCCGATCGACCAACCGCCGGTCCAGCGGGATGCTTCGCCAGTCCGGGGAGGGCGATCGCGGGGGAGGAGGGCCTCCTAATTAAATAAAAAGCAGAGCTGATGGAAGGAGGACTGAGAAAGAGAGTTTCTCGGTGGTGTGTGATAGGATGAAGTAGACTCTAAAGCTACGATCCTCTGGGGGAATAAACACCGTTCAATATCAACGTGACTCCCCCCCCCCCCCCAAGTATCTCTAGGATTGTGCTGCATGACTTCCAGAGCATGTGAGCTGGTTGGTTTTCCTCCCCCCCCCCCTTAAACTTTGGGGTTATGTCAGACAACCTTTTGAAAACAAACAAATACCAGTTGAATGGATTTTTAAAAAATATGGATACCAAACTTCTGCCGAATCAGCCAAAAGCTCTCCTGCAGTGCACCTTCTGGAATTTTGATTTGGCAGGCAACACTGCTTTATAGGCACTGCCCGAGGGAAAGAGTTTTGGAGAGCCACAGGCTACTGAGATTACTGAGAAGTCACTGCCTCCCATAAAGTATCTCTTTGGACTGTGGGACATGATAGTGTGCTCAAAAGTTATGAACCTTCCTGTTTTTCTGATGGGCCTAAAAAAGTTGGGAATGCTGTACACCAAGCGACATAGCCTGGAAGTGAGGGACTACAGTATTTCTGTCTCCAGGAATGCCATTTCGGTGGGCCAGAGAGAAAACCTTTCCCACCTACACACACCTTTTTCAAGCCTGAAGGAATGTCTGCATCTCTGGTCTACGCTCTAGAAGGGCTGAATGTTTTCCCAACACTCACACAAACACTGAAGTAAAAAATGGTGTCCTGTGTCAGAAGTGGGGTTCATACATTCATGGAGGAATTGGCTTTCTGTAGTTGTTTGCCCAGGAATGGAACCAGTTCAGAGACAATACACAGGGGTCATTTTGTAGGAAAAGAGGTGCAGGAGCTCATTAACTCATTTGCATATGCCATATATTTGCATAACTCATTTGCATATGCCACACCCCCTAGCATACCGGAAGTGTGTCAGAAGGCAACACCCACCCCTCAGGCTCCCCTCCACAGGTGAGTGAAACTGAACTGCTCTTCCTCCATTCCCTTCCCCATCCAATACTTTGTGCAATAAAAATAAGCGTAAAGAACACACCCTCATTCTCTTCCTGCTCCCTTGAAACCACCAGATTTCAAGTAGTCTTGAGATACCCAGGACATGTGCACCACCCATCCCTTTCCCTTCCCCTCCCCACAACAAGACACCCTGTGAGGTAGGTGGGGCTGAGAGAGGTCTTTTGAGAACTGCTCATGAGAGAACAGCTCTGAGAGAACTTTTGACTGGCCCAAGGTCACACCAGCAGCTGCATGTGGAGGAGTGGGGAATCAAACCCGATTCTCCCAGATTAGAGTCCAACTCCTGACCACTACACCAAACTGATGGGGTGGAAGCTGCTGAAGGGTTGGTGAAATTTCTCCAGTACTTATGTGCCATGTGCCCAGATAAAAAATGGTATACTTAGAAAATTTATATGCCACCTTGAGCAAGTTTCTGGAAAAGCAGCACACAGTCATAAAAGGAACAATGAAAAAATTATCAATATTAAAACAAAACATTTAAAACAATAAAGACCCTAGCAGGGCTTTCCCCGGGGCGCTGCGCCTCTGCACTGCTCGGGGAAGCCGAGGAGGGGGCGGGGCTTGGTCATGTGCCTGCCCCCTGGGCTCCCCACTCCTGGAGCTGCGCTCCTGTGTGCTCCCGCTCCAACGGACCCCTGACAATATGTCTGTTTCCTGGTGCTGGGGTGAACTTATATAGGGTGGTGGTCTCAGTCCTGCTCAGCTTTTTATGCTTCCCTGGGATATTTGGCAGGCTGCAACTGGAGGCACTTTTATGATGGGCTTTTGGTCTGATCCACCAGAGCAATCTTATGCTATGCTGCCATCAAGTAGAGCAGGCCAGCAGTTTGACACACGATTCCTCTTCAGAGACACCGACCTTCTGCCTGTTGCATTCACATCAGCCCTGAGCTTTTTTTTTGTCCCTTTCAAAACAGCACATGAGACAGTTTGTGTCTAAAGTTTTGATCTTAACAAAAGTAGTCCCAGAGCATATTATCAGTCTCCACTGGAGCAAAAATATGAATATTTCCCAATTATCAGTAAATCTCCCTGTCAAATTACTGCCCTTGTCTGACTGAAAACAGAACAGTCCTCCAAAGGAATACAAGTATATGAAATAATTAAACAGGGAAAAGAGAGAGTGTGTGTATGTGCGTGTGAGAGAGAGAAAGGGAATGAAGGTCCAATTGAATTAAACATCTGAGCCACAGCCCAAGGGAGAAATAAAGAAGAGTGACTAATAAAAGGAAAGAAATATTCAAAACAAACACAATGCCTGCTCACTGAATTCTCAGCAAAGCAGTAAGCCCCCAAGAGGACAAGGTGGAAACAGAAAGCAAAGGAGCCTAGCATGACTCTAGAAGCCCCTTGTTCACAACAATACCCTTACAATTTTAAGGCAGGAACGAGTGATAAACCAGAACATGAAACAAACAGAAAGGAAAGGTATAGCCTGAAAGGATACACCACACTGTTAGAATCACCTCAGAATCAACTTTCTCTTTCTCAACATTCTCCAAGTCAGAATTGCTGGTGCTCATATATTGCTTTCAATTTTTGTATTCAGTCAAATAAATGAAGGGCTTTTTTTTGTAGAAAAGGCCCAGCAGAAACTCATTAGCATATTAGGCCACACCCCTGACAGCGCAGCACCCTCCCAGGATCGGCTTCCCCAGGTGCCACGCGGCTTGTGGGGTGCATGGGGAACCTGAGGGAAGGAAGGCAGTTTTTGGAGCGGCTTCCTCAGGTGCTCCACAGCTGCAGGGCACCTGGGGAACCCAAGGAAGGGAGGCAATTTAAACTGCCTTCCCTCCCTGGATCGGCTTGGCTTCCCCAGGTGCCGGAACTCCGTTCCTGTGCGTTCCTGCCCAAAAATAGCCCTGGCCAAATACAAAATATAGTAAATAAAAAGTGGGTTTTTTTGGGGGGGGGGGTGCAAAGGTTTTTTTTCCTCTATATTCTTTTGTGTAATTTTTGAATATTTTTAAAACTCTTTTTTTTTCCTTCATAAGAATAACAAGCTGGGGGCCTGAGCAAAATTTGAATCTAATGGCACCTTTAAGACCAACGAAGTTTTATAAATATAAAATTAAATAAGACTTTGTTAGTCTTAAAGGTGCCACTGGACTCAAACTTTGTTCTGCTGCTTCAGACCAACATGGCTACCTACCTGAAGCCCAAGGGCCTGTGAGAAATTAGAGGTGTGATTGAAAATCCTTTCCAAACTCCAGTTACCCCTCAAATTTCCCCCTGAAGTATTCTGTGAGTTCTCAGAGGTGTATACAGAATGATCTCCCCACCCCATAAGAACACAAGAAGAGCCCTGCTGGATTAGACCAATAGTCCATCTAGTCCAGCATCCTGTCTCACACAGTGGCCAACCAATTCCTCTGGATGGCCAACAATGTCATAGAGGCCGCAGCCTTCCCCTGATGTTGGCTGCTGGCTCTGGGATTCAGAGGCTTAGTGCTTCTGAACATGGAGGTTTCCCTTAGTCACCATGCCTAGTAGCCACTGATAGACTCTTCCTCCATGAAGCTATCTAATCTCCTTTTCAAGCTGTCTATTTCTGTGGCCAACACTACATCCTGTGGCAGTGAATTCCACATTTTAATCACTCTCTGTGTAAAGTAGTATTTCCTTTTGTCCATCCTGGGCCTGCTGCCTATCAGCTTCATTGGATGCCCTCAAGTTCCAGTATTTTGGGAGAGCGAGAAAAATAACTCTTTGTCAGCTCTCTCCATTCTATGCATAATTTTATAAACCTCTGTCATGTCCCCTCTTAATTGTCACTTTTTTCAACTGAAAAGTCCAAGACTCTTCAGTCTTTCCTCATAGGAAAGGTCCGAGAGCCAGTTTGGTCTAGTGGTTAAGTGCACAGAATCTAATCTAGGAGAAACAGGTTTGATTCCCTACTCCTCCACTTGTAGCTGCCAGATGACCTTGGGCAAGCCATAGTTCTGTCAGAGCTGTTCTCTCAAGGAGAGTTCTGTCAGAGCTCTCTCAGCCCTGCCCACCTCACAGGGTGTCTGTTGTGGGGAGGGGAGGGGAAGGGAAAGGGGTCTGTAAGCCACTCTGAGACTTCAAGTGAAGGGCGGGGTATAAATCCAATCTCCTCCTCCTCCTATTCTTTTTCTTCTCCACCCCCCTATTTATCTTGCTTGCCCTCCTTTGTACTTCTTCCAGCTCTGCAATGTCCTTTTTAAGAAATGGTGATCAGAACTGTACACAGTATTCCAAATGAGACCACACCATAGATCTATACAGGGAAATTGCAATACGGCCATTTTATTCTCAGTCCCTTTTCTAATAATCTTCAACACAGAGTTTGCCTTTTTCACTGCTGCAGCACACTCGGTTGACACTTTCATTGAAATATCCACTATGATCTGCAAACTTGGCCACTACACTATTCAGCCCTAGTTCCAGATCATTGATGAATAAATTAAATAGTACCAGCTCCAATACCAATTTTTGTGGGACCCCACTGCTTACTTCCAGGGCTCCGTTCGGGCAGGAGCTAGGGGGAGCGACGCTCCGGGAGTGACGAGCTGGGGGGGCGGGGTCTTAGTCAGCGAGGAGGAGAGAGAAGGAAGAGGGTAAGTGGCGGCGGCAGGCGCTCCGGCTGGCCCCAGGTCGGCTAGAAGGCCTGCAGCAGCCTCGGGCGCCCAGGAGCCGGGTGGAGGTGTTTTTTTTGGGGGGGGGGCATGGGAAGCAGCAGCAGCAGGAGCTCCAGCTGGCTGAGAAGCCTCTCAGCCAGCTAGGAGGCCTGCAGCAGTCCCCGGCGCCCAGGAACTGGGCGGGGGTGTTTTTTGGGGGAGGGGGGGTGGGAAGCGGCGGCGGCAGCTTCTCCTCCCTCCCAAATGCCCTTTGCCGAGTCTGTAGCACTCTCGTGGCGAGCCCTAGTCAGGCTTTGGCTGGTGTCCAGCATATCTGCTGCTGCTGCATCCTCCTCCGTCTCTCTCGCAGCAAAAGCAGCTCCCTCTCTGGCCGGGTGAGTGAGAGAGAGGGAGTGACTGCTGCCAGGTGACCTCTAGGCTCCTTCCCCGCGCTATGGAGGAGCACGGCGGCAGGGGATGGAGAGGCCAGTGGTGGAGGCAGGAGAGGAGACAAGGGGCTTCTGTTGGGGCCGTCCGGCGCCCAGGAGGAGGCGGCGGCTGCCTCCCTGCTGTCCTGTGGCTATGTCCTCGCTCGCTGCGCGAGCTGCCCAGGGAAGCGCTGGGCTCCCCGCCAGAGAGGGGCACGGGGCGCTGCCTGCAAGGAGGCTCTGCTGCTGGGCATCTCGGGCAGGACACTGCCGGGAGGGGGGGGGAACCAGCCTTGCGGAACAGAGACAAACGTGCACAAGATTGCTTGGCCCGCTTTGCCAGCCACAGAGCTCTCCGGTGCACTCTGTGCATCCCGCACTTTCAGGTGTCTGAATAAATAACATTTGAGTCCAGTGGCTCCTTTAAGACCAACAAAGTTTAATTCTGGGCAGGGACGTGGAGTTTTTAAATCGGGGTGGTGGTGGGGGCTCTTACAGAGCTCTCCGGTGCATCCCGCACTGTGAGGTGTCTGAATAAATAGCATTTGAGTCCAGTGGCTCCTTTAAGACCAACAAAGTTTAATTCTGGGCAGGGGCTTCGCAGCCTCTGTTCCTCCTTCCCCCCCCAGCTGGCCCCAATGGAGGGGGGAGGGAGGAACAGAGGCAGGAGAGGCGGCGGGGGCATGGCTTTCCCCCCATTTCAAAACTCAGCGCCCCTGACACCATCCCAAAGGCGGAAAGAGTTCTGAGAAAATCCTCAGCTGAAGTTGCAGACTGCAACTGGAGGGGGGAAAGCCCTTCAGCTGGATCCCTTGCAGGTTTACTGGCAAGTAAGTAAGGGGGGGCGGGGGAGATAAGCCTTCAGTCCCTCCCTGCTGGTGAGAGAAATGCAGGCTGTTGTGTACTTTTTTTTTTTAATGGGAAGTTCTTATTACATAGTTTTGAAATGCAATGGCAAATATCTGTTCCATGTAGGTTCGACAAGGCTGCCTGCCAGTAACTTTGCATGGGGTGACCCTGCCAGGGGAACTGCAGCATTGTAAGGGTTAAATGGTGCGAGAGCTGCTTCCTAGAGAGGTGGGAGAGGGGGAGGGAGGAAAAGTCCTTTCCAGGGCTGGGGAGAGTGGGCTTTGCTATTTGAATGGCCAAAGAGACTAGGGAGGGTTTCAGTTCTGCAACAGGAGAAAAAAAGTTTTTCAGCCAGATTCTGAGCAGGGTCTCAAGTAAGTCATGGGGGGAAATAAGTCAGTTGTGCTGGAAGAAGAAGAGATTAGATTTATACTCCACCCTTCACTTGGAATCTCAGAGCAGTTTACAAACTCCTGAGCTGTGACTGAGTCAGGAAAGCTCCTCCCCTGCCACGAATTTTGTGAGTCTTTCAGGTACTGCTGGACTCTTGCTCTTTTCTTCCCTTACGCTCTGCCATGACAACTTTGATCATCTGAGCAGCAGGAACTCCTGCAGGCCCCCCCCCCCCCCCCGTGGGCAGAATCAACAACTGCCCATCCAAGGGTGCCTTCTTGGCGGCCCCCACCTTGTGTAACAGCATGGCTGAGGTCAGGAAGACTCCCAGCTTTCCGCAATAGGGTGGCACTGTACAGAAAGATGCACAAAGTCCCTTGGAGAAATTATCTGGGTCTGAGGTCTATATTAATGTATATTTGCTCTTGTTGCTGTCAAGTCACAGCTAGGGTTTTCAATGCAAGAGACATTCAGAGGTGGTTTTGCTTTTGCTTGCCTCTGCATCATGATCCTGGTATTCCTTGGAGGTCGCCCATCCAAATATTAGCCAGGGCTGACCATGCATACCTTCCAGGGGATGAGGGTGGGGGCCCAGGTTGCCCGCCATGAAGCAATGCTCCCCCCACCAAGAAGGTTTTGGACATTTGGCATCACCTCAGTATCCCTTCATTCTTGGAGCTGAAACAAGGGAGGGGAAGGGAGGCCAGTCCTGTCATTTTCTTTGCTCTCCCCTCCTTGATTGCATTGTCTTAGAAGCAGGTAAAGGGATAGAGGAGCAATGGCACATGGTCTCCCCCCCCCCCCCAAGCTCCTTAGAACAATATTGTGACTAAATCCCAGCCAGCCAGTGATTTCTCACAGTTGTAGGAAAAGTACAGTCTCTCCACCCCACCCCCCCTTTTCCAGGTGAAGTTATTTGTTCCTGTGGGGAAGGAGGAGGAGGGAAAGACCTGAGGGGGGGGGATGGAAAGTCTACGCCCTTGATTCGAGTCCTCCCACCAAAGCATGCATTTTCTCCAGGGAACTGATTTCTGTAGTCTGGAGATAAGAGGTCCCCCCTGGAGGCTGGCATCCCTAATTGGGAAATTTAAGGAGCCAGAAGTCACACCTCTAAACTGAAGAGCTGCATTTAGCCTGGTTTCTGGACAGCTTTGATTGTATTAATGGAATATTGATAAAAGGCTAAATGGTGTGCTAAAACTGACCGCAATCCTCTGTTACATATGTATAGTGAACAGCTGTTCCTAAATACCAAGTATACAATCTGGTAAAAAAAGAAATTCTCAAACAACAGCTATTTAATATCTTTTTAATGGTGGCAGAAAATGCCAGCAAGTCACAGCTGACTTATGGCAACCCCCTACAGTTTTCAAGGCAGGATGCCTTCAGAGGTGGCTTGCCATTGCCTGCCTCCACGTCACAACCCTGGTATTCCTGGGAGGTCTCCCATCCAAATACTAACCAGGGCTAACCCTCCTTAGCTTCCAAAATCTGACAAGATCAGGCTAGCTTGGGCACTTTTTAATAGGGAGCAATTTTTTCTGCTCCGCAGAACATTATGTTGCCTCCAAGCAGTGGTCTTCCAAGGTTTACTGATAACCAAATAGACCTTGCCCAGAGCTGGTTAGCTAGTTAAGCAACTGGGGGGGGGCACAATGAAAAGGGGACCAATACACTGCAGAGGTTCAGCTGACTGAACCTGCTTTTCCTCTCTGAAAGTGACCTTGTTCTGGCTGACAAAAATAACACTAAATGCCAGTGATATAAAACCCACAGTCAACTATAACAGAGAGGAAGACTGCCAGTCAAACAGAAAAGGAACACTAAAAGCACCTCAGCTATCAATGCCAAGGAGAATAAAAATATATTGACATGGTACCCTGGCATCCCCCCTCTTTACATGACATGGGTAGTTTGTTTGTTTTCCCCCACGTGTGCCATCAGATAGGCTTGCCAGCTCTGAGTTGGGAAATACCTTGGAGATTTTTGGGGTGGAGCCTGAGCGGTGGGTGTGGCCTTCTGACACTTCCGGTGACATCAGGGGGTGTGGCATATGCAAATAAGTTATGCTAATGAGCTCCTGCACCTCTTTTTTTACGAAAGGACCCCTGCTTACTTCCCTCCATTGTGAGAACTGTCTATCGATTCCTACTTTTTGCTTTCTGTCATTTAGTCAGTTTTTAACCCATAAGAGAACCCAGGGCTCCGTTGGAGCCGGAACAAGGCGGAGCGCTGCTCCGCCAGTGAAGACACTGGGGGCGGGCACATTACAAAGCCCCGCCCCCCAGCAGGGCCGCGGCTGGGTCGGACCCCCCCCCCGCTCAATGTCCCCGAGCCGGCGGCAGGCCGCTGGCCGGGGAAAGAAAAACCCTCCAACCCACCCCCGCTCTATGTCCCCAAGCCGGCGGCAGGCCGCTGGCCGGGAAAAAAAACTTCTCCCACACCCCACCCCCACACAAAGAAACTCTCTCCCTCCCACCCGGCTCAATGTCCCCGAGCTGGCGACAGGCCACCGGCGGGGAAAGAAAAACCCTCCAACCCACCCCCGCTCAATCTCCCCAAGCCGGCAGCAGGCCGCCGGCTGGGGAAAGAAAAACCCTCCAACCCACCCCTGCTCAATGTCCCTGAGCCGGCGGCAGGCCGCCGGCCGGGGAAAAAATCATTTCCCACCCCCCGCCCCCCCGCGCAAAGAAACCCCCTCCCTCCCTCCCTCCCAACCCGCTCAATGTCCCCAAGCCAGCGGCAGGCCGCCGGCCGGAGAAAAAATCCTTTCCCACCCACCCCCCGGCGCAAAGAAACCCCCTCCCTCCCACCCACCCCAGTCAATGTCCCCGGCCTGGTCGCCCGAGGAGGAAGGCGCCGTCTACTCGTGAGCAGGAAAGAGGTGTCGCCGCCGCCGCAGCGCCTGCCCGCCAGCCCCCGGGGCTCGCCACGCGCGGGCAGGCGGGAGCAGCAGAGCCAAAATCACCGGCTCACCACTTTAACGCCAGGAGCTCACAAAGTAGAAAGTTTGCTCGCAAGACTCCCCAGCTTAGAGGGAGCATTGCTCAGGAGGTGGGGAATAGGAAAGAACAGGGGGCCTCTGGGCATGTACGAAGCATGTCCCTTCATTGCTCGCTCTGGGACGTCGTTATCTGATAATTAACATGGCAAAACAGCATTAAAAATATGGTGGTGGCCGTTTTCACAGGTGAATGGATTCAAGGGCAATGTGGCACTCCAGGAAACTTTTACATCTCAGTTTGTAGTGTGAACGGGGCTTACTAAGGAATGGAAAGAAAATGTAGGGCGACTCCAATGTAAAAACCAGTCAATTCAAGTTACAGATGGACAGAAATGGGGCTGGTGCCAGTCTCCAGGTGGTGGCTGGAGATATTCTGACATTGCAACTGGTCTCCAGGTTGTATAGATCAACTCCCCTGTAGAAAATGGCTGCTTTGGATGCTGGACTCTATGGCATCATACCCGGGTTCCAGGCTCACTTCAGTCGTGCTGTTTCTGGGCAGCCAACCTATGCCAGGGCTACACATAGTTTTATGCTCAGAACCTTCCAGTGCTTACTCGATTGGTGGCTCATAAGCGCTGCTGGGTCTTGGTGGAATAAAACTAGATTTCAGAATTTCACAACTGGCTCCTCTGAGGTCTCTGGCCTCCTTGGTAGAGAAGGAAAGAGTGCTGATTATCAAGAAACTTATCTATCTATCTATCTCCCCCCACCTACCTACCTACCTACCTTCCTGTTCCTTCCTGTTCCTTCCTTCCTTCATTCCTTCATTTTCTTCTCTCTCTCTCTCCCCCACCTACCTGCCTACCTACCTTCCTGTTCCTTCCTTCCTTCATTCATTCCTTTTCTTCTCTCTCTCTGTCCCCCACCTACTTACCTTCCTTCCTTTCTTTTTCTTTCTTTATTTCTTCTCTCTCTCCCCCACCTACCTACCTTCCTTCCTGTTCCTTTCATTCCTTCCCCCCCTCCCTCCCTCCCTCCCTCCCTCCCTCCCTCCCTTCCTTTCTTCTAACACACTTCCAGTGATGTCAGGGGTGTGTGGCCTTCTGACACTTCTGGTGACATCAGGGGGTGTGGTATATGCAAATAAGTTATGCTAATGAGCTCCTGCACCTCTTTTTTTATGAAAGGACCCCTGAGAGAACCCATTCTCTTATCCCATGATTGCTAAGTTTACTCAGAAGTCTTTGGTGAGGTAACTTGTTCAAAGCCTTTTGAAAGTCCAGGTATGTGGTATCTACTGTCTGGGGGAAGAGCGAATTACATTTCTTTTGCCAGAGCCTGTTCCTTGTCCTGTTCAGTTCATTGAGGCAGACCTTCCACTTTTTAAAAGAAGCCTCTTTACTTTTATAGCTTCCTTGACATGTTGTTAAGCATGCAGGCCTTCCTTTAGACTTTGCAGTGCCTTTCCTAATCTGTGGAATGCATTCTGTTTGGGTTTCAGATAGTGCAGTTTTAAATAGCTTCCAAGCATCCTCTAGGGATTTGATTCTCTTGTGTTTCCTCTTCAGCTTCCTTTTCACTATTCCCTTCATTTTTGTAAAGTTCCCTCTTTTGAAACCAAATGTTACAGTTTTGGACTTTAGGGGTAACTTTCCATTGGCCTGAATACTGAACTTAATAGCATTGTGGTCACTGTTCCTAATTGATGTAACAATCTCTAAATCTCACACCAGGTCTTTACTTTGATGCTCAGCTGCTTGCTCTCATAATTCCATCTCTTCTGGAGCACTTTCAGTCTTCCTCAGGACTTGCATTTTTTCTTTATTTTGTTAATGTACACAATCATATTTTTCTGCATCCCAGTATATATAGAGACCCCTGCCTTGTCTGCGGGTGGCCACATTCTGCAGCTTTCATTATACATACAGAAGCTAATCAGTGTACTATTACATAGGGCACATTTCAGTTGTGACTTTCCTCAAAATCTAACATGTACTCTGCAGTCTTGTCAATGGAAGCCAATTGGCAATTGGGGAGAATTAAAGCCTTGAAACCCCTGCTTAATCCATAGTTAAGTTAACACAACAAATTCTAAACAATGTAATAATATTTACTTGTGTTCACCTCTTGTTCCTCTTGCGTCTCCCATCCCAATGAAAAGGACAGTATCTGAATTTTTGGCAAGAAAAGCCCTGGGTTTTTTTAAATTGTTTGTTTGGTATTCTGTATCAGTTGGAATTGCAGCTAGGTAGACTATTAAACAGCATGAAGAATTCCTTGTGATTCTCATTTTAAGGTGCTTCTTAGCAGTTGTGACATCGTTCATATTTATAGAATGAATTCCTTGATACCTTATGTTGTGACGTTATCAGAGGAGAGTGAACCTCATATAGAGACTATCCTGAAAATGATGAAAGAGTTTAAAAAGGGCTATTCATTGGGTGGGGTTGCACTCTATGTGATTTAGTGCAAAATTGTGCAGGATGATTTAGAGATGTATTTTGCTCTGTTCCAAAGATTGCTTTTTCAGTCCCTACTACTTAGGCATGTACAGTAATCATTTGGGAAATGCTTGATATTCATATTAACAAAACTGATTTGGCATTTAATTTCAGTCATAACCCAGTATAATTTCCTGTTCCAATAGCTTGCATGCATATGCTCCAGATTGCTATTTCAAACTCTACCCACCAGCCAAATGCTTGTTTTGGACAAATTATATTATCTCTTGGATTGGCTAATATCTTTTAAAGTAGAAAGTTTCTGTCCAGGTATAGTAGGTAAGTTTTAGTATAAATTGTGACAGTTACTCTCCACCAAAAAGATATTGGTATGGTTATTGTTAATATCAGCTTCTATATGCCATGGCCTCTCTTGGCACTCACAAGACCCTTATAGGTTGCAATAACTATCCATATGCTGAACCTATCTGTACCAAAATTCTGAGCAGACTGGTTCTTCAGGAAAACTAGGCAGTATACACAGGTCAAAGAAAAAACAGGTCTTAGAAGAGTCATAAATGTTCCACAACTGGAACATGGAGAAACTACTGCAAACTTTCACTCAGTATGCCCAGGTAACTTGAAGACTGGACTATTCTAATATAATCTATGTACAGTCATCTTCCAGAATGTCCTGAAACTTTACTTGGTTCAAAAAACAGCTGCTTGTCTTTTGGCTGGTATCAGCTGGCAGGAACATCATCAATCTATATACTGTTTTCCAAGAGTGGTCCCCATCAGTGGATATCTAAATCTGCCAATTGGGGCCACAACTTACCCAGAACTGATTTTTCTACAAACTTGGAGACCCTGTAGGTTTTCAGAAAAATCTAAAAAAAATTTTTTTTGTATTTGTGTGTGTGTGTGTGCATTTGGAAGTCATGGTGACCTCTGGTGACTGACCCCTACTAGGAGCCTGGAGGATATTTAGAGAAGTGATGGAATAAAGTCTGCCCCTGCCTCTGGTATTTCAAGGAGGGCTCCCATCCAAGTACTTGTCAGAGTTGACCCTGTTTAGCTTCCGAGATCTGATGAGATCGGGCTTGCCTGGGCTATCCAGATCAGGGCTAAAACGTTTTTTAAAAAATACATTTGGGGTTTAAATTCTTCCCAAATTGAACAAAGCATTGTCTGAACATGTGCAAACAATGCATTTACTGTTGAGGGGCCCAGTGGCTGTGTTGAGGAGTGATGGGGGGAGGCTCAGTCAGCCTGTCTGGAGCTGTACCAGGCGAGCCTCTGAGAGTGGTGATGGGAAACCTCTGTGCACCACTCAGTGGCTGTGGTGGTGGGTAAAAGAAGCCACATTGGACCCTGCATTGGTGGCGATGAGGGGTTACTGGGGTGGGGAGCAGAAAGAGTGCTGGGAGAATGTGTGCTGGCTGGGAGACAGAAAGAGAGTGATGGGGTAGAGGGCAGAAAGAAAGAGTGATGGGGTAGAGGGCAGAAAGAGAGAGAGGGTGATAGGATGTGGGCAGAAAGAGAGAGAGAGAGTGATGGGGTACAGGGCAGATAGAGTGACAGGCATGGGAGAGAGAAGAGAAGGGGTGACAGGATGAAGAAAGAGTGAGAGGCAGAGAAGTAGGGGGAGAGTGGAGGAGACAAAGGTGGGGGGAATGCCTCCCCTGCAAATTTCTAGAGCTGGAAGGGATCTCAAGGGTCATCTAATCCAACCCCTTGCACAATGCAGGAAATTCACAACTACTTCCCTTCCCAACCACCATTCCCCCAGTAATCCCTGCTCTATGCCCAAAGGAAGGCAAAAAACCCCACGTCCAGGATATCTAAAGCTGGTCTCCTCAGAATCCTACTCAGGTCTGTTCAGTGGGGCTTACTGTCAGGAAGGGATTGCCTTATAAAGGATTCTTGCTTCAGTATGTGCATTTTTATTGAAATCTTCCCCCTCCTTTTAGTTTTTTGGATTTTTCAAAAATCTAACATAGATCAACCCAAACACAGAACATGAAAAACATATTACTTAAGCACAGAACAGGCTAACAAAGGACACAACTGAGTTTCATGTTGGCTATGTTGAAAGGGAAAGGAAGAGGATCTGTATTAGACCTTGAATGACAAATTGGTGTCATGGTTAGGAGCGCAGACTCTAATCTGGGCAGGGCTGCCAAGTGCCGGCAACTTACCGGCGGGGGGGGGGGAGTTGTTCTCCCCCCGGGAGCTCTTCTGGCACGTGCGCTTTTGCACACACGCCGGCGACGTGATGATGTCACCTCCGGGTGACGTCATTACACGGGGGAAGTCGTCCTCACCGGACGACTTCTGGGGTGGGGTTCCCCCCGCCGGCCGAATGCCGGCCGGCGGATTGGGAACCCCTATAGCAGGGGATCCCCCTCCCCTGGGCTGATTTGGCAGCCCTAAATCTGGGAGAACTGGGTTTGGTTCCCCACTCCTTCACACGCAGCTGCTAGTTTGACCTTGGACCAGTCACAAGTTTTTTCAGAACTGTTCTCTCACGAGCAGTTCCCGAAAGAGCTCTCTCAGCCCTACCTATCTCACAGGGTGTCTGTGTTGGGGAGGGGAAGGGAAAGGCGATTATAAACTGCTCTGAGACTCCTTCGGGTAGTGAAGGGCGGGGTATAAATCCAATCCCCTCCTCCTCCTCTTCCTCCTCCTCCTCTTCCTCTTCCTCAAAAGGTTTCCCAAGCTGAGTTTCATAATGCAGGACAAATATGTGCAATATTGTTATTTTCCTACTTCATTATTTGGACCTTTCATTATATGGATCCTAGGCTTAAAAGACTAGAAATACAAACTTGTGTGTGGATTACAGGAAAAGCTAGCTGCAATATTCAAATAAAGATTTTCTTGCATTTGCTACAATTTGTGTTCAGGGCAAATTTTTTAGTATAAAACATGGTCTTTTATGTTTCCATTTAAAGGTATTGTGTTGTGTTTGTCCAGAGAAGATAAATGGGTCCATTTTATTTGATAATCCAGTTTAAGGAGTTTATCTTTTTAATGGAAATGTTAGCAGTAAGTAACTAAACTAAATAAGCCAATAAACAGCGCAACCTTAAGGGAGAGGTAATGGGTTTAGGGAGTTCACTGACCTTTACAACAGCATATTTTGGAGATACACTAACATAAGGGCCACTTATGGTGGCACAGGCCCCCAGCACTGCTGCAATGCTCTTGGACACCAACGTGGCTCTGAAGTGGCTACATGCCAGTGCCACTCAGGTGCAGGGGTCTGTGCTGGTGTTCTTGGGGGCAGTTCACAGGTCATGGCCAGAGTTAGTCCACTTCCTAATGCCTTTCAGTCTGGGAATGCCCCCTGGCAGGTGCGCAAAGTTGTTCCAGCAAGAAACACAGCACAGCACGTAGGTGGCCATTGATTGGGGGGAGTGCCCCCCACTGCAATGGCCATGCCCATGAGGCCCCAAGCAGCTCAGGATGGCAACTAAGGGTATGACAAATCACTCCCTCCTATGTGGTGGCCTACAGCAAATAAAAGTACAGGAGCCTTGCCAGAGAAAGTAGATTACCAACTTTACTTGCATATGGGGGGGGGCCTTTTCTTGATCACAGACAGCCCCCTGATCTTAAACAACTCATCTACAATAATACAACATCTAATTTGACATGGACACTGGTACCAGAGTTTGCAATAAACCCAGATGCCAACTTTGCTGCCACATACACCCAAACAACACAGTCACTGGACCTAACAACATCAACTACACCATCTCAGGCTCATTCACTTGCTCCTCTTGGAACATGTTATATGCCATTAAATGCCAACAATGCCCTTCAATTCTCTACATAGGGCAAACAGGTCATACCCTATGCCAAAACATAAATGGGCACAAATCTGACTTCAAGAATCACAAAATTAAAAAACCTGTAGGAGAACATTTCAGCCTCCAAGGGCACTCAGTGTGGGAATTCAAAGTAACTATTTTATTGCAAAGGAATTTAAGAAACAGACTGGAACAAGAGATTGCTGAATTACAAGTTATTACAACACTCACTTAATGAAGATATTGGGTTCTTATATCTCACTACACATCCTAAGTCACTCAGTTCTCGCTGATACCCAGAATTAAACTTTGTTGGTCTGAAAGTTGCCACTGGACTTAAACTTTGTTTAATTGCTTTAGACCAACATGGCTACCCACCTGAATCTACCATTCTGTATAGTATGGGTTACTTGTTTGTTGTATGCATTATCTGAGAGCCAGTTTGGTGTAGTGATTAAGAGCATGGACTCTAATCTGGGAGAACCGTGTTTGATTCCACAGGCGGCTGCTGGTGTGATCTTGGGTCAGTCATAAGTTCTTTCAGAGCTGTTCTCTCAAGGGAAGTTCTCGAGAGAGCTCTCTCAGCCCCACCTACCTTACAGGGTGTTTGTTGTGGGGAGGGGAAGGGAAAACATTTCTAAGCTGTTCTGAGGCTCCTTCGGGTAGTGAAGGGCAGGGTATAAATCCAATCTCTTCTTCTTACTCTTACTGCATTGTTTCTTACTTATATAATACAATTTTCTGCATTGTTCAACACATCATGTGTAATACTTGATGCTTTTTTCAGATTTCTGTAATCTTTGTCCTATTGCATTGCTTATTAGATGTTTCATTGTATTGATTTTTTTTACTTGTTATCTGCTGAGTCTCAGTAAGAAGGGAGAATTGTAAATAACATTAATTAAATAGGTTTGGCTCTTGGTGAGTAAAAGGGGGCTTCTACTTGGGAAGGGGGGGTTTCTGCCAGTTTTCTTTGCTCACACTGCAGACTCTCTCACTGTATCACTTGACCCTCAGAAGTTGTATTTCAGGGAGCACAGGGAGCTGCATTGAGAAAGGGAGAGCGGGAAAGATCTTTTCTATAAACTGAGTCCTTGGGATCCTACCCAGAATATTTGAAGTCTATTTAATCAGGTGCTATGGCACAAGTATTTTGTTGGTTACAGTCTAGAGGCTGCCATCCATTTTCAAATACTGGTTCTTAAAACACTGATTTTCTTGTAATTTTCTTGCTAGTTTGGATTTAGGGCTATCCTAAAATTCTGCGGTGAAACCATCTGGTACTAGTTGCTTTGCCTTTTCTAGTCACCCAAATGCTGTGTCTTGTTTAAACACTGTAAGAGGGTAATAAACACCTGGTCCAATGCAACTGATTTCAGCAGAGTTGCATGTATGATTAATTTGGCTCCCTGTAGCTATCAAGCACTTCAGGTAAACTAGCTTTTGCAGTTTTGGTCATCCATGGATCTCACACTGCATGCAGAAAATAGTGTAAAAAGCTATGTTAAAACATCCAATATCCTTCCCCGAGCCTTTTTAAATTTAATCACTACTTTCCTCCCTGGTGATTAAGTACCCAGTGTATAACTATTTTACATGGCCCTATTTCTCAGTATTTCAGCTAGTACACTGCACAGCTTTTATGGCAATTATCCAGTATCTCATATTTGCTTGTTATTGTTTGCCTTTATATTAAAGAAAATATGAGTCTTCTAGATATGTCTTATCATATTGTTTAATATGTCTTTGAGGAATTTAACTTGATCTTTGAGAGTACATATATTCCTGTTCTACCAGGACACTGTGCTTTCTTCACAATGATTTTATGAACTTTAGGGCAAATGATCATTTTCCTGCAAATATGTGGTCTCATTCTGACAGATCAGCTCAGTTTTTGAGTGTGCAGAGAATCTTCCATATACTGAAATCTTTATTCAAGTAGTTCATCATCAGACTAGATAAATCCAACTAATCATAATCTGAAAACTCACCAGGGTTAGCCAAACAGGTATGGTGTTTATATGTGTTAATATGACAATTTTATTTAACCTTGCCAGAATCATACACAGCAGTAAATCACATTGCATTGTATTTCACTTAAGAGCAGACTGAAAATTCTCTAATAGAGCAAAACATTCCAATTCAGATCTCATCTGAAATGCTAATTCCTGTACCTCGGCACATAAATATTACATAAATCATTTTAAGCTTCCAGATATAAGATTATTATATACAGTTTAGGCAATATTTTTTTATTCCAGCCCACTCAGTATAACCATGAGAATGAGAGCCCTGCAGAATCTGATAAATGGTTCATTTGTTCTAGCCTGTAATCCTGTTTCTCTCATAAATCAACCAGGTGTTACCAAAAACCAAACAAACAAACCCACAAGCAAGAGCACAGAGGTCAAAGCCTTTCACTTGTATTTGCCACTAGCAACTGGCATTCAGAAGTACACTGCCTACAAACATGCAGTTGCATAGAGTCATAGAGTGCTAGAAGAGATCTTGAAAGTCATCTAGTCCAGCCCCCTGCTTAGTGCAGGAATACAGCATCACCACACCCAGGTGTCCCTAGTGTGGCTCCCCACCAACACCTTTCCTGGTGCCCACCAAGTGTTTTTGGAAGTGGATGGGGCTGGGTGCATTTTCTGCCCAGCAGGGCTTCTGCCTAGACACTGGGCACTGGAGTTCTGATTGGCTGTGCAGATTCTTAAATAGGTGCTCTGGCTGCAGCTGCTGGCTCAGGAGAAGGATCTTCACTGTGTTACTGAAGGTAAGCTGTGTGTATCTAAATATTTGTAAACAATATGTTCATTGTAAAAGACATCCTCTTAAACAGAGCTTCTGCATTAAATGTTGAAGAATTACTATTAGAATTATTCATAACCTTAATCCCTGACATTTTGTGGTTGGCTGTGTCTCCTGCAGCAGCTGTTTTGTGGTTGCTCAACCTCCTGTATTTTGTGGTTGCACCCACCACCCTGTGTCAGACTTCCAAAGGTGCTTGAAGGCTTGAAAAGGTTGGGAAACACTACTGCAACCTCTTCCACTTAATGACCTCCAGAGCAGAATTTATCACCTACAAAGGCAATCTGTTCCACTGCTGAGCACCTGTCATTCTTAGTAAGAGTCTCTTAATATTTAGCTGAAAACTACACTAAAAGGCTTCAGATATTTGAATGCGGTGATCATGTCTCCCCTTAATCTTCTCCAGGCTAGGGCTTGGTTTCCAGATGCCTCTTCATCCTCCTCTGGACACACTGTAATTTGTACATTTCCTTCCATTTAGCCGTCATGGCTAATAGACAGTGAAAGCCCCCATAGCCTCTCCCATTTTCACGTTTCCTGCTCTCCCCTCCACCTACCAGCCATCATAGGCATAGACTACGGGGGGGGGGGCTCGAGGGCTTGAGCCTCCCCCAAAATTTCCCGGGGGGGACTGAGCCCCCCGGGAAAACGTAGCGCCTGCCACCACGCCTCCCAGGGCCCTTCCGAGGCCAGCAGCTGCTGCTGGTGGTGCTTCTCTCCCCCCCCTCGCCGCCTGGCCACTCTTCCATCCTTCCCTCTCCCTCCCTCTTTTCCCGGCAAAGGGAGAGGGAAGGAGTGGGGGGGGAGAGGCCCCGGCAGCAGCGGCTGGCAGGCCTCGGAAGGGCCCAGGGAGGCGCGGAGGTTTTCCAGCGGGGGGGACATTGCCCCAGCGAGTGCGCGTGCGCAGCATGTGCGCTAAAGAACCCCCCCCCCCCGGAATTTACAAAAGTCTACACCCCTGCCAGCCATCCTATCTTTATCTGCCCTCCTGTGTTCAGCCTTACCCCTTCTCATCCCCTAGTATACTCTCACTTGGAAATCTCTGTGTGATTCTGGCCACCAGGCTAAAAGTTTATTGAAACAAGATCTTTCCTGGAATCCATGCTGATTCTTCCTCAATAGCTTTTATTCATCAGTGTGCCCACTAATTCTATCTTTAATAACGGATTCCACCAATTTACCTGGTATTAATGTTAGACTGACTGGCATGTCATTTTCTGAATCTCCTCTGGAACCTTTTTTGAAGATGGAGGTTACACTGGCTAACTTCCAGTATTCAGGAATGGATGCCGATTTTAGCAATAGATTGCATATTTTTGTCAGGAGATTCACAAGTTTGCATTTGAGTTCTTTCAGAACTCTTGGATGTATGCCATCTGAGCTGATCTGTCAGTTTTTAATTTTTCCATTAGTCATAGAACTTCATATCTCATCATCTCAATCCACATAAGGTCTTCCGACACCCCTTCTGAAATCTGTGGTTCTGGAGAAGGCAAGCATCTCCCATCTTCCACAGTGAAGGCAGATGCAAAAAATGCATTCAGCTTCTCTGCTATTTCCCTATCACCCTTTAGTAATCCTTTTATCCCTTGGTCCTCTAATGGCCCCACTGACTCCCTGGCTGATTTTCTGCTACTAATGCTTTTGAAGAAATTTTTATTGTTGGTCTTATGTTTTTTGGAATATGTTCCTTATAGTCTGTTTTTGCCTGTCTGATCACTGACTTGCATTTTATTTGCCAAAGCCTGTGCTCCCTTTTATTTACCTCAGTGCGACTAGCTTTCCATCACTTAAAGGAATCTTTCTTACCTCTTACTGCTTCCATTACTTTGTTATCCATGCAGGCCTTTTTAAATACCTATTTGTACTTTTCCTAACTTGTGGTATACAATTTAGCTGAGCTTCCAGGATTGTAGTTTTTAATCTTCCCAAAGATGTAGTCTTCAAGCTTCCCAAAGGGATTGGACCCTCCTTACCTTTCCTTTCAGTTTCATCTTCACAAACCCACCTTCAAAGGTTAAATGTAGTTGCATTGGTCTTTTTGGGCAACTCTCTATTTACTGAAATGCTAAACTTGATAGCATTATGGTAAGTGTTCCCAACTGGTGGTATTACGTTCACATCTCTCACCAGATCTTGAGCATTACTTAGGACCAAGCCCAGGATCAACTCCCCCCTGGTAAATTCTGTGACCATCTGCTCAACAGCACAGTCATGAGAGTATCTAGAAACCTAATCTCTTTCTCCTGACTCGAACGTATATTGACCCAATCTATTTATGGGTGGTTAAATCACCTATTATTTCATTTAGCTGCTTTCCCTAATTCTGTTGTTTTTAAATCACCCCCTAACCTTTGATCTGGTGGGTGATAATGAACTCCCAAAGTTAAGCTTTCATTTGGGCACACTATTTCTACCCATAGCATTTCTGTAAGTGAATCTATTTCTCTTACATTCTCAATCTTACTGGACTGTATGCCCTCTGACATATAAAGCCACGCTTTGACCCTTCCCCCCCTATACTTCTGATATAATTTATATCCAGGAATCACTGTATCCCACTGAGTATCCTCATCCCATCAAGTTTCTGAAATGCCCCCAGTGTCTATGTTCTCCTCTGATGCTAAGCAACCCCACTTCTACCATTTCCATATAAACATCTATAATTCCCCAGACACATTAGGTATGCAACCTTCCTCCTATGGTCTCTAGACCTTGTCAGGCAGTCAGTACTGTTTGTCTCACGCTCAGTGGCCAGTTCCCTCTAGAACAGTAACAGCTATAACTTCATCTCTTAGAGATGAGCCATCCTAAACCAGAGACATTTAATCTCCTGTTGACTTTCTCCCAGTATTTAGTTTAAAAACTGCTTGGCTACCTTTTTGACTTTAAGTGCAAGCAGCCTGGTCAGGTGTATCACTACACTGGGGCATTTGGGGGCCATGCCCCTGCACACGTTAGCCATGCTCTGCTGCTGCCAGCCGCTCCAGTGCCTTGCAGACTCCACCACCCACCTCACCCATTTCCCGCTGCCCATCCTCTATACCATGCCAGGAATGGCCACCTGCAGGGCCGGGTGTGCCATCCAAAGGGCAGCTGGTGGGTTGGAGCAGGGAGGGAGGAGAGACACGCAGAAGAGAGGTGCACAGCTGAAGGTGTGCACAGAGAGGGAGAAGAGAGGTGCACAGCTGAAGGTGTGTGTCCAAAGGGCAGCCAGCAGGCTGGAGACTGGGGGGGAGGAGCAGTGCCTCCCGGCCCACTGACCGGCCGGGCACACATGCTCCCTCACAGCTGCAGCCCTGGATGGAGGTGAGTGGTCAAGGTGGCCTGCCACTACCACTCCCCTGCCCCACCACCCAGAAATTTCTGGCTATGCCTCTAAGCCTGGTTCCTTCTTGTCTCTTTTGTACAGGGCTTACTTGTTCCAAAAAGCATCCCAGTGCCTAACAAATTTAAACCCATCCTCACTACACCATTGTCTCATCCACGAATTGAGACTCCTAATTTGTGCCTGTCTAGCGATCCCTGTGCTTAGATCATTCAGCACTTCTGAGAAGGCTACCTTGGAGGTCCTGGCCTTGAGTTTCCTGCCTAGCAGCCTATATTTTGCCTCCAGGAGCACATGACTACATTTCCCAACACTGTTGGTGCCAACATGTACCATGACCATTGGTTCCTCCCCAGCACTGTCTGCCACCTTTCTAGACAATGTGTAATGTCTGCTACCTTTGCACCAGGTTCACAACCCATCTATCTACATGCTTAAGGACAGAATCACCAACTACCAAGAGATGCCTTCCCTTCCTGCCCAGGGATGGCTCCTTGGTATGAAAGGATTCTTGTTCACCAACTGTAGAAGTGGTCCCTTCTGAGGGAATATTCTTCAGCACGGTGCCCTATTTCCCCTTGACCATCATGCTCCGTGACAGTGGCAGGGGCTGCCATTCTCAGAGTGAGACACATCTAACAAGTCCTTGCAAGTCTTACGTGTGCCTAGCTGACTGTCTCTGCTTCTCCAGATCAGCCACCTTGGCCTTGAGGGTGAAAATTCATTCACTGGGAACCAGGATCTCCTTTCACCAAGCACACACCCATGAGTTCTGTCCAGTTGACAGATATTCATACATGTTGCACTCAGTGCAATACATTGGATAGTCCCCAACCACCCCCTGGCATTCTGCATTCATAATTGCTCCCCCCCTCCTTTTTACAAGTTTCCTATTTATGTAGATCTGTTTGGGGAAAATGTGCTTACCCTTTTAGGGATGTGAAGAGACTAGTGCTTTGGCTTCCTCACCCTGCTGCTGAACTTGCTTGTCTTCTTCACTCACCTGTTTATTCCCTTGTTCCAGACACTTCGGCACTGGAGCTGGGCCTGATACCTCACAGAGCTGGGGGCTGCTTGTAGGAGCCTTAAATAAATACCTTAGGCCAAACCTCCACACCCCACTGAAGCTAGTCTCACTGATTGGGAGCAAACCAATAAAGGAGGATAAGTGAGTTGGCCTCTGGTTCGTTGACAATAGGTTTTGCTGAAAGGGCACTACTCAGACAAGGGCTGAAAGGGCACAGCTCCTGCCCAGGCTGCCTTTTACTTCAAATGCTAATTTATTTTCAAATGTTAATTTAGCCCTTCTAGGCTTGGATTAAAGGGGACTCTTGATGAGTAGAAACAGCAGTTACAGGAGGTATCTAACTACTTGTTTTCTTCTGGGGGGGAAAACTCTTCTTGAAAGTGTTAGGACTTTTGTCCAATAATCAGAAAAATCAGAGTAATGAATCTTGCTTTTCTGGAAAGAAGAGATTGCTTCTTTTGGTTTAAAAGAAGTTTATTACTAAAGGGAAAAGGTAAACGGGATTAGCTACAAATAAACAAAACATGCTTTCTAAGCAGCTGCATTGTGCTCCGTCTTCACACTAAGACATCAGCCCCCTTGTATAGGATATTTAAAAGAGATCACTGTAGGACTGATTACCTCGAGAAATTAACCACTCTTGATCTAAGAAGGGCTTTTACCGCCCTAAGGTTTCATGCCATACCTTCAATGGTCTGTATTGGCCGCTTCTTGGGCTCCCCTCCTGTCTCTAGAATATGTCAGTGTGGCGTAGGCGAAGTGGATGACGTCGAGCATTATATTATGAGATGCTCTTGGCATGAATCACTTAGGCAAAGGTTTATTTACCCCATTATACCTTTGCATAATGGAATTTCAGATCTGGACATGACTGTTTTTTTGCTCTCTGATAATGACACATATATTACCAGCAGAATGGCTTTGTTTGCATTGGTGGCAAAAAAGATAAGACTAAGTCTTGGATTTGCAGCAAGTTACTGAAGGGCCTATCCCATTTTGGTTTATAATGTCTGTTGTATTTTGTTTTATCTGTTTTATTTTGTTTTGTTTTGTTATGGCCAATGGCCAAGACAATAAACTTGACTACAGTAATGCTAATAAAATATCATGCCACTAAGACATACTGATAGAGAGAGTGAGTGATTGCAATGGAGGATCTCTCCTTCTTCTTGACCCCTGAAAGGAAACACCTGATATCACTGACCAATTAGCAAGACAGTACACCTTCAGTTTTCCCGGGTTTACAGATAATTGGCCAGCTGCCAGGTATCACTTCCAGGCTAACATAGGTAAACAAACAAGTTGCATAGTTAACCCTATAATGACTGAATTTCTCAGGCCTTGCATTACATGCTCATTTCTCCAACACCCCTTCTCAAGACCTGAAATGCAAGTCATTATACATGCATACACAAACATTATTCAACATTAGCATCAAGCATATTCAACATTTCACGAAGTCTTTCAAACTTGTCTTTGGTCAGTGGCTTAGTCAGAATATCAGCCACCATCTCTTCTGTACGACAATGCTTAATCTCTATCAACCTTTTCTGGTACAAATCTTTAACTAATGCACATTTAATACCAATAGATCTACTTCTAGCAGTCGTGCTCTCTTCCTTACATATAGTTATACAAGCTTGATTATCCTCTAACATAAGTATAGGTACAGGTTCAATTATTCCAAAATCTTTCAACATCTCAAAGATCCATTCAAGTCTGCTGCAGGCACTTGCTGCTGAAATGCACTCAGCTTCTGCTGTGGATTGCGCTACAACAGTCTGTTTTCTACTAGTCCAGTCTATCAGTCCATCTCCATAAAAGAATAGGTATCCACTGGTAGACTTGTAGTTGTTCATCTCTTCTCCCCAACTGGCATCCATGTAGCCGACTAGTCTTGGTTGTTCAGTTGGTGCAATTTTTAGTTTTAAGTCCATTGTTCCTCTTAGGTAACGTGCCATCTTCTTTATTGCGCTCCAATCATGATGATTTGGCGAACTTACTTTTCTACTTAGAAATCCAACTGCCGCTGTAATATCTGGACGCGTTGATTTGCTCAGGTACAAGAGCTTTCCGACAGCCTCTCTGTATCCTCCTATGTCCTTTAGTGGTGTGCCGTCCTTCTCCTTCAGATATCCAGGTTCAAGTGGGATTGTTGAAGCTTTGCAGTTCTTCATGCCAACAGATTCTATAAAGTCCATAATCTTTCTTTTCTGGCATAAAAGAAAAGTTCCATCCTCAAGTCTCTCAATTTGCATTCCAAGGTATTGTTGAACATCTCCTAGCTGTTTGACTTCCACTTCCTTATTCAGTCCATCAGCTATTGCTTTTATGTCTCCTCTGTTTTGACAAGCCACGATCAAGTCGTCAACGTAAACAAGAACATACTGGTATTGTCCATTTCTGATTCTAGTGTACAGACAAGGTTCAGCTTTCCCTTGCTTGAAGCCTTGCTTCTTTAAAAGTTCAGTAAGTTTGTCATACCAGGCCTTTGCGCCTTGCTTTAGGCCATAGAGTCCTTTATTAAGTTTGTAGACGTAGTTTTCTTGACCTTTGACCTTGAAACCTTCAGGTTGTTCCATGTAGATCTCCTCAGATAGTTCTCCATTGAGAAAAGCAGTCTTTACATCAAGATGCTCTACTATCATGTTCCTAGATGCTGCAACACTTAGAAGTGTTCTGAATGTTGCTTGGTCAGTAACTGGAGCAAAAGTTTCAAAATAGTCAGTCCCATATTGCTGTGAGTTGCCTTTAGCTACTAGGCGTGCTTTGTATAGCTCCACAGTTCCATCTTCCTTGTGCTTTATTTTGAAGACCCATTTACATCCAACAGGGTTTCTGCCTTGAGGTAGTTGAGTGAGAGTCCAGGCCTCTTTTTCACTAATGGATAGCAGCTCCTGTTCCATTGCTTCAAGCCATCTGCCTCTTTCACTCGCAGGTAAGTTGCAAACTTCCTTCCAGTTCTTGGGTTCCTTTGCAGGTTGCACAAGTTCACAAAATCCATACTTCATTGGAGGTTGTCCCTTAGTGCTCCTTTCTGATCGCCTCACACTGGGTGTGGGTGCTGCTGTGGGTTCTGCCGTGGGTTGAGCCGCTTCCTCTGGTGTGGCCCCTGCTTCCCCTTCTGTTTCAGTAGTTTCCTCAGAAGGTGGACCTGCTGCTTCACTTGCCAGTTCCCCAGCCAGTTCACCAGCAGTCACTACAGGTAGCCAAGCAACGAACTCATCAGGTGCAGTCCCAGGCATCTTTGGATCAGCTGCAGTGGAAACACTAGGCAATACAGTCTCATCAATAAAAACAACATTGCGTTCTTCTACTGTGTGGGTTTGGGGATTGTATATCCTGTACCCTTTCCCACCAACAGGATAGCCTACAATAAGTCCAGTTTCAGTTCTGGAATCAAGCTTTCCCCTCTTTTCCTTTGGTATGTGTGCATACCCTTTTGCACCAAAAGCTTTGATATGCCTTAGACCAGGCTGTCTTCCAAACCAAGCCTGAAAAGGGGAGGTTCCAATAATCTTTGAGGGTAATCTGTTGTGTAAGTACACTGCTGTGTTCAGGGCTTCTGCCCATAAACCGTTTGGCAGTCCAGAATGCATCAGCATAGCTCTGCACATCCCTTGCAGTGTTCTGTTTAATCTCTCAGAAGCTCCATTTTGCTTGGGTGAATAGGCAATGGATACTTTATGTTGAATTCCTTGCTCTTGTAGAAATTGTTTGAATTCAGCATTACGATATTCACCACCTCCATCTGTGAGTAAGCTCTGAGGTGCTTTGCCAAATTTATTTTTAACAATAGCCACATAATTTTTTAATCTACGCAGTGTTTCTTCCTTACTTCTCAGCATATACACATAAGTGTATTTTGTTTTATTCTCTGTGAAAGTCACAAAATATTTGTTCCCACCTAGGGATGCAGGTAATGGCCCAACAAGATCACTGTATACAGTTTCCAAAAATTCTTGATTTTGCACTGGAGTTTTCCCAGAATAACTTGGGGCATCTCCCTTTGCTCTGAGGCATGTCTCACATCTACTTTCACTCTTTTCACAATGCACAACAGGTATTCCACATTGCTTTAACAACTGCTCAACAGATTTCAAATTTCTATGTCCCATTTTAATATGCCACGAAAATAAACATTTTTCATGTTTACAAGCATCATCACAAGCATCCTTAGTCTGGCAAATCTGTTCCTTATCATCAACAGTCTCTATTTCCTCATCAGGATCAACATCAAAAGTTTCTGTCTCCTCATCATCACAAGCTACAAAGTAATGAAAGCCATTTTTCTCTTCCACTTTAAATTCAAGCTCTCCATCCTTGGTAGAGACCCTGCTTCCTTGCTCTGGTTTGAGCACTACAATATGGCCAGTATTCATAAGGCTTTTTGTTGAAATTAAGTTCTCAACAGCTTCAGGCACATAAGCTGTATTTCGCAATTCAACTTCAATTAATTGATTATCTGTAGTGGACAATCGCAATTTTACAGTCCCAACGCCTTGTACATTCAATAATTGCCTGTTAGCTTGGTAAATTCTTGGTTTGTTTTCAACATCTATGTTACTAAACCAGGCTTTTTCTCTACACACATGTGTACAAGCGCCAGAATCGATTAAAAATATTTTCTTATCATCTGTGTTAAAATCATCAGTGATCCTAAAAGCATTGCCTTTGCTCTTTGTCTGTGCTGCAAACTTCTTTCCTCTGTGCTGTGTGTGTGAAACGTGACCTCTGCTCCTCCCATAATGGCTTCCCCTTCCACTGGCTGGTTCTTTGTTACTGGAACCATGTGCTCCTGTGGCTCTTTGTTCTTGGGGCTCATCATTAAACACATACTTAGAAGAGCAGTACTTTGCAAGATGATTTTTCCCACATATAAAACACTCTATTTTCCTTTTAAATCTCTGTCCATGCTTTAGACTCAAAACAGACATCTCATCAGACAAACTTTCTTTCAAATTTCTAGAATCATATTCCTCAGTTAGTGCAGACAAAAGACCTTCTAAAGTCAGATCATCTTTCAGTCTAATCATACTGGTTACAGACTTATAGGAGCTAGGCAGACCCTTAAGAATTGAAGAAATCATATCTGTATCAGAGGGTGCTTCATTCAGGTCTTTAAGCTGTGTGTAAATGCCCATTAATTTGTCCATCTCTTTGGGAAGGCAGTCTCCCTCCTTCATCCTGAAATCAAAAATCTTTCCCTTGAGGGAATAGATTTTACTCTTGCTGTGCTTATCAAATTTATCCTTTAACTTTTGAAGCATCAATCTGGACGTGGCTAGCCCTCTTAATCCTGGTACCTCTGTGTAGGGAATACTCCCTAAAATCAGGGCTTTAGCAAAACCATCCATCATAAGGAATTGTGTCTTATCAGGGTCAGTTTCTGGAGGATTTTCAGTTGTTAATACTTGAAGGGCATTGTGAGTCTGCAGGTGACTCTTCAAATACTCCTCCCACCACTGATAGTTAGCCTTTGTAAGTCTGAGGTTTGGCATTTCTTGGGATGGGGCATTAAAAGCCATTTTCTTTTTTACTCACGTCTCTTTGGATTTGAGGTAGAAGCACAGGTTCTGGCTCAGTCATCTACTTCTCCAGGAGCTGGCAGGGTTAATCTTTCCTTTCTCTGCAGCAGAAGCAGCAGCGCGAAGTTCAAAAGCTCCTTTGCCTCGCCTTCCTTTGTACTCCCGGCAGCAGCATCTCTCAGGTGCTCCAAGGCTCAGCTCCACTTACAGCAGGCAAAAATTAATCCAGTCAAAAAAGATCCTTTGCTCCTGGCAAACTACAATCCAGCATAGGTTTTCCCCTGATCAGCAAGGAAACAGGGTTGGGCCTTTCTGGCTGCAAGATTGCTCTGAGAGCAGGAAGGAAAAAAAGTGGTCGTTTTAAAAATCCAAGCCTCTAGCTCTTATTCCCTATTTCTCTTTCTCAATCAATCCAGAAAGCTTTTTAGAAGAGAAACCATGTTTTAAGAACCATGCTCTCTTGCTACCATTTGTTAGGACTTTTGTCCAATAATCAGAAAAATCAGAGTAATGAATCTTGCTTTTCTGGAAAGAAGAGATTGCTTCTTTTGGTTTAAAAGAAGTTTATTACTAAAGGGAAAAGGTAAACGGGATTAGCTACAAATAAACAAAACATGCTTTCTAAGGAGCTGCATTGTGCTCCGTCTTCACACTAAGACATACTGATAGAGAGAGTGAGTGATTGCAATGGAGGATCTCTCCTTCTTCTTGACCCCTGAAAGGAAACACCTGATATCACTGACCAATTAGCAAGACAGTACACCTTCAGTTTTCCCGGGTTTACAGATAATTGGCCAGCTGCCAGGTATCACTTCCAGGCTAACATAGGTAAACAAACAAGTTGCATAGTTAACCCTATAATGACTGAATTTCTCAGGCCTTGCATTACATGCTCATTTCTCCAACAGAAAGAATGTGAAATTCAGCTTAAAATTTTAAATTCAGTTTAAAATTTGACCTCCTGTTTTTTAAACCCTAGCTGCAGTTTGGTTTGTTTTTTGTTGTCCTTTTTCTATTACAAAATCCTGCCTATGTTACCCAAATTGGTCTAATAACTGAATGTTTGGGTAAATTAGCTAGTGAGAGGCGGGTAACACAGGAATCTCCAACTTTGTATATTATTTATTATTTATTTTATTGGTCTTGTGTCCCACCCTTTCTGTGAGCAGGCTCAGGGTGGGTTCTGTCAGTCTCAACACAGTACATAATACATAAAAAACAGTTTAAGACAGCAATATAAAACTCATAAGGTGCCATGTATAATTTATCCAGGTGTCTCAGCCGTAGATGGTTCCTATATATCTATTCTGATCCAGGCTATTTATAGAAGATCAGCCAGGGGGATGTCCGCTGCCTCAGTCAAAAGCCTGGTGGAAGAGCTCTGTCTTACAGGTCCTGTGGAATTGTAATAAATCCTACAGAGCCCTGATCTCATATGGGAGCTCATTCCACCAAGTAGGGGCCAGGACCAAAAAGGCCCTGGCCCTAGTTGAGACAAGTCAGCCATCCCTGGGGCCAGGGACTACCAGAAGATATTGGTTGGTAGACCTCAGTGCTCTGTGGGGCTCATAAGAACATAAGAGAAGCCAATGTTGGATCAGGCCAATGCCCATCCAGTCCAACACTCTGTCACACAGTGGCCAAAAACACCAGGTGCCATCAGGAGGTCCAGCAGCAGGGCCAGGACACTAGTAGCCCTCCTCATATGGGGAGAGGCGGTCCCGAAGGTATGCTGACCCCAACTGTATAGGGCTTTAAAGGTAAGCACCAACACCTTACATAAGAACATAAGAGAAGCCATTGTTGGATCAGGCCAATGGCCCATCCAGTCCAACACTCTGTCACACAGTGGCAAAAACACCAGGTGCCCTCAGAAGGTCCAGCAGTGGGGGCAGGAAGCCCTCCCACTATTGCCCCCCCCCCCCCAAACACCAAGAATACAGAGCATCACTTGCCCCAGACTGAGAGTTCCTATCTATACTTTGTGGCTAATAGCCACTGATGGACTTCTGCTCCATATGTTTATCTAATTCCCTCTTGAAACCGTCCATGCTTGTAGCCGCCACCACCTCCTGTGGTACAGAATTCCACGTGTTAATCACTCTTTGGGTGAAGAAGTACTTCCTTTTATCTGTTCTAACCCAACTGCTCAGCAATTTCATGGAGTGCCCACGAGTTCTTGTATTGTGAGAAAGGGAGAAAAGGACTTCTTTCTCTACCTGCTCTATCCCATGCATAATCTTATAAACCTCAATCATGTCACCCCATAGCCATCGTTTCTCCAAGCTAAAGAGCCCCAAGCACTTCAACCTTTCTTCATAGGAAAAGTGTTCCAACCCTTTTATCATTTTAGTTGCCCTTTTCTGTACTTTTTCCAATGCTATAATATCTTTCTTGAGGTGTGGCAATCAGAACTGTACACAGTACTCTAAATGAGGTTGCACCATCAATTTATACAGGGGCATTATGATACTGGCTAATTTGTTTTCTATTCCCTTCCTAATAACCCCCAGCATAGCATTGACCTTTTTCATTGCAGTCGCACACTGTCTCAACATTTTCATTGAGTTATCTACTACGACTCCAAGATCTCTCTCTTGGTCAGTCTCCGCCAGTTTGGACCCCATCAATGTATATTTATAGTTAGGATTTTTGGCTCCAATGTGCATCACTTTGCACTTGGACACATTGAACCCCATTTGCCACGTTGATGCCCACTCGCCTATCCTCAACAGATCCCTTTGGAGTGCCTCACAATCCTCCCTGGTTCTCAATACCCTGAACAACTTTGTGTCATCTGCAAATTTAGCCACTTCAATGCTTACTCCCAACTCCAAATCATTAATAAACAAGTTAAAAAGCATCGGACCGAGTACTGATCCCTGCGGTACCCCACTGCTTACCTCCCTCTACTGAGAAGATTGCCCATTAATACTCACTCTGTTTCCTTTTAATTAGCCAGTTTTTGATCCACAAAAGGACTTGTCCTTTTATCCCATGACTATTGAGCTTACTTCGGAGCCTTTGATGAGGAACTTTATCAAAAGCTTTCTGGAAGTCAAGGTAAACAACATCTATTGGGTCCCCCTTGTCCACATGTTTGTTTACTCCCTCAAAGAACACTAACAGGTTAGTGAGACAAGATCTTCCCTTACAGAACCCATGCTGAGTCTTCCTCAATAGATTTTGTTCATCAGTGTGCCTACTAATTCTTTCCTTCACAGTTTCCACCAACTTACCTGGTATTGACATCAGACTGACTGGCCTGTAATTTCCCGGATCTCCTCTGGAACCCTTTTTAAAGATAGGGTGACATTTGCTACCTTCCAGTCCTCAGGAATAGAGGCAGATTTTAAGGAAAGATTGCATATTTTTGTCAGGAGATCCACAAGTTCACATTTAAGTTCTTTCAGAACTCTCAGATGTATGCCATCTGGGCCCGGTGATTTATTTGTTTTTAAGTTGTCTATCAGATGTAGGACCTCCTCTCTTGTCACCTCAATCTGACTCAGGTCTTTCAACCCCCCCTCCTGAAATCAATGGTTCTGGAGTGGGCAAGCACTTTTCATCTTCCACAGTGAAGACAGAGGCAAAAAATGCATTTAGCTTCTCAGCCATTTCCCTATCATCCTTCACTACACCTTTTACCCCATGGTCATCCAAGGGCCCCACTGCTTCCCTGGCTGGTTTCCTACTTCTAATGTATTTGAAGAAAGTTTTATTGTTGGTCTTTATGTTTTTTGCGATATGCTTCTCATATTCCCTTTTTGCCTGCCTGATCACAGACTTGCATTTTATTTGCCACAGCCTGTGTTCCCTTTTATCAGCCTCACTGAGATTAGCTTTCCACCACTTAAAGGAATCCTTCTTACCTTTTACAGCTTCCATTACTTTGTTTGTTACCCATCCTGGCTTTTTTCGATATCTATTTGTGCCTTTCCTAACCCGCAGTATATATTTTCTCTGAGCCTCTAGGATTGTAATTTTAAATAGTCTCAAGCTTCCCCAATGGTTTTGACCCTTTCTACTTTTCCTTTCAGTTTCCTCCTCACATATCCCCTCATATCAGAGAAGTTACCCCTTTTAAAGTTAAAAGTGGTTGTGTCAGTCTTTTTGGGCAACTACCTATTTATACAAATGTTGAACTCAATAACATTTCCCCACATCGTTGGTGCCAACATGTACCATGACCACTGGCTCCTCCCCAGCACTATCTCCCAGCCTATCTAAAACACGCATAACGTCCGCTAACTTCGCACCTGGCAGGCAAGTCACCATATGGTCAATACGTGGTTTCGCCACCCAGCTGTCTTCCTGCCTAAGGATTGAATCACCAACTACCAAGAGCCTCCCTCCTTCCCTACCCAGGGATGGTTCCTTGGTATGAAAGGATACCTGTTCACCAGCTGTAGAAGAGGTCCCTTCTGAGGGCACATTCCCCTTATCCACAGCACAGGGCGGCTGTTCCCTCTTGACCTTCATGCTCCCTGACAGCAGCAGGGCTGCCAGATACAGAGTGGGACATATCTAACAAGTCCCCAAGAGTCTTCTCCACGTGCCTAACTGACTGTCTCTGCTTCTCCAGGTCAGCCACCTTGGCCTCAAGGGAGCAAACTCGTTCCCTGAGAACCAGGAGCTCATTGCACCAGGCACACACCCAAGACTTCTGCCCAGTGGGCAGATAATCATACGTGTGACACACCATGCAAAACACTGGTTAATATAATCCCCCCTTTACACCCTTTGTATTCTCCTTGTAGAAGTCTACTTACCTTACTGGGAACCCAAAGAGCCTAGGGCCCTAGTGTTCTGGCTCTTCCTTGGCTTCTCACAAGCCCCTAGTCTAAGAGTCCCTAGGCTAACCCTTCGGCTCATGCCAGAGGCTCGTGCCTCTGTCAGATGGAGCCTTAAATAGAAGCTTCCCCCAGCAGAGGGTTTGGCTAGCAGCTATTCAAATGCACCCAGGGACTCAATTAGCGGTTAAACAATGGCCCTTTCACACCCTTATCTCAAGCAGCCAGCACTCTGCAACAACTCAAAACTCACTCACACACTTCCACACACAGTACCCTCAGCTAATCCTCCTCAGCTGAAAGCAAATAAGAAAAAAAATACTCACCCCTCCTGCAGCTCTCTCCTGCTGCCTTCCAGAACTCAGCAGAATACCTTGAAATGGATCCGATATTCAATAGGCAGCTAGTGCAGTTTGCACAGCACTGGATGGATGGATGTGAGCCCACACAGGTGTTGTTGTCAACACCTGTGCCACCGTATTCTGCATTAGCTGCAACTTCTGAAGCTGTAGCCCCACATATCGACAATTACAATAATCCAGTCTGATAATGCTCCCTCTAAGCTGTGGAGTCTTGTGAGTAAAAATTCTACTTTGTAAACTACTGGCATTAAAGTTGTGAGTGAGTGATTTGGCTACTGCATAAAGTAGTTTGCTCTTGAGCTATCCTTCCTGAACTAAGACAAAAATGTGTGAGCTGGAGGCTAAAAAACTGTGAGCTAGCTCACACTAACTCAACTTAGAGGGAACACTAGTCTGGAAGTGACCATTGCATGGGTCACTGTATCCAGGTCATGGGGGTGAGATAAGGGGCCAACTGCCCTATCGCAGATGGAAAAAGGCAGACCTGGCAGTGGCTGTGACCTGGGCCTCCATAGAGAGGGAGGCATCCAGAAACACCCTTCACCCTCGATGTTGGCACCAGTGGAACCCCACTGAAGGTTGGGAGTCTGATTCCCTGACTCAATCCCCCATGACTCAGGTGCAGGACCTCTGTCTTGGATGGATTTAACTTCAGTCAGCTCTGTCGTAATCATCCAGCCACACCCAGTAAGGCCCTGTCCATAGCTCCTGAGGCCGTGTCCAGACGGCCATCCATCAGTAGGTAGAGCTGGGTGTCATCTGCATACTGGTGACATCCCAACCCATACCTCCAGATAATCTAGGCAAGGGGGTGCATATAGATGTTAAAGAGCATAGGGGAGAGAATTGCTCCCTGTGGGATGCCACATTCTAGTGGGTGTGGTTGGGTAACTCCCCCCCTCAAGTGCCACCCTCTGTTCCTGACCTTGGAGAAAGGAGGTCAGCCACTGTAAGGCAAGCCCCTGTATCTCTGCGTTGATGAGGTGGGTTTTTTTAAATCACATTATGGTCAACCATGTTGAATGCTGCTGACAGATCAAGAAGTATCAGCAGCACCAATCTGCCTCGATCCAAATGTTTCTGGAGATCATCTATCAGGGCAACCAGCACTGTCTCTGTCCCATGGGCAGGGTGAAAGCCAGACTGGAAGGGGTCCAGGACTTTCCCCTCATCCAATAAAGCCTGAAGCTGGGTTGTCACTGCCCTCTGTACTACTTTACCCAGGAATGGTAGTTATTAAGGATCATAGAAGAGTTTTATTAAGGACCAGAGAAGGTTTTTTGAGGAGAGGGTGGACCACTGCCTACTTCAATCCCCCTGGGAAGGTCCCTGTTGAAAAGGACAGATTGATAATCTCTCTCAGGGGGTCCACACCTCATCACCACAGGCTTTGACCATCCATGATGAGGCACGTAGTAGGCTTCACAGCTGCCAGGTTCTTGTCAAACTTTGTCCTGGGAGAGCAGACTGAAGTGGTCCACACCTAGACCCTAAGATGGCCAATAGGCTTCCAGTTCTTTTATTGTATCAAGTGTGGTTGGAAGGTCACAGCAGAGCAACAAGACTTTATCTGTAAAGTAGCTTGCAAATGCCTCATAGTCAGTTGTCAGTTCCCTAGCATTTGGCATGCCCTGAGGTAAAGTAGTCAATGACTGAATAATTCTAAATAATTGGGGTGGGCGAGAGCTTGCAGATGCAATGGAGGTCACATAGAAGTGTCTCTTAATGGCCTTCACTGCCATCTCATAGGTTCTCATAAACAACCTATAAGATGCTTTTGTAGCTTTGTCATGAGCTTGCCGCCACCCTCTATCTAGTTATCTTAGCTCTCATTTCATCTGCTGTAGCTCCACGGTATACCACAGAGCTAGTTTGGTATGAGGGTGAAGAACATGCTGGAGAGCAATCTCATCAATGGCTTCAGAAAGACAGGACTGCCAGTATTCCACCAGCACATCCAGTGGGCCACAAGAAGGAACTGGATCCCACAGAGCTTCCTGGAACCTATTAAGGTCCATTTGGCTCTGTGGGCGAGCATAAATTCACTCACCGCCTAAACAGGGAGGGTTAAGGATACCAAGCTGAGTCTTCAGGGCCAGGTGGTCTGACCATGGTACTACATTAGCAGTAATCCAGTTCACCATAATCCCTGATGCAAAGATCAGATTCAGTGTGTGGCCTCCTTGATGTGTGGAAGTTGAGACAAACTGGAGGAGTCCCAGCACTGCCATGGATGAAACTAGGGCCATGGCCTGAGAAGAGATTGCATCATCTGCATGGACACTGAAGTCTCCCAGAACCAAAAGTCTGGGGGTACTCCAAGGCCCAGCTACATACAGCTTCGAACAAGCCTGGCAGGGCATTTGCTAGTGCGTTAGGCGGATGGTACACCAGCCAAATGGCCAAACGCTTCTCAGCCTCCCACACCAGGCCCACACATTCCGTGCCAGCAATCTTTATCTCAGGGAGTGGCCTGAAGGAGAAAGCCTCCTGGATGAGTAGTGCCACTCCCCCTATCAGTCCAGGACTGATGAAAGACCGAGAAGCCGGGGGGGGGGTGCTAGTTAACTCAGGGCAACCATTTCACCCTCCCTCACCCAGGTCTCAGTCATGCAAACCAGGTCTACTGCCTGCTCTGCCAGATAACTCTGTAGAACAGAGACCTTATTGTTAATAGACCTGACATTGCACAACACCAGTGTCGGAGAAGTGTTTGATTAGGAGCTGCCACCAATGAATTTGACAACTGACAATCTGTCACAGGAACATCTTATACCCTGGGACATACTCAGGGCTATTTTTGGGCCGGAACACACAGGAACGGAGTTCCGGCTGGCTTCCAAGTTGGCCACGCCTGGAGCCTCCCCCCCTTGGGTTCCCCAGGCGCCTCACAAGCCATGGGGCGCCTGGGGAAGCCAAGCTGATCCAGGGAGAGAAGGCAGTTTAAACTGCCTCCCCTCCTCGGGTTCCCCAGGTGCCCCACAGCCATGGGGCACCTGGGGAAGCTGATCCTGGGGAAGCCAAGCCGATCCAGGAAGGGAAGATGGGTGTGGCCTAATATGCTAATGAGTTTCTGATGTTGCGTGAGTTCCTATTATGCTAATGAGTTCCTGCTGGGCTTTTTCTACAAAAAAAGCCCTGGACATACTATCTGGATATTGCCTATCATTACTGAAAAATATACTGAATGCTGCCATTGCTTGCACTGTTCTGTTGTACTGTTTTTAGCAGCACACATGCTGTATATTGTATTTTTGTATGGGAAAAAAATTATTGTTTTAGTATGTTTTATATTTAATTGTTTGTATGCCACCTTGAGCCAGTTCATCCGGCAAGGCTGGATATAAATGGAAACAAACAAACAAACAAATAATATACCTTCCTATCCCTACAGCTAGCATCTCTTGAGATGGGATGAAGGGTGGAAGGGGAACAAGCATGTCCATATCTCCATTTCCCCTTCCCTTATTCCACCTTGTCCCACCGCCTTCCCTCAGAGAACTCTCAATAAACCATGCTGATGTTCAACTAATAGAACTTTTATTGAAAATGATGGTGTTCTTCCACGTGTTTTGGATATGCTAATGAAGGATGGATGTGTCAAAGAAGGAAGCACAATTGGGGATGAAAGAACTTTATTAAAAAAATAAGGCATTGTTTTCTGTTGAAACCCAATGTTGTAAATTATGCATTTTATCTTTAAAATGGAGGTAATTGTGCTGCAAGCCAGCCATTTGGTTCACTTCCAGATAGTTTTCCCAAACTGGTGTTCTGCTTGGCATTCCTTGTGGGGTCATTTCTACGCCAGGCAGTGTGATAGATTTAATATCTATCTGGAGCTATTTTATATGAAGGGTGTCTGGTAATCTTTCTCTCTGGGTGTCAAATACCCATCTTTAGAAGGTAGCTGATTGCTGACACCTAAGGTTTAGCCTTATCTATGAACTCACTATCCATAGCCTCTGGTGTTAATACTTTAATCTATAGGTATAATAAAATTTAAAAGCAGTATTAGAGCTTAAGCTAGCCCTGTGATCTCAGTTTTAATCCTTGTCCTTTGCTTGACCCTCTGTTTAACCCTTCCCATACTGTAGTAAAACTAGCCAAGAACCCCTGAGCCTGTTTAGAACTAAAATTAGTTATACCTGAGTAGTCTGAGCAGCTACAACAGAACTAAAATAAGAAATTGTCCAGAGAACTAAAATTAGCTACACCTGAGTAGTTTGAGCAGCTACAACAGTGACAAGTTACAAAATGTTGGTACCTAGAAGTATTTTTTAACAGTCCCTTACTATTTTAATCCTTTTCAGTTAGCCAGTCTTGATAGAACTCTATATTAAAATTTGTGTGTGTATGCAGGGCTTTTTTTTGTAGAAAAAGCCCAACAGGAACTCATTACCATTAACAGGCCACACCCCAAAGCAGAAACTCATTAGCATATTAGGCCACACCTCTGACAGCACAGCTCATTAGCATATTAGGTGGGGGGCTGGGAAAGCACAGGGCAGGCATGGAAGCTTGCCTCTTCCCCCCCCCCCCGAGCTTCTCCACCCCACTTCAGATGCCTTTCTAGTCTACCCCCCTCCGAACCAGACAAACCAGATCTGAAAGATCCCTGGCACGTCAGCATCACCTTTCTAGTCTCCTACCTCCCCCCCCCCCCGCAACTAGACATCCAGGGAAAGGGGCTGCTGAAGTTACCAGGGATATGAAAGATTCCAGGAACTTCAGCATTGCCTTTCTAGTCTCAGGAAGGGAAGCAGGCATGTTTGCTTGACTGCCCTTGGTCTCCCCAGCCAGCCCACTAAGACGCACAGGCTGGGGAGACTGAGGGTAGCCAGGCAAACATGCCCTGTTCCTTCCCTGAGCCTCTCTGCTTTTGCGGAGAGACTCGGGAAAGTGCAGGGGTCAGGGTGGAGATGGGTAAATGCCTTTCTCTCCCTCCTCCAGATCAGAGAGGGAAAGAAAGTCATTTTCAATGTGCCTGGGTTCCCCTCCTGATCTTCTAGCACCTGGAGAAGATCAGGAGGAGAACCCAGGCATGTCTACATGCCTGTCCTCTTTCCCCAGCCTGCCTGCCACCTTTCCCTCTTATGTGTAACGTGGGGAGGGCAGCATGCTCTGTAGCCACACATGCCAGAGGTTTTGGTTGTAGGCGTGGCCTGCGTTCCTGCCCCAAAATAGCCCTGTGTGTGTATATATATATACGCATACCACTTGCTAACACCTAAGGTTTAGCCTTATCTGTGAACTCGCTATCCCCAGCCACTGATGTTAGTACTTTATAGGTGTAATAAAGTTTAAAAGAGGTATCAGAGCTTAAACTAGCCCTGTGATCTCAGTTTTAATCTTTGTCCTTTGTTTGACCCTCTGCTTAACCCTTCCCACTTGACACTTTCCCTCTCCTGGCTTGTCTGCTAATATCACCTGTTTATTCACTTGTTCCAGAAGCTTTGTCACTGGAGCTGGAACACTTCGGCACTGGAGCTGGGCCGCCTGCCTCACAGAGCTCATCTTCTTCCAGATCCTAGTCTGAAAATCTAATAACTACACCACACTGGCTGTTGGAGGGAGGCTGCTGTTGAACACTGGTGAGTAGCCAGGCCTCGGTGAGTCATATAACTCATGCAATTGCCTTGTAGCGGCTGGTCAATGTGGCCTCCCTGAGTCCTCCCTCAAGGCCAGAACAGCTGTGGAAAGGGCTGTGCATTTTACTGACAGAAACAAAGATGTGAAGGCTGGCAATACTGTGTCATTGATTTGCAACAGCCACTGAGATCATTCATTTCTTAAAGCTACAGGTGCTGCTTCTATAATTTGGAGTTGTAGTTGTTGTTTTAAAAAACCATGTGTGGGTGGGTGGGTAGATAGACAGATTTAGATTACAAAAGATCTGTTTTTTCAGTTCATGGCTCCAGTCTCTGGATTTAAGTATCCACAGATTTGGCCATGAGAATGAGATATTTTGATGGTGTGGGTAGGACTCAGCCTTATGGTTTCAGCCAATCTCATCACAAGTGATAAACCTGTCACTTACTAAATCTTTAAATTTATTTATATCCTTCCAACTGACAGAAATCTTATAATCTGTAGTAACTGAAACTAATGGAAAATAGTTGAGCTTAATTGGTCCTGTTACTTGTCCCAGCATCACAATAACTAACATGGGACTAATGACTAAGTCCCTGATTCAGGTGGCCCAGCTATCCTGATCCCATCAGATCTTGGAAGCTAAACTGAGTTGGCCCTGGTTAGTCTATGGATGGGAGACCACCAAGAAAGTCCAGGGGCATTACACAGAGGCATGTAATGGCAAACCACCTCCAAATGTCTTTTGCCTTGAAAACCCTATGAAGTCGCCATTAGTCAGCTGTGACTTGACAGCACTTTCCACACCAATCTGTAAGTTGGCCTCTTCCCTTAGCTTTTTCACTCAGACAAAGGTATGCAAAAAAGGACAGTATTAATCGTTGTTTAGACTTTTACCTCAGAACAACTCATAGGAAACCATGAGCTTAATCAGTGAATTAGTGCTGCCTTATAATATGATGTTGGGTAGAACCATACCATGAGAAGTTGAGACCTAGTGTAGTGCACTAGGATATGGGAGACCAAGGTTTGAATCCTTGCTTTGCTGCAGGAGCTTGCTGGGTATCCTTGGTCCACTCACTGTCTCTCAGCCTAACCTCACAGGATTGTTGTAAAATTGTTTTGTTTTGTGCAGTGTATATCTTTTATGAATTAAAAAATGGAAGGTGCAAGAATGATATTGTTAGCTGCTATGGGTTCCCATTAATTGGAAAAATTTTGTTTCAGTATTTAAATACATAAATGAAGTGTTAGGGCAACTTTCTGAATTGCCAGAATCTTAACTTTGGAGTTTTTGCCAACCCATATTATTCAACATTTTTTGCCAAGTAAACAGAAATAAAAATTTGCTGCATAGACATGTAATTGCGCAGATCCTGAAAAATAAAATAAAATAAATGATTGTAAACATCATATAGATGTTTCCTGAATCCCGCTGACTTCAATGAGTCATACAAAATGAGAATTCATAGAAATACAGTGTGATAGGACAATAATAGTTTTTAGTTTTCTGCATGACTACTCCATAGTTCAGTTTAAATATCTGGACAAAAGTTATAAAAGCCTATGCCCATGCTGAGTTTACTGACCTGATCAACCCAAAATTGGAAACCAGTATCAGTTTCTTCTCTACAGTATTGTCAATTAACTCAGATTTCTTTGTTAACTCTCCCTCCACGCACATCTATATCATACAAAGATGAGCTAATGAATCCCAACAGTTGTTCCAAGGAAAGCATGAGGTCATCTGCATACATAGAAATTTTCGCTTGATCCTGGCTTATCCCAACATCTTTAATATGAAAATTCATTCTAACTGCATTAGCAAAAAGTTCCAATGCCAGTGTAAATTACAATTGAGGCAGAAGGCATCTGCCTCTTGTTCCGTGGTCAGTGAAATAGACTGAATTCTGAATTACCCATTGCTCTGTATTGAGAGCCAGTTTGGTGTAGTGGTTAAGTGCGCGGACTCTAATCTGGGAGAACCGGGTTTGATTCCCCACTCCTGCACTTGCACCTGCTGGATGACCTTGGGCAAGCCATAGCTCTGTACCAGCTGTTCTCTCAAGGACAGTTGTCTCAGAGCTCTCTCAGCCCCACCTACCTCACAGGGTGTCTGTTGTGGGGAGGGGAAGGGAAAAGGAGTTTGTAAGCTGCTCTGAGACTACAAGTGAAGGGCGGGATATAAATCCAATCGCTTATCTCTTCTCTTCTTAACTGTCAGAAGAGTATATCTAAGGCACCAAAGTTTCAAAACTATAATGTTGGCTGAATGCTTCCATAAAAATAAAACCATTCTGCTCAGTCAAAAGCCTTGGCTGTGACCAACAATTATAGCAATGCTGAGATTTTGGTAATTTTTACTTTATATATAATGTTATTCACTCTTATACTTCTGCCTGTTATAAAGCTAGCATTATCTAATTGATATATTAATATATTACAGCATTAAACCAAGTCACTAAAATAGTAGATAAGATCTTATAGACTTGGCCCCATTGCAGGACAACTTCATCTCCCCACTCCTGCAGGGATCCAATAGGATCCTTATACCTTTGTATAATTGAACATAAAGTCCAATTATTGTGAATTTCCTACATTGAATAATGAGTGCAGCTCTGTCTGCAGAATGTATATTTTCCATACTCCCTGTCTTATATAGGTGGTGCATATAGCTGGTTCTTTGAAAGTAACCAAATATTTAAAAGAAATATTGACTCCAAACAGTATTCCATAGTTAATCTTTTTCTTCTTTGGAGGTTTTTTTCTTTTGCTTCTTTTAAGAAAAGGTTACAGTTCTTCAGAAATAAAAGTTAACTAAGAGTATAATCCTAAATAGAGTTACACCATTCTGCATCCACTGAAGTTAATGTCTTCAGAAAGGTGTAACTCTGTTTAGTATTGTGCTGAAAGTCAACCAATACTGATATAAGTAAAATGAACACAAATTTGTTTAAATGCACATATAAAACTACCAAATCGCAGAAAGTTAATTTTTAAGAGTAATGTAATCTGGTATTCTTATTTCAGAAATGTTATTGTGGAATTCATTTTTTATTGTTTTCTGGCAGTACTTTAGATATCTGTTAAATATTTTTTAAAATTTTCCCTCATCTTGGGTTCTTTTGCCCAATATAATTAAGATTTTTTTTAAAAATTATTTTCCTGTTATCTTATGACTAAATTAATCCAAGGTAAAATAAACATTTTCTGCTTCTGTGTATGGTGTGTGGAAGTTGTTCTGCCAACAGAGCTTTTGCATCTTATGCTTCTGTTTCACTCATACTACTGACTTTTTCAGCTCTCACAGTATCCAGTGAACCCAGAGTTAGTTTTTGTTTTTTTCCGCCATCTGTCATTCATGATATGTCAGTTCCAAATGATCCAATGTGTTTCTTTTCTAAATTAAATATTTCTATTGTTTTCTGACCTCTCTCTGTGCTTTTTAGTTTTGTACAGGAAGGGGACCTGCAAGGACTTGCAGGGGCATTTTCCCGTATCCCTGGCTGCGGTCACACACGCTAAATAATCCACTTTCAATCCACTTTCAGTGCACTTTGCAACTGGATTTTAACTGTGTGAACTTGCAAAATCCATTTGGAACGTGCATTGAAAGTGGATTATTTAGTGTGTGTGACCGCAGCCCCTTCCTCCACTATTTCTTCTTTCCCTTTCCTAGTAGTTCCTATAGCTTCTCCCCTTTTTCTGCTCCCTTCTCTTCTTCCCACCCACAAATCAACCTACCATTATCTGCTCCCTTGTCTTTAACTTTCCTTCCCTCACCCTGGAAGACCGTTCTAGGAAAAGTCTGGTCAAGTTGTGTAGAGGCTGCCAGCAGCACAGGCTGAACCCAGTTGTGCAGTGAGTATGGTGAGCAGTGCCAGGCTGTGCCCAGTTGTTCAGTGGTCACCAGCAACCCTGAGCTGTGCCCAGTTTTGTGTGGCCACTGGCTCAACAGTTGGGCTCAGTTATGTGGGGCCAGATCTCCAATGGCTGCTGCTGGGCCTGTCACTGGTGAATCCTCCTCCCTTAAAAGACGTAACAGGAGAGGGGGTGAGACCCCTTACAGGCCTGTTCCCCTCATAGATTAGATTTACAAGAACCAAGGCTTGGAAGGCTCAGCAGTGTTGTTGCGGTTGCCTAGCATCCTCCAAAATGGCCACTTAGAGCTCAGTGGGCATTTTTTCCTTAAATGCAGGCCCATTACACACACACAGTAAATTTTTAATCTTTCAGATTAAATCTTTCAGAGCAGTAAGCCTTTAATCTTGCCTTCAGATTCTGTGCTTGCCTTGTGCACTGTTAATTTTCTTCTGGTGTATTTATTCTGCAGCTACAATTTTAAAAAGCCACATTTCTAAATTGGGGCGGAATGTCACTTGTGACATTTAGGGGATGGCGTTCAATGTTTTTTTTTAAAAAAAATTATGCTGTGGAGATAGGGCTGCCAAGTCCAACTTGGGAAATATCTGGGGACTTTGGGGGTGGAGCCAGGAGACTTTGGGGGTGGAGCCGGGAGACTTTGGGGGTGGAGCCAGGAGAAAGGAAGTGACATCATTTTGTGATGTCACATCCTGTGATGTTGCTTCCACATGCTGACACATGAACTCATGAAGTTTCCTAATACTGAATCAGGCCATTGGTCCATCAAGGTCAGTATTGACTACTCAGACTGGTAGTGGCTCTCCAGGGTCTCAGGCTGAGATCTTTAATGTCACCTATTACCTGATCCTTTTTTAGCTGAAGAAGCTGATACCTCCTGCATGTCAAGCAGATGCTCTATCACTGAGCAATGGCCCTACTGAATCCTTCCTCATCTCGGCAGAATATGAAGCACTAAGTGCTACACAAGTGCTAAATATGATTTTCATATCATAAGAACAGGAGAGAAGCCACAGTGGATCAGCCCATCCAGTACAGCCCATCCAGTACAACACTCTGTGTCACAACAGTGGCCAAAAATACCAGGTGCCCTCAGGAGGTCCAGCAGCGGGGCCAGAACTCCAGAAGCCCTCCCACTGTTGCCCCCCAAGCACCAAGAATTCAGAGCCTCACTGCCCCAGACAAAGGGTTCCATTTAGACCTTGTGGCTAATAATAGCCACTGATAGACCTCTGCTGGATGGGGACAGAGAGAGACAGACAGACAGAAAAAAGAAAGAGGGAGAGAGAGAGAAGGGAAAAAAAACTGGCAGAGGCACTTACTTCCATTTAGACCTTGTGGCTATAATAGCCACTGATAGACCTCTGCTGGATGGGGACAGAGAGAGAGACAGACAGACAGACAGACAGAAAAAAGAAAGAGGGAGAGAGAATGAAAAGAGCTGGAAGAGAAACTCACCTTGCCAGCCACATGCAAAAGCAGCTCCTTCAGTCCCTCCTTAATCTCTGGGCAGACCTCTCTTGCTGTGGAAGAAGCTCTCTTGCTGACTTCTTAAAGGGGAAATGTCTGGCGAGGCTTTTTACTGCAGGGCAGGCTCTCTGCAGACATTTCCCTTTTAAGGCAGCCATTTTGTCCCCCCGGTGGCCAACTTTGGAAAAGCGGGAGATAAGCACTAAAAATCAGTGTTTCCCCCGCCCTACCGGGGGACTTGGCAGCCCTATGTGGAGAAACCCCCACTCTGAGTTTTTAAAGTGTTCCTGGTTTTTCCCCCTCTTCTTTCTGGAAGGTCAGGAAGCTAGGTTAGTTACAAGCCATGGTTATGCAAATGAATTGATTTGCAAAGGAACAGAGGGATTTGGTGTTAGGAATCTCCAGGTGACTCCTGGAGATTTCCCAGAATGCCTGCAAGGAGGGCTCCCTGGATACACTTGGGTGGGCCAGGGTCCACCTGGGTGACCTGGGCGTACCAGGTCAAAGGGGGTGGAGAGTGTGATGTAGAATGGGTGGAGCCAGAGGTTTAATAAAAGTGCTTGCTCCCAGGAGGGAGGGCCTCTTGGCTCTTGGTCTTTGGAAGAGGACAGACTGCTGAGCTCTGTTCTGCAGACCAGGAGGCATTGGCTATGTGGCCTGGCCTGCAGGATGCTGAGAGCCTTAGGTAATGAGAGACCTTTAGAACCTTTTGTAACTTTCTAAGCTTGAAATTGCATACTCTATTTCAACATCTAGTAGAGTACGTTTTAGAACCAGGGAGAGGGGATGCGATTATGACCAACTTTTATTTTTCCTTCTGGTTGCAGATCTAGTGCCGCACTAAAAATATGCTTGTAACCTTTTTCTCTTTTTCATAAATATTTTAATTTTTGAAGCTGGTAGTGTTCTCTGGATCACACAGTCCCCCCAACTACCTTAGACCATGCTGCTTTAAGAGAGGAGTCCTAGGAAGAGGGAAAGGCAAGCAGTCAAGGCACCCATTGCCAATCCTCCAGGGGGCCCCCAAGGAAGGAATTTGGTCCCTGTGGTAAGCAGGAGCTGGGTAGCAAGAGACCAGAGTCCTCAGTTTGAGAAGGGGTGTCAGGAATCTGACCCTCGTGACAGGAAGACCCCAACATGACAGTGGTAGCAGCGGTAACCTAGTGGGAGGAAGTGGAATAGCATCCTCCAGGAATTGGTCCCAGCCAAGGTTGGGGCTGGCAGGACAGGTCTGTAAGTCAGAGCAGGCCTGTTTCACCACATACACAATTGCCCTATCACAACTGCACAGTAGCATCCAACAAGTGCCTCCCATTTAAGTCCTCTTGGTTCAGGTTTTGCACATGTAGTTTAGTGTTAGTTCATTGAATGAAAGGAAACCGAAAGGAATGCAAGCAAAGGGGGGGAACTGACCAGACTTCTTTGGAATCTGACAAGCAGCTGCAAAGCCACATCTTCTATATTGCTGAGTACTAAGGGATTTTCTGCTGTGTTATTGGCCACTGTGAAAAATGGGACAGTCACATGATCTCATATTGTGGGGAAACAAGTTGAGTGTACAGAATTTATGGTAGAAACCACTGGCATTGCAAGCTGTGATGGTTGGCCGTGTGTGTGTGTGCGTGTGTGCCTGTGCAAAGTTGGCCACAACTCCAACACACTTTGCACAGAGTTGCAATTTGTATGGGAGAGGAGCCCTTTGGCAGAAGCTCTGAAGAGCTTTTTTAATCTAGTGCCACTAAATTGAAAAAAAAGGGGGGTGGGTTATTTTTGCCAATGCCCTAGTGCAACTGCATAGTAACACTAATTTCCTTCCTTTCCTTGCAAATTTGTGTGGTTTTCTCTTTGTGATTCTTTAATTTGATACTATTGGTCATGATCTTAGCAGTCTTTTTAAAAAAAAACCTGTCCTGTGTTGATTGCACTGTCCTACAAGTGGATCAATCCCAAATGATTCTTAAGTTCGGTGATTTATAGAAGGTCCATGTGGCTCAGCCACCATTTTAATATTAGGCTTCCAGAGACTGCCAAAATGTTTCCCCCCACTTTGTTTACTAAAACATTAAAGGGAAAAATGTTTTCAAAGCTTTAGGCTTCCCATCCCAGTGTCTCTCTCTCTTTACATCTCATGTCAATTTCTTTCCACACCAACGGACCCCCCTTATTTTGTTTTCATGCAGCACTGAAATTGGTTTTTTTTTTTGCAAACCCAGATCTTCCTTCACATTTGCAGAGAAATCCCCATATCTGTCCCCCACTCCATTTTGCTGATCTATGTATCCATATTCTATGGCCTTGTTCAGAATTAGACATATAGTAATGTTAGGCCGCAATGAGTCCCTGACTACAGCTCCAAAAGTGACCCATGTCATTAGTTATGTAGCCAAATTGTTGCATTTTATAGATCTAGTCATCTAGTGATTAATTTTGTTCATTTAATTTTCCTGATGTGGAGGTCTCACCATGTTCACAGGTCTCCACTTATTAGGTACAGGGTGGCAGGATTCTTCTCAAGGTACACTGCTAGAAGATAGATACATTCCATTTTACAAAAAAATTCCTTTAATCCAGTACTTGCATAATGGGTGCAATACTAAACACACTTACTAGGAAATAAGCCCATGGGCCTCAGTAGGACTTACTTCCAAGTATACATGTTTAGCATTGCACTGTACACCTCTCAAGCACTGTGATACTGAGTACAAACCAAGCCAAATCCAGTGTAGAGAACACAGGAATATCAACCTGTACCCAAACACTTAGTTAAGTGCTCTTAACTTTTTTTAAGAAGGAGGGAAATTTCCTCTGATTCTACCTTCCATTCCATCCTACTGAGCCCCCCCCCCCCCCACATTTTGTTTTTGTGGGTGGGTGGGTGGGGATCAGTCTGGAACAATGTAGCTGGGATCAACCCTGGAAGGAATGAATTAAGGTATTTTATTGCCCACTCTATAAAAAATGTAAGTTCCTTAAGTTTTCCTATTGTGGTTGGATTCAGTTGATTTTTTTAAATAAGGAGAGTACAAATTCAGTTTTGAATTGGACAGTAGTCTAAATGCAACAAGAGCAAATACAATTTTATACACACCTGCAGGCATGATTGGGATCTGTACCGACCACTGCTAAGTAGGAGGTCACAAGCAGGATTGCTTCCAAGTTTCTTGCAGCCCCCCCCCCCCCCCCGAGGTCTATGGTGACAGGAGGAAGGACATGGAAAACCCAGTGGGAGTAAGTTTATAAGGACCAAGGACCACTTTTCCAGCCCTATATTCTGAAGAGGTAGCCAGGGCCAGGCTTTTTTGTGCCCTAGGCAAGGCTAATACTTGTGCCCCCCCCCCCCCCGCTAACCAATTATCAAAAACAGATGAATTCTAGGGAAAATTAAAAGCACAAAACTTGACCCTGCTAATTTAAAAAAAAATTGTGCAGGCTTGGGCAGGCAGGGTGCGAGGCAAAGCTGAAGGGAGCTGCTGCTGCTGCTGCTGCTGCTGCTGCTACTGCAGTTGCCGTGACTTTCTGGAGGAGGAAAGGCATGGGAGAGCCGGGGCTGGTGAGTGAGTGAGTGTGAGAGCTTGTGGCTGGTTGGAAGGGCACTGATTATCCATTTCTGCGCCCTAGGCAGTCGCCTAACTTGGCCTAATGGTAGCACTGGCCCTGGAGGTAGCTATGATTAAGGACATGATACTGTGCTCATAATTCTTGAAAACTTATAAAAAGTAATTTTTTTTCTGAAGGGGCTTTTTTAGTTTGTTTAATTGCATTGGAGAGCCTAAGGATGTTTATAATATAAATAAAGTGCCCTCCTGAATATATACCTGTATGGGGAACTCTTACCTTACAGGAAACTTGTCCATTACAAGTGAAAATGTCAAATGGGTAACCTGCAGGAAGGCAATGCATTTTTCATAATGGGAGATACATAAACAAGATATCTGAACAACTTTGCATGTTGCCAAATGACTCTTACATTGTCATATAAATCCATGGTAATTAAAAATGTTATATTAAACCAACCATTATGATTTTATTGTAGGGAACATAAGATGAATTATTCAGCACCATTTTAGATTAAATTCAATGAGCCATTGATACCTCTGCACCACTGTACTCAGGAGTTCTGTAGTTATGGCATCATTGTTCCCAATCAAGAGCAGTAACCTTTACTCAGGGAGCAGTACGGATTACACAGCTATAGTCTGAATGATTTATAATAATGCTAGCATTGAAACATCAGTGATTTCAGAATAAATCTATTAAACTGATGCTTTGTTTTGCACCATATCCCCCCATATGATCTTCTGTCAGCCTTGTCCTCCCAGATCATTTTGCTCACCCAGATGGGAGAGGCACCATCAGAGAACTAGGAGGAAGGACAGACTAGTTGCTTGCATTTGGGTTTCATCTGTAAGACAAACCCCATTTCCTGCACCTTTACTGTAAGAGTTACAGGCGGAGAAAACCACAGCAAGGGAGATACCATCTCCTTTTTTCTCATGCTTATTTGTATGAAATGAACAAAACAACATTCTTATCCCCATATAATTATATACAAGGATTTGCCCCTTCCTTGGTTTCTGCTGTACAAATTCCTACCGTTGATGTTCTGCACCAGCAATAGTGATTTTGCCACAACTCATTTAATCAGATGCATAAAGTAAGAGTGAGCTCACAAAAAATTATGCTGGATTAAATCTGGTTAGTTAGTAAGGTTCCACTGGACTCCTGTTTTGTTTCTACAGCCCCACATAGCTACCTAACTAGAATTAGGTAAATCCTGAGATTCATTGTACACAGTTCTGTTCTTCTAGATCCAGACTGAATATGGAATAATTATAGTGGGGTAACTTCTTTTTAGATGGCATGGAGGATACCTTGGGAGCAAAAGTATTGGCTCATCTAGTCCAGGATTGTCTAGTCTAGTTGGCAGCAGTTATCCATGGCCTTTGCAGCCCTTCTACCCAAGATTCTTTAGCTGAATGTGCCTGGAATTAACCAGGCACTTTTTTCATACACAGTACATGCTCTGTTTCTGGTCTGTGGTCTTTTTCAAGGCTTTCTTGGCCTTGGGTTTAAAGCAGTTTAAAGCAGGCCAGTTACCTTCAGCCCTTATCAGTCCAGCCCTCTTGCTGCTGATCTTCCATCTTTGTATTGGTCATTGTAGCCCAGGATTAGACAATCTGGCTGGTAGCAGCCCTCTAGGACCTTAGAGCAACTCTGCTACTTGAGACATTTTTCAGGCAAGAGATCCTTTAGACCAGAATATAATTCAGTATCTGGACCACTTAATCTATCTTGTGATCTGTTTTTGATGTTTGTTCTGAATATTACGAAGCTCCTGCCCTTACATCATAACTAGGGATGGGCATGGACTGGCTCATTTACCAGATTTCATCACAGACTGGGGCCCAGTTCATAGTTCGTGAGCCCAGTCCGTGCAATCACATCTCTCACAGATCACCCATGGACTGCCATGTTTTCCATAGTGGTTTGTGCAGTCTGTGGGAGTAGTCTGTAAGCCAGACAAGGCAATGGAGGGATCGTCTTCCCATCACTCCCTGAGGCATGCCGTTGCAGCAGCGCAACTCAGCAAGTGAAGGGAGGGCATTTAAAATGTCTTCCCTTCACTCCCTGAGTTGTGCTGTGGTGGCGTGACTCGAGGAGTGAAGGGAAAACATTCAAAATGCCCTCCCTTCACTCACTGAAGTGTGTGGTGGCAGCACACACATGATTCAGTGAGTGAAGGGAAGGCATTTGAATGCCTTCCTTTCACAAACCTAATGAGCCACAACCCAGTCCGTTAAATAGGGAAGTCTGTAGAGGTTCAAGGTTCATAAACTCCACGAACAACAAACCTCCATGGACCTCCATTTTTTTTCCAGTCTGTGCCCACACCTAATTATAATATTCAGCTTTCCAGGGGGGAATAGTGTGGATATAATTTCCATTGTCCTGAACAAGATGTTTCATCAAGAAAATCGTGTTGGCCATAATGCCCCCAGAATGTACAGTGTGTGTGTGTATTCAGAAACAGAATTCTTTTAGGCGTGTGGTTGATAATAGTAGGCTCCAGAAGAATATGAACAATTTCACTGGGAGATCAACTTCCTGAGTAGGGGAACGTTCTTTCTTTCATGCCAAACCTCTGTTTAATTCTCTTAAGTCTGTGGGAACCAGATCTACTGAATGTTTTCATGCTAATTTATATGGATTTTTAACTAAAGAGTCATGGAAATCCATACCTCATATACATTTTCTTTTCATCCAGTGGAATTACTTTGGCTATCATGTACTTCAGTGAAAACCACCTCTGTAAGCAGAGTGTGACTGAGCAAAGGCTAGCAAAATGGAAAATTTTCATTTCCAAAAATATAATAAAAGTTTAGAAGTAGTAAAGGAAGTGAATGTTCCTTGAACTTATGGTACACTCATCTGTATTTCCCCATTATACTTCTATTTGCACAAATTAAATTGGCCATAGCATTTAGAGCCAAGATAAAGATTTTTTTGCTGCTGCTGCTGATTTTGAATTTCACAGGAAAATAAATATTGACACATTTTAATATGTCTCTGATTAAAGTGTGATGCTGAGGAATGTCCTGCTTCTATTCCCATTACTTCAGTCAAGCAGCAACTTTGCAATATCTCACAAGACACTTTATTTATACAGAGATAATGTCTGGGGGAGGGGTTTGCTCTGTCATTTGTGATCAGCTGTGTTCTTTTATTCTGTTGTGAATACATTAATTGGGAATCTGTTGTCCTGCCTTGCCATCCCAGGTACTTGTTACAAATTATGCTGTGCACAAAAATATGTGACAGCATACACATATTTTTCACCTACACAAAGTTTATCTCTCTGTAGGAAAGATGTCGTGTGAATCATTGCTCATCATTTGGGATCCAATCATGATATATATATTTGCCAGTCTTCAGGACATACCTGGACACAGTTTCTTTATTATTAATATTTTATTTTTCCTTTCCCAAAGAAAAAAAAGTTAAGGCAGCTAACAAAAAAATATGAAATATAATAAAGGAGTTTGTTGTCTTATCTTTCTCTCCTGCCAGGTGGGTTGAGTGGCAGTTGGGCCAGGTGAGCTGATGGAAAAGGACTTGTTTCTCCTTCTCTTTTCATTCAATTTATATTTTCATCGCACAGTTTTGTTGTCAGAGACTTGTGTTTTACATGTTGCTTTTTTGTGACTGTGTTGTTTCCATTCAGCAAGTAATTTCAGATCTCCTTTGCCCTACATGAAGAAATTAACCTTTTGAATCCTGCTCCACAGCATTAAATAAACCAAGATTAGGAAGGTGCAATCACCAGTGGTTGCCCAAAGCAGGCAGAGTGATAGGAATAGGGAGGACAGAGTCACATGAATCTGACAAACTGGACTTTAAACCACAGAAATTGATGCTAGAATTTTTTAATGTTAGTTTTTAAGATGCCACAGAAGTCCAATTCATGCACTTCAAGATTCTCACAGGAGGGGATCTAATAATGACCACCAATGAAGAAGTCATGCAGGGAGAGGAAGGAAAAGGAGGTTGTAAGCCACTCTGAGACTCCAAGTGAAGGGCCGGGTATAAATCCAATCTCTTCTTCTAAATTCCTTATTGGTCATAAACATAGCAATTAGAGAAGTTGTACAGACACTGCTTGGGATGAAAGAGATGGTAAATGGACACTGAACCTTTCAATCCAAAGCAGCAGAAGTACAACAGGAGATTGTTTTAACAACAGAATGATTTCTCTCACTTGCTTACACTCATGAAATGCAGTAAACTCAGGACAAAAGAATAAGAAAATCTATGACATATTGTGAATATCTAAGCTTGTTTTCGAATGGATTTGATAAGGAAACCATGACTTAGCTCTAAAAGAATAAAATGAAAATGAAGCCTCGATTTTCATTTAAAGTCTCCTATATGTACAACAGTCCATGGGGATAGTAACAGAACTGTTTTCAAAAGGCAATGTCTTTCTCCTGCTTCATACCTTGCACAGTTCCCCTTGCAAACACTGTGTTGATAGGTCAGACAAGGAGACAGTCTAAAGTGCACCTAAACCAGCTATTCTTGTTTCTCCAAGTGGCTCACCAGTCTGCAATCAATCTGGCAGGTGCTGTGATCCATGTGTAGGTGGATTTCAGAACTTCCTTCCTGATCTGATCTCACTTTGACAGCACTATTTTTTCCCCGTTCACTTACAGCACCTGTTAAACTAGTGAGAATGCTAATATTAAAAATAATATGAACAAGACTTGTTCCCTAAAATACTGACATCTATGTAGAGTCTGATTAGTTTTCTTACTAAAATATGTACCTTTCACACAAACAGAATGATTGGGACACAAATCCTGCTTATTCATGTAAAAAGGGGGATTGCTAATGTGGGAAAGCTGAGTCAAGAAGCAAATTCTGTTCTCTTATTCAATGGCATCTCCAGAAGGCTTATCTAGAACATTTGCAGAGAATAGAGATGGGCTTCGGAGCACTGTGACCAGGACACCCTGTACCAAGTCTCATGTTTACCAAAGGCCCCAGGTGTCTTTTGTAAGGTGTTTGGTCCGGTACTGAATACCATATGATTAAAGAAGGACATCTCCACAACCTGATCACCATTCACCTTCTCCAAGGTGATTGGCTTGGAACTGTTGTCTCATACAGCCTTTCTGAGTACACAGCCCTAGGCATTTCTGAAAAGTCATCTCATAAGGATTCTTCTATCGACCCTTTTGAATGCCCATCTTCTAGGTAGCCATGGCTTTATCCCCAGACTCCAAAAGTCTGCATTGTCCTAAACCTCTTGTTTGCACTGAAATCCCAAAATTCTAAGCATCCCATAGAGACAAATAACATTTAGAGGCGTGCCTTATCTGCAGCTTCACATGGGTGGTACTAGATTTCAGGCTTTATACTTAGAATACATTTTTGGAAAAGTACAGCATGATTTTGGATAGGACAGAGGACATTTTCTGCATTTAGCTTCTATAATTCAGTGATGTGTGAGAGGGCTATGACAGATGTCAGGAATATGACATGGAGTGGATATAACATGGGTGACATGGAATGGATAACATGGACTTTAGGCATTGTATGACTGTTATCCTTTAAAAATTAGCCATCCACCTTTGGTTAGCCACTAAAATAGCCCTAAAGGATTCCCTATTCTGGAAATGCCCTGAAATGCTGTTTCTTCAGAATCCAGCAGTAAATTTGTAGTGGACTGCAGGGGGATGAATCTACCAGGATAGAAAATGTTGTAACAGTGTTGTAAGTTAAGTTTCCTGTGCTGACATAGCATCAGATTACTATAGGGGGTGGTTGTACATACATGATATTGGCCAATCATATTTTTCCAGGACCATTTGGACCAACTGGAAATTCTAGAAGGTTTGCTGATGGAACTGGGTTTTCAGGATCCTAAATGAACTCTGAAATGTATTATGCCAATAAAGGTCAATTGATTGAATGAACTCTGAAATGTATTCTAGACATTCATTAGAGCCTGAATAAAAAGTCGTATTCTTCTCAACAATTTTCAGTGTGAACTCCACTGTCTGCCCAAACTCATTCTTTCTTGTTGCCAAGACTGGTGATTGCTGACCACGCTATGGATAGTTTTGACAGCTTTCAAACCCAGCCTGGGCGGGGGGGGGGGGGGGGATGTATTATGGATCTCCCTCTTTATTTCTGAACATGACCCCTCCCCCTTTCTTGCCTTCTTCTACTTGATATAGTTTGAAGGGAATAACATCAATAACATGACTTCTCTATTTTATGCATTGGCCTTCATCTTAATTGTGTTTGGATCTTATAAGAACTGCTGTTCTGCTGTTTTAATCCATTCAAAAGTTTCTCATTCTAGTACCAGACATAAAGAACCAGTTCCACCCGGAAACTCTAATTTAGCTGTCTCTTTTATGATAACCGAGCACAACTGCATATGTAATGTGATATCTATATGTACGAATTATGCACACAGCAGTTATACACACACACACACTTTTACAATTTGGGTCAGATTTCTAGTCCTAACCTAAAGGATATGGTTAGTATAATTAGGTTTGAAGCAGAAGTTTAAATGTGACCTAAGTAATGCCTATGTATATATTCAGCCTATGTTCCCATGTAAGGTATTTATTAGTGTTTCTCATAACAGCCACAGCACCTTGATTGCAATATTATTTAAATATATGAGTATATTTATTCAGATTATATATAATTCTATTTTTAAACTACCTCATCAGTGTCATCTACATCTAAATCACCCCTTTCAATTTTTCGCCTGCTTTTGGCAGCATATTTTTGCTTCCATTCAAATAAACTTACCGAATTAGGAACAGAAAATTTCAGAAGGTGGAAGAAACAACTACAATTTCATACTTGTGGCTGGGTTCAAACTAGCTGGTGCTTCCTTCACATTTTGGAAAGAGAATATGTCAGCCTCCACCTAAACAACCTAGTCATTCTAAGAGTGTATGTAGTGAGCAGCCTCCTGCTCACAGTATTCAAGAGTCATTGCTACTATTCAGCAGTACAATGTAGTTATGTAAATATGTTGTTCTCCATTAAACATGCATAGATAAGATCATTGTTCATGCAATCAAGATGCAAAGGTTGCAATCTGATTTATATATATATAAAAAAGAATTTAATAGTGGTTCAGTGATTTAACCCTGACTGGTACTGTTCACCACGTTAGCTTCTGAAATGTTGCTTATCTCATCTAGGATGAAAGGGTTATCTGACTTTGCCAATGCTTCACACTGTTTGCCTGGGTTTATTAATTTAGTCTTAAAGATTTTACTGTATTGACTGTTGTTAACTGTTGCTTTAACATGAGTTACCTCAAATATTTCTAAATGGAAAGGTGGTACACAAATATCCTTAGTAAGTAAGTAAGTAAGTAAATATTTGTGTTCATTTTACCCTTTGATTAGTTATTATTTCAAATATCTTGGGCCTGGTCTATGACAATGCTGCCCTACATAGCACTTCTCTCCTTCTCACGTTTGTTTAGGTGCTTTAGGTCTAGAATAGCATCAACCCTTTTTTAGATTTATGAAGATTTAGCTGTCATATAAACTCTCATCTCTCCTACTGATTTTCTGTATCTCAGTGCTTCCCACCGCCACCCTCCAGATTCCCTTTGTCCACGCTTGCAAGATTCCTATGGCACCAACTTTGATTGTCACAATCCTGCTTGTCTTCACGTGAGTCTCCTACTTGTGCTGCATTGTAACGTGAATGTGAATATGCACTCCCAACTGGTCTTTTGCCATCTGCAAATTATGGTAGACAAGGGGGGCCCCCGCGATATTCACGGGGGGGGGGGGGAGAAGATGACAGCTGCTCCTCCTTCCTCCGCCCCCTTCCCCCTTCCTCTGCCCCCTCCCCCCCGAGACTCCCGTGGGCCTCGGCGGCTCTCGCTGGGCCCGCCGCTTGCCCCCTTCCCCCCCAGAGACTCCTGGCAGGCCTCGGCGGCTCTCGCCGGGCCCGCCGCTTGCCCCCTTCCCCCCCCGAGACTCCCGGCGGGCCTCGGTGGCTCTTGCCGGGCCCGCTGCTCACCCCCTTCCCCCCTGAGACTCCCAGCGGGCCTTGGCGCCTCTCGCCGGGCCCACCGCTCGCCCCCTTCCCCCTCCTCCACGGGCTGTCGGCTGGCCTCGGTGATTCTTGCCGGGCCGCTGCCGTTCCAAGAGCGTTCCCTGCGCATGTTACAAGATGAGGTATACTTTACGAGATGCTTTAGAGCGGGAGGCAGGACCCAAAGTTAAAAATATTATTTTCCACAGCAATCTTGCATTTAAAAACCTTCTAGTTTGACTTTTAGACTCTAGAGGTAGAGTTGGTGGTTTGAGATGAACATTCTAGATGATTTATGTTATTGTGGAGAGTATGAGTGGAAATTCAGATTGTGGCTGGTGCTGGACTTCCAGTCTAAACTTAGTAGACATTTCAGACTCAGAATAAATCTGACTGTCTTGGTGAGAGTTGGCCATTGTTGGATTTTTTTTCAGTATACATAATTAATTTGTTCTGAGTCTTTTGATTTTCTTATCATGGATTGATAGTGTATATTTGAGAATGTATCTAATAAAACAACCTGCATTTCTCTTTCATACTTATCTAGGGTTAACCTATCTTATTTTCATTATTGTTTCTCTAAATCCATGCTGGATTAAGACAGTTGCTTTTCTCTCATGATTGAATTATTTTGTTCCTCAGGGCTGGCCAAAGAGCTTTTAGTGCCATAGGTGAAAGATAACTTTGGCACCCCCCTCCAAGGGTGTAGACTTTCCAATTTCCGGGGTGGGTGGGCTGGGGCTGGGCCAGAGACATTTCAGGCCATTGTCTCCAGGGGAGGCTCAGCACATCCTGGAAAAGTTTTGGGGGGACTCCAGCTCCCCAGCCCCCCTGAAGTTGACGCCTATGCCCCCCTTATTCAATATGGGTGGGATGAGATGTCTAGAGAGAACTTTTACTTTTTGGTGATTCCCCTGTCACTTGGGCAGCAATCTTTCACATCACTTACTACCAGATTATTCCACTTAGAAATGCCAGGGAGCTTCTACATGCAAAACTGCAGCCACAACTCCTCCTACTCAAACCCCTCAGCTCCAAGCCAATTTTTTTTTTGGGCGGGGGGGAGCTACTGGGCTCTGGTATCTAACCTTTAAATGGAGATGCAAGTCAGAAAAGGGCATTCTCCAAATCCTGTGTATTTACTCAAAACATTGAAAATGAGAAGGGGAAAGAGCTAGCTTTATTTCTTTGGAAACTCCAGTTGAAAGGTTCAAATAGATGCCAAAGAACTGATAAGCATTGAAAAGATTGTCCCTACATCAGTAAGCCCCCTCTGCCAAAGCAATCCACAATAGTTTTTATAATGCTTGGTATAAATAGTTAGTTCCTTGGTGGGATATAGGGTTGCCAGCCTCCAGGTGGGGCCTGGGGGTCTCCCGCTTTTACAACTGATCTCCAGCTGACAGACAGCAGCTCCCCTGGAGAAAATGGCTGCTCTGAAGGGTGAACTCTATAGCATTGTACCATGCTGAGGCCCCTCCCCTCCCCAAACCCCACCTTCTCCTGGCTCCACCCCCAAAGTCCCCAGGTATTTTCCAACTCAGACTTGGCAACTCTAGTGGGATATAACTTTTGTAGATAAATAAAACAAATAAATAAGTCCAGCCTCCCAACCCAGCCTCCTGCATATTGGTGCAGTGTGTTTCTGTTGGAAGTTCCAGATGCGATGTCCCCTGTCTCAGACCTCCAGACTGAGTGGCAAGAGAGACTAAGATAGTTAGACAGGCACCTTTCTTCCTGTATGTACTCTTCTGCCACTGTCCTCTTCGAAATGCAGATTGTGTTCTCAGGGATCAATTTCCCCTTTCCTCTTCCTTCCTTTCTCTCGATGAAGACGTGCTCTCTACCTGCATGCACCAAGAGAGGGACATGCGGTCCTCTCTTGGCACCATGAGATAGATGGGCCTCTCGCCATCTGTTTCCATCCTCTAGCTAGTAAATTAGTAATCTATCAATCTCTGCTCTTTCCTATCCAAAGTGTATTTCTCAAATAAAGAGAGAAGTATTTCTCTTCTAAACTTGCAATATGGCTCTGTATAGCTTTGTAAGCTGAGTAACCTGGTAAAGTGACGCTCCTGTGTTTGTAGCTTTATTTAATCACTCTGCTAATTAATTGTGACTGAACTAACCATACCAGTTAACCTCAGTAGTTTCCCCCTTAATTAGCATGACTGCTGTAAAATGAGGAGAATGCTGAGGGGCATAATGGAAAACCACAAAGCCACTGCTCACAAGTCCAGAGTAAAAGAGAAGGCATTTTTTTTTTGGGGGGGGGGGGAGCAGAAAGGCCACCTACACCAAACAATCTTAACAAGATGCCTGGTCAACTACAATCCACCCTCATTCATGACATGACTAAGGTGTCCCAAGCCTGGGAACTGGTATGGGGGGGCAGGCCCATAGCCATGGTGTGCAAAAAGAGATGGTGCCTCATCAGTCATATGTCCTGCTGGGTCTCCAGTCCATGTGGGTTTCCTTTGCACCCCCCTCCTAGCCCATGAGGCTTTGCAAGGACGATACACCAACTTGGAGCTTACCAGCTGCTGTCCTTTATACAGTTTTTATTATTTTATTTATCAAATTTACACTCCACCCTTCCAGCCAAGGCCAGCTCCAGTGCCCAGCATTATGTTTTATGGTACACATGGCCTGGCCCGACAAAATGATACTTGTGTCAGATCTGGCCCTCATTAATGAATGAGTTCGACAACCCTGCTCTATGCAATTGGCTAGAACAAAATTAGCAGTTAGCAGGGCTAAGGAGTTCTGATTTTAAAAGTCTGCAGGGGAGGGGGGAGTGAAATCATGTTGGAATAAAGCAGTGAGAGATTAAGGAATGGAGGGATAAAAAAGGTGATGTAGCAGACTCAGAAGAAAGTAAAGAAAAAGACAGCGAGAACAGGACAGTGTTTCACAATAGTCCTGTAGAACTCTTATTGTTGGGGTAATTATTTTTGACAGAACAGGAGACAAATAATAAGGAATTAAGGTCCAGAGATAAGTGAGCACAAATCTTCTTTTTGCGAATATATGCTAACCCACAGGAATCTCATTCGCAGGGCACCGTTAGAAGGCTTGGGTTAGTGATTTAAAGAGAAAAGAGGGTTGAATTTACAGTTTCAGGTTTCAGTAACAGGAAGAAGCCTCTCCCACGTCTTTAACTCTGCAAACTATGTAAAACAGTTGCTTGAGAAGGCATTTTTATAAAAGCTTATACAGAACACGACTAAGTGTGCTTGCACATGAAAGTTATACTGTGAATAAAAGCTTGTTGGTCTTAAAGGTGCCCCTGGACTCAAACTTTGTTCTGCTGCTTCTGAGCAACATGGCTATCCCATCTGAACAGAACAGGACTGTAGTCTATGCCACAGTGTACACTATATATAATTGATTTGTTGTATGTTCTATCATGCTCTTACAGCATTGCTTTCACTTTTTGTAATTCCATTTTCTGCATTGCTTGACATAGCATGTTTGATACTTTTTTGCATTTTTGTAAGCCTAGTCGTATTGCATTTTTATTAGCTCTCTCATGCTGTTTGATTACAATGTTCTATAACGTGTAATCCACCTTGAGTCTCAAGTAAAAAATTGGTAAATAACTAATAAAGTATGAATGAATAACTAATAAAGTAAATAAATAATGATGGGCTGACCACCACTGTACTCATCTGCCGTCCCCCAGTAAAAATTTCCTGGCTAGATGTCTGGGGGGGGGGGGGGGGGAGCATACCTGCCCAATGCAAATCACTGTACCAAAGCACCTTGACATGGCGAACCTGCCTGAAAGGGGCAGAAACAAGTGAAGAGCTCAGCAGCCAAGGTAAGCCTGCTGCTGGAGCAGCCCAGCTCAAAAGACAGGATGGAGGAAGAGGGCACATCTCCTGCTGGGAGTAGACATGCTCTACTGGTTGCCCTCCCACCGACCTGTGGTACAGAAAACAAAGCCCTGCCAATTCAGAGTACTTCCCTATCCTTGCTCTTGTTAAGTGACAATCCTTTAGAAGTTGGCTTACCAGCCCTTGGACAACTCAAAGAAGGCAACCTGGCCACCCTATTTAGAAGTGACTACAAAGTAATCCATAATGACAAGCTAAGCTTCAGAGGTGGAGCTACTCCTATTAGGACTCTCAAGTCTCCCCTTGATTGTTCAAAACTGACATCTAATGGCTAGAGTTACCAAACTTTGGGTGGTCCTGGAGATCTCCTGGAATTACAGCTGACTTCCAGACTACAGAGGTCAGTTCCCCTGGAGAAAATGGTTGCTTTTGAGAGTGAATTCAATGGCATTGCAACTTGCTGAGGTCCCTCCCCTCCCCAAATCCCACCCTCCCCATTCTCCACCCTCAGATTTCCAGGAATTTCCTGAGCTGGAGTTGACAACCCTACTAATGACTCCTGTCAGGGAACTCAGCTGCAGCATTCCAAATTATTTATAAAGGAGTAGGAAATTTGTTCCCTTAAGTTTTCAGCTGATGAGAATGAGAAGTTCTGCATGTTTGTGAATATGTTCAATCTAAATGCTACAGTTTGTTTTCATATGTGCCTTAATTAAAACTCTGTGTGTATGGCAGGGGGAGACTTATCATTTACAGAAAATATATTTTCCAGCTTGTTCAGAATATGAACAAGGGACTGTAGAGGCAGCTGATGTTTTCTGGGAAAGCAGAGACCAAATGAAAGCAAAAATATGAAACAGTACAGTTTAGCCCTGTGGTTGTGAGGAAAAGCTAAGCATTCAGACTGGAGTTCTTCCAGCTAACATAAAAAAGGGAGTTGCTGATAGGATTCCTTTCTTATAGCTACTTCTGCTTGGATTGAAATTGCCCTTGCAGGTACAGTTCTGGTGTATGCAGAAAGCAAAGGTCAAAAAGGCAGGCTGTTTGATGTTTTTGGGAAGTGGATAGGAGGCAGGCAGGCAGAGTGGCAGGCAGGAGGTTACTGTGATTCTCTTTTGTTGTGGCAAATTTGGCCCATTACACAGACATTTTACTGCAGATTTTCAGAGCAGTAAACCTTTAATCTTAACTTTGGATTCTGTGCCCACCTTACATATCATTCTTTTTCCTCCAGTGTATTTATTCTGCAGCTACAAATTTTAAAAATGCACTTTTCTAAATCAGGGTGGAATGTCACTTGTGACATGTGGGGGTGGCATCCAAAGTTTTTAAAATTTAAATTTACGCAATTTCCCTATCACAACTGTGCAGTAGCATCCAGCAAGCACGTTTCATTTAAATCCTTGTTGTCCAGGTTTGCACATGCATTTTAGCATTAGTTAGTTGAATGAAAGGGAACAGAAAGGAATGTAGGCAAAGGGGAAAAACCTACTGTTAAAAATGGCCAGACTTTTTCTGAAACTGACAAGCAGCTGTGAAGCCCCATTTTCCATATTGCCGAGCACTAGGGGATTCTCTGCTGTGTTATTGGGAAAAATGAGGGGGAAAAATGGAAAGAGTCACACAGTCTCATAATATGAGGGCACATGTTGAGTGTACAGAATGCATGGTAGAACCCACTGACAATGGCATTGCAAAGCTGTGATCATTGGCAATGTGTGTGTGTGTGTTCATGGTATACCTGTGCAAAGTCAGCTGCAACTCCACCACGCTTTGTACAGGGTTGAAAGTGGTATAGGGTAGGAGTCCTCTGGCAGAAGCCCTGGAGAGCTTTTTTAGTTTTGTGCCACTAAACTAAAAAAAAATGGGGGGAAAGTATTTTCATTGATGCCTTAGCGCAGCTGCATAGTAACGCTAATTTCGTGCCTTTCCTTGCAAATTTGTGTGTTTTTCCCTTTGTGATCTTGTGCACTGGTTGTGATCTTGGCAGTTTTAAAAATCCTGTTCTGTGCAGATTGCCCTTTTCCTATAAATGGATCGATCCCAATCGATGCCCAATGGATCGATCCCAAGTGATCGATCCCAAGTGATTCTTCAGTTCAGTGCTTTGCAGAAGATCCATGTGGCTCAGTCGCCATTTTAATGTTAGGCTTTCAGAGACTGCCAAAATGGTTTCCCCCCAACTTTGTTCACTAAAGCATTAAAGGGAAAAATGTTTTCAAAGCTTTAGGCTTCCCATCCTAGTGTTTCTCTCTCTATACATCTCATGTCAATTTCATTCTTCACTGATGATCCCTCCTTTTATTTTGTTTGCATGCAGCACTGAAATCTTTTTTTCTTTTTCTTTTGCACTGGGGATGCTGCCATTTGCCTTGTCTCTGATCCCCCTTACAAGTCAATACCAGCAGGGAACTAAACCTCACATAGCTCCTTTTAAACTTTCCCCTGTTGTTTAACTTTTTAAAAAATATAGTGATCCAAGATCAGCGATAGTCTCATATCCATAGACTTATGTAAAAAATAAATAAATAAAAAACAAGGGATAATGGATCTTGTACATGGATAATGGGGGGAGGATAGTAAAAGGTGCAGAGTGGGTAGAATGAAATCAGTGTGGGTGGGGAGTGACCCTCAAGAGGTGGCAAAAGGGTGGGGGGAAATCCAAGGGAATATGTAAGCTTTTGAATTACTTTCAGCTCGGAAGTGAAACGAAGGGGAAATCGGCACAAAAGCACTCTCAGAAAACCAGGGAAACAGCAACCAGGCAGTGAACTGAGCACTGAAGGGAGGGAAATCAATGCAGAATGACAGAGAAAATCCGAAAGACATGCATGGTGACAGTGAGGGAAAACATCCATGCATAATAGGTCTTTGGCTGCTAAAAAAAGAAAACAGCTTGAGAACACTGTTCTTTTACCTGTACAACAATGTACTTTCAAGCTGAAGTATACATACATACATACAGGAGGGGCAATTTAAAAATGAAATCATATTAAAAATATATTTGAATTGCTTCAGATTAAGAAATCTCCTGTGGTAAACCCAGCATAATTTTCTCTGTCTCCATACTCTGGCTACACTGTTGCTGCAATCCCAAACATGCTTACTGGACAGCAAGTCCAATGGAACTCAGTTGGACTTCCTCCCAATTCAGTATGTATTGGGCTGTAAAAAAAAGGAACCTTCTTTGTATCCTAGTGCTCCAGCTCTGTACTCTTTATGTACTTCTGTAACTCTGTTCCTTGGGTTTGTTTCACCCTTCTCAACACTGTTTTATTTGTGTCTCTGTGTCTCTTTCCTTGGATTTGGGCTGCCACCACTGTTTATCAGCCCATTGTTCCACCACTGCCCAGCCTTGGAATTTCGCTAAATGGTTACAGAGCAAGGGACATCCAATGAGAGAGTATAAGTAGCCTTGCCCTGCCCCCCAATGCCACAGCCCTATCCAGAACGGAGATAAATATCCTAATAGGAGAGGCAACCCTGAATGTACTCCAACCATTTACCATCCATTCATTTAGTCTTCCATGTTCCTTCAACTTCAGCTAGTGCAGAATGCTGCGGCCAGGCAGTTGATGCGTTTCCCTAGATGGGAGCACATACCGCCTGTGCTGAAGGTGCTGCACTGGCTGCCAATAGCATACCTAATTCGCTTCAAGGTGCTGGTACTTACCTTTAAAGCCCTATATGGCCAGGGTCCGACATACCTGAGGGACCACCTTTCCCCATATATACCCCAGAGAGCACTATGGTCGGGGTCACAACATTGACTAGTTATTCCAGGCCCCAGGGATGCCAGGCTTGCTGTTACTAGGACCAGGGCCTTTTCAGTGGTGGCACCTTACTGGTGAAATGAGCTCCCGGAAGAGATCAGGGCCCTGCGGGATCATGTGCAATTCTGCAGGGCCTGCAAGGCAGAGCTCTTCCACCAGGCCTTCAACTAATAATAAATAAATAAATAATCTTGTTATAGAATTCAGACTTCTTATTTTTATTATTTTGAATTTTAAGCCTCCAATTAAAATTTAAACCTTCATTTCCCTGACCTGGATGGCCTAGACTAGCCTGATCTCATATTGGAAACTAAGCAGGATTGGCCCTGGTTAGTACTTGGATAGGAGACCACCAAGGAAGTCCAGGGTCCTATGCAGAGGCAGGCAATGGCAAACCATCTCCAAATGTCTTTTGCCTTGAAAACCCTACAGGGTCGCCATAAGTCAGCTACAAATTTCATGGCACTTTCCACCCAAACCTTCATTGCTTAACAGCTGCACTTACTTTATACTCATGCAATTTACCACTTTTTAACTGCCATAAATCTAACCTTTTTGTGTTTAATCTTCTAGCTTGGTGTCGAATTGAACTGTTTATTTTTTTCATTTGAAACATGCATTGTTGAGTAAATATCCATTTTTTTTAACCTTTAGGGTTCCCGCTCAACCAAGTATATCTGCTTCTAAAGCGGTAAGTAATAGGATCCAAAATTACAGTTGTTGAATATAATACCTTGATGAGAATGACAGAGAGGGGCAGTTTGTAGCATGTTATGGCAATTTATCTCTCGTGACAACAAATGATGCATTGTCCTGGTGGACTATAAATCTGCAATGCAGTTTTGAGTCAAAACAGTGTACCAATAGCATCTGATGGCTTTTGTCAGCTTCACTTTGTTCATCTGATCTGGGTGTTGGTCCCACTTCCCACTTCCTCTTATGATACTAAGCTGGGTTGGTAGGGATGTCATCTGTTCTAAAGAGAGAATGCAAGCCATTTGCAACAAGAATAAAACCTGGATAAAAAGGAAACCTAAGTGTAAACTGAAAATAGAGCATGAACAAAGCATACCATGGTGGTACATGTATATATGCAGTACAATAGACATTTTTTCCTGCACAGAGCCACAGGCGTAACCTACAGTAGATTCAGCAGGAACTTTCCTTATGAGAGTCTGGAGAAGAGATGAGTGATTAATTCACAATGAATAATTTATCTGACAAATTTAGCCTCTTTTTGCTGCTTGAGGTTTGCCTGCAAGCAGATTGAAATTCCCATAGTCCAAATGTAGTTGCTACTAGTAGGGATTCAGTCATTTTTTAAAAAATCCAATTTATTACAGAGCTTGGTGCTGAACAAATTCCTTGTGGAATCTGATATTCTGCTACAGAAGTGAGTTCTTCTTGCTACTAAAGCATATGGCTACCATTTTAATATCGTTCACACACACAACTGAAGCATGCATTGAACCCCATATAAACTTGATTCTAGCTGTCAGTATACTGACAGCCTTTGGTTCTGGGTCTGACATTGATGCTCTGCTTCTTTTCATAGGGCTTCCATCCCCACTATACCACCAAACATATTCAGGAGAAACCCTGTACCTTTATCCATTGTACCTGGCCAAGAACTAAATTCCCCTCAGCCCAAGGCTAGTCCAGGGCTGCAAGCAGTTCCATGCCTTTGACATATTGTGCTGGTAGACAGGATCCCCTGGTTGGGTAGCACTCAATCAGCTACTGGGGACGAGCAGAGGATGAGTATGAGTAGCACTATTTTTAATGACATAACTGGAGTAAAGCTGAAAGGATGTTCAGGAAGAAGTGTAGGTTTTTATAACTTGCTTTTCTCAAAGTGGCTTACAATCACATTCCCTTCCTCTCCCCACAACAGGCACCTTGTGAGGTAGGTGGGGCTGAGAGAGTTCTGAGAGAACAAATAAGTGGGTTCTAGATCAAATCAAACTTGAACTGTTCCTAGAAGCTAGTGATCAAACTGATGCTATTGTACTTTGGTCACACTGTGAGAATACAAGAGTTACTGGAAAAGACAATAATGCTATGGAAAGTTGAAGGGAGCATCTTTTCCATGTCCAGACAGGATTCCCAGAATGCTCCCTCCCTCAGCAAGGTTGTTAATAATAGGATGTTCTGGAGGTCATTAACCCATAGGGTCTCTGTAAGTCGGAAGAAACTTGACAGCATTTAGCACATAAGTAGTAGTACTGGACATTTTAGATGTATATTTATTGGTTCAAACTCCTTCCTCTACACATCTTTCTATAAGCAGCTGTTCATTAAATACCAACTAATGCCGTATACAGCCCTGATGTGGATGGCCTATGCTAGCCCGATCTCATCAGACCTTGAAAGCTAAGCAGGGTCAGCCCTGGTTAGTACTTGGATGGAAGACCAGGAAGTCCAGGATCACTGTGCAGTGGCAGGCAATGGCAAACCACCTCTGAACATTGCTTCCCTTGAAAACTCTATGAGGTTGCCATACATTGGCAAGAACTAATATCTCTATGTGGGTATAAGCACCCAGCATATTTGTAGAGTGTGAGAATATAGTGTATACGTTAACAGTGCTGAGCATTCAAGCAAACTACTCATGAAAGGAAAAACAGAAAATGAAACTCTCTTAGGACAAACGTTATGTGACAGTCTCTTGTGTGTCCTTTGTTCCTGATAGTATTTTCTTAACATAATGCAGAGATGGTGGTTGCAGCCTACAGCAGAAGACTCGCTTGGAGATGGGTTTTTTTTGTGTTAAATATCACCCTCCATCTGTTTTTTTCACCATGGGAGAAAAAAAAGTGAGATTCATATATTCACTTGCAGTGTTACCCAAATTGGCGGTCTCCTAATTACTGGGGAAAATTAGCTTTAATGAAGACAAAGTGAGAGGTGGGTAACTGGGATCTCCATTAATGTTTATGGGATTATGGAGTTTTCCCTTAGAGAATTCTCAAAATAAACCAGTCAGATGTTCAAATGGAAGTTGTTTAATTGAAAAATAATAAAAGGGCAAGAAGAGGGCAGCTAGTAGAAAAACCATACAAGAGGAAGAGTCAATAAAAATCTTTTTCATTATTTTCATCATTTTCTCTACTTTCATTCATTTTTTGTAAGAACAATCTCTTTTCTATGAAATCTGCATTTAAAACCAGAAGGTCTGGGGAAATGGTTTTTGAATTTATAATTCTGAATCATTGTGTTGCCCTTTACCTGCACTCACACTGCATGGAAACAGCTTCCTTGTGGTACATTCCTGTATATTTACTGGAACCATGTCTATGTAGCTACTCTCATGGGTCTCTTCCATGCAATCATCACTGGGCCAAGTGAGGGTAATGATTAAGTGGGAAATACCTATAGGAAGGACCTGATCCACATGGTTTGAATATTTGCAGTCATACCATAGCCATGTGTGGTCACAGCCTGAGAAATTGGCTCTAATGTCCTTGTGAGTACAGAAGAAAGGGGCCAGTTGTGAATGCTTGTAGACTTGTAGACAGTACCCACAGCAGCACCATCAGCTGAAGGGAGTGGAGAAAAGCCGCAAAGAAGATGCTGCTCTTTGTTGCTCTTAGCAGTGACTCCTGGAGTCTTTGTTTAATTTTTTACTACACATCTGAGTCTTTTGTCTGTAATCGACAATTTTCTTATCTCTGCTCAGTATATTTTAGACAAGGGAACGTCAGGTAATACTTCAAGTAATTCTGAAATACTGAAATTCTGAAATTTCTCTCCACAAGCGTCTGGGCATTATTTATGCCATCAGCTAGAGATAAACACACTTCAGTATTTTCATTGTGTGCATGCACACACACACAAAGTTGATTTTTCTCCACCCAAAGGAAAACATGTTATCAGTTAACTGAAAAGTCTTGCTGTCTGAAAATAGGTAAAATGTTCTTTAGTGACTTTTGTCTGTTATAACCACTAGATGGTGCTAAGTGTTGTTTGGACTCTTCTGTTGTCTTCTTGTTTACAGCCCTTTGTTTTTACTATATGACTAATAGAGAGGGATGCTATTGCAACGGCAGAGAACTAGTCGTTGTTTCTGGACTGATGCCATCAAGATATTTCAGCTGCAGTTCCATCTTTTATAATTTGAACCCAAAGAACTGATACTGTTTTAAGAATGTATGAGTTCCTGTGGATTTCATTCTTTGCCAGTTCAGGTGGGGATTACCTTTCAGAGAAGAGTGAAAATGAGAAATGGGTGAGATTCATATAACCTCTCCACCCCCTCACTTCCCCTTGTCAAAGCATGCCCATCAGATACAGGAGTAAGAGGAGAAAATGACATGAACAAAGAGCTAAGCAGCAGGGCCAATTTCCTTGTAATCACTTTCATATTATCCCTGCTTCCTCATCCCCTTTAGAGTCTGTGTGATTAACATGAAACAGAATGGACGACTTCATATTCTGCAATGTGTATAGGTAACAGACAACAACTTCTGCTTGACTTCTGTTTTTTAAAAGAAGGATAAAAGAACCTACAGGTAACCACAATTAGCACGATAACTGTTACATTTTTATTTGCTATGCTACGTAACAAAATTTCTGCACATAAAGATCATAAAAAGAGTGGGTGGGATTGTCATCCATCTAGGTTGCTGGCAATCAAATCAAAGCTGTGATGTTGCTGCCCTGGACTGGGTCCAGATACTCCATCCCACATACACCCCCAGGCAGATGATCAGTGCTGTGATAGCATTCCTTTTAGGCTTTGGTCAGATTCTGCCATTTAGTAACACAGGGTTATTAGTGCTGATATGCTGGTAGAAGGGAGAAGACCTAGACTGAATCTTGCCAGGTATGTCCTTCATCATTGTCCAGCCATTTTTGTCTGGGCACAGGTGTTACTGAACACTAAACCTGAGACTTGTTTTTTCTTTATAGAATAGCCATGGAAACTTTTAACCTTTAGAAGTATTTTCCTGAAAAACTGTAGGATGTCAACTATGTTCCAATGGCCAAGTAAATTGTAGCACATTCAGACAGCAGTCACACAATGACACATAGTATGTAGTCATGCTCACAGGCACAAACATAAACACACATATATGGAAATGTTACAGTATGTTAATTGATCTCTACCGTGGGCTTGCTTCTCATATTTAAAACAGCAACACTGAATAACATATCAGATCAGCCTAACAGAGCAGTGCTACTTCAAATCACTCTTAGATATGAAAAAAAATGTTGTGTTGCAGGAGTGTTACTTTTGAGAAAGGAATGCACCAATAGTTCATTTCCTCTAAGATGGAAATTTTCTTGAGTGTCTGCATAAGGCTGATGAATAAAAGCCTGTATAGTATTTTGAACATGCTTAGAGAGTTATAAATGACTATGACTCAAGTGTCTTCAATTTCTCTTCCTCTCTAAGTTCTCTGTTAGAGATGTTTTATTTACCTTGACTCACTTCTGAGTCGGCAGAGAGTTCCTACAACATTGGCACATGATCCACAGCCTTGCAACAGAAAGTGCAACTCTAACAAATCTTTTTTTATATGTATCCAGGGGAGAAGCATGGAGAAATAATTTAAGAGATATATTTGTGGCAGCAGAAGGTTATAGACACGTTGATCATCGGTGCCAGAATTTTGGAGCCACCCAGCATCCAAATAGTAAGCATGCCAAAAGTCACTGAGCTCAGATTTACACTTCAAAATATGTTTGTCATTATATTTGGTATTCATCTAATGTAACCTTCCCAATATCCTGGAGACTATATCAGTAAAGTAGAGTTGTTTGATGATACTTCTACATACGCACGTGAAAAAGAACAATGTTTTGAAAAACATGGAATACTCCAAGTAATTATAAAGTTGGAGTATTCAGATTGTCAGATTCATATTTACTTGTCTAGAAGGTATTTAGAATTTTACTATAATTCTATATTTATCACCTATAACTAAGAAGCAACTTTTTAATGTAGTAAACATATTCTTAATTTGTTCAAAAAGAGGTTGTGTTACAGCTCTCTTTTAAAAACTCCTTTATTTATTCAGTCTTTATCTACTCTGTCTTCCATTTATGGGTTTTGAACATGAGTAATCAACTTTTAAAAATCTCCATTCTGCAGATACAAGCTATCTAAATGACAAAAATCTAAATTTGTGTACTTGAAAATAAGCTTTATCATCACACTGCATAATGTACTCCAATATCATATTGTGGTATTATGATGCAAAACATTTTCTACAAGTTGAAAGAGGTTGCCTCCAAGAACCTCTAGCATATGGGTTTTTATTTATTAGTATTCATAAAAAAGATTCCACTTGGGAAGATTTACACTGTTTAAGGATCATGTGCCAGATGGTAAAAGCCATATGTATTGCTGAGTTTTGATGATAGTGGAGGGGGGGAGGTGTTCCTTTTCTTTTGTGTTTGTTTTTGTTTACTGGAAATAATATGTTTCTGGGTTCATAAAGTTTCCACATGGTGGCCTCCTACGTCATGGAGGAACACATTAAATCTGTCATCCTAAATCTGAACTATTGGGAATTGTAAAAATAGTAGTTGAAAGAGGAGATAGGCAGTCTGAGGCTACAGGGTAATTGTTTTTAAACTCAGATGTGACATTTAATTGCTTAAATTAATTGGCTAACAATATTGGCTGTCTTCTGAAATATTTTAATCCAGATTTGCATCCAAAGCTGCAAAACAGTTAAATGGCCTTCATTTAAAAGGGACTTTTCATGAGAACAGAAGAAAAAACATCATTGCTCCTCCACCATGCTCAACAGGAATAATTTTAACTAGGCTCCTTAAGTTCTAGAAAACTCCAGAGGACACCCAAGAAAAGGAAATACATTTAAAATAGCACTAGGGGAACGTAGAGAGGCCACAGCTGCATGCTAGAGCATCTGCTTGGAATACAGAAGGTCCCAGTTTGAATCCCTGGCATTTCCAGTTAAAAAGGATTGGGTAGCAGATAATGTGAAAGACCTCTTCCAGAGACCCTGGAGAGCCACCGCCAGTCTGAATAGACTGTACAGACCTTGACAGACCAATGGTTCAATTTAGGATAAGGCAGCTTAATTAATTAATAAATAAACCACCCTCCCCTGAAGGGCTCAAAGCAGAGTACAACACTATCAAAATGTACAACAGATTAAAAATATACAATTAATAATTAATTACAGCTAAAATCAGTAGACATCAACTAGATCACCAATGGCATGTACCGTATTTCTTTCCCTCCATGGGGCAGAACATAGGCTGGACATGGTAAAGGCCATTGCTGTCCTCAACCATAGGCTGGGTGGAACGTTTGTGTCTTGCACACCCTGCGTTCAATGTGCCTAATGGGTCTTTAGAATTCATTGTTACAGGATGTAACAATGGTTACATTGGTGCTGCACCCATAAAAGGCCTAAAAATATCATTCCTAGTATTAGTTTTTATCTGTATATTTTTTTAAAATACTAAAAGGGCCTTGGTGTGCATTCATTTGCTGAAGAATCCATGAACATTAGACTGCCTGGAAAAGTTTTCTTTGCCTCTATTTTTGCTGGAGAGGAGTATGGCCATGATAGTCAGACACGGGGGGGGGGGGGGGGAAGGATGGCAGACACACAGTGGAGTGGGAAAATCAGGACACAATTATATTATTATAGAACGATTCCTTTGTCATGGCATGGGCCGGAAACAACAGGTGATGCAGACAGGCCAGTTGCTGATAGAAAATCCCTGCAACTTGTCTTCTGGGGGATAACTAATGAAAGAGAATCAAATTAAGATGAGAAGTGGTAGAAGATACCCCCCTCCCCCCCAAATTATCAGCCACTTGGAGACATGGGCCAAGGACATACTGGTATTCGGCCGCACCTCCACGGCGCGGCAGAACAAGGCAGGGGGAATTGCCTCCGCCGGGCAGCGTTCGCAAGCCACCGCAAGGAAGCTGCCTGCAGTGTCCAGACTGCGGGCAGCTTCCGGCGGCAGCATCCGAATGCCACGCGGCTCCCCTGGCCCGGCGCGCGTTCACACCTGCCAGAAGCGGGTGGAACGCGCGCTGCAGCAGCCGGGACACCATTTATAAGTGGTGCCCGGCTGCTGCAGGAGGAGCGCAGTGCCGGACGCATTGCGTCCGGGCCGCCTCCTCCGGGCAGATGTGGCAGTCTGGACTGTTGCTCTGCCTCCGCTTTTAAAGCGGAGGCAGAGCGGGCCAGACTGTCAGTCTGTCCTTGGCCATGGTCAGCACAATAGCCTTGATTGTGACTTGTTTGCATGTGGCCTCCAGAAATTCTTAAGGATATTCCCCCACACACATACACATTGTGGCATGCAAGCAGCCTGTCCCAAAAAACCATAAAGTATATTCCCAGCCTAAGCAGCTACCCAGCCTTTTGTGACATTAGTTGTGTGTAGCTTAACAGTACAGGAAGGCTAAAACTCCAGAGCTCCTTGCCCAGTCCAAGCCCTGGATTAAATTCCGTTTTGGTCCTGTCAACCAACAGCTGCCCTGCAGTCATCGCAAAGGTTATTTGCAAGACAAGGGGTGACATATTAAGTCTAGGGGCAGGCTTGCCAGAAGAGAGTACATGGCTCTCCTCTTACTATTCCCTTCTATATCTTGGGTGGCCCAGCCAAAGAGTGTCAGGCTATGGCAGCAGTGCAGGATCTTCCGGGTGACAGCCCACCTGGCATGCAGCTACCCTTGTCCTTTCAAGCAGCTTTCCCACCTGGGGCACAACAAGCACCCATACTCATGGCGGGGTGCTGAATTTTTCAGTAGAGACCATTCTTGGAGACAGAATATTGGGTTAGATGTGCTGTCAATCTGTCCCTATACAGAAATATATTTTCTGTCTCCGAAGAGTACAGAAGAACAGAAGAACTTTTGTATATATATAAATGATACAGGGACATGGAATCATAGACAGGTTTTCTCTTCAACAACTGGAAATACTGTTCTGAATACATCTGCAGATCTGACATCAAGGTACTTCACAGTACATTAGCAGAGTCAAACAAGAGGCTTGTTATTTTTTTTAAAAAAAGATACTTTAACAAATGCATTCTTGAAGTACTGCAACAGCAGGCTGCATTTTTACAGTTCATATGGAATGCTCCATCTGGCCCTTCCATTGACTTATTGCAGGAACTTTGGCAAGATGGTAAATCTAACCAGGAATACATTACATAAATGCTTCAAAGTCTATGCTAAGGCTATGTTCCTTTAATCTTCTGGACACAATTCAAGGGACTAGTTTTGACATATGAAGTCCTAAGTACCTCATATCCTACATGCAAGGCCACCTCTTTGTCCATGTTCTGTCATGATTTCTTTGCTTGCTGGAGAGCACTGATGTCTTGCTGTGCTTACCATTTCATGTATAAACTGGTGAAAAAACTCTGCAGGGGCAGATAAGGAGACACTATCTGCCTAACTTTGGAATCCAGCTTTTGGGGTCTGATCCCTGGATTTGGCATTCAGATCCAGTGTTTGGGGTTCAAACTCAATCAGTGTACATTTAAAAAATCTGTGTTGGAGCTTTTGTGAATTTTCAAAACAGAAACATGGAAAATAGTCATGAGTTGCCATCAAACCTGGATTTGTTTGAAAATAACATGAATTCTGGCCTTATGCCCCACAAAGTTTACTCCACATTGTTCTTATCCTGCTTAAAATGAGATAATCAGAACTGTATCCAGGGATTTAAGTTATGTCCTCTAAAATATTATTATCAGAGTGTAAAGTTTTCACTATTTTATTATCCAGTGTTTAAGGAATGTCAATATTTTGAAAAAAAATTCATTTCTAGCAGTTCTTTCCTTTAACCTTGTATCCTTTTCCTTTTTACAGGACACCTGCGATGCATGGTCAGGCACAAATGATCTGGTTATTAGCTGACCCATTTCTGTCTTTCTTTCGATGATTAACAGTGCTTCCTAATCAGAATCAGTGGGGCAAGAAGGGTGTAATTCAGCTTAGCTTTGCACTTCAAGAGACTAATCCTAAAGTCAGGTTGTAAATGACTTAAAATGGCAACTATCTCCTGAAGTATGCTATGCTGCTGAAAGTGTGAGACTCTTTGGCACATCTGCTGGCGCCAAGGCCCACTAGCACCACTCTGGTGCTACACCATGACAACCCCTGTGTTAGTATAAAAATGGGTGGTATCAGGCGCTGTGTCAAGGGAGAAAAGAGGATTATTTAGTATCCTTAGCATTGCCAGTGCACTCCATCCCACTAGTGGTAGGATAACATTGTACCAGCAACAGCCCTGGCATAACTAGAAAACCTCTCCATAGGTGTCATGGGAAGTGAAATAACAACTGCGTCCTCCTGCCTTCCACTGCACATTCCAGCTATAGCACAACCGGGGCTTTTTTTGTAGAAAAAGCCCAGCAGGAACTCATTAGTATAATAGGCCACACCCAACAGCAGAAACTCATTAGCATATTAGCCCACACCCCGATAGCACAGCTCATTAGCATATTAGGCAGGGGGCTGGGCAAGCACAGGGCAGGCATGGAAGCTTGCTTCTCCCCCCCCCAAGCTTCTCCGCCCCACTTCAGTATCGCCTTTCTAGTCTCCTAACCCCCCCCCACAAGACATCCGGGGATGAGCGGTGCTGAAGTGCCTAGGATCTGAAAGATCCCAGGAATGTCAGCATTGCCTTTCTAGTCTCCAACCCCATCCCGCGAAAGATTGGGAAGGGGAGCAGCCATGTTTGCCTGGCTGCCCTCAGTCTCCCTAGCCAGCCCACCAAGGCGCGGAGTCTGGGGAGACCGAGGGCAACCAGGCAAACCTGCCCCATTCCTTCCCTGAGCCTCTCCACTTTTGTGGAGAGACTTGGGGAAGTGCGAGGGGGAATGGGTAAATGCCTTTCTCTCCCTCCCCCAGATCGGGGAGGGTAAGAAAGGCATTTTCAATGTGCCTGGGTTCCCCTCCTGATCTCCTCATACCTGGAGAAGATCAGGAGGGGAACCCAGGCATGTCTGCATACATGCCCTCTTTCCCAAGCCTGTCTGCTGTGGTGGACAGGCTGGGGAAAGGAAGGCAGGCAGGCAGGCATGCATGCTCCTTTCTTCCCTGAGCCTCTCTGCTATTGCAGAGAGACTCAGGGAAGTGTGGGAGGGCATGGTTAAATGCCTTTCCCTCCCCCAGATCGTGGAGGGAAAGAAAGGCATTTTCAACTTGCCTGAGTTCCCTGCCTGCTCTTTTCCAGCTGGGACATGTCAGCTAGAGAAGGGAAGGCAGAGAGAGGTTTTTCCTTGTCAATTTCCACTCACAAGGAAATCCCGAGGGGCTCCCCAGAGGGAAAGATGGCATTTTAACATGCCACCTTTCCCTGTTGTGTGTAACGTGGGAGGGCAGCATGCTCTGTAGCCACACATGCCAGAGGTTTTGGTTGTAGGCATGGCCAACTCAAGAGCCAGCCAGAACTTCATTCCCATGTGTTTCAGCCCAAAAATAGCCCTGGGCACAACTAAGCCTGCAACCAATCAGAAATGGGTCAGCCCACCAAAACACTATATAAACCTCACCTGTATCTCGGGTGACAGGGCATGTGGCATGGAGTCATATGTCTCCGGTCTCATGACAGACACACTTAGAACACACATTTGGGTGACAGGAACATTAGAGAAAGGGAATCTTATACGAACAGCCCAGGGAGAAAAGCAGCCTTGTAGCTGCAAATCTCAAACGATGCTCTGCTCAGAACCCTTGCAGCTATTCCAACTCAGGACACCAGGCTGGAGTCTCCACTCCTCTCAGTGGAGAAGCAAGGACAATGTTCTCCACTATGTAAACAAGAGAGAGGGATTCTGTGCTTCAGGTTTTGACTGATGCAGATGTTTATCCTTGTGCCCCCATCTACCTGCTCTGTTTATTGTCTCAACAAGAGGTGCCAGCAGTAAGTGTGTAAAATACAAAATGGGAAGCCTCCCTGCAGATAGACTAGCAGTAAATCCTGTTGCCACAGTGTCATGCCAGTGTAAACCCCTTCCCCAGAAACGAGGGAAACAGGGTTGGATCTCATAGAAAAGGTCTGCATGTGCAAGAGCAGGGGCAGTTCTCCCTTCCTGCAGCATATCTGTTGGCCAGCAAGGCACTGCTAGTGCTCTTATGAATTGTGATATTCATAAGTCTGAACTTTGGGCTGCCTTTAATGGAAGGGCCATGTGCTTTCTTCATGATAGGAGCCAGCTCCAGCCCACGCCAGGAGGCTGGCACCCTAGACAGTTCACCTGGAACAGAGACAAAGGACTCCTCTTGCCATGAGGTTTCTCTCTCTCTGTCTCAGTATGCTGGTCAACCCCTGCCCCCTCCAACATACCTGCATAGTTATGCTAACGCAAGTGCTTAGCAGTTAATGTTCAGGCTATCACCCAGTCGGCCAAAATCATTGACTAACAATAGATGTGGCCAAGTGAGTCATCGGACCCCTGTCCAAAGTCTACTTCCTGGTGAGATCATAGTCTTGCAACATGGTCCATCCCCTGGCCCTCCTCCCTTTGTCCACCTTTCACCTATCCAAGGGTCCAGAAGGGACGGACCGCCTAGTAGGTGTGTTAGTGGGATGTGGCCTGATCAGCCCACCCCAAGACCCCTAATAAAAGACCAAACCCAGAGGCATTCGATCTCTTGAGCCGTCATCCCCTGTCAGCTTTACTACCCCTTCAGTCCAGCTTGCTGTACCCAACCCTTGCCTCCATCTTTAATCCTCTCTCTTTGGACTCGGGATCCAGGAGAACCACGTGGTCTCGCAGGTTCGAGCCTCGTGTCCCCATAGCCTTTCTAATTTTCTCCCCATCCACTTCTTCCATCGTTCGGACAACGCATCTAAGGTAAGGCACTGCTTCCCCACCAACGAATACCTGTTCATGCAAACGTGCTACTTTCTGTCTTTGCTTCCTAGGCCTGTGTGAGTGTGTGTGTGATTACGTTTTTGGTATGCTTGAGACACATTATTAAGTAAACAACATTTAATTGGATATCTGCCTCACGTGCCTCTTTCCTTGAGAACTCCCGGGAGGGGTGGGACCCTGGTATAGTTGGCAAGAACCCGGTATTTTGCTGATTGCTAAACATAAATTAAAGCAATTCCGCTAACATATCCACCAGGAGCAGCATTTAAAGGGGCATTCAGGGAGGCAGGGAAGCTGTGCTTCTGTGCAAGGTATTGAGATGGGACCCAACCCAGAGAACACCATCACAATCCTGGGCAACTACCAGCCACCCCACTCTTAAGTTTGCTATTCGAGTGTGCACTAGTGTTTACGTTTGAGCTGCCCATCAGTAATATTGCCAATGTGTCAATATTAGCCTAATTATGAATCTTTCACTGTAGCCTTCACTCGACATGTCTTGTGTGTGATCGATTATAGTACTATATGTCAGATGTTACTTTTTGGCAATTCTGCCCCTAATGTATGCGTCATGCCAACTTACCAAAAAATATTTCCTGCTTAGATGACGTCTTCGGATGAAACGAATCTTTATTCTGGAAAACCTTGTCGAGAAAGAATTGAACTGATTGTTTTGAGTATTTTGTAATATTTTTGTATTTCTTCACTGCATTTACATTACAATGGCATTTTCACAACCTTTCTTTGTTCTTTTTTGCACTTGTCTTTCGGGGTTGTGGTTCTCCTGTTTCCTGTCTCCAGTGAAAGCCTGAAGGCAAAGTTGGCTGTCTGCAGGTGAAATTGACAGGGAGCTTTACACTTTGTTTTGAATTAAATTGGTTTCAGTTCCTGCACTACTTAATTCACTTATTTATATTGTCAATGAGGTATTCAGTGTAGAGACATAACCGGCAGAGCTGAAAGGAAAGGCAGTTAAAAAACCCCTATATTGACCAGCTGTTATTAGATCCTGGCTCAGAAAGAAGAAAGAACTCTGAAAGGAAAGGTGATGACAATATAGTTAGTGGAGAGGATAATAGTTATACTTTTTATTGCCCTAAAGGGGACATAAATGAAAATGTTAAAATGGAATCTCTTAATACAAATGGGTAACTAGTGATAAACTGAGTGCCAAATTTCTTTCCTGTCAAGAACCTTCAGCTCCAACGTGAATATAAAATTAAACTTACTTTAAAATATTTAGAAGGGGAAGACTGGATAATATAGTAGTATAGCATTTGAAACATGCCAATGACAGGTGCTAGGTAAGAACTTAGGCCCTGATTCAAGAAATAATTGTGATTCATGAAATCATTTTACTTCAAGCAAGTGCCTCAATCCAGTTGAATCCAATGGGACATCAGGGCACATTTAACTTTAAATAATTTGTGCAGCAATTTCTTCCTGAATCAGAGACTTGGATAGGTAATGTCATCTCTTGGGCATCTTTAAATTACAGTATGAGAAATCTGTTACAAGGTAGCTGCCATTTTGGAAGGTATATTCAGTTCAGAATGTTACATGGGGAAAGTATGGCACTCTTGTATGTGCATATCAGTGCTGTGTGTCTATTTCAGCTTCCCCTTAAACTGAAATGAGATCTCAAAACTGCATGGTTTGTGTTATTAAAAACAAAGCAAGATCCATCTGTTTATCGTGAAGAGATTTCTCTGGTTTAGCGCAAGTGCTAAAAAAATAAAAACCAAATGTCATTTAGCATGATTATTGCAACAGGGAGGTTTTGGCTATTTGATAATTTAATTTATTATATCCAGAATTTTTATAGCAATACCACTAAATCTTGAAAATGTCTTTCCAAAAGACACTTCAAAGAATTTTTGAAAGTGTCTGTTTTAAACTAAAGACTTTTCTTTCCTGACTCAATAATTCTTTTTTATCCACATCTATTTTCTTAGGGTGTATAGCTATTCAAAGTGTTCCTTGAAGGGGAAAAAAATCACTTGGTAGACAAATCATTATATTTTTACACATCTCTGAACTGTAAAAACTCCAGAGAAAATGCAAGATGATTTACAGTGCAATCCTAAGAACACTTTCCTGAGAGAAATCCCAATTGATTAGATCTGAGTAGCATTTGAATAGACCTGTTTAGGATTGCCCTGTTGCCTTTGGATGAAAGAATATTGGAGACTTAATATTTTTTAAAAACTTACAAATATATAAATGTTGCATGTTGGAGGCTGACTCCTAGAAGCTTGTAGCACAACTATTAATCCTACTTCAAATTTTCCAAGCAAACCCATTTAGGTTGTATGAAGGCAATCTGGTAGTGCTGTCAAATGGAAACCAGCCCATTGTGATGCTCACATCCAAACTGCACATATGGAAATGCATGTAGAATGGATTAAATCAACATATTCTGCATCGATGAGCTTTTGACAGCTATCATAATAATAATTTTGGCAGTATATTCAAGCAGTTCTGCAATAGCTAGAACCTTGTCAGCAAGGGTTGTAGTATCCATGGGGGAAAGTATTACAGTGTGTTCACTAGGGAACACTGCAGAAAATGATAACACATTGTCTGAGAAAAGCTGCCTTGCATTTGCCCTATTTCAGCTTTCTTCAGACATGAATGGGATTGCTGCCTGCAAGTAAAGTTCCCACACATCAAGTTCTAGTACTGAAAAGTACAGTATCTTAATTCCTAGGAGAAATCATTCCAGCTTATGTGTATTAGGCTCCATCAGCCTACCCTAAGAAGGCATTTTGTGACAGTCTTTGCTTTTATTCAAGAAAGAACTTTGAAATATATTGATGGAATATTTAAAATATTTTTTGAACAGTTTATTGAATTCAAAATGGTTACAGAATTAGAATAACATTTAACAATTAATATCTGTTTTCAAGTCAGGAGTATCACCGATACCAAAAAGGTGTAACTTACTTTAGAAATAAGGGGCCATGGTGGCTCAGAAATTGCTGAGTTGCAGACTGGATCGATAGCTCCGCAGTTCAAGACCCTAGTGCCGCATGATGGAGTGAGCTCCCATCTCTGGCCTTGGCTCCTGCCAACCTAGCAGATTGAAAGCAAGAATTGCAAGTAGATAAATAGGTACTGCTTCGGTGGGAAGGTAACAGCGTTCCATGCACCTCAGCGTTTAGTCATGCTAGTCACATGACTACCAGGAAGTCTTCAGACAATGCTTGGAACTCTTTGGCTTGGAAATGGAGATGAGCACACCCCCCCCCCCCCCGAGTTGGATGCAACTAGCTTTCGAGCAAGGGAAAGCTTTACCTTTACTTACTTTACAAATGATCACAGTCAATATATACCATGACATTGTTATACGAAGTAATACAAAGTATCAAGAATAATAACCTCTCAGTGACTTTGTCAGGGTCTTGACTTACTGCTGCTGTCGGGGGGTGGCCAGAAAGCATCTCAGAAAACAAAGGAGGAGGAGGAAGAGCTGAGTCTTGAGGCTGCAGGAGGTCTTCCATCTCCACCAGGGACCCACAAGCAATGCCGCTATGCTGCTTGTGGATCCAAGCCACCTGGGGGCAAAGAGCCGGTAGCTGAGACCAACGGGGACCATGGTGTCTTGCTTCCTGGGGGCCAGTATGCCCAGCCTTAGGAGGCGATGGAGATGCAGGCCCATGGTTTGGGCACTGAGGACAGATGGAAGGAGCTGGGCAGAGGTGTGATATGCTGCACTCGGCTGTGGCCGCGAGGGGACAGGGTGGCAGGGAGAAGGCAAGGAGTGTGCTGCAGTGGTGCAGGCCCTCGGTCATCAGCCCAATACAGGTCCAGCCGCTGGAGTGCTGGGACGCTAGCTGCTCTCTCAGTCCCACCCAGCAGGAGCCACTAGGGGTGGAGCTAGGAAGCACAGGAGGTGGGACAAGCCTGTTATGAGGCTCCCCAAAGCCAGCCAATGGGGAGGCATGGGCGGCAGACAGATATGGGAAGAAATCCACACAGAGGGGAGGAGGGAATGGGTTTAGGAGCACAACGGGGATAAAAGGACGCTTGATGCTGAGGCCAGGGAGGATGAGACTAGAGTTGGAGAGCAGGGGGGGGGGGCAGTGAGAGAGAGTGGACACAAGTTAATTTCAACTCCAGTGGCAGGTGTGCAGGTGGTGATGTAACCCTGTGCCCTGCATTCTGAGGCCTCAGCCTCTGAGTCCTTACCTCCCACCCTTCTCAGCATGGCTGACACCCTCCCACCCAAGGAGGCGGAGTCACAACCCAACAGACTTATAACAAAGTAAGATTAAAATAATAAATTGACTTAATTTTGTCTGGAACTATATTTTGGGATGACATATAATCTAGAACAGGAAACCAATCCTCAGTGAAATCAGACTGTGAAGGGAAGGTTTGGATTGAAATAAATGATCTGTGATCTTTTCCATTAAATAAATATTCCAAATTTTGTTTAACCAAAGAGATAGTGTAGGGGCTGAGTTAGTTTTCCATTTTGAGGCAATGGCAGTTTTAGTCATTACTAGTAGTTTCAAAACTAGACCTCTTCTAATATTTGGGATAACCAGATCCAGCCAAATTTTTTTAAAAAAATAGAATTTCAGGTTTAAGTGGGATTTCATAACCCATTATTTGGTGGATGTTTTCTAAAACCAAGGCCCAGAATTTATGTATAGGGCTGCAATGCCACCAATAGTGACTGAAGGATCCCATCTCCCCAGAAAGCTTCCAACATAATGCTGAGGGTGACTGCTTCATGTGGAACATTTGGTGAGGAGTGAGATATCTGCATGTTAAGATTCTGTAAGACTAGAGTTTAATATTAATGGATGCTGAGGTAAAGATAGAAGATCTCAAAATTGTACTCCAATTCTCATGCAAAAAAAAGATTACAATCTGACTGCCATCTTTTCTGAAAACCAGTTAAACAAAGAAGTTGTCAATCAATATTTTATACATCATCCTAATAATACCCCTTTAAAATTCATCAACTTTCTTTAGACTTTGTTCAAACCAAGTTAATATTCTTATGTGTAGTTTGTAGAGTTGGAGATTTATAGCTAGATGGTTAAGTTAGAAATAATTAAACCAAGGTAAAG